>OW052037.1:42015589-44515589 GCA_932526305.1 Epicampocera succincta | reverse complement strand
GTGAATGAATGGAATGCGTTTTCTTATCGAAATCTTCAAAACAGTTGTTGTAAATACAAGACAATATAAGTAGGCGTTTATAAAGGCAGAGTAACACACTTTTACCTTTATATAAAAAGAACACAATTTAATTCGTTGATACTACAGCTCCGCACAAACATAATTGTACACGTGAAGAAAGAACACGTGCAGTGGCAAAGCACGGACACTTGTTGAAAGAATCAAAACAGTAAAACCGAGCAAATTTTGCGTACAAAACACTGATCGAGTAAAAGTATTTTTCGTCGTTCTTATTAGTTACGCGGTATATATGTATACAGACAGTTGTCACATCTTATGCCTAAAGAGTCAGACAACAATGTGAACTGTCAAGTGTTGTCTCACAATATGGTTAAAAATGGCATTGCCAGTCCATTCTAAGATGGTAATATTTTCTGACAACTGACAACCGTGAGAACGGTCTTCGTTGCCATTTTCAGACAATTACCAGGCATTTTAAGCCCTGCACATGCCTCAATTTAAGCCACTGTCAATGACTTACGATTTTTTCGCTATTATATGATGCCACAGAGACACATATGCGGTCACATTCTTAGATCTGCTTTTAGTATCTGCTGGAATTGACAGTTGGATTAATTTATTTGGAGTTTTTTATGAAGCTGCCCGGGTTTCATTTACTTAGACTTGCAAACACACTAAAATCACCAGAATTAAAGGCGAAAAAACTGTCAAGTTGAACAAAGTCCGCACTGTTATGATGCATAAAGTTTAAGTGAAAGAAAGTTCTAGAGAGTGCAACAAACGGTGTAGACCTCTAGTCGATACGAAGCTAAAAGATTTACAAGCTGGACCCATTTTTCAAGTCTTTACCACATCGGCAATTGATTGCGTTTTGCTGTACAGTGACAGCGAAAAATTCGCCTGTGTTGCCACCTTGTAGTTATTGCAGTTAATCTGGCCCGGCGAAGGACTTTTCAAAACAACGCTATAGCTTTACAGTTGGCAGATTGTTTATTGGTTTCTAGCAAATGTGTAAAAATAACAAAAAAAAAAATTAATCTCACCGAGAAAACCGACTGAAACTGCAAAGCCTTTGCCCAAGTATTTGTGCTGTTCATGTGACTGTGTGTGCGTGAGTGTCGATTTTAAGAAAATTGCTTTAATTTTCGTTTGTTTAATATTTTCTGCCAGATGGATGCAACGGCTGACGTCAATTAAACACAAAACGAACGAACATTGAATCCATTGAAGCGTTTAGATCGGTCCGCTCGCCAATGTTGAAATATGCAATAAATATTAAGAACAGATCTTTTACTGCGTACATCTCGATTGTTTATTTTAAACAAAACAAAACCAAAAACAATTGAAATTTTAATGTTCATGTTCTCAAACAAAACTGTGCTGTTGTATTTTTCTGATAGTTGAATAAGAACAAATAATTATTAATTTGTTTGCAATATTAGGAAATGTTGAAACTTAAGGAAACGTTATTAATTTCCAGCACAAGTTCCATGGCTGCCACATATTAAACATTTTTCTTGGTCTGAAGATTTCTCCACTTGGTAAAAATGCGGATCTCAGTTTGAAGAAATTGTATGTAGTTTCAAAACAAAACGAAATACTTAAGAATGGAAGCAGTTCACTAGTTTTTATTTTCTTCTCAAATTTCTTTTTTCTCAAAGAAAATACAAACCCATTTGATACGAATATTTATTTATGCAGATGTTCAATTGAACTATTTTAATCGAATGCGATTAATTGTTAAAGTAGAATACATCGAAAATCCATTACAAATTTTCCTACTTAACAAAGATATAATGTTAAGGAAATTACACTTAAGAAATAATAATTTGATTTGAAATAAGTAGACTATAAAGCAGGCGATCGACTGGAATACTTTATCATTATTATTAAGATCATATGGTGGGACCGAACTCTTTCAAAAGAAACATTAATATGTTGGTTTTCTCAAAACAGTCCAAACTATATTCAGAAATGGAATACAACTCTTGTACTGCAACAAAGTCTGTTTTGAGGTTATTTGAGCGCGAGCGGTAGGAGCTGAAGAGCTTTTCGAGTGCGAGGTGCCTTGCGCTTTCGTAGCTTTTAAATTATCATAATCCAAATTTGTTGATTTTTTTAAAGAATTATTTTTGCCATATTATTCAAGCGTGAAGTCCTTTTGATTTTTATAAACAAATTAAGCGATTTTTATTCAATATTTTCAATATGTTTATCTTTGCAATCAAACATTTTTTGAATATTTTGCCTGAAAAAGTTTCCCGAAAGAAAACGAAATATTGAATAAATATTTTTAATTTTTAATATTTAATATAATATTTTTTTTTACAATAAGTCTTTTCATTGCTGCGCGAAACCGCTCAATATGTCGCACGACTTGTTAGAGAGAAAGGTCGTATGTATGTCGGTGTAATAAACTGCCTCTGAGCGTATTTTTCGTAACTTTTAATGTTAAAAAGATCAAACAGCAGGTCCACAAACATCACACGCTTTCTCAATTTTTCTATTTCGAGCACATTAGTAAGTACATCCAACACCTGGATGTTGGTTCGCATTATAAAAGAAATGCGTTTGATTAGGCTGAACCTCAACGTATTTCACGACCTAATTATTGTAATTCCCCTTCTTCACAGATAACACGTACTCATTTTAGTTCTGAATCTGCGCCCCGGTCAAAAAATATCAGTAAAGATTTTTGGCGACATCATTATTTTTGTTCTGCAAAATTTCAATAGCAAAAATAAAAAATTAACAAAATTTTGAAATGGGGGAAAATTGACTGTGTGTTACAATAATTATTTAGCTGAGAATTTGACCTAAGGCAGTTATGGACAACCTTTTTTCGGGTGTGATCTATACATACATATATATGTATCTATGTATGTTTGTCATTATAGAGTAAGATAACTTACGCATTATACTGAATTCATTTTGATGGTCAATCCGAGAAGCGTTTTCTATAAATACAAAAAACAGAAATCGTTATCCTTAGTTACGATATAAAATGTGAAAGAATATATATTTTTTCAACAATAACAATAATGAAATAATAAAATATTTTATTTTAGGTTGGCGATAAATAAAAGCTTTTAATGATAATATATCAGGCAAAACGTGGTCAAAACTGAATTCAGTGATGGATTTCTGACTGTTGACGCATTAATTTAGTGAAACGGAAAACTTTGTTTTCTGTTTGGCGCGAGACCAACTAATTCCAGTACTATTCAAAGAAAGAAAGAAAGTGTTAAGGCCTACTTATGTATATTTTCTAAAAGCTCTTAGTTGTAATTGAAAATACAATAGTTTACGTGTCATTTCGTAGATTTGAAAACATTTTCGAAATTCGTTCTGAAATTTTTGGAACTGCCAGCCAGCTCTAGAAGAATAACAACACAAAAGGAAATATGAAATCGCCGAATGTGATACGCCTTGCTAAGTACATATTCACATTAAATTTTTCCGTTATAAACAAAACTTCACTATTCAAAAATTTAAATTCGCTAGCGAGTTCCTGCACAAAAAAAAATATATATATAATTATGATTTTCAGGTCAGATTTTTTCGCTACGATGTCCATATTCGCAAAAGATTGTTGAACGTTATGATTTGAAATCCATAATAAATTGTACGACTCCGTGCACACTCTTGCCGACAAATAACCAGTGTGTCGAGCTACGTTTACGTCTACAAGGTGGCAGCACTGCGGCAGTTAACAGTATTTTTTGCTGTTTCGCCTATGATTCCCGTGCACTATAAATTGCGAAAAAAAACTAGTTTCACAATTTCGAAGCTTAAAAAGAAAATGATTAAAGAAATGCGTTTCTTACTTTCACATCCCTTACAACGAAAAAATAAAGATAAGGAGAATTCAAGTTGATCCAATGGTTTTGCTTAAATAGCGGTTTAAATAGCTCTTTTTTACATGCACTGAGAAAATTTCCAATGCAAATTAGTCATTCTGGTTTTTTGATACATAAAAAAAAATTTTGCAACACAATATTTCATTACATATTGATTTCTTATCAAAAACTCCCGGACAAAAAATAATTTCAAAAATCATTTCACAAATGGTGAAATTAAGTATAAATACAATATGTTTTGCAGAGACGGTTTTGCTGGAACAATCATGAAAACAGACAAACATCCTGCTTTGGCTGTTTATATGTGAAAACGAGCAAAAGTTTTAGTTTCTTAATATAATCTTAAATACATATAGAACGAATAGTATTTGTTTTCAATATTAGCTGAAGAAAAACATGTTTGTGCGTTTTCCTGAAACAGCCTGTAATCGAATTTCCACTCAAAGCGTTCAATGTTGTTAAAAAATTCTAGTTTTCAGTTGAGGCAAAAGAAAAGATAACACATAAAAATAAAAAAAATTGAAGCGAAATCTGATCAAATTGGAGATTTAAGACGTATGTATGTATGAAGCTGATTTTGTGTTACGTGTGATCAGTTAAAACCGTATACGATCTTAAATCAAATAAATTATTTTCAAAATTAAAGAAAACATTTAGTAATTGATTCTTTTTGCTGGCTGGAGGTGCCGTTTTTGTATAGGAATCCCTGTTTTTGGATCAGTGACAGCTGATGATTGATAAGCAGTGTTGTATTATATTAATATATTAATATATTTTGTACATATTTTGTAGCAAACATAAATATTTATTCTGAAAAGAATAACGGGTGAACCAATCTGTTGTATTACGAAAAACGCGAGAGAGCTCGTGCGAGCTGTTGTTGGCGACAAGTTGTCGATTCTTTATGGTGGTCTTTGTTTGCAGCCTTGTAGAATCTACCATTTTAAGAATTAATGCCACCAGAATTGTATTAAGAATAAAAAATTATAGGCGACTGACAACTTAAAAAAAGAAAATCATGCTGAAACTGACCGAACTTTTGTTTTCTTTTTCTTTAAAAGTTTAAAAACGATTTTACTGAAATCTGATGTATGTATAACACATACATGTGTCTTTGCAAAATACTTTCAAAACATACATATTTAATTTATATTTCTTCGGGTGCCAGTATCCAGTAAACAAATACACACTTAAATTGTAAACATTTAAAGAATTCAAAATATAAAACAAAAGAATTTATTTTTCAGCTCATTAAAACTACATGAATTTAATTCACACCTTCCGAGATCTGTTTAGTTGTTTTCGAGTAATTTGAGTTTTTATTGAAAGGTGGCAGAAAAGATCTGAAAAAGTTTCCAAGTGATAGAAAACAGTATCGTCACAGAACTTCCTCCATCGCAGCCATGTCCCAATTTTATACACAGAGGTTGGTGTTGTTTAGACGGTTAACATGTCGAGTATTATGCGGGTGGAGGTCGCATGATCAAATCCCAGCTGGACCAGCATCGAAAATATACGTTTTTCATGTACATTGTACACCTACATAAACATTAGTAATTTCTATGTAAATGATACATTTCGCGGGGCACAGAATGAAACACTTTCTGTAATACAATCGTATTTTAGTAAGTCTTGAGACGGCAACTCGTTATTTTTCTATTTACTCGTTCTGCGACACACACCTTCAACATATGGTCCAGATTGATATCTTTAGTAGTTGGTAGTGGCTTTCTTCTGGCAGATTCGGTTTTGATTCCGCACTCGAAATTGGTAAACCGCGGGGTTCCAATTGTTCCGCAAACAAATTTCGAACCCAACATTTTTGGAAGTGAGGCAGATTTTTAGAGAAATATATTCCTTTTTTTTTCTTGCGCGAAATAGTTCAGTTTTTTCTTTGGGCAGATTTGAAATATTATAAAACAATTAAAAAATTTAAAATCACATGAAATGTTTTTAAAAAATGTATGTTAAATAAATTAGTTTCTTTAGAATTTTTTTTTTTGCTATCCTGTATAGCCAGAGCCCTTTCTGGGTGCAGAAATATGCCAAAGCTGGCCCTTTTTCTGTATTCGATCAGATTGGTATGTACATATATGTATATGTATGCATACGAGTACAAATAGGGTTTTGCCTATTGACATGGAGTTCATTTTTTGAGGGAGAAATCAGCAAAATCTGAAAATTATTGTGTTCTTTCACTTCAGGTACTTTCTTCCTTTCTTGCATTCAAATTTAAGAGTGTTGCTCAGAGTTGCTAAGAGTTATACGTGATCGAAGGTACGGGTAAAAGCCAGTCCCTTTAATAGAGCTAAATCCCAAAGGAACATCGGAACTGAACCAAACTGGGCATCACAGTTCTTAACGAATTCCTCGAAAATATTTGGTTTGCACCACTGTTATTAATTCCCATCAAAGTCCCTTCCAGTCCCTGTAGCTGTCCAGAGCTTAAAACTGGTAGTAGTCCTTTAGGGCTACGAAGTCTCACCAGAAGCTACTCTGGTACCACAGGAGTCGGGAGCCCCAGGAACTTGTTCCTGCCCGGCTATGGTGAGGCCCGGAGACCAACGTGGTGATTGTGGTTGATACCCAAATTGCGGGGAGAGTTGAAGGTGGACTGGAATGTGGAGTTGCATTGCAACCGGGTGCCGTGACCCATACAACGGAAGGAGTTTTAGGTAGCGTCCGCTCCAAACCAAGGAGGATACCATGTTCCAAATGACATGTGATCGAGTTGGTACTCAAGTGTGGCATTCTGTCATGCTTGGAACACACATTGTATCCAACCGGTGATAGCATCACCGTGGGATAAGGCTGCCAAACCTCAACATTAAAATATTTCTAATCAAAATTTATCTAAAAATATAATAAATTAAAATTCGCCCTTTTGTATTGTATAACGGTTTCCAATATGTAATTATACAAAACATGTATGGATATGTGTGTGTGTGTGTGTGTGTGTGTGTGTGTGTGTGTGTGTGTGTGGGTGTGAGTACAATCGCTGCCACAATGTTACTGTTAACTTAAGTTTGGTTGGCGTGTATTTGTTTTCAGTTGAACAACGCCATTTTCCAGTCGATTGCGCACGAGACAAATAATTCATCAAAATTAATATGTACCTACGGGTATGTAAATATGTTTCGTTGGTAGTGTTTACAAAGTGAAAAGTAATTTTGATATATTTTCTATTTTTATTTTTAACATTCACAAACATGAATACACCCTCTACACAGAAAATACGAAAATAATTAAATAGTACAAAATATTTACTATATTCAGGTGCTCTATGAACATTATGTCGAAAAGAGTGTGAACTAAGGCAGTTCAATAGCCCATACAACTTATTAATATTAACAAGAAAGAGTGAAATATTTGGATATATCGAATTTTTGTTCTTTGAAAAATATCTTATTTCCTGCCGCTTGACAACTATTTATTGAAAAAGAATTTTTGTGTGCTGGTAGAGGAAATTAAACAAAAAGTAAAGAAATTTTCAAAAGATACGTAAATATCTTATAAAATGAGGCACTGGTACAGAAATCATAGTTAAAATAACAATAAATAGGAATATATTTGATGTGATTGAAGGCCGTGTATCAAAACCAATATCAATTCGTGCCACATGCGATGTAACAGTCCATATGGACTTCTTTTTATTTGTAAATGCTTTAGCTTTGCTCTGCTTTCACCCATAATATAGTTGATATGTCTAATTCCCTGTGCTCTAGTTATGGGATGGACTATATTTTCCTTATTTAACAAAGGACCTATAAATAGACTGTTGTACTTTTGTATGACTTAATCAATCAATTAAGAACGTTTCACAAAAAAAAAAACATTTTAAATTAAAAAAAAAATAGGTTCTAATGGGACCAAGTTTTCATATAATTTGACAAAGAATTTCAGAGACATAATATATAAAAAAATTGACTTTGTGACAAAAAAGAATCTGTATTATCTTTCTTCCAGAGTTGTATTTTATTATACGACTAGTTTGGCTGCTTCATACCACAAGTTCGTATCAAAACAAGAGGCTTTTATACTTTAACAAAGTTTTCAAATTTGATACTAAATATCGGGAGCAGATGTCTGTGTTTCCAACATCGGGAAACTTTTCATGTGAAACAAGGGCATTCAAGAAAAGAGGTGTAAATTGTAACTGTATCGCAAGAATTATCTGCCATTAAAATTATTTTTCAATAAGAAGAAGGAAAGAAGCGAGAAAAAATTACTCTAAATACACATTCTTTCATATGGAGCCAAAGAATTCATATTTTAGCTGATAAATATGACTAAAGAAAGTTTGTGAGGTATCAGCGTCTACTAGAAGAGGGTCTAAAGAATTCAATGATCCGCTTTTTGCTAAACGTTAAGTTACTTCGCTGGTACAACCTATTTTCAAATACAGATCGACTATATGGGACCAGCACTACAATGTGCGTATTCGAACTTATATATGTTGCTATTGTACCAAACTCTACAGGATTATGGGATATTAATTTGCCAACCTATAAAAGTAGGCGAAGAATATGTTTTATATCAAATTGACTAATGGAAATGTGTGCTCGGACTTTTTGTTAAACAACTTTTATTTCAACATTCCCCAACACTTTTTGCGTTTAAGTGATACATTAATCCAATAGCTTATAGCAAAACTTTATATTTGTATTTCAATCAGTTTTATAATTCTACTGGCTTTTCCTCAAATTTAAATTTTTATATGTTGAAAAATTGTACATGTTCTCCTTTAGTAATAGTTTGTACGGTCATATAATTTAGTCAGTTAGGAAATATTCATAGACTTTTGTATAAATAAATAGAAAAATATAGTTTCCATAGTTTTTCAACTCTGCTAACGTGTAGGGTAGCACCTACGAAATGGCGGCATATAAATAAGTCGAAATACACACAAACAAGGCTATACTATTTATTTTTGATTATTAATAATTTGGCTCATTTATGTAGATATTAAAATAAATATCGACTTAATATTTTGGTAGCCACGGCTGGCTTGTACGAATCTTCTGCTTGTTGTTCTACTGTTGTAGTGAAATGCTCGTATAAGAGAAACGAAAAGAGTTCATGAAGAAATTATTATCGAACCAATAAAATCCATATATAAATATAAATTGTAGGACGGTGAACTTCCCCCTGCTGCAAAATAAAGAAAATGGAACAAATTTATTTTGATTCTCTGTCTGATGTTGTCATTTATTTTGTCATTTATTTTATACATACATACATACATATCGTTGCCTTGATATAGAAAGGCCCTAACTTGTTCTTTTCTCAAGTCGAGTTTTTTGTAAATTTCGAAAGATGATCTCCCATCACATTATGGGTAAAAGAAAAATTGACTTGATCCGACTAAAAATAACAAAAATGTAAGCAGTTGAAAAAAAACTTAAGTTTTTAATAAGTTTTTTCTCTCTCCTGAAAAGTTAGGAAAACGTTACTTAAGGTATCGATATGTATGTATGTATGGCGTTACAACTTAATTCTAATTTTATTTGTCACCAAATTATTGATTAGTTTTTGATTCAATTAATTTTTTTTCTCATTTTCTATTAAATAAAATAGCATTTATAAAAGGCAGAGAACAATAATGAATGTCTCTTTGAAACTTAATGTAGAGAGCGGTGTGGTCATAACGAACTCGGCATGAAAAAAGGAAGGTATCTATTATAGATTGAATTGAGAGAACAGCTGATTATCTCCCTTAGATGTCAGCAGGTCAGGAGTAAAATGTTTTTTTGGGCCATTTCAAGTACATTTAACAAAAACAACATTTATTGGTGAGGTTTCTCCACAGTTTGTTGTACTAGCAAGTACTATAAATATATTAACTGCTATAAATTAATAATAATTTAATTATTAAAAAGTTATATTTTTCTTTTTTTTCAAATTGCGCATTAATTAAAGGAATTGTTCATTAATCGCAATATTTTTGGACATTTAAGGAACTTTGCGAGCCTCCTCTGGCCAATTTCCCAAAAATTCAGTAAGAATTATTTGCGATAAAAATTTGGCTGTTGCATATTAATAAAATTTACTGCTTCTACAATAAAATAGAAGAAATTCCTGCCAAATGAAGAGAAGGAGGGTGAACTGTTCATCCTGTTCCAGCTCCACTTGCTACTACACTAATTACTTATTAATGCCGGACGACGAAACCAGAAACTTTCGTTATTATTATTCGTCCATAGTCCATATTTTTTTTTCTCCAAGAAAGTCATTACAAAACTTTGAAAATCTCTGTATTGGTGATTTTGTTTTAAGAAAAACTATCATGAAAGTATTCCAACTCCTTAAGCCTTTTATTTTAAGGTTTCTCGTCTCCAATTAAAAATGCGACAGTTTTTCCATCGTTCACGAAAATGAGCAAAATTTTGAGACTATGAATTTAAAAAATATTGAAGGCATTTGCTAAAAACAAATATAAGTGTTCGTTTTAATTGAACACCATTGTTTGTTTTTCATGTGTATAAAACCATACGAATTTATAATTATAAATAACAACCAACTAGTTTAGACTTTCTGGTCCTTTTGGAAAAACAATTGTCCTTATTTTACTTCAATTTTACTACTAAAAACTGGCAATTCTTACTTGAAACCTTTCCGATAAAGTCCGCAGAAAATTAAAATTTTTGGACTTCATTAATTAAATGAGACGCAAATATTTAAGTTTCGTGTTCAGATTTTTGTAATATTTGTTTAGAAACGTACTACACGTTTTTGCACAGTATTCTTTATCAGGAACGCACTCTTCCAATTGAAATTATGTCCGATGATATACATAAGAGTACAGTAAGATTCGTAAAACACAAGCATCATAATTTAAACAAGTGCCCTACACCATCTCACAGATTTATGTAAGTCCTGTTTCAACGACACTTTTTAGGTCTATAGCACTTTTCATTAACTTTATTAAAAAGTACATATTTACATCTAGGGTTGCTGATTCTCTGCTGTGGCCAAACCAAAAATTTTTTTTAACACATTCTTGCCCTTAATGGAAATTGAAAGCGCAAATGCTAATCCCGTTACTAAGACTACAATAAATAGACTGATTTTTAAGTATCTACTTTAGTTGGTATTACAACCGACCACATCCTTTCTGTCCTAGTTAACAGTCCCTCGAACAAACATCATCTCCAAATGTCAGGAATGTTTAATTCACGAGACATGTACATACACACATACAAGTTAACTCAAACAAAGTTAACGAACTCTGCAACTTACTTTCTTTACCATTTATTTTTTGTTATTGTATTTATATTTTGCAATAAGGAAATGCTAAATCAGCGTCTGCAATAAATTGCAAATATTGAAATTAATTCTTATTAATAAAATCACGCCACATGGCAAATAATCAAAATAATTCTTAGTAATAAAATCACGCCACCTTTATATTTTGGTAATTTAATTTAATATAAATTAAGCATGATTGTAAACTATTGTCTGAGTTGTTCTTTGGTTTTAATAAAGTGAGGTCATTCTAACCAAAAAAATATTTTTTTTTTTGACTTTCAATTATTAAGTCCATAACTTACATGAATGCTTTTATAAATATTACATTCAACAGAGCCACTAATGAACATTTTATAACACAATTAAGGCTGAGTCAGAATGTAAACAAATGTTGTTAAATCTTAATAATACTTTTTTATTGCTTTATATTTTATTGCTAGACTCCCTTAAAAATATTCAATGTTTCGGGTATATGGAGGTTGTCATTTGAGGTGTCAGTATCGCGAGTGCTCGATGAGTGGATGAAATTGCTAATACTTTTTAAAGTGCAAAAGTATCCTGAAAACCGCAATATCTCCAACAACAAATTTAGTGACTTTATTTTTTTTTCATTAATTGCTCTTTTTGACAATAATTGTAAACAACTTTCAAATGTTGCAAACTTCAAAATCTATCTCATCCTATAAAATTAAAAATAAGTTTCTTAGAAAATGTTACAGTAGTTGCAGCTCTAATGATTTTCCCAATTTAATGCACAAAATTGAGTCAGAAAACAAAAAGAAAAGAAAGAGAATAGTCCGGTTGTTTACAGGATTATATTTTTAGTAAAAGCATTAAATAACACATTTATGAAAAACCAACAGTTGACAGCCGCAAATAAATTTTAATTCATAAATGCCAACTGACACTAGTTTGGAGAAGCACAATGGATCACCGGTTCGGACCAACGCTTTTATATTGACTAATTCATTAATGTGTAAAAAGCATGAAAACATATTAATTATTTTTAACTTTAAATATATGTGCGCTTTGTTAATTTATTGCGCACTAAATTGTTTTATTTTGTTTTACTTTTAACAAATAACTAAAACTACAACTTGTGTAAATTCGTTTTAATTTAAGCTGTTCAGCATTTCGCTTTTTAAACTCATAAGTATAAGTTGCTTTTCTAAGACCGTAAATGACGCCTTCCTTCATTCAAGGTCTTGCCAAACGATTTCTCGCTTAAAACGGACTTGGTGCTATTTTGTTTCTACAAAATCTAAGCACTTTATATTATCGTGTAAATGTAGCTTTCAGCAGCAACAAACAAATTAAAATCCCCTATACGAGACAACCTGTTACAATTAGAAAATACATCTCCTGGCCAGAACCAGTTGGTTAAATTATACGGTCCGAAGTGTAATTGCTCTTTTGGAATGCCATGTCCAGTTAACAGCGATTGTTATACATATTTTGTGAGTTGTTCTAGTGCACAACACACACACATACTCTTGATTTATCAACTTAATAAACGATGCTGGACTTTATCCTGCTTCCATATTTCACTTTAATATCCATTTAATTAAATTTATTTCTTGTAATATTGTTAATTAAAAATCCTTGAAGCCAATAGAAAGAAATATTAAAAATGAAACGGGTGTTTGAAAATATGTACGCACATACGCTGGTCGTTATAAAATAAGACAAATAAATACAGTAAAATCCCGCTAAGAAACAGCTGCCCCTAATTTGTAATAATTTCATAAATTTAGGTTTCCCCGTATTTATTTTTGAATGCAAAAGCTTTTCAATCGATATTGGCGGTTGGGTGATAACCTCTTATAACATCTAATATAATGGAAAAAAATTACCCTTCAAACAATAGGAACATACATATGTACATACATAGATAGTAGAAGCTAAGCCTGGGTTGGCTTTTGGCTTTCATTGAACCTAATTAAGTCTAAAACCTTCGTAGTAGTAGTGCTGGTGACTACGAATAATGGATACTCTACTGTAGATGGGCACATACAAACAAGCGAATGATATGAGGTCGTTACAACAGGCTTTAAAATAAAGAGGACGTTCATGTCCATTCTTTCTTTAGCAAACTTTAAAATAATGTTGTGTCAGATTCATTTATTTGGTAATGAATGAGTCCGCGAGGTAAATTAATGCTGCATTAATGACATATCCATTTCAGGCATTTTGTCATCTTCAATGTTTTTTTCCTATTACATTTAATACAGCGTGAAAGAAAATTGAAGAAATTTTGACATAAAAGAGAATATATTAAATTAGTTTGTGAAAAATGGAGACACAGCTGATCAGCTTTATATGTATGTATATCCCTTTTACAATATACAAATAAGTAAATAAACAAAAAAACAGCTGACAGAATAGGCTTTATAATGCGGTATTTTTCATGCGCTACAGATTTGAAGCGTACGACATTCGCCGACTAGTGAGCGCCGGCTGTGGACTTTTGCACCGTGGAAGCTGATAAGCAAATGACAACATAAACAGCTGCTTGTGGTTTGGTTTTTGGAGCCTTTTCCAAAGTCGACACTTTTACACAATTCAATTCAAGATTCTTTAAATTATAAAATATTGCGCAGAACTCGACCTTCAAAGGAATAATTTTGGGCCTTTTTTGTGTATTATAAGGTCACGATATGGGCAATTGTGTCTGTAACAACAATCTTTGCAATATTCACGCCCCATCTGATGACAAGGGACCTTGGAAATTTATTTAAAATAAGCCCGCAGCCACTTGCCATAAACACAGCATCTCGGTTTCTCATACATACAAAAGTACGAGTACATAATACATACATATGTACTTACTTATGTACATACATATGTACATACATGCCTGCACATACATGTGTATTTTTTCGTTTTGCTGTCAAATACAATAGAAAATACCATTTTTAAAAGAATGGCCGGCACAACAATCATGTTTTTGACATATTAAAATTTTATGGATATTATACGAGTATTGAGTTTATTTTAAAATTAAACTGAAAAGCATTTATTTATGTTCATATGTACGTATGTATGTAAGTGTGTATGTGTAGCTTTTTTTTGCTTAAACGTTTTAAGTGCCAGCAGCTCCCTTCAAAATGTCATGCTTTGCTTGTACTGCTGTATGAATGTATGTATATGTATGTATACATACATATATACGAGTATGTACGTGCATATGTATATATGTACATATGCATAAGACAACAAACAGGCTTTTACTGAACTGATTTCAAAAAGTCACTTGATCGAAGTCGTCTTCATGACTTATCAATATCTGTTTTAAATTTGTTGACATTTCCGTATTCTAGTTCTGAGGAAGAAAGTGCATTCAGTGCTTTGGAATAGAATAAGAATCCGTACGATTTGAATTTAGTTTAATTCCATAAGACAAGGACCAAATAGTTGTAAAAAATCTGATATTACTGAGAATATTATTGCATTTTTATTCATTTCTTTTGTTAGTTCCTATAGAAGGTACGCGAAACATCAAAATAGTAAAAATTAAAATAAAAATATCAGAATAAAATATAAAAGAATTTGATTTAGGACCCAGAGATTTAAAATTATAAGATCAAGACAAAAAAGGAAACAAAAATTAAGAACAAGACATATTAAACACATGACCTGACGAAAAAAATGATAATTTAGTCTTTAAACGCGGATTTCAACATGATACGGCCTATATAAATATACATACATTTAAATTTAATTAATATTAAGAAATACATAAATCCTTTACAAGTCTTAAAAGTGAAAAATTCATTAATATTAATTTCACAAATGGTGAAGTGGTTTTATTCCATTTCAACATTTGCCCACCCTTGTTGAAAAACCCTTTAGTTCTGTTTGACTATTGTGTTTCATTTCATCTCAAATAGGCCCCAATTCGTATACAGTATTTATTAATGCAATTAACAAATTCTAATACATATGAATATAAATAATATAGTGGGCATGTGAAACTTACCAATAGCATCGTTTGGCTCCATTTTTCACTTAATTTATAATTATAACAATATGATCTTTATATACAGTGTTTTTCAATATTAAATACCACAAAAGTTGTTTTTTACCAGCGCTGTTCATATATTCAGAGCTAAAAATAACAACAACGAAACTGTTTAATGATTTTAATCAAAAGTAACACAAACGAACAATAAATTTCGATTGCATTTATTGTACGAACCGAGAGTAATCACTGCAACTGACACCGGTCACGACATTAACACCACAAATGTAATTCATACGCTCGACACGCTAACACGAAAATGACACTTGTCCAGAGTCTTAAAATATTGTTCTTTTGCAGCCGTAAACTTTTCACATATTTTTTTACAATTATTTATTCGCTTTACATTTATGTTGCCAAAATTTTCGCAAGTAACCGCTGAAGTTAAGTCGAATTTACGAAAAAAAAAGCGCCGCAGAATTGAATTGAGAAATAATTCCTTGCAGTTCTGCAGATGAAATGTGATAACATTTATTTTTATGTCGCTGTGCATTGAACAGACATGTACAAAAAATAACTCAGTCTCGGAAAAAAGATGCAATTCAATATAATCAGATAATTAATATATGTAATATGTGTATTGTAAGTTCCGAAGCTGAAAGCTTTTGATTGCACCTATTCGGACAACTTGCGTGCCTGTGAAAATGTGACAGTCAGACAGACTGTAAGAGCCTCATCCGCTCTCTTTTTTGAAACGGCTTTTCTAGCAAAAGATATTTAAGTCCGAGTATAGTTTTAAGAATGCCTGGAGGAAAGTGCATGAACCAGGAATTCAAATATATTATTATTATTATTATAGGAACTTGACATTACAATAAAATTATAGCAACAAATATCAGAATTGCAAGAAATGGCTGCATATGAAAACATATTGTTACATACTTCGTATACGTATTTTATATACGTCCCTATATAAAATATATTAAATTCTTTAATTTTGAGTTTAATGTTCGAACTCGTATTTTTCCTATCAGTTTTGGATATCATTCATACAAAATCTTAGCAACAGGATCTCATATAATATCAGTAGGAACCGATAATTTAGAAACGGATTTGCTTTGGGATTTTACTTGTCGTGCTACGGGCTAGAGATCAAAACCGTGAGGTTACCAAAACACTTCCAAAACTGTGCTCTCTTCAAAACATAAGTCATCAAACGTCATTACACATTTTCAATACAAATTCGAACAACAACTTTCCCTAAAACTTGAATCAGAACTATAATATTGTCTTTATATAATATGTATTTTACTGCATAAAACACTACGTACGTATGTATGTATGTATGTATGTATATGTTTTAGAACAACGGCGAGCTCTTCTGTTTACAGGTACCAATTACACGGGTTAAAGTGCCTGTGGCAGCAACTTCAGCAACTTAATACGATTCTAATCGCAACTAATTTCACTTTACACTACATTTTCGCCTTCGTTTCAGCTTCACTATCGGGCACTGCATTAATTTTACTCTCTCTAGTTGTTGTTTTAGGTAATATTCAAGGCGTAAATTTGGTTCCATTGCTGACCCCAGCGCTGATGTTCTATATCTGCTCAACATCTGCTTTCATACTTGTAGTCATAACTCACTGTTGAAGCCATGCCTAAATTAGCTCATTGAGCGCAGAGTTGGCTGACGCCTCGTTTAACTTATCGTTTAAAAAATCGATTTTGAGTTTTTTGTTAGTTAGGTCGTTTTGCGTTTTAGGTAACGATATGTCTAATTTGTATGCAAAATGTACATGATATATTTTGACCTCCAAATTGAATTATCTGCTCAATTTAATTGAGAAATATGGCAATGTTGGGAATTACACTGTGCAAATATTTATTCTCCCAGTGCTTCAGACACACACACACATACAAATGCAGAAAATTGAATATCCAATTGTGAATGATGGTTGTTACAGATGTTGCACAAGCATAAGTAAATACATACATGTATATGTATGTATGTAAATGTTACGTGGTATGATTTTAACGCATGTTACTTATGTTATAGTTTTACTCGAATCGTCCCCCTCTCCGTGTCATACATACATATATACGTACGTATGAAATTTAGATCGAAATAACTTTTCGCCGAAATCTGTGTTAAAATCACAGTCGCATTTATTTCACGTTGAAATTGCCGTCGCTTTCAAACTACATTTGATTTATTATAATTTATTAAATTGCGCGTTAAATTCATGAATTTTTTGTAATAATTTTAACAGATCTGTAGAAATAGTAACAGGCATTTGTGTGTTCTAGCGAATACATTTTACCAGATACGGGCTCATTAATGTAAATGAAATGTAGTTTATGTGAAATAAAATTATATGGTTTTTATAATATGATAAATATTTTCAAGCTGCCATTCAAGTTTCGATGTATGCAGTTGCTTTAGTTGCCACTGGTTTTGTGCAAATTAAATATACAAGTTAGTCCAGCGGCGAACGGGGTGGGGCTGCACCAAAGCAGGCCTTTTTTGTTGTGTTTTAGAGGCTGTCGAAAATATTTGTGCAGACCATAGACGACACGTTTTTAACACTCTTCCACAAACAATGTACTTCAGTAAAGAGCCATGATTAAATTTCAATTTGAAGGCTGAAGAAACTATTTGACAGCAGTAATTTCTTAATATGTTTTAAAGAATCTCTTTTATTTAATAAAAATGGCTTTTTTAGTTTAATAAATTAAAACAACAGACACCAACTCTTAAAGCGTTTGTACATTTTTAATACAAAATTAAAGTATTCAAAGTGAGAGTATAAAAACTTAAAAAGATACTGAATCGTCACAGCCGACGTGGAAAAATATTTTTTGATGACAGTCAACCATTTTTGACAACAACAATTTTAATATTCAAGTTTTCTAAAAGGCAGCGATTAAGTTAGACATATATATATACATATATAGGCTTGCGAACAGATATTAACAGATATTATAAATCTTGTGTAAAAGTAATGATATTGACAGACATGAAGAAATCGTCTATAACTGCTCTCTTTACAATCATTAAAATTTTTAATTCTCCTACAAACTAATGAGTGTTATAAACGATTTTAAACGGAATATATGTATGTAGTTATTATTCCATGGAACTGTTACAAGCTCTTCTGGCTAACAATATGCCAAAGTAATAAAGTAAGGCACGCACTTCCCTAGAATATGGTTGTCGCATGAAATGAGTTACTGAAAATCATTTCTATATGGGGATTGTGTTATGTAACATAATTGTTGGATTCTGTGGAGGAACACCAAATATAAACATATTTCTTAATAAAAACGTCTGATGACTTATTTCAGTTATTTGAAGTAAAAGCTAAAAATCCGAAATAAATTGACTGTAAAAGGTTAAAAATGTAGGCTTAGGGACAAACAACTAGTCCGATACTACTATAGGGCAGTATACATAACAATAGTTTCCGTTTTGGTGAAATGAAATTCCGCCTTTGCTTTAGCCATCGGAAAACATTTTCAATGAACCGTAGTAAAGGTTGACGATTGTTTTTGCAATAGATTGAAGAAAATTCGAGGGTGTTTCTTGAATCGTAAGCACGAATTTAAATATATCAGATTTAGATTTTTGTATTTGCAGATTTGTTTATGTATGAATGCACCTATAGCATATTTCGTCATGAAATCAGCTAAGTCGAGAAGAAAACAATAACCGAAACTAAGTACATTTTAGGAGTGGCGTCTTTTGCCAAGTAAAAATGCAGTAAAACACGCTGCCTCGTAATGACGTAATCACCGAATAATTTGACGCCTTCTTGGCGAGTCTGTGGAAACCGCTACCTCCTGTCCTGGCCTAATAGAAGGCTACTGTTTTATTTCTTTTACCGCTGGGATGTTTAACTGGTTTGTTTATTTGTATTTCATTTAATGATGTTTGCGATTGCGATGTCTTTTCTAAGTATTTAGTCTCTGTGTGTGAGAAAGTGGTTTTCGCGTCTGTATGCGAATTTTTAATATTGTATGTAATTTAATTCAGTTGTAATTTACTGCAGCCTTGCAAATGAAACGATGCACAATTTACATTTTTATTGTTATTTTTTTAAGCTTAAATTTTTTTTTTGTACACACAACTAATTTTTCAACAACTCTCCGTAGAGTAATTTATTTATTTATAAATTTTTTGACTTCTGTTGTTGTTTTTGTGAAACAATAAACAACCATTCTTGAAAACCTGTTTTAAATTTTTCCGTTTCAAATAAGCGCGTAATCGTGAGTCGAAATCTTTCAGCGCGCATTTATATTTTTTGGTATGTATGTATGTGTGTATGTCTGTAGGTATCATTTTGTTGGTTGTTTCTTTTCACAAATAAACATACCATCGATACATTAGACACACATACACATGTATACAAATGATGAGGTAGCTGTAGTATCCAAAAAACATGTAACATTTTTACACGCACACGCACTCACTCCCAGCCACGACCGTTTATGCATTAAGACTTGAGTTTAAACATTTAATGGATTGTTTTGATATTTCACAATCTGTGATCGAAATTGTACTGGCCAACCAGACAGCCGAACAATTGGAAAAGTAGTCCGCCGACCAGAGCAGAATCAAAGGCAGGTGGTGCTGATAAAACTAATATGCCAAATTATAAATCTTTTTTATTTTACTTATCGAATACTATGAAATCAATATAGTACAAGCAAACATACATACATACATACGTTTGTATATACTATTGTACCTATCGAAAGTAGTACTTGTTTATGTGTGTACTCGTACATACATACATATTTATTTTTGTTATACAATAATTTGAAGAAACACAAGTCTGATATGGAAATCGCAAAAGCACCAGGCACGTCGTGCGTTCTTTGCCTCTTGTAGCTATAAATAACACTTGTTTTATATACGATCTCTGCAGATGTGCATATGTACATGTGTATGTATGTATGTATGTATGTATCCGTATGCAGATACAATCATGAAATTGTTTTTGTTGCTTTTATTGGTGTCATTTGTTGGTTTTACGATGAAAAGACTGGCGAATGAACTTTTATCCGATAATTTTGTCAATATGTTGTTTAATTTTATTATTCGTGGTTAAATTGCTTTATTAATATTTGTTTAATTTGATTTGGACACTACTGTTTTCGCTATTCCTCCAACCGTCAGCTGGTATATTCGCCAACCCAAAACGCCAACTAAACGTTGAAATTATTATTTTATGTAAATTAGCCAGTTTTTACTAAATTTTGTTAGAATTTGTTTTGAAATATTTAAAACTTTACATGCGATAAGGATTATGAATTCAACAGGCATTTGACTTGTGTGTTTATTTCTTTGTTTTAGTTTATTTTCAATTGTTTTGAATAAGTTTTCTATTTTCAATACCGAACTCTCAGTTCGCCTGCGATGTTAAGCTTACGGTTTCAAAATAACAACTAACTGACTCTCGCTTTAGGAGAGAGCGAGGAACGTCCAAAGCGAACAGCTTTTAAGCATACATTTCCTACTTAAGGCATTCTTTAAGCGCGAAGTAGTTTATCTGCTACACAATATAAGCACGATACACTCGAAATTGTAAGTCTGTCATTTCGGTGAACATTTGCAAACAAAATAAGACTATAAAGAAATTCAACATAAATTAGCGGGAATTCAATAAGTTGGAAAACTGTTCTCTGTGTAAATAACAAAAGAAAACCTTGACACGACACGACAGGATCTTTAATAGAAATCTAAAATTTCATATACATACATATCGAGCCTTTGGTGCAATACCGTAGTAACTCAAAATTTGAATTTTTTGGGCTGGGTATGCAGAAATGATCTTTGGGGGAAATATCTATCTAGAGAAAAAAAGATTATGGTTCCATCTCTAACTGTTCAGATTCTACAGCTAAGAATGTCTTTATTGCCTCCAGCCATTTCCAACAATATTTATTTGCAATAATGAAATGAAATGCATTTTTCTCAGTTCGCGATTTTTTGAATTACTACGGTATTGCCCCAAAGGCTCGATATGTATAATACACAGGCATATACATATCCATATACATATACACACATATATATACTTACATATACAAATTTAATATTATAAACCGATAAAATTAGTATTTAGCTTCTTGATAATTTTATTGTATATTTTGTTATAAGAAAAATTTATTTTTCAAGAACCACAAACGTCCACCAACAATTTGCGAACACGATGTTCCCATCTCAGTTTTATTTTATTTTGCAACGTTCGATACTGTTCAATTTACATACATTGATAAATTTAAAAAAAAAAATACATTGTAAATGAAATATAATATGACTGGAAAAATAACAACAAGCTGGCAATGAAACCGCATGAGCCGAGGCAAGCAACTACAATAGACCTGTAGAAATGCATTCGCCTTTCCATTTACTTTCCTCAGGAAAAAAATCAATTTGGCCCAATATTATACGGAATTTCGAACAGAGAGCTCGACTACGAGTACGCAAAAACCTCAACAATATCTATTTTTCTATTTTATCAGACGTAAAGCAATTCTCTCTGCAAAGAGAGTTTAAAAACGGAGTAGTCTTTGTTGTACTGAAATTAAAGTTTTATTATATATTGATGTTTAAATTATGGACTTTGGATCGAGTGTATTGAAGTGTGAACGTCATTCATTGAGAGCCACTTCCCATTTCTATTTCATTCATTCTCTCGCAGAAGAAAATTAAATTCACACTGTAAACAATAGCCACTTGGGGCAAGAGCGAGTTATAATCTTCTAATGATCGTAACAAAATTGTTTTATACATTTACATATATGTAAATAACTGTGTGCATGTCTTTGCGTTCTATTTGAATAATTATGTGTATAATGCCGATCAATATACAGACTTACATACGAGTATATACATATTTATGTACAGATATGCATTTGTGTGAAAAGCTTTACTTCAATACATTATAGAGACTCATAGTTACATTTTGTTCAGCTCCACTGTACTTAAGCACAGTTCGTTAGCTAGATCGCTTTAAAAGACGTCGATTACTTTCGAGAATTAAAATGTTTAATAAGCAACTCTCCAAATAAAATTGCTGCAAAGATTGCCCTGGTTTTCTAATACAAGAAGTTGTTCGTGTAAGAGCTGCCAACAGACCGGCATATTATAAAATATCATAGTGCGAATGTTTAAGTTCAATACAAAAAATTCCGCATGTTTAATTACATGGGCGAAACGAAGGTCGATTTTTGAATGACGCTTAGAAAATCTGCATGACTTGAACGGGTTTTCAATTCAGGTCCTAGGACAGGCTAGTAAAGGTTAAGGTGCATCTCTCTAGGGACTCTTCTTCACTTTTCTGAGTGATATTTGTCTTCTTATAATTCTATTCGGTTAGTTGGTATAAGTCCGCAACTTGTTGTAGCTCCAAATAAAGAAGTCTGGGATGGTTAAATCAGGCGCTCTTGCTGGTCATACTGAGTGATTACATGAATAGGAAATGTTTCCTTTGCAACATCCACTATGGCTCCTGCTGTGCATGCGGTTGCAGTTTTTGAGTTCCCGTATTGGCCGTGGCATCTTCAAAAAGTATCATGCCTCCCGCGTGAACTTTGCCAAAATGAAAATGCGCCTCATCTTGAATTTCGACTTAAAATTGAGTAATTGGAATGCGAATGTTGGTTGCAATTTATACGCGAACATTGTTGTCATTAAAATTCACTATAGGGTCCGTTTGGGGATGTCTAAATTGCGTAGCACGTCATTTGGTTGCTGTTTCTTCGATATAATGATCAGTCCGGCGATGCCCATGCCCTGCGAGGCTTCAGTCGGTTCGAGTCGAGCAGCACAGCAGCCGACTATTTGGCGCTTCCACTGTATACATATATACGTATGTACTATATAAAAGATTCCATTTCCGTCGTCATACAAGATGAGTGAGTCGTTCTAATACACATACATGAATACATACTTACATACATATGTATGTATGTATGTGAGTACGTATGTATGTGTGTAGGTATTTTTGTACAAATAATTATTATTTGCAAGGAAAAATATAAAAGTTTAATTTTTTTATCATTTTAAGTGCAGTGAAATATTTTTAATTTATTCCCAGAATTCACATGTAAAATGGCTTAATTTTGCTATTATTCTTAAAAAATTCTTAAGACCTTAAACGTAAAAAATGATTTTTGTTTATTTTAAGCTTTTAAAAAATTTAACATAATTTTTTTTAACGAATAAGGTCATTAAACTTAATAATTTTGTAGTATTTAATTTTATATTTATTTAGATCTCGTTTCAGTAAATTTACACGTTCATTACGAATTACATATCGTTTTTGTAATTTGTAAAAGACTTATCCAATATCTTGAACTGTGTGCCGCAGAATAGAAAAACTTATTAAGATCCGAAGTTTTTTTCTAATGAAAAAGGGACCTGATCATAACACTAAAAATTTGTTATATTTTTTAAATATTTCAGGATATTGATGTAGAATATGCAAGAAACACAGTCAAAATAAATTAGTAGATGCGATATGTAATACATAGTATATATGTATGTATGTATGTATGTATGTATGTATATGTACACATACATACATAAATAAATGTAAGTTGAATTCTTGAAAAGGAGCTTTTAAAATGAAACACAACGTTGCACGGAAGACAATTATCAAAGAAAAGTTGGAATACTTCCCCAGCTGGCATATAGGTCATGGCCTTGTCACTTGAATAAGTCTTCCCAGATAACTTTTCATGGTTAAACATTGAGGTGTCATCATACATCAATCTGCTCAAATAAGGATTTTTTGAATATACAACAAAAACATCTGTAACATTCACAGGCTAATGAAAAATAGTACGACACTGCAAAACTGAAGCTGAAAGTGGGTCTGACCGTCCTGCATGATCTGTGAACGGAAGATTAATTACCAACGAAAAAGTTAGCCGGCTCGCCTATGGGCTACTTAGATGACTCTTATCAGACCACTTTGAACAATTAAACACTGAGTTATTACTTCATCGATTCAAAAATGATTCATATCTGATGCTTATGCTCAAATAATAATCTCTGGAACATACACCAACAACAAATTATAATCATAAAATTTTTCTTAATAAAATATTTTAAAAATGTACTTGATTTTATTAAAACAGGTATTAAGGAATTGTCATGAAGCTGGAAAGATTTCAAATAAGAACTATTTCAAAGCGATCGAACAAAAGAAAACTCCCAAGCGAACAAAAAAGCGATTAGAAATTGTTTTAAAATATAATAAAAAACAACTGGGTTTATACAATCGCTTTAAGGATATACCATTTAAAAACAGATTTTATAGTTAACTGCTTTTTGTGTGCTTTCCAGATGTCTACTTTGGTGCGTGTTGTGTTATTAGCAATACATTGCGTTTTTATAGGCGAATAAATTGTACTTTTGCCTACATCGCTGCCTTAACGTTCGGCGTGGACCAAAAAGAATGTGCAAAATATAAATGCGTATTTACTGTATGATTACAAAAACATGCTTCACACGATAACACAGTGTTTGCCCCAATCAGAAACATTGTTGTATTAATCAAAGTAAAGTTGCTACAACAATAATTGAAATTTTATTTTTCTATTTGTGGACGAGAAATAGGGGACAAAATTAATGGTATTTAAAATTGATACTCGCCCAATTTAAGCCATTACTCTTTCCGTTGACGCAATCAGTTACTCGTACTAATTTGTACTAAAACATTTTTGTATCTTTTTTTATTATGTTATTTAAAAGTCTATATATGATCAATTGAAAATAAATTTGATATTTCTGAAACTGTGGTTGTCTTGTCTGTACAGTGCGAGAAATAAAAATTCCATCCACTGAAATACTCGTGTGTAGGACAAGTTGAACGTATGTAACTTGGTGAACAGCCGATTTTCATTGCGGTCTCTGCTAGTTTTATATATACTATATGTACAATATATATACATACATATAATGGCAACGATTCGCTCACCACGGAACGAAAATATTATTAAAGCAAAGTGATTTCACTTTTATCTGTCGAAAGTAACGAAATCTCTGATGGATCAACAGAAATCGACAGTATTCTATTCCTAAAGTTTTGTCGCCTCTAAAATAATAGTTGTTTATAATAATATGTATTTACTTAAGAATTTATTTAAATACAAACAAACAAAAAACTAGGCGTACGCGACGAATGCGAACATTAACGCGAAACAAACAAAGAAACAAAAACAAAGTTTGAATACGCAGATACTTCTTGTGCATTTTCATACAACAACAATCGATGTAAGTTTATATGCACATGTGTGTGTGTGTGTGTGTGTCAGAGCTGTAAAAGAATAATTATTTAGTGTGATATCAAGAACGTGTCATATGATTTGACATGATATATGAATGAATTCACAATGTTCTTGTTAGTTTAATTAATTAATGGCAAGTGAATGCATTTAATCGCAAATGGATTATATATTTTTCCTTTCAAATGGCCAAGAAGAAGAAAACTCGCGTCTTCTGGGATTTTGTTCCTAATGTTAAATTAATGTTTATTAAGTGAT
This sequence comes from Epicampocera succincta, assembly GCA_932526305.1. NCBI lineage: Eukaryota > Metazoa > Arthropoda > Insecta > Diptera > Tachinidae > Epicampocera > Epicampocera succincta. The sequence continues at coordinate 44,489,939 of OW052037.1, read as the reverse complement.
ATGTTTTGAGTTTTTATTATTAATTTTCACCGATTAAGTGATACACAGAACATCTTTTTCATATTCGATAATAACATTTGCTGATTTACTAAAAAAAAATTGTTGGACGGGGCATGCGCCTCTTCAAAAAAAAAACTCTTTGCAAAAGCAATCGTTGAACGAAGACTATCGACCTTTTCAACAAAGAAAACTATTTTATAATCAGAAAAAATTTTATATAATAAAAATAATTTTTTTCTAACTTAAATTTTTTTTATACAAAATATTTGCTGACCAAAATACATTTTTTTTAAATTTCTTTAAGCAACTAACACGGCTAAGGAGAGACAACCTTTGTGGCGTCACCAAAACACATTTATTGACAAACAAATAGATTTTTAGACAAAAATTTTATTAATTTTTATTACAATAATTTTTTCAATGCACACATGGGTAGTCTAATTTTTTTTAAATAAAGAAATTATTATTTACTTGTAACCTGAATTAGTATTTGGTCTCAATGAATTTATTACAATTTTAGTTTAAATGATTTTATTGCACTACATTTTATTCCAGTCATTGTTTAACTTTAGTATTATTTTGTTCAAATTCTATTCGATCGAGGAAATTAATTCATTTCAACTTTGAAGTCCAAATAATTTGCAGACTGATTGAAAATAGAATGATTCTTTTACAGCCCTGCTGTATTTGCTTCTTATGTGTGTAAATATGTGTGTGCATGGCTACAATATATTTATTAATAATTTAATTTTTTAATAAAGCTTTTGTACACTTTTTAAGCCTCTCGGTAACTACTCATTGATCAATATTATTGTTGTATTTTAATGAGCATTTTGGAATTTCATTTCACTCTCGTTTCGCGCAAAATGAAAAAAATATAAGAAATAAGTTGAATCTTTTACTCTTTCTCTTCTGTTGGTTTTTAATCACCCATTTGTCTGGTTTTGACAATACACGCAAAGAAAAGACATTTTGAAATTAAAAAAAGCACTCGAAGTTATTGTTGTTTTCCATAAAAATTTATCAACGAAGATTATTCGTTTAAATAGGTGAACACGGGCTTCAGCCGCCACAAACATGATATTTTTTCAAGGTCCAACGTTTGAGTAGATTTAATAAGAACTTGTATTAATACTTTTCCAAAGCTGCAGTTTACAACAAATTTGCAAAATACTCAAAAGTTATGGTCACACTGAACGCGGCAACGACTGTATTCATAACCTTTCTAATACTATATACTATTATGGAATTTTTCAATGTTAATTTACTGCCGTTTAAATAGTTTTAAATAAATTTTAAATGAAAATAATATATACCAGCACTAAGTGGATCAAAGCAACAAAGCTACGACGAGTTGTACAAAATATTTAGCGTCAATATGATAAATAACATCTACACTTCCAAAGTTTTAAAAACAATATGAGTGTAAGCAAAATGTGATGACAATAACACGTGTATTTCATTTCTGATAACAATAATGTTGGCAATATTGGCAATATTGGATGACACTAAAAAGGTTAATTATGGCAATAACATGGTTGCTTGCAATAAGACCCTTCTGTATGTATTACTTAAGCCAACAATTTTTTTTTGGTTTGGGTACTACTATAGTTGGTTGTGATAATAATATAGTTAACTAGAACAATGCTATTGTTACTTAGTACGATAACATCGCTCAATTGTAATGCAGAACATATAGAAATGCTGAACTATTTTTATACCGTGGTAGGCCTAATATTTATATGGTTGCCTGATATTCTGAACAACAATCAAGTATTTACATAATAGTATTCGACCTTTGAGATGTCGTCACCTCAATCACACACATATAATTATTTTCTGCGTGTACAGCAAGCAAAAGTTGAGGTAAAAGCAAACAAGCAAAAGCGAGTTGGAGTTCAGATAAAAACTGGAGGTTTTTAATTCAACTCTTGCTTTCAATGGACTCATACCCCGTTAGCAAATGTGATGCAATAAGTCTGACCTGTTATGCACAAGTTTCTGCATCCTTCTTTAACACCATAAAGTTATATAAATATGTACATGTTTAAACATACAGTTCGTCGAAGGCAAAAATATTGAATTAATTATCAGCCGAACAAAAATGAGTCACTGAGCAAGTTGCTACTGACAACACAACAAATGTATCTACATACATATGTAGTAAGTCTGTATGTAGGTATTATGTATAAATTTAAAAAGGCGTGGTGGCTCAGACTAGTAAATGCTCGTATATTTAGAATCCAGCGATTTTCTAAGCTGCAGATGGAAGAATTTAAAGGCCAAATGATTTGCTGATTTTGTCATTTTTGTAAAGAACAAAATAAGTCAAAGCCTTTAAAGTTTTTTGTGGGAGAAAGAGGATAACCCATAAGAAGGCACTCAACTGCTGTTTGTTTTGGTTTTGATGGACGAACGGACGAAATGGGAAAAGCGTCAAGAACGACAAATTGTTTTCGAAAACAATTACTACACACCTCGTACATATGGTATACTCAGAATCGTGGAAGCGAAAAGAGCAATCCGTTTGTCCAAACGGTTGACAGTCTGAGGAAAAACTCCGCCTTCATAATGATCTGGATATTTGTGGCACAAAGTCTTTAAGGTTGTTCTAAGTATCGCTTAGCTAAAACTAAGTTCGGAATAAAGTTCAGCAGCGGTTGTATTGCCGCTGATTTTCAAGTTAAGAAAGATTGTTATGGTGGCGGGTGCCCGACTATGTCGCCCAGATCCGGCTGAATTAGAGCAACAGATTGTAACTTATAAACACAGACTTGCGCCTTCGGCAAAACCTGTCAGAAAGAGATAACTATACTCTCAAATTCTTCAAGGAGAATGTGCATTGGAACCACTTGGCATCAGCATCTATATTTTGGGATGTAGAATGCCTTTTGTCACTAAAGATGATTTGGATCACCACCTAAACGTAACGGTGTTCAGTCAGTTTGATCAATTGTGCCGCTGCAGATCAGACGGACGAAGCCAATACAACATGCCGGCCAGCTGCCAATTGAGATTATTTTGTTTTAATTCAAAAGGCTTTTAGTGGGCATCTCAAGTTGAACTTTGCAATTCAGAGCTCTGCACGTCTTAGGATGAGACATGTTCGATCATAAGAATTGCATTTTATATGCATGCCGCGTCATGTCTAAGTTGCTTCCGCACTTCTTAATTATATGAAATTGTTGGCCTGAACACCGCACTTTTATTGATTATGATATTTGAAACATTTTGAAGCTGCCTTTATATATGTACATACATATGTATGTGTGTAGATAATACTTATGTACACACATGTACATACATATATATGTACATATATATTCATAACGATAAAGTTATTAAAGAAAAAAGAGTTTTAAGAAATCGGCCTTGGTGTTAATATTCAAATTCGCGAACACCAGTTTCATTATTGTTCAATTATACATAATGCAAAACAAAATTTTTAGGAAAAACCCCAACTTGTCCATTTTAAAACTAAACGTTTGATTTTATAATGAAAAATGTTCGTGGGGAAAACCCATTAATATTCATTAAGTTCAGCTTAAGTTTACTACCATTTAGAGTCTGTACTTCTAACAATGCGAGTATGTATTTCTAAAAACGTTGGTTGATTATTAGATTTATTAATTGTATAATTTTAAACAAACATTTGCATTCACATTTATAAAATTGTTTATTCGGAAAAGTGGGTACACGGCAATAAGCGATAGCATTTTATGCACCTTAAGCACTCGTAAGTGCAGCTTAACCCTGTGCACAGTGGTGTTAAATAATGCAATTTAACGCCATTCTGATGTTCTTCTTTTCTAGTACCATGTACATACGTTAATAGGAAGCCGTGGCTTCGCTAGCTGAAACATGATTGCGAACCGTGGTGTTCAAACGATTTTGAAGACATTAAATTCAGTGTTTTGCTCTTTTCCTTGTTTAGTTCAGACACTCTGGCGATAGTTTGTTATTAAAACTAGAGGCGATGGCAAATCTTTTGTGGTTCGCAGCAAGATTCAAAATGAACCAAATTTTGTATGGCTAAACGAGTTGGTTGAGTTAAGTTTTGGGCCGCGAACCGTTAATGCAATCGCGAATTTTCAGTAGTTTAGGCCCGATTTACTGCTTTCTTTTTGAAAGCGTTTTTATTATGATGAAATCCTCTTTTTTAAACAAGTTTTTAAAAAATATGATATGTCAAATCTTTTACCCTATTATCTGTTATTGCCACAAACATTTTGCTTTCACACTGTAATATTTGAACGAATAAGTTCAGCTTGTGATAGGTCTTAAGACAAAATACTAAAGCGTAAACTGCCCACTTATTGATGTAAATTTTAATTTTATGTGTAATTATGTTTTCAAATAAGAAAAAGAAATGTTTACGGTTTTCACAATTCGTTAATTAAAGAACAGAGCCAGACACTTGAAAAAGAAGTCAGAGAATTAAACGCTTTAAATTTTAACGAATGTTATCAACATCTTTTGCAATTCAATACAGCTGTCAAATAATAAAATGTCATTCTTTTAATTTGTAGAAATACAATAGAAAGTTGTATCGCCATTTGAGGTCTATGCGCCCTTGTTGAAAAATCCTTTACTGCATCTTAAAAGCAAATACAATTTGTTAACGGATTTGTACAAAATAAAAAAATAAAAATAAATACATACATATTTATATTTATAAATAATATTAACTTAAAATATAAATATATGTACATGCTTCCATATTTATAAAGGGTGCTTCAACCAAAGGTTTTGGCCGAACATAATATGGCATTTCTTTGTTCTAGTGTTTGACAAATTCAAATATGAATTTAGAGCAGCGCTTTAAAGCCTTTTACGAAAATGCATTTCGTGCATAATCGACCAAATGCGTCCACAATCGGGTGAATTGTGCGCAAATTTCAGCTAACCGGGGGGGTCTGCATGAAATGTGTGCTCACCCTGTTCGTTCTCCGGAAAACATTGCTGCTATTCGCGATACGGTGGCAGAAAAGCCATCAACCTCGATTCGTCGTGGGGCCCAACAATCGAACATCTGAAAATATGGACAAAACGGATAAAGGTCTGCTACCGAAGCCGTGACGAGCACTTGACCGATATTTTGTTTTACACAAAATTGTCATAGATCCTTCCATCATATTATAATAAAAAATATTAAGATAATTCTTAATTAATTGTTTACAATTAATATCTTGCGATTTGTGAAAAAAATCCATCAATTTGAATTCTCTTCGATTTGTCAGCAACAATTTCTACAAGAAATTCGTATAGAAAACATGATAAAGGCAATTTTCCTGATCGGTTATACTTATTGTAGGAGCTACAGAAATATGTATGTGAGCAAGCACCACCTTAACACACACACACACACACACATACGTTTACAAATGGATTGAATATCTTTTGTGTAAAAAATCTGCATCTGACATTTGTTAAAAGTTTATGAAAACAATTACACTCTACACAACATGCATAGATAAAGGCCCTCAAGATGGCCTGGTAAAGTTCAGGCTCTGACACATAAAGTCTGCTGTTAAAGTTTGAGTTAAAAATAAAAATATTTCGATTGCTTGTGAATTTTGTTGAAGGTCATATTGGAAAAAATTTCAAACTTTATTTTGTGTGTCGTGTGCGTACGTGTGTGTGGTCACGGCATAAGTACTCGTGCAAGTATGTGTATGTGTGCACCTGTATTGTATTTGAAACCAATCACGATTTTTTTTTATTAAGCAAAGACAATAAACTAGACTAACTACAAATCAAACAAGAAATTTATTATTCCGACCCTCATAGACTAAGGGTACGTTCTTCATATTTGATCAATTCAAAAGTTTTAACTATTTAAAGCGTTAAGAATTTTAATATAAAAACTATTTTTTTTTAAATATATTAAAAGGTTCTAAAAACTTTTCATCTTCAACTCATTGACCTCAACGAAGATCTAGAGCCACTGTACGGATATCGAACAGGTTCGATTAAATACCCTCTAATCTATTACCCGGGGCCAAATTTGTGGCACCTAAATACGGTGCCGTCTGCAGTTTCACAGCGCCACAGTGTTCAGTTGAATAATAGTGGCAATAGAAATTATATACCAGGCAAAATTTTTAAAGTGATCATATTTATTAGCAACTTGACATTTATCGAATATTTCAAGCCAGTTCAATTCTCATTAGCCAGTACTTGGAAAACTATCAAATGCTTAATTGCTTACTGCCGTCAACTTGTTCGTATGGGATAAGACGACTTGCGGGCGATTTCTATTTGTAGCACTCCAACCGTTCATCAAAGCGATGTATTGTGTGATGTGTGTATGAATATGAAAAACCGCCTCATGAATTCACTTTATTTTTGGACTTGTATATAAAAAAAAACCTTAAATTTTCATGTGAAACCGTTCGCAAGTCTGAAAAATATCCGCAACTAATGCACACATGCAATTATGTACATATATTCAACAGTAAACACCTACTTTGTGTGAAAATGCAACACAGAGCGGGAAACTTAAATGGCGTTTTACCCAAAAACTTTTCATACACAGGGTCGCATAAGGACACGCTAATGCACTCGTTGCAACAAAACCAGCCTTATTCCAACTAAGTATTTTGATCTTATTAAATATTCGTGAAATGTCAAAAACAAATATTTAACTCTGGAACTGCTGTCATCCCACAGAGACTACAACATAAAAGAAATAGTCGGCTGCGCTGTAAATTTCACCTATTATGAAGTGGTCGTCTCGTTGTGACTATCAGAAGCAGAAAACAAGAGGAATGAAAAACAAAACTTTCTTTGGGAAATTCTTTTTTCAAATTTATTGATTTTTAAACTGAAGTTGATTGCTTTCGCATGTTTGGTTACCATTTAAAGTAGTCCGTCCAATGGAATAAAACTAACAGCATTTATTTTATCATTGATTCTGAAGCGCTTAACCACGCGATGACATGACTCGGTCGTATCGGAACCAATTTGTGTTCAGACGATAACTTACACACATACGGAAATTGCTACATATGTAGTATGTTTTTACTTATGTACATACATATGTATGTATGTATGTATGTGTGTCTAATGAACATACATACATACATGGAAACATACGTTTTGTTGACATACACAAGTATAGCATTTAGAACGTTCCGAGCTGCAGACATTTAACATGTGCGTGCCCTTGCGCTAGTACTTACTTATTTATGTAACACTGACTAGATACTCCGCTTGAAGAGATTAGAACCACAAATCAACTAGTACCCTTCGGTCAGTTATGTATTGTATGTACATATGTATGTATGTATGTATATATGTATGTATGTATATATGTTTGTTTGCGTAGAAGTGGTAAGAAAAAGTGCCGGCAAAGTAAATATTGTAGATAGTTTGTGGCCCCCCCTTTTTACATCAGAAGTACGGAAAGTAAGGAAAGATTTTGAAGTAGGGAGCAAATCTTGTCGCATATGCCCTAATATTTACTACACGAAGCGTAACCATTTATTGAATTTTGAAACACATCAAGTTTACGTGAAGCAAAATAAATAAATTTGAACTACGATGTATTAAGGCCAACATAAGGAAAACCAAAAATTGGTCATATAAATAGAGCACATAAGTTTTTAAAGACCTTGTAAAGAATGAAGTGAAGAAATACATTTTTATTATTGTACGTGGTACTTACCAACTCTGTTCCTGTTTTTTGAGTCATCGGCCGTTTCGCACCCTGAAAGGAAAGTATTAAAACTTATGTAAGTCATCAGTACCGTGTTGTTATCGATAACGTATCTTAAATAATATTTATATCGAAGACGGGTGATAGGACATAAATTTACATCATAATCTAATGCTCTAACGAAAGAAATTTGTATTGTACAAAAAGTATTGACCTAGAAAGTTAATGCTGGGGTTTTTTTTAACTTAATTTTCGTGATTGATGAAATTTCTGAAAACCAGATATTGGGTTTGATTGGGCAAACCTCTAATGACTTTTCTAGGCAAGATACACTAGAGCTGCTTCAATTTAACGATTCAGTAAGTGACTTGGTCATTTAAGCTCAGTTCTATGTTGCTCTTGGCAGTGCTGACATAACGCTAATTCCATTTGAATATATTGCCAGATTGAAAAGTTCCATGTCATTTGAGAATTTCATTACATTTTGATAGTACCAAAAGTCCAAAAGTATGTATGAGGCACATTTTCGTTAATTTAACTTAACTAATGGCAGGATTTTTTTTTATTTATAAATACATACTTATATACAGAGACATACACATTATTCTTTAAAATGTTCTTTTACTTTCACAGAAACATACAAGCCCACTTGCCAGAGTTCATGTTCGTATCACTGACCCACGAAAAGAACTAGCGCAGTATAATGAGTTGAGCTGAGAAGAGCCGTCAGTTCAGTGAGCTGAAGAGCACAAGGTTGGGGGCTTAAGAAAGTTATAAAAACGCTACTTATCTAGGGTTCACACAAGTATACATACATGTGTATATGTATTTGTTTTGTTTGTAAACAAAACACTTTTTAAATATTTATAGAAAAGAGTATTTACAAGGTAGTTTTAGGACTGAGTAGAAGCTCCCTTCCTTAAAATAACTTCCAATTATCACAAAGTGATTCCAAAAAATCCAAACTAATATCAAATTGTCTTCCATTTTCATAAGTTACACGGTAAAAGCAACTCCACACATTATCAATTAGTATATGTAGTCAGTGTGAAAGGGGAGTGGGTTACGAATACTAACATTTTGGTTATAAACAGATTCTTATACAGTTTTGGTAGTACGAATAGAAACGGTATTTGGGTGCAGAATCAATCCGTAGCATTGTAGACAGATTGCAGACCACAAGACTGGGTAAGATTGTTCAGTCAGTCTGGCACTCAGCAATTTTAAGCCGACCCCAACAAAAAAATTAAATTGTTCAATGTTTGAAACGAAAAATTATGTACACATTTTGTATTCTATATTACTTTTTATTACCACCATCACATCCAATTTTATAGTCATTGTTCTAATTGCCATTTGCTGCTGCAAAACTTAAGTAAAAAATACCAGAATTATTTAAGATGTTCATTAACGCTTCATTGCAAATATATTAGCCCGAAACCTGCTGACAAATCTGCGTGAAGAGCTGTTCCGGTTTAATCAACCCATAAAAGTTGTGCCAACCAATTTATGAATTTTGCTGTTTTCTATGTTAATCTCTTGCCAATAACAAAAAGTGCATAAATTTACATAATTTTCTTACGCTTCACTTTAGTTGCTAATCTCTGCTCTGTTTGTTTGTTCTTCTTCTCTATTTATTATTAAATCACAAGCAGATTTTGTCACCAGTAAAATTGTAAAAAAAATTGGTCTACCAAGAAGCAGCAGCTGAAGTGTTGAAGGTAAATATTTGTTTTTGATTTGAACTGCTGCAGTAGAAGAAGTAAATGGTTGGTAGCAGCAGAAATTTCAAGGTCGTTTCTTCCATTGGCAAAGTTATACACAGCCGAGCAGATACGAAGGCAAGGTTTTTGTAAACAGTCGTCACTCAGTCGGTCGGTCGGTCAACAACTTAAAATCAACAAAGTCAACCAAGAAAACAAAAGGTTTGTACAAAAGACTATATACACACACATGTACATATATATATACATGTGTACATACATATAAAATTAAAAGAAGCACACAAACGAATCGTCTATGCAAGCTGTCAATGCCGTCACAGTCCACCACCGCTCGCAATAAACAAGTGTACACAAAGTATTTGTACCTTCAACATAAACACACACATACAAATGTACATACATACATACATACTTAGTCGTGTGCGTATATTGAATTTCAAACCTTGTCTGCATCGCAATATCCAGCAAAGTGCTCAAGACGGATTTAACAAGGTGGTACAGAAGCATTAGCACCTACATAAATACATGCCTAAGCGAAAAAGCCAGAAATATTTGTTTGTACCTAAAAGTTCATGTATGACTTAGGTCATGCATATTTAACCGCAACCTTCACCAAAGGAACGACACGCACTCAGAATGCCTTTTGGCGTTCGGGGTCGGATTTCGGGATACCCACTCAGGACTCTTGTATTTTCTTACCTTCTGGGGATTTGTGAAACTGAAGATATTAGACAGCCCGAACTCTTAACAGGTGGTTTATGATGTGTGCCGTGCAGCACACCTCTGCAACCACATGGGGAGGCTGCTGAACCCTCACCCAGTTCACGCAAGTGTCACATAAGCCCGTCAAGACAGGTGCTGGCATAATATCAATTCCGAAATCTGTCTGGCAGGATATAAAATCATTCTTGTTGGGAAAATGAAACAAACTTAATCGCTGTGTACTTCAATAAGTTTTCAAAAATATTAACGGATTAATGAAACTTCTTCTATTGGATTAAATAGATACAGTGCGCGCAAGCATTCCAAAACGTCAAACCTTTTTTATTGACATTGCCCACTCTACAAGAGGTCTATATGAGTGTGATTGTTTGTGCAATTGGAGTGTCCTTTAATGTTGCCTTTTTATTTGTTTTCCATTAGGACCAATACAAACCCTTTAATCTATAATATCAAGAATATTTTAGTCTGCACATTCATAAACGCCAGCAATTTGATAAACGTTTCACGTTATTCTGAGCGTCGTTAGATGTTCGCATTCTTTTAGCGATTTTTTCAACTATTGATTTTTTGTCAATCCTTCAGCGGCAGTTTGCTTTGGCTACCGTAAGAAAGGGGGGAGGAGAAACTCAAAACTTTTTTCAATTTATAAGACGTTTTTCTTACCGGGAACTGGCTCACAGCTTTTTGTTCTTGTTGTAACATGAAGAATGGGAAAAGTAAGAAAATTTTCGCACAACTGACATTCATGATTGGGGTCATGCAGTTTGACCTTTAAATTATGTCTGTTGGGAACAGATCTATGTATGTATATCAATGATAAGTTATTCACTGGTCATCCCCTAATACAAATTAATACAGAGAAGTGTGTAAGACTGTTTAATCAAATGGTGTTCCCACTTTTAAAACAACGTCAAAGAAGCTGCTTTAAATTCAAAACTCATCAGACAAAAAAACAAAAACTCGAACCCTGACAAGTTGAAAATTATGTAGGGGAGATATCGGTGCGTTTCTGTGCTTTGTTTTTGTTGCCAATTATGTATATCCCAGTTAGCCAGCATTCTGTTAATCTCTCTGTCTCTCTACGTCTGGCATTTTAACGCTTTTTGATATATACTAAACACAATTGCATGAAGCATTTTTGTTTCATTCACATTCCATGTTAAATTAAAAGGCTTTAATTGAATGCATGAATAACTACCTGGACTCGAATTGAAATAACAGCGGTATTGCCATTCTACAAACAACACTGTTTAATGTTAAAAGTCTTTCTTACAATTCTCAAAAATGAGAATATTCGATTTCCTAGAAACAATATGACATTCATATACTCGTACATGCGTTGTCATTTTCAGTCTTCTTCTTTCTCTGTAAATAAAACTATACATCGTCTTTGTTGCAAATACTTTCATTATAATTTAGTTACTACTTTATATAATTCAAATAGCATATTGTGAACGGCCGACTGCAGTGGCCTTTGCAACGTTGTGGCATTAGAATAAATTATGGCCTTGACATTTTCATCCGCAACATATTTTTAATATTCCTAATCATTTCGTAAGAGTTGCAGTGCGACATGGTTAACTGGGTTTCTACACTCTTTGTTTTTTCTTTATACTAATTTAAGTTTAAAAGTATGAAGCTTTGTATCCAAACAACAAGTCTTCACACACACCTAGACATATAGAACTACAGAGCTATACCCAGTCTTTCACACACACACGCACACGCACACACACACACACACACACATACATTCGTATGTATCTACATAATGACTGAACATGCTGTTGATTCGCAAACAAGTTTAAACAAATTAAGACTTCGAGTATCTTCTGGATGAAAACGTGTTGGTGTTTTATTTAATATTTTCATTTTCCTTAAATACGTAATTGATACTCTGTGGTGCTGGTGGACATTTACATGTATAAAATTCAAAACAATGGCCACATGTACTGTAGTCACGTATGTATGTATTTAAAGAAGCAAATTGTGTTTTCTTATCGTTGTTTTAAACCTGTTTGTTTATTTTTTGACACCTCTATTGAGATTTTGGTCAATGGATTCCCCGAATTGCCGAATGACTCATCACATTAACTAGCAATAGTTTGGCAGAAAAAAAGTGATAATTTCGTCATAGAAACGTTAAAGCAGGCAAAATAATTAAAGGGCATAGACACAGTACAGAGGGGTCAAAAGCCAGACTATAGACACAGTGGAGAGAGTCACAACTGAAATAATAAATCAGTTTTGATGAGTGAATAATTTGCAGGAATTTGACAATTAATTGGCCAGCGCGTTTGCCAGATTTGCCAGCACCTGACTATTTGCGTTATTACGTTTTTAAGTCTCATGTGACACCGCCGACGCCTGATAGAAGAATTCTGGCATACTTTTTTCATATACATTTGGACATACATATGAATGTGTGTGTGTGTATGTATGTGTGTGTGTACTATTGTCAGCCAAAGGAACAGCACGCAAGCAAATTTGAAATGAATGCTTGATGGAGCGTCAAGCCTGAGAATTGCAAAACAACAAGACTTGACAGCAAGCATTTTTATGCCGACTACCCTTAAATAATAAAACACACACACGCATACACACACACACACCCGTACGCTAAATAACAAAATATTTAAAAAATTATATGGATGTCATTAAATGTGAATTTGGAAATCGCAATGAAGCGCAATTCCCTTCCAAAATCAATGTTCTTGTAGCCCACTTGATATTTGCTTTTGTTTTTTGTGACACACTTTATAAAAATTTGGTTTAGGAAAGCTGCGTAATACCGGATTGATTGTAAAAACAAGCATAAGACCTTTTGAAGCCACAACAAAATTATAAGAATCGGAAGTATCTAAGACATAATTCGATGTGGGACTAAAAAGTACCCAGCGATAAAAATAAAACCATAGTCAAGCCGGGGCTTCCATTTTGAAGACAACTGACGACCGCGCACAAGATGTTAGCAAATACATACAATACATATGTATGTATGTATATGCCAGAATTAGTGACCACCACCAGGAATATTTAAGTTTCCTACATGGCATCTGCGCAGCTTGTTGGGTCACACACAACAATAGTTGTAAATTCCCCTCCAAATAAGACTGCCGGAGGACGGATGCTCCATATCGAAAGTAGTAAAATACGACTCCATACTCCTAAATTCAAAATGCGATAAATTCCTAAATATAAAGAATAATAACGCAATAGTTTGTACTGATTGGTCAATGCGCGCGCCTGCAATAAAAGTTGTGAAGTCAATAAAATTTCGCTGTGTGTGAATGTCAGTTCAGCAGCCCCAACAAAAAGTCAAGTCAAAAAATTTAATTATTACAATATTTTTTAAATTTAAATGGTATCAAGAAGCCAAATTCTGAAAAATAATTCCAATTGTGTACCCTGGAAATCTTGTTAATCTGCTGCAGATACAAAAATTATATGAATTTTCCTTTCCGTATTTAAAAGATTAACATTTTTGGCCGACTTAATGCCACTTATTTACTCGTACATACGCATTCGAGAGTCTATACATACATACATACATACATATGTACCTATATATAAGCATGTACATATGTATGTGTGTGTGTGCAAATGTGTTTCTTGTCCGCTTTTCGAGTCCATATGTACAAATGTACATACACATGTGTACGTACATTCTTATGTACGCATTCGGTTGTTTCGTACATACGCCTGTACATACAAGCAAACCTGCACTTACTTTTTTGAGGAATATGTACTACTACACACACACACACACATACATACATACGTGTTTGTAGGCGTGTGTGTGTGTGTAATGGCCCTGAAGCACTTTCAAAATATTCTTGTTTAAAATATTTCAACTTTATTTTTTTGCACATACACACACGGCATTCTATGTATGCCTGTATGTCATAGGTTCACAACTAGGTATCGTTAGCTGAAACGCAAAAGCACATAGTCCCACAATATTTGCGAAATCGGTGTTCTGATTGATTATGATGCTCAACATATCGACATATGTGACCCTGCATAAGAAAGTTCACCTAGTGTGTCCAATTTCATGATTTTTTTTTGTATTTGTACGTGTAAAAAACTTTCAGTTTTCACATGAAACCGATCGCAAGTCTCAAAAACATCGGAAACTAACGTACGAATGCAATTAATTATATAAAACAGTAAAAACCTACTTAGTGTGTTTCAACAATGAAATGAGAACGCGCACAGAGTGAAAATGAACCACAGAGGGCTTGTTTTGACACACTAAGTGGGTTTTATCTGCATACAAATAAAACATTTTATATTTTGTGACCAAAGTTGTAGTTATTCTCCAAAAATAAAATATGTTACCTACATGCTCTTGCATTGCAGCTAACGATATTATTATCAGCAAGCATATTATTAAGAGCTTTTCTTTTAAATAATCAAAAAAAAAATTAGTTTCTTTTCTAATTGTACTTTGGATTTTAGTTTTTGCTTTATTATATCTCACTGCAAATATCAATTTTTTCTTATTTCAAAAACGTATCACACCCACACATACATACATACAAACGTATGTGTGAATGCATTTATCGTACAATATATGTATGTACATAAATACATATGTATTTAAAAAAATATTAGTTGCAGATACCACATATCGCCATTAGTTGCAGATACCACATATCGCAGATACCACCGAACTAATATTTCAGGTGAAGGAAAAAACTGTCATATGAAAAACTATTCAAATCTAACTTTTTATCTTAACTTTAAAATTAGTTTTTATTAAAGAATTAATATTTTAAGAAAAATATTCAGTTTTATGTGCTACTTGGAGAGCCACAAGCCGCAACAACAAGGGCTTAAGTCAAGAAATTAAGAAATTGTTTGGTATTCTAAAATTTCGTAGGAATTTACATCCCCACAATTAAAACTGTCCAGACACATACAGATATTTCGGTGGGATGCATCTTTCAAAAAATCTTTTGTACATTAGGACTTTATTCAAACCATGCGACGATATGTTTTTAAATTTGCAATTGAAGTAAATGCTGCTATTATAATTACAACATGTAGTGCGTTCGGACTAAAGTCAAACGTCATATCCTCACATTTTCCTACTCCGAAACGTCAATCAAACCACAAAAACTCTACACACTCTAAATAACACAAAACTCTGACTTTAGTACATCTACATTTGTTGAACGTAATTGACTCCGAGTTGGGGGGGGCTCCCCAAAATGTTCTCTTTTCTTTGGTTTTAATTTATGGCCAATAAGAACTCAGTATCAAAAATATTTCGATCTTAATTTTCTGCATTCATAGACAAACGCATAAACGTTTCAATTTGTAGACCGCATACAAAAACTGCTTGCAACAACCCATAAGCGAAGTTTAAGTCGGCCTCTTTTCAAAGTCCAATTAGCCATGGGACTAGAGAACAAGCTCTCGTTTATTTAATAACCAAATGGCGTTGAAAATGCCAGGTATCCGCAGCCTATTCCGATAGTGAACAACATAAAAGTCGTTTCTTCAAACGTGTCGCAGTTATTTTGTTAACAAAACTTAAGCGGCTTTCACGCTATAATTGCAACTCTGATATATTGTATTAACTATGATTTTTACCAGAACTGAGTTTTGTTAATATTTTGTCAATTTAAATTTCTTTTGTCTGTCCACTTTTCGTTGCACATTTTTATTATTTTTTCGTTCATACTCGATCTACATACATACATATATATATATATATATATATATTTCTTTTGTTTACAGGAAAACAAAATGTTGGACATTAAAAGTTGATGTGTGTGCAGCGGCACTATATAAAAAACAACTTGCAGGCAAAACAATTGGCTGCCCGTTTCTGGTATATAGAACATGAACATTTACAAAACTTTTTGAGTATTTTTCAGGTACAGCGTGGCTAAAGTGTTGAAAATATTACAACTCTAACCAGATCTACCGCATTAACAAGGTGTACAAGGGCGCCATTTTTGTGCTAATTGGTGTGATCATTTTACTACTACATCCATAGATCATATGATCTCTGAAGCAAATAGTGATCTTATTGAATGCTGAATTATTTGTTTAAAATAAACAATACGCCAAAAGTTCCATGAAGGCCAAAGGTCACTAAATAAAACAACTTAATTTTCGTACAAAAGTTTTGTTGATATTTTGCGAAATATTTTGAGTTCGCAATAGAATAGTTTATTATAAAATTAAAAACGCCCGCAATTAAAGTGAAAACCACCTATTTTTTGCAATTACAAATGTACGAGTACAATGAAACAATTCAACGAGATAATGTGTATTTCTTTACTCTACCCGTGGGATTAAAGTTACAAGTAATCGGAAATTTGACAGTTGTGAGCGGTCATGTAATCGCGGTCATGTTTATTTACGCAGTGTAAGAAAATTGCCCAACGTCTGATTGACTGTAAAAACAATACGAAAAACTTTTCACCGCAACAACAAAAATCTAAGACTCGGAGAGATCGGAGGTGGCATAATTTGATGTTGGATTACAAAGTCATCCGCCATGAAACTGAAACCATCCATCCTGATGGGCACCTGCAAGAGGTTGGCTTAAGTATACGCCAGCACCAATGACCAATACTGGGAGAGTCCCAGTATGACGCTGTATCCCAGTACCTTGTTAGTCCTCGTTCTACCAAACATTCTAGCATTACCGATCTATGCTTTTCGTTGCTAAATTGGCACTGCCTTTACTAAAGCCTAAAGAGCAGAGTTTGCCAGTTTAGAACACGGCAAGGCAAAACCATCATCATTTCATGAATTAACAGGGATGGTTATATGTTGCTTTTAACAGCAGCTGGACCAGTTCAGGTAACAGGTAACAGTGAAACAAAAAGAAAATCATTCCGGGGATGAGACTCATTTCTGGAGTAGTTGGGGCGATACGAGTCCACTTTGATTAAATAAACTTTTCAAATTGGTCTAGTTGAAATCATTATCTCTAGATCGATACAACTTTTTTTTATCTATCGATCAAGAGAGCAGTACATTGCGCATATGGAGCATGTACATATGTTCTCACATACATATTTATATACATATATATATATATATATATATATGCTAAGGGGCAATTTATTACAAATTGCTTCTAAAATTATGCTTTTAGAAAAGCTTTTGTCGCTTTTCTGTGCGAATATGGTTGCTGTAAACTTACCAGACTGTTTCACATCAGCAATTTGTTCCATCATTACAGCGACAGTAGAATTTTACAAGTGAAAATGGTTGTTTTATATTTTGTATCTAATATTTTAATATTTTATTTAAGTGTTTATGAATTTTCTATTGAACAAAAACCGTTGATTTTGAAGCTTTTCACAGGAATTCAGTTAATCGATTGCTAAAACTAAAACTACTCCCACAAACGCAAAAATTTTGTTTCCCCGTGAAATCAATCTGCATTCATGGCACTTGTCCGTACGATTTTTCTTACGGGTACGTGATTTTTTTTCTTCAAAATTAATAAATAAACAAAATTAACAATAGAAACAGCAGCGAATACAAGAGCGAGTGCGAATATAAACCGATTGCCACAACAGTCAAATGGACAATGTGAGACGAGTTGTCGTCTGTTGGTGATTGGAACAGCATAATTTTGGAATTCACTCCATCAGGAAACAATGAATATCCGCGCAAGCGCGATCAAACAGGGAGAGTAATGCTTTGTGTGTATGTAACCGTTTGGTTCAGTGTACAGCTGGTGGCGGAAAAAAGCTCAAGAGATGTAAAAGTTAATATGAATATATCCGTTCATCAGTTTTAAACAACTTTTGATAAAATTATTTCATTATGTGCGTATTATATTGTAAGTAAATGGGAGAAGCACGTTAAACATATCGTTAGCTGAAATACCAGACCACATAACTAGTACTAGTTTAGTATTTTGCAGTAGAAGAAAATGTGATAATTTGCAATTCTGAGTTTATTCGATATCTAGTTTTTATTACATGAGAAAAAAAGTGGGAAAGAACATGGAAGTTGGATTTTTGTTACTTGCGGAGTTTTCAGTTTTAGCTAACGATATTCAGTTTCCTAACAAAAATTAATTATCTATTTATTTGTGTACGTAGGACGTTAGTGTTTTGTGCCAGATTAGCGTTTTGCTAAAATTGTTGATAGAAAATAGAGTGATTTATTTCTAATTTAATTTATATTTAGTTATTAGTTGTTTTATACATTTTACACCGATTGCAAGATATTTACTAGTGCATTGAAAACTTATGGCCTTTAATATTGAGAATTTGTGGTTACCGTTAGCAAATAAAATATGAAATCATCAGATTTCTAAAACGGGCACTGCAGGAAACAAAACTGACACAACGTAAGAATTCTAGATGAAAAGCTATTTTGCGCCCCGGGTATTAGCCCAGTATTTGTTATCATAATAATTTAGATATATTAATGTACTTACATACATACATACATACAATTTTTTTGAATGTTCTGGTATTTAAAAAACGAACACCATACTGCGAAGGGGTTTTTGCTTGTCTGCAGAAATACCTAGAATGGAATCTTAGGCAGGAGTCGAACCCACGGCCTCAGTACTACTAGTCGAAAACTCTTCCAACTCATCCACCGAAGCATTCAAACTGCTATAGCTAATTTGGTATATCTCTGCTTTTTTGTGTTAATTGTATGAAAATCTTTGTTTTTAAATTAAAGTTGTAACCTAAAAATATATTATAGATATACTCGAGTCGCCTATTTCAAATTTAAGCAATTTATAAGCTGCGAGTCACTTACTGTAAATATTGTATCAATTCGTTTTCCTCGAGACTGGTTTTTCCAAAAAATAAAAAAAACTGCGATCTATATCTTTTTTTGCTTTTTTTCCTATTTATTTCAACAAATTTTTGCATTTTTATTTACTTAATACGAGTTTCAAAACTGAATACTATTTACAAAACAAGTTTTTCAGCTTTTTAAATTTAAGTTTAAATATTTATGTATTTTATAGCACTGAAAGTAAAATTTTAACTTTCGAAATGTCGCCGAAAACTTATTTTTGGCCGTAAAACGCCATTTTTAATTTTGTATTGTCTCTCAAGCGATTTGTGAGTGTTTTAAGCACAATATGTACATTAAAATCTCTTTTGAAATTACTTTAGCTTTTGCTTATTGGCAAAACTTAACTTTTATGATGATGGCCTTCCAGCTCCCGGCTATTTTCAATTCATTTAGTTTTAATGTGTGGTACAACTCCATCCAATCCAATTTTATGTGTTTTTTGTAATACTTTTTTCCCAATTAAGCCGGATGACATTGAACTAACAATACATGTCACAGCTGACTACTTTGAAATTTCGAAAAATACAACACTGTATAGTATAAAATATAAACTTGGCTTAAGCATTCATAACATTTTTCTCAAATATTTTTGGAAAAAATATGAACGACAATGAACTCCAAAGCACATTCCGAAATATGAAATAACTTTTGTTTCGTATGTGGAAAATACATCCACCGAAGGACCTTCTATGGCGTTGGTTTGAAGATGTGCTATTTTTTTTATTAGGCCAGTTGAAGATATGCGAAATTTAGTGGCGCAAGTTACATGTACCACATGTTGCAGGGCAGTGACTAAATGGTGGAAACGCAACGATGAAATGGGAAGTTCATATTAAGTTTATTCGTCTTTCGAAGGCGTTTCAAGAGGTTCCTCTTCTAACTTCCACTGCGTGCTGACCTTTTGCAGAAAAAGTAAGTTTTAAAGCAGCAACATTCCGCTATTATTCCTCCTTATTCCAAGAGTCGACATCGTAGTCATACTGAGTCTATGCAAACAAATTATCGACAACAACAACAGTTTTTATCTATATATGTATGTCAAGTCCGTATTACGATTAGGTGAGACCGCTCTTGCAATGTGGGGAATTGTTGTTGTTATTATGTGCCATTGCAATTGTTATTGTCGACAAAACGGCCAAATTGGCGATGTTGACTATTATATTGGGGGACGAAGTTTTGAATGATTCCCACCTACAGCGTTCAAAGATAATTTCTTATACATACAAATCTCAAAATCCACAGTTCCGGAATTTCATATGTAAGTCAAATATTTGCCTAATAGCAAAGAAAGATGTAAATTGGCTGCACACCAGAGCCGGTGTAAAAAACATAATACAATTTTCTGGTCGCGGACTGTACAATTGTTTATTGTTCTAGTGAGGGAGTACGCACGCACGTATAGAGTCAATGGGAGAATACTTCTTTCGCATCAGTTGTTTTCATAAGATTTTGGTGCCTATTTTTGGGTTACAGAAAAATTAAAAAAAGAGAACAGAAGTTTTCCGTCACGATTTCGTTTAAAGTCTTTACTTATCCGACTTTAAATTAATCATAAATTAATCCGCTCTCCATTTGGGTACACAAGTGAACGTTTGTCGCAATTGTAAAAAGAACACGTGTGTAGGCCTGTGTGCTTCCTGTTAACAAAGTGAAGGCACATAGAAACACCTGTGATTGTTTTAATGCATCCTGAAAATTAAAATTTAATTTGTTTATTAAAATTGCCTTTAAAAGCACTAAATCAGAAAATCAATTTTTTTAATTTGACAGCCGTACTCGTAGGAGTCAATAAGCCAAGAAACAAGAAAACGTTTTATAAAACCCTATTCAAAAACGATAACGTTTGCTGAATAGATCTTGAAGGGGGATAAATACGATCAAAACGATTGCTGTCAGTCACGTGTATGGGAGTTTGACAGCAGCACGCCAAGCATCAAAAATGTGCAATATCTAGCGGTGGACACGTACATACATACATATATTTTCAGTAATACTATAATTATGTTTGTCAAGCATTTTGATCGTGATGGTTTCCGAAGTTTGTTTAAAAAATATGGTGAATTTCAGATTTTCTGAGAAAAATAGTTGTTCATTCATTAATTTCTATTTTGCGACGTTCAAGGTAATCGCCTTCAGCGATTCGGTTTTTATCACCTCAATCGTCCCAAAACGCCGCACTTTCAAGAGTTTCTTCAGACTGCAGAGCGGGAAAAAGTTTCAAAGGTCCAAATCTGATGAATACCGTGGCTAGGAAGTGATTACGGTGCTGCTTTTAGCCATAAATTATGAACACGAGACAGCCTTTTTACAAAAAATTCAGCAGTTTTGGAACGAACTTTGCTGCCACACGTTTCATGCCCAAAAATTCCAACAATATGCATGGAACAAGCCAACCGGTATGCCGGCAACCTCAGCAACTTCTCCAACAATTTCCAAATTTCTTCTCTTTCTAAACATATTTACCGGTTGTTGATAAGAGGGGCGTCCCGCAGATGCTAAGCGTCGTCATTCACAGCCTCTCGACCTTCTTTCAAAAGCTTGTACCACTTGCAAACATTTTTCGCACTCTGAGTACATTCCCCATTTGCCACTTTTAATATTTCAAGTGGTTTTGAGTACTTAGTACCTTTTTTACGCAAAACTTAATGCGAATTCCTTCAGCTGAGATCACAAACAAACTACACATCGAGACGAGTGTACCAACATAAAGAAACGATAATCGAAATTGGCAAATTCACTTTCTTTTTACAGGTACAGACCTCGTATGTATTTAGTATGTTGTCAGTGTTTTTTGTAGTAATTTATCCTTGAACAGGAATGAAGTAATAAATATTTGGATGAGATTTTTCACCGCCAGTTGAAAATCTCATGTGTTTTGAAACGTTATACTCAAATGTTTTTCGAATTCACGTCATTGATCACGTTCATAACACGTAAATGTTAAATATTTGTCTTAGAAGCGTCATTTCGCTCGCTTAAATCAACAGCTGTGTATTTGCGGCCATTTTTGGCATCATAAAATTGTTTCGCTAGTCTCGTTCCACTTACACTTAACAGCTGTTCATTTCGTAGCATACGGATTGCTGATACGACAAATAGTCGAGTCCAACTGTTGTGCGATTCTTGAGTCTTATGAGCGCCCTCATTATCATTTGCAATCTAGTGTTCAGCTCAAGCTCACAACTTTGCTTTTAGAAACTATTGAGAACAGTCAACAGTCACTTCATGTTTGCTTCAATGTCACGCCATGACATTCCAAGTTACACTTAATTATTGTCAAATCAAAGAATATTCCGTTACTACATACAGTTATAGAATTAACAGTTTTTATTATTAAATAAAAATGGGCAAAATAAATGTATTTTATAAAAAAATCAAATAAATAGGCTACAAAAAACACACATACGGACGGGTACAGCTGCAAACAATTTTACACATGAGGAAAAAACTTAAGCGCGTTGTTCGTTTAACGTTTTACGATACTTAAGGCCTTGTCCAAGGACAGTCCAAAGGGCAAAGTCTTGATTCTTGGAGGTGGCATGGCTGGCAAAGCATAATATGCCAACAGGTGCAACATTTGCAGAGTGATCCTTTGATAAGGCATTGAATTGTTCCAGCAGCTCTGGAGGCGACGACCAATAGTTTGTTCCAAACATTTGTGCACGGTTTTTAGTTCGTTTTCCAGCGATTCTATTTCCTGTTTCATACGTTCTTCTCGCGCCTTACTTTCACTTAGTTGCTGCTCTGCAGATCTGGTGGAACAAGAATAAAACTGTCAACACGATGCCTAATTTATTTCAAGGGCTTTCAGAAAATCATGAAACTAGTCGCTATCCAGTCCCAGACGGAATAAGACCAGCATCGAATTTTGGTGGCTTTCAGAGATATTCTTGTAACATAGAAACAACATATTTGTGTTTAAATTTCAAGTTCTGAACTCCAGGCAAATGGATGTTTGTGGGCAAAGTCAAGAAATCTGTAGCTGAAATATGGGTGAAGCCATAATAAGCAACAGGAACTGTCCTGCCCTAGTAATCGCAAATGATTCTCAAACGAGAGAGATTGTCACTGGCGACTTTTACAATTCGATAACAATATGGAATTGAGCAGCCTAGATTTTTTTTTGGGCAGGCATTTACAGACAGACAGAAATTATTGAGGAAAGAAATCAATAAACTTTTTCTACAAAATATTATTTTTGTTTTCAAAAAAAGCTTTTGCTGATTCAAACAAATCGATAAAATTAGAATTTTATCTATATACGAAAGTACTTTTGCACCTCGTTGTTTTAAGTGGAAGTTAGAAGAAATTCTGATATACTCATCCCTGCAATACAAAATAAAACGAAACACAACTCTTTCTTTCCTCCTCCCCAACCCCGTTCTGGTACAACGCAGTCGACCCAAAAAGAAAAAAGGCGTTATTCGAGTCCACGAATTCCTTTATAGAATCGCTGATTGAATGAATGAACTCCGTTTCTAAACAAGAAATTCTGTGCTGCTTCAACTTTTTTTGTGTTAAGTTATAGTTTGGTGGGACACTTTCGCATTTGAACTTGACAGAACGTCAAACGTTTCATTTACTTTTTCTGATCCTTTCTGCCTGACCAATACAAAATGAGAAAACATGCTGAAGGGTACAGCATTTCCACTTACTGGCCTAATATTTTGATTTCTTCCTCTGCAGCGTTGACTTTTTTCTTAAGACCGGAAACTCGGTCGTTTTTCTTCTTGATCTCTTTACACAGGTCGTTTTCTTTTTGTAGGGCATCGTTGTTCAACTCACAAATCTATGAAAGTGCGAAAAAAATTTCATACGATAATTTAAATTTTAGACGCAAATATTGTATCATCTGCACAGTAGAAATCATTGTAAAACGTGAACAAAATTTTTTCCAAGAGAAAATTGGGCCAAATTATTCATTACGTTCCGCTATTCATTCATTGCGTTGCTGCGGTAACGGAAAAAACAGTCTTTTACTTTTCCATCTGTGAAGTCGCAGGTCTACGCCGATAAGTCCGCATCGACTGACCACTTGGAGCACAACATTCGCCGTTTTATTGCCGATATACACCCACAAGTGTCATTTAAAATTGGATCCAGAAGATTCTCTTTCGAATAAAGTCAATTTAAAAATTCATCGTTGTTTTATTCCATTTCAAAGTTAAAAAGTTTAAGTTTAAAAAACGCCCTTTATAAATTTTTCAAGTCTGATCTTCAGCTGCCATTAAAACAGGGATGTTAAATTTACTTTGCGGAAAATTTATGCCTGCAGTATTAATTAGATAATATTTCAGAATAATTCCAATCAATATTTTTTACGGTAAAGTTTTATCACCCAGTTTTCAACTCGGTAAATTCCTTTACGAGGGGCAGATCACCTGCGGTTGCACAGCCCGTTCGTATAGAGAAAATTTTCGATGGCTGACATTTTTTGGATGACGGTATTTTACCGCAATTTATATTATCTACTACTATTTTTTGCATTGCTGGAATCGAATGACAAGAAGAAAAACAAAATACATTAGAACTGTGTCTCGTCTTTTATTTAAGTGACCGGCAATTTACCGTTCGTTAATCTGTTCGTTCATTTCGGTCAATCGGCCGCTTTGAACGAACAGTACGGCAACTATTACGATGTTTGTTGGTCTTCCCATTTGCTGAAAACAGCTGATGAAAACATGAGTGGAAGTGAAAAAAACTATAACTCGTTTAATTGCTTGAGCTGAAAATAATTTATTTTGGAAAAAAGGAAAGATTATAAGAGGCAGAACATGAACGCCATGAAGGCTCACTCCGTTCATTTGAGTGATCCGTTCAATTTAACCCGGTCCTTCGCGAACGACACAGCTCTACACACACAATTCATATTCATGTTAAATTCTAAAACGAAGAGAAAACTTTGAACTGGTTTTCTAACTGTCTATACCCACATTTCTCAGGTGCTGCCCTACTTTTACAGACTTGCAAACCTTTGAAAAATATTGTACATTTATTCAAACATTCAACTTTATTATTTATTATTTTTACAAGTAAGAAAAATTAGTAATAATTTCCAGCAAATCTAAGGAACTGGCTGCAGTGGCCTTCGTCCTTAATTGTGTCTAAAAAGACGAAAAATATTATTAGAACGTTTTTCTTTTAACTCTCATCGACAATTTAAAATTTCTTACTGGCTCAAAATAACAAGAGTGACTCTTCCTTTTATGGAAATCACACGTTTTCCATTTGGCAGGCCGAATAGAAATCAGAGCAAACAAATAATTCTTCTTCTTAAATGCACTAAAAGCATCTACGCACGGATTAATCACGCATGCACCCACACACACACACACATGTAGAGCGACTTTTCCTCAACTGATGCGATCGCATGCGGATGTATGTATGTACATACATATATTGATAGAAACAGATTTGGCGCATGCGTATGAGCAGACAATTGAAGGCCATGTGCTGCACACGCATGACTAAATACGAACTCTGTAGAAAATTTATAAAAATATAATAAATTCTGTGAGTCATCATTTCAAGCCAGGCCTCAACTATTCAATTCTATAGTTATCGGCGGGAATAGCATAATCTGTTACGATCGTAAAGGGATTTATTTTCGAGCATTAACCATTGGCGTTGCATATCGTGGTAATATTTTTCGGTTCACATCGTGTGGTTTTTTACTTTGCCTTGAAGAGTGATGTACTAATAGGTAACTTTGACCGGCGCAGTTTATGAAACTATTATTCTTCGGATTTATGTATATCAAGTGGCCTATTTAGTAAAAGTCGCAGGAGGCATTTGCTCACATCGGCGGCCGTTTTAACCAAAAATTAAGTACCCCTTTTAAGTAAATGGTTCTTGAAATCTTCGAGAGTTCCTAAAAGTTTAGAGCAAAAGTATTCAAGTCGCTTTTAAGCAACTCGCGAGTACTTGGATAATCGTAACAAGCACGAATAATTATTCGGTAACATGAATGTTTTTTTTATTTTACTATTTCTTTTTGCAAATAAATTCATTAAATTCACTTAAAAGCCATTTTTCTATTATCAGCAAAAAATCCGGTTGTGATTTTTTATACCTACATATAAGTATTTGTATATCTTAAAGCGGAATGGCCAAGTCAATTCGGCAACTAAAGATTTAATTTTCACAACAAACCGAACTTGTTTTGATATCCAATATACATACATACATATCTGCTCTTAACTTCATCGATTAGTATCTATTTGCATTTCAAGTGGACTCATTTCTACTTATTTTGAACTTCACATGGAAGCAACGACTTCACAAGCACTTACGCTTCGTAAAAGTGTTTTGCTATTGGCCCGACTTTCGCTTGGAATAAACTTACGACAAATTCCAAATGTAAAAGTTTTTGCAAATAGAGTATAACTTCTTACCTCATTAATGAGTTCATTTTTCTGAGTTTCCAGAGCTTGGATTTTACGCTGTTCGACCGAGAGCAACGCTTGCAACTCTCTTTGGCCCGTCATGCTCTTAAAGAGCTCCGATTTGGTTTGGGCCAGTAAAGTATTGATGCTGTCAAATTCGTGTTCTTTAACTTGCAATTGTTGGTCGAGCAGGGCCTTATCGGCCTTTAGACTTATTAGGGACGTGGTCAAGCTTTCGCAGGATGACTTTGTAAGATTGATGTTTTCCAATGATCGCTTCAACTGGAAATTGAGTTCGTCGTTGCGTTTTTGCTCAACCCGGAAGAGCGAGTTAAAAACATGAAGTTGGTTTTTAGTTTTTGTGGCCTGAAAGAAGGAAAGGTCAAAACAGCAAAAAACAAGTTGTAGTTAGACGGAGCAAATATTTCACACCCACTCTGGGCACAAGTCAAAACTTTCCGAAAATAAAATTTTGAAGAAAAATTTATTGAAAATCGTAACTAAATATTTATAATTTTTTTGTTTATTCTCAAGCATCTGGAGTTGTTCTCTGAAGGCGAACGCCGTGAGAGAAGGTAGTTAGCCTTGCCTGGACAAGATTATGCATGCTCATAAAATATTTACACTAATTTGTACTTACGGCACGTTTAAGATCAGCTATTTCATTCACCAATCCCCTCACTTCGTTGCGACGGTTTCGCCAGGCGTTTAACATAATTGCTGCAAATATTCTCATGCCGGCCATTTGAGGATCTCGTCCCGGCAGTGCGAAATAATAGTCCTGGTTGTACATTTTGTGAACAAACGAGTTTTTGGAATGCACTACTGTCAGACCTTCGTTGCACTTGCTCAGCTGCAAAGCCGTCTTTTCAGAACGGCCCATCACTTGAATGGTCGGTGGCGGCGATGGAATGGTGAAATTCGGTTGACGTCTTGCATGGTGAAAATCCATTTGCGAGAAAGATTTTCGTTGGCGAAAAGCCAAGATAAGGGCAGATTGCTGGCGCACTAGACAGGACGTACTGGCGATGGCAGATTCTGCAGGTTTTGTTTCAATTTGTGGTTTGGCAGCACTGTTTGAGGCTGGTGGTAACAAATCGTCGTTGGTCAGCGAAGTTGCTGATGAAGAAGGTGTCAAAACAAGGGCCCTGGGTATCTGTGATCTTAGTCTCAGAACGCTCCCCACTTTTTTCTCACAGCTTTCAAGAAAGTAACGGAAGAATTTTAGTTAAAATTTAAGCGTTTCTTTTTCTATGACGTTTTTTACATAAATTTTTTACTATTTTTAATTGATAAATACAAAATACCGCGCACTTAGAAGAATTTCCAAATGACGAACAATTTAAAAAAAGAAACAATTTCAACAAAAATATTCGTCAGTCGATGTGAAAAGTTTTGAAAATTTGTCTCTTTCTTCGAAAGTCACTTTTCAACAATTTTATGTCATTGGAATTTTTGTCAAAACTCATTACTCACTTTAGGGGTCGCAACTGGGCCTTCTTTTGGACTCGTTTTGCATGAGATTTTCGCATCTTGTTTTTGTTCTGCGTTCTTGTTGCTGGCCGTTTTCCGCTCGCTTCAACTTGAGCCATTTCATGGCAGTCGGTAGATCGTTGGGTCGTCTCCGCGGCACTTGACGAGTTCTCAACTTCACTGGTATTTACCGAGGGTATTTGCAGAGATGGCACTTTAACCAGTACTTCGGGCATCTTTCGCTTTTTCTTCTCTGCTTTATGTATGTAGTTAGTAAAAAGTTTTAAATAAAATTTTCCTTGAAATTTCTCTTCTTTCGAACTGTTTGTTTTGTTTTGAAAAAAATGTATTTCGATTTTAAGTTTGACTGAAAAATCAACACATTCGATGTGTTTGCAGCAACCAGGGTGTATTTATATACGAGTACGTCTGCCAGCTGGTAGGCCTAGGGCAAGCTTACAACGATGCAACAAAAATCTATTCGGGTAAAAAAGTTAGAAGTCAAAATTTAAAACAAATTTGCTGTGCTGGAGCGTTTCTGCTGGCTTTTCCCCTTTTTTTATGGATGCATAAAATAGTACGTCTTTTATAAATTAATCGCAATATTATCGATATCAAATATTAAAATATAATACAATCTGATTATAGTGTATTATTGATGGAAAGTCTATCTGGGAACTTTTACCTGCTCCCACGATTGAAGAGCCACATAAAAGGACGGCGTTTTCTGAGGATTCTCTGGGTCGCAGAGAGGACTCAAGCATCTACCAAAACTTGCATACGATAATTTCTTAAAGTACTACAAAAACCGCTCTCCCAATTGTATTATATTGGAAAGTTGTAGTAACTTTTAAGGGGGCTGCATAAAAATTAACGGGAGGAAAAATATTTTTCGAAAAAAAATTAAAATTCAGCTAATTTTTTTGAACAGACCGCGTAGTGCGATTTTAAAGGAAGTCCTCATTTCAAAATATTCTGCGGAAAGAAATCATTAATAGGATTTTAAAAAGAGCAACATATTTATTTATAGCAGCACATAAACTTAAGGTCCAATTGCTATGCCAAAGACACGGAGCCAACCGAATTAAACCTTCCCGCTCTTCCAAAAACAAAACAGAAAAAACTGTCAAGTCACAGTTTCTAATATTGTCATTCATAAAACCCGCGTAACAGAAATTAACAATAGACTTTGTGCTGCGCCTTAAATGACCTACGAATTCAAACACATTCCAAATTTAAAACAGTACCGATCGATGAAACTTACATACATATAAACAAACATTTAATTAACAGATATTTAGCGTTAATAAGCAAATGTACGCATCTTGAATTTATTAAATTGAAATCTTTATTAACGTTAAAAAAAAATTATTTTTAATTTTCAATTGCAATTGCAACAGCCAAACGGTAGAACTACTTAAATACGAAGAAAGAATTCAGAAAGACATAAATCAATGCGAAGGGGGAAAAGGCAAATGACGTGACCATTCACTACGTCGATATCGAAAGATTTGAAATTTGCAGATCTTCGGAGTTGAGTAGCAACATTTGTTGGTCTTCGGAATTAATGCGAACATATTGTTCACTGTCAATGGTTAGAAGGTTGCTCAGACCGTGTTCGGTGGTGTGATTAGCGTTATTAAGGGTATTAGCGTTGACAGTAGCAACTGCTGTATTAGCAACACCGCCAATGTTGTTGCTTGGCGCGGCATCGCTCTGTTGTATGTGCTGATGTGCTGCGTATTGCTGGTGCGGGTGATGAGGATGCTGCAAGTAAAAATGTAAATTAGTTCGAGCGTCGTCTATCGCATTCCTAAACTTGTTCACTTACAAACTGGTTGTAGGCTAGATTCCAACTGGCATTATTCGGACCGGGTGCCGGTGCTCCAGCTACGTTTGCGGGTGACAAGGGGTTGTGCAGCATAAAGGGGTTGTTGCTTTGCAGATTACTCAGATTGTTGCCGGCTGCTGGATTAAATTTTGATTCCCAGTGAGCGCCTGCGCCCCCAAAACCACTTCCATGATAGTGCTGCTGTTGCTGTTGCTGTTGTAGTTGTGTCTGCTGACTAAAAGGATTGTAATTGTCACCGGCGCCAGCGGCACTGTACTGTTGGTTCGGCGAAATCATTGTTTGTCTGGTCGGTGTTCCTGCCGACACGGCCGGAGTCGCATGATAGGGCGACGGCGTATTGTGTGAGTATACGCTGGCAGGCGATAATGGCTGTGGTGAAGGCGTAAGTTCCGACGTAGTTCGGTACAGACCAAACGGTTGAGGTGACGGGTCTGCAAAACAAAACGAGACAAAAAGGCAGGAGGAATGAGACAGCTCAAGCTTTTCAACGAAGTCATAAGATTCAAGATAAAAGAAATTTTTTACGCGTGATTTTCATCTCTGCCAGGTACTCTTGCAAATTTGTATAAACAATCCAGCACATACTATATACATATATTCGACACCAGCTTCAAGCTTTCAGCTCAAAGGACTGTTGTCTACACACTGTGAATTGATGACTGCTATCATCGAAGACGAAAAGCATTTCCCCGTCGATACGAGTAAGTATATTTATGTGAAAATCTGTACATATGTATAAAAATATGTTTTATTTTGAAATTTTGTTCCAATGGACTTAAAAGTACATACATACGTATGTAATTTTTGCATAAAGTAGCCCTTTGTGTTTGAAAGGCAATGCGGTTATACATATGTTGAAATAATTCGCCATGATTGTTGTATTTGGCTCGCTAGCAGAGTCAGGAGGCTGGCCTGTCCTTAAATTGAATTGCTATCCCACAACATACACAAATCAAGGACACTTGGAGTAATAAAAATTATACACTTAGAGCTTTGACATATTGAGAGGAAAAGTTGCTGCCTCTGCTCACAAAGTGGTAAAATTAAACTGCTGATCCAGAGCCTTAAAGGCGATAACAAATATAGATTATTTTCCGAACGCCTCTGCCAAATACTTTCTTCTAGTTTGATGGGATTTGTGCATATAAAGTTGTGTATGTGTTTTGCAGTCAAGCATGCACAAGCTTGTCTATTGTACTTACTCGTATGTACAATAGCTCGCGCTTAAATGCTTCCCGTTTTAATGCGCAAAATTCACTGGCTCTATTAATATTGAATTATAATTTATAAGAAATAGTGCAAATAATAAATGAATTTGAAAAAATGGCAAAAACCATCAGTTGAGCGGCCAACGTAAGTCACACATTTATCCCGCCTGAAATGAGTCTGCGCTGCCTTAAATGCCTTACAAATTTTATTTTTTACGCTGCGCAGGTAGGCGAAAATATATGTACATGAAATTTCAAATGTCTGCAAATACAGGGTTGCAAATGCCTTTAAAATTGTACTTTTCTTTTGCAAGGCAATATTTCTTAAGCGCTACTCTCATACTCATGGGTAACACTAAAGCGTTCGAATAAACTCAGCTGATAGTTATCTTTTTATCCTAAAACCAGCTCCGCTTGTCAATAATTGTTTTATTTTACCTCTTGGTTCCATTTTAATCGCAGGTATGTTGGTGTTGTTCCAGCAGTTCGCTTTGGCCTTTCCTGGACAATTGTAAAGAAAAACATTTATTAATTCAGCTTTCAGCTCAAATCCTGTGTTTGCTTCAGGCAACAAATAATAACTACATACAGACACCCACACACACATACATACATACTTATTAGTAATTTATGCAAATAGAAAATAAAGTGGATAGAATAATAAAGAAATGAAATACATTAAAAAAAAACACGTGTGTACATTCTTTGCATTAATCAAAAATTAACAAATTCCAAAACAACCCAGAATCCTTTCGCTACAAAAGCAGTTTTTTTTTTGCAAGCAGCCAGTGAAAGCAAATGCGAGTAACAAGCAAAAAATTAAAAGGCAAACAAACATTAAGCGAAAATTAAATTACCCCACATGACATCCGCAGATGGGCTACCAGGTTCCAGTGCCTGTCGATTTTTCACATATCGGTTTTATTACGACATCGTGCTGGCGTATTGTGAAATGCAAAGTCAAACTAATACTGCAGCAGGAGGCCAAAAATGGTTAAGTTTGTGGTTCGCATCTCAGTTCTATCACTTCCTGGTCACTTTCATGCTCAGACAGCCGGTTACGTGAATAGTTTCTAATACAAGAACAAGGCCATTACGCACATGACAACGGGTACCACCGCTGCACATACGAGTACCATGACTGGATGTGATTTACCGTGGCGCAACGACTTAATGAGTATTTAAACAGTTTTGCACAATTTTCCAGCTTTTTGGAAATTTTAGAAAATGTTTCGTTATTGTTATTTGAATTATTGCTTCGAAGGTCCATCGAGAAATTAGTGCTACAAGAGTTTTCTCATAACATTTTTAACGCATATATTTGTTAAGACAGTAACGGTACATATTTCGGAAATTTTGACCGGTCAAGAGACTAAGAGCACAATAATTTTTGCAGAATAATTGAATCTTCTTGCGAGCTCTTCTCCAGATCCTAAATGATAGTTTCGTTTATAGAAAACGGCACCCTACAGGCTGTCATTTGAAAGAATCGCTTGTGATGCAATTCTGTGATTTATTTCTGATAAATCAATTTTTTCTTCCTGTTTTTCTATCTGCTTACGAGTATAAGTCCTTCTTGGTTCACTTGGTAGTCGCTGCTTGTTTGCTTGCGAGTCTGTCTAGAGTCACACATTTTTCTTATAAGCAAAAAGTCATTATTCGAGCAGTTGGATGAGTCATATGTGAATCTTTTTTCATCGCTCAGTTCAGGTCAGGACAATCAGTTTTTAATCATCAAAGTGATCTGAGAACACATTGTTAGGAGATTTCCGAAAAGCTGCAACTGAAATGCAAAACTGTCTAACTAATGACAGCACGTGAATATAGTTGGTGTTTATCAGGGTGCCTGGTCTTGCATTGCAGCACACGATATTGCAGTGAGTCCATATGCATGTATGTCCCACATAACTGAAAAAACGAGTCTGTTTCGCGACCTCAAACATTTGCAGGCATTTTGAACCACGAAAACCCCCTTTTGTAAAAATAAACAGATTTTGCGAGAAGAAAAATAGATTTTCGGGGGCCAAAAGCCTGTTTCCCGACAATATAAATGTTTGAATTCGTGGCGATGGCACAGACCATAAGTAATATTTTTTCACACTTTGTTTTCATTCTTTTTATTAGTATAAAATATTAGATACATACATATTTATATTATTAAGGAACTTTTCGATTCTTTACAAAATAGTTTGTTTTTTAAATTTTATAAAATATATTGAGATATTTCCGCTGGAAAAACACACATCGTACAATAACTTTTTGTTAAAACTACATTCGGAAATTGTGAATAAACTTGTATTCTTTTGCACTGAGAAAAATTGTGGCTGTTAAGCTTTTGCTGAGCTCAACAATTTTTTTTAATGTGCTACTGTTTTCAAATCCATAGCGGCCCAAGAGCTATTACTTTTTTTCAGTGTAGTGCCACCTTAATGTATCTTAATATCTGCGCTTTTTCAATTCTTTGATAAACTAATTTGTTTGTTTTCGATTTATGCTTTAATTTTCTTTTTTAAAAAGTTTTTATTTGGCTCAAATATCTTTTCTATAAAAAAGTCACAACGATTTTTTTAAATAATTTTCTATCATTAATATAAGTTTTCACGATCTCAGACTTTGCAAGTTTTTGTTTCTCTTACATACATTTTTTGGCCGGTAACTAAAACAACAACGTTTTGAGTTGCTTTAACTTTTATGGGAAAGTTTTATATCGAACGTTAATGTTCGTTCGCCACTGCTTTGAAGGGCCAAATTCATCTATTGCTCGCTCACATCGCGATCACTTTGTTTCAAACCAGTTTTCTGTTGTTCAAAATGTTGGTGAACGTTAACGTTGGACATTATGGCACAGGGCCATAAGAGCTCCTGGGCTTAATGCATCTTAAAAATCCTCTTCAAAATATTTTTTTAAATGGATAAAAAATTGTTCGAAAATACTTATTTTTCTTACCGCGATTAACAACCACTCGTACTAATTCCATTTGAATTGGTCTTATATACGAAACTTATTGTTTGAGTCGGGCTTAATTTGATAAAAAGCATAACAATAATATATGGATTAGAACGAAACAAGGCAAATTCATAGCAGGTAAACCTGTTGGTATAACAACAAAACGCCGCGAAACCTCAAGTATGTATTTATTTCATGTTCGTGAACTGTCAAAAAAACAAATTTTACCCTTAAACTGTTGACATCGCACGAAGACTAAACCCATAAAACAAGAAATCGGCTTCACTATCAATTTAGCCCTGATTGCAAGGCCGACAGCATTTCCCTTTTCTTGCATAGTTTCGGCAAATTCGGGTTAACCGCCCACTACAACAACAAAGCCTTTGCGAGATACGAAAAGCAATTGTGACTAAAGCCTAAAAGAAGTCATCAGCTGCACCTGCTCCGAATTCGCTTTGATCTCTAAATCTAAATTATTTGGATTGTTATTTAAACGAATCTTTAATTTATTTTTCAAAATTAAATAATTAAACAAATTCTTATTAATAACTGCAAGTGTTTGTGTGTGTTACGCTTTCTGTTACTACAACTATTATTGTCTGTGCTTCAATTTATTGGGGTTCCTCTTATAAATTTTAAGTCGACAAATTTCACAACGAGTTCACAGCATTTTTATGGCTGTACATTTTTAGATAAAACAAACTGTAGTGTAATGTGCTTTCACTAGTGCAAAGAGCTTTTGCTATTAAGCTTTTATTTAACATTGTTAAAAACGGCCGATAAGTTCTTAACAACAAAGACTTTTTAATAGAATAGAATAATTTTCTTAGAAAAGAATTAGAATATATATCTGACGTTTCTTCTTCTTTTAATTTTAAAAAATATTTTAAATTTGTTTTAATTATATATGTATGTATTATATATATATATGTAAGTAAATAGGTGTATATTTTACGTTTTCGCAAAAAATGTTACCAGGCAAAATTCCATAAACTCCAACTTGAGTTTACAAGCTTAATCTTTAATCAAGGACCTGTTTTACGATTTCGCATCGTAGACTCAAGCTCAATACAACGCAACAATTAAACATTGCAATTTGTATTGTATAAAAACTTATTAATAAAAAAACAAAATTTAATTTTTACCGCTTCAAATTTTACCGGAATTGGTAAACAGGCCGAATAAACTGGTTTTCCGATGATTTCTTGGATATATGGACAGCATATCCACGTTTGTGAAGAGAAACACAAAGTTCGTAACTAAACGGTGATCCCATGCAGAAGAAAAAGTTGTGTCTATGGCTTTTCATTTTAGAAAATTTCACATCTCTTTTAAATGTCTAATTACATACATACATACATATATGATTATGTATGTACATATATCAAGCGTTTGGCGTTGTCGAGGCGAAGCGCTCCTCAGTCACAGCTAAAAGTGCCGCAGGCTCTAACAATGAAATATTATTTAAAATAAACAGACAAGAACTTTCCTAATAAATATTGCAACTTCAAAGGAAAAAAATCTTTGTGCAGCCAGTTTCGAGGGGATTTGGTGATCGCAACGCAACACCTTCAACCAAATGAAAAAGTACACACACACGCGCACATCTGCATGCAAATGCATGTATTTTGAATAACTTTATGACGGCTGGCAATAACTTATTATTCGTCGTCAAGAGGTATTTCGAATGCCTTAAAAAATCACAAGAGTGACAGCTTTTTCGGCTTTAGGCAATAAATCTTTATTGGACCACACGGCGAATTAATAACAGCTGGTCCTGACGGCTCAGATGATTAATTTTGCTGCCAGCATTTCGATTTTAATACTTTATTAAAATTGTTATATTTAAGCTTTTATGTTTTTTTGCTTTCAAAGTGAGAAATTTGTATCATATGAAAGACCAGACGCGTGATTTTCTGATGTTCTGTAAATCACACATTTTTATGTTTTCCAGTACGATTTCACAAAAAATTTTTCCTTATTTTGATTAAACAAAAAATTGGTGGCAGAAAAGACGTCTGGAAATTTTCTTAATTTAAAAAAAAAATTATTAATTTATATATTTAATTGTGTAATTTGATTTATGACTTTTATTATAGTAAGGAGGAAAAACTGGCACAGGGATTTCAAAAAGATGCTGACAAATCTACACGTTTCAATATCACAAAATTTTATATGCAAATCACTTTTACAAAATGTCATGTTCCGAATAGGCCAGACAATATTGTTTTAAGAAAAGCAAAAGCTACTAATTGTTTTCAATTTCATCATTTATGTACATATTTATAAATAATAATAAAATAATTCTGTTGCCATTAAGTTGGGCTTTGCTTGGACACATAAAAGGTCATGCGTTCAAGTGAAATTGGTTTTGGCATCCAAACGTGACATTTTTGCAAAGCAAATTGAAGCGACCCCACCTGTTATACATTTTTCTTACATATTAGGAGCTATAAAATAGATTTGCGTGTTGCACGGATGGGCAAAATATTTCTTTGAAAGCACAACGATATCTAGTTTAATGTACTGAACTTCCATGATCCGTGTTAACGTGTTCAAAAAAAATTGTCGCTGAAGCTTAAAGCATCAAAATTCGGTACAATTGGATAAGACGCATTTAACATCCCTGTAATTTGTACGGGACTCACGAATATTGCTTCACTGAAAGTGAATACGATCACCTCAGAAAGTGATATTAATCGTATTTTTTATCAAATGATTTGTATAAAACTGGACAATTACTTTATTAATAGTTTTCAATTTTTCTGTTTTAATACAATAGTTTCAACAATTTAATCAGAAATATTTATTCATTCACTGGGAAAGATATTCGCCGAATTTTTGGCTAAGCCGAGAACACACTAACGAAACCGAACTTTCTAACCCCTGCATTAGATCCATTAATTTGAAAAATAGTTTACGTACGAAACTGTTAATGCAGGCGGCGCGGTAAGAATCGTTTTCCCCCAAATCGCTATACCACTGCAACTAAGGCTAAGAATATCGTTCCATAGACAACACAGAAGATACCACCAACCACCACCAAATACAGATACAACAAAGCATTTATATATGTAAGTAGATATAGGAAAATACCAAGATAATACCCAAATACTCGTACGACATACAAAATAAGAGATTGCAAGTGATTGGATAACTTACGACCATCTTGGTGATCATTTTGGTGCTGATTTTTCTCTTGTTCGAGCAACAAGTGTACAGGATCGCCGTTCGTTCTCTGGCGCTTTCGCTTTAAGTGCGCAGGATCTAAAATTAGAATATATATTTCTTTTATTCTCCATTATTATTACAACAAATTGTTCGAGAACAGATACTTTGGAAAAAGCTGGCCAAAGTATGTAGGCGTTCTCCCAGATTTTCAGTTCAATAATAAATAGACTTACATGCTAATATTGCGTAATTCTTTTACAATGATCTACATTTTATAAATTTACTAATAAAGATACAATACATGTGAATGAACGCCCACAAATACAAGGACATTTGTGAGGACGTCACTCACATGCGTACAATAAAAAAGATATTTTTCTTATGTTTTACAAAATTTGATTTTTCTTACAAGTTTTTTCAAAACTACGGGTACAAACAAATCAGGTAGTTTTTTTTTTTATTTTCAACCAATTAACAATTTAGTTTCGATGGGCTCAGTTTTTTATAAACTTATGATTGAGCACTGAGAGTGTAGGTCCAAAAGGTCAAGGATAAACAGTTTTTAATAATACCGGATATACTTGTCGTAGTACAATGATTTGTGCTTCTTACGCACACACAAATAATAATACAATAACAACAACAATTAAAAGTATTCGCACCGCACTTGCGTCAATGTTTGCGGTTTTGGCATAAGAATGCCATAATTAAGTACAAAAGTCCAACAGCCCACTCACTCACTAACGCCAGCAAAATATGCAAGGACGTCACTAGTTTTAGCGTAAGAGCAAAGAGATCGACAACAAAAAGGAGTAGAAAAATGGATGGTTGAGTTTATGCTCCTACAAAAGGGCTGTCTATGTAGATCTCTTTTGGGCAGGACGAAAATACAAACTGTTTTGGAATCACAAATGACACAAATTATTTTAAGTTGTTTGCCGCTACTAAACGCTCTGCCACCTCTTCCGGCGTTAAGATCTCACCAGCATCAACAGGTGCATAATATGCCGAAGTCTCGTCAAATTCGCTCACTGTTGCTTGCGGCGGTATGCTGGTGTACAAGGCGAAATGTTCGGCCTCGGTTAGATCTACATTGGGATCGAGTTGGACATTGAATTCGCCCTCGCAGAGATTGCGCAAGCTTTGACGGTCTGCAATAGCTACCAGTTCCATGTTGCCATCGCTAATGGGTATTTCTGCCAGTTGGAGAGCAGATACCGTTTTGCGATCGAGTGTGTTACTCAGGGTTAAGGTACTGGCGTGTGAGTATTCCTCATTCTGGGGTAAACTAGTAAAACTTTCACCTTTAAGAGGAATATGGATGACGTTGGCGCTTAAGTGAGCTGGACGTTTCCCGGACACGCTGCTTACGCTACGTCCTATTGGTTTGCCTGTCTTTTGGGTTTTTTTCTCTGGAGTATTTGGCAAAGAAAGGGGCTGAAGGGATTTAACTGAGCGCATAGATGCACGGTTGGAATCATTTAGATTAAAGTGGCCAATGCTTGGTTCGCGACTAACAGTTGGACTGGTTGCCTTGGAGCCCGCTTTTGATCCAGCAGTTTGATCGGCGGCCTGGCTAAGGTCAGATTTGCTCTTGCGTCGAGAGAACAGCTTAGAAAAGAAGCCAGATTTCTTTTGCTTTGGCAAAGTATTCGAACTGCCCGGTTTTTGTGGCAGACGTTTAGTGGGCGGCGACTGATCAGGAGTTTTCATAATGATAATGGGTGTTTGTTGGCGTGATTTACGATCTAAAGTGCAACCAATGTTGGCTTCTATAGAACGATTTTCCGCGTTGCTGTCCTGCTTGCGCAGTCGTTTAGGCGGCAGAGGTGGCAGCTTTTCCTCCTCGGCGGCCGTAACATGCATGTGGGGTGATGTATTTTGTTGGGGGGGTGCTGGTCTAGGTGGCGGTTGCAATTGTATTTCCGATAAGCTAAGAATATCGGCTTTTTGCGCACTTATTTCCCGTGCTGGTACTAAGGAAGTCGCCGAAGCCGGACTAGGGCGAACCTCAATTGGGTCATAATGCTCATTTTCCACGTCCGCTTCCATGCCGGATGCTGGCGGTGTAAACGGCACAAAATCATTCATTGGTATGGAAATGGGATTCTTAAACGCTATTTGTAAACTACTATATGTTGCAGCGTCATCAAAACTCTCTTCAATCTCCATTGCGGTGCCCATCCCATCCGCTACGGCGCCATCTGTCGTAGGCACGCATGAGTCCATGCCATTTAATTCATTCATCAAAGCACTATTGTAAGAGTCGCGCTGTATGACATGATCTGAATAAATGCCATCCAACTCGGCTACTTGTTCTAGTAGATCGTTTAAGGTCTTGTCATCGGAGTCACTACGAGCGACTTGAGTGTTTGCTGTTGTGGTTGAAGAATTTGTTTCAATCGACTCGCTAAAATTGGTGTTTTGTCTTTGCAGTAATTTACTGGAGTTCATCCACTCGGCGATTTTTTCGTTAGCATCCATAAGGGGTATTTGATTTTCCTGATCAGTCGAATTTTGGTTATCAGCATTTAAAAGGTCCACAACTTCCTGCAGACAGACATTGTGGTCTTCTGCCGTTTGCTGCTGCTGCTGCTCTAACTCACGCATCTTCTCGTCGATAATCAGATCAATTTCTTCTTGACTGCGTCGTTTTGCCTCCTCTTCTTCGATGTTCGTTTTGTCCTCTGTCACAGTCAGTAAAGTCTCGTCTTGAGATGGAAAATATTTAGAGTCTGGTAATGCGTCTCCAGTAGGTGTATTCAAATCAATTACTTCAACCGTTTCATCCGCAGTTTGTTCCTGTTCTTTAATCTCTGTACAGAGGATTTCTTGAAAAATATCTAAGTCGGGTTTCCTCTTGAGGTTCCGACGAAGATCCAAAAATCGTTTCCTACCTGAATCCAAGGGTACATATTCGAATGGAAGTGCCTCACTCGCAACACCATCTGATGGCCGTTTCAACTGGATCAACACCTAAAAACAAAACGAAGTTGAAGTTAAATTGACGAAAACAGAGACTGATAAATTCATTTCCCACAAGAAGCGAAACTTTCAGTAGATGAAATCGAAACTTTGGTGGGAAAATTGCGCTCAAATTTACCTTCGCAGGTTCTGTGATATCAATTTTACGATAACGCGGAGTTTTAAATACTATGGCAGTCTGTTTGTGTACATCGGTATGCTGAAACTCTCCAAACGCCTCCCAAATCGTCTGGCCATTCTTTTCCTCAAAAAGCCGCACGGAAATATCTTCTTTGGCTACTTTTTCGCACAACAATATAATTTGTGTGTTGCCCAGAACCGAGGCCGAGCAACTACACAAACGGCAAATGACCAGATCGCACATGGCTTTTTTGTCGTAGATCGGTTCGGACACCACTGGCGCCAAAGGCTGCGTAAAACGTCCTTTCTGATCACTTTCCGTGAACACTTGGAAGCACAGCCTGACCGAATTCAAATCAATGCCAGAGGGATGAAATCGATGCGTGAAACCAGCTGGAAAAGTACTAATATTTTAGGAATAAACATTTATAAAAAATTTTATCCAATTCCTCTTACTTTTGAATGGGTCTACGCGTATTTCTTCTCGAGCTTTTAGTGCAGCCTCTATGTCCTTCTTTTTGACACACTGTATGCCGAGGTTGCTGAATACCGCCCTCATCGTTTCTGGGTTGATCTCAAGTGTGCAGACACCCTTCTTGCAACCTTCCTTCCCAACCAGGTTATGCGGATGCGGCCTAGAAATTGTCACACATTTTTCCACGCGCTTAATTCAGAATATTGTGCACCTACTTACCTGTACGGCTGATCTTTGGTGACACATGACACAACAACTACAGCACGTCCTTTATAGCCCACAATCTCTATAGTGGGATATGTTTTGTTTTCCGATGTCGAATTAACACCCGGTATGGAGCCAGCCGAACGACCTTCGCACTCATAACGAAATCTTAACGCTTTACCGGCCGGCTGTTCCAATATCTTAACGTAAGCTTTCTTGCGCACATTTCTACTGCTAT
The DNA here is from genome assembly GCA_932526305.1 of Epicampocera succincta. Classification (NCBI taxonomy): domain Eukaryota; kingdom Metazoa; phylum Arthropoda; class Insecta; order Diptera; family Tachinidae; genus Epicampocera; species Epicampocera succincta. Next base: position 44,448,969 of record OW052037.1, on the reverse strand, counting down.
TTGTAATTTCCTGTTGTTGTTGTTGTTGTTGTTGTTGTTGCAATTGTATACCATTATAATTAACATTTTGTTGCTGTTGCTGTTGCGCTTCCTGAACTGAATCCATAGTTTGTAGCTTGGGACCGCTGGTCATCAAGATACCACCGCCGCCTTCTCCCTCACCAGCCAAAACGTTATTACTTGTAGGATTTTGATTCATCAGCTGTAATACAAAGGAGCAACAAATTACATGTGCAAATAAATATTGTAAACCTGTACATGTAAGTGTGTTTCAATAAATATGATCATATGAATTATGTACATATTTGTATAAAGAAAACAAAATGTACAATAAATATTTATACAATATTTTCATTTCGGGTCGGAGCAGTGATGTATGCAGTCTATAAATAGTCCAGACAACATCGATCACAGAACAGCCGACAACAACAAAAATTAAACGAATAATATTTTTCTGCAGGGGAGAGCCGAACTCACGCAGTCAGTTTGTAAAGAAGTCGTAACGATTAGAATATAGACTATTTGATTTAGCAGAAAGACTATCGGCGTTGATGACGGCGGAAAGTGTCGAAAGATACTAAAAACTTAAAATAACATCACAAAATTTTACACTGCCAAAAATCACAACAACGCACACAACAAAAGTAGGAACTTTCTCTCTCCTCTGTCGCTCATGCTCGATAAATGGGAACATGGACTACTCGTAACAGAAGCCAAAGCATATATGTATGTATGTAGATATGTATGTGTTTATGGATGATATTCCTCTTCCAACACAATCCCTTGCGTTGTATGTATGTTTATAAAATACTCGTACATTATTGAACCGATATCTTAATGCTTTTAGTTTTCTCTTTTTTTCTTAAGTTCATAAAAAAATTGAGCACAGAATTTATAAAAATATAAATTCATGTACATACATAAATATGTATGTATGTACATATGTATGTATGTATGTATGTATGTATTCTTTTAAATTGTGCATTTTTTTCATAGAACGTGCAAACTAAATATATATGTCTCACTGAAAAATAATCAACCTGAAGCACAAAATGTCTCTACCAGCTCCGGAAAATTTTATAAAAATAACATTTTGCGTAACGCACTGTAAAAAAAACAACATATTAACAGGGCTGGTGTCTGTATGTACCGTAAGGGGGACTCTTTGAAAACAACCTATCCAAATCACAGGCTGCCCTCCATCTAACACCACAAACTTATAACAATATACTAATGTACAGGTATGTATATCATTGTTTTTGTTGTTATAGTGCGGACAACAATTCTGTTTTTCATTTCTCCTTTCTCTTTGGGAGAGAGAACGAACGACAACTGATCATCGTCGTATCATTCATAAAATGATCAGCCTCAATGATATTTATTTGAAGTCTTGTAATTTTATTTTGAAACGGCCGGCCACATAATATTTGTCGCATTTAATATGCTTTGGAATTGAAATGTCGGCTTTGGGGTTTTTCATATTATATCAGATCAACTATCAATCTTTGAACTTCGTCATTTTTATTGTCTTAATTATAGCAATAAGGGTAATCCCCTTATATACATACATATGTACAATTAAATTTATGTGTGTATGTATGTGTGAAAGATATTCGAATGTAAACACAATACAACAAAAATTCAATTCAAACACCCAGCAGAATAAAAGCAGGCCTACGGATGCCTTCTCGAAGGCCTCTGAACTGCATCTTTTGAATGTACAAAACCTGCTCGCTCTATTCCATGCTCACATATCGATTCTTTTGTCCGATGTTCTGATACCCTCCACACTTGGTTTTAGGCAACACCATCCATGCATGTTGCATATATTGACAAACACGCACTGCAACCAACAATTAAACTATAAACGCAACATCCGTTGTGTATATTGTAATCGCATTGAACATCGGCGCAGAAACATAATTGATAAAATGAGCCATGACATAAAAAAAGAAGAGCTTTCAGCAGATCGACTGTTCAAAGAATTAAAAGAAAATGAGCCATTTTCTTCAGCTCATTTAATTGTTCTGCTGTTGGTACAGCCCTGCATCTGAAGAAGTTGCCAGTTTTCGATGAACTGCACCAGCAAAACAATAAACAACGATTCACACGGTGCAATCAGAAAATAGCAAAATATTTTGATGTGTTTGAAACCTCGAATGCAACACGAAATCAAACCATAAACACGACTACAGACTCTACAACAAACTGGTACTACACGCAAGTACATATAAAACAGGGCATTGACCATTTGCACACATACTGAAAAACTGTTTCGTGACTAGTTTTATAAAAGAAGTCGAACTTCTTAATATAGTTCTCACCTTGTGTCAGTCCTCAGAAATCTTAATTTTGAGATTTTTCAAGTCTTTTTCTAATCTTTCTTCTAGCTTTCCGTTCAGATAAAAGCTTTAAGTTTTTTTTTTTTTTGATTTTTAGAGCTCTTGTTTTGTGATATTGAAAAGTATTAATTTAACCAAAATTTGTGAAACTTATCATGACCGACGAACCGTACGTTTGTGTGTTGGTAGGTATTAAAATCGTAGATTTGATTCCATTCAAAATATGTCTCCTCAGAACTACAAATTTTTTAACAGTTCAGCTTTTGCATTCTAAAAGAACGTTTTGCAGAGCGCTGCAGGGTGATAAGGGCCTTGGAATATAAAGACTCAGGCAAATAATTGTAAGAAATGTATGCGAATATGGAATAGGTATTGGTGAGAATAGATCCAGTTTATCCACGTTCATACAATATCCATATGTCTTGTACAGCAGAACAGCGTCCAGCCGTTGAGAAACTTATCGTTCTACATCTACTAGATGGCATAGCCCAGCGCAATGCGACAAAAAATTTTGAAATTTTGGGCATTGTGAGATTTTCTTAAACGAACTGTATATGTACATATATATACATCTATATATCTTTATTCAGAAATCTTTTTAGTCAAGGTACAATCGAAAAACGTGGTGCCGATACTCATTAAAGCAACCAAGCGAGCGGAAAAAATAAAAGGAGTTGCCAGAACATTTTTAGCAATTCTCTCATTGATGACAACTGCCAGTTGTGGTTGTGCTGCCACTTATATATAGATCCATTTGTTGTGGCTAAGATGATGTGTTTCTTTTCTCAGCATCTGGACTGGTTTAGAGTAAAAATTACGAATGACGACACCCCAAATTTGCTTATGAAAAAATCGAAATATATTTAACTTATTGATCGATTTTTTACGGATTGATTCCATGTACATATTTATGTAGATCAGGCATGTTTTTGTAAACGCTCGTTTTGAAATCATGCGACGATCACGCGCGTTTTATTCGCAGTCTGCCACATCTAATCTGTTTAAATCTAATCGCCAGACTTTAAGCAAAACACTTGCCATACAAGGAAATTTTACTTGTTCATAGTTTTATCGATCGTATTACACGATGGCGGTTTGAAGTCGGCGCATCGCAAACGTTATGCGAAATGCCATTATCAGAACATGTCTGTCTGTATCTGTACTCGTATGTATGAATGTATGCTGGTAATTTTGAAAATTTTGTTAAAAAACCGATTCAAAACTTGATTCTATTTGGAAAAGCACTCTAATTGATAATGTAACTAATATAAAAATAGTGTAAACCCATACACACATACGTGTGCACATAAATACACACATATACAAATACTCGTACATACCTACATACATATGTATAAAAGTATTTATGTAAATATATGTGTATCTAGAAACCGATTGCGCAGAAAATGGACAACGACTGGCCGGCCCCCACATTTTTTTTAGTTACAGTCAAACAAATTTGTTTTCTATCGTGCACGTCAAGGCTGACAGTCATTATGGCCTTGGCGATTACAAATTTTACGGCTGGTAAAATAATTTCATATAGATACAATTACATACATATGGCTTAAGCCGCACTTAAGCCCTGCAGCTGCCGATGTTTTGGTTGGATGTAGAAAACCATGAAAAAATCCAGCATCAATTTTGAAACTAATAAAAATTAAAAAATGGAATAGAAAAAAAACTGGCGCGATGACAGTCTGAGAAAACACGCAAGTTCGATCGAAGCAACTTCATAGCAGCAAAACTTGAGAACGCGTCTGATCACTTTTTCCATATTTTAATATCCCTCGGCTGTCAACAGTTGAAGAGTAAAATGTTCGTTTTTGACACTTAAAGAACATTTAATAAACATTAATTATATACATGGGTTTTATTCGGGCTTTGTTTTTGTATTGGCGAGCGCATTTTCTATAAGTTCACTGTTGGTGATATAATTGCAAGCTGTCCAAGAAGGCGTAAAACGTTTATGTCAGCGTCCACGAAAATCATAATAACAGCGCATTTTTGTTTCCTGACACCTCACCAACATTAAACAAAAAGCCAAATTAAACCTTTTTTGGTTTTGGTGTCATATTAGCGAGTTCACCAGCCTTTCTCGGGCTTAAAAAGTCCTGCCACAAAACTAGCACACACGAAATCGGCAACAATTTTAAATAAAGTTGCAAAAATTTCATTACGGCTGTTTCAAGAAGCAACTACAATATTTCGTGCAACTCTTTTTCACTACTAATAAAACTACACTTGCAACACTTCTCCTCCTTCTTTCGTAAAATGAATTGCAGTTTTTATTAAACTTGAGCCAGCAAAGGGGTTTCGTAAATTCGAGTAGTCAGAACTAGATTTTAATGAAAAACCTTCAGACCATTAGACCAAGGAAAGTTTTATTTATGAAACAAGTTCAGCCAATTCGTTGAATTAACTATTTTGCGTGTAATACAAGACCTACAAAAGAATTCGTAGAACCAACGACGCTATTGGTAGGGAACAATTCTAAATTTTTATTTAATATAGAAGTATATTATGGTTCGTTGGATCAGCAAATATCTGTTTTGATTTTTGTTATATTTTATGAACGTGTTTTTTATTCTTCTGATGCCGGCAAATGTAGAGATCCAGATCTGGAATCTCAGAACGTGAGATCAACTTGTGCTTATTGCTCAGCAGGGAATTGTGTGCAAATAGAGGTCACGTGAATCTTCCTCACATCTGTACATACGAGTACGTGTTCGTATCAAATCCTATTAAGAAAACGCAAACGGTTGCCAACAGTCCCCGCACAGCTGCCCTGCTGCTGGTAAGCGCCTACTTGTTTATACATTTAATTGAGATTGTAAAAGTTTTGGCTACAAACATTCGGAAATGACGACATACCTAAAATATGCATTCAAATTTCAAAATTAAATGTATCTGCTTGTAGAAATTGAGCGCGGCGATGGTCGACTTGAGAGGTTTGTATGAAAAATTAAATTCTATATATGGATGTATGTACTCGTATATATAATAGAACAGAATGTGTGTTTGTTGGTTCGTACCTTACAGCAAACCAGACCGCTGGACTGATCTTCCTCAAGATTTCACAACATTTAGCTGTGACTCTGGAGTCAATTATAGGCCACTTTTACGCCCATTTTTTTGAATTATGATACTCCTCCCGCACACATTTTAACAGATTTTATAAGATAAACGAGCATAAGTTCGCCATTTGTGGACCAATTTTCAAAATTTTTCTGGCAGTAAAATTTTATTTTTAAAAACCAAATCTTTCCAAACGAGGAAAATTTCAAAACAGTGTTTACGAAAAGTTCTGCTTTTCAAAAAAAAAGGGATCCTTGAAGCTTTAAAATTATTTGCTCATACACAGTTCAGACTACGAAATACAGCAAATTATTAATTATCAACATTGTTTTATGTTAGAATTCCATTATACTTCTTTCCCAGGGAATGATATGAACAACTTTGAAAAACGGATTCACAGAAAACAATATCAGAGGGTTCGTTTGAGGGTTTATAGCGACATCTATAGGGATATTAGGAAACCGAAATAATTTTAAATAAATATAAGTTTTTCAGAAATTTCTTTCAAACGATTTATAAGTAAAAGATTTTGTCGCTGAATCATGTTCGCTGGCCGTGTGAGAGTAAAAGTGTGTAAAAACTGTTAATAGAGCGAAAAAAACAACATAAAACCACTTTCATCCAGATGCATATACTCGTATGTATATATGTGTACATACATATATGTATATATATACATATATGTAAATACGTACATATATACGTAAACACGTATGAGTGGACGCTGTATTAAAAAAAATTTGTGCGCACTCTGTTTACAAAAAATAAGGAAAATACGTTTTTTGTTTGGATAGTAAAATTTATCATCGACAAAATTTAAGCAGCCAAATTAGTTTTCTCTCATCTGGGCAAAAAGTGAGATTGGTAAAAAGACTATAAGTGTTCTGGAACCCATTTCCATTGCGAGAGATACTAACTATTATGCGTCACTTAACACTCAGTCAATATCGCTGGCGAGAAGCCTTTAATGCACTGTCGATCATAGTACAGGCTGACTTCCCAAATTTTAATGTGAAATATGTTTTTCGGAAAATAGCTCTCCTTTTAAATTAAGGGTTTAAGACAGACTTGTATTGCTGATATGATTGTGTTTATAGTGTAAACCCTAAATTGGAACGTTGTAGCGTTCTACACTTTTCCCAATTCCGACCTACTTGTTATGCTTTTATGAGCCAAACTTTTATTGTGCGGTCAATCAATTTATCTGTTAAGATTTATTTTGGCAAAAATATAAATTTTCCAAGAAATTGATTTAAATACAAGGAAAATAGACGGCAACTTCTCTTCTTCGGCTATTAGAAAACATCTGAAATTTTTACATGGTGATTGTGACGTTCCCAAAAATAGAAACTAAAGCCATTTTTTGCGTTGTACGGGTTCTATCACATGCGCTTTGCAACTCCTTAATTACTTATAATTATACTGACTCTATACATTTGGCCTTTCAGCTGGCGGTAGCTCTGTAGTTTTGACTTTGAAAGAAATGTGACTTCTTCCCAGCATAAATGGTTTCGATACAATTTGGCTGCGTCCGAAGAGAGCTAGTCTTTAGTAAACGCTTACAGAGAAGACTAATGGCACAGCTATTACTTTCCCCGTAGGAAATAAGGCTGTAGTCGTACAACACAATAGCAACCAATTTGTGGCCCATTGAAAAGAATGTGATATTTTGTTGCAAGCCGTGTCGAAATATCAACCAATTCATGCGCTCAATTTGTGTAAAACTCTCTTCATACGAATTTGGGAGTCCAGTAGTTACAAAGCTCTGCGATTTGTGCGATAACTGGTGAACAAAATAGCATCCAAATCTAGTATGTTCACATGAAGCTGAAATACGAGTTAACTACTCCGGTGGAATATTTTACACTTTCCAATCAATGTTACTGTGTGGAATCAAAACACTATGAACTCTCGTTGTATTTAAGAAAAGAGAACAAAAGTCTGTTGTAAGTATTTTTCATTGGTGTTGCGAATTAAATAGCTGATGACTCGGCTCTACAAAATTAAAAAAAAAAAAACAACATGAAAATATGTTGCGCTGAATTTGTTTATTCATGGAACTATTGTTGGCACCTTCAATACTGCCAATGTTTACTGTAAAATACAACTCTGGTGGGATGACAATATACGAGTTTCTAAAATGGCTTAGAAAATAAACATTTACCGACTGCTTGCCAAACTTTTTATCCGGATTCTCTCAATCCCACTCAATACATTTTGCTTTTACACGGTAAAGCCTATTTCATTCTACAAAATTGTTTTGATATGTCGTAATACATGTATTACCGTGAAAACACATCCTAAGAATAGTAAACTTTTTTTTCAATAGTTGCTAAGAATAAATTTCAAATTTTTTATTATAATTGGCGGAAATTTTCAGCATTAACAAATCACCGTGCCCAGTTTAAGTCAAACAAAACTTCGAATACGGGATATCAAGTCTTAACATTTTTTCCATACGCTGGCCATCCCTAAAATCTTACACTTTTACAAAAATATGCTGAGCGGTCCAATGAACTACTCTAAAATTCTTTGGTTGTAGATAATTTGGGACTAAGATAAGGGTTAAAATTACTTTTTATGTCGTTAACTAAAATTCAAAACCACGTCCACATCCGAAATTGAATTTTTGATTGATAATATAACATATCAATTAAATTCATATCGTCTCCAACTTCTAAAATTTAAAATATGTAGTAAAATATTAGTTAGGGGTTATTATTATAAAAATGAATACTGATAGACTTCATATCTTTATTTTCAAAAAACCCACTGTTCCGACTTTTGAATATTGGACATCCATAGAAATGGCCTGAGGAGTGTTCTCCAATTTTCATGAACTTTCTTAAACAAATTTTCTATAGTCTTCTTTAATCAGTGCGTTTATTTTAAATTTTTATGGCACTATTTTATAGAAAATGATTTTAGAAATATATTATTTTATTTTTTAATATAATTATTACCAATTTTTTACTTTTAAATGCATTTTCAGTGCAAAATATAAATTTTTTTAGGCTTAACAGAGCTCTGCTACTTAATTAACAGAGGTATGTTAATATTGCAGGTTTGAGTCTGGGGTTAAAAATTTAAAAATTTATCTTCACACCCATTATTTTTGTTATAATTCTAAGAGAATAAATGAACTCACACAAACACAATTGATCCGCTCGATAACACGCTTAAATTGTTTGATTACTATGGAATCGTTAATCGCTAAGATTTATATTTTTATAAAGTTTTTGCTTCAAACACTTATTTGTTTCATCAGTGAAATCGTTTCGACTGTTTAGCCCATAAAGATTGATTTTTGTGTTTCAGCAATTGAAATATCGGTATTGATTTTTTTTTTATTTGTCTTGCGTTTTTGTGGCAATTTCACTTTCGGAAATATTTATTTTGGCGTCAGCCCGTTTCGCCGTATTGAAGAACTTAAGCTGACGACACGAAAGACAATCCGTAACTGAAAAAATTTTCTTTCGAAATTCTGTCGATCGCGATTGTGTGTATTCTAAACTGTTTTGAAAACGAACTATATTTTTAGAACGCTAATTTGATGTGTTTCAAGAAAGACAGAACAGATTATCGTACAAATGTTTTAATAAATAACACAACCAAATTAATTGTATTAATTGTATTGAATGTGTATTTAATGCAACTGTTGTTAATTTTTCATCAAAATTCAACGTTTTAATTCAAGCTGAAGTTCGTTTCAAACTTGATTTTATTCACAAAGAAAATTTTAAGTCTTTCATGAAGGAAAATCTACACGAAAATGTTTTTTTCGAGCTGGTGGCGATCTCACTCGTAGCGACCGGTTGACATCCACTGTTCAACAATTATCTCGGAAACTTGACAAATGTTTTTTTTTTTTCTTAAATTTATAACAACAACCAAATTAAGCTAAAAGTCAAGTCCCTAAAGTGTTGTAATGCGCCATTAAGCAAAAAAAAATTTAAAGAAAATTCGACAGATTTTGTTTTCTTGAGCAAAATCTTGCTTAAAGTAGACACCTTCAACTATTTCTGTCAGCTCAGGCTGTTTGATCCTAAATGTTACCCTTTATTTGCTTCTTCAACTTGTTTTAGCGTTAAGGATATGACGAGTCTGCCGTTATCTTCAATTTGACCCTAAATGGCCTTAATGTCCAGATTCCAGTTCAGCAGTTTGTTTAATGTTTTCAAATAGAAGTCATTTCTACTTAAAAAGAAAATTTAGTACGACAAACTTTTTGACTTTGTTTGCATTCAGTACGAATAAAATTTATATTCGATTTGGTTAAAGGGGCGCATACCTCCCCGCCCCAAAAAAAAATTTCCACAGCTTTATCATATAATACGTCAGACGTCACGTTTGGCTGCAGTATTATTGAACATTTTAATTAAAAACAAATTAACGCCCTGATAACTTTTTTTAAGTTTTGAGTTTTAATTAATTTTACTTATTGTGGAAAATTATATCGTTATAGCATTTTTAGTCAGTATTGCAACATCTTAAAATTTGTTGACATATTTTTCCAACACTTTGTGGTCCAGAACTCACCAAAATAGAAAACGAGATTCTACTGTATAACTTTATTGATTTGCTATTTTCTTCTGCTAATTAAAATCTGGACTCGTAGCAAGCAAATTGATGGCTTTCCATAACATCTTTATGATACAATACTCATGAGATACACAATCGTTTGTTTACAGCTGATTTAGTTGTTTTATGTATGTTTGTATGTATGTTAACAAACAGTGCACGCCCGGTTTTTGCGACTAACTATTATCGCATCGGCAGTGCTTACGCGCCAGCTTCAGTTTTGGCACTGCTCAAAGCTTCCTCGGCTTTTATGTTTTCTTCTGTTGAGCCTCAGCGTAAAATGTACGATTAATTTGTTTTGCAATTTATTTAATTGTTGGCAGTGCAATATATAAATGTAGTGCAGCCGTGCAGCCCAAAGTTGCCGATAATTGATATATAGAATGCAATTTTCCGTAGATATCAACGATCAGCAAGTAGAATTATCTGGGGGACACATAAAGTCATTTTAGGCAACAATAACATGGCGGCGATATGATACTATCGGATGCAGTTCTAGCTAAGACGTCATATGATTTCGTAAAGGCATTAAGTTGCTTTGAAACACAATTTTTAGGGAACGGGAATATGAAAAACCAAGTAAATGAAAGTGGTTTTAAATTTCAGCTTAATTTTTGGGTTTTAACCAATATTTGAAGAAAAATATGCAGTTTTTTATATTACCTGCCCAGAAAGGAAGCGAAAAGTGCACAAGTCAAGTAAAAAATTTTGTTTTGGCAATCTTAGGGGTTTCGGAATGTTGTGGATGAAACGTTATTTTTAACAGTAAGAGTGTAAAGTTTTCCAAGAACATGTATTTTGATGCGCTGCATCATAATCATCGATTTTTAAATCCATCTCGTCATAGATGGATAAAACAAACTTAAAGTCTGTGATGCTATTAGATCGGTTATCATGTGTGTACTCGTCCAATGGGCTTTAGAAAATGAAATGCCCACACACTGAACGGTATAAAACGCGAGATTCAGAAGTTGTTTTAGAGAATAATTTGCGAAAAAAGCCACTTAGCATTTTAAACTTTTGTCAGACTAACTAAAATGTATGTATATTTATCCGAAATATTTTGAAGGAATCTTTGGGTACGATTGTAGCGAAAGTCCTGGTTTTCGACCAGTCGCGAAAACCGAGACTGCACTGTGCCGACATACATTCATGAAATCTAATTTATTTCTTCTCATCACTTTATCTGAAATGAAAAACAACGACGCATATGTACATACATACATACATACATACATATTTAAGAACAAATTCAATATTATAAAAAATAATTTAAACAGCTCTCATTTCATGAAATAATATTAAAGAAATAAAAAATGAAGTGACCACGCAGTGGAGGAATGAACTTTTCTTGTAATTCCATTTTCCAAAGAATTTATTTAAATTGTTTGCAAATGAATCACAAGAATTCATTGAGAAATTCGTTGATTTTTATAAATAATCACACAAATGAAAAAACGTTTATACAATATATGTATGTACATACATTTGTTGTTTTGTTTGTGGAAATACGTTTATTCAGATAAACAAAATATAGTCAAAAACATATGGAAAGCTTAAAGTAAAGGGGCTTTCAATAAGGCCGGGTAGATGTCAAATGAAATTAAACAAAACAGGTATGAGATATTAACGAAGTTTCTGTTTTTATCTGAAAGATGCCACTATATATGAAATCGATTACATATCAGCTGCATCTGTTTACGGTGGCACGATTATTAGGACAATCTAGTGCAATCAATTCGCATAATTTTGGTGGCCGACTCACGTCATCTAAGCGTGAGCTGTGTCTGTGAGCAGCAATAGATGTACTTGGCAAAATAAAGTTATGAATTTTGTTTCTAATTTCCACTTTTTTCCCCCTTCAAATCCCCGGAAAAAGTTAACTTTCAATATTGCGGAACCAGCGATATTACTTTTTTGCCAATATTCGTGCATCGTGAAAACCCACCTAGTGTGTCAAATTTCCTGAATTTATTTTTTCTGGCCTTCGCGGGTTCCAAACGTATCGGCAAGTAATGCAAAATCCAATTATATAAAACAGTAAAAACCCACTTAGTGTGTTTCAACCATGAAATGAGAACGCGCACAGAGTGAAAATGCCACACAGAGGGGAAACTTAAATTGCGTTTTACTCAAAAACTTGTTTTGACACATTAGGTGGGGTTTCTTTTGCAGGGTCACATACATACGTGTATTTTTATTGCACTCTATTATAAACTTAGTTCTGGTCAATGTTGATTGGGATTTGCCACCGACATTTCAAATCTGTTTCCAATTATTAACTGTAAATTTACAAACTGCCGCAATATCAAACTTTGGAGGCTACGAAACCTGTATCGACTTATATTGTGCAATAATTTGCTAACCATTCAATCTGAAAGATTTTAAGTACTGAATTCATAAACTTCTTGTATCATAACGTGAAAATTCCGTAATTTTGACATACTTAGTTTTAGCTTAATTGTCTTGTTAAAAAACCTTCTTTACAGATGCGCAATAATAGAAACAAAAAGCATTCCTTGTATCATTGTCCTTAATTAAAATTCAAAAGATATATGTATATAGTATATCGGTACAGAAGTTTTTAAGACTTAGTAACAGGTTCAATCAGATTAGGAATAGAGACCACCTGATTACCCGTTTAGTGTTTAACCATCTTTCGGTTGTCAATAGTTCGAGAGTAAAAGTGTTGACATTTCACGAACATCTAACAACAACAAAATACATACTTTGCAATTCGCCAATTTTTGTTTTTGTACTAAAGATTTTACCTGTTATAAATCGGCCAAAGCATACAAAACTAATCAGCTGTCAACTGCTCTTGCAATTTCACCTGATATAAATTCTTGGTTAAAATGAAAAATGTTTTTCCGCAATTAAAATTCCTGAAACCTTTTTAAAGCAAATGTAGTTTTTAAGTCACGAAAACAAATATAAAATATTTATGTACTCGTAAATATGTAGATAAGCAAAACATTTAAAGTTACTCGCGAACGGCGACTGAGTAATCGCTCATGTTTAGCAATTACCCAGGATTCGGCACCACCAGACGCTCAGGGCTAAACGTGAAGCTTACGGAGCACCAACTCAGGTGGTTTGACACCCCCTCTCCCCGCCAACTCAAGCAAGCGAACAAGAGATGTGTGTTATGGGGCAAGATCAGCAAGTGAAATGGAGGTTCTCCATTTAGCTCTGCACTGGCTTAACTAATGTCGCCAAACTATATGTACATACATACAAACATACTCGTATGAATTTCTTTCGACTTCTAAAGTGGCAGATATAATTCGCAATTTTAACCTGTTTATTTGTGTGGCATGTTTTTGTTCAAATACAATAAAAATTTATGAATATTAGAAAAATTTAGAATATTGGACATTAACAATAATTTTGGAACAGCGCCAAAATTAATGGGAATTCTCGGAAATTTTAACGAATTTGTCGTGCATGAATTGCTTATTCCTTATCAACAAAATGAGCAAAATAACATCTGCATTAGGGAGGCCCCTTAATAAATATTTATTTTAAGTGATCTGATTTCTATTCACAACCGATAATTGCATTTATTTGACTTCTGAAGAAACTGAATTACAAGTGATCGGAAAATGTGTAGTACATATACATATAATATATCAAATTCATTAAAATCAGGTCAATCGAACACTTTTTTTACCTTTATAATAAATTGTTAATAATTTCGTCTCATTTTATAAAACAACTTGATTTCGGTTTATATTGATTTGGGATACCCGATGGAATTTGAATAGAATTTCCATGTGTAGGATGGCACAGGAGTCATCCTATCGGAAGATGTGGTAGGAATTGCAACTCTGTGGATACGTCAATAAGCGGGACTACTGCTTGTGGGTCAGTGACATTACACTACCTCACATTTACTATATGGTTTAATGTTTACACAATAGCGGGCATTATTTTTTCAGAAACACTGAGGCACAAACTTTGAGCGCAAAGCCGGGCGATGGTAAGTGTTGGAGTTGATTTGTTTGACAGCGCCATCAATAATTAGATTATATGGGACGAAACAAAAGTATGGCATTGGCTGTTACTTATAAACGCCACAGATATGACTGCGGTGAATGTCTGGTACTCGTAACAACACTGCATGCCTAGAGGATGTGCTGATGCGACACCTACATCATTTGTAACAATTCCTTAAATCCGATATGGCGTTTCCGAAAAACTAGTTGAGGATGACAAGCAACGACTTTAATATCCATAATTTACCTTCAAAAAGGGAATAGGTTTCTTTTTTTGAATTTTCAACTATCCCATAAAACAATGAATTTTTACTTGAAGTGAATTATTGTACCTGAATACACATGTGCTTTAGGTTTTGCAACATGTTGATGCCAATGCTGAACATGGCTATTTAATACCCAAGACATTAAATTATATCAACAATCACTGAAAGTTGTCTGTTGCGTATAATGGAAACAGGAAATCTGTATGTACATATAATATGTATGCCCAAATGACTGTGAAAACCTAAGTAAAGAATTGTTTTCCAGATTGAGGCCCGGAGGATTATGGATCCCTTCTTACTCACTGTGCAGAGCTTCTTTTAAGAATTATCGATTTTTTAAAATTTCTCACCTGTGATCTTTTGATTCTTAGCAAAATATTATGTTACAGAAGCCCCCTATTTCTATCTCCAACTGAAATGTGAAAATCCACTTTCTAAATATTTTACCTAGTTTGCCTTGTGTATTTTTTTACCCAGCCGGCGTTAAGACTTTAAAGGGGAATTAAAATACAGGCAATATTTTTCCACAAGAATGACAAAATAGCATCAAAAAGTGTAAATGCTGGAATTTATAATACATACATATATCAGCGGCTAGTGACTAATTTAGTATAAAACTCTTGTATCACTATGCTGGTGAACATAAGGGGCAACGGCAAATGCCAGCCAGCCCTTGTAAATGGGACATTCACTCTCCACCATTCATGTTGGTCAAACAAATCAGCCGAAAAAAAAAAATATTCTTCATTTTTCATTAAATTGTTAAGATTTTATTTCAACACTTTGTCCATAAGTTTATTTTCTAAAAATGTATTTTATGGTTGCACAGCAAATTCCATCACTTAATGATAATTAATCTCATATTTAGAAGGAACATTTTCACCACTTACCCGCGAAATTAAATGTAATCCCACAATTACTTCTTGCAATTCGGATAAACTCTTGTCATAAAAAGTATTTGCGCGATCTGTTTTGTATTTTGCTTTCGTTTTAAAAACCGCAGTTGCTGATTAAGAACAACACAATTTTTTTTTTTATTTTAATTCATTTAAAAATCACTCTTCCATTTCACTTAATTTCTTTTCTTTTTTATTTTAGGTGGTTTGAGTTGCAAAATTTTACACTTTATCTTCCTTGTGAATTTTTGATTTGTTTGTGCTTTCAATAATTTTATTTGTAATTTCTACAGATTAGGAAATGGATAATTCGAGTAAAATAAACGCATCCGTTGCTTACCGCGGGAACCTTCAGAGTGGATTTTTGGTAAAATATTCTTAACAATTTATTTAATCGTACTAACAAGAGCGACACATTTGAAGTTTGCAGCCGAAAATCTGCCGCAGCAGAAAAGCTTTCTGATTTGCAGACTGGTGGCATGTGGCATGTGTCTTTGTTTTTTTGTTTCTGCTGTTAATTTGTGGGTTGAAATAGGAGACTTTTTTTTTTTTTGAACTGTGTCCTTTTTCATGTTTGTTGTAGTTGTACACCAAGTAAACAGTATAAAAAAATCAGAAGAAGAAAATCGTGTGTTTCCATTGAAAACTCGTAAGCGACCCTTTCCAAACTGCGAAAACACGATAGAAAACATTAAAGAATAAAAACCAGCTTTTAACGTCAAGATTATAGGTTTTTATCCCGGGTTTTAGCTTTTAAATACTGGTGATTTAAACTTACTGGACATACATATGTATGTTACATAGAAATGTATGACAAAACGGCAGTCAAAATTTGAAAAGCGGAAGAAATAAAGACTTAAAGGAAAAGGTTGTTTTAAGAAAACGCAAAACTGGATTATTCTAGTGAGGGTTAAGGTTTTAGTGATTCTGATATATAGAAATTTTTGAATAAAACAATTATAAGAAGGTCAAGCGCAATAAAAAAATGTCCGAATCACTTTTATTTTTATAGTGCGGTCGGGATAACGTCAACAAACTAAAACCGCAAATGCAGACGTTTCGGAATGTGCAAATTTGAGATCGAAATATTATTTATAGTGTGGCTTACGGCGTTCTTTTGTTCACTCACAAACTACGAGTACATCCAGCCTCATATATCTAACGGAATTTCTGTACTAAATACTTGCGCAATCAGGCCCCAAATACGGAATTAATTGCTTACAATAAATGTTCTTACATACAGGTATATTTACTTTAACTGGTACTAAAGCCAAAATTTAAGCTTTGTCTAAGCTGGAGATTTTAGAGCTTTGTGGCTTAGTTGACGTTGTACCGAACGCAATGTGCTTTGACACTGTATTCAGGCACCTTTCCAATCAGTCATTACGCTTGAAAAGTGTTAGCAGTAGTTGGGCCACAAATAATTTATTATAATTTGACTCATGGCAAACTCCTATTTTTACTTTGCCACAAAAATCTTCAACTCGCACTCAATTCTCATGAAAACTACAAAAGGGCAACATCCTCTTCTTTTTCTGTAAAATATTTTACGCACATGAAATGTTGCCATATTTTATTATTCCAGGCTTAAGCTTTCTAAGGCGCTCAACTAAATGTATTTATTTGGTGATTAACTGATTTTCGTTTGCTAGATACTAATATTAAGTTCGATGTTTAAAACCAGGCCTAAAGAAATAATTAATCATTTATCAATATTTGATGAACAAATATATCTACTTTAGAAAAACGTAAAATTTAATCAAAAATATTATATACTATTCATTATAGTGTGTATCAATGAGTGTCTATTAATACGCATGTCCACAGTTTAAATAACCCGCAGAGTTTATGGCAACTCGTACCTTTTATCTCTAAAATTTAACCAATTTACACTCCTCTGTTTTAAATAGAAGGACTCCTGCAAAAACTATTGTATTTCATTTCGCATTTTTTATTTCTAAATTTACCGTTATGTCGCATAACATGTGGTTGCGTTGGCATATTTTGGAGTGGCATAATAAATCCGTAATCTTTTGATTATATGTACATATACATATATATTTTTTAATATAACCAAAGATTCAAATGTGTGTGCAATTTTGTGGGCTACTGTACATGTATCGACCTTTGAAATGATCCATATATTGTAGATATGTATCTGTGCTAAGAACATTCGTATTCGGCTTGGGTGGGTTAAAGAGCAGACAATTTGGAAGGAAAAGTGTGCTTGGGAAGGGCACAGTCGAAGCGCGGTATTCTACTGATCGCTTGAGTCTTAATCCTTATAAAAACTTGGCGGCACTACTCACATACATACATAAATAGTTGTATTCTACTAGTGATTACCGCAGTCAATCATGGTGGTTCTATAAAAGGTGAAATTGGCATTTCACATACATATTTTAGTCTCTCTAGGATGGCAGCAGTGTTTTTGACATTTCGCAAATACTTAACTGGTTTAGGCGAGCTCACCTACTCCCGTGTTGGTCAAAAAATTGCACGGGGCCCAAAAAATATATAAAATGTTTATGCCAACCATTACGGTTGAAGATACGGCTGCGCCACTCATAATAAGGCCACA
Organism: Epicampocera succincta; assembly: GCA_932526305.1. Taxonomy (NCBI): domain Eukaryota; kingdom Metazoa; phylum Arthropoda; class Insecta; order Diptera; family Tachinidae; genus Epicampocera; species Epicampocera succincta. Next base: position 44,431,227 of record OW052037.1, on the reverse strand, counting down.
CGTAACACATTGCGTTTAGCCAAGGCCAATCACGCGTACCCAAATTAAGCAAAGTTGTATTTTAACAAACGCTACTGCTTTAAACGCACCTTTGGAGCACAATTTTTTAAACTTGAAAACAAGTCCCACTTGTAGTAGCGAATATTAATCTGTTAACTGATGACTAATACATACGGAACGCAGTATGTTATCTGTTAACGAAGCTCGCAGTATTTTGAAAGAAGCCGCTTCCCCTGCTCCACGCCACACTAGAACTAGTAAAGCAAATTAAGGAAAATTTGCCAGTGTTGTTATCAGCATTAGCAGTGCGGTTTGCAAAAAAAATTCCTTGTATTAGTAACATTGATGTTGTTGTTCTAGAGTCGAGACGGGGTTTCCGCAATAAATAAAATATGTAAGAGTTCTTAAGTCAATTGCTAACTTCTATGATACCCTTTGATGTCGAACATAGTGAAAAGTTATTTTATTTATTATTTTGAAACATTTTTATAAACTTTAAGTTCAGTCACAACAATCTGCACTTATTCGCCATTGCCTGAAGGAATTGACAACAGTGAAACAGTACCGACTCACTAGTAGTACTGACTTAATGTATCCCTTAGAATTTTCTGTGCTATATAGATCTTTAGTAAGTCTGTTTGAGCGAGAATGCGATGGTACTATCTTTAGGTGCTCCACTTGGAGACATTGGAACCAGAGATCCGATCCACCAGCACATTTTCACCAGTCTGGGTACTAGTGAACCTGCTCGTGGGACTGATTGGAAGTGCTAAAACAAAATGTTACTATAGCAGTGGCAATTTGTGGCCGTATATACATACATACATATGTAGACACCTTGCAGGCATAATTATATTAGAAATTATACATACACACGCACATACATACATACAAATGTTAATATCCTTTACAATTTTTAGGAATAAAAAAGTTTTAAGTAAAAAATTAAGTGTTGTGGTGTAATATATCCCTATGTTTTTATATTCACTATTGGCCGGGGTTTTTACACAAACATTTTTCTAAGAAATGAAGAGCTAATACAATCGAACGAGTTAATACTTTGTAAGTATGAAGAGACATCAGAGGGACTCACGAAAATATTACCCATAAGTCAGCATTTGTTCTATGGTTTGTTATAATTTTAATTATCACAAAATTTTTAAGTAAATAAATAATTCAGTAAGCAGACCCCACTTAAAAATGTTCGTTTTTTCTACGAGGGCCGCATAACTATAGCCATATTTATAGAAAAATATTTATTTTTTAAATGGTTTTGGAAGCCATGATTGAATTTGATTATTCTGACTATAAGCAAATTGATAAGACATTAAAAGTAAGTTATTTTAGGGGTTTTAAAACAAAAACTATGACTTCTATTGAAAGAAAGATCGCGTATAAATACTTAATTTTTTTAAAGTCTATTCCAGTTGGTGGCCTGCGATTGTCATATTTTTTCAGTGGCCTGTGTCTAATTTGTTTTCATTTATTCGCAGATATACACCATTAAGCCGCAATGAACCGATGCTCTTAAAGACAACTTAATCGATATTATTGTTCACATTCAGCTGGATTAGTGCGCCAGAAAAAGTCGTAATTGAACCACTCCGTGCCACCGTAAGAATGATGTCACGTTCCATACATAAAAGCATGCAGAGGGGTTTTTAATCAAATAATACTTTCGTACACACTATCGAAATTCGTCATAATAGCAGGTTTAATCACTGGTTCTTAAAAACTGTTCAGCATAAATATGGAAACACCTACCAAAAATACATGCTTCTTATACGCCATCTTGGGAGGAGAAATAATGCAAAAGGGCACAAGAAGGAGTCCGCATAAAACAGACCGAACTAAATATTTGAAATATGTGAGCAAATATTAGGTACAATTATTTCGTGCTCATGCAAGGTGAGTCCGGCTTATGTGTATACATACATACATACATATGTATATATTTGTGTATGTTAAGCAACTTAAGATCAACAAATAATTACACATCTCCATACACAGGTACATGGTATACACATACATGCGTATGTATGTATGTGTGTGCAGCTTGTGTTTAGAAACGATTCAATAACTCTTTTTTTAATTGCAGGAGAATAGCGAATGGAAAATAAATATGTATGTGTGTATGTAGGCAAATATGTTAAAAAAATACCAAACGACAACAAGCACAAATAAATAAATAAATGAAGCAAAACCGGTTTAAGAGTTGAATTTTAATTAATTTCATTTTTTATCAGTAAACGTAGAAAATATATTGATGTTTGTTAAAAGGTGTATTTTGTTGTTGTTGACTTTTGCTGTAGCAGTCAAGAAGAAATGAAAGAAACACTTTTTTAAATTTTAAGTTTTCAATATTATAGCTGAACGTGTGACCATTTGAACATTTTCGTTTCCGTTTATTTATTGGTACGCCAATACATTGCGCTAGAGCAAATTTGCCACAGTATAGCCCAAAGTTATTCTGCTTGCCGAACATTTCTAAGTATATATGTATGTATGTATGAACATACATAAATACTTATGTATGTAGTTGTTGTATTAGGGCGTTATCCGTCTGCCTTTTTGACGGACTTTATCGGATTAGATTGGCACAATGAGTACTTCGTTAACGCATATAAAATCTTTATTTTTGAACGAAAATCTAAATTAAAACAACGAAAAACTTAACTGATGTTTTTCGAAGTACTCAACGTACGTTAAAAGTTGCTTAACTTTGATACGTTGCGTTGAAGTTGACGTACTCTATTATGTAGCAAAGACCCGTATTTTAAAAATGCGACGGACAATGCCTGACGGATTCTATGTGCCCCGGCGTTCAGAGTAATTGTTCACTGCCGTAGTACCAAGGAGTCATTTGTTAGCAAGAGTGTGAATGAATTTTTTTATTTATTTAATGAAGGCAGGTTTTAAAGCACAATTTGTCAAATCAACTTCTTATAAAAACAAGTGTATTTTTGTTGCAGTAGTTTTTTCTGGATTTCATACAACACTATCAATGCGCTTGAAAATTGCAATTGTCGTGCATACATGTATTTTTTTTTTTTTTTGCAAGAATATCTCAAACTTATGGACCTCTTAATACAAAGTAAAGAAGTTCTTGAAAGTCAAGTAGTGTACATACATGCATACATACGTATGTATATCGAAACGGTAAGAAGAAAACAAAGCAAAATTTAGACTATCAGCTATTTTCAAGCTTTCTAACTTGGTAACACCGAATCTAGTATAAAGCAATTCAAATACAAAATAATAGTGTACGCTAAAAGTAGGTTTTAATCATCATTAATTGTAACAACATCAAAACTAGTGAGTGCGGCATAAGTTTTCATACTCGGTCACACCGAAAAGTCAAACGAACAGCAATCGAATCTGAGCGAAAAAATAAAATAGTTAATACAAATTTGCCTAAGTTTTTGTGAATGTTTGTTGAGGTAGAAAAAAGTTTCGCGAAAATAGAAAGAACGTGAAGGCAAAAAATTGATTTCAAGAGCAACGTTTCTGGGAGATCCCAAAGTATTTTTCCCTGCAGCATATTGAGAAAAACGAAGCACATACATACATACATACATATCTACATAAATAAACGAAATCAGAAAGAAAACACATAAAAAGTGCGATATGAGAGAAACGTAAATACTGTGTTTATAATCGATGAGACGATAACGTGATTATTATTAATTCAAGAGAGGAAATTGATTAAGCGCATGGATTAATCATTTCTTCCATTTAATTTAGTTCCATTTTAGTTTTCTTCTTTATGTACTCGTACAACAAAACATTCGTATGCACATACATGAACTCAGGGACATACGAGTTATGTATAGAAAAAAATATTTAATTTTTTGTTGTTTTTTTGTTTTTAATTTCTAAAACAAACGCATTTTTTTTAAGTGAAAAATTCCGTTATTAGTCAAAACAAAATGTCAAACTGAAGAAACTTCTCAGCTTGACTGATTGATATCCATTCAGTTGTTTAAAAGCTATTAATTGCACTGATCACTTGATTCAAAATTTTATTATTCACCACACTTACGACTCATGTATGTACATACATATGTATGTATATAGATAGTAAATTTAAAACATTTTTTATCAGTTACATACATACATACATACATACATACATACATACATATGTATGCAGATAGTATAAACAAATCGATAAAAGAAGCAGAAGAGCAGCAACGTGTTGTTGTAATAAACTAACAAATAAACACACCGCTCAAACCCGTTTAAGATCCGCTTTCTACCACGATTCTCACGAAAGTTAAACGCTGACTAACCGTATTTTACGAAATAAAGTGAAAAGCAAATAAAAAAGCCAAAGTAAACACTCAACATTCACTCCGTTGCCAGACACTCGCAATCGCACACTCCCTTAAGTTATTTTAATAAAAATTGGTTTTTAATTTCTTATCAAAATTTGTTAAACGAACATTACATTTCGATATTTGTTTGTGGTCTACCCGCTATATCAGTGTGCTAGCGATTAAGTGACGTACGAACTGGCGAGCTGCAAGTAGATTGGCAAACTTTAACGTGCTCTCTGATAGCCACCATGAGTTTCTTCAACTCACTCAAACCGGAGAGCCCGCTTTGTTTACTGTCAGACCTAATTTAGGCGTTGAGACTTTCTCATGCGCGCTTTTCTTAGTTAATTCGCTTTTGTTTCTCCTGCAATTATTTGCTTCAATGCAAAAGACTAAATACATACATACATATGTATGTACATACATGTGATTTGGCTTTTAAGAATTCGGAGATATGGAACCCCTTTCGCCTGATATTTTAGTGCTTTAGTAGGGGAAATCACATCAACTTCAATGACAGATCAGTTTATCAACATTCTGTTCTGGCAATTATGTACTCGAAAATTAAATATGTACTTATTTAATAAAATCGCTACTTTCGGAACAGAATACAGTCAAAGTCGCGACAAACCGTCAAATCTGACAATCATGTTGGTTTCGAAGTTTACTGGCGAGAAAGGTGGCACCCCACAAGATGACGATATATTCTACGTTAAAGAATACAGCAGATTACATATTTTTTAGTTTTCTTCATAAATAATTTCTGCTCTGAATTGTGTGCCGCCTGCCTATGTTTTCAATTTTATTGCGTGTGAAAAAAGTCCCGATCGTGGCAACCGCTATTTCAATGTTCCTAGTAAATATTTTCTTTATTCACTTTTCACCAGTATCTCATCTTTAAAAAAAAATTCTTGCCCAAAATTAGTGCTAATATTTTAATGATCTTTATCTGGCATGTAGATATTTCTAAATTTGGGGTATCAAATAGAATTTGATTACTTTTAGGGAGAAGTTAAATTACTTTTGGGAATCTATTCAAGTACAATTGCAAGTACTTGCTGAAATCTGAATGGCAGTACAGACTAAGATTTGTAAAAAATTCAATTAATACGCACAAGTGTAAAGTTAAGAAAATTATATACAGGCCTGTTCTAAAAATTACGTAGTTTCAAATCACGAACTGTTTTAAAATCACGCAAACGATTTGATGCTGTTCTGCAAACCAACCGCGTTTTCGGTTTTTGGCGTGGTTTTAACTTTTCGAAAGCACGAGAAAACAGCTGACTTAGATTTGCTTTTGTCAATATTGTAAAAGAAAATTCTACACTTGATTTGCACGTATTTTACGTGACTTAAGACTATGAAAACCCAAAAATGTCTTCGAAAAACAAACCAGCCGACTGCTAGAGGCAAAAATTAAAGCACGGATATTGTCAAACGAAGAAAACAATTCTTAACAAATCCAGCAGTATTCTTAGAAATTTGTTAATTTGTATATTTTTATAGGCAGAAAACCAATTTTTTTTTTTGAACAAAAGGTGATAGAAGACACAATGTGAAACAAGTATATGAAAACATTTTCATTAAATTTCGTACGATATATGTATGTATGTAACTATGAAAAATATTTTGTTATATTTTTATATTTTCAACGCCTTTTAATTATTTTAAATATTTTTCTGCCCAACCAACACAAAATAAAAGCGGTTAAAAAAATCAAAAAGTTAGTTCAATGTTTCTAAACCTACAGCGGAAATATCTATGTATGTATGTGAGTATGTGAGAAAAACATCTAGTTTGACCTCAAATTTCGTACCAAATTTTATATGTATAAATTTTTTCTAGCATTTTACAGAATTTTTAGAAAGAGTCCTCAATGACATGCGAATGATCAAGGAATTTTTTTACTTTAGGGAATGACACGATATCTTTTAATATTATATTACGACTCCTACAGATTTCCACGGACAGCAGGCAAATGCCTGCGGTAGTTGTCATGAGTCAGATACAAAAAACAAAAGATGAATGAAAGCGATTTGTTGGCCGTAGTAAACTTGTGGCTGCAAAGCAATATGTATGTATAAAGCTTTTGTCAATGAAAAGCTCTCCTAGTCGGTGGTGAAAGGAGTCCTCGTGTCTTGCGTATTCGAGGCGGCTGTTGGCACCATAACAAACATTGAATTGTGATTCAGTGATTATTTCCTGGAATTAATGCTGATGAAATTTATTGCGCCACACAAATTCGTTTACTCCATTTTCATTATCATGGCTGTCGTGACTCATGGCCGAACAGGACATTTGTAAACACAAATCAATGTTTCAGTGTACCCCTTACCACGCCCACAAGTTGTTTATGTTTTAACAGTGGTGCTATTCACACGAAATTCGGTAACATGTAAACAAAGTAAGAGAAATCTAATACAAAATAAGGTTCAGAAAAACATGAAATCTTCTTCATTGAGTGCAGAATATAAAAGTGACAGTTTCAGTATTTTACTGTGCAAAAAAAAAGCTTTTAGTCATACAGTCATCCACCATTGTCTAGTATTTTCTTACCTTCAAAATATAATTGAGGGGCAATTATGAAATTTCGATATTGACGGATGCGATGTATTGAATAATACGACTCCAATCGATGTATCGACATGTTATAGGATTCAAGGATCCGTTTTATTACAACGATTTCAGGCATCACCATAAATTGGCTCACTGAAATACGAGGGCAAGTACAGTTGAACTCTCCTATTTACCTGCTCAATCTGATAAGTCAATTTAATGGAAACCCTACCCCAAATATAATAAAAATGTACTTTCCTCCTCGCCATAATAGAGCTCTGGTACAATGCACTTTATATGTAGGGCCCGACCCTTGAGTACTAATGCCTTAAAAAAATTGTACAACATAGCAGGCAAATATTTGACAACGGCTGCCAGTTCTGCGCCATCTGAAAGGTGCTTTTGTTAAAATTTGCAGAGTCAATAAAATACTATATTTGCAAAGTTTAAATAAAAAGTATTGGGAGCCGCATTAAATTTATTATAAAAATTTTTTATAGAAATATAATTGGCTGTCCTTAAACATTTATTTCAGTTCCAAATCAAATCAATACACTGCATCGAAAATATCGATTGTTTTAAATGGTACATCGGACATGACACATCTAACTGTTTGAAAATTATCGTGGCTACTATCGCAAGAGAAACTGGTAGTCGATAAATCGGAGAATAAAAGATTCTATCGGAACTGGAAACACTAAAAACTGTCTATAAACTGTAAACTTATTTGCTGTTCTTCCCCGAACAACCAGTATTGAACTTTGTTCAGTTTTTCTATTGTAAATAACCTTCTGCCGCATTCTATGGCTTGTTTGGTTTCCGAATAAATTGTTGTTTCTCGAATGGTTTTCTGGAACTGAAATTTATTCATAATTTCTCATAGTGATTTCTGGGCTATTTTGCACTTTTAGTTCTCATTACAGAATATTATTTTAAAAGCTACATGAAAAAGGTTGCAGCCTATGATCGATATACATGTGTAGGTATATGTACACTATATAAGTATATGGATTTATTTAAAAAAGTTGGAATCAGATTGAAGAATTTTTAGGGAGCCTACGACGTTTTAAGCGAAAAACAGGAAAGCTCTGATGCAGCTCCAGTGAAACTCAAGATGGTTATTGTCAAACTTCGAACTACTTCAGTAAAAACATTTGTCATTTCGATGAACTATATTTTATTTCTTCATGACACAAAAAGTTATCTGAACTAAATGGAATACTCGTATTATTTAATTTTGCTCAAATTGTGTAACTATATTTTGCTTTCTTCAGGGACTGGAGGGCCATTCTAATGAACAGCCCCTTCCACCACCACCTTCCTTTTTTCAGCCCCCTCGCAGCTTTTCCGTATGTTTGGTCTGTTGCACGTGCTTCCGAACAAATTGTTTTGCTATTGATTTCCTTGCGATACTATAGCAACGAACTTAACAAACTTGCCCTCTTTTTGTGTGTGTGTGTTGTTTTAAACTCTCTTATGTCTGCTACAGTTCGTACGCGATAGAGGATTTAGTGCGTATGTGTGTAAATTTTGCAGAGGGCGACCTTGAATTGCGGTAAAAGTACACCAACCTTCTTCGAGTTTGTTCCACCTTTCAAATTACCTTCAAGGTCAGAAAAATATTACATTTACTTATAAGACGAAGAACAAACTTAATGGTTATTCTTCTGAGTCGAAAACGTTTAATCGTTTCGCAGTTCCGTTTTATGGTTGCATCAAAAAGATAAAAAAGTTTGTAACGGAGTTTTATTACTTACACAAACACAATGTAACTATTAAAAAGTGAGCTCATTCAATAATCACCCATTTCCTAAAGCAGCTACTTTTGACCCGCACCAGGCAGACACTTAAATCTTCCATAGAACGTGCACGTGCGTGCACATAAACAGTGTACTTCAAACGCAGTACGAAATTTGAGCTGGATGTCCATAGAGACCTTCTGTTTCGACATTAAGCTGAATCTTTTGCATCATAATAGGCGAAAAAATTTTTACTTTTATCTTAAATATTTGTGCGCAAATTAAATTTCTTTTATAAACGAATCCACCTAAAAACAACACAAGTATTTTGCTAACTCTCTACATCTAGTTTAAAAGAAGTTAAAAATAGAGATAGATTTTGTTTGGGAAATAAAAATTTGTTGCGTTCCATAGATGCAAAATGGAAAGTTATCTGTCGGGAGAAATGGGCTTCATTTCAAAAATATGGGCTCAAGCATTTAAATCAGTTTTAATTCCTTTAAGTTTTTACACCATAATACCACGTTCAGTACCAGAATGAACCTGGTGTTCATTTTGACGTTTATATTTTTTGTGCAAATATTTAGCGGAGTTTTTTTTGTCTGGTTTGGGTTCAAACTTGAAAGATGGCAACTGGAAGAAAATTTTTGACTTTGACGACATCCTTCTGCTCTATATAAAACGTTTCATGTATGTACATGTGTTGTGTTCACATGCATAAATACTATATACTTATAGGTAACAAAAAAAGATTTAAAAATATATGGATACAAACATATATATGTATGTAAATCGAAGTCTACATTTTACGTTACAAAAACAAAACACCCGAAGTGGAAGTGATACAAGAGAGAATTTTGAAATCGTTCAACGCAAAAGTCAAGGTTTATAAAGTTGGTAGCACTGCGGCATCACGCTCCTGAAAAGTTTGCGCTCGTCTAACTCTGCTGTTACATACTAATTGCAAAAATTCACAAAAATCCAGAGCTGTGACTTACAGCAATTTATTTTCATTTTATTTTTCGCATTAACATTGTAATCAGCTGTTTTGTGAATGTAAATTGAAACACACAATTGTAAAGCCGACATTGAAAGCAAGTTCGATGAAATTTTTGAAGGTGTAGTACGTTGCTAGATCCCATTTATATTCATGGATATCTAACTTTACTGTTGTCGTGTTTCATGCAATTTTCATAAAAATTCGCTGCTGCATTTTGCGCTACAGGCAGGATAGGGGATTGGGTTTCTTTAAATGCTTTTGACAAGCATTAGCTACTAAATTCTTAGTCTTGCATTCTTGTAATTTTGCGTTAAACGTTCAAATAAACTGATCAATGAATTGTGTTCGTGCAGTAGTTTTTTTCGGCAATAATTGAAGCAAATCAAAAAGTTTTGATGTTTTTAATTGATTTTATTACGTCATGAAAAGTGCACAACATGGTTTGTGACGAGCGTTATGAATTCCAAATGTAAATGATGCTTGATGGGTTCTTTGTACGTCTCCTTTAAAGTGACAATATATGCGACACTAACCACGTGTGCACTGATTGACGAGTTTATTTGGGCGTCTACAGGCCACTAACGTCAAGTTTTACATCCTATTCATTTAAATTCTTCAACTGAAGAACTTCAAAATACTCCTTTAGCTAAACATAGTTATTCTGAATAGCCTTTATTAACTAATTTCGAATATGGCAGATTAGTGCAATGAATTTAAGCCTCGAAATGAATGTCAACATGAGCAAATTTAGGTTTACAAGATAGAACTCCTAATAGAACAATTAACTTTTTTCATGACCTTGTATTATTAATTTTATTAATAATTACTATTTTAGCAGTTTATTTAATAGTTATATTGTTTTTTAAATAAATATGATATTTACGTGCCCTCCTTGGCAAAAGTAGTCTATTAAAAAAACAGTTTTATTTTTGATTTTTTGAAATTTCTTTGCGCTTAGAATTTTTTTTGTCTTATTTTATATTGTCAAAGTTTTTCGAAATAAACAATCGTGGAAGAAATAAGTAAATTTTTTTGTTCAACAAATTAATATCTAAATTTAATAATTTCGGCACTAATTATCCAACAAAAAGCTTTCAAAACTTGCTGACACTAAAGTTATTTCATGCAAAATGAATTTAAATTTCTCAAATTCTTTGCAAAATTCTTTAAACTTTAAAGCCTTAAAGCCAGAACTTAACATATCGTCAGAGGTCGTAAGCTATGGCGAAAGCTGTAATCACTGTGCGAGACGCACCGGCAGACACGACTCTCGCACAGTGGCTGGCTTAACACTTTTTGCCTTCGTAATACTTCGGTCGTGGCGTAAATCCAAAAACGAAATTAAACAATTGGAACAATTATTGGAAAATCTAAAAATTCTTGTAAGTCAAACTTTTGTGATTCAATTACAAAATATGATTTTTCGCATTACATTTTTGTACAGAGTAGTAGAATGAAAACGCAGCTTTGCATATACGGTTCCTTGGTGAAAGTTGAGCAATGCCGAACAGATGAACTCGCTGCGCATTTAAAGAGAGCGCTGGACAGCTTGAAACGCAAAACAGCATCCTGCAAAACCGTTTCGTCTTCGTTGTCCAGCTTAAAAAATCGGCAAACGCTTATAGAACAAGAGTTCAAAAAGAAGTTAGAGGAGTCTGAGGCATTGAATGAAATTTTGCTACAAACGAAGAGACAACTCTTCCGGACGATGATGGAACAGCGAAATTTGCATTTGCAACTGTGCAAGGAACAGCGATTGGTGCAAACTTTGGAAAACGAAAAGAAGATTCTAATAACTGAGGTAAAAGAAACGATGTTACAGTTTAAGTTCTGATAGTGCGTGGTAGTCCGGAGAAAATAATATTCGTCCTTCGTCCAAGAGCCGTCAGCGCTGCTACATAAAGTCGATATGAAAAGTTTATGCTTCTGCTTGTGACAAAAACTTATAATTTTAATCGTGTAGCTATCCCTCAAATTTAAAGCCTAAGAGGATCAATAGTACCTCTTTAAAATCGAAAATATAAAAATGGGAAAACTCATTGGATGTTCTGATGATGCGACGACAATGACGGATCTTGGAATCGTGGGTATTTATTGAGGTTGTTTCACAAATCGTAATTATTTGCTCTAGAGCTCCATTTTTTATCATTTATTTATTTACCTGATATTAAATTTACATAAATATAAAGTTAATATTGATTGAGAATACAAATCACTGGCAAAAAGCAAAGTTTTACGAATAGGAAATTTTGTTTCAAATTCTAATTTTCAGTTCCGAAATACAACTAAAAATAGTGTTTATATTGTGTTCTGAAGGGTTGATGAGCAGTCTAGTTCCAGTTGGGGCATGTTGAGAGTATGTGGATTGCGTTGTTGACGGAGCCCCAAAAAGCACAGGTCTCAGTCTCGAAAATATTTTGATCTTGTTTTTGCTTATATATGTTTGTATATTGGAGGTGTGTAGTGTAAATTAGTTTGTGAAAAGTGTGCAGTAGTTGGATCAGTAACTATGGGCGAAAGGCAGCCGAATCAGCGAAGTCAATTTTCGAATATGTGTTGACAGATTGCCATTTGGTGTGACATGGGTTATTGAGTGCTGATAAAACAGAAAGGCTGTCGGAGAAGAGAAGGGGTCCTTATCCCTTTTTTAGATGCTAAGTTTATGGCTTTTATAATTCCAGCAAATTCCGCTGTGAAAATAGAAGATATACCAGACAGTAACTTAGTTATAAGAACATTACCGTATTGACCAACAACAGCGATGTCCTTCGATGCATCCGCATAGAGTTATTGGCAGTCAGGTCCTCCCAGAAGTTATTCTCAGATCATTATACAACCATAATGTTTTTATTAATAATCCTATAAAGTGATGATTTGACTCGGGGTTCTTCTTTTTTAGAGGGGGTTTATTCGTAAAACCAAAGAGAAAATCATATGAAATTATCTCCGCATTTTAAAAATCAGAATAAAAATCTTACGACAGATTTTTTTATGTTTAGACCATTGGTAAAAGACCAAAACAAAGTAAAATGTTTACATAAAAATACATCCCTGATCTAATGATGTGTGAAGGAATTTGAAAAATTTTTAAAAACGATGAGAGCCGTACGACTGTCAAATTTTCATCGGAATTTTCTCTCTATGTCGTATGGTGTGATTATATAGTAAGTTTAGACGATACCATCCGTGCTCTTCTAGGCAAAAAATTGACATATCGTACGACTTGTGTTGCCGTCTAAATCCCCTTTTAGTGTCATTATGGACGTGACATCCGAACCTATAACGGAATTGCTGAATGAAAATACCTTGGGGAGCAGTCTAGTGAGTGATTCAGAAACTTTTTGTTCCAAAGGTGGGAGGCCTGATTCGATAAGTAGAATTTATACAGGGTGTTTCAATATTTATGCTAAATGAAGTAAAAGCCAGATTTATTCTGCTTGCATATTAGAGATTATAGTAACCTAAATATGTAGGTTAGGGATGATACATTACCAATGATATTGAGCGTGTTTACATGTGAAATAATCTACTGCTGTAGCACAGGGGTGGTTCTGAATGCACAAATGCTGGCTCGGATTGCTTGATGGCAGATTGCTGTTATAGTCTTTAATTTTGCTTTTGATGTGTTTGTATGATTGAAACTTCTTGTAGCCAAGTATCTTATAAAATTAGCTTTGGGAATGAGCGCCAGTTTGAGCTTAAGAATGCGTTCCTGCCAAAGATAGTTGCTTACAAATATTACACTTAATATTTTTTGTTTGGATACAGTGGGGTATAGTTGTGCTGTTGAATATTATGCTCACAGGGGGGGGCGTTTGTGTTTGCGGCATACATGTAAAATCTATGATTTTTTGGAAGAAATTTTGGCTGCAGATATTTTTGTTCAAACTACAATATCGATGAGTACTTTTGTAAGTTCACTCTTAATCTCTGAATTAGCATTGCTTTTGCCTAGAATAAAAATATCATCTGCAAAGACAAAGACAGTGATCTATATATTTGTAGGAATTGATAATGCTACTGATTTGTGGAACTGCATTTTAAAATAAGACAACAGACAGTGGTAAACCCTGTGGTAGCCCGTTTTTAAGAGCATATTTGTTTGACTGATGTTGGTTAATTGTAACTTGGATTGATCTACCCGATAAAAACGACTTCACGTATTTGATGATTTCCGGGCCAACTCCCCCCTGCTCATGAGTGTTTCTAATAGGATGTGAATATTTTAACTGAAGATGTTTGCGAAATAGTTGTGTTGGCAGCAGGTCTCAGGGCCTGTCTGTGAAAATCGTACTGTCTTTATTTGTGTTGTTTGAAATCGTTATGTTTTCCAGATTCTGGTCTACTAAACCTTCAAATTGGGGTTGAGTTTAGTTGTGATAGAGGTTGCTATGGGGAAGTGGTCGCTCTGATGCATATCATCAAGTGGAGTATTCAATATTTTTCCGTTATGGTACTTGGTAATTTTTTTGGCAGTCAACTTTAAAGTCATGTTTTAAGACGGGTGCAAAAAACTTTCAATCGTACAAATTCCAGGCATACAAGCTGCGTTTAAGAATTTTGTTTGCCTGTATTTCATTTCTAGTTAAGATAAGTAGATTTCCATCTCTGGTGAAGGTTACTTTTTGTGGTGGCCTTAGATACCAAAAATATATTGCAGCTTTCAAGAGATTTATCTGCTATTTTGGTCTTTATTACAACGTATTTTGGGCTTTGCCATCTATTCACAACTTTCTAGTTCATTATACAAAATACAAGAAGAAGAAGTGGGCCTTAATATAGAAAGTCTCCAGCTCAGTTTTGTTTTCAAATTCAAGTATTTTTCTCATACAGGAAACAAAATTGCAATAGACCGGCGAATTCATTAAATTCCTTTATGTTCTCGAATCGATTCAGATCCTTTGCCTGGTCTTAGTTTTTATTTGCCTACTGATGGTCGTGTGATCATGGTTATCACAGCTTTCGCAATATGTATGTATATGAGGGCTTATAATGGGTTAATGGGATCTTTTATAAACTCCCTGAGATTTAGTGTAAATAAAATTTAACTTCAATTTATTTTATTGAATTAACAATAACATATTTTGGGTGGAAGCGCTCTCTCTAAAACCCCCTTTCCTTTTATCACAAAAAGTGGCATTTCTATTTTATGTAAATGTTGCCGGATCACTACAAATATTTTTTCTTTTCCAGATACGGACACTTAATACAGAAAATCGCCAGGTAGAAGAAAACTACCTTAAACAATTGAAACTTAAAGATCGGGAAATGATGGAAGCCAAAACGTTGCTCGCTAGATGCCAGGGAGCATTAACTGATGCCCAAAAGTAAGTAGTAAAACGCTAAACGAAATTATATAATGCCCAGCTTTTTCCTGCATTAAAGGACTCAAAAGTATTTCATAAACATGCAAAACGAACTGCTAGTGTCTCGTCTGCGTATAACCGATCTGCAAAAAAATACACTATGGTCACTTTGTCATCGCTTGGAATTGTTTTGGTCCCGCATAATTAAATATCCGAAATACACCCTGAACTGTTTTCATATGCTGGTCTTCTGTCTTTTGCCTGCCACGCCAGCGCCAACTAAATTTAAGTTTAATTAAGACTATTTAAATTAAGTTGATATTTTCTTAAACATTTTATTTGTTAATATGTGTGTAAAAAGCCCTGCAATTTCGTAACCATCAAGGTGGACTGAGCAATTCTTACTCAAACGATGTACTCAGCAAATGCGAGCCAAGTGTCAAACTTCGCGTATGAACAAAATTTGACACTAAGATTCCGTTTTCTGAGAACATATTTGTAAGAATTTGCTGGTGATGCCAACGCGTTAAACGTTAAGGATTCGAGGTTATTGAGTGCTAACAAAAATTGTGATTAAGTAATTCTTCAAAAAGAATTTTAAATTTGCGAAGAACAATAATTAACGATAAAAGTTTTCGTGATTATAATTTCTCATTTGATTAGAATACATTTAAGTTCTTTGCGTCTGTTTTGAAAATCATATCATTTCAAATCATTTGTGCTCTGAACAATATACGTATGATTTTCCGGTGTTCTGCGTGAACCCCTGTTGACTGTATTTTCACTATTTAAAGATCACAAAACCGCGTAATATTTTCGCTGCAGAAAAGATGTCCGGGAATTTCCTTAGTTAGAAAGTATTCATTTTAAATAAAGCAACCAATTGTATAAAAAGTTAGTAAACAACATTTAATTGATTTATTATGACGTTTGTCATTGAAAGGTAGAAAAATTTGAAAAAGCTGAACGTTCTAAAATCACAGAAATTTTATGCACCAAATTTTATATTCAATCACAAAAAATTTTCAGGACAGCCCCACTTGACGCATGTGATGAAAACTGACACGATTTGTAATTAAGGGTTTAGATATCACAAAAAACATATCGAACTCGTATTTCAACTTTAATTGTGGCTCGATTACCGATAGCAACCAAACTTCAGTGGCGCTGCCAGTTGCCAAAAACATATATGTATTTATGACAGATAACAACTGGTTACTAAAGCTGGCAACTTCAGATGCTTTTTTAAGCAATTTTGGCAAACGAAAAACGAGAATTTTTAGTTGTAAACTTA
This sequence comes from Epicampocera succincta, assembly GCA_932526305.1. Taxonomy (NCBI): domain Eukaryota; kingdom Metazoa; phylum Arthropoda; class Insecta; order Diptera; family Tachinidae; genus Epicampocera; species Epicampocera succincta. The sequence goes on along the minus strand of OW052037.1, from coordinate 44,415,013 downwards.
AGCATAAGAAATTAATTACTTATTGTTTTCAGTTTTAAAAATGGTTATTATTTGGAGATATGACTCTTTTAGCCAAGACTTAGGGCCAGTTTTTAACTTCAAAATTAAACGGTTTTTAAACTTAAGTTCGGTTTAAATGCCGAATTTATTTTTATAGATCATATTTAAATACAACTTAAATCACTGACCACGTCCATTCAAATACAACTTAAGTTGTTCATACTACCATATGATTTTTACAGTTCTGCAAATTATGAAAATGCGCATTGAAGTTTTTTTCATTATTTGATAAAAAAAAACAGCAGCATAATCGAGTGCAAAAAGACTGACGGAGTTGGTGCAGAACAAAAGGTGAATGTGTGGAAGGATGTGGAGCCAGAATTTAAAGCAAATTCAGGCAAACATTTCGAAACCACAAAATTTTGAAAACAAAATATTTTAATATTAAGTTAACTAAATAGTAAGCAGCTGTTAATTTTTTTTTGACGTTTAATAGTGCTACTACTACGCAATTTGAGACTGAAAAAATGAAACCATATTTAAAAAATATTAAAAATTAAGTTATCGTTGTTTATATTAATCAATTATAGTAATAAAAAATATTGTTCTTTAAAATAGTATTTCCAAAAACTATTTCAGTGCGATATGAATTATTGAATGAAATCCTAATGAAATCTTTTTTCAAGCCAAAGAATATCGAATTAATTATTATTTATTGGCATATTTTATTTTTATATCAACATTCCGTATTTATTCAATTCATTTCAAAACGAAATCACAATTTGTATACAAAATTTTCAAAAACATAAAAGTTTTATTTTTCATTAACAATAAATAAAAGTCTTGAATAAAAAAACACATTTCTTAATAAATTTTTCAAAATTACTACCTGGACATAAGTTGGTGGTCTATGTTGCACATAACATCCACAAAAACTACAGTTATGTGCCTTTACTTAATCAGGTGGATGTCCTCAATAAACGAGTTAAAGTTTCAAACGGCGCCATCTGCTAACAAGTAGATATACAATATATCAATCCAGCTACACTTTTATACATTTATCAAAGAAAAGAAGATTGTGGGTGGCATGTTTTATGAGCAAGAAAATACAGTAAACTGACGGTAATATGAACTAATCAAAACTGCAGCTGTTCATTTGCTAATACTAAACAGTGTATTTTATTTCAACAAAGTTGTTCGAATAAAATTAGTCGCCCATAGACAACACAACAGTCAACATACCGTCGTCATGCCCCCCGTGCTTAATCGGCATTAATTAAAAGTATTGTTTTAATATTTTTATTTATAGAAAATGATAATTCTAGTGATGAAGAAAAGCCAGAAAATCTTAAACGTTAGTAGAAAGACCGGACATTTATGATATGCCAGACGCCAAGGAAGTGGCTAAAAATTAAAAATAAGTTGTTTTTAACTTACGAAAAGTGCAATATTGTACATATGTATGTATATGCTATGTAGATCTATGGTCAATTACAGATTCGTGGAATATTTTCGATTAAGCAAAATTGCATTTAAGTTCGGTTTGGAAAACATAGAGCCTTTAATGCAGAAAGAAAGAAAAGATCTATAATTATTTCCAACAAATTAATTTATGTTTATATAGCAAATTCTTGATCTTATCCAGTGCCCATGTAAATAACTTCGATGTATTATTACAGATTAAGAAAAATATCCACTCCACTTTCTTGCCTGGCTGTTTTCACAGTCAGCGAAAGTATTTTTTTTAAAAATTTCAGTGCAACTGATGATTACGCTGTTCATTTGATGAGATTCATGTTTTCTAATGTTTTAAACCAACATAAATTGTTCGATTTGTTTGTTAATATTGAATGAGAAGCGCAAGGGCCAGCGTTTATGGTACGTATGTATATGTACATACATACATACATACATACATACATATGTAAATATAATAGGTGAATAAAGTTGAAAATATATTCACCTTTTGTGATGTAATACGCACACATATACATACATACATACATAAAGTATGTACTAAATGACTTAAATTGCCTCCAAGTACGCACTAGACGCCTGTTAAACAATGCCGCTGCTTGGTTTTTGATTTACCAAAATGTAATTTGGTAATAAAAACTAATCCAAACTTATCGTTTGTTGTATTTTTATGCCAGTCCATGCAATTAAAAATATTAAGAGAAACAAAAAAACGCTTGTTTTGTTCATGCAGCAAATACGAAGCTGAACTTTACAATCTATCACCTTTAAGCCACCGAAATTACAGTCTCGAGGAAAAAAGGCAAATTTCTCAATCTAACTGACCTCAATTAATTCAAAAAATTTTATTTTTGTGCTTTTCTGGCAGACAAATTTTAAATTTGTTTTACACATGTAGCAAATCTTATTGGGTTAAAGCTGTGGAAAATGTTCACAACAATTGAAAACAACAATCAGAAGTCAAAGTAAATGCTGGGGAAAAACAGATTTAGGAAAGACCTAATTTCAAAACTGTAAGAAAAGTTGCTAATGACGAATGTGACAGCAATACTGAATAATGTCGGGTTGCATCATTTATCAAACACAGAACCCATTCACAAATTAATACGTGTTGCATGCAAATTAAAAAGGAGAACAGAGCACTACTCAAGTGAGCTACTTTACAATCTGGCGTGACGTTACCCGTCTTTTAAATATAATTTAGAATGAACTATTGGCTTAATAAACGAGCTTTTTGTTTGATAAAATGCAAAATTTTACGCACGTAGAGATGATGCGAATAAATGTTTTTTTTTTTTATCGGGCGTGACGTTACATTATGATTATTAAAAGCAAATAAACCTTTTACGATTAATTGACATTTATGGGCTCTTTTGCGATAGACAATTATGTGGCAATGAAAATGTTTTAATTGTGCCAATATTTATTGGATTCTTGACCAGCAATCGAAATGGGAAATGTGGGTCACTATATTGTACATACATATATTTTTCTTATTTTTTTTACAGATTTCGGAATTGATATTATGCCAGCATCTGCCATGATGGCCTTATCTGGCAGTGGACCAACACCAATTGAGTGAACTGGATGACGGTTCACTAGCGCCCCCTGTGGCTTACAACCCATTGGTGTCACACCATGCACCAGAAGGAGAGAAATAACTAGGCGCCTGGGTTGGTAGCCCGAAACACACAAGGAATAGCAGGCCTTAAACAGACAAGCCAACAGCACCTCGAAGATTTTCTTCTTCCTTTGTCTGTCGGCTTAAACCAGAACGTGTTAGCCAAGCGTAGGTTCCTCAACCAATGATTGGCCTTTCGGCGTTCTGGGTGCGTGTCGGTCCCCGTTCGGCCAATTGACCTTTGGTAAGGGTTGCGGAAGAAGACACATAACAGAAGTCATATATGAACTTCCTAGAGTTTTGGTTGCCGTGCCAACCGGGACACCTCTTCGCTTCTATCCCCCCTACAGCAGAGTGCCCTGACTGGGTGCAAGGACGATATATCTGAAATGTAAATAAATTATAAAGAGAACATGCATCAGAAATAAGCCAATCGTATCAAAAACTTAAAATTTGTAGCCCACCGTGTGACGACTGCAACAAATACAAGATTTAAATTCATTGATTCGATTTATTTTGAATGCAACAAAGAAAAACCTTTAACGACCGCCCTTTATCGGCTACGAAACGCTTGAGTTGACTATTCAATTGGAATTTTTGTAAAAATGCCACCCTGATCACATGACAAATCTTTGTAAAAATGAAAAGCTGTTATCGGATGTCAAAACTCTTATCGTCTTACGAGTAAAACTTCTTGCATTCACACTACCACACTTGCACGTACATACATACATATGTGTGTACATATATTTGAATTTGGTAAATAGTGTTACAGTCTGAACAGATTGTACATACACATACATACATATAAAAACTAAATATTAACGCTTAGCAATAAAAACATCAATTTATTAATAATTCAATTCAAGTACTATTTGTTTGAGACTAAAAAATTAAATTATTTGTGTATCTCTCTGACTTGCAGCGTGAATATGCGCCTTAAACTTGAATTTTAAAATTCAGCTGGCGATCGTCCATCTTTATCATGTGTACATGTATGTATATGTATGTGTGTGTATGTGTTGTTTGAACAATTATAGTGTTATAGTACAGTGCAGCGTTACACGTTTGCTTAAATCATTGTCTAGTAGCTGTTTGTGCCCGATCTTGCCCGAGATGTAGGCCAGTTTTATTTATGGACTAGTTTGACTGTCTTTGCACTTTTGCTTGTCCTTGGAATAGAAAAATTCGTAGGTTTTCCTTCTAGTACATGAAAAGACTACTATCGAGAAAATTTGATTTTTGTTGTCAGCATAAGTAAATCAACGAAAAGGTCTAAGAATGTCGTTATAACAGAAAATGTTAACTCAGATCGCTTTCAAAAATGATTAGTTTTGCAACTAGATTTAAAACCGGAAAACACGATTTCACCCAACGTCCCTACTACAACCGTAATATTCTCTTTACTCATGGGTATTGCATTATCGGTCGTATGTCATTTAAAATTCGGACACAGAGTCATATGGTAGCGGATGGTGTTGGCAATACTGAGCTGTGAAGAGCGATGTTACACCACCGTAACACCGCACCGAACTCTTATCCTCGTAAAAATATGACGACATTGCTGTTGGGTAGGACTCCTCCATTTTGACCTCCCAATTCTTAAAAACAAATGTGAATCTACGTTTCACCCACTTTTAAATAATTTATTTTTTCAAAATCGCAAGCCTCTTTTTTTCATGTGCTGAATGAAAATCGCACGTTTTCTGTCTAAGAGCAGAGCTGGCACTATGAAATCGTTAATTTGAAAGTAAACAAACGAACCACATCAGTCGAAAAATAGGAGTATTTTTTTAGATTGGAACATTTTTGGCTAAAATCTATCAAAATAATGTATTTATTTTTAAAGGCAATAGATAAAAACATATTAAATATTATTTATATGCTTCCAATTCTACTGTTTCAAGCGAAGTTCTTGTAATATACACAAGTTCACAAGGAAGTCACTACGTTATTTGCAGAACACACAGAACAAAATTGTTTCTGATTGAAAAAATATTAATATTAATATTTATAACTAAAGCGATAACAGCGCTGTCTATATATCATTCTACAAATCCATTTAGCCATCAATATTGTATTTAATCACTGGAAGCTTTTACAATAGTACCCTTGACATGAAAAATGTATTATAGTGACCATTCCTTTATTTTGCGGATTAGGCCACTCTTGCCCTGATCAGTATATAATGCAAATACATGCGATACGATTTCACTTTTGCAACTGTGACGCCCACTGTGTTTTGCTGGCAAATAAATGTTTCAAAAACAAACAAATAAACGCATTTACTTCAACTGTATAATTGTACAACTTGAATACATGATTTGAAAAACATAAATGAGTAAATCATGAAATCAAACAAAAACTTTTGCCACCACGATCACAGACATTTAATACAGGAAAATTAAATTTACATATCGTAAATTTGTAAAATTAATAATATTAATATTAAATAGTGGGTAAAACGGGCAAATATTTACATAGAAATTTGCATAACTGATAAGTCGTGTTGACTTAAACCGATTATAATCACGCCAATTGCTAGAACAACAAAACCTACTAACACCAACTAAGACCAAAATATTTGTACTAGAATTAAATTAAAATCTTTTACAAAAACTAAAGAGTTTGCGCGCCCGTTTTCTGATCTCTTAAAAGATTTAATCATCACTAAACTTATTTAAATCGCATATTGAATTTGCCCGTTTAAAGTTAATTTTCTTCAGAATGTGGAAGTTCTTTGTGGGCCAACTCTGCAGTTGTTCCAGGTGGGGTTTCTTATGCAGGGTCACATATACATACATATATATGTATTTGCTTTTAAAAACACATGACAAATGGATGGGTGCGCTTCACAAACAAAAAGCCGTCCGACTACGAACCGTTGAATCTACTGAGAACAGAGACAGAGTTGGTTGTGTCATCTCCATTCAAAAATCATCCCCAGTCATTAGAACCATTTGACTGGGAACCCAACAAAAATACATGCATACATGTCAAATTGGAGACGTCAGCAATCCATTTGCGTTCCAAGAGCCTCCAATATGCTCTCGGTCTGTATGTTCTTTACTATTCTGATAGAAAAAGACGAATGAGTACAAATTCAAGTATTTAAAGGGAACAACATTGACAATGTAAAAAAGCAACAGTAAACACACGTGGATTGTGTATGAAAATGGAATTACGAGTAAAAGCGAATTTAGACGGTAATACAAATCATATGAAACTATTTCTGTATTTTAAAAATGAGAATAAAAATCTTACGACAGATATTTTTACGTTTACGCCATTTGTAAGAGACTAGAACAAAGTAAAAGTTTACGTAAAAATGCATCCCTGATGTAATCCAATGTGTGAACAGTGTGGCCATATTAGATCTTTTGTAATTAAATTTAGCTTTATTTTTTAATGTTTAGCTCCAAATATTTCATTTGGCTCTTAGATGTTTGTTTTCCAATGCATTTGGCTTTTTCTAGCTTTTTCTTTAATTTCAATGTCGTGTAATTTAAAGGTAAATTGTATGAAAATTTTAAAAAAGAAATGTCAAATTTGAACGTAGTTGATATTACTATTTTGGAATTACAATGGCAATGATTGGAAAAACCTACGGAATTTTGGATTAATATTTTTGAGTTACAAAAACGCAATTAATGAAAACTCTTTTAGGGAATTGTCAACTTTTGTGATGCGCGTATTCAGTGAATATAAAAAAACTTGTTAGAAAAAGATTTTCTTTAAATACCATGAATTCACTTCTGTACCTCAGGTGTGGGCTAAAACGATTAAGTAAATGTCGCCAAAGTTTTGAAATAACTAAGGATCTGTTACAAAAGTTTGATAAGGATATTTATACAACGGATAATGATTTTTTGTCTCGTTCAGAAGTAGAAGAAAATATAGAAGAATACGATGAAATGTTTAATATACATATAGGCAAACATTGTTATAGAAGTTTTAAAAAGTTTTTATTTACAAATATTTTTTATAATATAAACCAAGTGTTTTATATATTTATTATTTTTTATATTGAAAAGTATCAGTATTGATTGTAAACGTTTTTTGAAAGGTTTTTATTTTATGAATTTAAGATTTTTTTTGTATACATCTGATAGAACAGTTGTAGTAAAAATAGATAATGAGTACTCTAGTATACGCAAAATTCCTGCTGGTGTACCCCAACGTTCAGTTTTATCTTCTATTTTATATTCCATATATATATATCAGATTTCAAAACATGAAGAGATCAAACTACAGCACTATATGCGGACGACACTGCTTTAATAGCAACTGGCAAAGTCTCGAGTGCAATTATTAAAAAGCTTGACAAATCTTTCATAAAAACTATTTCGAAAAATGTAAAATTAAAATGAACGATTTAAAAACACAAGCAATTATATGCCACTTTAATAAATCGCCAAAACGAATACCTAGTATAGGATTTTCTATTCAGGGCATAGAAATACAGGACTCAGTAAAATATTTAGGAATTACCATAGACAAAAAGTTGAATTTCAGAGAGCACATTTTTCAAACATGTACTAATGCCGTAAGATGTGGGAGAGCCCTCTTTCCTCTGCTAAATCGAAAATCATCCCTTAACTAGAAAAATAAGTTATTGCTGCAGCTGTGGTCTTCAAAATGCGCAAGACCCCACCTGAAAAAGCTGCAGATAATCCAAAATAAAAATTTGAAAATTATATATGACTTACCCAGACGCTACGCTACAATGGACTCACACAGAAACTTCAAATAAAACCTATTTGAAACTGTAATTTGTGAATTAACGCAAAGATTTGAACATCGCAACAGATTTTCAAACCATGATTTGATACGAAATTTGTAGTAATTTAATCTTCGCCAACTTCAGTCAGGAATTTTTCGGCTTTAAAATTCCTTCTTTAGCTCATTTTAGCTCCTGATTTAGCTTTATATTATTTTAAAATCTGGTCGCACTGTGTGTGAATGAATTTGAAAAATTTTATCAAATGATGGGAGCCCTACGACTGTAGAATTTTCATCCGTATTTTCCCACTACGTCGTATGGTTCAATTAGATATTCAGTTTGGACGATACCATCCGTGCTTTTCCACTCAAAAATTTTACTTATCGTACCACTTGTATTATCGTCTAAATACCGGTTAAGCAACATCATTAGTACCAGACTTTAAAACAACCTGGTTTTAAGTGATGATTTCTGACAGTGTGTACACCGTCTATAGAGGATATAACAATTAAAACCACGTTATGTAAATATAAACCTCGAAAAAAAACATTTAAAATGCGTCAAACTTAAATTTTTTTAATATAATTTCTTTTTTATTATTTTTGGCTTGTGCATGTTTCATATTTGCTAATCATTGCATTTATTATAAAGCGCACAAACAAAACTGAATTGAAAACAAAATTAAACGAATGAAAAAAAATTAATGAGCACAATATGAATAAAAGCTTCAGAAATCATAAAACATAATGCGAATAATTATACCCAGCAAACACAGAGATTTGATTCAAATTGAAACTGATGTTAAATCGAACAAACGACAAGCGTTTTGAAAGTAACTTGAAAAATATATCATTCTCAGAATGATATATGTGTGTCTCAGTACAATTAAGGTCAGAAAAGTACAATCTTTCAAGCTATTTGGTACAATTTTAAAATAACTCTACCACCTATTACCAAATTTATTATATATATTACAAAAACCATATTGATATTTTAACTCCAGCCAGAGGAGGGAACTCTAACTACTAAGCCAGATTTCACAACAAACAAAACAACAAGCCAAATGTCGTTGACAGAACATTAATTCCTAAATACAAAAGGGGTACAGCTCAAAATACTAAAATTTTCAGGAGGGACAAAAAACTGTTTATGTTTAGTTCATAATGCATAAAAATAGACATAACTGCATTTTTCCAGTTAAAGAAGACGTGATGTGTACTCTGAATTAATTTATGGAAAAAAAATCAGTTGTGGAAAATTTTGAGTTGTGACCCTTTTGTATTTAAGGTGCGATATATGTATAAGAGAACTAAGTTTGATTTCTCCGATCAGTATTAGTACAAAAACTGTCAAAAGGAGTTGTCATTTGTTTGGCGTTTAATTGTACTGTGGAAAACACATAAAAACGACGCTGAGCCAAATTGATAAGGGCGCAAGTAACTTTGAATAAAAACAATCCAAATTTGTACATACACATGTATGTATGTATGCACTTATATTATGTATGTACGTATGTATATTAAATAAAAGTAAGCAGATATTTTAATAAGAAAACAATTGCTTTAATACATCTGTCTACATACATATGTTTGTATATACAATATTAGTATGTATGAATGTATGTAATTTGGTCACTCATTTTTATTAGAGCACAAACCACAAAACTTAAATAACACCAAATACTGTACAATTAAGCATAAAGATGATTACTTTAATGTGTTTAAAATTCTTACTAGGCAAAGCAACAACAAATGATATTGACGAAACCAGTGGACATCAATAAGCGCACAAAATTTCTGTTTTGCTTAAATGTTCGACGCGGCACAACTTTATAACTTTATAGCCAGCCTTTGGTTTAAATAAGACAATATTATGTTGCAGTTTTTTTATGTAGTTTAATACCTATTGCGACTACTTTAAGTTGTAACTAATAAATGTTGATATGTTGACTAAATCAACGATATGGATCTGGTAAGATAAATATGTATGTATGTGTGTATATGTACGAAAGTGTACAAGAGTTGTTCATCCATAAAAATGTTTAATAAATAGGATCACGACCAAGAAATTCTTAATTATATGTATGTATGTACATATTTAATACTGATTATTAATAAATTTAAATTGAGCAAAAACTATTGAGATATACCGACTGATTTCAGCTTTCCAGATCAACAGTGCAAGAAATCGCTAAAAAACTATGAAAGAACTAAAAATTACGGCAACAACTTTGCATATAGAGGACGGGTAGCCAAAATTAGGTCTCCCGACTAGAGAGCTTTAGCGGCTATAATTAAACAAAATCGTCAGAGCACTATTAGAAATGCAGCTTCAAAGTGATCTGAAACGTGAATGGATGCAACAACAAATGAAAAATACAGGTAGTGGTTTTTATAAGGCGTTGCAAATAGCGTATCGTCAAGTTCAAAATGTTATGGACAAAAGAAAAACGGTCTTGGGCACAAATGCAATGGCATACCATTATTTTTGGCGACGAATATAAATTTGACGCATGTGCCGGTATTCTCAGAAAATGGGTTATCCGTAAAATCACAGAGGCATATAGTAAGGACTGCTTGAAATGCACTGTTAAGTTTCCTGCTAATCTTATGCAAGTTCTTCAAGAAAATCTCCTTCCCTGAGTCGCCAAAATATCCGACTGTGGCGGATATATATTCAAACAACAACAAAAATAGTTGGAAGAAAATGGTATTGATGTCTTAGATTGACCATCGCCCAGGCCACACCTTAGCCCTATTAAACATCTTGCGGCAATACTGAAAAGGAAACTGCGAAATGACCCACAACGTACTTTAAGCGCTCTGGAAGCCAAAATCCAGGATATACATATATGACTCAATAACCCCAGAGGAGTGCAAAAAGTTGCATTAGCGACATTCCCAAATGAGTCATAGAATTACGTACATATGCACTTATGTATAATACAAAAAATCTTTGTTCGCTTCAGATATATAAAACTTAATACGGGCCACAGTATAGTAATACGGGACGAATTCACTGGACATTGTATAAGGACCACGCATGAACGTATAATGAAATGGACACCATTCTGCCTTAGATATGATTAAACAAATTTAATTCATTTTGATATGGAAAATATTTTCATAATATAAAAAAAAAATATTTATTAAGCAATACAAAATTAACTTTCAGTTGGGCTTCTGAGCGGGATGTTTTGTTGATTTGTTTTCATCTTGAAGGTGCGGCAAATTTTAGTATAAGATTTAATTTATATTGATACAGCGATAGGCCTGATCACGGCCGTGAAGCTAATCTCAAGCGCTTGAAACGCAGTTTGCTCCAAAGTTAATGTAACAATATGAGTAGGAAAGATCAGCACAGGAAAAACGAAGACCTTAAATGGGTTGTTCTTTGTCCGATGTAAAAGATTAGTTTACAGAAAGAATAAAAGAAAAACAATGTTTATGTAGTAGTTTCAATACAACTTTGAATGTGAATCGATAAAAGCAAATACCTCAATTTAAGCCTTGAATATTAAATTTAATTAGTGTCTATGACTCGGACTTGATTTGTAAATAGAATTTACTATATTCGTAACATACGAGTATTTATTGTGTCGACCTTCTTCATTGGCATTCTGCTCGGTTTTGCTTGAAACCCTAAAATCTCTATTCACTTGTTCATACAATTTATTTAAAAAAAACTGGTTTCATATACATACATATATACATACATACATACATGTAATTTTGTTTACAAACTTTTCTCACAAGTTTACACATCTTGTTAGAGCACTTTTGGTTACATTTGAAGCCGCTTCCGGCAGTAGCAGCGCTATTTTAATTACATTTATTGGCTTGACAGACAGAGATGGGAAATATAAATATATTTATCATGCAGGCATATAATAGCAGACTTGCTTTGATAAAATGCAAACATTAAAAAGTCGGCGCTCTAATTGGTGTGGACTTAATACGTTTGATGGTGTTTCGAAGGTCCTGCATAGTCAAATAAACTTCAATGGTGTTGTGAGACCAACTGGTACTTATTAACTTCTTGAACTGTATGTATGTATTTATATCTCGACTTAATAATGATGTAAGAATTAAAACAATTAAAAACACATTTGTTGATATTTCAACTTGATTTTAATTTCGTGTTAATCACTTGTATGATTTATTTTGTATCGTAGTACGCCTGATGATCAACGAAGTTCATTAAAATATTGCGTAACAAATTAAATAAAAACTGAAGCAAAATCATTATATTTTTAATAATTCGACCTGAAGTCGATTTGAAACTGTATAAAAATAATAAGAAAAATAAAAGGTCAACAAATAAATTTTTATCAACTATTTGCATGTATTTTATTTTAATATATAAAAATATTTTTGGAAAATGAAAGAAGTAGCCTATAAAATCTACAAAAGTCAGTCGTAAAATTGAAAGGGACGATATTGGAATTTTAAAGCCCAGATTCACAAAACCGAGTGCTATAAAATCATTTGCTAATATTGGCAATACTAATACTACGGAATATTTCAGTAAACCAAGTTGTTCTCGTATTTCGTAAGATTTTTTAGGAATATATGTACATACATATATGAAACAAAAAGTTTTATTGGGCCAACATTTTGTACAAATATTTTGGCAATAAATTGGGATTCTTTTTTCCATACAATCAACAAAACACGAACAACTTTTTAATAAAAAACAGAGACATGAGACATCCAGAAATCCGAATAATACTTTTCATTAATTTTTTTCTGCCAAATAACAAGATGTGGTCATTTCAAACTGAGGGAATATTAAAGTACTACCTAAATAGAAAACATAATAAATTGAGCTTTTTCGTAAATTAGTACAAATTCTATTCGAACAACCTGTTTGATTATTTGTTTTGATTATTCGAATAATAAATTCTATACCGCTTATTCTTCTTCTTCTTCTTCTTTTGGCGCTACAGTCCGTGGTGAACCTGGGCCTCAACCAACACGCGCCACGAGGTACTGCCTCCTCGTGGTCGTGTCAGCTTGACCAGTCCATTTTCAGGGATCGCTTATTTAATAGTAATATATTAAAGAAGATTTTATTGTGAAAATAATATCATTAAATTCCACAGCTATTAATAAAACACGGCGACAACAATTTTGACTGCTAAATTGGGTTAAAAATAATGCCCAAAATGCTGAAACAAAAATTATAAAATCCTAAAAATAGTGCTAAACATTTAAAATGTATTTTTTAATAATTATATCGTTATAATGTAGTTATTTTGCATAATCTGTCAGTACATTAACCTGCATAAAGCAAAATTGATTAAAAAATAAGAAAATCTATATAAAATTATTGAATATAAAGCTAATTAGCAACATAAAAATATGTCAGTAAACTAAAAAGTTATACATTAAAAAACATACATATGACTGTTATCAAGTCTTAATATACATACATATAATGTATGTTATACATATGTACACGAAACTCCAAGCAAAGTAGTTATAGTTATTGTTATATTATTAATTATAAAACAATTAAAAAATAACAAAAAACACGGGTTTCTATTCAACAGCAAATCTAATCAGAATAAAAAAAAATCACCGTATGAATATACCTCCGCAACATCAGAAGAGTCAACTACAATATCATTAGATCTGTTGCTATTACTTATCTTGGCAACATATATTTTCCTTTTTTAATCCACATCTTATGTTTTTATCAGATTCATACCAATAAAAACCCTTTCAACTTCAGCGTTACTAAATGGTAAAACCAAACATTTTTATACTCATATCCAAAATTCAATAGTTGTTTTTTGCTTTATCCGTTCGTACGAACTCAGTTTTTGCCATCGCTGTTCCAAAGACGTAATTTCTGCTGTTGCCAAATCTGCTCTATCTTCTTTAAAAGTTTCTATTAATTTACATTTATGAGGTTTTAGGCTGTTTTCTACAAAAAAATAGTGTGTGCTTTTTAAATTTAAAAAATCTTTGCATAATTTAATATATTAATTGTGCAATTAAATTTCTATTTCCGAGTTGATAATGTTTTTTTTTCTCTTCAACATTTTTCAAAACGGTGTCAGAACAACAAAAAAATCTGCTAATGCTGAAGTCAAAGGCTCAAAAGAGTCCGAACTTAAAACTATTTGGACCGAGAGGTCCTTAAGAAGGACGTACAGCTCTGATAACAGCAAAGTTGGGTCAGCATCATTGCTTTCAAGCTTTTTTTCGATAATTCGGCTTGACTTAATATTTCTATGGTTGCCATGATTTGTATAATTATTTGTATGGCAAAATAAAATAAGAAAAACACACAGATTTTTTACTAGTAAAATGTGGTAAATTCTGCTAAAGAATTATTTAAAAATGCTGAAAAGAAAAGCTAAATGCAAAATGAAAAATTCACTGCTAATTTAGGAATTTTCTTGAACTGCAAGATTTTTCTTCTGATCAGAGATGCATTTAAACCAAATGCAAGTTGACTAGGCGATTGTGTGTTTCTTCGGCAAAATTTTAAATATGAATACCGTGTATAAACATACATATATATGTACATATGTATTGCAATGCTGTAGTTAAATCACGTTGTGACAAAATGTGAATGTAATTTTGTCTTGCAGATGGCAGTTACTTTAACTGCTGAATATTTTCAAAGGCGGGCACGTCCTCCGTCGTCGCTAATAGAGCTGCTATCATTCATTGGATTTGAGGTGTGATCTGTGTGTGAATGCGAAATGTGATATTTTAATGACACTCGCAAAAAAATCTCATTAGATTTCTTTACTAAAAATTCAATGTAATCCTAATACTTGTATAATAGTTTAAACTGCCCTTGAAAAGCATTTCTGATTGTTTAGCTTCATGTTTTTGTTACCTTAAATTATTTATTTACGGATTTTAATTATATAAAATAATAAATTATGAAACTAAAGCAAGGGCCGGGGGAACATAGAATCCGTCATGCATTGTCCGTCGCTCTTTTTAACGGACGTTAACGCAACGACGGACTAGTTTGGCACAGTATGTATGTATTTTATTAACGCATATAAAATCTTAATTTTTGAACGAAAATCTAAATCGAATTAAAGAAAAAATTAAATGATAGTTGGCCAAGCTGTAGTTGTCAATTGAGAAAGTCGACAGACGGATTCTATAAAAGAAAAATAAAGTGATTTTTAAGATGTATGGAACTTTAAAGTTAAACCAGCTGGTTATTATATGGGTCATTTCACAGCCGGAAGGAACTAACACCCGAATACTGTGTACATTTTAAATGAAAATATACGACTGAACGATTGGTTTTTTGAAATTGACATTCGCTAATCGCATAACAATGCGCTATGGAATCGTTAAATGGTCTCCGAGATCAAGGCACTAAACTCCGCTTTGTTACATATTTACATATGTATTTACATAAATAGATTGGTCCGAGAACGGCTACTCGAGTACTTTTTATTTACAAAATTAGTTTTTTAAATTGAAATAAAATATATTCAAATCGTGTTAGAGGAGAGCTTCAATTTGGAACGACCGTTCCGTTACGTGGACGTTGCTATAATTTCATCCTAAATCATCAGTCAGTTGGTAACTTAGATACAGTGCGTATAGCTGAAGATATGATCGAACATTAGGTTCCTTGGGGGAAAGCATTCACCGAGACACACTTCACTTCTTAAATAATCTACTCTGGGATTATTGATTTATTTCGGTGACAATTTAAAAAGCATTAATATTTTAATTTATATATTACTTTTATAAAATTGGTAGATTAATCCGGTGTGTCTTGCTACCACCTCCCACCGCCTTCCCCGCCTATCTATTTTAGAACCATATCAAAAATATGCCTACACAATTGACTAAGTTGTTTGACAATCAATATTGGGCCGGAGAGTTTGTTGTTTATTTCGTGGTTTTACGAGTATTAAAATTGAGACATTTTTTCTTCAAATACCAAACCAAAGTCGTTGAACCCCAATTAACACTTGCAGCTGCAGAGTTTCATTTTCGTGGCTGTTAGTTCCCTTTGGAGCAACCCGACCACTTTCTCAACGCAAATGTTTGCAAATTAAAGATGAAAAAATGAATTCACGATTATCCTAAGTGATATTGCTAACAAGCATTTTATTTTATAACCAAATCAGTTTTATATGACGCTTTTTTTCCTGATTGAACTAGTATTTCTTTTTCTTGAACACGCATTACGATGCTATACATATTCACTTACGTACTCTTATGTACGATTTTTACGAAAGTGAAAACTTACATTTGTCAATTTGTAAAGGCTTTTTTTGCCTCCTGATCTTTTACACGTTTTGAAATATTCGAAAACTGAAATGATATTGAATTAATTGTGGAAATTTTGAAAACTAATTAAAAAAAAACAGTTTGAGGCTAAATTTGGAGCTTCACTATTTGCTCAAATATAAAAAATACAATAACGACCACAAACTCCTGGCAATCAAGCCAATTGGTCCTTGTACAATTGTATTCGATTATTTCAATTACACTGAAACGGTTGTACATTGTAGTTAATTAATGAATGAATAAAAATGATACTTATGTAAAATATATTTAGTAATTGCTACAATCCAATACATTTTGCGAGTTTAAATCAAAAGGACCCTCTTCAGTTTCATTACCTTCATCGTCCTGGTGACTAAGTTGAAAACTTCTTAGCACTCTACTGCTGCAGTGATGTCAAATTTTGCCGATAATGCGCGATCACCTGTTGCAGCAGTGTAGCTGAAGTTCATTCGCACCAGTTGACTGTATTGTTTTACGGTTCATTCGGGGAACTTCAATTCGGCCACGCCACTACTTCATATATGTAAGTCATTTTCACACAAGTCTATTAAAACCATCGTGTGCATGTGACCTTCGTTAACCGTCCCTTGCCCGTTGTAAATTAATAAATAAATAAAGGTGTGTTTTCACGGTAATACAAAATATTACGATTTTGTACAATCAAAATATTATGAAATTCTATAAGTAAAATCAAAGCAAAAATATTGTTCATGTAATTATTGCCAGCACCTTCAATACTGCCAATGATTGCTGTAAAATACCCCTCTGGTGTGATGAGAATACATAAGTTTCTAAAATGGTTTAGAAAATCAACATTTATTCTTCCACTCAATACATTTTGTTTTTAAACGAATGTTTTGACATGTCTTAACACATGTATTGCCTTAAACAAAGATTTTTATAATCTAGCCACTGTACCAATTTCACTCACAAGCATCCACTGGAAAAAAATAATCAAATGTAGTCACTGCAACACACAACTAAACGTTTTACATGTTCTGGATGAGCGCCCAAAGTATAGCTCATCCTAAAATATGTCTGTGATAAATATATAGAATTGATTCGGGAATTTTTATCAAGGAGCAATTTGCAACACCTGATATAGTTTATATCAGGTAGTACTCCTTTCTAGTTTTTTATATTAGTTACAATATTTATAATTTTGTTAGTAATAATAATAAATAAATAAATAAAACAATTAAACATAAGAATTCATAAAAATTTTAGCCACTATTGAATCAAAAAGTGACAGGAAAAGGAGCCAAAAACCAAAAATTAAACAAAATGCCCAAATTAAGAACTATTTTCAAACTATAGAAATACTAAAGTGCTGTATTTCATACACAGTCTAGGATGCTGCCCTCTACTTTTATGCTAAAATGCCTTATTTGGTATTTAATTTTATATATGTATGTATGTGCTAGATTAAACCGGAGTGCTTTGCTACACTGCCCCACACCCACTCCACTACGGCATTAAAATAAAAACTAAATTGAAATTGGTTCACAATTGACGAAGTTATTTGATAATCAATTATTGGGGCGGGCAATTTGGAACAGCCTCTCCCATCCCTCCCCATTCGCAAACAAAATTAGTAGAGTTTTTACATATACAAAAAGAATTTTTAAAATTGATCCACAAGCAAGAAAGTAATTTGATAGTGCATATTTTTGGGGCCACATTTTGCCTCCTCGCTACTTTCCAAAAAAAGTTTTAGTGACCCTCTTCCATATGCGAAAGGAATTTTGAAAATTGGTCCACAAATGGCGACGTTATGCTCGCTTATATAATAAAATCTATTAAAAGTGGGCGAGGTTGGAAAAAATAGCCGATAATTCATTCGACAGTTAAATGTTGTGAAAATTTCAGGAAGATCGGTCCAGCGGTCTGGTCTCCTGTAAGGTACAAACAAGCAAACACACATTCTGTTTTATGTACATACATACATATGTATGGATGTATGTGCACAGATATGTATGTATTTTCATTTGTCATTTTGTCATTTTTATGGCAACAATTGCCCTAAACTTGCTGCCGATCTGCTGTATCGCAGCATGAAAAATAACTTTTGATTTATAAGAGTGATGCCAAGTATTTTGTAGATGATTCTTTTAGTAGCCTCCAACTTTAGCAATGCAATAGTGAGACGCACAACAATTGCACTTAAGAACGCATCCGTTATATTATTTTTTGTAGTTTTTAGGCACAAATAAACAGTCACACTTACCTCCAAAAAGCTGGACCAGAACATTGAAACTTCTATCGTTTGGCAAAGACAATGAAAATACAAGAACACAGCGACTCCTCCGACATATTTGCTGCGACATCATCTCAACTTAAAATATATGTATGTATGTATGTATGTATGTAAAATAAAAAATGAAAAGCAATTTAATGTGTGTGTCATTCGGCTATTCATCAAAGAACGATTAGAGAATCAACAACTTTAAGCTGGGCTCGGTGGTTGTCTTAAATCAGTTTCTTTGAAATATAACGTCACGATGTCACGACGTCACAATTTGTAACACTTGTACATATCGAGCCTTTGGTGCAATATCGCGAACTGAGAAAAATGCATTTCATTTCATTATTGCAAATAAATATTGTTGGAAATAGCTGGAGGCAATAAAGACATTTTTAGCCGTAGAATCTGAGCAGTTAGAGATGGAACCATAATCTTTTTTTTTCTAGATAGATATTTTCCCCAAAAGATCATTTCTGCATACCCAGCTCAAAAAATTCAAATTTTGAATGGTATTGCACCAAGGGCTCGATATGTACATACATACATACATGTATGCACAGGCATACATACATACATATGTACATACATATGTATTCATATAGACACGAGATTTGGCAAATTAATTTGTGAACTGTTCACAACAGTGAATCTGGACACTCGTACTAAATTTCAATTTCGTTTTCTATGGTTTACATATTATGTATGTATGTATGTATGTATGTATGTATGTATGAACGTCTTGTTTACAACATGACTGAACGAACGTTGTTGCCTTTAGTTTTTTGTTTTTGACAGCAAAACAAAATGCTTTTTACTCATTCATGTTTTGCGGTTTCAAAGTATAAACAAAATGAAACGGCAAAAAGCGGGCAGAGCCGCATGAGCAAATGTCTTAAATGCCTTTCTGTAATAGACCATCTAACAGAAATTGTTCGTTGTTCGTGTACCAGTGTCCACAAATGTATGTATGTATGTCTGTATAAACGTCTTAAGCTATTGACTGAAATTCATACGGCAGTTATTTCACTCAGTTAATTGTTGTGCTTTGAAGCAACTTCAGTCTTGAAGCACAACTCACACATCCAAGACGTGCTCGCGTAACGCAATAAACTAAACTTGAAAAGTGTCTGCAGCATGTGACTGCCGTTTGAAAATCTATTAACAAATATAGAAACTAACGCGAATGTTTTGAAAATATTATAAATTTTTTTTTTTTGTTAGTTAAAGCGTCATTAAGTTTTAACTTCCTCAAAATTGTGTATTCAAAACTAAAATAAGTTTCTCTTTCGCAAAACAAAAATTAAATGCAATTTTAATTGACACTTAAACAATTGCAATCGAACATGATGGCCAAAAACACGGCTCAGCTCTTACACATGGAAAACCCTGCGAAAGCGATTGGACAGTTTCTTTTAGATTTATTGATATTTTCTTTTAAATCGATTTATTTTATATTGGAGTCGTTGTTTTATACAATTTTGCCCGATCGTTTTCGCAAACTTAAGGTAAGTTGATTGGGCAAGTGAATCGATCAAATCAGTTTTAAACAGTTTTGAAAAAAAAGTAGTGTACAAGTAAAATAGTTTGGGAATAAATATGTGATCAGAAAAATTGACGCAAAAAGGATTATTAATTCTTAATGCGGAAATTCATCCGCAAGTCGAAGGACAGATAGAGATACACTCTATCTAAGTTACAAAAAAATATAAAATATAAAAATATAAAATATATACATATGTATGTATGTATGTATGTACGTACATGTCTAGAATTCTTGCACGTTTAGAAAGCACAAAGTAGGGTTTTTTCTAGCGTCGTAGTTCTAGTTTGTTTTTGCGTATAAGAGGAAAAAAAAACTAATACACAGAGCGTAATTTTGCTAAACACAATATTGGAAGCAAAACATCATCACAGTTGCCGCAAATTTTGATTTCCCTTACACAGAGAACCGTTTACAACGCCCTTTGAAAAACTCGATTATATGCGTAATTACGCAATTAAGATAGCCAAATGCCCTACAGCTTAAAGTGAAACTGAAATAGTATGTGTAGACTCGAATTTTTAAAATTTATTAAAATCAATTCACACATATTTACATACATATCTACGTATGTATGTGTATGCATGTATGTATGTATGTATGTATGTATTGTATATACATAAAAAAACAACAAAACGAAAACGTATTAATTTACATATTTAGCATAAAGTACACATTTACTACAAATATGACGGGAAGAAAACAAACTTCAATGTTTTTTAGACTTCGGTTTAATGTATCTTTTATTTAATATTTATGTTTTTAGTAGTTTTTGGTTTGGTTGCAATATTGATTTACATATTGTAGTTATCAACATAAAACCATAAAACTGCAGGGCGCCTTTATGCGTATGATTTTTCTAAGCGTTTTCATTGTATTTGCTAATGTGCATATTCATAAAAATCAAATGGAATGAAATACTTATGTATGTTTTAAGTTGCCCACACAAAATTTGACTAAAATACATTTCAAATAGATATTATTTTTTGCTGGATATACCGCTCAGCCAAATAGGCATTTAAGAGGGGAACGCGTTAAAACGCAATGCATTTAAAGGGGTTTTCTTTCCATGATTCCATATTATTAGTGACAGCAAATTTTGGGGACATTTAAGCGGTATTAATTGCACTAAAACTGAAATCACACCCATTGCAAAAATACTCGTAAATCTGGTTTTCCGTTCTGTGCATCAAAGCGTCCTATTAAAAATGTTTGGCACTATTTGTTGCTGGCCCAAAATTTCAAAGTTTGTCTGTTAAATACATATGTACATACATATGCACATGGAATAAAACGGCAGAACTGGTTGTACGGACTTTCAGCCATAGGCGGTGAGTGCACGATCAAGAATTATGGCTTATGTGAACACCGAGTCGATTAAGTGAGTCTAAGGCGCTTTCAAGTTAAAGGGGAATAATCAGGTGCACTTTCATCTTTTATGCTTTAAGACGCACCATTATTCATTTGGAATTAATCCCCCATACATGCGAACAGATAATATTAAATTCAGTGAACTCAAAAACTCAAGGAGCCCTAGAGCGAAAAGAATCCCAGCAGTGAGATAAATCGCTTAAGTAGCTCACTAGTGGCTGATTCGTTTTCTGGAACTCTGTGTGAGTGGAGCTTAACACTTTAATAAAGTGTTGTCGTCGGTGGAGGGAGGTCAGTTAACACTTTTGAATTAAAAGTTAATAGGTCTCAGTGAAAGCTTCACCTTCAATTCCAATAAGAAATAGTTTCATCTCTCTTTTTCATTGTTCTTATAACAAGGACGTTATTTGTCGGCTAGGATAAACAATTTATTGTGGGAAAATATTCCCCACCGAATTTTTCGCCAATAGAATTGTCGCTGTCACGGAATCGGGTGCTAGAATGAACATATTTCATCAGTGCGATATTTTTACTCGAACTCATAGAACTATAGACGTTGTGATCTGAAACCAACTGAAGCTGATCAAATAAACACATCAACGTTCTGTGATCGGCTTTGATTGATGAAAGTAAAGAACTTTTCATATACATCACTAGGAAAGACCGCGCGATTCCAAATTTAGCGAAAACTGTTCTTAAAATTTTTTCTTTTGTCAAATGGGGAAAATAGTGAACTATCAGCTGTTGGACAAAAACAACTGAAAATAATAATAAATAAATATTTAAATTTAAAGTTAATACATATGTATTTCCATATCCATTTTTTGATTTCATTTTCATATGCGCAGGCACTTTATTTTGGGCTGAAAAATGATTTTGAGTGGTCCAAAGGTTTCATTTTGCTTTTCTGCTGTTTCTGCTACTCTTTCCTACCGAACTTTTGTGCATTCTTTTGTCCATGAATGAGCGAAATATTTGCTTAGTGTCATTTTACCAAGTTGTTGCCAAAAAGTACGCGAACACAACTATTGTTTTGATTGCGAATTGTGTGATTTGGTCTGAACTTGTAGCGGTGGACAGATGTAAGCAAATTTATTTTACGTTCAACCGTGCCATTGCTTAGCATTTTTATGCATCGGGAGGAAAAAATACTTCATACTTTCTATTTTATTATTCATCGCCCTATTTGATTTACATATTTTTCCCTATTTGTGTTCATTAAATTTCCTATTGTATTATTTTCAATGGTAATTCTAATTTCTTGTCAATATTTTATCTGATAGTTTATTTGTTTTTGAATGCCTTTGATATATTGAACTTGTTAAAAAAAAGCATGGGAACGCTCAGCTAATTGATTGATTTAGGAATACAATTGGGCCAACCCGTTTTTTGTTTCTTTATCGGAAACGGAACGCAAACATACCTAAATGTTTGAAAGACGTTATCATTGTTTTCCCATTTTGGAAAAATCTTCTTTTCAAATACTTTTAAGGTGGCTATTTTTGCATTAAACGTTCACGCTTAATAGCTGCCAGTTTCTAATATGAACACAACGGTTTGCTGTTTCGCACAGTTACATTTCCGTTGCAACATTTTGTTGTAATTTTCATTTCAGCCAAGTAGTTACTTGCTTTTGCAACAATGTTGTTAATTAGGAGTATTTGCAGCAAGTTTTACTTGCCTGTAACTACAACTTTTGTTCAAATCAAGTTTTTCTAATATAATATAAAAATTATGTTTGTCTACACAAATCCATTCGTTTTTCAGGGCTCTGTAACAAAAAGACTGTAAATGCAAAGGCCAGTTCCATAATATCTTATTATTTTACCTCCATTGTGGAATAGTTAAAATTTTAGTTACGTCTTGTTGCATTTCAGCCGACATTATGTAAGTGTGCATGTAAAATTTATAAAATATGTGCAAACGAAGAACGTAGTCGCTGTTTTTATAAAATATTAAATTATTTAAAGCGATCAACTTTATTCACATATCTCGGTTTTAGTGTGATCATTTGAATCGTTTGATTATTTAGGTCAAAATTTAAGAAATCTTTTTTGTCTGCTTTTTTTTATTCGAAAACAAGTTTTTTCTTTTATCTACGCGGCGCCGATTTAGTTCTCATGAACAGGTGCTATTACCAAATATAAGAATTAACAAATAACAAGTCAATCACGTGATTTCCAGAGCTTTCTGACGAACCTAAAAAGGGCGTATCTACAAATATTTTATGTTCTTACTTAAAAATGCAAAAAAAAAAGGAAAAGGAAAATGCAAAACAACAACAAATATAAGACAATTTTAGCTCAAAGTTAGCAATAAATTCAAAGCTGGTTTCTTTTAATTTTTCTAGTTTTTAGGAAGTTATTTTCGAGGGTGTTGCTTTTAATTCGTACTCTTTTCAATAAAAAAAAAAAAATTATGGAAAGTGTTTTCAAAATGTACCTTCGAATCTTAAAAAATTAATTCTATATACGGACTTTGTATATTAAGCCAACGATATGCAACATGAATTAAAAACTGCATGCGATGTTAGGAACCTGGAATGTCACTATTAATATTCCTAATGAACATTGAAATCCTCTCTTCTTTAAGTTATGGGCCTTTCAGAGTCCCTTTCTCGTCAAAATAACGAAAAAGTTTAAAATGTTTTGCATAAAATATGTTCGTCGCTGACAGAAACATCATGAGAAAGCAATTTAAGAAAAAAGAAAACTAAAACATTTGTATTGAGTCCACGGATCAACCTGGAGGTCAATTGTAAAAACAATTACAGTCTAAGTCCGGCTCAGAACTATTTGCGGCTATGAAGTAGGACAAATGATTTTGTCTCCTTCTGGAATAAATAAAAAATATATGAGGAATACTACGAGTATTCTACATATTAAAATCTATATAGCCGCTGTTATAGAATTCAAGAAATTTCAATTATAATGGTGTTATTCGATAACAAATGTAATCGTTGAGATCAAAATTAACCAAATATAAATCGGAATAATAAACAATAAAATACTATGAAATTATGACGATAACCCCAAGCGCGAAAAGTCATATATAAAGCCCGACCAACCAGCGAAATCAACGCCGAAGCCGAATATCCATAACGCCAAGGCAAAGCTCTGTATTTGGTGGGATCAGAAGGGTGTTTTTTGTATTACGAGCTGTTGAAATCGGGTCAGACAATCACAGGTGCCCTGTACCGAAGACAAATGAACGAAAAACGACCAGAATTTTCGACCAGACACGAAGCCATAATCTTGCATCATGACAACGTTCGGCCACATGTTGTCAGACCGTTCAAAAACTATTTGGAAACTATTTGGATGGAAAACTTTGGCTCACCCGCCTTTTAGCCCAGACCCTGCCCCTTCTGACTACGATTTGTTTCGATCGATGCAGAACGCTCTTACTGGAATACGCTTCACTTCAGATCAGGGTATCAGAAATTGGTTTGATTCATTTTTTACCACAAAACCGGAGCAGTTCTTTTGGCGCGGAATCCATGTGCTACCAGAAAAATGGTAAAAAAATAGTGGACAATACTTTGAATAATGTATCAACTCATTTTGTTATTATAATTAATGCTTTTTTTAAGCAAAAAAAATCGACATTATTAAAAAACTTAAAACTAGAATATTATTGGAATGAAAAAGTCATTATTCTAAAAGTGGTTGATGTCAAAATGTCCATTGGGTTCATACCCAAACGAGTCCATTAATATGAATCGGATCAAAACGTACAACAGTTCCAAATTTTGTGTTCTATATATGTACCTTAAAAACTAACTGGCAGATATATAAATTTTTTTACGATTTGAAAACTATTACACCACAACGAGTCTTCAGCAAAACATAGTAGTAATCAGCTGTGCTCTCAATTTCACTTGTTTTGAATTCGCTTTCTAAATGCATATACATATGTATAATTTTTATGGTTTCAGTTTATTGCCAAACTTTATATAAAAGTTAATAAATCTTTAACATATGTACGTATGTATTATATTTCAGGATGTATCCGGACAAGTTGTTTTAATCACTGGTGGCGGAGGAGGAGTAGGACGCTTAATAGCCTTAAATTTCGCCAAATTAAATGCTCGAATTGTCATATGGGATATTAATCGGGAAGGTAAATATTAAAATCTATTTAAAAATGAATCAATATACTTTTTAAGCAAAATTACTTTTTTCTGACGGGTCTTAGTCGTACATCTTTGTATGCATACAAAGATGTCTCGTTTCTGTCCTTCGCCCATCATGAAACTTTTCCCATTAAACAGGGAATTTGAAAGAATAACGATGTGATGCGGTCTACAACCGATCAATTTTCATACGATAGCAATTTTATATTCACTATGACATAGACACCCACATTCATAAGGTGTAAAAATGGGACTAACATTTGCCCAAAGACTCCTATTTTAATGCCATCTTTTATTATTACCTACTTATGCACGAAAGAGACAAAAATAGAGATAGAGAGAATGGATTTAAAACAATCCCAAAAATAAAAAATTTGTGTACTCAAAATGCACCCTGGGTACTTGTTGTTCCCCCCTTCTGGCAATTGACTTTTGGTGAAGGTTTCATAAAAGCCTGCATAACCGAAGTTATACATGAACTTCCTAGAGCCGTGACAACCAAAAAGCCGAATGTTGCAGTTCGATATAGGCCAAGACTAAATCTGCTGCCCGGAGGCCAGTTAAGTGACCGCCTTACTTCGTACACTTAAGTGATTCGTTCAATTCACTACTAGAGTTGGGTTGAATCTGTTATCTGAAAGCTGCCTTTAGTTCAGCTAATTTTAATCAAACTTGTGCGTCTTTTAATTTAATGCTCAACAAATAGCAATTTCTGTATACGACTTGAATCCCAAGTAGCCTAAAGGAAGGCAAATGAAAAAATAAGATTCTGCAAATCCATATGTAGATATTAAAAGAAATTGTTTATATTGTGAATGCAATTTTCGCACAAGAATTCATTGCTGTATTAGATATAAAGAAGTGCAAGGAAAGTTTCACTGTTTTTTGACTACTCGTGTACATGAATTTTAATGCCAATAACAATAAAACATGAAAGAACAAACGGCAACGAAACATGGAGCTACGAAGCCAAAAGAGCTCGTTGAACTGATCGGCTACAGGGTTACCGTTGAAAAGTGGCACAAAGAGTCGGTAAAAGTCGCACAAAAATATGGTTTTGTAAAATAAAAGTCGGACACCGGTTCTTAATGATTTTTATTTTTATATAAAAAATAAATAAAACACATTAAATAATGAAAATAAAAAACAGAAAAAGATTCAAATACACGTCAATTAATTATTTATTAATCACTCCTGCACATCCACAATTTTTTTGGAAAAAAAATATTAAGAAGTAAAGAAATTTGCAACGCGTTAAATACAAAATTTATTTTTGTGGGAAAACTCACAAAACAGCAACTTTAGTCGACGAGCGGTAACGCTGAACGTCTCATTTAGCCCTTGCGAACTGCTCATTTCTATACACTGCACAGCTCTGCGCGTTGATTTTATGCCTTTTGCAAAGTTGTATTATTAAATGCCCGTGCGCAATTCCGCTTTAATCGCACCAACACCTCTAAAATGTGTACTCGTGTCGAACATGTCCGTCGAACATATGGGTTGGAAGGTAATGTATGATTTTATTAATAGAGTTCAGGCATATCTACATGTACGAACATGACAAGTACAGTACACTCACAAGAAAGTGAACTAAAATTTTAACAGGCGAGTTCACGTTTTAAAATATGTTTATGTTTTTAATTGCCAACACTTTCGCACAGAATTGTACAGTCTGTGCTTCGAGATACAAACTAATCTAAATTAAATACATACATATGTAGTTGTTAGAAAAAACAAATCTTCATTTCAGTAGAAGGTGCTTACTGGAAGCTCAAATGCTCCTAGAGTTTTGTTGGTTTGAGGAGGCCCAAGTCCATATGTTTTGCTAAGCCAATTATACCACAACTTTTTTGTAAACGACTCAAAACTTTGGGCTTTTTAAACGACATTATGATAATTGAATAACTGGCAAATCTGATATCATTTTTGATTTGGAAAATTTTACATTGTTTGTGACACGTAATTTTTTTATCGATAAATTTAGTAAATTTTTGACAGTTTGCTATTTTGCTTAATATATCTGAATTCTTCGCACTTGATAAATTTTCCTATTACACTATGAGTTTTTACTGTTCTACAAATATTGAACAATGAACAAAAAATGTAGTGTAATGGCTTTTCTATTAAAAATGGCTTTTTATACTAAAAAGATGTAGATATCTAGTTATAGCCAAATGTGCACTACAACCACTGGTAACCTTTCTGCAAATTTTGCAAGTTGTAGGTTGTTTTCTTAAATTTTATTAGCACTGCGTCGTTCACCTGAGTGAACGCAATGAGAACTGAACATTTTGAAATTGTAAAATAGTGCCAACAAAAGTACAATTGCACCAATTTTGCCATCCTTGATAAGAACGTACTACAAATTTGTTCAAAGCGAACGATTGAACAGCATGAACGAAAGGATCAATTTTGGGCAACTTCACGAAAACGATCGGTCTCTAACACGAACGACTATGCACAGCTCTAAGTTTTATTTAGTTTGACAAGCTTTTCGCCTGTAAAACCCAGCCCTGTCATCGTCAATTTACATAAATCTTGGGAAATATGAGAGCAGCACTTATTTTTATTAAATTTAAGCGGGGACTGCTGTACAAATTGCACTAATATCTTAAACCTGCTCAAAACGGTACATTTAATTATCACTTCGCTGTTTGTTTATTTTCTCAGTTTACCATTTTATTTTGTTTAGGCCATTGTTAAGGCAACCTGAACGAACAGTTTTATTTTTTTTTAATTAGTTTTATGCAAATACACAAGCAAAAAAACTCGCATATGGAGTAAGTACATAATAATGGTTTACGCACATATATATTTGTTTTAGCATTAAAAACCACAATTAATCTGTTGGCTGGGAACGGCTTTCTCGATTGCACAGGGTACGTTGTTGACATTTCGAATCGTGAAGAAGTGTACGAGATGGCAGCTCGAACTGTGAACAAAGTGGGTCATGTCAACATTCTGGTCAATAATGCGGGCATTGTTTGTTGTAAACCATTTTGGGATCTTCCCGATCGCGTCATACAAAATACATACAACATTAATATTATATCACATTATTGGACAGTGAAAGCGTTTTTGCCGTACATGATGCAGCACAATCGTGGTCATATTGTTACAGTGGGCTCAGTTACTGGTATGTTGGGGACTTATGGTTGCTCCGATTACAGTGCGACAAAGTATGCGTGCATTGGATTCCACGAGAGCTTGCTGACCGATCTCAAGACCCACGGTTACGATAACATCCACATGAGTCTAATTTGCCCCTACTACATAAATACTGGCATGTTTTCTGGTGTACAACCACGCATGTTTCCCATGCTGGAGCCCCAATATGTGGCAGATCAAATAACGGCAGCTGTGCGTAAAAACGAAACATGGTGTGTTCTACCGAATTCTATCCGAACATTTACACCCCTTAAATGGTAATTATTGTTGACAGTTTACAGTGGGAAATCAGTATCTGCATTCATATATCTTTAAAAAATATATTGTTTTTTACTTTACAGTTTATTACCCGCTAAAATGTGTTGGGAGCTCATGTCGCGGGTTATCCGAGGCCCCGAATCGATGATGATGTTCCGAGGACGAGGACATGCTGCTGCTGGTTAAACTATTTTATAATTTATCGATATAAATTTATTTAATAGCAATAAAAAAGGTTAATTTTATTATTCGTAAATGATATTGCTCCCATGGAGGAGGGAAGTACGCCACCTGTAAAAACTCTAGATTTATAGTTTTTGAACCCTGCTATGGGCTTAATGATTGGACCTCTGAAACTCACCCAACTTCTTAATAAGATTCGGAGCATGGAACGCCCCTAATATGATCTTAGCACTATCACTTCCTTAAGGCACGCTTTTGCCATTTCCAAAGCCTTTTCCTTCTGCCAAGTACTTTGCAGCATTATTGGCGAACTTTTGAAGTCAATTTTTGCAACATAGCCCCAACATTGTGGCGGCAATCGTTTCAACGAACAACATAAGAAGTTTGCATATACAAGAAGATCGATATGTGTGATGGCAGTCAGACTAGGGCTAGTAACGTTATGCTGTTAGTACTATTATATTTATAAAAAATTACCCATCTGGCCGATGAGACTTAAAGGTCATGTTTTGCACGTCTTGTGCGCCTAAGCAATGCGGAAGCTGACATTTGGTTGTGAAATTATGAACTTGGCTTTCCATTCCTTTTTTCTTATCAGGTTATATTAAATAAATTTGACGTTTTATTATTTAATGTATGTAATTGCACTAAACAAGCTATGATATGATATTGTTGTACAATCCAGCGCTTAGACATGCGTATAACAGTTCGAGAAACTCAATAATCTGATCACACTCTTATACGAGAATATTCACATTTTTCCCACTCGAAGCAAAATTTTGCAAGCAATTGAATTTTTGGCATTTTCATGCAGTCAAATGTCAAATAAATGAATAGTGTCGCATTGCAAATTATTTTATGCAAATCAGCTGAATCATATTAAAATATAAACTAAAGTTTTTAGCTAAAATGCAAGTTGAATTCTTATAATTAATATAAAAAATGTATATATGTATGTATTATATAATTTAGTATCATTAAAATAATAATAAACATTAGGGCGGATTCTATCCCTAAAAATTTAGCTAAGTCAAGTTTTTAAAAATGACAAACTCTGATAGAACACATTAATCTGGACCTGAAGGAGCTGCCTAGGGTTAAAAATCTTTCTTGACTTTCAATTTACTCAATTCGCTTTACTTGCTAGATAGGAAAACAAATCGACTTTCCGTTGGTGGAGCTTTTGAACTGCACTACCAACTATTTTACCACATAAAAATTTACTATACTTCCAGGCGTTGCTATTTAGTCTTGTATATTCCAGCTTAAAACCGCGAACTCTATTTTACCCTGTGCTTCGTCTTGCAATTAATTGTATGCAAATTCCATGTTCAAATTATCCACGTTCTTTAGTGTTTATACGAAGAGTTGAAATATCAGGGGAAACCAAAAAGGAGATTAAGGTCGTACGCACAGCACTGAATCCAAAAATGTCTTTTAAATTATTAATAGAGTTAGATTTTCATGTCCTGAAGCTTTGAACAGCTGATTTATTGCATTGCTAACTTGATTTCTATCAATAACAGATTTTACCGAATAAATTGCAAGTGTCCTAAGTTTATCATGCCTGAACTCGCCGCCGTTCGCGTTTCTGTCGTAGACGGACTATTATTTTGCAGACTCGAAAATAATAATACGAAATATCGCGCCTCCAAAAAATACGAATTAATGAATTAAAGATCTGTAATAAAATGTTGACTCAAGAAGATGTTGATAGTTGGAATCAATTGTTTCCTGATTGTCAAATCAATAATAATAATTTAGGAAATCCTACTGAAGGATTCCTAACTAATGCTTTGGTATGCTATTTACGGCGCTTTGGGTACAAGATTGAACCCCCTTTTGACTTGAACTCCGACACAATAGAAAATAATAAAGAAAACCGTTCATTTCTTATAAAATTAACGCAGCAGATAGATCACTTCCTGAAAATAACAGATAAAAGTTATACTTTTACATATTATGATTTGATTAGACCAAGTAAGTTAAATAACAGCTCAGTCTCCATAAAGTAAAATTTATGAACCTAAATTCCTATAGTACCAAAAAAGACAGCCCATATGCTGTATATTCTGCTGAACTATTATTACTACTACAACCTATATAAGGAAGATGTATTTAAAATGGCAGGCGATAAGATCCATAGGTTGGAAGATCTGAAAGAACGCATTGATAAGACTCGTTCCGACAACGAGCGTAGAAAAGAGGAAAACCTAATAATGAAGTCGACAATAGAGAATCTAATGGAAGATGTGCCAATGGCTCGTGCAACGCTTAAAGAGTTACATAAAAAGTGCACCCAGCAAGATGACGAATATGCAAAAATCAGTCATTCATTCCAAGAATTTAATGAAAAGCTGAAACATCTAGAAGAGCAAAAGAAAATTTTGGTTAAACGTATAGTTGCCAAGGAAGAGTTTCAGGAGCTGCAGAATCAATTACATCAACTAAAAATCGACATAGCAGAACAAAAACAAGCAGAATTAAATAATGTTTCCAATTTAAATGAGTGTAAAGAGAGCAGCGGAAATTTGCAAACCTTAAGCAAAGAAGTAGCAAAATGCAAAGACGTGATACCGTTAACTCTTATAAAAGAACTAAAAACCACTAATGAACAACTGGCGCAGCATCAAAAAGAGGAGGATGAGCTGAAACTTAAAGGAAAAAACCTATTGAAGGAGATAGAGGAGGAAAATGCAAAAATCCTTTGCTTGGAAAGGGAGCAACAAAATAAAAACCTAAAATTTCAAGCAAAACAACGCGATTTGATGGTTACGATTAGTGACAAACAAAATACATTGAAACAAACAAATGCCGAAATACTTGAGCTTGAGAAACAGGATCACATTTCCGATTGCAGGCTTGAAGAACAAAAGGATATTGCCCAGTATTTGCTAGAAAATATTTCAGAGATTTTATCTGGTTATGAAGAGTAATTTATTTCAGTACATTTCTTTTAAATAAACTTATAAAAATTCTTAATATTATTGTTTACTTTAAAATTTTTACGTTTCCATTGCTTGCTTCTCTAAATGAGCTTTCAGTTGCACGTTGAAATCGTCTTCTACATTGTCATCATCCCAGTTGTCTTCCCAGACGTTAACTTCATCCTCATCTTCTTGCACAGCATTGAAGTCTGTCAAAACGTAAAATATGAACAGAACAAACACACACACATTATCTATCTCATATTTTACCTTCAGCGGGAAACTCCTCAAATTCGTCATCTTCTTCCAACAAACCCAAATCACCTTTGCTTGTTTTTTCTTTATCCGCTGCCATAATTTTCACAATATAAACTCCAAAAGTCAGCAAATATACTTTTAATAATGCTTCACTCTCAATGCGGTTGACAAACGAAATAATTTGTTTTGTCGAGTCATCTGTCAAAATGTGTATAGCAGACAGCAAAGTGAATTCATTGCCAGGTGGAATTAACAGAACAGCTGATAGTTGTTTGCTTCCCGTGTTTCCTCTATTTAGATGAAAATTATGCCTTTGATTACAAAAATGAAGTTAGTCTATAAATAAACAGGCACATAAATCTAGTACGCCTTAAGACATTTCATGACTTCACACAAAACAATGCAAACAAAATTTTTTAAACAAAAACAAGAATTAGTGATGCCAAATATGTGTATTACAGCAAATGCGCTGTATATACTAGTTAGTCATAAACCTACAAAACACAAATATGAGTTTTATTAATAGCAAAAATTAAGATTATAGAAAATACTACAACTTAAATAGAAAATTATATTAATGTTATAATTAATATAATTACTACATATATAATAGTTACACTACCCTCGTTACTCCGTCCATAATATGCAGCCGTACTTTGCGAACTGTGATATAAGTTAATAAATATCAATGATCTGTTAACTAATTAGTAATAAAACGCTTTATTTTGATCACTAAAGTAATTTCCTTATCCACACAATATGTATTTGGAGATACATATACTTACAATGAAATGAAATAGACAATTCTGACATACTTGACGTGACTTTTTATGAAATAATAAGGATTAATCTGTCCAATTTTAGTGCACATCCATTAAATTTTTTTCAGTGAGTGAAAAAGCTATTTATTAAAAATCAAAATAAAAAATGTATACAAATTGTCCACTTTGAAAGATATGAATAAAATAGTTTTCCTTAGCTTTTCCTTAATTCAGTTGTAATAAAGGGAGAGCAAAAGAAATTATTTGAATTGGAGGAAAGCAATTTTTTTGCTAAATAAAAAACTCATATTGAAATATATTTTCATAAAATCCTTAAATATTTTTGACATATCAAAAACGTTTAAGATCGAAAAACAGGCCAACAAAAATCTTGAAATCTTTCCAAAAATAAAGCAAATTGTTACAAACGGCAATGTCTATAAATGGCAGTACCGCCCCACAGGGTGACCTGTAGAAAAAAAAATACACAAATTTGATATGCAATGCCAACATTTGAAAGAAACGTTTCAGTGTTGTTTAAATTTGGTGCACGGATTATTAAAATACATAAAACAATGAGCATGAACGAGTATTTTAAAATAAATTTGCAAAATTTTCTACAGACAAAGGAACAACACTTGAAACACCAGAAGCAAAAAATTTGTTCAATTTAATCATAATGTTTATTAAAGAATTTCACAAATAAACATATTAACTCTAACAAAAATTTACGTTTAGATTTATTTGCTTTTACTAAAAATTCGTCATTCATCGTCGTAGATACACAATGAATAAAGGCCAAAATTTGGAAATGAGCAGCATGATAAAAGTCAGAATATTAATCTACCTACTTAAGTCGTTTGCACGGTATGTATGATCAGGTGCAGTTGCTCAATGAAACTAAGATATTTTGTTCTTTTTATTACATGTTACCGTGTTCCAACGCATATTTTTCAAATCCCATTTATGCTTACGATGAGTAGGACCTCTCTGCCTTGACACTATATTATACAACAATTTGAAGTGAAGAAGAAACAAAAAGAAATGCATGCAGGTAGATACAATAAAAAAAGATAGAAATATTTTTTAAACGCAATCAGGATTGTTCATGTCATTTACGCTGCTACATGTAAAGGCATGTGTCGTACGTATACGTTAGACACAGTGGTAGTTATAACTTTTAAATTTATTTAGCAAGTTATAAACTAATAAATAAATAATGAAACAAATAAGACAATGAGAATTAATAAGAGAAACGTTCTAATAATATTTTCCAAAAAACATTAAATAGATTAGTTTTCATTTTCGGTTACTATTTCAAAAGTTCTAAAGAGCTAATTCCAAGTATTCGAACAATTTGAAAAACAAAAAATTTACACATTGTTCATACATATATGTATCTACATCATGCCTGTTTTTCTGTGTTTTAAAACGTTTTCAAATCTATTGGTAATTGGAGTACCACCTACGAAGTAGAAAACACATAAAAACATTTTTGTAAATTTAATTTTGTCGTTCATAAGAATTTTTTGTGGCGTAGTCCATCAAACAATTAGAAAATATTTACCTTCTGAAGTGCGTTCGAAATTTTTGTTGTCTTGATGTGGTTTATAGAAATTGTAAAAAAATTTTATAGTGGACACATGTACCATTCCAGCGCATCGGTGGTCATTTCCTGATTCCGCCCTGGGGATGAGATACACACCCAGCAAACTTTTTTAAAAGTAAAAGGTGCGAGCAAAGTTTTTGGCCATAAAACTGAAATGGTAATATGTTCGTCTAAGGATTCTTGATATTTTATAGCGGACACATGTACCATTTCAGGGCACTAGTTGTCACTGCTTGGTTCAGCCCTCGGGATAAAATACACACCCAGCAAACTTTTTGTAGTGAAAAATTATGTATTAGCCAAATAAGTTTTTGGCTATAAAACCGAAATGGTATAATGTGCGTCTAAGGATTTTTGACATTTTGTATTGGACATATGTATTATTCTAGCGCATCAGTTGTCACTTCCTGGTTCGCCCTAGGGGATGAGATACACACCCAGCAAACCCTATGTAGTGAAAAAGGTGCGAACAAAGTTTTTGGCCATAAAACTGAAATGGTAATATGTGCATCTAAGGATTTTTGATATTTTATAGTGGACACATGACCCGTTTCAGCGCACCAGTTGTCACTGCTTGGTTCGGCCCTCGGGATGAAATACACACCCAGCAAACTTTTTGTAGTGAAAAATTAAAAAAAATTTAATTAAAAGTTTGAAAAAAAATTAAAATTACACATACACAGAGGCAATTACATATGTTTTCGTGTAATACATTAATATTATTGGTTTTTTATTCCATTAAGTTTTCAGATTCTGAGTCCTGAATTTTGTTTTTCAGTACAAAACTGAATATTTCAGGTCTATGTACAGTTTGTAAAATAATGTTTTCAAACCTAAAATTTTTTAGGAATTTCGCTTTAAAAAAAGAATAACAACAACAAATTTCATTAATTTGTATTCTATCTATCTATCTATCTCACATAGAAATTGTTGAAATTATTAACCGTGCTGAAAAAGAAGGTAGACTTGAACTTAAACAAACACCAGGCGGACCAAAAAAAAGTAACGCGGTACATTGAAACGTGAAATTATTGTCGAAAATCCTCATTTAAGTGCCAGGGGAATAGCACTTGACATCAATATTCATTATTGATAGGATGGAGTAGATATCTCTCATCAGACGGTTCGAAACGTGCTGCGAAACTGTAAATACTCTTCAAGAGTGGCCAGGAAAAAACCTCTGCTTTCCGCGTAAAACATTGAAAATATGTATAATTTTGCAATTGACCACATTTCACGAACACGAAGGTAATGCTTTACTACCATGATGGGCCTAAAAAAGTTTGGTATTATATAATACCTACACTAAAGTTTGGAAAATTGTCTGTTATGGTGTGGTGTTGTGTATCAAGCAAGGGTGTTGGGGAAATAAGGATCTTGGATGATATAATGACTAAGGAAGTCTATCTGAATATTTTAGAAAGCGAATTACGTAGTAGTGCCGGAAAATTCGGATTTGTTGATCATGAAAACCCCAGAAAGTTAAAATACAAATTTGACCAAGATAACGACCCAAAACATAAATCTATTATATACAGTCGAACTTTCCTATAGTGAATCTCCACGGGTCCAGACAATTGTTTCACTATATAGAAACTTCATTATACCTAAATATTTTTTGTTTGTTTTTTATTTATTTAAAATAATCAGGTGTTTTTGTTTGAACTACATTTTTCCATTTTTCTTTATCAATAAAAGCTTCAATTAAATTAAGACATTTAAATATATTTGTCGGAACGTTGCTCTCAATCTCCATAAAAGTTCGTAATATATCAAGAGAAGAGGAAACGTGTTCTAATGAAGGTGACGTTTTATATATAAATATTTGCCATTACTTCCCCAACCAGTTCCTCTTCATCGTCATCTGATATAATCTGCTGTAATCCACGGCTTTCTAAAACACTGCTTAGAATATCTTCATCGCACGGAATGCCCATGGTTTGCACATCAATATCTGCACTGACATAGTCTTCAAATGATGCATCGATGTTAACTACTTTTCTAAATGAAGCCTGTAGAACAGCTAAATCTGATAGTGGAAGAAAATCTTCTTCATCTCAATTAGTATTTTGAATCTGCATGTCATCTTTTGAAAATCCTGCCTTTTGGAAGCAGTTGGCAATAGTCTCTGGTTTAACATAGATATTCCACACTGTGCTTAAATTTCGAATAGCTTGAAGCAAATCTATGGCTATTACAGGTTTGTTTTCTTCCATTTGTGACAATATGTTCATCAAAATTTGTTTTCTGTAAAGTTGTTTTATATTGTAGATTATGCCTTGGCCCATTGGTTGAAGAGAAGTCATATTGGGAGGAGAGTAGACAAGTTCAATATTTTGTAGTTTATATTTTACGTTCTTTGGATACGCAGTGCAGTTGTCAACAAAAAGCAGAACCTTTCTTTTTTGCGAAGCAAATTTTTTGTTCAGCCCTAAAATCCATTTGGAAAAAATTTCTCCTGTCATGTACCCTTTTTTTGTTGAAATCATAATCCACATCTAGAGATTTTATTCCTTTAAAGCATTTAGGGGTTTTAGCCTTTCCTACAACGAGCAGTTTTAGTTTCTCCATACCAATCATATTGTTTCCTACTAGGACACTTATTCTTTCTTTGCTTTGTTTTCCACCAAAGCACTTTTCATTTTTGAATGCAAGTGTTTTGTTTGGGAAGCACTGGAAAAACAAACCGGACTCGTCGGCATTGAAGATGTCAATTGCATCATATTTTTCAATTAATCTTGGCAAAACGTTCCTTATCCATTCATCACGTTCTTCTAAATTAGCGTCAGCGCTTTCCCCACACAAGGTTTTTAAAATTTGTCTAACCATCCAGTACTTGCTTCGAACTCTTCGTGTTCCAAAGAATTAGCGAATTCTTCTTTGGCTTTTTGCTTCAAAAATACTCCAGATACGGGAAGATTCTTAGAACGAGCGGCCGTAACCCATTTGAGCATTGCTTCGCCAATGTCTTCAAAAAGACAGTTTCGAACTCTCTTACGCTTAATGCTTAAAAATGCTCGTCTTCTACATTCTTTTGAATAACTGACTTGTTTTTTAAAATGTTTGATAAAGTACTGGGAAGAATTCCAAACTCTTTAGCTATATCTTTTTTCTTTGATATCCCTTCTTCAAGTTTATTAATTACTAATAACTTTTTTTTCAAGAGAAATACTACTGCGGTGCATCATTTTCGTTCACTGAACTCGTCCAACTGATGTTAAAAGTCAAATCATTAACTTTTTTGTTTTCATTTTCATATTTTGGGAATCCCAAAAATAATACTTATTTTCCTTATAAATAGTGTTGCTAACAAGTGTAAAATAAAGCTAGTAAAAATAGTTCACTGTATGGAGACGAAAACACACGTAAAATGTATTTTTGTTTCCAAAATGTTGTTCAATGTAAAGAAAAATTCACTCTATGGAAATTCATTATACGGAGATCAAAATACATTGAAAGTTCACTATAAGGAAGTTCGACTGTAATTAAAGAAAAGTAATTGATACCCCGGCACAAAGTCCAGACTTAAACCCGATAGACAATTTGTAGGTCCATTTAAAGAAAAGGCGGAAGAAGGTCTCCGAAAAACAAAAACCAATTAATATCATTTATAAACGAAGAGTGGGAAAAAATACGTACAAAATACGATATACTACGAAAACTTATTAGCTCCATGGGTAGACGTCTGGAAGCTGTAGTTGAGGCTCAAGGTGGGCAGACAAAGTTCTAGCAGGCAAAATGTTTTTTTTTACAATTTTGAAAACATTTATTTTACAGAGTACAAACTGATATATTTTTTTTTAAATTGCGATTATTGTTTTGTTATTAGAATTAATTTTATTTTTTTTATTGAAATATCCTTATCATAATATTAATCTAAAATCCTGTGAATTAAAAAAAAATATAATATATTTATAAATTTTACTTAAAAATTAAAGTTTCATTTAAAGTTTTGAATTTTCTTTAGTATTGAAACAGTCTTTTTTTACAAACTGCACATGTTTTAGGCCAATTCATCATATGCTTGTAGATGTCTGTTTCTGTTGTTGTGCACAAAATATAAACAAAACACACATGATATATAGACATGCTGGTGCGTGTGTGCTTGCGCTTCTAGCATCTACAATAAATGGCTGCATCAAGACATTCATTTATGCGTCTCCGCATTTGTTTTATTTCATTGCACTCTATTACATAGTAATTTTTGCAATGAGTAATAAAAGAATGAGTATTCTAAGAAAACCAAGCACAATACTCCACTTGATACATAGTAAACCAACACAATACTCTACCTGCTATTTCGCAATGAATTATAAACTCTGTTTGCTTTTGAAGTACACCAAGTACACCAAGCCAAATATACTTTTTTTTTATTTCATTGCATCGCCACTGCATTGTCATTGTTCAAACGGCAATTAGGGTGGTGCACAAAAATTGTGTTACCTTGCATATGTATAATATGTATTTATTTGAACAGATATCAATAAACGGCCCCCTAATGTATGTACGCAACTAGCCTATTCACACACAAACATAACCAAAGAGTTTTTTTTTCATTTGAAACAGCAATGAGTACTCATTTCAGTGTACTCTGAAAGGTAGTACTTTTGTTTTGCTTATAAAATGTTTTGATGTCTTGATGTTTTGTTTCGAAATGAATGATCGTAGAAGTGCTAGTTTGTTTTATTGGTAGCGAATGTATATAATATTTTACGCATTCACTATTAAAGTGAATGTCTTGGTATGACATTTAAGACATTCATTGCAGATATTTAATCCACAACAAAGTAATTTTGTTCTAAAGAATGTCTAACATGGAAAGTAGTTTTAGAAAAAAACACATTAAATGGCAGTGAAAAAGTTAGTGCTTTCTTCAAAAACACTTCAGCATCAGCTGTTCTGTGGAAAATATATTTGGAAATTAAATGAAACTGTAATACTCTAATTGCAATTATATAACAAAAGTAAAGAAAAATTAACTAATTTTCTACATAAATACGGCACTAAAAACTCGCTATTTATGTTGCTGCCTCGGAATTCGTCTCAGCTTAACAGGTTTAAAATGTTGTTTAGGGCTTGTCCGACGATATACCAACAATAACAACAATAACAACACGAACAAAACTGACTAAAAGCAAAATAACTGGCCTAATTCATTAACCATTTTACCTACAATATTATGTTTGATTTTTAAAGTTTTGAAAAGACGCGATTTCCAGAACATGCCTGTGTGTACGCACATATGGATGTATGTATGTAGAACTACACACACATGTAAATAAATTGTTCACTTTACATTTAACATTCCAAAATGATGATTTGCATTTTTTGTTTTGATGACGATATAGTTTTTCGGTAACAACGTGCTTTAAAGGTTTTAATCAAGTCACAATATATTACCCCTCGTTTCAAGTAATTTACGACTACATACATATGTATGTACATACATACATACAACATACATATGTAAATATTTTGGCGTGCACAAAACGTTACAATTTATTAAACCTCTTTTATTGTCTGCTATTCGCATCCACTGCAAAAACACACGTTCGCTAGTTTATCGCGCGCTCGTATTTGATTAGAACTTGTTAAATGAA
This sequence comes from Epicampocera succincta, assembly GCA_932526305.1. Classification (NCBI taxonomy): domain Eukaryota; kingdom Metazoa; phylum Arthropoda; class Insecta; order Diptera; family Tachinidae; genus Epicampocera; species Epicampocera succincta. Next base: position 44,374,850 of record OW052037.1, on the reverse strand, counting down.
ATTTTAAAAAAATTTTCATTTGTTCAAATTTTGCATTAGTTTATTTCTATGTTTTTTTTGCGTGTGTAGTCGACGTTTGAAAAAGGCGATTGACATCAATGAAATTCTTCAGTAGTCGCTGGTCGTCAGAAGAGTGAATTTCGAATTCGTTGATTGTTTTTGTTGTGAAAAATTAAATAAACTACAAAACAATTTGCTGAGTAAGTTTAGCTTGGATTTAAATGGATACAAATTAATTAATTAATTCTTAATTAAATGCACTTTTGAAGTAATACTTACACCATTGTGCGAATATATAGCGGAAACAGACCTTAAAAAATTCAGAATTTTATAACAAAAAAATTTGAATTGCAAAGTGAAAGTTTTATTGGTATTCTTGAGTAGTTTTGGCTTCGCAACTTTAGTTTGTTTATCGTTGACGACAAATAATTCGAAAAAGGGAAGTTGTGCAAGTGTTTGTTCGTTTTCAGTTGCGCTGGTATTTCGAATTCGCAGTAATATTCGTTTTTGTACATGCGAATATTTAAAGCGATTATTGTAAAAAATGTTGATATATTTTTATTTTCTTAAGCGTGTGCAATAATATTCAGAAATATATTATTGCCGGTCCCACGGCAGTTTAAGCGTTGATGCTAGAAGCTAGTCAGGGCACTCTGCTTTCTGGGTATAGAGGGGAAGGAGTCCCCTCTCTAGGAAGATCATGTATGACTTCGGTTATGCATGTTCTTCCGAAACCTTCACCAAAGGTCAATTGACAGAACGGGGGTACCAACACGGCTTAGGAAACCTTTGGCTTTCTGGATCGGTCATTGGTTGCGGAGCCTCTCCTTGGCTGAAACGTCCTGGCTGTAATTTATACATATATAATACGTTGGGGAGAATCTTCAAGGTGCTGTTGCCTTGCCACAGGTCTGTTTTATGCAAGGAACTAGATTGAGGGGAATATACAGGCGAGTGTGGTTAAGGCCTGATGTTCCTTCGTGTTCGGGCTACCTACTCAGGAGCCTAGTCATTTCTCTCCTTCTGGGGAAAAGTATAAAACAAAGGGATTAGATAGCCCAAGCTCTTAAGCAAGGAGTTTATGATTTGTGCCGGCAGCATATTTTAAAAAATTGCCACCTGTGTGTGTGGCCTTACCGGGTGGGTACATGGGATCACTATTAATCGGCACCCTGTTCACTCAAGTGGATTTGATACACTGCCAGATATAACCATCAAGGCAGGTGCTGGCATGAAATCATATCCAAAACTGCCCGTCCCACGATATCAAGCGCTTACGTTCACCAGCATTTCGTAGAGTAAAACAGTGATTTATAGACTTCATATTGCCAAATTTATTCATCACTAGCATTAGTTATTTCCGACACGCTGCAATTAGTGCAGTTGAATTGATTTGAAGTTGTTTGCCTTTTTTAAAATTTTGTTGAACCTTAAAGTTCGACATTCTGGGACAACAGATCAGTCGTAGAAATTCGTTTGTTGGTCCATTTGACGTAAGTATATATTTGTGAAATTAGGAAAAAGTCGTTTTGTATGTAGACAATAAAATTTATTGGTGGACAATTGTTAATGGAACGATGCAAAGTCCAAGAACAGTGGCAGTTGGTCTTAATTTTATGCTGTTGGTATTGTCAGTCCATGTTGCTTCGAGAACGACGCTATACGCCGATGGCTGTCATCACTAACTAAACTAAACGGCACACGGTTTCAATGAGCGATTTGAGCGCCAAGTCCTGGTGGTGGTATAATTCCACCGTGACCTGGCAATTTGATTTCGTTCATAATTTTCGTGTAGAGTTTATTTTTTTTTTAATTTAAAATAAAATAAAACAAGCACTGAACTGAACGACACTTTTGTTTTTGTTGTTTTATACAAATTTATCAAATAAGAAAACGTTATCACTGTCCATGAAAACTTGGAAAAACAGTTCCTGAAGATCATAACTACCGTACAGCTATAAGTATGTATGTATGTACATAATAGAGCACGTTTGTATAATTAAAAGCTTGTGTATATCGTGTACTGGTCTCATAAAAATGTGATGCTACAGCGCAATATAAAGATTTATAGTATGAAACGACTGAAACTAAGTTCTAAAGCGCATATTAAACGATAGATAGTACATAGATATGTACTTACATATGTATGTATGTATTATAAAAAAAAATGGTTGAGTTAAACCACAATAAAATAATACTCTTATCATTCTTTAAATAAAATATTTAAATTAGCAACCAAAATGTTGTTTGGGGTCGCAAATACCACAGACATACAATAATAAAGACAGAATTCTACAACTACTTAGATATCTACCGTTAAATACGTATGTAGACACATATGTACATACATACATACATACATATATGAATAGCGCGAAATTTCACAAGAATAGACCGAGCACATCAGCAAGATTCTTAAGTGGCCAATCCTGACAAACGTGATTTGCTTTGTTGTTGCAAATCCAACTCTAACTTTTATGTGCTCAGGATCGAAAATTTACCCGGATTGGTCTGATAACCACAATACATTTGGTAGTAATATAACTTTTGTACTACTTTGTCCCTATAAAGAAGACAAATAAAAATTTACTGGTCTGTTCACGAACGAAATCATTGCATTTGAAATCGCCAAATTGCATCAAAAAGCAAACTTTTTCTTTTATTATTTTTCTAACACAGTGACGTTGATGGTGATGATTTATAATAAAAAGTTTTAATCTAGTCGAAGTTGTACCATTTTTGTTTTGAGATAATTCGTGTTTTGAAAACACTTCGTTAAGCAGTATTTTCGTGGAATATGTATCGCACGCCCATGTCTTACACCAATTGCAGATCTTGTGCATTATTTTACGCATGTTTGAAATGACATAAAATATATCGGCAGTTTATTGTCGGATATTTCAGGAAATTGATTAATTGAAGAAGAAGAAGAAAAAGTTGAAGCTGTGCAGCGCCCTAGTGCCATTTCGGTCGGTAGGCGTTATTGAATGTAGCTCGTTTCAATTACAGACTTAAACATCTGTTTTAATAAACTTGGCCAGAACTTTCTGCGTTTGCCTGTTGATCTGAAAGCGGCTGTTATTCTCTAGGTCGTTTGCATTGTACATACAAACATATACATACATGCAGCTAAGGCGAATATATATGTATGTATAATAAGTTAAGAAACGCTGTCCGTTGACCGCAATGTTTTAGATTTGGTAGAATATGTCGACAGGATTTTTTCCAATGAATCACTGCCATCATTGTCTGCGCTATTGCCAAGTATGTACTCCAGGTTATATATTTTTCAGACAAAATATAAATAGTGCAAGTTGTACTATATAATATTACAACTCCTTTAAGTCCAAAAAACCAAAAACTGATGAATGTGCCCCACGTTCCCGATATAATATATGTATATATACGTATCTATATATATATTCTGTTTATATATATATATAAACACAACTAAAAAAAAATGCAATTGGAGTTATTAGCGGCAAACTAAATCGATATGTTGTATATATTCACGTGTATAGCATGAAACTGAGGGCACCCTTTTGCCGCTGCTGACCGAAGTCATTCGCATTGAACTATTATTTGATTGAATATTTGTTTCTTTGTTTGCAGAAACAATGACTGATGTTCCGAGGATTGTAGATTTACCATCCGTCATAGAACCCCATTTGAATGGCGGCAAAGTTGTATCGTATACCAGCCGTTATCTCACCAAAGCCGGCGATAATTACGGCAGTGTAATGCTCGCCATAATGACAAATATCCAGGGACCTTCCGGCGACATAGAAGAATTGCCGCTTGTGGCTAAATTACCGCCCCTAACAAATGATCTATTCTGGCAAATGTTCCAACCGGAACGCACTTGTCTTACGGAGAATGCCGTCTATAAATATTTGAGTCCTGCTATACGTTCTTTGCAACTGGAGGCCGGCGTTGAGGAAAGTGAACTTTTCGACGGTTTTCCAGCTTACTATGGCAGTCGAATTTCACTGAAGCGAGATGCTCAAAAGGTAGATCGTGATGCGGTATTAGTGCTGGAAAATCTGCAATCCTCCGGCTTTAAAGCGGGCGATCGCCACAAGCCCTTTGATATGGCCCAAACAAAACTTATCTTAGGTGAAATGGCTAAATATCATGCACTGCCCATAGCACTGCGTTTAAAAAAGCCACAAGTATTTGAAAGCCTGGTGAGGCCATACTTCAGAAGATTTAATATGAATACTGGAATGACGCCCGAGGTGAAGGAGCAAATGGAAACTGTAAGTGGAATTTTCTCCTTAGACTCCAATGGTTAGAACTTTATTAAGTGCTTAAAGTTGGAATTTGCTCTTTTCGCATTAAGACAGCTTGAGGAATGCTCTGACAAATACATATGTATGTACATATTCATTCTTATCGTAAACGTCTTGAGAACATGTAGTTTCGAACATTTTTGTTCGCATTTCTGACAAATTGGAATCGCGAATAATTTGGCTATTAAAGTTTCTGTTGTGAATTATTTGCGAGCAACACTTTTAAGTGAATTAATCGTAGTTGTGAGTGTTTTGTAAGAAATTCATAAAATGTAAATCGACGAACGACGAACGGTGGGGAAGAAACGACTGCATCGGATGAGCTTATACTGAAGTGGAGGCAAAGTAAATCTAATACATGTTCATATATTGGCGATAGAATAAAAATATTTTCCGATATTTGTTGTTTGTGTCTTAGTGGTAATAAGTTCGCTTCTGGTTAGTTATTGTGAGATTGTGACAGTTTTAATTTGCAGGAGTTCTTGTGAAATAATTCACAAAAATGCCACACGCGACATCTGCCAGACAATTATTTGCACTTGCGTTCGAAAATCACTCTGAAATCCAAACTAAAAGGAACATGTTTCGTTCTGGTTGCCATCGGCAATGGCGTGAATTAATTCATTTCCGAAAATTTGTTATAGGAAACGTTCACGATAGTAGATGAGAAATTTGGATAGATTTTTCATAGGCACATAAAACTCTATATATACGAAGCTGAGTAACTTTTGACATAATTTGCGAGAAACTATTAATTAAGGGGATTTTTTTAAATAAATTTTCTACTCGTACGCTTTTTATCTTTGCATATCCTTTATTTACCATCTGTTTGAATATTCTTTAAAACGATGAAAGAGTTGGTAGAGTATTCGAGCAACAGTCAGTTCCTAAAAAAGATCATGACGGAATATCATCAGTTCTGCTCTGACTTGGTTATCTCTGCAAAATAAAAATAGCGAAACACTACTCTTCCTTTTATAAGGGTCAAGCACTGAATACTGGTCCAAAAAGCCATTTTCGCATAATCTCAAGTATTTGCTACAAAACTCTCAAATAATTAAACAAAGATTTACTTTAAGTACATACATACATAAATACATTAAATGCTCGAATACAATGTGCAGCTGAGGCGTGAGGCGAGAATTATGTTAAAAGTAAGACTAAATTTACCAGCTTTAACTGCACAGAATGGGCGGGTTAACGAATACCATATGCCCAAGATGGTATTAACAGACTTTTATAAATGTCACTGTGTCTAACTTATACGAGGCGTTCCTTCACATGGGGAAGTAGCAGCGTGGCTGACATGAAATTCCTCAAATAAACCGTAAAACAATACAGTTATCGGAGGCAAATCACAACGAGTGAGACGCAAAACTCTCGAAGGCCAAAAAGCAACAACAAGCCTGACCGCACCTAAAAAAAAATTATTAGGATGACGCGAAAGCTGCTCTTCAGCCCAGAGCTGCTGCTGCGACTAAAAGTAAAAACACATTTTTTCAAATGTATGACATATTGTGTTGTACCAGAGATGCCATCATTATTTTCCTTCATGCAAAGATTACAATTGGAAACCACGAAATCACGCCTTATCGTTGCGTTTGCATATTTTTCGTACTTTTGTACGCCCTAGTCTCAGCAGCACATTGTGTCCCAGGCTTAACATTGAGAATTAAGAATTTTCTCCCATTTGTGGGGATTTCTCAGAGAGTTGAGGACAAAGTGAGATGGCAGCACTACGACAGCTGACATTTTTTTGTTTCTTACATACATATATGCGCTTGAAAAATACCTAAAATGCCGTACTCAACGTTGGAAGTCCAAAAGCCTTGTCCCTTACGCAAAGTTTGCACAAGCGACAGAGATATTCCTTTTCTTCTTGCACAAAATAGGCCACATTTTTTTTTCGTGCAGATTGGTTAAATTGTCAAGTAGTCAGCTGTTTAAATGAAACCAATATTGAAAGAATACGGGGAGTTATTTAAATAAAATTTTTAATGAAATTAACAAAGGAAAAAAAATATGGAACAATTGAGGTTCATGCTTGAATTTTACTTAAATGTTGAGAAAAGGAATCGACCATGAATGCACTTTATAAGCAATAACAGTGGTACCGTGATCGCTGCGTGTAACGAGTTTGAAGCATTAGTTGCGCAGCTGGTAGATTTATCAAACGATTTGGAAGATAATGCAATTTCCGACTTTGTTGAACAACACTCTGACAATGGGGAATATTATACATATGTTTGACGATTTAAAAGTTTTGTGTGTGCCTTTTTTTTATATTAAAATGACGTTTTCTTGTGGGATAGAAATTCGATTTTTAACGTTTCCGTACATTTGTACACTATTTCTTTAAGCACAAAAGAGAGCTTTGCCCAAAAAGTACGTTATCATACTTAAATATTTTTTCTTGGGAAAACGGCTACAAAACAAATAGAATCGTTACAAAGTTATCCCCCCTTTTGCCAGGAGATGTTTTAAAATATTCTAAAGTGGGACGCCAACTGTTTTTGCGCTATAAAAGCATGAAACGTTAAGTTCTATCAAACAATAAATGGGTGCTTCCCCCCCCCCCCCCCCAAAAAAAAAGGCGCCCATAAGAGAAGTTTGAAATGCTCTCAAGAAATCTTTGATTTGAAGAGAAGAAAATCGAGGAAAAGTTTCAGTCACTGAAAGTTAAATAAATGATTTATGTTACAAACATTCTCTGATCCCATTAATCTTTCTTCATTGCAGGGACTATATCAGGAAACTGCAAATGCCACAAACAATAATGACAACTGCGTTGAACGTGTTAAAGAACTGATGCAGGAATATGACTCTTTTGCTGCCAAGCCCGACAAAGAAGACGATCTCTTCACTTCCATTGTACATTGTGATATGTGGATAAATAATTTAATGTTACAGTACGGTAAGCAACAATCGCGCAGTGTGTAGACGTTTGTCATATCTTACAATATTGTCAGTAAATAATGTCTTAAATTCTTCTCTTACAATTTTTGTCTTACTGCGTTATTAGAAAAGGCATTGTTTGCCCATTGTAAGACACCAATATTTTCAGATACGTGAAAATCGTATCCTGAGTTGTCATTGTAAGACAATTGTAAGGTCATGTTTTGTCGTCGTATGCACCTGATAATGACGTCATTGTCAGAGAACTACTGGTGATGTGGCAATCTTTGCCGTACAATAAGCTGACAACTGTGTGAACCGACAATTTTTGTTGACAGATTTCGGAATTGATTTAATGCCAACACCTGCCATCCACTTGAGTCAACTGGCTGACGGTTCACTAGCGCCCCTGTGGCTGCAGAGGCTCACATAGGAGGCAATTTTTTGTAATATGGTGCACGGCTCAAATTATAAACCTATTGCTGTAGAGCTCGGGGTATCTAAACCCCCGGAAGTTAAGAGAAGACAAGACACCTGAGTTGGTTGCCCGAAATCATCGCGGAAGAAGGCGTTCTGGTAGCGAGTCGATCCCCGTTCTGTCCATTGACCTCTGGTGAAGGTTTCGGAAGAACATGCATAACCGCCGTCATACATGAACTTCCTAGAGTTTTTCTTGCCGTGCCAACCGAAGGACCCCTTCTCCTCTATTCAACGGAAAGCAGGGTGTAAATCGTCAGCGTTTAATCCGCCCCGGGGGAAATTCTTTGTTGACAGATGGATTTATTGTCACACTTGTTTTATGGTATTGGCATTTTTCTTTGTCAGTGCATTGTTAGATAATATTGTGAGCTCTGACAGCCGCCAGTGCATGACGCTATAAAATACGAACATTGAAATAAAATTTGCTAAAAAAAAATCCATTTCAGATGAAAATGGTCACCCCTGCAAAGTGAAATTTGTGGATTTCCAAATCGCGCAATACGAAAGCTGTGTACACGACATAATATTTTTGTTATTTTCCAGCGTTGAAATTTCAATACTGGAACACCACCTTGATGAGCTGCTCAAGTTTTATTATCAGACATTTATAAAGTGCTTGAAATCGGTAAATGTTTGCACTGATCAATATTCGTTTGTCTGGTAAGTGAGCGGGTGTGATACCCAATAACATTTCTTGATGTTGTTTTGCAAAACGTGATTAGAATTCGGTTGCTTTTGTTGACAAAAATGCTGTAAAATTCAAATCAACTTGTTGAAATTATCACAGTTCTTTGTATCGTTGCGTTTATTTGTCACAATCGAAAACATTTACAAATATTTCAATTTGCTACCAGCAGTTCTAAATCTTAAAATTTTTTTCCATATCGATCGTTTCAGTTTCATGAAAGAGATTCACAAATGTGCCCCCATCGAAATTTGTCATGCGCTTTTTATGACAAAAATCATATTGGCCGATAACAGCACAATACCGGATGACTACAAGGACATTAACATGGATGTTTTGGGCCGCAACGTGGGCAAAAAGAATATTACAGATAAAACGGGCGACATTATACGAATTGCCCAAAAATATAAATTTTTCTACAAAGACTAGCGAGTAATTCATAAGAAATACAATGAATTTTAATCAAATTTGGCTGGAAATTAAAAATTTTTCTTAATCTTTAGATTTTAGAAGTATTGATTAGGATTTTGTAAATTCTAAACTTAGTTAAATTGTACTACAAGAATCTAGTTGAACTAAAATAAATCAGTATAAAAGAAATGTTTTGTTTTTGTTAACTATTTCGAAGTTACTCTGCGGATCGTGATATTTGGAAGTATGAACGCTGTGACTTATTGGCGTTGCATCTCTGAGAGAATTGGGTTTCAAATTTCGGCAAGATTCGTAGTTTTATGGCAACTAAATACATACATATGTACATACAGTTAATTTTTTTCTTTGTATGGACTCACCCTTTGACTTGGTTTGAATTACTTGTCCATACATACGTACACCTGTGATCGCAGCGCCTTTAAAGAGACCCATAGAAACATACTGCTGACAGCTACTGCCCATGAACCCCTTGTATGCATGTGGGGTTGCTATCTCACTACAAACCTCGCAACTATTATTTAAAAATAAATCTTTTTTAGTTTAAAAATCTACTTTAAGTTTGTTCTTTTATTTTTTCATAAAAAAACATGATATGATTATGATTTAAGAAAAATTCATAAATTCATTTGATACGAGTAGTTCATTTAAACAACTGTCAGCAATAACAATTCATTTTAAAATCAAAGTTATTTTGATTTTTCGTCCTGCATTGGCTGTGTGACACATACATACATACATATTCATATATGTAAGTACATGAGCAGCAGTAGCGCGTGCCTTGAGACAGTGTACACGTACATATGTACATATAGAGATTGAATAGCGTCAACAAGCGCGGATAAATAGAAAACAAAATGCAGAGTTTCCATTAAGTTAAACAAATTCAAACATTGGGCACTTAAATGCACATAATTCTCTTCTTATACAAGAATTTGATTTAAAAAGATTTAAAAACACAGGACAGGCCTCGTTTTTTTCACTGGATTTTCACAGGATATTTTCAGAAAATGACAATATACAGAATAAAATTTGTTCATCTTTATCTCATTTATACTTTTTCAGATATTATTTTCGAGTTGTTCAAAGTATAATTAACTTTTTATACAATAACATATTTTACGAATTGTGCTAAAAAATAGTCGAAATATTCACGCTGTTTGAGGCAATAAAGTTGCCATTACTGTATGTTAAAAATTTCAAATGCTGGCGCCTGGAAGTATGCCACGGAAAACACATTTATACATTTAACCTTTTCATTGCCACTGTTAAATGAAACTACTCAAAGAAGCAAGCGAAATGGCCAACAAACAATCATCCTTATTGCGCTTCTCGAAATATTCGAGAGTTGGTAATAGATTAAGGGCAAATTCGAGTGTTCCATCTTTAATATTTTACAATTCTCGAAGATGTGAACGTTTCTTATTGAATTCGCACAATTTTATTTCCTGCAAACATATTTCGTTGTTGCTTATCTCATTTCGTTGGTATATTTTTTTTTAGCAAACACGTTCTTCAAATAGCTTTAATTCTGCTTGAATCACAGCAAACTACAAGCTATTAATTAAATATATTTGAAAATTTTAGAAATAAAATTTTGAAGGTAAATTTCAACAGCCTGCAAAAAATTTGATTCGAATTTCTATAATCCCGGGTTTTGCTACGTATGGAAAAAATTACATATGCATGTATGTATGTATTTATTAAATTTAACACGTAAATGATTACACACTCGTGTACAGGCAAGCTTCCATAACTCGAATTTGCTATTAGTCGAATGGGATGTGATGAAGGGGTTCGACGGAAGAACCTACATATATCTCAACCTCCCACAAATGATGAATTCATACTGCTGACCGTTGTTTAAGTGAACTCTACAATTAATTTATGAATTTTTCTTAATTGTTTGTGTTTTAATTTGTTCTTATTAACGAAAAAATTAAAAAGCCAATATAGGACAGATTTTGAACTAAAAGTGAATATATTTTGAAAATAATGACAGATTCAGGGGACCATCTCAGGTGTCTTGTCATTATTTTCATGTGACGTGTGAATATTGATTATTGTGCCGAAACTTGGAAATAGGCTATGGGGAGTGGAAAGAGGAAGCAGTAATCGATTTGCATCGTCCCACATTGATAGTGTCGGGGAAGACTTCTGCTCAAAGAAGAAGAATTTTCCCCGTAATACGTTGTGCCAATCGACCACAAACGCATGAGCTCTCGACGAAAAACACACCCCACACTGAAACGATGCTCAAGAGAGTATATACATATACATACATATGTATGTATATACCGATAACCTCTTTCGGTCTCCACTGTACTAGTAACACCAAAATAGATTTTAAAGTGCCAGCGCAGACATGAGATTCGTTTTCCATTTTCGGACGGATGTAGGATGTGGTATTAATAGTGGGGCATCATCTAATTTGGGTCTTCTGGGCAAGGGAATTTTGCATAGAGCTATTTACATACATATGTATGTACATGCCTCTACATATGTACATATATTTTGTGGATAGAAGGACCTAAGGTGTGGCTGGCACATCGCAGATGTTTATTTTGAAAACAGGCGGTACAAGTTGTCATTTAATTTTGAAATTCTAATTCAATGGTTCCAACACCGTCCAATGAAATATTGTTTCAAACAAAATTGCAATCGAAAGCCAAGCATAGAAAATTTATCATTTTCTAAATTGATTAAAGCTTGTCGTCAGTGTGACATTAAGAACGAACAAGCCCTTGACGTTTGTAACTCTGTCGCCGTAAGCGACTCATGGCGATAAGAGTGCCGAAGTAAATTGTAATGAAATATTTTAATTTTGTTCATTCTCTTATCTCGATTTATGGGTTTAAAGACTTCCAACACTTTGATTGACGCACGAGACCGCTTAATGGGAATAAACTGCAGTCTCACACACAAACAACTCAACTGGTCAAGTCAACACTTTCAAATGCTGAGATAATGCCATTCAGTGCACTTTTAACGCCTTGTCCCGCGTAAATGTTGAAATATATGTATGTATGTACTTTATGCGAGTGGTGTGTGTGTGTGTCCGCGTGTGCATATGTAGTATGTATGTACATAAGTTCTTATGTACGTGTGTATGTACATGAATATTCGAATGCGAATAAAAATAATTGATAGGCCAAACGAACTGTGAAACAAACTATCAGAGTTGTCAACATTTTTTGTGCCAAAAATTCCATTAGTTGGTGCCCAAAACTTCTCCAATAACCATAAGAAATTCTCAATTTGGTTTGGTTTCTTTTTAAAGGTGCGTTTTTTATGGTGCGTTTTGAAATTTCAAAGTTGACAACGCTGCAAACTACATATGTATGTATGTATATATGTATGTATGTATAACATTTTAGTTTGCATATCTTTTTTAAAAGATATGACCAAATCATATCAGGACGCGTCAAGTTGCAAAGAAAATAATTTTGACCACACAAGACTACGGGCAGTGCTCGTTATAACGAATCTTTATTTAACGAAAACTCGATATAACGAACAGATTGGAAATATAAAATGAAAAGAGAAATTACTAACCAACATTCTAGTAATTACTTTAGTATGAAGGGAATGATTTCAAAAAGTGGGCGTCGTATATAACGAACGACAAAGAAATTGTAAATCAGAAGCAGCAAAACAGGTAAAAATAAGAAAAGTAAAACACTCCGCTGGTAAAGAGAATTGAATGCCAAATAGATGGTATGTTTCGCAACCAAAGGAAAATATAATTGCCATTAAATGGAACCGAGTTAAAGCCTAACAAATACAGCTTCCATGCAAGTGATGGCTGCATTCACAAGATGACACGGATTTCTGGGGTATAAATGAGTAGGGGTTTCTCAGTGGATGCCGAAGGGAATCAATGACTTTAGCGCTGAGGCCTTCATTAATAAACAGAACCGGCATCCGAGTATCACTGGAATGCCTTGTCTTTGATTGTGATTAAATGGCAATCCAATTGATACCTGTTTTCGTAAGGAACTGGAGTATCGAACTCGAGTATCCTGTCATTATAAGATGTATGTTTGAATTAAATGTATCTTGATTTGTATCGCTATCTGAAATTAGACTGGAGATTAACCCCCATTCCCTGAAGTCCCAGGTTTCTAACTCAGCCCTGTGCCATTGAAAAGTTTTACCCCTTTTTATGCTCTATATTATGTAACTACCCTGCCCTTAAAGAGAATTTGCTTTCTACCTGTTATATAGCGCGCAGTGTGCTGAGTATTTTTTTACGACATTGAAAGGTAAAATTGCGAGAGTGCCCCTGTGGGCAACTGGCCATCTGCAAACATACTTTCTTGCTTCTGGCCCATACACATTAAGTAGCGTAGTGGCATTTATTCGCGTGCGATTGGCCTTAATGTGTCACGGTTGATTGAAAAGCACCAGCTTGGTAAATGATTATAAGGAGTGTTTGTTGTCCTTTGAAAATATATAATGTTTTTCAATTACAATATGAAACATTAGATTTAGAATTTGAGGTTGAGTAGTCGTACTATAGTTAAATAGGCGTTCCTTTTTATATTTGAATGTCATACATGCAAAGCAATTTTAGCAACATGTCGTCCTGTCGAAGCCACACGTCGTTGGTGTTTATATCATCTAATTTAGGTGAAAAGAATCGCGATATAGAATCCACTAACCACCAACTGCTTGGATAGTGCCAATTGCGACACCAAGCTATTGGGTGTGGACTAGTACTGAATTGCACAATAACTTGATTTAGGAAGTGCGCATGTGTGTGTATGTTCGTGTGATTTTACATGCGTTAACACAGTACTCGTTGTACCAATCGAAATACAACGCATGACGGATTCCTTATGCTCCGTCCTTTACTTTGTCTTGTTAAGGAGGTTCAGTGCTAGTGTGCATTTCTTTTTTATAAACTCCGCAAGGTTCTCAGGTATCGGATTATCGCTGAGGTTATTATATAGAGCTTGTTTCACATTCAAGAAGCAGGTGCTTTGAGTCTTCTTCTTTTGGCAAATCTATGCAAATATTTGTTGAAGTTGCCAGTTTGGTCATATGTAGCTTGGGTTAAAAAATACCACATTTCTTCTGTAACCAAGTTCTTATATCGGAGATATATACATACATATGTACATACGTCCATCTCACGGTCACGTCGTGATGCCGTCGGGAATGATATCAGGTAGATTCTGTAACTTTGTGTACTCTAGTTGAATCGATTCTATCACAATATCTAGCAACGCCAGCACTAGAGCCGTACTAGTGGGTGCGGTTGGGTATTATATCGACATCTTCGAACACTATATACCAGCATATAAAGCTCTCAGTGTTTGTGGCTCCTGTAGTTGTGTTAAAGTTCTAGTGCTGCAACGAATGGTGGGGCAGCAGAGAGGATTTGCGCATGAACTACAATATTTATAATTGGAGTTTATTTCTTCGGATCAGCATAATTTGGGATTGTTCTGTTCAATATTTAATCGCATGTGAGTATTTAGATACGCTTATGAATAATTTCACTGGTCCTACATTTGTACATACAAACATACTTACATACATTTGTAATTAAAAAAAAAAGAAATAAAAAACAAATTCAAAAGCCATTAAATAAACAATTATAGAATATCAACAGAACATTAAAATCTGAAGGCAACACAACTCAATTACAACGCGTTACAAATTAACTCATGAGTCAATGAGCTCCAAGTAAATACGCGAATTCGACAATTGGACAGCGACGAAACACCACCATCCATGAACATTAATAATCATTATCAACAAGACAAAAGCCAAGCAAAACTCTGGCATGATCACTTGGTGAACGCGTGTACGATTTCTTGCACAGTGGCACGAAGGCGGTTTTTAAGAGCTATTTTACATATTAGGAACGAATTGCCAATTAATATACATACACACATACATGCATAAGTACATATATGTATATGCAGATACTTTTTGGAACAAAGGAACTATTGTGTAGAGGTACACATCGTCAGCTGAAATGTAAAATCACGTAACTAACATTTTTACATGTCTTAATGTAGAAATATCAGTAGATTTTCACTTTCAGTTACGTACTATCGACTTTCGCTTCTAAAATGTCTAATTTTTATTACATGAGAGCAAGAATAGGAGAGGACATGGAAATTGTTGGTACGCGTATGAATCAATTAGAACATCGATTTTGCGCTTTTTTATCCACATGTTCTCAATCGGGTTGAGATCGAGAGATTGCGGTGGCCACGACATAACATGGATTTGGTGTTCCTCCAACCACGCTTTTACAATACTAGCCCTGTGTTTTACATCATTATCGTGCTGAAATGTCACAAAAGTGGCATTTTCCATTCAGCATACGGAAGCATAATTGAGCTAAGGAGGTCTCTATAGATTGTGGCTGTCATTGTATCAGTAATGCGGTGAATCGCATCTATCACATATCCCGAGAAACATTCCCACACCATAATATTTCCCCCTCCATGCTTTACTGTGGCGGTTGTATATCGCGGATTAAACGTTTTACCCCGAACTAAGATCTTCCATCTGATCCTCGAAGATTAAATTTAGACTGGTTCGACCATAACACATTTTTCCATAGCTGTGGAGTCCAATTTAAATGCGTTCGAGCAAAACGGTTTTTTTTCTGACACATACGGTGTTTTGGTACTTCTGCAGCTTCTAAGACCATAATCTCGGGCTCTTCTTTTTATAGTGGAAAAACTTACCACTCGCTTCTCTGGGAACAGCTTTTGGAAATTTTTTTTTAAAAACTCTTAATTTTCCGATCTTCTCCTGCAGTTGTTACACGACGTCTCCTTCCTTTATGTATAGTTTGGATGTTTCCACTTTTAATTATTCGACAAATCGTTGATTTATGAATGCCATATTTTATATAAATTTCTTTTTGAGAAAGTCCACTTTCAAAATCATTTAAAACCTTTGATTTCATATCCAAACTGTATTTGTTTCCAGCCATTTGTCCAAAAATTAGTGAAGCGAGGTGAACGTCCTTAACTCCAAATTTAAACTGGTTAAACATTACCATTAACCTGTTTTTTTTTTGTAAATGCATCCATTTAAATACGAAATTATTAAAAAGAATGTGATTACCGTTATATCCAAGAATTTGTTAGTCTTAATTTTTTCGCTACATGTCCAAAAAGAACAATAAAAAAAATTGAGGAATAAAATTGAGGAATAAAATAGAGGAATACATATGTAATATAAAATATCAATAAACATTTCAGAGAGCAATAACCGCTACGTACTTTTAAACAGCTGTTTAAGTACTTTCATGTACATAGTACATACGTACATACTATATGTATCTACATACACACATTTGCATTGTTAAAAAAACAAAGACAAAAATAAAGGAAAAACATAGTGGCACGCGTCGTTCAATTACCGTATGAAATGCGCTGCAATGTGTACAAAATGAATAAGCAAAAAAATACAAAAACAACAAGTCCTTGTTTATTGTGTTGTTGCTGAAGATGTAGCAGAAAACTTGTTTTTGTGCCAAGATGATGAACAATGACCCAGTTGCTCAAGATCATCACCACTCGAATAAGAATTTGAAATACATAGAAAATTGTAGGAAGTTGTTGCAATATAAAATTCATACATTTTACACTAATTCCAAGGAAATAAACACCTAAACAATAATGGTCAAAATATTTCCATTTGACGTACAAATATAAATAAAAAAAATAATAAAATATATGTAAGTACTTTATGTACATACCTGTGCATATTTTCTTTTTAAAGGTTTGAGATAGAATTAAAACAAATACCTATTTTATACTCAGCTACATACATACTTTATATACATATACATTTGTATGTACTTACATATGTATGTATGTATATACATAGTATGTACATACATACATACATATGTATTAGGAGTTCGTATCGAATAACGAACATAAAATCGGTATCAGAACTGAACTTTAAATTTAGAGAGCTGTCCAAGAGACTTAAGCGCCTGACTTGTTGTCAATAGCCGTACGGCAATTACCGTTTTGTACTGTAATTCCGACCTCCAAACGGTTCGAACAGTAATTATAGTTCATACGATTATTAAAAATTAGATATTTTTATTTGTTGTATTTTAAATTTTTAATACATACCAAGAAAAAAATGGTTCACTTTAATTAGGTAACGAGGTCGTTGAACTGTGGCCACTCCTACATAAATGGCAAAAGTGGCATCACTTTTGTGTAAGACGTAAAAGTAAACATTTCTCATCCGATAATTTTATTCGAAAAACGGTCACTTTTTTAAGACAATACCGGAATTTGAAAATTACAATCACCATCACTTTTTGCTTTCAACACTTCTGTATTCATTGGAATTCAAAACAGATTGTCAAGCTGCCGCACACTCATTTCAATTCACAGTCACCGGCGTAAGTGTATCTAAACATTTCGATCAAAAATATTTTCCAGCTAAATAAAACATTTAATATATGTATGTATGTATGTATGTATCTTAATTTATTGTTTCGTAAAAAAAGCATTTCGAAAATTATTTATCTTTCATGTTCCTCAAGCCATTGCCTTAATTTCTTAGTACTTTTCTTAATATTATTAAGTAAAATTATTGTTTAAATAATTTCTTCGTTCAATTATTTGAAACACCTAAATACGGGTATCTGATATTATTTTCTCCAGGGTACTATGTTTTATGCGACACGCCAAGCCCACTTCACCCCCCGATGCAATTCTGTACTTTTTTCTAGAGTTTCTTCTAGTCTTGTGTGCAACTTGCAAGACACGAATCGACACGATCGGCACGCCTAGAATATTTTCTTCATATAACTTCTGGGTAGTCCACTGAATTTTCATACCAAGAGCATGAAGAGATTCCGCTTCCTCAATGCCAATACTGGATACAGATAAGGAACCGTTTGTGGTCGTGCACTTGTTTCTGATCAAAGAACACTGAAGTATAACTGCTGGGAACGAATCAAAGCCGTCACAATAAATCAGTACATTATTTTAGAGTTTTATATTAATTCTAAGCACATTTTGTTTTTATTGAGCTCATTGCTGAACAAGCTCGATCAACACCAGCTCCTTAATATGCAAAGTATATCTATTACTAGCTCGGCCGTGATCGCGAGGAATTCTGATGTGAATTTATTTCTGTTTACAATATTTTTATGCTGTTTATTATTCTTATATCCAATAAATAATTTCACTCTATAGATAGCGGGTGCTAGCGACAATTAATTCATATGTATGTTGCAATTGATGAATTTAAAATAATACCAATAATAAATAAAAGTAAAACAAAAAAACCAGTAAAGAAAGTTCCGAAAGTTTCTTAAGCATAAAATGCGTTTAATTTTATGCATTTACGAACGTATCCATTAATTGAAAATTAATTAATATATAGTTTTTTTCATGCATTCCGAAGTCTTTTTTTTTACTATTTTCTTCAAGCAGACATTAAGTCGCCAACGAAAGATTTCAGCGTTTAAACTATTTTACTACGTCGTTATTTTGATTAACATTTTTAGAAACCTCTAAAGAAATACTTACATATGTATGTACATATATGTATATGTATATGTACATGTGTATGTACATACATACATACATAAATATGTGCATATGTAAATAAATAAACAATTTCTGATTTATTTCGAATTCATCATTTGTTGTGAACGTGATTTTTCTATTTTTCAGCAAAATATGATGTGAATTAAATAATTCTAACTTACATACTACATACATACATACATATGTATTTATGTACATATGTAAATACATACATATTTATGTATCTATATAGAATTTTAATAAGTTTTGTTTGTTTCTCTCTTCGTAGTGATATATTTTTTCCATTTGAATGCAATTATTAATGTTTGATGAGACTTAAATCGTTTGTTGTTCTCGAAAGGTTTAAAAACGAAAATTAATATTTGACTAGAAAGTAAAAATAGCAATTGTTTAGTTTAGATAATAAATGAATTTCCTGTTTTTATCACTTATTAAGGGCTCATTGGCTTTTACTTTTGGTTGGCGTTTTGCAGTAAATACTGTGTATATACTATGTACATACATATGTATATATGTATGTATGTATTTATGTAGTTACCTCTTACGTGTTGTGACATTGTACATGTGCGGCAGCGTTTTGTGGTTACTGCTTTTATAGAACATTTCATTACCGCTGTCTGCCTTTTTACGGCTGTTCTTTGCGATGGGTTAGAAAATAGAGTCACGAATTGCAGTTGTGTGCCGACTTGGAAGTTGTTGTACAAAAATATTTGCCTAATACCTCAGATGTAAAGACCACATGTTGACAGGCTGCACGAACCGTCCATAGGGGTGTAACTTTAGTCCCTGCTAATAAAAAATACCCATCTACCAATTTCTATCTTATATGCAGTGATATTTTTATTTTCTCTTCTCCCAGAATCTATTGTCATTATCTTTGGAACTTCAGGATCATACGGCGCGTTTTTTTTTACTGGAAAATATGAAAATACACCAATTTTAAAAGAAACATGTTACATTAAAACCAATCATATACACATGTATGCATTTCAAAAACATATATTTCTTTAAAAATTCGAAATCAAACCGCTTCTTTTCTGGGCACCTATACAATACGACACTTTTTAAAAAATCTGCAATTGAAAATAATTCTGTATGTTTGTAGGTATGTAAGTATTTTAGCGAAGTAATTCCGCTTTTAAAATTATTTATTGTAATGAAAAAATATATTATCTTTCAGTGGAATTGAACAGATTAAAAGAGTTTTCGGTGTTATCAATTTTCACTCACGCGAGTTCAATGGCTGCTGAATAAAAATTTGTGGGTTTTTAAAAAGAAAAAATGGAGCCGTTGTTTCCATGAGGTTTTAACTTCCCTGCTAAGATGTATACATACATACATGTTTATGGAAGACTATCAATATTAGGCTGGCCCTAAGCTATGGGGAATTTTTTGTCGTCTTCGTACAAATGTACAGACAGGCCTTAAATTTCGGCCAAACTACAAAACAAAATATGAAGCTTAATAAAAAAAAATAATGTTTAAGAAATTTTTTTTTATGTTGGATGTTTTTAGTATATTTGGCCTCAAAAATAATTTCCTATTCGCATATTATAAAAAAAAAATTAAAACTACTGAAAATGAATAAACATTTTTTGATGAAATAATGTTAAACATCACACTTGTACTTCATTCCTTATAGGTGACAGTGGTCAAGTTACAGCTAAAAGTTTAGAGGATTATTTCGTCAATATACAATGAATGTCCCTTGAATTTTTCGCCCACCAGCAAAATTATCCCTTCTCCATCACTGAATATATTTCGCATAAAAACGGTAAAGATTAAAATACTCGTAATTATGTACGAAAAGTGTATGTATAATATTTGCATCAACTGTATTTCAAAATGAAAACTTGATTTTATAAACGACCATTAAGAAATCAATAATAAAAGATAACTCTGCATTCTTATCATCAGTGCAATTTAGATACTACTTATGACGGATATCCTTGAAAAATACAAACGGGTAAATGTTTAAAAAAATTGATATCTGTGTGTACATGTATGTATGTATGTGTGTATATTCATTAGGGAGGTCTCTTATGCTCATATTTTAAATTGCCGTGAAAGTACTAAATATGCAAATGAGCGGCCGACCTTGCCAAATATTTAAGAGCCATCACAGAGAAAAGTGTGCTAAAAGTTTGACGGTGGTGGTGGGTGACTCATGAATCGAAACCCTTTTGCTTTCGTACATATTAATATGCCTGTAGGTGCATATCGTTACCTTAATATAGAAAGCCGCTAACTCGTTTTTTTCTCAAATCGATTTTTTTTTTTTTGTAAATTTCGCAAGATGGTCTTCCACCACATCATTGGTAAATAAAATGACGTGATCCGACTAAAAATAAAAAAACAGTTGAAAACGTTTCGCAACTACAAAACTTAAACTTTTATTAAGTTTTTTCTCTGTCCTGAAAAGTTAGGAAAACGTTACTTAGGGCCTTTCTACATTAAGGCATCAATATGTATGTATATTCTGTGTACATATGTATTTATGTATGTATACAAGCTTTGAACAATTTGTTTAGGGTGATGTTCATATAATTAAGAAATTGTTTAGATACGCACACACATACACACACACATACATACATGCATGTAGGTATTTATAAAAAAACAACTTAATCTTTATATACTAATACAATACATATATGTACATTCATATGTACATATATAAAAAGTTTACCAGCTGTGCAGATAACGATGTAGGGAAATCAGATTGCAACTGTTTTGCGAACACCTGATTAGCAACAATATTAAACGTTTTCTATAATGGGATATCATACCGTAATACAAACGTACGTGTATAAAGTGTTTAAAACTTAGCTGCTGAAATTAATCGCCTGTCCCACAATATCGAACGTTTGTGAATATTTCAAACAGTGATTTGCATTCGATTTATTAAATCTGTTTTGTCAAACTCCTGCATGACCCGCACGAATGGGTTCCGATGTGTCACGTTGAGCTGAATTACTTTGCTTTTAAACAGTTTTCTGTTGTTCGAAATGCTGTCGAGCTTTCGATATCGTGGCGCATGAGTAGTCATTCCACTGGCAAAGTCCACTATGGCATATTATTTAATCCTGAAATTTATATTACTACAACAGTACAATACCGTATGAATAGTCAGTCTCCCTGCAAAACCTGCTATGGGAATATACAAATATAAATTTTCACAATCCCCTTTTAAGGCGTAAAAGTTTTTATCAGTTTTCTACAATACAAATTATTAATATTATTATTATTAATATTAACACAGCAGGGTTTGCAAGTGGACTCATTGCCGTTTTGTTGGTGTCACTGCTTGTGTCTGTCGCCGCCAGCGCTGCCATTTTAGTTTTTAAAAAATCTTACTGAAAAAACACACAACTTTTAAGCTTGAATGCATCATAAACGGAAACAACCCGCGTTTATTGTTTCTACTGTAAAAAAAAAGCAAAAATTTTAGTTACTTGGTTTTGAGTTTCAGCTGACGATATGTATTTGTTTACATGAAAAATTTGGTTATTGAATTTGCTATTCATCACTTTTGGTGGCTCAAAAACCAGGTATTTTAAGTTCTTAGAAACAAATTAAATTACTTTATGTATAATTCTGGAAAAGAAAATTGCAATGAAAAATTTTACAATCCCTTTAAGTTTTGTTTTTTAAATACTATAAGACAATTATTCTCAAGTGGCAACGCTGATCACAGCAGTCGACGCGTCCTAGCAATTCTTATCAATATTTTTATTTTTTGCTAAATTTGCTGATTTGGACTTCATTTGTGTCTGGATTTTTATTGGAGAATTTCGTCGTTTATAATAAATAAAGAGTTATGCCATAAATAATTAAAACAATGTGTTAGAATTAGTTTCCTTTTACTTTCTTTAACGTCTCTTGCTTTGTTTGCCATGTATGTATGTATGTAGACAACTGGTGAACGGCAAAACTTGCGAAGTTATAATTGCACAAAGACCATTTGCCCATGATGGTTTTAACCATCAGTTTTTGGTAAGAGTGGCTGGAGGTGGCAAGTACTCTCTCTCTCTCTCGTTTTAAAATGTTTTTGCAGAGCATGACAAAATGTTTAATTTTTCCATTCTAATTAGTTCTTAATCCCTGCATTGACTTAATAGCGAAATGAACTTTATTTAGGTTTTTTATTATTTCCACTTAAATTATGATGAGAAACGTGCTATTCGAACTGGAATAATAACACAAATTATTATTCGCTTTTAAAATAGTATAAAATCAAGGATAGATGGATGTGCTGCCGGTGTATTCGAACTTTCGATTTCTAACAGAAAATCGCTGGCCAGCGAACAGTTGTGGGGTTTTATATTGTTTTTTATTAAATAATAAATCATTTTATTGACTTAAAAGTGAGTCAGTCATATATTCATTTGTATAAGTATTTGGGTTTTACTTTTCATTTCATACCTCTAAAACACAAACCAAGGAATGTTCGTTCCAGTTGAACGGCGAAGTGAGTGGTTACAGCTACGTACATATATTCGGTCAATACTGAGCGCTTTTATTTCTGTGCTAAGCGTTTTTTTATTATCGTGCTGTTCTTTTATTAATGTCTGAAAGCTAATAACACTATCTGTATACATACATAGTTTATCTGATAAGTTTTTAGTGTCAAGCATTTTTATGTGTTTTCAATATACTGAACAAATTTATGAGTAGCACATACATACATATACAGTACAATCTCGATTTCCGCGACTAATTGAAAACCAGACCTGATAACAGAACCCAAAATTTTTTTGGTAAATTTCGTGTAATTTTTTATATTAGATTTATTTTTTTCATATATTTACATTTTAAACGTTTTTGACGAAATTTGAGATTTTGAGTTGCTTTTTTTGGTAAATTATTTTTTAAAATAACAGCTGACTTGCGTAGTCCATATAGTGCTGTTGTCGGCTTATTATTTTCCAAAGCCCATTGTATGCATACGTTTTCGATGTTATAGCATCGTCCACTTTAATTTTGTATTCTTCATGGCCTCTATCGTATAAATCCTCCGATTCCGTGTCTGATAATTCCGTTTGCACCTCATTACTTTCCACAGGAAATTCTTATTGAATCCAGTTGTTTATCTTATATCAGCATTTGTGAAAAGATGTCCCATACCAGTTTGAGCTACAAGTGTACCAATAGTTGAAAGATTTTCCTGCTTTATATTTTGTAAAATATTTAACGGCATGTTATCCTCTTTACTCCATTCACTACCGAATTCGAGCAAGGCGTTCCAGGATTTTCCGATATTGGACTTTGATATTAGGAAAAAAAATTTTGTCAAACAAAAAATGCAATATTTCTTCAAACTATTAAAATTAAATGGACTTTTTGCAATTTTGAAGTTCGACTTAAGCTCTTATGATAAAATGCCACAGCTACATACATACATACATACATACATATGTATATAGAATTATATGTAATAAAGTTTATTTTAGAGTAACAAATTTCCCAAACCTGACTATTTGTCAGAGTTGATTGTCTATAATTGATATTGAGCGACAGAAACCACTGAGCCTTTAAGTTACTAAATGAACTATATAGCTCAGTAAAATGAGCTAAACTGAAATGAGCGGTGAATTCAGTGAGTGGAAAACTACAAGTCTACGATACACAGTCATTATTTTACAAGGTACACGACGCTTCACATACGATATTACACTAGTTTCTATTGCATATAATAAAAATCGTGTCTTCTGAACAAAAAAATATGTTTTGCAATTTATAAATATGCAATACACATACATACATACATCCATAAATATTTATATATTTATACTATATAATAATGATGACGAAGTCGCTTGGCTTGGCTTAATAGAAAAACATTTGAATTGCGGTGTCAGCAATATGTCGTCAAACAAATTTCTTATCTCATTAGAAAAATAAAACAACCTTGATCCTCCTCACATTTGAGAAGTCAAAGATGGAAAAAAAAATTCGTATGTTTAGTGAAGAAAACTTTTCACCACTCGCCACACGGCCGGTGAACTTTTTCTACGATTTATTTTTTTTTTTTATATAAACAATTATTGCTGTGTAATAGTGGCCTTTAATTTAATCAAGAGAATCTTGATGCCTAGATTGTGCAGCGTTTTGGCCTGTGTCTGCCTGTGAAAAATGTTTCCATTTTCCGTACAAGCATCGGACTTCATTCTTAGATTTGACGGACCCTTACTGGATGTATGCAATTAAAGAAAATGTTATATAAAACCTAATAAAATACGATGTTTAAGCATGACTCCACTTTAAAGTCTTAATATCTTGCCGCCAATAATGCGTTTCTGTATGACATATTCTGAAATATTTGCAAAATGAATAAATTTTAACACTTTAGGCACAAATCAAATTTTGTCGTTTACCCCATAATTGGCGTTTTATTATACCCTTTCCAAACATGTGAACATTATTTAGCAAAACATATTATAATAATTTAAAAGGTGCCAAGAACAAAATACTCGTAAACTTAAGAGATCTGCATTATTCTACCATGAGTATATTTGCACTTTTCATTCAAATCTATATACGCATGTAAATTTGTATTTAAATAAAATCTTATATTAAAAGTTTGCTCAAATAATTGTTAAAATGGCAATTGACGTTTTTGATTTATTTGGCTTTACCCAGTGGTGCGAATTGGTGACGTTGCTTTTTGATTTAGTATGTGTGTAAGAATAGTGTGAAATTTTCTCAGGATATAGAATTCTTTAGTTTGACAAAAGCAAATTAAGAACTCTTTCCATGCAGGACACTTTATTAATAGCCATACCCAACATCCCAACATTGGGATTTTATGGAGGCCCAACTTCAGCAACTTTTGTTAAGTGAAGGAGATTTGGAGCGCAAAATGTGCCACCCAAACAGCTGATTCATGTAAATGAATGAAGAGTACAAGAAATTGAAATTTGTATAAAATGTGTTTAAAGAAAGTTCATACTTACATACTCGTATGTATGTATATATAGTATGTATGTATGTGTGAACATATCTATATCTTCTTCTTCTTCTTTTGGCGCTACAGGCCGTGGTGAACCTGGGCCTAGGACCAGAACATATCTATATACTTAGATAAAAATTAATGTCTGTCTGTTTGTTTGCGCTTTATAGGAGGCCAAACCCTTGGACCGATCTTCCTGAAATTTTCACAGCATGTTACTGTGACTCTGGAAGGAATAATAGGCTATATGAAGTTTGGATTGGACAGGGGTGCGGTGCACCGCCCACATAACCCAAAAATTAAAATCGCCATATTTTGACATATGTATGTACGTCGATGATATTTGGTATATATGGTCTTGGCATAATTAGGAATACGTACCAGATGAAAAGAGGTGGGACCCACTCCCCTTTTTAGGGAAATTAAACACCGTAATATAGTCTTAACTACTGGACCGTTCGTCATAAAATGTTCACAGTAGGATATTCTTACAAAGGGGCGTGGCATCGCCAATGTGACCACCCAAAATTTAAAATCGTCATATCTTTGGCATTTTTTGACCAACGGCGGCAGTATTTGCTACATATGGTATTGGCATGAATAGAAATACGTACCAAAAGAAAAGTGAGCGGAGCACGCCCCTTTGTTTGTTATCCATGATTCTCGCATGGACAGCTTTATGTTCCATGCTCGCGTGTAGGAAAACCCACCGATTTATAAGTGTATGCTCCTGATGGGCAAACTAAAAATATTGTATATCTAAAAGCATTGCAATAATTAAATTAATATTAAATAGATAAAGTTTTGTAAATATATAAATACTTTTAATTTTATTTTATAACGAGGCGGATAGCGGAGCACACCGGGTTCAGCTAGTAAATATGTATATAAATTCAAAAACAGAAGCACATACATATAGGGTGTTTTTTATTGAGGTATAGAACTTTAAGTTGGCATCACTTTTTTAACTGGCGGCCATTTTGTCAGCTGTCAAGTGATTAATATTTAGTTTGGTTTGCCATTTCATCATGAACAGGTTGACAAAAGAACAACGCTTGCAAATCGTGCAAATTTATTTCGAAAATAATGGTTCAGTTCGCGAAGTTTACCGCAAGCAAGTTTACCGCAAGTCGACATAATCGTCCATCAGAGCAGTTAATTCGGTTAACCATGGATCGTTTTCGCACTACGTTTACTCTATGTGATAATACGCATCCGCAGAGACGTCGAACAGTGCGCACCGAAGAAACAATTGCCGCTGTAGAGCAAAGTGTTGAAGAGGACCCGAATGAATCGATTCGCCACCGTGCACAGCAATTGGAGCTTTGTCCATCAACTTTTGTCCATCAAAAATTGGACCTGTAGAATTGGCTTTATTCGAGCCAGCCGCGGCGGCCACATGCCCGAAATCATATTTAAACATTAATGGCATAAAATTATCCTTCCAATAAAGCCAAATTGATGGACATTAAAACGATTTTCTTGTGTTTTATTTCAATTCGAATTCGCGTGCTTTGAGGGTTCCCGAATTTTTGTTTTTTGTTTGCCTATTACGGAGAAACATTTTTATTTACCTCTGGCACCACAGTGACATAGCATTTATAGCAACTAGTCGAATGAAGCTTAAGAAATATGAAAAAGAATACATATATTGCTTTCTCTGAGCGCAGTCAACAGATTTGTTTAATGATTATTTTAGAGCAGGAGTATGGGTAAGAAAATCAGTGATTTACAAGGCAAGGGAAATAGTTTTACAAGCAAACAAAACTTAATGTTTCATTTGAGCTCTTCATTTATGTTTTCATTTTCGTTATAAAAGTATTAAATAACAACAATTTTTGATTTTTAAACAGCAGTTGGTTTCATACATCATGATTTTTGAGTTGCAACGATTTGCTGTCTTGCTCATGGCCTACTACTTGTGATTTGGACGCTTAAGAATCTTTCCTATTTCAAAAGTCACTTCTTCCTACTCTGTTTACTATATGTTGGTATATGGAAAAGTACGGCAACACATTTAAGGTTTCAGAAAAACTCAGCAATCGCTGTAAAACCAATAGAAGCACGTTTTTTTTTTTAACAGGTGGGGCAGAGGGTGAAATTTACTCTTTTACTCTCAAAGGCATCCGTTTAGATTAAAATGCATTTTTATTTTCAGCGTCACAGCAGAATATGTTGCAAAAGATTATGGATAAACTAAAACTGCGGCCAACTAGAGTGAAGGGTATCAAAACATTAAATTTCACCAAAATGCGTCAATGAATTATTACCACATAACGGATGAAAAACAGAAATGCAATAATTAACGATTGTATTAGTAAAATCTTATCGTTCTCATAATTAAGTTCAAGCAGATTGTTATGAAAAAAATGGAACACTTATCACACGGAAACCTTTAAGGCGACCTATTTCTCAACTGGTCATTTAGTCACATGTGATTATTAATGCTGATAAATTTGTGGCGAAAACACATTTTGCCTTCAGACAAAATTTGACAGGGAAATATTTCTTTGGCCCTTCTTTTTACAGATACACTAGTAAAAGTGCTGGTTTATATTATATTTAAATTTTGCTACAAATGAAGAAAGATAGTAAGTAATTTGAAATGACGCAAACTTGCCAAACTTACAATTGTAGGAGAGTTGAAAAGCAAAAGAATTTATGGTTTTTCAAGGTCGCTTTCCGACATAGGAATCAGTATTAGAGAAGAATCAGAATCAGAATCAGAAAAATTGAAGAGTGCAGAATTTCACACAAATATTTTCTATAGAACTGATTCTGAAAAAGGATTAAAAAGAACTGCTGACAGACTACTTCGTGTCCATATGCGGAGCGCACCGAACTTGGTAAGAATCATTTTTGCTTTAAATTAAGTATGTCGTTAACGCGACTTCCAAAAACCCGATGTTTATGTCTAATCCGGCAACACCGGATAGTTGACAATAATCTATGTATATGTAGAACCTATAGATATTTAACAAACATTTAATTGTTAAAGAAGCGCCCTGGCCTCTTCTCTATTTTTTGTGAGAATTTAATAGCGCAACAGCTCAGGCGTGATTGAGTCAAATATTTGAATTAATTTTAATAAAACTACTTTGTGCCATAAATCAAGCTTCTACTACGCTCTGTAGTTTATTAAAAATTGAAAGTGGAAATAATTTTTTGTAATTACAATTTTTGCCTTTTCGAAATCATGTTGCTAACGAAAGCTATAAGCGTGGGCGCCAAAAACGCCTCCTAATCTTAACTGGCTCTTAATAAAATTGTGACTAGAAAATTCGATTATAAAATTTATAACACCTGTTAATTTATTATGGAAAGACTCAAGTTTATGGCCAAAATTCAAATACAATTTATGTGTTTTGCAATGCCGCTTAAAAAGCTGCACCGACAGTGAAGAACAATTAACACGTTTGAGTGTATAAAACTTCTATGAGTTCATTTTATATCTGAAGTTTTGTACTTGAGTTCAATGTGGCAAATCGGCGATTAGAATTATTTGATTTTTAGAGTTCACACTGCAGACTATTTTTTTATAAAAAAAACACACGCCCATACACGATTACAATCACGACACGGTGTGACAATATTATCCGTTGCCCCGTACTCAGAATTGGTATTTGATGGGAACTCAATTTTACCAAAAGCCTTTTTTGCAGTGAGAGAGATTTTGAGTGATACGTAAGTTGAGTTATATTTTATTCTGGACTTACTCTTGTGACTTTTTTCAATTAGTAAGAGAAGTTTTTGTTTACCCTCGATTGACCCGAACTCGCCCACAAACAAAACTAGTATTCTGTGCTAAGACTTGCTTTGAAGCGTTTAGTGTCAGTTTACGTATATCGTTCGTTCCTTGCGATTATTATATTTATTGAGGCAGTTCATGAATTCGATGAAATGGGTGCTTTCTTCGATCATAACTTTACGTTCTACGACCCTATAATTATTATAATAAACAAATTAAAAGAGTATTTAAAGAGTTTACACTTCGTTAGTTAGATCCATCTTGGCGTTCACAGCGAACCTTTTGAACCATATCGTGATATAGGTTGCAGCAAATCAAACTAGTAACCCTGAAGATTAGACGAAAGTTGCTAAACTTTTAAATGGCACCATCTATTCCAAATTTCTATAAAGGAAATTAATATCTAAGTCCAAAAATTTCGTTAAAACTTGATGCCTTTCGAAGAACTTTTTTCCTTATTTAAATATTTTACAATGTACGAGTACTTCATTTAAATAATTAACATTGTTGTATTTGTAATTGTTGTTGTAATCGTTACATACAATTTGTCTGTAACAGGTGCAACTAAATGAATGTGCAGCTCGTAAGACGCAACAAATAAAGCCTAAATAAAAGCTTAAATGACAGGGTAAAAACAGGCATGTTAAAAAGGATATCTTGGCGAAATAAAATGTAAATGTTTACATCAGAGCAGACCATTTGCTGGTGGGACTAGAATTACTAAAAGAAAACTTGAGTCTGAAAAAGAAGCCAAAAAAATAGCACCGAACTGGCAGCACTGTTTTCGAGCAGCGTCTTTATTTTTTATTTATTTATTAGTTTACTAAATTTAGAACAAAGAATGTTTGAGGATGGCGAGCTGTAACCCGGAACGGGTTCGATTCCTACCAAAGACTCTGTCGAAAAAACAATAGCCAAAATTTGTACAAAAAAAAACTACACAATACACAAATACAAATGATGTATGACTGTGCATTGTCGAAGGTACATATATACACTGGGCACTAAACAGTCAGAACAGAATCAGTTAAAACTCTGACATCCACAGCCCTGCAATATAAAATAAAAATAGCGCCACCCTAACCTTTCTTTCATCTTCGCTAACAATGCACTGCACCACTGAGTATTGGTGCCACAAAAAACAAAACTTGCGCAAGTTATAACTGCACAGTATGTGCGAGGATCGTTTTTATTAATTAATCTCTGCTAATATACGAAAAAACTTCAATTAATTTAATTTTATTTAATGTAGAAAATTTGGCAATTAACTGGTGATACCAATAACCACGACACTCTTTTGTGGCATAAGATTTTATTTAATGTCTTCCAGTTTTATTTAAATTCACACTTTTTGCAATTTTCGTGTTATTTTGCACAAAAAAAACATTAATAAAAACCATGAGAAACACCAAAACCCCACCAGCTGTAGACAAGTAGAACAACTGTTGCCTGCAACTTTCAGATGTTGACGCAACATGCTGTTAGATACATTTCGCGGTTGATTATGTTGCGACCAGCAACATAATTTCCTGCTTAATTCGAATTCAATTCAATTCAATTTCATTTTCCAAATTCTTATAAATTAAATTCTTTACGTACTAAGTACTTTCCACGGATTGCTAACTTAGGATTAAATATGGACATTTACTGAACATCAATTAAAAGTATTCCGAAAAAAAACATTCTTAAGAAGAAATCCCCAAGAAAAGGAAACAATTCAAATTGTCAAAATTAGACCACCGTCCCTAAGAGCCAGCAGGTCCACAGGTGAAAAATAATTCCTTACCCGAACGTTGTCCAAGTCAAGCGCCAATTAGAAGCATCGGCGAACCAAAGGATTGTCAGAGGACTGCGCACCTTCCAAGAATCTGATCGCGCTTCCGATCATGAACACGTCTACTCCTCCGACGTCACACTTATTTTTATTTGCCAGCATTTTGCACCGAATGACAAATATTTGGCCTGAGTTGCGTTTTTGTTACAGTCTCTAATGTTCCATTTAGGCTACAAAACGTAAATGTATGATCGATTAGTCGACTAAAACTTAATTACAGGCGCAGCGGCGAAAAATGCTGTTGCACAGTGTTATCGCTGTGCTTTTCTAGTGTGCCAACCATAAACGCCCAATAACAATAATAAAAAAGTATGTCTGTATTTCAAGTAGAAATACAAGCGAACTCTATCGTCTGCTGTTCACGTTTCTGGCGAGTGCTTCTGCTGTTTATTTTTAACTTGTTTTAGTAATAATTGAGCCCGTCATATGAAGTGAAATGTTTTTATAATTTGGTTAAAGGTTTTTTGTTCTTGTTTAAACTTGATAAGATTTTTTTTTTATTTTTGCAAAATAATTTTTATTTGTTCGGATCCAGTCGGGTCGGCTGTAAACAGGCTTTCTGTGTTCAATGCTCAAGACCTTGTTATCGTAATTTGTTGCAATAAAATGAATAAAAAAATATTTACGTACGTGTGTATATACTTGTGTATATGTATGTATGTATGAATGTGTTTACACAATAAATATTGAATAATTCAAGTGATGTACTTCAACTTCAGCACGCATTTTTAATGACTGATAACATGTACACATTTGATAATTTTTGTGTGCATTTTTTTTGTACAAAAAAAGTGCGTAGCGACAAAATTTTGACAAGAAATGATTTATGTTTTTGTAATCAAATCGATTAACAAATGTTTATTAATTGAATTAATGTTTGTTTAATTATGCCGGTTTCAATCATCTTGTTTTACAACAAGTTGCAGATTTTTGTACCCCAAATAAGTATATGTATCTAATAATAGCTTCAAAATATGTATTAGGATATTTGACAGATTCTGCCCGATGGCATTACCTC
Organism: Epicampocera succincta; assembly: GCA_932526305.1. Classification (NCBI taxonomy): domain Eukaryota; kingdom Metazoa; phylum Arthropoda; class Insecta; order Diptera; family Tachinidae; genus Epicampocera; species Epicampocera succincta. The sequence continues at coordinate 44,342,957 of OW052037.1, read as the reverse complement.
TTCGGATCGTATTTATGCATATATGGGTTTAAAAAAATTATGTTTGAAACCATTTTCTCTTCTCAGATCTTTGACATAGCGACAACACGGGCAACATGTTCAGTCTTGATACAGGCAATAACGCCAGCCGAATTACGTCATCAGATTACTAATATTCAAATATGTACATATGTATGTAGGAAGAAGAAAGTCTTCGAGATATTGTTGCCTTGCTACACGTTTGTGGGGAGTGTACAGGAGAGTCTCGTTAAGACTTGTGTTCCTTTTCTTGCCTTTTCTCGCCTTCTGGGAAATTGTGTGAAACAGAAGGGATAATATAGCCCGAGCTCTTTAGCAAGCAGTTTGTAATTTGTGCCGTGCAACATATTATGAGCAATTGGTCCACTGCCGGATAAGGCCGTTATGGCAGGTGTTGGCTTAAAATCAATTTCTGACGTGGCGTGAACGAAATACATTTCATGCCATCAATGGCGGCACGCCATCGGCTGCAAAACAACCATAACAGTATCCATGTTTTGGTACTTTGTTTGGTGACATATGTAGACATTTTAATCCGGAAAGGAGGGGAAAATGCCTAACAGAAATATAGTCAAAGTTTGGTATATAGGCCCAAAAACACCAGCTTTTACTTTGAGCCAATGCTCCACACCGATACCGCCTGCGGAATCGCCTCTTATATATGTATGTATTGAACTGCTACATGTTTCTATTTACCCTCGTTTCCCATCATGACTTCAAGAATATTTTCCGGATGTATTTCGTTGCATTCTCCATCTCTCTCATCTAAAAAGTCTGTTCAACTTTTTGTTGTTGCAACTGTTCTGCGCCCAAACTGATCCTGTTCTTGGTATTCGTTTAATATGCTGAGGCTAAGACGGCAGTATTTTCAGCAGTCGCTATTGGAACCACATATTTCCTATAGACACAGGCACTCCTGTGTTCTGTGCTTTGGATATTTCAAACCCGTATACCATTAAGAAGTAGCACTACGAATACTACGATATATGTACATACATACATATATAATACATTTGGGGATATTAAGACCAGAGATGCAATAGTATTATCGTATAATTTTTGCCAGCACTTTAAAGTAAAACAAAAACAAGAATATTGTTGCAGCCACTTAAAGATGCGAAGTCTTTCGGCTTCTGGCGCTAAAGTAAATAGTGTAGACACTTTTCCCCGTGTTTTATTACGGGTATTCATGCAATTAAGGTGATTTCGAAATCGTTGAAGAGCCCCCGCACTTTCAAAATCACTCAAAACGCCGTGGAAATATAGAACTAGGTGTAGCTATACCTAAAAAGCCGGGGCATTAACCGCATAACTTATCAGCTTGCTAATGTTGAAACCTGCCAACCGGTTTTTTTTTTTTTTTTGCAGTTTAAACCTGATTTTGTTTTTGAGGTTTTGGGCTAAATGTGCGTAACGGCCGAAAAGCTATCGAACATAGTGCAAATTAGGCGCCACGTGCTAAGTAAACTGCAAAGCCTGTTTCAAGTTAATTTAAAACTCTGTTTTAACAAATTGGGTTGTTAAATTAAATGATCGAAAACCTGTTTAATTCAAAATATTTTTGTTCTTGTATTCATTTACTTATATTCATTTATTTTTATTATGGAAAAATGTATGTATGTATATATTTAAATTTGTAGTTTCTTATCGGCGAATATAAAATCTTAATGAATTCCAACTTGAACAAAGACTAATTTTGATTCCTTGTTGAAATTGTACCAGAAACAGTAATACATGATTGACCTTAAATATACACAGGTATGTATGTATGTATGTATGTATATATGCACGAGTATGTATGTATGTATGTATGCGTACTGGATTACATAAACATACAAATCTATATTATAAATTTTGGATCGTGGACTCGTACGCACTTTTTTGTGTTCTGTTCTGTTATTGTGTTCTTGCTGTCTATTCTTCGCAAGTGATTGCGGAAAGTGACCCTGAAGTTTTTATTTTTCAAAAAACTATTAGATGTTTATTTTTTGCTTTTGAAAAAGTCTCCAAGTTGATTGAACTCAATTCAGTGGGTGTCACTAAATTTTGGTTTTCTGTTCACCTAAAAGGGCTGTTTGTTTCGTGCTATTTTTTTTTTTTAATTGGGACTATTTCGTCTTGCAATTTAATTAAGTTTAAAGCAACATCGATAGTTTTTAATTTTATTCGTGTCTGAATATGGGGTGTGAAACATCGTGCCGCCGCAGAAATGTGAAACTCTTTAGAATTCTGACGCATGAAGCAGGCTGAGTTTGATCAGCGGCATGGGCTGAGAGAGACGCTGTTTGCGGTTTATACGCACAGATTATGCGAATAGAGCTGTGTATTAGAAAAAAATCCAAAGTGACTCGTGTAGTATGGATCCAGTAAAATGATTCGCCAATTCTACAATAAATTTTTAGATAATTATTAATGGAATTTGCTGAGTGGGAAAATAAAAATATTAATATCCCGCAAACTACAAGCAATTCCTCAGAGCATTTAACGACTGGTCGTTGTCTATTCTGGGGAACTAAATCAATAAGTTAATAAAACACTCTGAAATATGTGTTATTTATTCATTTTTCCTGCTGGACTGCGAGAGGTAAATAATATTTAACACAACGAAGTCTGTCCTGCCAATTGGTCATTAAATAACTTACAATTGGAATAAATTTATTTATTGATCTTAATGCTAAAACTATTAAACTCTTAAAATTCAGATAATACGTGCAGGAGTGATATTGTGAAAGCCAAATATTATGTAAATGACAATAAATTAATTTGACAATTTTAGATTAATTTTTTCAGTTTTAGATATTTTTTTAAACGATAATATGGATCAGGGTTTAATTTTTACAAAATGTATATTGACTAGTAGAACGTTTCAGAGTGCCCACGTTCATGTTATGTTTCTTCGCCATTCAGGGGCTCAAAATTAGAAGTGTGATTACCGTAGGGACATGTATTTCCTTCAGGGGATGCCAAAAAGTGATTTAATTTTTATCTCTTGTGGACAACATTTAGTTTAAACGCTGAATGGCCGGCATGTCCATCGCCCACATGAAATTCATCAAACGCCGCTGAACTGTGTGTTTTCTACACATATTTTAAACATATGTATGTATGTAACATAATGTTGGGTTAGATCGCAAAAAATTTCATAAGATTCTTTCTTTCAAAATCCAATGAAAATCTTAAGACTTGTGTTATAGTCTGAACAATAATAAGCAATTTGCCAACAGCTGACTGATTGTCGACTGTGTTGCCATATCGAAATACCTAAATGCAGTATGAATTCACTCTGATTTCGTGCATTTACGACAGATCTTATACACATTGGCATGGGGATAATTCACAACTTAATTTGAATTAAGACTGCTAATGCAAATTAACGCTGTCGTCTGTCTACGCTATAAGATTGTATCCTGTTGAAGTATCAGGTTGTTCCACTCTTTGCATAAATTTGTTAAATCGTAACAACACAAACAAACGTGTTAATTGTTAATTGATAGTTTGTTTCATTTTACTTCACATTAATGCAATTCGTGGCGTTTGCGCCGTTCAAAGTTTGCCTGAAAGTATGAACATTTTACAGATTTTTTAAATAAAAATTGTTTATTTCGGAACAAATTTACATATGTATGTATGTGCATTTTTCTTTATTCTCATCAACTTCAGTTTGCTTTTCTTCTAATTAAAAGAACACTTCTTAAATTTACTTTTAGCGTATGACGATTGAAAAGATTTTTATTGCATCAGCAAAATTCATCGCTAGAAGAGAGAGCGATTGATATTAAAATTATGTACAGACATATATACATACTTATGTATGTATGTACGTATGAATAATGAAAGTCACCACTTCAAAAGCTGAAAATGAAATTGTTTTTTCAACTGTTTGCTACTAACTAACATACATATATATGTATTTATGTATGTACATTGTCGCAATTGGCAGACACTTGAAAAACGACGGTTCATCCAACTTTCAGTTTTACTGCCTCTAGACGATCTGAAAGGAAGACATCGTTTATGTGCCTAAGACAAACACTACTACAACCTATTTGGAAGATATTTAAACTTAACAGCTTAACATAGGGGGGACAGCTGGCTGTTTCGCGGCCCTTGGACTAGCTGCCACCGCCGTATTAATGTACCTGCAAGAGTGATGAGTATACGCGTAATCCGTTTGTTTTTATAACTATTGGTTCTTTTTAGAAAACATATTTTTCGCTAGTTTAGACTATTTCTTGTTAGCACATATTGGTTCAAGGAGACAAAACCACAACCTGCTCGAACAAACGAAACAAACAATTAATGAAGGAAAATATGTACAAGCATTTTGAGAACAGGGAACATTTTAGCAACAACAATATACATACATACATACATATATTATTTATCTCGTTTCGTCTACTTATCTATGGATGTATGTACATACAGACATACATATGTATATGTACATATGTATTTTATAAACTGTTTACTACATACATATGTACATACATATTTTCATTTGGTATCAGTTCTTTACACAAGGAACGACAACCCACATAATACTTACATACATACGTTTTTCAAACAATATTTTAATGATGACGTTTATTTGTCCAACTTGTTTTATTTATTTTGCGTTCTGTCTGCGTGAAATAATCAGCAGTAGTTTTCCGTTAAAAGTACAATAACATACATACATATCTATGTACTATGTATGTATGTTATTGTACATATCTATGTATGTATGTATGTACATGAAATAATTTTTTTTTTTGTAACCTGTTTTATTTGCAATCTATTTTACAAAATTGAAATAATATGAAATAGGTTATTTATGTATTATTAAATGGACTAACCTTACATATGTATGCAAAATTCTCGATTTAGCACTTAGCACTTTCCAGTTGTTAATTTAGCATTTTTTTAATATAATTTATAAAATTTTCAAAAATATTTATAAGTTATGCAATTTTCGGTATATTAGTACTTTTACCAGTAAATTTCTATATGCAAATTAATTACTACATCCAAGTGTGAACGTACATACATACATACATACTATGTACATTTTTTTCATATTAAATTTTACAATACATATGTATACATACATGCATATGTACATACATACATAATATGTACATATTATATATGTAGTGTACATGCTATCCTATATGTACATGCTTTAGTAGTTGTTGCAGAGAAAAAGAATCAAATTGGTACCGTTATTTAAATTGAAAATTTCCCTTCACACATACATATATATGTACATACATCCATATATGTACACATATGGTATATGTATGTATGTATGTATGTACGTATGTAGTTTTTACCAGATTTTTATAATAAAAACGAACTTCGCCATTTTCCGACCAATTTTCAAAATTCTTTTGCATATGGAAAAGGTACATAATTTTTTTTTTTAAATTGGGAGCGTTAATGATGTTGCCAATTAGTTGATTAATAAATGACTTTGTCATTTACGGACCAATTTTAAAAAATTTGGCATATGGAAGAAGTCCACTACATTTTTGTTTCATTAAAAGCGCGGGGGGAACCAAAAAGTTAATTTCTCAAACTAGTTTGTTATTTTTCAAGATTATTTTTGCATGTGGAAGAAGGTTTCTTAATTTTTTGTTTTGTGAAGGGGTGGGTAGCAAAGCGCACCGCGCTCATCTAGTAATTAATAATATTAAACTATTCGTATTATTATTAAATCAATTTGTTTGCTTGGCTTCACTTTAAACATAAACAAATACGAGTAATCATTACAGAAGAACATGCAGCTTTTTACATACATGCATACATACATATGTATGTATGTACGTGAGTGTGTGCATAGTTTCTTAAACATACATACATATTTCCTTACACATTTCGAAATACCTTTTTTCGTACTTCAACAAATAAGTAGTACGTCTTGCTATATATGTATGTAAATTTACTACAGGCAAACTGTTAATCCTTCCTTTATACAATCTAGAGCACTTTGTCGAAAGACGAGGTCAAGAGTTTTTAATGACGGTATCCAGTCTAAATGAGAATCTATACAGAAGACCTTATTTTTTTTAGGCCCACAATAAATACATGCATATGAATGTAGTACATAGATGTGTATGTGTATATAGTATGTATGTATCTGAATGTAGTACATATGTAAGTATAAAATTTTATTCAAGGTTCTTAAACAGGTCTTTTAAATCGGTCTTTTATGAAAGTGTAGATTTTTCTAAAATGGCATTAAAGAATGGAAATATGTAAGTCTTTAACGTGGATGATTATAAAAAACTTTGTTTTTTCAAATATGTATATTTGCATAATTAATAAATAACAAATGTTTATTAAAATCAATACTGTTTCAAGGGCACACATCAGGCCATGCAACGCAACCAAACTGAACATATGTATGTATGTACATACATATATATATTGTTGAGAAGCTGCTGATGTCGGTTTCACGAGTTCAAACAATATATTGTAGCTTGGCTGAATGTGAAACTCAATATGTACATATATGTATGTATATATAAAAAAGATTATATTTTTTAATGATAAAAAATAATTATTATTCTCCGAGAATTACTCCGAATTATCGTTTCTTTAGAAGTTTTGCTGAATATAATTTGGAAACATGATTCTAACAAATCAATTTTATAATTAAGAATACGAATGGGTTCCAAAGAGCCTATCGCAAATTTTTATATTAGATTATTTTTTACGAACTTTTTAGTCATCGGACGTAAACGGAATTATAGAATCCAATTGCTGACATAAAACAAATTCCAAGGCAGTTAATTGTAATGCACTCAATTTTACGTTAGATCTTTATTCGAACGGAAAAATAATTTTATAGTCCGCACAGAGTGGCACGAACTTCGGGTAATTTCAAATGGCTCTTCGTAAATAGCTGATGGTCTTTTTTTCTACACAACACGTACATACATACATACATACATAGACATGAATTTGTGTATAAATTTGACACGTTTTGCCATAAAGAAAGTGAATGAGAATTTGTCACCAGCTGCAAGCGGTATATAGTCAGCAGAAATGCAAATCCCCATAACTAATATTTTTACTTTTTTGCGCTAAACATATAATTATAACATGTCATTTAACTGGCGCTTGCATGCAGCTACACACATACATACATACATACATACATACATACATACATACATACATATGTATGTATGTATGTACATACTTTCGAATTTCTCTTATAAAATGTGGGAATAAAAACTGGATAGAATTGTTATTTATTTATTTATTACTTACATACATATTTATTTATTTGATCTTATGAATAATTTCTGAGCGTAAAGCGGAAGCACAAAGTGCAAATGCTATCATCGGCTTTATAATCAATTAAAAAAATCGATTTAACATGTTTTGTTACTTACGGGGTTCTGCCTTTCAGCTAACGATATGCATGTATGTATGTATCTATGTACATTGAAACTACATGATTTTATGATTAAGAAATTTATAATTTTTTATTTATAATAAATAAAGAACTACACCATATTAAACACAAAGACAAATTTAATATAAAGAAATCAAAAGTTAATGACAAACAAAAGAAATTACTGAAGTGCATGAGTGCATTGAAAATTATATTTTTAGCATTTTAAATTAAGCAGACAATTAATACACCCTATAAACTGTTTGTGCCTTTAAGGAAACTAATCTTTTCTCATAGTTCAGGGCGGATAAATTCGCCAGTGCAACAACCGAATAGGATTTGTGAAATGCTAGTCGACGGATTTGCTGATATTTCTGACATAAAGTCCGGCCACTGCAGGATTATTGCGCGGATTATTGTTTTACAATGTGTAGAGAAGAATTCATAGCAAAATCTTATCAGCAGAACGTGCGGATATACCAAGCACGTACATACATATGTATGTACTTTGTTTTTGTTAAATGTTCGTGAAATGTTAAAAACAAAAATTTCGCCTGCCATGAATTCACCTTCGCAAAATTTGTGCTCATTTGCTGGTTTGCCAACGTTCCCCAACATATTCCACTTCAATATAAACTTTTATCCGCTCACAACTTCCCTCAAAATTATTCCAACGTCAATCCTCTACACAGATTAATTGTTTAGTGTCAGTGACTTGTGGTCTTGTGGTCTTGTCTACTAATTGAAATTTTATTTTATTTTGTAATGCAATACATATTTGTTATGTGTGTACATATTGACATACATACATCTACAATCATAAATATACATACATAAATATGTATGTATATAATATTAAAAACAAAAGTTTTGCTCTTGATCTGTTGACATCCAAGCGAGATTAAAACATGAAAAAAATGATCGGCTGCTCTCTCCATTTCACCTGTTAGGAAGTCACCTTGACATAATCTTTATGATTAATGTCAAACATCCTACTTTGTGCACATACATACATACATAAGTGCAATTAATTATTCACAAAAAAATATTTTCTGTGCATAATAACAGTGCAATATCTCGTAACCGGACACTCTTTACGATTATGAAAGATGTCCGTCCGTTTGTGAGAGAAGCACACATTTATTTATTGAAATATTTTTTAATGTTCGATTGCTTCGAGTTTGAAAATGACGTTCAATGTTTTCGAATGTTTTGGAATCCGGTAAAGTCGTGCTTAGCAAAATTCTTCAAATAAGTAATTTGCTTAACGCTTCCAAATTTGCATATATACAAACGTTGCAGATCACATTGTGTCATCCTCGTCATCAAAATCAAGAACATAATATTAATAAATGCTGACAAATCTTTCTGCTCATGAATATATGTATGTACATTTTTTAACTGTGGGAATGCATGTTAAATGGAAAACCTGATGAACAAGTTGTATCCGCTTATGGGAGGCTTCACTGTATTTGAATACAGATGCAGATACTTGTGTACATAATTAAGAACAGAGATCATATTAGAGACTATCGAAAGGAATCGATTATTTCATTTCGAGATTAATATTAATCAAAGAAGTAAACAAAAAATAAAGAAGAAAACAATGAAAACATTTATTTTTTTAACCTCAAAAGCTTATTAAAGTAGAATCTGACATTTTAACGGAAACAGTTACTCCAATTATTCATATAATTAAACGTTATGAAACCCGTTTGTCCTGGGATGTGTAACTTTGATCTTAAAATATATCAACAAAAAAATACGCAGACAAAACAAAAGTATTCTGGAAAACACACTGAAGAAAATACTAATAAAACTAATGCATTATTTATTCAATTCAAAATGCAAATACGACATCAACAACGTTAGAATAAAAAATCAATACTATTGTTTTAATGTGATGCAGCAGAATGGAAAAAAAGACTCTGTCCAGCACCTCAAGGGGGTCCCAAGAATATGTACACCAAAACTTTTTGATCCACGCCTCTTTCGCACAGCATGGAATAAAAGCAGCTTTAAATTATTTCCAATAGAATTTTTGCTCGTCCCTTTATTCTTTAGAAAGATGCAAAATATTCGTTCTTTCCATAAATTCGAAAAATTGTTTATTCTAATGCTTAAGTCCTTTTTGTGATTATTACCTGCCAGTGTACATATGTATGTATGTATATAATTTGAAACTTGAGACTTGAGACATTTTACACTTAATCTGTGAAAGTAGTTTTGTTACGATTGTCAAAAAATTTATTACGCCACTATATTTTGTAATAACACCAGCATACTTCAAATCTAATCAAAAATAAACACCTTTATAATACCTTGTCCAGCGGCGTTGAACAGGTTAATGCAGGCGGTGCATAAGCGAACTTTGAAGATACTCAGTAGTTGCTGTCTACAAAATGAAATAAGTTAGAATTACATACATTTTCTTTTCGAAATGGCGTGAACGAAATATGTACCTCTACATATGTATGTATGTTAATTACAATTCAAATTTTGACCCCTAACGAGGGCACTCTAGTCATTTTGCATTTTGTCAAAATGCAATCCTGATCAAATGAAAAATTTTATACATGAACAACTCTTGAGATGTCAATTATTTTACCACATTAATTGTCACGTATGCGCATATGTATGTATGTATGTATGTACATGCATACATATGTAACATTTGAATTTTATATTATTGCACTTGCACGTATTACTTGAATTTTTGACAATCTTAATACGAAGTTTTATAATCGTTATAAACGAATATAATTTCTTCAGTACTCATAACTTGGCGTTCAACGGATTTATAGGTTGTGTCCACAATTTATATACTATAAATTAACGTTATTTATTAGTTTATATGCAATTTGCAAAGTTATAACTGTACAGAATGGTCGGGTCATGATGATGTCTGTGTGACCAACAGCGTTGCCGACATGAAATTCCTCAAATGAACCGTAAGACAATACAATTATCCGAGATGAATCACTCAACCAGAGCGGGTGAGACGCAAAACTCTCGATTTACCATTATCGTTATAGTTAAAAGCACCGTTACTGCAATATAAAAAATTGAAGATTTCAATTAGCAACTGACTTAATAATAGCTTCGGTTTCGCCAACTTCAGTAACAACTTGTGTCTATTGCATTCCAGAGTATTTATGCATGTCAACATTGTAAGTTAAAAAAAAGTGATCTGTCCCGCCTGCTGTTGTTGTTGACTTTATACTTTCATATGTAAACAAACATTTTCAATGTCGTTCTCAGTGTTATTTAATAAAACTTGATTAAAGTTGAGTTTTGTTTGCACCTGCAAACAGAGAAAACACACCTTAAAAATACAAATATGTATACACACATACTTACATACATACATACATACATATGTACATAGTATGTATATTTGTTTTCAAATACAAAATTCGCAGATATAATTAAAAAAATGCCAGCCTATTACATTTTATTGTATTAAGTAAGAGGAGTTTGTATGTAAGTCTAAAAAAATTAGTCTAGCCAAAAATTTATTGATAAATAACTTAAAAAATATTCATGTGTGTTTGTGTAAGTCTATGAAAAAAAATTATTTGCTATTATCAATACAAAATAAAATAAACATGTTTAAGTAAACAGGAACGCAAATAAAAAAAGGTGTCCTTCCGAAAAAGTCACTATTGGGTGTGAATTTTGGGCTGCCAGTATTATTGGTCACTATTTTCCGGAGACCAGGACGTCACCCCCACTGTACACAAGAACACAGCGTGCCGGTTTCAAATATTTGAAAACGCTATAGGAAGATGACCAAGACAACTTTGTAACAGATGAAAAATTGAGATGCACAGCTGATTATTTCTTCATGTTTTAGACTCGCTTAGGTGTCAACACTTCACGAGTGAAATTTTTATATTTGACATTTACCGAATAGTTACTAAGAACCAAGGTTTGGGAATTTCGCCAGGTTTTGTTGTTATTCTAGCAAGTTTACCGGCTATGGATTCGCCTTGAAGCTGACCTTTTTATAACAACATTCAGTTTTCTAAGCTATTTGCAACTTATTGTGAAGCCTTTGATATTTGACCAGAAATCCAGCTTACTGGCAAGGAGAATTCATAGCGGTAAATGTAAAGTATAGATATTGTCAAAACATTTTGCTATTGAGTTGAGACTTGAGCGTAATCAGCTACGCTCTCGATTTAGTTGTTTGCTGGGTAACAATATATACCTCTACTATGTATATATGTATGTACATACATTTATACACTCATTTGCATATGCACTATGTACTACATATGTATGTCCATACATGTGGACACCTCGAATGCAACAAGAAATAAAAAAATATTTTTAGATTTTGTTTTGATTATTTTCATATTACATACTACAATACATAAAATGTATTTATTTAAAATTTTCCTTTTATTTTCAGTGTTTCTTCTTCCAACTTGTCAACTAACAACTACAATATGTTTTTAGTAATTTAGTAAAATACTTACATATATACATACATACATATGTATGTATATTTCATAATGTTAATAAATTGGGTAGTATTTTCCTGCAAGCCATTAGAAAAAATTAAGTTAAATTTATATACATACATACATATATGTATGTGTGTGTATGTATATAAACTTTCAACAATTATATACACACATATATACATATGTATGTATGTACATACATGTATGTATATGTGCATATATAATTTGTTTCGCTCTTGTCATATGTATGTACATACATATTTATTTAAGAAAAGTTTTGTCCAGAATGAAATGCTTAAATTGAGTTGATTTGTGTCTCAATAAAAATTACTGCGAATTCAGGCCCGTTCTCTTTTGTTTATAAAACAAGAAAATATGTACATACACACATACGTATGTATGTATGCACGTAAATATCTATATATGTATGTATGTACATATATTAAAAATAAAAACATATTGTGCAACCATTTTAGTTTTTTCGATTAGGTTTCTTTTTTATATTTTTCTAATACAAACATATTATTTTATTTTATTATAATTACAACAAAAATATTATGGCAGATTTAACTTACAAACTAAGAATAGTGAAAAGAAACTGAAGTAATAATTGAAAGATGAACAAATGTTAAACATATAAAAAACATCTCTTTTTCGCAGATATGTAGGTAGGATGTATGTATGTATGTATAGTAAAAATGTAATGTGTAGTTTTTAGTGCTTACTATATACAATTGTAAATTATATAAAACATATGGTAAGGATTTTTTGTTCTTAGCACTTAAAGCAACAGTTTAAATAGGGTACAAGATGTTTAACGGAATAAACTCAGTTTCTTTTAAATGAGTGTTTAATGTTTTAGTTAAGGCTAAATTGCAAACAGCAACAGAACTTCTGTTGGTTAGCCGGCTTCTTGAAGTATCTGGACACCAGCTGGCGTCGTGTGTATGTAATTGGTGTGCATTTGTTTTCCAAATTCTAGCCTGAAATGTCTTTAAAATGAGTAATAACTTTAAAATAAAATGTTCAGATGTTGTTTTTAAACTCTCAACTTTATACTCCTTTTTGAAGAAAGTAAGAGAATATCACATGAAGGATATCGTTTGGCGCAAGCTGTGTGTATTTATTCATTTAACAAACAGGTTCTGATGATAGCATTGCATACCGAGTAAGGATCGCAATTGGAGCTGGGACGGCGATCTTCCAAGTAACCCTTGCCAGCGCTGGCAACTCCACGTGGTATACGTACACTCACCGCGCGGTTGGCTACACCCCAAGAGAATTTGTCAATGCTGGATGTTTCGAGACGACCTACCAAACGGCGTTCGTTATCTTTGCCTTCCTTGGGATCGTACGCCTTGATGTGACGTTCATGACGTTTGCTTAGTTTCTGAATAGCTTCTTCGATAGCCTTCATGCCGCCGTCGGACCGCATAGCTTTGGTGGAGAAATTGGTGTGAGCACCAGCGCCATTCCACTGGCCTTCCACGGGCTTGGGATCGAAGGTCACCACAACTCCGAACTCTTCAGCAATGCGATGTAAAATATAACGAGACACCCATAAGTCATCGCTGGCTTTAAGTCCTAGACTGGGGCCAACCTGGTATTCCCATTGGGCGGGCATAACTTCGGCATTGGTACCAGCAAAGTCTATGCCAGCGTACAAGCACGCAAGGGTATGAGCCTCTACTAAATCGCGAGCGTACACACGATCGGCACCCACAGCACAATAGTAAGGGCCTTGGGGGGCTGGAAAACCATTTTCTGGCCAACCGAAAGGACGGCCATCAACATCTAATAGAGTGTATTCCTGTTCAATGCCGAACCAAGGTTCATGATCATTTACCTTTTCTATGGCAGCTTGTAAGGCAGCACGTTTGTTGGATTCGGTGGCACTACCATCAGCCAAATAAGTATCGCACATAACAATAATGTCATTTTTGCCGGGTTTGAAGGGATCCTTGTAAATGGTTTGAGGCACCAAGGTGGTATCGGAATTTTCTCCCACCGCCTGGTAAGTGGAACTGCCATCATATTGCCATTTGGGCAGGTCTTCTACGCCAGCGGGAACTTTGTCTAACACACGATCCTTTAAACGTATATTTTCACCAGTACCATCAATCCACAAATAAGTGGCCTGTACACGGTCGCTGGGAGTTTTTAAATTGCTGTAACGCCCCAAAATACTTTTGTCCAAGGAGCAATTAGGAGAGTTCTTCAAGAAAGTGCTCATAACAGCAGGTGTGGAACTGAAAGAACGCAATTGCTTGGAAGCAGCAGCAATCTCTTTACCGAAGAAAAGACCAGCACAACGTAAAGCCATTTTAATTTGTTTTGTATTTGCTTGATTTTTTTTAAAGATTTCTTCTTGTTTCAAGGTCAAGGATGACACAGGATACTGTTGATTTGTACTAAAGTTGTGAATTATGTAGTTGATGAGTTAAGAAAAGGTACTCGTTATTTTTTATAAGGGATTTTTAAAATTTCGTTAAAAACATATCACTTTTTTCATTTGTTTTTTATATCGCTTTAACAGCGCGTGTTTCAGAATTTCAAACACTGGCAAACGGTACTTGTTCTTTTAGAATGAATATTTTTTTTGTGTTTTACAACAAAAAATTTAAATGATTTTTTTATATTTAAAAAATGTATTTTTTATTTACGCGACAAAGCACGAAAACTGGACACCCATCCTCTACGAGGTTCAGATAGCTTGTGAATAATTTCAGCTGTGTAACATAGACTTTTTCTCACTTTGAGAAGCACTTGAAAATTTTCTTTATCACCCGAAATAAAAACACACAGAAATACTGTTAATAAATTAGTGGCAGAGCACTAGCAACAGCAGTTTTTATACTACTTCTGCTTTACTGCAGACAATTCGGACAGACGCAATCGACAGATAGATAGATACATACATACATATGTACATATGGATGTGTACACAATGCTCCCAGTTACTGAACCTAATCAAATGCAACCAGCAGTGTGAGTTTACTTATGTTTATCAGGGTGTTGTTAAATAATACACTCACTCACAATAAGCACGCACTTGCTCAGTCAACAATCTGAGAGTTTAAGAGCGAACGGCAGAGAGTGTGAGAATTGTGTATGTACTGAATTTAATGTTTGGTATAAATTTTTAACTAAACTGCAGCAGTAGTTTCAATTTTCTTTCTATGTTTTCTTCTTATATTTTTGTTTTTACAGCCAACGACAAAACAAACCGCTCTTTTATGGCCGATTAGAAAAGAACACATTAGTGCAGCTGGGCCTAATTTCTTATACTTGGCTGAAATTGTATGTACATTTTGGGACAAAGAAAAATAGGGTCTCTCTTGACCTTCTTCTTGGGTGAGCTAAAGTTAATCCAGCTGAGACCGCAGAAACGATGTTTGATGAAAGAATCACCAAAATGGAATCAGATAAAAATGCATGACAACTCTTGCTACAACAAGTTTATTTGTTACGTCTGGCGGTTTTGTTTTTCCCTATTTTTGATTGATTAGGCAAAAATGAATTTTTATCATGATAATAAGTATCATTAACATTTAACAATCCTTATGATATTAATTTATCAGGTATGAGCAGGCTCAGGTCAGGTTTGTTATTGTATTTGACCTACTAGAGTTTTGCATCTCACTCGTTAACTGCTTTGCGAAGCCGAAGAGTTGGCATCCCTGCTCAACAGCTGAGATCTGTAAATTACTTTTAAAACAAAAGTTTTTTAGTGGTCCAAACAAAAAATATTTTTTCAAAGGTCGAAAAAGACATAAACAGTGACTTAATGAGAATAATAACTTTTAATTTAATTTTAATTTTTAAAGGTTTAATGAAGACCGCAAATATAAAAACATATTCAACTGTTCATAATAAGAACATACATACATACATACATACATAAGTACTCATATATGCCCACTGAAAAAAATAATACCTTAGCCTACAAAGTTCCTAATATGTACATATGTACATGTTTCAATATTTTTATACATATTTGTTTGGTATGCTCCAAAAAAAATTATTAGTTTCAGTCTGCCGCTTTAGCATAAATAGTTATGTATGTATGTATACATGTGTGTACATATGTACATACATACATACTTTCATGTGTATGTACATTCTGAGTTAACGAGAATTTATATGTAAGTTATTTATAATAAAATATAACATAAGAGTAGATCTTAGATTAGAAAATACACAAATAACACTACGCGCCTCACTTTTCATTCACAAATCTGCATGGACAACAAAAATTACATATAATATAAATAGCAGGGGATTTCCCTATTTTGCCACGTCGAAGACAAACAAAAACTAAAAAACGATTTTCTTTCCGGGGTTAAAAATAAACAAAAAATAACAAGTTCTAATATGCGAAAAATTCGAATTTCCGAGAGTTTACTGTATCTACGTATGTATTTCAGATATACATAATTATAATAGCAATAATGGTAGTTCTTTAATTAAAATATATGTATATGTATGTACATAAGTATGTATGTATGTACATTAGTATGTATGCATGTACATAGGGATTTCCCCATTAGAAAATCCATACATATGCATAAATATGTATGTATGTACATACTAATATGTGTACATATGTTTTATATACAAGTGTATAAAAGTACAAAAATTCTCCCAATTTTGCTTTAACTTAATAAATAAAATAATTTCATGAGTACAACAAAACAAAAAATGCATTTATTTGGCTTTGGAAATTGTTTGGCTTTTTAATTTGTTTGGCTCCATAATACGTTCACACATAAATATATGTACACACATCCATAAATAATATTTTCGCTATCAAGAATTTCGCCTCTTTGTGTTTTTGCTATTTTTCTAGCCTCTCACGCTCTTCTATGCGCATGTTTATTATATCTACATTTATGTAAACAACAGAATAAAGTCTGACTGTAAATGTTCAAAGTGTTTATGCTTAAAAGATTTCTGGTGTTAACAGAAGGTCTCCACATTGAAACTTGTATGCGAACAGTGGGCATTAGAAAAATTCGAACTCAAGAGAGATACATATGTAGATATATACGAGTTCTATTCAAGAACTAAGCTGTCTTTTTAAATTTCGCGGATTATGTGTGTGTGCAATGCATTTAGGCAATCTGGCAAATTTCATTGTACAGTATTTATCGGATATAAGAAACTTAAAAAATCCACAAAAAAAGTTTCTTATAAGCGTTTCTTTCTTATATACAATTATTTCATATAAGAAACATTTGTTTCTTATATGAATATTTGAACTTTTGTTTTTATTGGTAATGTATTTATTTTTTTGTTTACATCCATCTTTCACAAATGAATGGACGTTGTTGGTTGGAGTTAATTATTCATTTGTTTACGAGACAAAAAAACACAAAGCTTCTCATGAGCACCAGCTCGCTCATCCAAAGCTAAAAGTAAAAAAAAGAAACTTTGTCAAACTGTCAGAAAACAGAGTTGCATGCAAACTACATAATTCTGGGTTGCCGTTGGAAGTTTCTTATATAAATTATTTTTCTATACATTTTGTGGTTTTGGCGTTTAAGAAAAAAGTTCTTTTATCAGTTTTTTTCTTATAAGCGTTTTTCTTATATGAAACCTTTTTTGTTAGAAAAATCACTAAAAAGACATGGTGTTTTTGAAAATGTTTCTTATAAGCGTTTTGTTCTTATATGAGATGTTCTTATATCCGATAAATACTGTATTGTATTTCGTCGTTTGTATTTGTGTTTACAAACTTATTTCGGATTGCATTCGAGATTTCATCAACATCAAAATAGATTGCATTGATGTAGATTGCACAGTTTGTTTCATGATTTCATGTTTTTCGCTGTTTAGTTCATTGAATACAAGCAAGCTGGAAGCGTCTACGTAGTACGTACATACTATGCACATACATATGTATGTATGTATGTATGTATATTCAAAATTTTCTCAACCGCATAAAAAAGTCAAAACCGTGAGAAAATGACGATTGAAAAAAATGAGCATTGGGTAAATTTTATTAATTTATACAAAACTTTACCCGAATTATGGAATGTGAAAAATGACAAATATTTATAAGAATAAAATTATAAGAGCGGCAGCCTACGAGAAATTGAGAAATGAATATGAAAATATTGACAAGAGTGCAAGCATCGGAAAGGTAAAAAACAGAATAAGGAACATGCGAATTACATACAAAAGAGAATTCAAGAAAAAGATTTCAAGCGAAAGAAGTGGAGCTGAAATGGATGACCTGTACGAACCAAGTTTATGGTATTTTAATGAATTTAGTTTTTTAAATCAATTCGAAGTGCTAGAAGACGGCGCACGTACTATGCTTAGCCCAGTAAGCTATTTAAGTCAATTGTCCGAAATGCAATTATAGGTATGTACATACATACATACTATATACTTAAATATTTTTGTTTTTATTTAGACACCTGCAAAAGTCGTAAAAAGAAAAGTTATTTCCGGAAGTTATAAGAGAAACAAGCTGTTGAAAAAGAAAACAATGCATATGAAAAATTTAAATAAGAATAAGGTAAGGGATGAAGCTGATAAATGGCAAAAACTTTATGCAAAAAAGGCTTGTGATGAAATATTTATTATGGGTCATCTCGGGCAATTGAGTTTAAATACTGTTAGAACTGAGACGCCGTCATATCCGCTTTCTTTCAGGACTTCTTCATCCAGCTCGCTGTGAACAAGCATGTTTTTATTTATTATACACATATTTATTATAAAAATACATATTTTAGTTTTATTTAAAAATGTATGATTTTTGTGACTTGGCGCACAAACTATTTCTTATCTACTATCTGAGCTCCATCGGTGCTCTTATGGCTAATTAAGGTATTGGGTTCCAAGTCTTGTAAAGTTGTGTAAGTAACAGCTACTTAAAATAACTTTGCTTGTAGAGCGAATATACATACATATATTCTAAATCGTGCTTCCAGAATCCCAAAAGCGTTTTTACTTTCAGCCTTGCCGAACTGATTGTTTGGATGATGGGCCATTATGTGAATGTGGTTTGAATTTCAAAATCGTCGTCCGCTACAAATGCATATAGAATCGGGATTTCACATAATACAGCTTGTGGTTCTGGCAAGTTAATTCTCCCTTGGCCATTGGCACCAATATCGACCTTTATAAAAATATTTATATGTATTCGGAAATGTTGTTTACATAATAATTGTTTTTGTAGTAAAAATTGCTGTTGAGCATGTTAAACAATTTATTGTTATATTTTTAATACAAAAATATTATACTTTTTATTCAAAATTAATTCTACCAACATTTTAAATAAAAAATAATATCCTAATTTAGTTTTTTTCTCTATTTTGGTCCGATTTGAAATTTCAAAGTTAACAACGCTAATGCTGAAACTAAAGACTGTAAATTTGTAAAGATGTACCGCGTCGATCATGTAAACAAAACAGACATTTTATGCGCCTGTCGATGTTGGGGGAAGCAACAAGAGAAAACAAAAATTACTGTGTTTCGAGCGATACCAAACACAAAGAGAGCGCAATGTTGTAAATATGCACACATATATAAATACATACATATGTATGTAAGTGGGAACGTGCATTGTTTTCGTCAACTTCATTTGTTGTTGTTTTGCTAGCAGAAATTTTAAACTGAATCAAGTAAAAATGTCAAAAATCCAAAAGAAGTTTCTTATTTTCATACAATTTATGTTCAAATGAACTATTATGTATGTATGTAGGTAAAAAAATGTGACCGAACATTGTTGTTGTAGGGTAAAACTAAATGATTTATTGTGGTATGATTGCAAATACATCGACTCGCACCGAATTAAATGGCTGCATCAAGATACTTTTTTTATTTCATTGCATCGTTCAAACGGCAATCTGTAGCTTTTAATCAATTCAGTAGCTAATCAGTTTTTAACGAAGAAGGAGGGTGGCAATTTTTTTCGGTTGTTAATACAACAACAATTTGAGTTTCGCTAGTTTTCTTTTGAGATAAAAAAAACATATATTAGGGCGTGCACAAAAATTGTGTTACCTTGCATATGTATAATATGTATTTATTTGAACAGATATCAATAAACGGCCCCCTAATGTACATATGTACGGAACTAGCCTATTCACACACTTATGTGTGTGTGTTTTTTTCAAAAGAATTTTTTTCATTTGAAACAGCAATGAGTACTCATTTCAGTGTACTCTGAAAGGTAGTACTTTTGTTTTGCTTATAAAATGTCTTGATGTTTTGTTTCGAAATGAATGATCGTAGAAGTACTAGTTTGTTTTATTGGTAGCGAATGTAATATTTTACGCATTCACTATTAAAGTGAATGTCTTGGTATGCCATTTAAGACATTCATTGCAGATATTTACACCGAATTAAAATTAAGTCTATAGCAATTGTTGCTTATTGTAATATTAATTATAATAAATACGTAAATAAAATAAAAATACATAGTAAATACATCACATATTTTAGAGAATTCATTTCTGAATTCTTTTTCGTATGCAAAGCTCCACCCCATCTTACAATTTCTGTATGTATGCGACGAAGTTGTAATAAAATGAAAGGTTGCCTAAGTTTTACAATTATTTATAAATTATTTATTAAACTTTCTTAAATACTTATGCATGTTTGTGTGTAAGTACATACATACATATTGATGTTGGTTGTTGTTGCAAAATTTGAAGTTTTGTATTTACATATTTCCCATGAAGATTGCTTGCTTAATAATGTAAGGACTAATAAATTAAACATATCTATTCTGTGGCTATAGCCACAGTCACAATGTATTTCATCACATGAAATGTCAAAGGCAGTGCAGAACACTATTTGTTTCGTTATTTTCACTCTTATTTGCAGCTTTATCTCTATAGAGATCCACAAGAAATGGTAACGAACTTTATGTCCATTATTTTTAAACTAAAATACACATTACGCTAAATTAACATTTAAAAAACAAAGTTGAACAAAATATTCTGGGTTGTGGTAATGTTTTTAGAAAAATTATATAATAATAATAGACGATAAAGTAATATTAAAGTCGGTGTGAATCGGCAACATTGATCTGCCGTAACTTATTTGCACATAGGCATATTCATATTCATATTGTGTGAAAACAAAACGCTTTTTTGCTTTTCACATTCCTCTTTTAATTTCGTAGCGAACAGCCAAACATCCATGCATATGTATGTAAATGCACCACACCTACGCACACATTGAATTGCTGATACACGAGAATAATAAATACTCTAAGACTAAAAATGCTCTCTTTGTAAAACGTGGCGTAGCCGTACGTCCATCGGCAAAATTTGGTGCAGCAGCAAACGAATGGACAGAGAACATTTTTGTATAAATATTTGTAGTCTTTGATTCAACTGTTAATTGTCCCATTGTTTATACCAAGTACTTCAGTTTCTCTGGCCAGCAGTTTAAAATCTGTTAATTTTGCTGCAGGCCAGAGCGCAGCAAACAAGAATTGATGTTAATGCAATTTTGCTGAGAAATGAGACTTTCGAACGAAGCAAAAAAGACAGAGCGTGAAGAGATTTACGTGGCAGACTCTTTTGAGAACTTTGACCTTTATATAAGCTGTTTCAAAAACTTACATAAAAACTTGAACAAAACAGGGAAAGGAAAAAGACACAAACAGTATGTAGGCCATCTGGCAAACTGATAAAACGCGAACAACAGAGCAACAATAACAGAAAGCAAAATAAAAACTTGAACTACTCTTGAAAGTAAAAACAGCTGATTTGGAGCAACAGTTTCGCTTTTCCTTTTCGTCAATAATGACGGAATAAGTTTATGGCGTTGCTTTTTGTATGCATTTTTCTACATACGCAGGCAGATACTTATCTATGTACGTATGTATATGTATGTATGTAGGCGCTTTTAAGTAAAACAAGCATGTAATGGATATCTATGTAGGTACTTACATACATACATACGTAGTTATGTGCACATAAGCATTTATGCGTGTACATATGACGTGTTTACATGCTTACATACATATTTACTTAAGTCGTTGAGTATATAAAACTTATTGCAGCGTTGATGCATTTTTGGATATTGTTTTGTAATTGTTTTCTCATCTTTTTTTATTATAAAACCACAAATACCAGTTTTATTTGCTATAATTGTATTAATTAACTTCAGTCAGGCAACCAACAGATTGAAGCGAAGACGGGCTGAAAAAAATCTTGCTGAAAGTTTTAATCAGGACTTGTGGATTCGTTCGATCTAGTTTTGTTAGCAGCAATGACGTTTGTGTTTTTAAGCTTGAAAGTGAAACATTAACATTTTCAATATATGTATGTACATATGTATGTATGTACATATATAAATTGTATTTACATACATACAACATGTGAGGAAACGTTATTGCAAAAATAACACTTACAATAGATGACCACTTCACGGGCATTCGAAATGCAATGCAAATTTCTGTATAGAAAATTTTCGATGACTGGTCCCCGTATTTGATCGTTATTTATATTTATTACCAACTACTATATCTGTGCATTGCGCATTAAAACAAAAGAAAACGAGAAATGAAAACGAAGTAAATAAAGTCGTGATAAATTTGCAAAATTGTTAATCAAATTAGAAAACTTTTATTCAAATGGATGTTTTTTGTATTCCACATCTTGGGAATCGGTGGATAAGTCGAGTGTTGTCATTAGCAGAAAATATGATAAGAAGTAAATGATTTCAATCAAAATTTTCAACATTTATCGATTCAAAAGACGTTCGAAAAGAAGATTCTATCCGAAATATGGGAGTATTTCTGGTCATGCTGCTACTTGGTACTACATGAATATTTTTTTAGCAGCTTTCAGCACAATGCCGGGAATTATTGATTGCTTAAAGAACGGCACGGAAGTACCATATGCCAAGTTGTGCAACTTATGTACAAAAGAAATTGTGTTCCAGAATAATACAAACAGCTGATATTTGTTTGCTTTTGATAACGGATAGCACTACGAGCAGATACGTTTCGATAATTGCATTTCGATGACAAACTATGAACTTGATTGGCTTCTTTAATAGCAGCGCTCACTGTATCCGCGAAAGAATTCTTTTGTTGTGTCTACAGCATTGTCATTAGTCTCGACTTCTTTGTCATTAAATACGAGTACCTTAACAAGACTTTCATATACATACATTCATACATACATACATACATATGTAGATATTCTTGCTGTATATCTAATAAAAAAGAAGTTATTATATCCAAGGAGAAATTTTTATAGGACATTTAGTTTTGCACAAAAATTACTACTGTTATCATTTAACGGTACGCCCTCGTAACTGGTGTGATGGTACGTGCGGCGTTGATAAGAATGCGATAAATAAAAAAATAAACTAGACTGCAATGACTGCTGCAAGAAAATGCAACTGCAGCGGAAGCTTTATTGTGCAAAGACTTAATTGCCAAAGAAAACAACTTTCTGTTGAGTTACTTACTTATGTTATTAATTTATTTATTTATACGCTGATACAAATGTTTTCTCTTGATTGATATTCGTTCCAAGGAAGTAAGGGTTCAATGCCATTAAATAAAGCGTCGTGAATGGCTCACAATAAAGTAACTATGCAGGTATGTATGTATAAGAAAACTGAATACATATGTAGGCACATTTGACTTACAGCCTGCGCCTTCGTTCTTAACACTGTCACCCTGAAAGAATTGTTTGTAATGTGTGTTCCACAATTTTTGTTACGACACATCTTTTCCAAACTGTCAACAACAATAATTTACACCAGTCTCTTATAACTTTCGAGTTATAAGAGTGAAACTATTCACTACATCTTTTTGAAAATTATTTCGAGAATTCATTCCTTGTAAAGCAAATAAAAACTTTAATCTGTGGACATTTGACAAAATCACTTCTCTCGAGATGAGATTTTTATAGTAAATGTAAGATTTTAATGTGATTATTTTGCTCTATATCTACGACCTACAGAACGCAATATTTTAATTTGACAAAACGACTTCTTTCAGGGAATTGAAAATAATTTGAAAATTAAACTAAAACTGATATGTAACCGCCATTTGACAAAACAGCTGGTCTCCATTTAGTAGTTCGAGCACATTTTTACCAATTACTTTTTAGCAAAACAGCTTCTTTCGAAAGAAGTCGTTTTGTCGAAAACAAAGTTCGAAAAACTTACCGCTTGTCTTGACTAATTTTATCAAAACAGTTTTGAAGAAATGACTTGTAGGCCAGAAGTTCCAATCCATTGGCAAAAAGCCGTTATTGTTGTTTGTTGTACTTTTAAAGAATATTATCCAAGTATAAGATTTTTGTGATTTTTTAAGCAATAAATTTTGTTAATCACTTCAACAGCTTTTTCGCCCTACTGACAAGTTTTTGATTTCGACAGAATACGTTTTGTCAAATGTGTACACAAATTTAGCTTTTTCCACACGCAGGCTTATTTGTGTAAATCGCGGTAAATGTATCAAGTACTCGTAATATGCATGTACGTACATACATACATATGTATTATGTATGTATGTAGATGCGTGTATCAAATAAAATATTTTCTTTAAAAGTCAATTAACCATCTCCGGGTGCAAAACAAGCGTCCACTGACCGATACTAACAGCCCGGTTGAAACAAACCTGGCGATAAATTTTTTTCGCCGTACGACAATAATCGCAAATATTTTCCACTTTTCATTGTCGATTTAACAATATTAAATTATGGAAGATTTTCAATAGGCGTAAAAATATCTTACAAATAATTGGCCATTGTGCACTAAAAAATACACACGTACTTACTTACACATATAAATAGAGAAATGCCTACATATACAGAAAGAAATATTGTGTCACAGCAAACAATTTTCTCAAATCATAAGTTCCTACCACAATGAAAGACATGTAGGCTTCTCTTCTCATTTTGAGCCATTTCCACTTTGCAATTGAAATTGCTTTGAAGTCCATTATGTAACTCGAAGTTTTGTCGCCGATATGTATGTATGTATCTCTATCCGCAGTTTTTATAAAACAAGTTTTTACTAAGAAAAACTATGCCGTGAACGGTATTTTTAAATTTACTTTTTCAAAGTAGATTGTGGTTTTTGGTTGTAGCAATAATCTGGTGTGGTCACTGTTGCAGTCGGCTACTGTTCGCTGCGGGCATCCAGTGCACTGTTTCCTTATATCAAATTAATATGAATTATTAATAAGAAATTTCGCCTAGGGCAAGATTTTCCCAACACGGTGCTAGACTTAAACCTTAAAATCTCCAACGTTATGATTTGTATTGGAGCGATTGAAAAAGATTTTATTGTTTTATTTAAAATTCATTTTAACAAATAATTCACAGAGAAAACAGAACAACGTTAATTTGATATTTTTGAAAAGTCATTTGTCTTACTGGAAATTTCAATAGTTAAATAAATACTGTCTGTGCCCAACATTTTCTTCCATTCGTTTCATGTTAATTCAACACGATAACACATTTGTTTCAACTTGAACGTAATAAAAAGAAACAAACAAAATTCAGTTAAAAATGCTTTTTCAACCATTAAACAATTTGTTCCATACACAGAAATGCGGAACCAAATGTTTGCTGGGTTATTCGTTTTATACATACTGCAGATAATTTATAATTTCTTTTCATATTTAAATAAAAACCCGATATCTGTGGTGTGGACTTTGTTTCATTGTTCACGCAGAACAGCCGCCTCTCTTGCCAAATGAACACGCGAATACACATTTTTAAACGAAATTCATGTTGTAATCAAAATCTGTAACTGGTGTTTGGCAACTTCCATAATGTTTTTTATTTACATAATGTGTGTATATACATACATACATATGTATGTACATACAGTTTTATTTACATATGTAAAATAAAAACAAAACTAAATTTGCACATAAATGTGACAGGCTTAAATGAAATGCAACTGTCACGTACGAACCCACACCTTTAAACTTTAATTTATCTATGAATACTCGAGAGGGCACGTAAAAACTCAGAGGCAGGCAGTAGGAGCTCTATTGACTCACTTAAGAATCGACCCTATGTTTGGGGACTTACATTTCAGCTTAAAAACGGTGGTGTACAGCTTAGCTTTCAGCTCCTATCTAAAGCTTGTATCTTACTGGCCCTGTCTGCCGAATTCATGCAAAATTCGATAAGGAACTACTTATTTGGTTTAACCGATATGCACATAAGTCATATTGATTCGTTTGCACACCTTCAATCTCACTTGAAAGGCCTAAGAGCTAAAATTGGGAACACCAATAAGAATAAGCAAACATTTTCAAAAATATTACTTCTTAGAATTTTCTTAATTTTTTTTAAAGTTTTCTTTTTGAAGGCTTAAGTTTGCCATTTGTGAACCGATTTCAGTATTTCTTTTCTAATTTGTATACATTTTGTATGTAACTATTAGTAAGCGAATTTATCAGTGTTTCTCTCATACACTGCGTAGGCTGCACGCAATTTTAAAGCAATTCGTTTTCAAGACGAGTAACCCCCAAGTTATATAATAAATCGATTTAATAAATTTATGTTTAAGTGATTGTAAATTTTTATAAAATTTGCTTAACATTTCTTGTAAACTAGATTGCAAATAAAGAAATTAAAAAAATAATAAAAATACCGGATCTGCCCAATCAGTTTAATTTAAATTTTTCTATAAAATTATGTGATATATAATCAATTTCTATTTTACGCACTTCAAAGTGGTTCTCGCTCAGATATAATAAACTTGTGCCAGCTTTTTTTCCGATCCTCGGAAGCAGTTCTGATATGCAATTTTTGGCAGGTCCTTGAACTTTATCAGCGATTCCGATTTTATCTCCTTAATTGTCGCCAACAGAGACGTCCTTTAATGGATCTCTTCATTCTTGGTAACAAAAGAAAATGCGATCGAATTCCAATTTCTGGGGAATACGGTGACACCGGCATAATTATTACGATTTTTTCTCAAAATTCAAAAATTCTGGCTGAGAGTACAATCACCGTACGCCACTGTTTGAACTTTCAACTGCGATCGAATCTGGGGAATACGGTGACACCGGCATAATTATTACGATTTTTTCTCAAAATTCAAAAATTCTGGCTGAGAGTACAATCACCGTACGCCACTGTTTGAACTTTCAACTGCGATCGAATCTGGGGAATACGGTGACACCGGCATAATTATTACGATTTTTTCTCAAAATTCAAAAATTCTGGCTGAGAGTACAATCACCGTACGCCACTGTTTGAACTTTCAACTGCTTAATTCCATTTTTTACACAAAATTGAATGTGAATTCTTTGATATATTATTTTGGACAGTAGAAAATCGCCGCACAAACAAACTAAACATGCCAAATACCTGAAACTGGGACCAAGTTCGGGACGAGTGTACGCACCTAAAAAGTCACCTTATTTTTTTGTACCAGACCTGGTATACAACAAAAGTAATATTTTCGTCTTTGTAATCACGTCCTTAAATTAATGAAATATAAGAACTCATTTTTCCGTTGGGTCGAACATTTTTAGCGCCTTTTTTCAGCTACTTGGCAACTTAGTTTTAGTTTCACTTAAAGCTCCTACATGCTCGAGAATAGAAGCTTGAATTTACACTATAAATGTTGGTGCTACAGCTCTGAATCTAACTTTTTTTTTTGCAATATCTCTATATGAAATTTTAAATAACAACATATTTTAAGAATTAAATTGATAACACTGAAAAATCCTTAATTTTTACGAAAAATACAAAAACTTTTAGAGACGGAGAAATAATGCACGTGATTTACTTTTCACTAAAAATTGTGACCAGTGACACACTTCGAATACATTTCGTTTGCTGGGTTGTACAAGCATTTATTTTTAATATTTAACGCTACTTGTATTCAAAATAAGGCCATATATCAAAACTGTGTATGTATGTGTAGGATTTGAATTCAATTTGTATTTTTTTGTTGGATTTTGTTCGTTATCAAATTGTGTTAAATGGGCAACAAAAGTCATTATAATGAAATTATACAATCGCTTTAATCGAAAGTTTTAAAAATTGTTGAAAAGATAAAGAAGTTGTTTTTTCTTTAACTTTTATGGTTCATGGCGCAAGAGAAATATTCAGTGCAGACAGAGAGAACAATAGTTTAATATTTTCGTGCTCTATTATTCCGCACGAAAACAAACCGCCTCAAGCACTGTGTTCGCCACATTAGGTGCCCTGTGAGTTTTTCCTGTTCCCAGGACGGAAGAGACCCGTGAAAGGAGGGCTGGGAGGGATTGGAAAAATTGCTGGCAGAAGTGTGTTATATCTGTGGGGACCACTTTGAAGTGTTCCAAATCGAAATTGATGAATAATAAATTATTTGTTTTTTGGAGAAAAATGAAAAGCCCCCCCGCGCAGATAGAAACACTCAACTTTTGTTGCCTTTGGCATATTTGACCAGTTTAGTTTTATTACTGATTTCTTTTTGCCATGAAAGCGCAACGAGTCTATTTTTATATTGACACAATTTGTGGGAAAAAGTTTTCTCCATCAAGCACGAACTTTCTGCCATAGATTCGTCATAAACTAATGAACAAAGCTGAAGGTTACAGCAGTTCAACAGCATTTAATCGGGATCGTTGCAAATAATACAATGGCAGAACCCAAAACAAGAATAGATAGAACTTGTATATGAGTGGGTGTCCGAATAAATATTTGACATAAATAATTTTTATCGCTTGTTGCTCGTACTAAAACTATGTGGATGCAACAGTACAGTGACTTTTGGCAAAAGTAAAGGCAGCAACATGCCGTTGAACCTGGAAGAACTGCCCTGTTTTAATGCCAACAATTTTTCGCGTCCTTAAGCATCAGATGAAAATATTTGTAGACAGTGCTTTTGTTGAAAGCGTTAAGTTATTTTTCTTTGTGATTTTCGCTGCTTGTAACCCAAAAGCCGCCGTAATATTTACATTGTTTTAAGCGCGCAGTGGTTTTGATAGATATAAAAAAAAATTCAGCTGCAAAAGAAAAATAGATTTTATTTTGAAATATAAGGAAAATATTCTTGGCCTGCAAATGACGGAAAACAAAAAAATATTCTGTTAAAAACTATTCTTATTTTTATCAATAAATATTATTGTTGACAGGATTAAGACTACAAAACTTGATGTGTATTTATTTACAGTATTTAAAGCAGCGTTGCCAACTTGGAAATTCCCAACACACACCAAAATGGAGAAAAAAACGCGCCTTTTTTAAAAGTTTATTACTAAACTTTTATACCGAGTTAATTCTACATTGAAAACATAAGATTTTTGCTTATAGTTAAATGTTTGTTTTCTTTATCTACAACAAAAAGACCGTTTTACTTTGTGCATATGATTTGGTACGTCATTAATTGTTGTTGTTATTGTGGTCTATAAAAATGCCTGTAAAAAGGTTGCACTGTTGACTTAAATGAAATGATTTTAAAACAGGTGTATTTTATTGTACAAAAATTGCCACCAAAAACCCAAAAACGTGCCAATTAAGGAATTTTTCGCAGCAAGAATTTTAAAACGCCACTTTCGGTGGCCTACTTCACAATGATGATTTAAAGTATGTAGATGTATTGAATATAAATATTAGAAACGCCATGAAGCAAATTGTAACTAAAAGTGATGTTTAGTTTTACTCTCATAAGAGAAATATATTGAAAAAGGCCACCTGCTAATTTCTCTAAATGGTGATCGTTAGTGAAACAACTGCTAAACTTGGTGAAACTTCGCACAAGTTCGTGAGGTTCGTTTTTAGTTTTGTCGAGTTTAAAATTAGAATTAGAATTAAGTGATTTACAGACATCTGATAGAGAGAGCATCACGCGGTTTTAAATCACATCCCTTTAAATGGCACGCAATTACACAGCATAGAAGAATTTGCCATGCGATCGTTTCCAGTAAGTGAGCAATCGAGCCTTGAGCCAGCACATATTGTATTATAGAACTGCAGATAAACTGCAGTCCGATTATATTTTAACTACTCGCATGAAACAGTTGAGTGCAAGAGGTAGATCAATATCAGCGCTGTTGAAACAAATATGTGTTATGGCAGCACCGTTGCATAGTGACGGCACAAACTAGTGATCATACTACAGTGCCAAACATCTAGTGAATACACGAACCACTCAAGTTATTTATAGTATTATTATTAAATAGTAGAGGGAGCTTTACGCATTTTGAATAATATGCATTCAAAGTTGTAAAATTATGCAACAAAACCAAATTTTGCTACATAAGAACAGATAAAATCGTTTGTTTTCTTGTCGATATAATTAAAAATCATAAGAACGAGAATTCTTAACACCGTGACTATCCAATGCAGTTTATATAATACACGATCACGGCCTTTATGGAATCCCAGCGAACAAAATTTTAGAGTTTTTGCTTTAAACTTGACTCAGAATCAATGCTACCACCCAACGTAATGCGTGAGTATGATACGATAGTATCGAAGGTCTGAGTTTTGCTGCGAGTTCATGAAATTTTTATAATAAGTTTGGGCGAATTAGTAACGTATTTCGTTTCACTTTTATTTGATGGATAAGTAATTCACCAAATCGATTAACATCAAAAAGAAAAAGGTGAAAAATTTTAAATTATGTAGTTTATAAGGTACCCAGATCACCTTCTTCTCTCTTTTCACAACTTGTGGTGGTTAAAAGGATTCGCTAATGCGGTGCACCGTTTCGAATTTAAAACTATCAGCCATCGAAAAATATTTAATTTAATAGCTATTTGGGGGGGGGGGGGGGAGGAGGTATATAATAATAATATGAACAGACTGTTCCTCAAATAGGTGTTTCGGGAAAACAGGTTTTGGTTGTCCCTATATTATTTGACAACCATATCCTAGATTCTATTAACTTGTGAAAGGTAGATCTAACAGATGGTATTGTATATTTTAAGTCCTTGAATTTCATCAGTACCGTCTAATAACACAATATGATTAATTTAATTTTAATAACTTATGGCGAGAACCAATATTTAAAATTAAAGTATTAAATCTTTGGTAAAATTTGCAACCTTTTTTTAATTTTCCTATATTTATATTTATTTTAATTGAAAAACTAACATGTTGGTCCTTCCTGAAGTGTTTTCGCAAAGGTTCAATAATTCCGGCACTTTTGCAGGAAACACCTGCCTAAATTTCGTGCAGGTCTTATAAAAAATCTTGTAAGCTTTTTTAACGAAACACTTCGGAAAGAACTTTTCAAACTGGCCCTTTTAAAGTGTTGGTAAGCAGAATTTATTGAAATAACGACTGGCCGTTGGACTTGCTACGAAGACTTGACGCAAACTTTTGTCGAACAATTGTGTGAAAGAAGAAAAGAGAGCGTAATAAGGGTTATTGTTGGTTAGAGGCACAGTTGCCAGATAATGGAAGGATCAAGTTGTAAAAATTTTGGTGGTGGGGGGAGGTGAAATCGTCAAAACCGGTTGCTAGATTCGTCAAAAAACGTCAGCAAAAAATTTTTTGTTTGCAAACAATATATTTTCCATTTAAAGTATAAGTTAAGAAAATTTGAAAATCGCATTAAAAAAATTTATTTGAATGGCAACAGTGATCAGCTTCTTCTTCTTCTTCTTCTTTTGGCGCTACAGTCCGTGGTGAACCTGGGCCTGAACCAACAAACTTTTCCAGCTGGCACGGTCTTTAGCCAGCGTCCTCCAATTTGGCACACCAATTTGGTTGAGGTCCCTCTCCACTTGTGTGCGCCATCGGTTCCGTGGGCGTCCTCTAATGCGTTGTCCCACAGGTTCGGAATCGAAGATTCTACGGGTCGGAGCAGTATTCTCCATGCGCTCTACATGGCCCAACCATCTTAGCCGTTGGATCCGTTGACGCCTGGTTAGGCTCATGTCGCTGTAAAACCCGTACAGTTCATGATTGAATCTTCTTCTCCAGAAACCATCAACGCAAACAGGGCCGAAGATTGAACGCAGAACTTTTCTCTCGAAAATACCAATGACTTCCTCATCCGCCTTCGACACCGTGCATGCTTCTGCGCCATAGAGAAGTACGGGGATTATCAAAGTGGTATACAGTGTCAAGTTGGCTTTTCGAGAAAGGGCCTTACTACTCAATTGCCTCTTGAGCCCAAAGAAACAGCGATTGGCAAGAGTTATTCTGCGTTTGATCTCGGTACTGATGTTGTTCATACTGTTGACTTGGGAGCCAAGGTAGACGAAGTCCTTCACTACCTCGAAGTTATAGCTGCCTATGGTGATGTTCTGGCCCAGTCGTCGGTGTTGCGCGTCCTGTTTTGATGACAGCATATACTTCGTTCGTGATCAGCTTAGTTAATTATAATTAACAACAAAATCTCTTAAGCCTCAATATTTTATGTATAGTGAAATAAAAATACATACAAAAGGAACAATTTCAGTTATAAATGTATATATGTACAGTGAAACTTCCATAACTCGAACTTCTCTAACTCGAATTTTATCTCATTCGAATTAATTTGGTTGGCAGTAGCGGTAAAAGAACACATCACATATAATTTTTCTTCCGTAACTCGAACTTCCATAACTCGAAGTTCTTCATAAGTCGAACAAAAAACAATACCTATCAAGTCTATAACTCCAAGAGTTTTGCTTGTGTAAATGGTTTGTGGATTTTGTTTCTTAGTTGCTTCAGCTGGTTTGTATATTCTACTTGCAATTTTTGTATATTTCTTTGGGGGAATTACAAAAAAAGTAAATTTTCATTCATTTATTTCGGAATATTTTACTTAACTGTAAGTTTTTCATTCATAAGTACAAAGATATGTTTGTACGTTTACATACATATATACTTAAATAAAAATACATAATACAAAAACCATTTACTCTACTCTGAAGAACAAAATCTGTAACTCGAAGTCTGCGTAAGGCAATTTTTTTTTTTTTTTTTGGGTAATGGTGATTCGAGTTATGGAAGTTCAATTGCTTTTTTGATTCTTCTTTTTTCAATCGCGGAAGGGAATGAATAATTAGACCCACTATTACATATAAATATATGCACGTATATTAGTTACTGTTAAAAATTTGGAATAATGCCAGTACGACTTTAAGGTCATAATATTTACAATAATTTACTTTAGTTTTATTTTTTTCTTAAAAGCTTAATGTCTTTATAAGAAAATATAACTTAAGAGTCTAATAGTTTTGATTGTCTGAATCCCGCCCGTTTCTGGTTATTGTCATTCACTTTCTTCAACAAAAGAGGAAAATTCTTATACAACAACATCATGAAAACAAAATCGTTTTTTATATTGATTCTATTTTGATTAGCTTTTAGATCGGACTTCCCATTTGCCAGCGTTAACCCTGCATTACAAAATTTTGCAATACGTCACACTGCTCAGCTTTTCCTAACATTTAAATACTTTTGGATCCGTCAACCAGTCGTCCTTTATTTTCCTTTTGTTTTCATTCATCCATCAAAACGTTACACAACAACTTGACTTTAGTTATAATTTATAAAAACCAAGTTTTTAAATGTTTTCGGTGTCATCTGGTTGGTCTCCGTTTGCTATAAAAACTTAAATCTTTGATTTACACAGACTATATTATATAGTTATTATAAAAACTTAACACTTTTTTTTTAAATATCTTCCCATATTGTGGTTATTACCGCTACTATTCTGGTTATAAGAACTTAAAAGCTACCAATGTTTTGCTATGTATGTGTGTAGGTTCGTTAATTCTAAAATTTTTATTCATTTTCCATTAACAAATGATTTCCGTATTTCATCAAAAGCAAAGCAATTGCTAATAACTTAAATAACAGATGAACAAAAAAAACCGAAACAACAAATTTGGCCGCAAGCGAAATAAGTACTTAAAACGAACAGAAAAAATAAGAAAAATAATTTAAACAATTTCCCTGCAAATGTGAAAATTTTCGCATAAAATTCAGCTGAAATACAAAATGATGTCTTAATCATTTAATACATGTTTTCAATTCACCAACAATTGTACCTGCCTCCACACAAACAAAGATTAATAAATTAAATGTAAATTTTTATATCAACAAGAAGATGAACAATCATCAAACATACCAAAAAAAGAATTAACAAAACAAACATTTTCAATGTTAAACATATTCGAAATAGCAGACAGGAGGACATGTAGACCTTCGTAAAATTTTAATACGAGTAGAAGATATTCTTCTATCAGCAAGTTCTCCTTAAACGTTAACACCCGACAATCGTTAATGCATCAAAAACATGAAGAATTGCGCCTCTCACGTCATACTCTAGAAATACTCTAGAAACCCTGTTTGCACAGGGTTTTAATTTCTCAGGCGAAATACTCGTACACCGAAAACGGTAAATGTGTCGTGTGAAGACCAGTTGAGGAACCCCTACGCCACCTGTTATCAGTTTCAGTTAGAAAAGAAGAAACAAATAACAAAATTGGGGGCAATTACTGATTTGGAAAGGAAGGGCATCTGGTTAGGGTGAAGTTTTTATAAGGAGATCAGCTCACGCTCCTCAAAGAAGACTAATTTTCGTAATGATTTTGAACTGTTTAAGGCTAAAGTAAAAGTTTGGGCATTTCGCAGGCAGAGCTCCTGTTATTGGGACAGCACAACATTTTCAATGGCTAGCAACAACAATAGTACTGTAAGCCGCGACGAAGGTACGATTGATTATAACTGTAATACAGCTGGTAATGACAATAACGGAGTTATACTTAAGCAAAGTACATCTCCATACATATATCAAGATTGCTTAGCTTGACCATAAGCACCAGGCATTTTATTTGTGCAACAAATTATGATTATAATTTTTAGTATTTACTTACTGTTAAAGTTCCTTTTTAAGCTTTTAAATTTAATTGTACAGTTCACAAGTACAAGTTCTGTCCCGCATAGACGACGAAATAGTAATTTTTATTTTCAAAATGTCCAAAATGCAAACTGACACAGGCGAATTTGAATGCGAAGTGGTAAAAACAATATTTCGTGATAATCAATGAACAGTTTGAAAACTAAATTAAATATATATTAATTATTGGGAAGAATTCAATTTCAGCTCTTAGATATCACTCACTAAATTCTTTTTTGTTAATAATTTATTAAACGTATGTCCAGACATATATATGTAGCCAGTTTTTGTATTTTTCGCAGCACGAAACTTTTCCTATGAAAGACGGAAGTTGAAAAAATGGGCAATTTTTCACCTGTTTCTTGCTGGAAAGATGCGACAAAGATTTCGTGTGAAAACTTTTCCAAATAATTCGCATTCCAAAACGACGAAATTAATTTTATTCCAATTGGTGCAAATGTTCTTTTCAGTTAAAAAAAAAAAAAAACATCTGGAGGCCAAATCAGCTGCAATTTCGTCGCAATTATCAGCACTTTCATATTGATATTTTTGATTTCACTTTTTGTTTAACTTTCTTTTTCACACTTGACTTGTACTTTGTTTGTTGGACAATTTATTTCCTATTCTGACGTATCGTTTTTATTTGGCATTAGATCCAGGAAGATATTCCAATAGAAACTACAATGGTTTCGGCTCTGATATAGAGAAACATTTTTTCTCACAAATTGAGAAACGATGAAGTTTTCTGTTTCACACTTTATGAAATATTTGACTTTGTGAAATATTTCTCAATGCGAGGTATTGCTCGAAATGCAACAGTTTTCAAAATAATATAAAATTTAATCGCACACAGTTTTGTATGAAAATTAATAAAAACAAAAATACAACGCTGTATAACTGGATGATTAGACAGTGCGTGCAACATTAATGCAATCTTGTGAATTGAATAAATATATATAAATCATAATTAATCAGCACTAATTGGACTGCGACTTTTCAATTTCATTTTTCTGATGAGAGTTTGTAAACTCTTAAGGTAGGATTTCACCAGCGGCGCAAAAAGCAAAAAAATATGAAGTGCGTTGAATCGGCCCACATCTTAAAACTTAAATATCGGCCAAATTGAATATGTTAAACTAATCGGCATTATACATTTACACTATTCGTGTACGATGAAGAAATGTATAGCTTTTCTCTCTTCTTTGCTAGCGGTGTTGCTGAGCTCCCTTGACTTACTGGCAAACAGGGACATTCTTCTTAGAATTTTTTATCTTAAACAAAAACATTTTTCTCTTTAATTTGAAAACAGATGTTTGCCAGCAACTGTGTCAGCATAACGTTGCCAATCGGTAACTTTGATCGGCACATTTTGCAAACGTTTGTGTGCGAAAGAGCGTTCATATTATCGGCGCCTCAGAAAACAGTTTGGTCGGCCAAAGTCAGCACAATTTCTGCGTTGTGCGTTCACACTAACGGCATACAAATTATGCCGAAAATCGGTGTATTGTGACGATTGTGATTGTAGGAACTCAGCATTGTACCCTTTTTCTTGAAATATATTTTGCATAATGGCGCACAACAAAACTAAATATATTTTACACGTATCGCAAATCATTTCGTTGATATTTGCTTTACCTAAATGGTCTTTGTGAACCGATTTCGATTTTCATATGAGGTCAAAAATACTTGTAGTCTGTATCGCTCGCTGTTGAGCCGGATGGTGTGGAATATGGTATGATGACATCTCTAGATCAGTGATTTGATATTGTCCCAAATTCGACTGTGGCCGAATATGATTTAATTTTTTCATGCAAGTCACTGTTAACTTCCTGCTGCGCGAACTCAAGTCGTTGTCGTTTAGCTTCAGTTCCTGGCTCAGTTGAATTCTAAATAGTTGTGGGTCCAAGTTACAGTGCAAAAGTCGCTGAGTTGTAATTTACAAAAAGCCGAAAAAGAGCACCCGAACTCAACTGCCTCGGATTCCCGTATGCTGAGCCAATGTACCCAAATTGATCCTCAGTACAGCCAATTACAGCGACAAAGCAACCGAAACAGTTTGTGTAAAGAACTCTGACTTTCATAATGAAACTTTATCATCTGGCAAAAAAAAAAAAAATCAGACTGACATTCACTTCATGTTGCCACCGCCAAAGTTCGAAAAACTCTATTTATTTCTAAATTGATTATGGCTCAGTCGTGGTGTGGGTTAACGGGCCACCGAAACCATGTCAGCACCACAGATATGTAAGTGTATTCTTACCATGAGTGGACTTAGTGTACCAAAAAAATTTGTCCTAAAAGAATTCACATAGAACAATAAATTACAGAACATGTTTCTGCCCCATTGTGCATACTTGTATTTAATTTCCAGTTCAACCACCTTTTTAATTTGATGTGACAAAAATGTTAAAATTTATTCTCTGCTCAAGTTCTTTTGTAACAGTTTAAGTGAATTTCAAATAAATCATAAAAGTTTCTTCTGTTTTGATTCCTTAAGCCGCTTCTTTTCAACATGCGATTAAATGATAATAAATGCAGTGACAAATCAAGGAACAAAATAATAACAAAAATATATATGTCTGTATAAAAAATCGGTTGGAATTTCACCGAATCAAGAATTTTGGTTTTTCTATTAAAACTGTTTTTGTATTCAGGTATTTTCTTTCTGAGAGGTTGTTGCTTCCTAAATACAACAACAACACGTTCTAGTGCTTTAACTTTTGTTTTCCCAGCACTTTGACATGCCTCCACTGTGGCTGGTTGACCAGAGTCATCCAACAAACTGTGGATAAATATTTAAATGCTTTAAGAATCATTGAAAAGAAGACAAACGCAAAACAAAAGGATGGAATGGAAAACACGAGAAATACGTCTCGTTGCAGTTTTTCGATCTTTAAGAGACTATAAAGTTTTGCATTTATTTGGTGTGAATTATTTTTTCTAAAATTTTAAGGAGCTCTACAGCCAAGACAATCTGTCGCATGGTAAGTACGTGACTAGTTCACAAACTGCGGTAGCTGTCCTTATGAGAGGAATATGTCACTATGGTTTTACGTTCTGTTCTGTCTACTTCCTTAAACGCAACATTGAAAATGTCAAATTTCTATTGGAAATTGAAACATCCATTCCAACTGCTTTTCTATGTGAAACATTTTTTTTTTGTAGTTGGTTAAAGCTCGAAGTGGATCCAATTTGCATTATAGTTTTGCAGGGAGTCATAAAAAAATAATTTAGCGAAAGTCTTTGGGTTGGAACTAAAAATTTCATCGCCACTTAAATTTACTTTTAAAAATAGATGCTTCATTTTTTCAAGTCTTACATCCCGTAACCTTGCCCGGAGAGCAGGCTTGGCTTGCCTTGGTATAGGCCGGGTTTGTATAAGAGAAGGGGCTCCCCGGTTGACACAGCAGTCAAAACTCTAGGCATCTCCTACATGCCTTCGGTTGTGCCTTGAAAGACGGAGTCTGGTGTTGGTGCGTACCTTGGCTGAAACGTTCTGGCTGTGGCTTAAGCCTCGAGAGGTACGCTGCTGCTTACTGATAACCGTGGCCTATTTTTCCAGATGTCCCCCAGGTGTTGTTGTTTTGCAGTAGCTTCCTGGCATTCGTAATACTAGACGGCGGGGAATTTTCTGGCGAATGCGGTACAGGCCAGATGTTCCTTTGAAATAATTTCGGGCTATCAACTCAGGTACCTCAACTTCCTGCATTATGTAGGGAATCACTGGAAGGTGGGATTA
This sequence comes from Epicampocera succincta, assembly GCA_932526305.1. Lineage (NCBI taxonomy): Eukaryota > Metazoa > Arthropoda > Insecta > Diptera > Tachinidae > Epicampocera > Epicampocera succincta. The sequence continues at coordinate 44,304,550 of OW052037.1, read as the reverse complement.
GATAGGCCAAACTCACACTTTGTATTTTTATTCTTACGAATAGAAGAGGAGAGAGAATAGATGAAAGAAGTTTATAAAGTCATACCTCTATCCCGTTTCGTTTCAACGCGATTACAAAGAACGTGAAAAATATTAAATTCTCTCAGTTACACGATCACAAATTGAAAGTCTTAGAAAGGATATGGTAACGTGTCAAGAATTTAAAAGAATTGCTACCTGCGAACTGTTATTATTTATTATTATTTAGGACAACATTCGATTTAAATAATCCTTTCAAATGACGAAGTTTCTGATATCAAAAATAATTTTACTCCAACTAAGATGTACGAGTATGTCCTAAATTAAATGCTTAACAATCAGAAAAATAATAAGAAATAGCAACAAGTCCGCTTCTGGCTGCAGTTTATTTTGAGAAATCATGGGATTTTAAGTGATGTGATCATCAGAGCAGATCCTAATACGAGTAAATGTGAATTTTTCATTAGAAATAGTTTTACTTAAAATGTGTTAATATATGATACAATGTGCTCGTCAACATCCCAAAACGCCAAAAACGGCAACACCTCCAAAACCTCCACCAAACTGTAAAATTCTAAATTGTCAACTCTAAATGAAATAAACAATTGAAATACATGTGTATGCAAATTGATTGCATTCAGTGGATTCCAAGCCTGGGGTTCCCTTTACAACAACAACAACAGTTAAGTTTTCTCTTTTTTCTCTTCACTATTTGCTTGGTTTCAAATTATCAGCTTTGAACTACAGCATCAACAATGTTTTGATATTAAATTTTGCGCGCTCATTTGCACATTCCCTTGTAAAGCTGGTTTTTATTAGTTGACGTTATCCCGAGCTCACTGTGTGTTATACATATACTAGAGTTATAATCTAAAATATACAAAAGCTTTCAAGCTCTTCTGCAGAAAATGTGATTTAAGTTTTTCAATCAACCTGCGTCCATGTTAATTTTACATTCGATTCTTTTCTTCTGTGTGTAGGAATGCTTCTACATATGTAAATAAAAATCTTCCAGCATCCGAATGGCTGTGCGTATTACAATGACTACATTTGTGCGTATGTGTGAACATGTATCAGTATTTATTCAACCGGTCTGGCAGTGTTTCATAATAATCGTTTTGTAATTGCTATATCTGTGTCTTGGCACGAATAAAAGCTACGAGCATTTCACTTTTAATCTTAAGTCTTAAGCTAAATGTAGGAGTGTGAAGCATACCTACTTACGTTGCTGTAAGGCTACAGAGCTTTGAGTTTCATTTTGCATACATACATCGTTATGTGTACTCGTAACGTGTATTGACATAAATATATACATAAGTATGTACCCAAACGAGAGGCCATGTGCCTATAAAGTACATTTCTGTGGTATTTCAAATGTGAGTAGCATCAGCTGTAAACAGCGCTGCAGATTAGCAACACTGTTACCCACATGTGTACACATGCCCACCCAAATTAATAAAAATATAAAGCCCGTATTGATACTGAATGCTCCACTGTCCAATCTTGTCTGAAATATTATACATGTGTATATATGTACGTACATACACACACATACCTAAAAATATGGACGCTGTGACTTTCTTGGCATTTCACTTGATTTACGATTCGTTTGCATATTATGGACGCATGTGGTGTAACAGTATTAATTAATTTATTTATCCCAAAATATGGCTCGTAATCTTCTTAGCATTTCGTTGGCTGTAATGACAGTGGGCCATGTTCGAAAATATATTTTCAACTCCTATTCATAGTACATACCTTGTGTATGTATGTATGTATGTATTTCCATAAGTAAATATTGTAATTTTGAAACAATCTTGTAGTATCTTTTCAAATGCGTGTAGGCCCTAAGGACATGCACGGTTCTACAAGTCATAAGATTTTCATTACATTTCATTGTCACACCATCACAGCTCAAATCCAATGAAAAAATATGAGCAGAAACCTCGATCGGCGGCGACTGGGCATTTCACGTGCTTAATGCAACTTAAGCTGAATGGAATTAGACTCCGAGAGGATAGTGGGAAAAATAATTTTGCGGGTACGAAAATTTACGACGTTTTTGTTTGTTTCTTCGAAATGTTTAACACACAAAATCCCTCAAAACTTAACGGTTCTTTAATTAACTCAACCCGAGTTCCCTTATGATTCTTTTTAGCTACAAAATAAACTGTAAAATGTGACTTTAAATAGCGTAATAAAACTGTTTCAACAACATTTAATATTAACAAATTTTCCATGAATTCAATAATTAATTTTAATGATTTTGGCGAGTAATTTTTTTTTAATTGTACAGTTTCGGAAAAATTTCGACAACGCATTTTTAAATTAACGATAGTAAATTTATTGTCTCCGTGGCACAAGCACACACGCACACATCTACATAAACAAATTTCCTAAAAACTTATGTATGTATGTTTGTATTGGCCAGTTTTGCCCCAGATTGATACAGTTCAATCATGATAAACGTAAGTATGTAGATAGTGAATGACGTTTGTGCAAACAGCGAGGACAAATTCGCCTGTCAACTTTTAATTGTCCTATAAAACTTAAACAACTGCGAGTACCATCAATTTGCTCCACTGTCCATCATCTTACATTGATTATGAAGGAATAATCATTGATGAAATAATAACAAAAAAACAATTAAGGGATGTGTTGGTTGGTATTAACGTTTGCGTTTTTCTTAACATGAATGATGAATACGAAATGTCTTATGAGTCAAATATAGTACGAACCCACCTTCAAACACTGAAACGTGCAAACAAGCCAACAGCTGTTTTCATCTAAATCTCACACACACATACTTGCATTAGAAATCAGCTGAGCTGCGGGGAATTCGGTTATCTTAGTCGCAAGTGTGTATATGGATTTCTTAGTACTGCGCAGTCGTTTTTCAATTTTGATTGCCCTCTCTCCATATGGAAAACTACTGTGAGAAAGTATTTTGAGTTTCATTAATAAAATTAATGTTTGAATTTCCACAGAATCTTTGTGGGCGACATAAATAATGAATGTAAGCGAAATGATTGGGTATATTTTGCATTATTTGTGTATATTGTTTTTTAATTTTTCAAATTCCAAATTTCTTATGATTTTCAAAGTCTAAATATTTTTCTACTCACAGCTTCACTTTCGTGCAAGAATCTGCGCCGGGCCGTTGGTTTTAGTAACCGGTAATTTTCATTCGAATGAATGCTAAGGGAAAGGGCCAAGAAATACAATAATAATAATGCACTTCTTCTCCGGTCACTCAGTTTATTTACTTTATTTATTTATGTAAAAAACAATACAAGAAGACTAAGTCTTATATTACAGCATTGCTTAGAGACTTGGCACACATATTTTGGCACTACATTAATATACATATATACGGTTTAAGCTTCGTAATCCGAGGAGTAGGTGTACATTTCACCAATTTCTTTCTGGGTTATAGATTATTCGGTTAACAAATCCTGAAAAAAACGAAATTCCTGAATGATTTGAGTTCTGAAAGTCCTTGCAAAGCCTATACCAAATGTTAGTTGAGGTAAAGGGCACCAAAATACCATCGTGATGCCTTGAAAGCGAGATCCTGGAGTTGGTGCCATGGTAGCTGTGTCCACCTTAGTTTAAACGTTCTGGTTGTATCTTAATCCTAAAATCGCAGGAAAGAGCGTTGACAATTCCCAATGATGGTGCTGGAGCGCTTGGTCATTTTTTTGGGGGATTCAAATGCAATAGAGGTGCGGTTTTTCGTAAGGACTGGATGGTGGGAAACCATTGGACGATTTTGGGAGCTTGTGGTGTAAACTTTTTGATAATCCATGATTATCACGACCATAAGAGTAACAATTGCGCACAATCACACAATTTGTTCAGTAGTAATTTTGGACGGGTCGTTTTCCATTTTCTGTTTTTAAAGACTGGAGTCGTTCTTCCTATTGCTTTTGGCAGAGTAAAGTGTGACAATATAACTTCAAAATACATATAAATCGGACAAAGTTTTGATACACGTAAGACACCAACGTTGCCGACTGAAGGCTATTGATGTTCTTACTCGTAGATACAGGGATATGCGTGACAGCTAACCAGAACGTTTCAGATAATAGATTTTGTTTTTAATACGCTATTAATATCAACTCTGGTAGTTTATTAAAATATTTTGGTAGAAAAATGTTGCAATTTATTCTTGCAATTCAGTAATTGAAATATACACAAAAAATTTTTCTACGCAGAACTTAAGACTAAACTTTACTCAACCAGTGCTAATCGGCAGAGTTTCCAAGTGAACATTCACAAGCACCACTTCGCAACTGTCTCATTTACGACGCACTGTATTGCAAGCATGAGCTCAACTGTAGGGTCCCTCATTTCTTTAAATGCTTAAAATTCAAAAAGAATACTAAAATAGATGTTTGTATAGTTTTTATTAGTCACTGTAAATTCCATTAAATGCTCTTTCAAAACAAAATATTTCAACGCAAAGTCATCTAAGTAGAGTACGGTCAAGTGTTTTATCCCAAATTACCGAAAGTTCTTATGGTGGATTCCAAGTGGATGGTAAATTATACCAGCACATCTCTTGAACAAACAAAAGTATCTAAAAAAATTTGCTCTCTGTGCAACCCACCTTCAGAACAACAGACACCATAACGGGACCATAAAAATTTATTTATCTTGTCTATATCAAGTGCCAGCAGCGACAAAAACAGAACAGTTTTATATGAGATATCGTCGGAATAAGAGTAGAAGAGCGGGAAAATTATTGCAATCAAAAAGTATTTATTTGATGAAAACGAAACAAATAACGGCCAAAAGGAGTTTAAATTTAAGCCAGCAAATATAAAAAGATTCAATTTGCCTTTTGTTAGAAAAGCTTATTCAGTTTTTATTCCACCTCAAATACTAAAATAACTGTTTAAAAGACAAAAGACAACAAAGTATTGGAATAGAAACGAACGTACGGATATTTTTTATAAAAATAAACTTGCAAATGCGTTGTTCTAAATAAATTTTGTGGCATTTTCTATTTTAAATCCAATTAAATAAAAGAAAGTGTGAAACCATTAAAATTTTTTACTACAACAAAAAAAAAAAAAACAATAAATAAATAAAACAAATAGACGCAACAGCCAAACGCCGCATAATCTGAATAAAACCTTTCAGCTAAACCAAATGAACACAAATTCAAGAAAATAAAAATATTATCGCACAAACTTAAATCCAACACAAATCATTAACTCTGTGGCAAGTTTGCAAACTTAATTCCAAAATAAAATTAAAAAAAGACCTGCGTTCCTACCAGGAAGTACTCGAAAATTTAAAAAAATTTCTGAAGTGCACTTTGTTGTGTTTGTTGTTTAAATGAAGTGGACTTTTGTATGAAATAAAAATAAAAGATTTTTTTAATTTAACTGTTTGTTAGACAAGTTGGCTACTAAATTGCAATTCCAGTCGCATACAACTCTTGGTTGTTTCATTTCAAGATTGGAATACCAGTTAAGAGGTGAGTTGAACATTTACGGGATCACAAAGCAGTGGTGTCTGGCAGCCAATTTTTTACCTCAACTTATAAAATTGTAACGCTTAAAATTTGTACTGTAACCAATAAGTTTGTAATGTGGGCCTTACAAGACCAAGTTTTTGTTATGAACAAAAGAAATATCCATAGATAAAAGGTTCGAACTTAAATTAATAACAAAATCAAAAATAGTGGCTTTTGCAGAGCTGTCAGTTCTGATCATTCAGACTTGTCGTCAGTCGACCTGAGAGGTTGCCAAATGGTTCCTATGCCAACATTTTTGTAAATAAAATTTATAAAATAATAAGTACATATTCGCCACAATCCTAATTTCAGTAGTTCGCTGCAAAAAATGTATCTTGGCAGGCCTGTAAAACTAGTTTTTCTAATTGAATGGGAGCCAGCCAACACGTTTAACATCATAAAAATCTCAACGCAATCTCGTGTATTTAAATTCTTGCTTTTTGGACTCAATATGAAAACTTCTATGGTGCCAAACGTGACGGTGGTTTATGTTTAAAACCAAAAAAAAAACAGCAATACATCTTTAATTTAAATTATTGTATCAATCGCAAGAGACACTGCAATCTACATACTTATATAAATATATATATATATATGTATATGTCAGTTGCGAATAAGCAGAATTCGGCATCAAAGAATGTTTTTAGAAATGTAACGATTCGAAATTGAGAAAATTATAACTAGTTTTGGTTTGATTAAACAATTTTGTCCTGTTCGAAATTTTCATAATGATTCAGCTGGGAAAGGAATAGTAAACTTTAAATATGCAAATGAATTCTTAACAGTAGAAAATAGATATAATTAAATAATATAAATTAAATCAATTTGTTGTGTGAACACGCAGTCCGTCCCAGCTGCTTTTGCTTGAGGTATTAAATACTGCATTCAATGAAAACATTAATTTATTGCATTGTTAAATTATTGTATGTATGTAAGTCGTAAAATAGCCAACTTTTAATAATTTTAAGGCTTTTGGCCCCAGTAGGCCTTTTGACACAAAAATTTCCACCTAAAAGCCATTCACTTTTACAAGGATTGTGTAGAAAATCGTGCAAATTCCTTGTTTAAAAGCAATAAATAAATATGTTCAATAGCCAATTGTTAAAAGGTGTTCATACAGCCCATTGGAAAACCTCGAATAAGAAATGAGTGGATTAATGCAGTTGAATTAAACGACTACATTTAAGTAAACTTTTCCACTTTCTGATTTTCGAACTTATAACCAACTCTCTGGAATCGGCCAAAATTATTTTGAAGCAAAAAAAAAAAAATTAACGCAAGTTCTCAATGGCGCCAAGATGAGTTGCCTTCCAGCGGCTGCCGAATGAACATTGAAGAGTATTCCCATTATAAACGAACACATTTCGAAAGCAGTTCAAGAGATTTTATAAATCGTTTGTAGATAATTTTATGAAAAGATTTTTGCATTTTAGTTTAAAAAAAAACTTCCCTGTAATAAAAAAGATAAAACTACAATTTAAGTGAAACAATTTCAAGCAAAGCGCAATAAATTGTTGATGAGGACTTGTCTGTTACAAACAAAAAATTATATAGTGCTGTGTTCAAAGCGGGTTTCGAACCGAAAACCTTAAAAAAGCCCCAAAAAGTATTTTTCCAGAGTGCCGTGTTTAACGTGGTGTTTGGATAAACTACTGAATTTCCAGCTGGTAAATACAGAATTTCGAGATTTTAGAAAAGCAACCACTTTACGGTAGGATCTGGTTGCGACTCCTAGAACATATTAAAAACTTCACAACTGACGAAATATCAACAAAATTTTGAGATGAGTTCTTTTTTAAAAAAGAGGCGTTTCAAAATTACATTTAAAAAAAAATTAATTTTTTTAAATAGTGGTTTTAAGCAATAAAATTTTTAAAAAAGTACCTTTTGAGAAATAGAAATATTTTTATATAAAAATTCCCTTTTCAAAATAAGCTTTTTTGAAAAAAAGTACCCTTTTAAAAACAGTACCTTTTATGACAATAATTTTTATACAAATAAAACCTTAAAAAATTATTTTTTAAATAAAAATTTTACTTTTTAAAAGTAATTTTTATAAAAAATTTTATTTTTGAAATAAACAACTTTAAAAATAGTATCCTTTGAAAATGGAATCTTTTAAAAAAATATTTTTTTTAAAAACTGGCGTTTTTTTGAAAGTATTGTATATTTTTAAAAACAACAGCTGGTAGAAAAGTAATTCTCGTAGAAAGTATCTTTTGAAAAAAGCAATTTAAAAACAGGACTTTTTTCAAAAAAGTACTTTTAATAAAAGTTCTTTCGGAAGAAAGGGTTTATTTTATCGCATCTTTAAAAAAATGCCAAGAAAGAATATCTTTTAAAAAGTACTTTTTGCAGATACTGCTTTACAATAAAGGGTCCCTTTTAAAAGCCCTTTAAAGTTACTTTTTATAAATATCGAAATCGGAATCGATAAAAGAGCTTCAGCAGTTGACCAGCTGGAACTCAGGCTTTTGACTTGCCAATAGACGAGACGATCATGTGAGTCGGGATGGATTGTAAGCTTCTGAATTTGCGTACTTAGATGTTTCATTTGTTTGGAGCAGGTTTTTCAAGGTTATCAAACTGTTAAATATTTCAATATAATTTTCAGTCTCTATTGATACCCAGACATGGGAGGAAACAATGTTTAATTCTGATGAAAAAAATAAAATAAAAAACACATTTTTAAAAATATATTATTTAAACATTTGTGGGATTTTCCTCTTAATGTTGTGTATTAACGCTTTAATGACCGCGGGGGTTTTAAGGGGAACCCGTTAAGAAACTTAAAAGAAAATTAACAATATTGTTCTTGCTTGAAACTCTATCATGCGAACAAACGAACAGCGAACACCTTCCATATACATAAACTGTCAATAAAACTTTTTTTATATTATTAAAAACTTGTCGTTTTGCTTTCAAGAATTATTCAAAAGTCTATTTAAGGCTAATGGGAGGTTGATTAAATTACATATTTATTATTGTGCGTTAACAAGAGTTTATATTGTATGATTTTGTTTGCTGTTTGTCTTTGTCGTCGGACGCTGTTGCTTCGTCAAAATGTGGGGGTGAGTGAACATCCCAGTAAACATTTGTAAATGAATCGTCTGCCGTACACTTTGGTACACATGTTATTTATATATTTTTATGCGGAATGTAAAGAAAGAGAATTGCTGTGAAGCAGTAAATTGAAAGCGGCGTCACAAGTTCACTACTCATCAGTTATTTGCATAAAAATAATATGTCACACAAATGATTTTACTATGAGAAATAGTTCCCCTCGTGGAAGAGGTTTTGCCTTGATGTATTTCAAGCTGGGGCACTCTGCTTTTCGGTGTAAAGAGAGGAATAAATGCCTCGGTGGGCACGGCAACCAAAACTTTAGCAATCTCTTGTGTGAGTTTGGATTATGTTGATTTATCCGAAACCGTCACATGAAATCAATGGACAGAACCAATCCCAGGGGACCAATGTAGTAGCTACTGAAGCATTGGACCAAGTTTGTTGATCCAAATGTCCTCTAAGTGACGTTGTCTTTCTGTTCTCCGTAATAGTTCTTGAAGATTTCTGGTTAACTGAATAAGATTCTAGTCTTCCTTTAACTATCTATAGGGAATTACCACTGTCATATATCGCAAGAAGTTGCAACCCATTCGAGTAAGCCACATAGGGGGCGCCAGTTAGCCATTGACAAATCCAGTAAGTGGAGTTTTTTCATCATCGAATTACCCCATTTTGGCAGGTAGAACCACAGAATATGCCGTTTCTCTGATCATATGATCGTAATTAAATTACTTTATGCCCTTTTTTCCTGGTACATATCTTCAAACTCTTAATATATGTGTATAGAAAAGCCAAACCTTCCTCCATTACTGATATGATACAAATAATCCCTTTTAAAATCGGTTTTAATATACAATACAATAATAGAAATTAAATTAATTAAATTAAACTAGAGGTCTTGAAAGGCTTATTACATAGATAATGAGATCTGTTGCCAGTCTCAAATAGCATCAAATACACAACTTGATGAAACCTCGTTCAGCGGCGGCTGAAATTTCATATAGGCGGTAGACGCGCAGACGACTTTGAAAATATCATAAAACAAGATTGCATTAACCTTTTGACACGGCATGATCGAAGAAATACAGCTCCTTACGGCAATCACAATCCCAATTTTGAGCCCGGGAATGAACAAGATAGATAGACTGTGAAACCATCAACTACCATCAGTTTGCATTTTGTCAAAGTCCATCCATGATTACGATAAATCTAATCGTTTCAGCAAATTTCTAAAAATGGTGATGTCTTATAGGATGTCAAATCTGGTGCCCTATTATTTGTCATTTACTTAATAGTTTGACTTCACACTATTCCAGATGTACATACATATGTAGTATTTAAGGTTTTGGCAAGTCTTAGGAGAACGTACGAGCATTGTGGTGAAAACAGCCGTTGAGGCCTTACACCCACCGCCAAGTGCCGAGTACATTTGGACTGTCAGTTTTGTATTATCAATCAACTTTCGATTATAACCCACCTACTTACGAGCGTGATTTTGACAGTTTTTAGAATTTAACTACGAACGAAGATTCAGCGTCAGGGCCCATTTCGCTGTGAAATTAATGCTACATTTAGGAGCGAAAATGTTTGATTGGTGTGCGGAGATAACAATTTTTTTCAATGTACATACATACATACATACATACATACATACATACGTACATACATATGCGTTTTTAAAATTTCTTTCACTGCTCAAAATAAATTATTCCTGCTGTGTATCACGTGCTTCAAATGAGTGCTTTTTATTTCATCTCCTGACGCTAAAAAGATTTGTTTGTAAATAATAAAAAATCTTGCAAAGTTTTTCTTTTTCACTGTTTTTGTGAACGCGTGAACTCCGCATTTTGTTGGCACGTGCTTCAAATGGAGGAACAAGTTTGAAGTAATAATAACCAATTAAAGGAAATTGGTACGATGAACAATTTAATAAACAACTTTAAACAAATATTATATTGAAAAGATTTAGTTTAAGCAAGAAATTAAAAAAGAGGGTTGCAGTGTAGCTTGAAATAAGTCCTGTACGTGTATTAGCCCTTTTGTTTATTAAAAGAAACAAAACTTAGTCTTGGCAGGGAAATGATTTAAAAGAAGTTTTCTTAGAAAGAGAAAATAGGGAGATGTTATAAATTCCATATGAAAATTTGACTTTAAAAGGAACTTTTTAAAATACGATACGAATGTATGTAGATAATTTGATAATTAATTTGAACACTGTGTATTTAATAATCTTGCATATTGTCAACTAATCAATTAAAAAAAATAATAAAATTTGCATTGATATTATATGCTGGCCTAACCCTGGCTAATTACTATATTTATTAAACTACTCTATTAGCCTTCCCTGACTACTCTTTTGATTTCCTTTGCAGTCGAATACCTGTGAATTGTCTTTGTAAGTGAAATACGTGACTAAATAAATTTTAAGAACTGACTTAAATTACGGCGTAAGGCACAACGTAAATTAGCGCCTAGTTTTTAGCTTATAATAAGGCCCCAAAATAAAAATCTTGTGGCAAGAACAGTAATGCTTAATTGCTTTGTTTGACACAAAAATTACTAAATACTCGTATAAACAATAAGTGGAAATAAAATCGCTAATATGTGATTACTTCACTTCTTTAAGCACTTTCAAGATTCGATTTTCGATTTTCGAATTGCGAAACGTTATTTGTGCTGGCATCATATATTTTCTATGGGCCAGGGAGATTGGACAGATAGATTACCCCTTACGCCGCAACTGTAGTTGTACAGGTAACATACTCGTAGTACATTCAAACCCTATAGAGTTGTTTTTGGATTATGTTCACTCGGAACGTATCTATACGTTACCCAAATACCATTTAAACATTGTGTTCTTTTATAAACCACCTTTTCACTTCAGATATCCTTAAAAGTAAGTCCAGCAAACCAATTTTCAGCTACAAATTGATATATTGACAACTATATATGTCAATTTTTTATTTTCAGCCAAAAAATGCGATGAGCTGTCATATCAAACACATTACACTCGTATTGGTAATAAAAGCACAGAGAAGATTTTCATATATTTTTTTGATTAAACTATAAAAACAAATTATTTAAAAAAGTACGTCTGTAAATTTGCAATTTAAGGAATAAATTGCCAGACAAAAAAGCCAGGCAGAGAATGTTTGCGTGACAAGGGAAGAAAAAACACACAAAAATAGCCAGCGTACGGTTGACAAGCGCAAGGAAGCTCTATTCGAATTGGTAGTAAGTCCAATTTTGATTAACGAATATCAAACTCATATCAATTGTTTAGGAATATCTGCGCGACACAAAATTAATATACTTTTCCTACACTTGCCTTTCAACAACTTTGACAACTTTGATTTTCGCAACGTCATTCATCCATTTCGAAATTCTTGGTAAAAAAAAGTTCCCTTCCGAGAAAAAGTTAATCGAAATTGTTGGTAACAAAAAGTTTTCTTCAGAGAAAAATTCTAATGGTTTTTTGTTGATTTTAATCCAACATACTACATACGTACATTTTTAAAGACTTCTGATACAAGCCTCGACAAATGCATGTTTATATGTACATACATACATAAATATATTGACTGCGTCGCTCTTTAGCAAAGATATGGAAAATACTGACAAGACAAAGCAGACACGAATTGAACTATTTTTCTATAAAACGGGCGCCAAAACGACCGCATTTTATTTGATTCTTTTCCCCCATTTATTTGTTTTGCGGCTAAACAAACAAAAATAACTTTGGAATTTTAGAATGGATTTGTTAAAAAAAAAAAAAAAATAAATTCGAATTTTTTTAATCGGAAAAAGCTTCTTGTTAACTTATTTAGCAACAGCTGAATGCTTAAAGCTGTTGGAGCAAAATTACAAATTTAATTGTAGTTTAAAAAAAGAACTGGAAAATTTTAAAGAATGCAGCGGCCCATTCAAATATTTCAAGTGGCGACCGACGTCTTGGTAATTTTGTTTTTGGAATAAAACAAAGAAGCAAGTAAAATATTTTTTATTAACATTTATTTTAATATGGAGAAAAGAAAAAACGTGGTTGTTGGGAAATCTTTAGGCGTATCGCCACTTAAGGAGGTCAATATGTTAAGTATTAGCGGCTGGTTTTCATTCCGCTGAACAGACCAAGAAGTGAACGCAAGGGAAAGCAGCAAGCAGTCCAGCAACGAAGTTGGTCAAAATATTGCAAATATCTGAAAATACTCTAAAACATGTTGCAACAGCATGTGCGAGAAAAGATCTGTTCTTTATTGCGAATGGCATCTTTTATCTTTTCTAGAGCATTTTATGATGTTTTTAGGTTGTGAAACTTATGAAAAATTGTGTCAAATGTTTTCAATTCCAAAAATAAATCAGTTGCTTAAGTCGCAACGATGAAAACGAACACAACAGAACTTAATCAATAAATGATGAAACTAACAAATCGTGTGCTTAAAATTGTTTGGCTTATGGGTCAGTTTGTTCCATTTTTCATAATGGCTTGAATTGAAGTCATTATGAGATGAGATTGTGGCAACTTTCAACTCTTCACTTCTTCTTGGACCTTGAAGTTCTAAAGTGTTTAGAGCATTTTTTGCTGTGAAAAGTGTCCGAATTTTATAAAAAAATATATTCAATTTTAAATAACTGTTTTTTAAATTCCATACATACATCTTAAGCAGCCTTTATCAAGCATGTGATCGATTCAGTGCAGACTAAGCTGGCGTCAACCATTTGTTCCGAACCAAATTTTTGCCTATAGCAATTTTGTTTTAACAAGAGCGATTTATCCATTTGAATTACTTACTATTAAGGTAGAGCAATTTCGCACGACGGCGTCACACACATACATCCACTTATATATATTTATGTATATGTAGATGTTTGAACAAATTGCAAACTAGAAAAAAATTAATTATTGGTTTTATTTTCAAACAATAAATGTTAAACTTTTACCAGAAAACTTACAGTCCAATAGTAAAAATTTTCCCTAAATTACGAAAAGGGATGGGCCTCTGACATAAAAAAAACACACTAATTTTTCTTTCCTGCTTTCCATGATCGATCTCGGCCTGGTACAATGCACTGCATATGCAGAGGTAGAACGTACTGTTCAACGTCCACCTACAACCAGTTGTTGAACTGAACAAAATAAGTAAAAACGTATCCATAAGGCTTGCATTCAATCAAAATCATTTTTTTTTCCCTTCTTAAATTGACGTACAATGCATATACGATGTACTACATATATACATACATACGAGTACATATACATACATATACTATGAACAATACAAATCGGGTTCTCGTCTGATCTTTTTTTAACTTCCCGTATTAAAGATATCAGTTTATACGTCTTGTGTTGGGCACCAGCTCGCCGAACCCGTGAGCTGTTGTCCTCAAGAAAACAGAAACATGTCGCTGCTACAATTCATCTGTTTTGAACATTTCTCTTTATTTTCATCATCCAGTTGTTGTCGTCGAATCAAGACAAATTTTAGTTTTCGCTCCCACCGTTATTTGCGTCACACATTTTTTGTTCTCTGCTTTCAGGTTGTTGTTCCCGTGTTTTGTGAATAATTAAATAAAAACTATGTATGTTTTTGTTTTGCTAAAGAAGTGTAAACATTATTTGCGTGCGTATGTATATATACATATATATATATGTGTGTGTGGATGTGTCTACGTATATCTACGTTTATGTCAGATGACAACTTCAACAACAAATTCTTGACTATATTAGACTTAAAAAAAAGATTTGCAGACAAGATTTCAAGTGTTTTATGCGTTGCGGTGGTGAAAGGTTGGATGTTGCAAAATGTTTAGAATCGCAAATAAAATTCTTTGCCTTCGCTGTCCATCATGTTTGTTAACATTTTTGGTTATTAGTTTTTTTTGCTAAATCCCTTTAATACACACGTACATGCGTCCATACATGTATGTAAGTGCCTACATGCAACCACACACACACATATGTAAATATGCTGACATACACACACGTTGTTCTGTATTTAAGTCTAATTTTATTTACAGGAAGTCAATTCGCCAACCATTTTTTACGATTTTATTATGCAAATTTTGTATTGACAATACTTTTTCTGAGCATCTAATGCCGAAAAAGATGCAGTGAAATTTAATAAATCTTTTGAATAAAACCCTGACAACAACAGTTAAAGGTTTTATTAATATGGGCGATTAATTAATTAACCGAATACCCTGTACATTGTTTTTATAATGAATAACAGCTGCAGCAGATGTAAATAATAGTACTTTGGATTAAATAATAGTTTTTTAAAGATTTAAATAATAGTTTTTCAAATATTTTATAACAATATAAAATTGTTGTAAAAAATGTATAGTAATTCATAAAATGAGAACGGCTGGGCCGATTTCTGTAAAATTGTTTGTCAGTTGTTCGTATTTTCGAGGAGAAAGTTTCTACGGAAGTTTTGGAAAATCCCTCCGGAAAATTGGAAATATCGAAAATCGAGTTTTTGTATGAAATTTTGTGTGAAATTATTCTTTAATGGCTTTCGGAATCAAAAAATAGAAAGTTCTTAGCGTAAAACATGGCAAATTGCGGAAAATGCGAAATGCGGAAAATTGGAAAAATCGAAAATTGATTTTTTGTATAAAATTTTGTGTGCAAAAAACATTGTTCATCAAATCGCTCTCTACTGATTCCATTGAAATACATCATATTGAAAATTTAAATATTTGTGTTGTATTATTACACTAAAGTTTGTCTGAAGGCTTAAAATTGGGGCGAGGCGAAGTTCGCAGGGTCCGCTAGTATTTTATAAAAATGTGTAATTTGCAGAACAGGGAACGACGACGTCCCCTCCTTATTCCTAATATCTTGAGAAGCTTTTTTTATGTGGTCTAGTCGTGTAGTCTTGGATCCTATCAGTGCTCGGAAAGTTCTGGTTCTCGTTTAAGCCTAAAGGAACGTTGGTAATTCCTGATGATTCTAATGAAGCCATGAAGGGTGAACACCGTGGTGCTATTGCCTTGCATTTCGTGTGAGTTTGGCTAAAGGCTGACGGTATTTGAGACTTCAGACTACCGGCTTGGCTTAAGTGCCTTGACTTCCGTCACTGCTCAAGAAATTGCTGACAGGCAGATATAAGATAGCCCCAGCTCCCAAATAAGGTATACAAAATATTTTCTGATCCATCCAGCAATGTTTTATGTCTATATGAAACAAAGCCAAACTATTAATATTTTCTGCAACAAAAGAGCTTGTTTCTGTGTATGTAGATCTGTACTCAAAGAAAAATTTCGCGAACAAACTATTTGCTTACAGTGGGCGGTGATTCTGCTCAGAAAGTTTTCTTCAGTTATCAATTTTTTTTTGAGTGTGTAAAAGCTATTGTTGAAGTTTTTTTGCAGTAAAAATATTGTGCTTGAATGCGGTCAAGCCAAGCCGTTCACAGGTCTCCATTTGACAGAAATTGTAATTGAATCCACGCAAAACAGCCGGTGTGTTTGCTGCATAAAAATAATTAAAAACAGAGGAATATCCATGTGGTCCCCACACGCGTCTATATTTCTGCGGGATATGCCAACAAAAACTTATTATTTTCGTAGCCAAAATGAGTGCAGTTCATTTGACGAGCATATTTTTCTTTCAGCATCCTTCTCACTTTGATAATTTCTCAAATTGTCATTTGAATCTATTGTGGACGGGCGTTTGACCTTTGACGTACGGTTCGATGCCTGTATATACAATCGGTTTAACTCTTATTTCGAATTGGCCGCAAGGAATTCGAGTTTGTCTCTAAGAAACACTGCAACAAAGAGGGGCATGTAACTTTTATATACGTATGTATGTATAAATACCAGTACGAAGTCAAGTTACTGAATTTTTTTTCTTTTTCCTTTTTCCTGATTTACAGTATTGTTGATTTTTCGCAATTGTTAATTTACCTGGAAGAGAACAGTTTTTCAAAAGTTCTTTTGCTGATTATAAATATTATATAATTTCCTAGAAACTGGTATGATTTTCTTTCAAATGATTTCAACACACAATACTTTTGAACAAGTGGAAGCATATTTCATAATATGAGCTGTATCGTGACGCGATGGTGCTTGTGTGTGTGTGTGTGTGTGTGTGTGTGTGTGTGTGTGTGGGAGCATTTCTTTTGTATAACTATTGGTATTATTGCGAAATCTTAAAGCCAATTTGAAATATTAAACGCATTAGTTGCATTTTCAGCAGTTTTTCACTGCAAGTAATTTTGCTTTAATAATTCTGTAACTTCGATGGATGTGGACGGTGAGCACAAAACTGGCAATATCCAATTTCCTAATACGCACAGGCGGCCACTTACTTGTCTTTGTCACAGCGGTTCTATCAGCAAAATTATGGATCATGAGTTACTGATAAATCAGTGTTTGAATTGAAAACTCCATTAGAGTTTTTGGCAGGCAATAGGAGACTTCAGCTCTTCTTATGCTGTCAGACGTTCCACATTCCAGTTTTTCCCGCCCCTGAGCCCTTCACATTTTACAGGCACAATTGGCTATAACATTTTTAGAAAAACCCAAACTTAATTTAAACAGTTATAGTTTTAAATGCAAGTTTGTAGAACGCGTGCAAGTTTTTGAAATCAGCTGCCCAAAAACCAAACTAAAATAGAATAGTTGTGTTTTCGTACGCATCTATGGGCGCCTATAAGACGCTACTTGTACTAAAACTTGTTACCGTACTGAGAGGTTGGGTGAGTGTGAGAATATTTTGTGAAACTTAAATATATTTCTTTAATGATGATGATTTCAGTTGCCAGAAAACCGGCCCCGCTTTTACTTTTTTCTTTAAAAAATGTATATAAAACTTCAAATAAATTTCATGAAGCGGATTGTTTTTCATATTTACGTATTTTCACACCTACATACATACATTCGTTTCTTAAACTACAAGTTAAAAATATTTTGGAATGCATTCCATTGAAAATCATTTTTTTCTGGCAAAAGAGAAAGAAAAACAAAGTAGAAGACCGTTTTTGTTTATAAACAAAATGTTTAAGTAACTTTTTCTTCTTTGCTTTTGTTTATAATCCCAAATTGATTTTTATTACTCTTTTCTTATTTTAACAATTTGAAAACAAACAAAATATTTGCATAACTTGTGGATCAGTTCTTTTTAAGTCATAGAACACGGGGTCGGGGAAAAATTATTCTTCTAGTAGAGTTAAAATTTTTTTTTTGGAACTAACAAACAAATAAACAATTTCAAAAACTTCGTCTGTCTTTATGGCTGGAAAAAATAGATTTCCTTCAGAGAGAAAAAAAAAACAAATGAATGGATGAAATATGTTGTACAAATATTAATGGTTAAAACTGAAAGTGTATAATTTTATGCATCTTTCTTAAAAAAAAAAAATGTTTTACTTTTTATCAATCCATTAACATGTCTAGTAAAAAGTTAATTTAAAAAATCACCATAAACTAGAATTACTATATCAGAAGCTCACAAAAGAGTTCTCGCAATACGAGCTAAATTTTCAATTAAAATGAAAATTCTGTAAAATAAAGCAACAACATTAAAAAGAATACAAAGCAAATATTAAGAGCACAATAAACACATTTCTTTCATTCTAAAACGAATGATTCGCATAATTTTGCAATACCAAGTTTTAATGGCCATCAGCTGTTCTGTTCGGCAACTTTTTTATATAATAATACTTGAGAATTTTATTGAGTAACAAAATGCCCATATGATAATTGATTTTTTATGGCACCATTGAACTTTGATTTTAATTTCTGAAATACATCAAATGAAATCGTTAAAAGTCAGGCAATTATCAGCATTGGCAATGAAAATCCAAGAACATTTTTAAGAAAACAATTACAGAGAATTTTTGTGCAGACCTAAAGAGAAAAACGGAATACAAAATGAATTAAAAACACGACATGGCCACTTAGGACTTGAATATGGATGAACAGCTCTATACTTGACTATCACGGCTGCGTTTTCTGAATGAACTGTACAAGTCGCAATAAAATCTCAGATAAGTCGTAGAAGTCAGTTGCAGTGGACTCGTTAATACTATTATGCAAGTCTAAAGCTGTTCCATGGATTTTGTGGCAAAGAAATCTAATACTCTAATCTGACGTTTGAAAAAACTATCGATAATATTGGATTTTTTTAAGCGCTGCTTGGGGGGGTAATACCGGAATTCAACTAGAAAGGCTGCATTACCAAGTTTTTTTTAATATTTTGCAATCTACTTTTCAAATCAAATGTTTTGGGCTCCATATCACAATAACAACAAATTTTCATGTTCAAAATAAGAATGCAGCGGCGCATGACACAGTTATCTCAGATAGAAACCTAAACTAATCCCAGGAGAGTACTTTACTTTTCTAGACTTTTAAATAAGTTTTAAATCTGTCCTTTATTAAGAAATTATAATAATGAGTCTAAATTGCAGCACAACCTGTTGAAAAAGAGAACGAAGACTAACAACTTACCGCCGACATTTAGCCGCAGCTAAGCTACACTTAGTGAAGTTTAACTAAAAGTTGTTGCGTCTTAAACCAGCTGAATTAGAAAGCACTTTCTTTGAACCTGATTTGCTTTTATTTTATATCAAGCAAATAAACTCAAATAACTAATTTATAGTTATTGATTGGAATAAAACTATAAAAATTTACTGCTTGTTACAAATTTATCGGCTTCGTATTTTTTCCTCAAATTTTTCGTAGTTTCGACAGCGATATAAAACTATCGGTAGTCAGTTAAAAATTAAACTACCGCTTTTTTGCAGCTCAATAGCGAAGACTGTGCAGTAGTCCAGCAGTTGTGCAACACATACCGTATCCGCCATTAAATTCCCGACTGAACGTAAATATTGTTTGAGACCAATACATTTACAATTTACAAAGAACCCTTCCCATCCAACTAAATATTCTCGCTTCCGAACTACTGCTGATACCAGAAACGCGCTTCCAAAAGAGAATCGAAATGTATGTCTAGAACTGGTAAAAACAAATGTGAATAAAATTCTAAACTAATTCGAGATATATTATTCTTCCCCACGAAAAAACTCTTTTCTATTTTCAAAAAATTTTAATGGCCGTTTCTTATTTTAATTTTTCAATTAAAGTCATTAGTTTATAAAAAGTAAAATCATAATATGGCTTCCGCTGATTTTGAAGGCAAACAACAAAAGTATTTAAAACGTTCCAACTTTATAAATAGACCTTAAAGGGGCGTATGAGTAATGAGTTTTTGCATAAACAAGTACTTGTACGAAGACGAACCCCACTATAACGTACGAGTACCCATGAGTAAATGCCCTAAAGTGTAAGTGTGTGGATTTGTGTAGCAGTCGATAATTTTAAACATGTGATTCACTTGGATCTCCTTGACTCCACTGTTGTTATTATCGGCGAATTATGCGGTAAAGAACAATTTTTAAAACAACCGCCCACTGTTCAAAGTTGTTTCCTCGGGGAGAGAAGGTTTTGCCTTAGGGTATTCCAAGCTGGAGCGCTTTGCTTTTCGACGTATGTATACAGCAGAAGATCTGCTCTTCTCTACACCCAGAAATCAAACTAACCCAGTTTGGAAGTTCTTGGAAAGTCATTAGCAAAACTGAATGGGCAGAACAGAGTACAGCGTGGCGCTGGCATTTCTTAAAATGGGAATCCCAGTGTTGGTCATTTGGTTGAGGCGCCTACCTTGGTTGCAGTTTAGTCTTAAGGACACAGGAAGAGCCATTGGTAATTTCTCATCATAATGGAGTAATGCGTTGCTCCATTTTCGGCCATCGAAACGTTCCTGATGTGATGTTGTCTGTCTTGCAATAGACACCAGGGTTCCCCACCATAACGGCAGATGCTGAGGTAAATTAATTTCGCAATTTGTTCAGAATCTTCAAACAAAGTTGCCATTAAAAGTAATTAAGCAAAAAGTTTAGACGATTCGTATCAGATTTGAAGAAATTGAAGTTAATAGTAATAAAAACTATTTTTATTTTGAATTTTCTTTCCAGTTCTTATGTGAAAGTTCGCATTAAAGTTAGGAAAGTTGAAATTTGTGTCATATTTCCGGAGAACATTAAAAGTCCAACTTCCTTAACTATTAAATTTTATTCATTTGTGTCTACGGGGATATTGTGTATTGAAGTTTATCAAAGTAAAAGAGTACTAGTGTTTATGAATGGAATCGTTGAAAATGGTAAAATTATACATCAAAAGTAATTGCAACCACAAACTTATTTCTTATGGTTGTAATAGTTTCGTAATGAATTTTCGTAATTTGTTGCATTATTTCTTCACGATTTTATGTCTGAGTGTCACAAATGCCAACCTGCTCCCCAGTTGTCAATGGTAAAGCTACGTCAGCAAGTTTTCTCAAGTTTTTATAGTTGTGTAATATAAAATGATTTTATGAAATCTTATAGAAGATAAAATTCTATTTGAATCAGAAAAGGGTCTAAAGCGATAAGAAACTATTACGTATTACTACTATTATTTTACTCTTTATTCTATTAAATAAATATTTGTATAAAAAATTCCAAACATTTTTGTTAATAAAAAGCACACACACACACACACGTGCACATACAGTTTGTCAAGAAGTCTTTTGCAAAAAATAAAACGAAAATAATAAAATAGTTTTAATTAAAATAGATAAATTAAAATAGAATTAAAATTGCAATTAAGAATCAATTTAAATGAACACCGTTCAAATGGAAAATGTAACGTCAAATCAGTTCTTCTCTTTGTTGGTGTTAATTCGCAACATGTTATTAGACAAAGCGTTTGCGCTTACGGCCAATACACAAACATACATAAACAAACTCCTCGTACACGATCTAGAATGTGAGTGTCAAAAGAGATGCTCATAAACAAAAACGAAACGTGCAAAAATAATTTATTTTTTGGTTACTTCTTTCTTTAGTAAGACCTGAGAAAAACACTGTTTAGCTTTTGACAAATTAAGTGCAGAGATAACAAGAATGGATAAAAGATTGTTGGAAAGATTAAAAATAATTTGTGTATTTCAGAAGAAGAAGAAGCAGTCTTCTACACTTGCTCTTGAACTGCCTGCGACACTATTTCGTATTCCACTTTTTGATTTAAATTTTTGTTTATTTAAAAAATAAATCTTTTCACATAGTAAACTCGTATCTATTATACGTATTTACATATATGTATGTATGTATAAAATAAAGACATGCACAACAATTTAGAAAGGTTATTATCACACATTCATGTAGATAATATTTTATTTTGCTGTTTTTTTTTCTAAATTACTCGTATTTGAGATAAAATTCGTCTTTTGCATTTTTATCATTGAAGACCAGACCATTTTCCCAGCTCAGTCTCATTCATACACTTAAAGAAAGCATTTGTATAGATGTGAACTAACACTCATTTATACATGTCTGCCGAATTGTATTTAATTATTCTACAATATATAATATATTAAAATTATGTACATATATGTTAATTTGGTCTCTTTCGTTTCCAGTGCAAATCAAAATGAAGGCTGAAGAAAAGACTGTCATACCCAGAGTTCGTATCGCAGTGATTGGCAGTGCAGATGTTGGCAAATCCGGTAAGTCGTTAAAACCACCATTAAGTATTCTGTAACAGATTATTAATGCATTTAAGGAAGGGGGAGTACGTGTGACAGGTTACGTCAAAAACAAATGTAATAGATGTTTTAATATTATAAACTTGAAACCAGACATACAGGACATCTGAGAATAATTCAAGCAGAAAATTTGCACTTATGAAAGAAAACGAAAAAACTTTAAGCGAAAACAAAGCGGTGCACGTTTTACGGTCTTATGTACATACATATATACATACCTTGCAATCAGTGTTGCCAGAGAAATTTTGAAAACTAATTCAGAATAGTCAATGTAAATCGATAAATCGTCAAAGCTGGCAACATTGAGTGTAAACTGGAAAAAAGTCAAAATTGATAGTCGAAATGTTTAATAATAACAACTTCTTTGACTTCAATTTCTGGCGACAAATTGAGAAGTTGTGATTTTGTTTTTATAAAAACTTTTAAAGTTTCTATTTTATTTAAAACTTTCTTTGAATTTCATTGCTTTTTGTTTCATTTATTTACTTTTATTTTAGTTAATTGCGAATATAGATATATATTCTCACTAATAGCTAAGTCGTAATACACACTGTCTACGTCACAGTCACATTTGTCACCGCTTTTGTGCTTTTATTTTGTCTTCAAATATTATTTTAAAACCCCACATGTCGTTTATTTTTCTCTTATTATTATTTGGGGATTTTCATTATTTTGCAAACGAAATAATGACTAATTTCCGTCGATAATTTCATTTCTCAAATACAGACATACATACATATCGATACCTTAATACAGAAAGGTCCTAAGTAACATTTATCTAATTTTTGGGGGGAGAGAAAAAGCTCAATAAAAATTAAAGTTTTGTAGTCGCCAAACTTCTTCCAACTTCTTATATTTTTGTTATTTTTAGATGTGATGTAGAAGCCCACAAACTCGATTTGAAAAAAACGAGTTAGGGCCTTTCTATATTAAGGTAACGATATGTATGTATTAAAAAATTTGAACGAAAAAGTATTACCATTTATTACAATTAAAGAATGTTCTTTCGTTGTTGATGTGTTGATTGAAAACAGCACGAACTCATAATAGATTAAGCTGAGAGCGCAATTGATTACTTTTTATATTTTAGCCAATGCGAGTTCCGAAGTTTTGTTAAATGATTATGAAATGTCAAATGGGAAATTTTTACTTCTGAAATGTTCACATCCAAGGGAATCTCAATTTCATTTTTGAAACGAATCGCCATAAAGACTTAATAAATATTTTTTCACTTCTTGTTTTTAGATGAAATTCTTTTTATTTTTTATTTTTATTACCTGTTTTGACAATAATATCCATTCCTGATTTTTCGTAAGACAAATTGAGAAATACATACATACATACATACATGCGTAGAGCCGAGCAAAAATTTAAATATTTTTTAATTTTAAGGATGACGATTTGTGAGGCAAAGAGAAACACATGTTGCCTTAAAGATATTTAGCACCCAAGAAGAGTTTCAAATAATTACGAATATTCGCTAATAAGATAAATTTAATTTTAATGCGAAATAAACAATAATTTAAGAGAAATTTAATGTGCACTTTTTGTGAGGCAGACACTTTCCATTTATTGATTTTTGTGAGCAAGAGAATAATAACAAGAAACACAACTATTTGTTCAATTAATAAAACAATTGCGTTGGAAGTAAATAATAATAATAAAATTCTTGTTGTTCTTAGGTAAACATTAGATAATTGGGGAAATCCCTTTCTGTTTCTGAACAGAACTTAAACCAATGGAAAAAACAAGAAATGCTGAAGCCATTGAAACGCCTCGAACGTATTGGACTGAAAAGTTACTGTTTTAAAATAAATTGTAGGTGTTGGACAAAAGAAAACATAAAATCAATTTCCTGCCATCAAAATTATTAGTTTTTTTTCATCACAAAAACTTTCTGAAACTTTTACCATTGAGATATTTCTGTCGGGCTTATGTGGCGGATTATTCAAGCTATTTTTACAGACATTTTAATGCCAAGGGTCGAAACAATTGTCAAGAAAAAATCTTTAAAAATTACTCAATGGGAGAAAATAAAAAGAGAAATAAAAGTGCAAATAAAAAAACTTTTCTTTATAAAGGCGAATGCAGATGATGTTGCTACCGCCATGTTATTTGCTGGCTATTATTTTGTTACAAATCATAAAATTGTATCCACCCATTTTACCGCATACGCGTTGGCTATCCTCGTATATGGGACGACGCCAACACACAGAAGATTTATACTCACATTGGACCCTAATTGAACTATATAGATGCAAATGAAGTGTGGGTTGCAATCGACCGATGCCCTTTCAGTCAACATTACAGAGGCCATCGCGGCCTGCCACCGTTGAAAGATGCGGTCATACTCTGCACACGAGTTGTCTTTTTTCATTTCAACATCCATCCGCCCTTATTGAAAACCCCTCTACTTGATCTAATTGAACCTCTAAATATCTGAAAGTATAAAAACAAAATAGTTCGAATTTTCTGTAACCGGTTTAGTTGGTTGAATTTTATCTATTGTAATTATGAGAATATTCTTTAAGCAATATTCATTATTTTATTATAGATTTGAAGCCTTAAACAAGACTTACCCCATCTTTGAGAAATAATACAATATGTTCAATAATTATGCTGCTGTCTATTTCAACAACATGGCAATACCGAATACTATTCGAATTGCCAGATTGGGTAAATTCCAAACTGTTTTTGAATTTTGTATTTGGCAACGTGACAACATAATGGCCAAGTTGTGAAATACTTCGTCGGGTAAAGATAATTAAATGAAATATGAAATGTTTTATAAATATCAGAAGAAATACATACATACATATATGTTGAGGTAGTTAAATCTGGCTGTAGGCATATGGGCGATTTGGAAGTTTTCTTAAGAAAAGTATGGGAATACAGCAGCGAAATCATCTGTCAACCCTGTGCTCATCTTATTGTGTCATTATGACAATATAGTAATTTTTCTGAGGGATTATGCAAAACACTTTGTTTCTTCCAACTAATACTATTTACTGTCAATCAAAATCACTACTCACTACCCAAACCATAAAAGAAACCAACAATTTATTTATATTTAAGTTTGAGTCCATTGTCGATTGTCATGTCTGCCAGCAAATTGAGCTCTTTTCCTTTTTATTTTTTGTTCAAACATTTTTCAGAGTTCAGTGGCATTTGAGAGTGTGGATTTTAAAGATGTTTCTCTGTTTGTTTGAAAATATTTGCAAATCAATCGTTAATGTAAAAATGTTTAATTAATTCGGAGAGGTCATTGTGTTGCGTACGCATTAAAAATTGACCGAGTCCTTTAATTGGAGGGGGAATTTTTGAAAGACAAAAGACTGCAACGTTGTTGGTAAATGATAAATTCATTATTTTGTTTATTTAATCAGTAAATTTTACGTGCTAAAATAAAATAAATTTAAAAATATAAAAAAAAGAAATTTAAGAAGTCAACAAACCGAACGATACATACAGAAGAGGAAGGAATAGAGTCTGGTTGCCACCCACTGACTGCAAACTAAATTCATGCTTCGAACAAAAATGTATGATTTTTAAAGCGGAGTAAAATTTAAAGACGATTGATTGCTGACATGAGGAAATAGTTAATAATAAAACTCACAGCGAGTTCCAAAACAACAACAAAGTGCGTGCAGGGAAGTTGCAAGTATGTGTCTGTTTTTTGTTTAATGTGCGTAAAATGTTAGAAACCGAAACTTTACCCTTGAACTGCGGACATCAGACTGCAACATATAGAAGAAACTAATTAGCTTTCACTTGCTATGAATATTGATAATATTCGAATTTAATCAGAGATGCCAATCTTTAGATACTTATTTAAATTAAGGTTATTTCCTTATTTAGGGATTTCATGTGCAATAGCTTTACAAAAAGTGGTCCTAAGGTGACAAGTCAGTCACCAAACGCATGGCTCTTAGCAAAATTATGGAACCATTTGTGGTACAAATGATTTGTAATGACATGAGGAGTAAAGAAAACTATGAATAATTTGCCTGTCGCCTTCGCCGTTCATAGTAATGCTGTCACCGGTTACAAATTCCCAAATTCTGCTTGTTTAGTCTCATCGCTGAACATGATTTTTAATCATAAAAATCTGGTAAAACTTTCAGTTGATTCTCCAGATTCAGAGCCCCTTCCACCAACACCCGAAACAATTTATGACTTATTCTTGCCCGAGTTGGATCTTATATGAATTTAGACCACGATTTTGCATCAAAATTTTCCAAACAGAGAGCTCTCATGAACCGAATAAAAACAACTTCAGAAAACCAAATTCTCCGTCGCACTCACGTCTACAGCGGCTTTGGCTCTTTCTGTACACACGCTACCGAGTCCATTTCGATGAATATTATTCAAAATGGCGAATATGGTGCCATGACATTTCCTATTAGTTGTTCAGTGTTCTATCCGTGTGGCGAACGTGGCGAATTTTGGAAATAAATTTTTATTAATAGTAAAATATTTTTACGGTGATTTGCTGAATGTCAAATTGGCTACAAAGAGAGGTATCGAGTGAGAAAGAGAGAGAGAGAGTTTCTATGTAATTTTTATGTCATGAGGATAAATGGCAATTAGCATTTCATCAACACTAATATGTCTGCTTTTAAAATTATATTATGCTAAAATTGCATGATAATGATGACTAAACAACATCATTATTATGTTTCATTAGCTTTTTATGGAATTTTAATATATGTACATAATTTTCTATTCCCATTTCAATACTATTTGTTGGCCGATAAATTGTTTACAAACTTTTAATAAATCAGAGAAAAACCTTTTTTGAAAATGCGGTATAAGTTTGGCATTGAAATCATAAAAATGTTTTTTGTTTAAACTTACATTTTTTTATTAAACAAAATAAACATTTGCTTGCAAAATATGTTATAAATTTTGCACATCAAAAAAAAAAGCAGTGACCTGAATTGCAGCGCCAGCACTCGCCACTAATTCAATATTTAACAATCTAAAGAGAGTCTATTAAATTTAATTCATAGAGCACCAAAAATTTTAATAAGAAAAAAATCTTAATAAAAAAATTATTTTTTAATGCAAAATTTTACACTGCATGACCCAGTTTAAAATTTCGCCTAAATATTTTATGTGTTTTTTTCGCTGTTGCTTGTTTGAATAAGAAATATTTCTTTTATCAAATTAGAAGAGAAATACTCATGTTTTAACAATTTAATTATGTAAATAAATTAAAATGTTTGTAATTTGTTCTGACTGCTTGAACGCAGCCAACTTAAGTTTTTGGCGCATGGCCTTTCCGTGTAACAAAAAGAAGAAGAAAACATGTAAATAAAGCGAATTATTAGCGAACACCAATTTTTCTTAATACTCTTATATATATTTGTTAAAATGTACATACATTCATATAAACGTATGAATATGATTTGAATCTTAGATTGACCTATTTGAAAGTTGAAACAGTTTGTGTTGCTCATGTTTTGCTTTCAGCCAAACAACTAAAAATCGGTAACATATGACGTACAAAGTCCAAACCAATGTTATCTTGAGAACAATGAGTGTTACCAAAGTTGAAAAATATGCTCTAAATTCCTTTAATCTATTACAAACTTTCAAAGATCTTAATAAGCTCGAATGTTATTTTTCTGACGACTGCATCCAATTTTTACAAAGAAACTGTTCGATAATTTGCTTAAGATCGGGGAAATTTCACATGATCTTGTACAGACCATTACGGCTACGGCTGCAAGAGTCACCATGTTCATATTTTAGGACAGATATTGATCAGTTCGCAAATTGAATAATTTGATGCTTTATAAAAGTAAATGCTATATGGACCAAACTCGTGTTGATTACGGCTCTGATGAAATCTTCGAGGGCTAGCAAAATATCTCCAATGTTTTGACTTCAATTTCTTTTAATCTCTTACAAACTTTTACTTCTTTTCTGACGACGGTATCAGCACATTACAAATTGCAAATTTCACGATCTGTGATAATAATAATTAGTAAGAACTAATTGATTAATTGACAATGTGAATAATTTAACCGTTTATTAAAAAAAAAAATTATTTTTTATTAAACGGTTCTCGAAGTATTCGAGTTCGTTTATTACAAACTCTCCAATATTTTGAGAACTGTAATAAAGGAATTTATGTCTGTTTTGAATTAATCAAATTGCAATTCCATATCTGCTAATGCGCCCAATCGCACTCAGATCGCCAACTTCATCAGAACAAAAGAAAATAATTACACTGTGTACCTCCTTGTGGAACTATGGAAATAATTTTCTCAAATTTTTTGTATTTTATGATGAATGCAAATTCTGATTATTAATAAAACAAACGACTAATACGAATATCTAGATATATGAATTTATTTTTCCTGTTATTATAATTCTTTGTTTTGAAATTGCTTTCCTTTCTTCGATTCGACTGTAACAAAAATTTAAGCGAACACTCTAATTATTTACTTTATTTTTCCGATAATACTTTTCGTATGGGCGAGAATAAGTCTGCACGTTGTGTGGAAATTTTCGCTTAATTATCTCAAGTTTTTTTTTTGGAAAAAGAGCATTAAAAATTTTCCATTTTCTGATATTTGTTAATCGGGAACTGCAACATCTGCAGATTTACAATTTCTCGCAGTTAATAATAATAAAATTAACTCTGGATTAATTTCAGACAGATCGTAATAGAAAATTTGTACAACTTTTTAATAATTTTTCTCATTTTTGGTCAATCGAGAGCCTCAATATGGATACTTCTCGCTTTTCTTATTAATTTTTAATAAAACGAACTTTTTTTAATCAAATCGTAACAGAAAAATACGAACGAATAATAAGAACATTCCCCCGCCTGTCAAGATATTTGCCACAACCGATCAACTAATCTGTAGGCATCATGTAGCAAAATAAAGTGTAATTTTTAAATACTTGTAATTAAATGACTGATATTTTAGGTTTTAAATATTTTTCTTTAACACGTTTTGCTTTTTCTCACTGATTGCCAATCGTTTCAGCACTTACAGTTCGTTATCTGACGGGCCGTTTTATCGGAGAATACCGCTCAAATACAGATTTATTGTACAACAAAACTATAACATTGGAGACGGGACTGACGGAAGTTGAAATCGTTGACGTTTATGCCGGAAATGCAGACAACGATGAACAAGAAAGTGAATTTCCCATGGAGCAAGTAAGTTAAATGTGTTATAAGAATAAGAAACATAAAAACGTGAGCAAAATTTGAAATGTTTGTTTTATAACCAACAACTATTGCCCCCTGCCTCACCCGTAACCAAAAGAGTACATAATCCTCTTTAGCAAGACTTTCGTTTCGTATTTAGATTTCTTAAGGGTTCTGACATTGAGTATTTATTTTGCTTTCAATCAGGAAAAGACAATTACGAATGTACCGGCACTTTAATACGTAAGTGTGTGTGTGTGTGTGTGTGTGTGTGTGTGTGTGCACACATTAGCACATGTTTTTGCATTACATTCTTGTGAACTAATTTTTCCGGTTAGTTCACTGAACCTTGATTCGAGCACTTTTTCTGCTTCTTTCGATATTTTGCAATTAATGTTTTCTAAATTTTTACATTGACTAAACACTCGATCTCACAACGTTCATACTCATGTGCCCAGTGGTCAAGTGCGATGTCTGAAAAGGCTTCGAAAACATATTTTTTGCCTTTTACTTTCTCAAACACACGCATTTCGTAACATCATTCATTTAAGCAGGAAGCGTTATAGCCATTAGGGCTTTTCTTTCTTCTTGCAATTTCACTAAATTTCATTCGCAGTTAAACTTTAAATAATTTCCTTCTGAAATTTGTTTCTATATTTTCTGAATATTCGTATCATGTAACAGTCACAGTTAGTCATTTTGCGGTAAATATCCAACTGGCCAATTGGGTTATTTATTGCATACTTTTGTACATGTGCACCTAATTTCTATATGTTTATATTTACAACTAAATTGTGACAACAAAAAAGAAAATATAACAACAAAACAAACACTAACAATAAGAAACCTACACGCAAATTATTTCTTGAGGAAAAATCTTATTTTAAAAGTGAAATTTCTTTTGCTCGACAGGTTTTATGGTCGGATGCCTGCATGATTGTCTACAATATAACACAGCGCAGCAGTTTCGAGTATGCGGCCAAATGTTTGGCCGAACTTAAATCACTACAGAATGCTCCCACAGCATATTTGGTGGGGAATAAGGCCGATTTGGATCATTTGAGAGAGGTAAAGTAAAAATAGCAAAACACAATTAATTTAATGTTGAAATGTTGAAGTTTTTGTTTAAGAAAACCAATTAGTCAAATGCCAGTGAGCACCCGTTTATCGCTATCTTCGGACAGTCTAAAAGGCCAGACTGATCTCGACGGCTTCATTCGAAGGTCGAAGCGGCCAGTCTGAGATATTCCTATTAATGAATGAAAATTTTGTTGCATGTTTATCTGTCAATTTAGCCAGATTTTGTAGGAATTTGCGTGCCCTCAGAATATTCCTTGTTTATAAATCCGTGTTGCTGCCCAATCTTATATTAAACAAACTTCTCTCATTATACTATTGCATTGCGACACTTCTTAAATGCTGTTCTTTTTCAGTTTTGGCCAACATTTAAAAAGTGTTTACATACTTCTAACAGCTGATTGCGATGTTTTTCTTCTTCTTAATGTCAGTTTGGCGTTAAATGTTACCAAATAATTAAGACAGTGTTGTCCATTGGCTGTTTTATTCAAAAAGAAATAGCTATTGCAGTACAAAAAAACTTAAACAAGAAAAGAATCTTCAATACAAAAACCGCCCTTTTAAAAAAGTACGTGACGAAAAACGCAAAAAATCGGGTGCCACAGCTGCCACATTTATCTGTCATTTGTTTGCCGACAATATTGGTATGTTCTTTCATTCAAGTTAAGGTTCGAGTCAAGTCAAAGTATTTAAGCAACTGAAACATTTTTACCCTTCAAGAACTAAGGAACTGTCATTTTACTTACCCTATTCACATAATTGTTTTTGCGCCAATTTAAATTATTTATATACAATCATACACACACAAATCTTTGCCCGAAAAGCGCTAATTTTTTGGTGTAAACACCTGGCGCACAGAATTATTGAATGTGATGACTACTCTATACCTTAGTGCAAGCTTTACGACCCTACTAAGGAACCAGCTAATATTTCTTTAATTTAGTTTTTCCACTCTAAAGTTTCCGCTTTTCAAAATTACCAAAAAAAAAAAAAATAATTTTGTATAGCACAAAAATTTCTTGGAAAATTTTCATTCCATCAATTGCCTAAAAAGAAATCCCAATATTTCCCATCGAAAATTCAATTTCAGTCCATTTAAATGTCAAATAACATTAAAAATAGATGTAATACTAACTCTGCCAGCTCTTTAAGCGGGCGCGATTCAAGGCCATTTTGAAATGGTCCAAAACACATTAAAGCCAAATAAATCATTTCAACGTATAGATGGCGAAAACAAAACCCGAATAACTCGCCCGCTGCCGTTTGTTGTAAGTCGTACACTAAGAATTTTGATTATTATCTCTATACAGGGCGCTCTGGATACCCTGAATACCTGATTTCGTCAACGTCCCAAAACGTCAACACTACTTTATATGCAAGTACATTTCCTACTCTAAAGCATCAATCCAGCCATAAAGCTTTAAAGCGCCAACTCTAAGTAGAGCAGCATTTTGTCTTTAGTGGCCACTACAGTACATATGTATGTATATAAACTAGTTCAAAAGCAATTAGTTCCCAGTTTGGGGGGTTGCTTTCCTGTTCAATTGATTTCCGGTTTTGTTTTGGTTGTAATTTATGAACAATAAGAATGCCTTAAGGTGCTGAAGCAGCTCGGCCCCACATCAAACTGACTACTTCAAATTAGATTTTTTTTATTGAGTTACTGCGCACGAGAAGGAAGGAAAATTATCCCCAAAGCTAAACTTTACCTCATTAAATACCCCAATCGGACAACACTGGCAGCACATGTTAGTGTCGTTCAATTAATTTCACATTTTTCTAATATATTTGGCAAAAAGATTATTCAAATAATGCGCAAATTATACATATAAACATTTTTATTAATACGTATGTACATATTTTTAAAACATATATTTTCTTGTTTTAGTTTGTGTGTGCGCCGCATTTTGTTTGTCTATTTTATGCCGAAATAATTTATTTCATAAGCAATTTACCTTCTTCTTGGAAACTAATTTGTGTGACAAATTGATCACCATAAATGCATAAATAAATCCTTTGTCATAGAATAAGAATTTAGGTCATTGGAATAATTTTGAAAATCTAATAAGTGCATTGTTCAGCCATTCAATACGAGTAGTTATTGACACACTTTTCGGTAGGGGCCTGCTTTTAATTAGTTTTCAGTTTCGATTTCAGTATTTCAAAAATTTTATCTCGCACATTAAATTTTTTGATGTGTTTATTAATGCATTAAATTTTTGGCCAAAAGGAAATATTTCAAATTGATCGCTAATTGGCAGCCATTTCTTGCCATTGACTTGTTGTAGGTTTTAAATACTCGCATTAATATAAATAATGAGCACAGACGCTTTTTAAAATTAAAAAAGGGGAAATTTTGTAAAGATTTATATGATGAAAATAGGTTTTTGCCAAACTATTTTGCAAAAAGTATCTTCTAATAAAGAAATTTTGCAAAAGTAGTTTGCAACCAAGTACCATTAAAAAAGATGCCTTTTTTGCGTATTTTCGGAAATAGGGCATTTTGCAATTGCGGTTCTAAAAACCACCTCTTTTAGAAAGTGCTTTTCCAAAAGTAACTAAAAAAATGTTAAATCCCTCTCTTTTTAATTTTAACAAGGAACAGAAAATTGCTAGGATTTTTGCTTGTCCGCAGAAACACCCAAGCTCTTTGGTAGGGATTGAACCTACAGCCTCTGCACCACCTTAGCCATTGAACCACTGGATGTTTGAGTGGCATTTCTGATATTTCGGGTGGAGAAGTGTAAATCTTTTTTGCCGGCTTACTCTAATAGGTTTGTTTGTTGAAAAAGCCCTCTAGAAAAAATATAAAGGGGTAAAAAAATTCGATTTGGCATACGCAAATGGCAATCCTCTAAAATCACTTCGGAGGAACTTCAAGTTCGCTAAGCGCTGCAATTACTGTTCGCAAAGACCGTAAAGTGGAAAAAGCTCAGGTAATGTTGCCCGAACACCTATTTTGATAACATAACATCGGTACTTGTCGCCGAACGCTAAATAGTAGATTCGAAAATATAGACAAATTAATTGATGCGGCTTCAACAATAGGGCAATGTCATCTGCTTTTGATATCTTTTGGAAAAGAAATTTTGGAAAATATCGTTAATTGGAGGTCTTTAAAATTTACTCTTAAAAAAGAGGCCCCAGTGCAAAAGAATGTTTTTGAAAATTTGCCTCTTTTGAAACAATTTTACAGAAATGTTTTCTAAAATAATTGTAAAACGCAAAATAAAAACAATAAAAAATAGTACTTCTGACTATTTACATATCTATGTATGTATGTGTGTATGCAAATATGTATGTTTGTAAAATATTAAATAATTTTAAAGATTTGCCCATTTTGTTTATATGTAAGATATTTTTTTTCATTTCAAAAGCATTTTTATCTTTCCGAGTAATTTGTAGAAATTTGTTTTTGCGCTCTTTTTATAATTTATTAGTCAAATTAATGTAAAATAGCAACATTTCAAAATCTCAATGTCTTCAGCATCATATTCTTTCACACACACACACACACACACACACACTCTTACGAGAAAGACAAAAGTAATTTTCAATATTTTAATTAATTAATTTTTTTTACTAAAACGTACCACGC
The DNA here is from genome assembly GCA_932526305.1 of Epicampocera succincta. Lineage (NCBI taxonomy): Eukaryota > Metazoa > Arthropoda > Insecta > Diptera > Tachinidae > Epicampocera > Epicampocera succincta. Next base: position 44,270,499 of record OW052037.1, on the reverse strand, counting down.
GCCTCAAGTCTCAAGGAAGAAATAAGTGGCACCAGCCATTTGTTCAAGTGTATTGAAATGAAATTTTTTGCAGCGAAAATGTATTAAATAATTTTATAAAAGCAGCGGCTTTTGCTCTTTTTACAAAAATTGGAGCGCGCAATAAGTTCAACGACATGTTCAATAATTTTTTAAATACTTTTTTTTTTGTTAACAACTCAACATTTTACTTAAAAAACAAATAAAATTTGGCCAGCTGTGAGAATTTAAAGGGCGTCTCCTTCCAGATGTGTAAATGTCAGGTGGCAGCGGCAGGTGACTTTACAAGACAGCATGATTTTTGACACTTAATCACAAGGCCGGCCGCCACTGATTTACGAATGAGTCGCATCAACTTTTTTCTGATATCAGAAAATATTTTTTTTATTCTGATGTAAAATAATAATACAAAAACGGAAGGTTAATATATTTTATCTGAAATTTATGAAAACATTCAAAAATTAATGCCCAAAAATTAATGTGTGCTGCTGTCTTTTAGAAACGTATATATATATGTATGTATGTATGTTTTTTCTCCAAGATCTAATACTTTAATTCAAAACAAAAAATAGAAATAACCACTGAAATGCCACAAAACATTAAAATGACCACTAATTAGATAAATAAACAAAAATTTTGAACAAGAAATTTCGAGGTTAAAATTTTACGCAAGAATTATATGCAAATGTACGTATGTATGTGTGTATGTGTGTATGTGTGTATGTATGTATGTGTACATACATACAAATATATCTAAATTAGTAACGTAACGAATACTCGCATTCGTGTCGCAGTGATATTCAGTATTTGAACTGCAGCTTTTGGGTCAGTGTTTGAAGAGTAAAACCTGACTTCTAAAGTTGGAGGTAAAACAAAAGTAATTCCAAATATTGTTGTGGTAACAATATTATGTTTTTGATAGCGCCCACGAATGTTGAAACCAGGATTAATGCGCTACTCATATATACGAACAATAGTCCTTTCGGCGCACTATAACAACCTTTTAAGCATTTGAAGTAACGACGTGGGGCGAATCAGTTAATTAATTGTTTGAATAGTGGCATGTAATAAAAAATTTGCAAAATCGGTTGCTTGAAAGTTCATCGGGCAAGATTTATTTTTTCTGACTGAAATGTATTAAATAGTTTTGTTTGAAAACACAAAATTAATGGCCCGAATACATATTTTACCACAGCTTTAATCAAACATCAAATACAAACAAAGAAATCTTTTGTTGATTTTGTGTTTGCAACAATTTCTCCTGTGTATATATAGTTTCGTATGGAGATAACTGTCAAACTAGCTGTCATACTTACAAAAAGTTAAACCAGAACAGAAAAAGCAATAATCGTTGTAGCCGTTAGTGTGACAGAGGACTCGAATTTATCAGCCCCTTGGCGCTCTCACCAACTCGGTCTGTGGCCATTCACTGCTTGGACGACTTGGAGAGCCAACTAGAAGCTGATTGAGACTTTTATCCCGAAATCATCTTTAGCGATCTGGCTCACTTTTGATTTAACGGGGGTATGCAACTTAAATGCAAGAGGCGTCATCGATACATTTATCTTTAAATCCTAAATCGGTGTGGCATCACCACGAATGCCAAACGCTACAGTCAAATATTTCACAATTTTTTTTTATTCCAAATGATTCTTTAGAAGCCAACATGTGACGCACTATTGACGAAAGAAGACCGGGAAACACGGTGCATAATTGGACCGACAGAAGGACACCCACAAACCGCACTCTCGGCAGCCATGTGCCAGAATTTATATATAAATTTGCCATATAAATAAAGAACACCAACAACAATTCCGCTAAATTTGCGGTCTTTTTTTAGTTTAAAAAAAGTTCTATTGCTCTGACAAACCACCCGATACAGATTTTTGTAACTCTGTTTTCAAGATCCTTCTCGGTTTAAACTGAAGATGCAAATATTTACATAAGTCCATTTATTCCTTTATCTATGATTAAGCAAAATCTTCTTAGAACTTCGATTAAATATTATTGAATAGGCGTATTAGGAACTGCCAGTCCTGGTTTTTGTTGTTTGCCCTTTTAAATATTTCTTATCATTTGTGTTCACTTTCTCTCAATCCTTCTTAATCTGCTTCTCCCTAATTTTCATTATTTTACAGCATTCTTTTATCCCTGTTAATATTTTTTGCAATAATATTTATGTACATTTTACATGTGTTGAAGAAATAGTTAAACAAAAATATTCCATATTTACACAGAGTCGTATAAAACTATTTTTGTATTGTTATTGCTTTCAAAATGATTAAAAACAAACAATAAACAAAAAATCAAACATGAGGGGGTCAATAAAAAAACACGGACTTTCCAAAATAAAACTGATTTGTCTATTCTTGAAAGCAATTTTTAAACAATAATTTAAAAATAAATTCATTATCGTATAATCGGTTTAAATTGTGTATAAAAGATTTTAAGTTGTTCAAATGAAATAGATGGACACAACTATTTGTTTGAATAACAAATAAAAAAATCAATTTACGCGTTAATGCGCCTTAAACTGTCTGATGATCGTAAAATAAGGGAAACCCCTAAATTTTTTGTAAGAGACCGGCTTGTACGATGCTTCGCCCGTTTGTCGAAGAACAAAATTATTAAGACTAAACGCCAACACGATGTATTAACATGTATAATACGATGTCAAACGAATGAAACCCCATCTTTAACTTTAAAATCAGTCTAAACTTACAATATTCACCACACAAGAACTTCAAGCGAAAGCCTTTATAGCCAATATTTCAGGAGTAGTGCTGATTTATAAGGAATAGCAAACCTCAAGTTAAATTTTACCACGAAAATGCACAGAAAACATAAAGCACATATGGTCCGTATATGGCTTCTTGTTAACTGTTCGAATTCCATTGAACATTTATCGGTTTATTTGAAGAGGACAGTCGCTAAGCGGCAGCCCACCAACAAGACACCATTACAAACTGCGCTACTGCAGAAGTAGCAGAATATTCCAACAAATGATGAATTGAGAAGCAAAAGCTCTTGCAATGAGCTTTATGTGCCAAAGGTGGGCCATACTGAATATTAAAAATTAATAAAATCAATGTATACACAATTTATTTGACAGTAAAAAATCTGAGTTTTTACATTTTTGCTTTGTTTTGTTTTGAGCTTCGCTAATTTTTTCTTTATAAATATAAAAATAATCAAAATAAACAAAGAAACAACAATGAATAAGTAATAAGAAGTATATCTTGAGTGTAAACTCATGCTTGACACACTGTAAATGGCCCGCTGGAAAAGGAACTTATTTTAAAAGGTTTTTTTTCAAAGATACTTTATAAATAAAAATGTTAGTCTATTGTTAGTCTATGATAGAGACATCGAACCTACAACCTGTGATCCTTGGGGCAAATTTTAAGTCTTAGAAAAAAGGCAAAAAAAACCAAAATCCGGTCTGTTTTGCTGTCCCGTTTTCTTCTCCGTCGAATTGACCTTCAACTAAAAAGGCATGGCTAAAACAAGTCCTAACTGTCGCTATATAAATGCTGTAAAATGTGCTATTGAAAATACATATGTGAAAAGTTCTGTTTCAAAATAGCATGATTTCAAAAATATATTTTAAAAGGTGCCCAAAAAGGCATATAAAAGATATAAAATCCAAATTAAATTAATACGAATTTGTCATTTTATGTATCGTTTTAGGTGCAGGAAAAGGCAGGTGCTGCTCTAGCGGCTGCCCACTCAATTGGCTTCTGCGAAGTTTCGGTAGCCGAATATACACCTACTTTATACAAGGCATTCGAAAAGCTGATAATCGACTCCAGGGCCAAGCCCCAAAAGCAAAATCGCAAATTCTCTGTCAGCAAAATGTTGGGCAATCTGATTGGCAACAATAGTTTTAACCAAAAAAATCTAGTCATAAATCAGGGCACAGTTGTGCCCTGCCACAAGGGAGAACTGCACAAGTCGCGTGTGCTGAAGCGACGTCAAGGTTTCACCACCACCACCAGCCTGTGACCGGCGGCAGCCAACGATGGCTGTTAAGAAAAACCTCAGAACGAACCCCAAAATGATACAATAAGCCTCCCCCACCCTACACCAAAAAAAGCAAGCAGGACAAAAGTTAACTAAAGGATTTTTAATCAGAGATTTTTAGCCCGTAATTGATTTTTTAATTATGGACGCAGCGCGATATATTCATAATTTTAATTAATATTAAAGGAATTTAGGAATTTTTCTTTTATTGTGTTATTAATTAAGCGGCATTAAAGAGTTTATCTATTATTGTACGTTTTCAATGTTTTCAATTCAATTAAAATAATTGTTCAAATATATACACATGTATGTGTTTGGCACGCTAATTATTAGTTTTAAGACAAAGATATACCAAAAATTATACACTTAAGATATATTGGTTAAGAGATAATATAATGTTTTTTAATAGCAAATATAAAAAATCTTAGATTTGTATTTAAATGGAATTTTGGAATCTTGATGCAGCAACGTATTTTTATCACAGTGTTAAAACTAAAACAAACAGAAAAACATTCCTTTTATAAGTGTAATTGATGTTTATAACTAACAAATCCCTTAAAGTATAAAACCGAAGCCAACTAAATTTGCGTTCAACGACTATTTATGACAAACGGAGGCACAAGGCGCTTAGACAAGTGGTGGCCCGCGCATAAATTTTCGTTGCTTTCCTTGCCCCTTAAATATCAACCTTAAACAGTTCGAAATTTCATTTGAAGACAAATTGAGAGTATTTTTTGCCTAATTCAAAATTTTGTATTTTTTGTTTGTGGAAATTTACCAAAAATCAATTTTGTTTGTTGCAAACAAGCCAAATTCATAGCAGGTACGGCCGCCAGTACAACAACAAATACATATGTATATATAATTTGTTTTTGTCAAATATTCGTGATATGTCAAAAACAAATGTTTGCTATTCAGCTGTGGACGTCCGAGAGCGGCTCAGCTGTTGTGAATTCGCTCTTGGTCGCAAACAAAAAATACAAAATGTAAAGAACTGTGATATGAAAGGTTTTTATTTAGAAAAAAAAATGTAAAAAAAAATTGTAAAAATTAAAACAAAAAAAAGGTTTAAACATGCATATGTATGGATGTGTGTAATTGAAAACTTCCCTGAAGTTCAGAATTATACTTTCTATACATATTTTCATTTAAGTCCTTAAGACAAAAAAAACTAATTCACACAGAACGACTAACAAATCTTTGTTTAGACATTTAAGAAATTGTAATAGTTATTTGATTATAATTATTATTTAAATTTTCATTTTTATTTCCTTTTGGGTTGTTTTAAGTCATTTATGTTTTTATGTTTCCAAAAAAAAATAAAATGTAAATGCTTTGAAAAACGAATTTGATTTCAATTTAAGCATTTTTTTACGAAAAATACTTACAGTTCGAAAGTTCAAATAAAATCGAACGATTCTTGAAAAGAAAACCAAACAGTAGCTTAGTTTTCCGTTTGAAGTGGTAATTAAGTTTTTCCGGGAAAACTCCCCAAAAAGAAATACTGTTTTCTAAAAGCACTTTAAACTTTTGACAAGGAACAAATTCTGAAATTTTCAAGTGTATTTTAATTTGCTTCCTTTTATTTCAGCAAATTTAGCAAAATTAAAAATTTTTATTTGTAGTTACATTTGTACAGAATTAAACAATAATAAAATATTTAACAAATTTCTCATGGAAATTTTTTTTAAATAAATGTAAAACAATGTGTTTTAATTATGGTACTGAAGAAATTGTTTAGAGAAGATCCTTAAATTATAGTTTTTTCGTGTTAATACCAGCGCTCAGGTAATGGCTTCTATTCCAGCGGTGCTTTGTGGAATAGAACCTTGTGGTGGACCAGTTCCAATTCTATAATTTGAACAGTTTTTCGAACAAAGTGGAGCAATCAAATTGTGACATACACAGCGATTTTTAGTAGCCGATTACATTAAACGAATTTTAAACTACAGCTCTTAAATCGTTGAGATTAATAGCAGTAAATATATATTTTTCGAATGACTTTTTAGACAAACATTGCATTACGTAGATGGATTATAAAACATTTAAAATTTTATGTACATATTCATATACATGTATGGCCCAAGCGCTTTTAAGAAAACAAATCACTTCTAGCGATATTATCAAGTCTGGTTTAAGAACATCTATTTATAAAACAACGATTATAAAATATAAAAATATTTTAAACAATTGCTCCAAACTATATGACATATGATGACTAAGCAGTTTTTTGTTTGTACGAGTAATCCATTGGGAAAATAAAACTCTGGCTGCCAACAAGCAAATAAAGAAAAACATATGATATAATTTGTTCAATGCAACGTGGCAGTGTGACCGCATTGCACCGATTGTCTACCTATAGGAACACAAAGCGCACATTCTTCCGAAATAGAGACTGAAACAGACTATAGTGTAAGAGAGCGCTGGCGAAATACATCCGGAAATTATCATTGAAGTTATGATGAAAGAAAAGGGAAAAGGAAACGTGAAGCGATATTTAGATTAATACCAAGAAACGACGGTAGTTCGACAGGAACAAAAGTGCAGCCCCGTCTCGAAACAATGCTATAACGTTCCTGAATTTGAGCATTTCAGGGGGAGGGGGGCGCGGTTTAGTGGGCGCTGGCCCCACATGGCAGAAATGTGACGAAATGCATTAAACATTTTTGCCTCTTTCCCAGAGAAAAAATACAATTCAGTTGCGACGACAATGGGAACACACACAGAATCCAAAAATGTTTACAAACGTGTGCCGATATAAATCGGCGCAGTTTATGCCATTTATGTTGATAGCAACACATAGTACTACCATCCAGGCAATAGCAAACAACAATACACTAAATAACCCAACAAACAAGTTCATATAAATACAGCAAAAAAACGCAGTATTGCGAATGTTGATGTTCTACTGTGTATTCCTCCTCCCCATGATCTAGTACTGGTACAGTGCACTTCACATGTGGGGGCCCCACAACAACACAACTTTTTCCGCCCTGACATGTCTCGGTTAAAGCAATAAAAATTCTCCGGACTACTTTGCACATGGATTGGAAGAGAAAACAAATACCGTTAAGAAAATAAACGTGTTCTTCGCTCTCATATTTTATGTGGTTTTGTTTCTATACGTGTGTTTTGATAAGTGGAAATGCATTGTTTCGGTTCTAACCTGCAAGTCGTGGACTGTTTGCAAACACATGAAACATTTTGCACGAGCCAACACTTCAAATTGTGACTTTGCATAAATAATTGATGTCTTATTTATGTGTTTAATGTGGAATGCAGAACTAAATTGAAAAAATGCAGAATAATTAATAAATTTCCTACTACTGTTTCTTTAAATGTCATTTGACATTTGGAAAATAGAAATTATTAGTTACGTATGAGCTTCATACTGCAATTAGTTGCTTTTTTGCAATTACAAACAGAATAGAAACACAAAGTTTATTAAAAAAGCACCTTAAGATAACAGATTAAATGATGTCTAAAAGAAATTGAATTGAAAAAAATACACCACCAAACTTAGAGCAGCAAATGGATTTTATATTATAGACATTAATTTACAAAAAATACGCTGGATAACAATGAAATAAAATCTTAAATACTCATCCGTTAATTCCCAACTAATTCGGTGAAACTTTTCTGCACCAAGATTCACCCATAACATTTCGAACAATTAGTGTGGATTTGTCAAAGCCACCATATGAAATACATGTGTCAGGAGGCACATGGATTTAACAAGATGGCAACGCAGCGGGAGAGCAATACTGGCTCTGCTGTATTTTCTTGGTGTTACGTGCATCAGGATAGAACCAACACATCTTGAAGTAAAAGAAACAGAAACATTTCTCATGGCTTTCACAGGATTTCTGGTGACGACTATTCATTTTCCTTTCGAATGTTTTTCGTAAGAGCCGCAATTGTCTCGAGCTTGTTTGCATAATTCCGCGACTTTGTGTAGCCTCAAGAAAAGAAATCACGCCTTCTTCCTACGGTTTTGTTGACATTTTGTTGCCCTGGCCCTGCAGAATTCGCTAGTAACAGTAACAGTATTACTGCTGTTATCCTTAAAAAAACACCGAACACCGCATCACCCTGTGACTTTGAGTAAGAGTTTTCCGTGCATTAACAACGGATGCTCCAGAATCGAAGATTTGGTTTATTAATATAACCCTTTAAATGAAAGAACCATTCGCTGCTCATGATAATTTCCGACTCAAAATCGTCCTCTTCGTGGTGCTCCTTATACTAGTGTGAACAGGTGTAAGTCACTCACTAAGACTCGCCGTAGGGTCCGTCTCGTAATATCCAACTGTGTAGAATGTTGTGTTCCACCAAAACCATGCTGATTTTTTTTGTGGTTGCAGTCTGTTGGATTCGAGCAGGTAGACGGCAAAATGTTTGTCTAGTTGGCATGACGCAATTAGCAAACGACATCGAAATTCACGCGGCTGAGTATTGGTAAAAAATCGACAGAGTTATCCAACGCTATTGCAGAGTGTAATACTTGATGGCTTGACTCTTTGATGTACGAGGCCACTTGAAAAAAGTATAACATCTCCCGATAGGGTGATTCATCCAGTATTACATATAATAAAAAATAATATACACTTTTTTCGGCGAACTCTTAGCTCTCAGCTAATTCAGAATATTCAAACGCTGTTTAAAGATTACCTGCTTCCTGATTTCATGAAGACAAAACGTGTGAAAATGGAAATATAAAAAGCAAAAACAAACAAATAGTATGATTTATTGAGAAATATAAATTATGCGTGTTAGAAACACTATAACTGAAATTCATTCATCATTAAAAAGTAATTAAAACAAACGATTGCTTTTGATAAAGATTTTTGTTTTCAACAGCTTTCAATTGCGCAAATACAAAAATCCTCTTAATTGATTGGGTTTTGAGGAAATGACGTGGTTTAATACGTTTCTATATTCATTTCACACAAACAATCTCTGTCAAATAGGTGTGACAATAATTGCGAATTTTGCACCATTTAAAACAATAATAATAAATACAGCAGCTTTGTGATTGCGTGCTTTTCCCACGGCACGACGTATGGGCGATATTTTGTGAGCGTCATTTTCAACCAAAACAATTATACGCAACCGGTCGGATGCAGTTGCACGATTATCAAAACAAATACAATTTAAAGATATGGAATTATTTTTTTATTTTACCAGATATTTAATTCAATTTTGTCAAAATCAAATTATTAAAATAATATAATAAAATTATCGTTCTTTTACCTCAATTGTGACAGAATTAAAGAAATAAAAATTAAACTGAAAAAATTATTTTCAACTACGACTTAAGTATTTATATTTCTGTATTTCAGATGAGTTTTTTTACTGAAAATATATTCTTAGTTAAAGCAGATGTGTCTGACTCGGCTGCAAAGATTCATACGTACATATGTATTGCCTTGGCCAATCGGAAGATGCTGTAATATTTCCAAGTGGCGGTAAATGTCAACTCGAAACAAGTTCTACGCTCTTGAGTAGCATAACGATTCATGGCTGGCTTATGTATTTTATATTTTGTATCTATTTACTTCACAAGTTTCAGAGCAGAAATGGCGTTTACAGAGACTTGCAAAGTTTATAGTATCCCCCAATAGGCCGATTAATCCAGCGCCACCATGTGCGCGTTGCATAGAAAAGCCTGTTGATGCCATCATTACACATCGAATATAACATAATACAAACGTCTACGGATGGCATTTGCAATGCGGACTGTAAGTTAAGGCTGATTTTAGTGACCCTCTTTCATATGCAGAGAGAATTTTGAAAACTGATCCACAAATGTTGACGCGACGATGCTCGTTTATATTACAAAGTCTGTTAAAGACCATGTGGAAGGAGTAACATAATTTTAAAAAAATGAGTGTAAAAATGGGCGTGGTTGAAAAAAGTACACGGTAACTCATTCGAGTGTCTGAGATAAATGTTGTGAACATTTTAGAAAGATCGGTCCAGCGGTCCGTACAAACAAGCAAACAAACATACATTCGGTTTTATGTACATACATACATATATACAATATATGTACATATATACATATATATATATAAACAAATACAAAAAGTTTGTACAAACGTAATATTTGCACTTGTATGTGGAATTTATATGGCTCTTTTTTACTCCTATCCTTAAATATCCAATGGTTTTTATACATCGGTTTCGTAAACATTCACTTGTAAAAATATGTACATGCTTCAATGACATGTGCTACAATATTTTAATTTTTCGATGAAAACACAAACAAACAAACAAACACTGGCATGAAAATATTTTTCGGTTTAAGTTTCGATGTCAACAAGGAAAAATCACATGCTTTTTAAAACATCCAGGAACACGTTTTTATACTTACATATATACAATAAACAATTAATTTCATAATATTGACGTAGTTTGTGTCATGACAAATCCCAACTATTTTTGTCCACAAACAAAAAAACCGACTGAATAGCCGCTTATGCAATAGGAGTACGAACAAGTGTTTGCGCTGCCGTGTTAATTAATAAAATCTGAATGTAGTAGCAGGGTGCTACTATCAGTGAGTTTATTCAGAGGAATTAATGATTATGGCAAATCCTGTCACTTATCAGTAATTTAGAAATTGAATTTTGCTGAAAATCCGTTGGATAACCTAAAAGTGAAAATAGTTTGAATAGAATTCTTGTGGCGTTGGCACTACATGGCAACGGAGCGTTACCTAATGCCAGGAAAGCAAACTTTATAGCACAAGCATCAAACTATAGATACATTTTGTAATTAGAATTATCTAAACAAAGTTCTAAATTAGCGAATCACCATTTTGTTCCCGGTCTAGAAAATATCTAAGAAAATACCAAAAGTAGATTATTTGCTACTTTCTAATTTTTTACCACTATGTTTTTGGCTAATCGCACATCAATAAAGGAAATAAAAAGTTCAATTATTCCGAGCAAAGCTCGGTCTACCCCGTACCCAACCAATAAACCACAAAATTGTACTCAAAGTCAGTTTAAAAACTTGATATAAAGTTGTCCGAATGTTTTTGCAAAAATTTTCTCTAATTGTAAGGAAATTTATTTACTAATTTGTTGATGTCAATTAATAATTTTCCTTATTGCAAGAGTCGTTATCGCCATCACATGCAGTCAACGTGCAAAGCTAATGCTTCTTTATATGCAGATCATATATATTCACCAATTTAGGGCACAAGATAATTGTTGAACGACCTATGGAATATGCGATTGTTTCCTTAACGATTAACAAGTCAAAACTTCTGATGTCAAGATGATGTGGCAACAATGGCGACTTGTACACGAAAACAACACTCCACCATTACAAACACCAGCAAATTGGCACGCTTGAATTTTTCATATTATTTTAAAGTTTTTCAGATTATTTCAACTTTACAGCATGTTCAAAGTGCTGTCATACTGATAGCAAAATATCGCTAATTTATCTGCACTAATTCGGGCAAAAAAATAAACAAAAATATTAAAAAAATAAAAAAAATATCTTATGTGCTGTTCTTCCTCTGTTTCTGCAATTTAAAGCGTTGCGTTCTTTTTTTTATTGTTGTTGTTGTCCTCATGAACAAAAAAAAAAGAAAAACTATTCTTATTTGCAGCTTCAACTTCGGACGTTATTAAAAGTTGAAGTCAATTGAACTTCTGTTACTTGGACTGCAGGTTTTCACTGTTTTATAACTTGCAAAGTAAATTTACGCGTTATAACTGTACACAATGGGCGGGGTAACGAAAACCATATGACCATGATGGTGTATAAATGTATCTGCGTCCAATTTATACGACCCATGCCTTCACATGGAATACAGTCAACCAAACAACAACAAAAATCAGTAGTGAAACGTATTTTAAAGTGTAAAAGAATGTCTTTGTTTCTTGAACAGTCGCGAATTTGCTTTTAATTGCCAATTACTTTTTTTCCATCAATTCTCAAATCAATCAGGACAAAAACCAAAGAGCAATGTTTGAAGACTGGGGTTCGCAAGCGCTTGAACCGAGTGGTTATTTTAGCTTTCATCTCGTTCTGTATATTGGGAACACCTGGAATTCCACAAACTCTTCTCATGCTCAAAGTTTGGGCAAGTAAGAAAAACTGTGTGCGAGAAATATTCTTGTTCTATTGTCAAGCAATCAGCTGTTTCGAAAACAATAGCATTGAAAAAATACGAAGAACAAGCAGAACCATTTGAATAAAGGTTTTAATAAACCAAACAAAGAAAATGTGGAAAAACGTGAGTAAAGGTTTGAATTTTACTTTCACGATTAGAAAAAAAAATACTACAATATGTTTTTATAACAGTGGTACCGCGATGACAGCTGGTAATGAATTTGAAGCATTAGGTGAGGAGCTACTAGACTCATCGGCCGATTCGGAAAGCAATGAGAACTTCCTCCTTGTTCAGCAAGACTCTGCTAACGAGAAACATTTAATCTATTAAAAGCTTCTGTTTGTGCCTTTTTCTGTGCTAAATGTGTGTTCTGAAGTCTTTTGGAATAGGAATTTGGTTTTTAGTGTGCCCATACTTTTGCTTATTTTTGTCTAAAAAGTAAACAAATTTTGATCTACTCTCAGTTTACCCAACTATGCCCCAAAAGTCCAAGATCACACTTATAACCTTATAAGCCTGACATTATTGCTGATTTAAAATGTTCAGCGTGTTGATTAAGTTCAAAATATCAACCGATTGTTTTAACATTCTATGATGTTATTTTAACAACGTTAAATTTAATATATAAATTTTAATTTCTACATAAATCACCTCAAATCAATGCCTTTTTTTCAAAATTTATTATAATTTATAATCGTCAAAAAGTTTTTATTATTGATTTTGAATTGTTCAGGTGAATGTCTGACTTAAGTCATTCACGCGTCTGTATAATAATGTATAAATTTCATAAATTAAATCGCTTTTGTTAATATCGCTTTCTGTCCATGCTATTTTAATTCCATAAAACTGAACACTTGATACTCACATGGCTGCTATTAAAGCAAATATTGGTGCATTGGCATTAGGCAAAATAATGAAAACACGATTTAAAGCCGGATAATGCAGTATATGATTTAAACGCGTAAGGATACAGTTCATTCGTCTCGTTTCTGTTGGTGTTTTGTTATATTTGTATCCATTCATCAAAATAATTACATATAATGAAGAGGACACAGCAGTTGCCTACACGAAAACATGCTTGTGTTTGGTCCGTCATGTTATTACTTTTATTTTGATTTCTTTTTTGTGACGACGGGCATCAGAAAAGTTACAGGCGTCAAAATGTCCGTGTTTTGTTGGCAGTAAACGAAACAAGGTAAAGGAATAATGCACTCGATTGAAAATTGGTAACAATTTTATGAATATGAACAATGGAATACATGATCTCTAAAACTGTAACAGCAAATAGAGATGCTTTGGACTTTAAAAAAAAAGGCTAGCTACTCCGATGCTCATTGCAGTATGTATCATGTATGTCAGCCAAGTGCTTGGGAAGTTTAATACCTCGTTGCAATAAAATTCTTAAAATTGTGCTAATCACAGTGTTAAACTTTTTATGAAAAATGTTGGCCCAGCAACCAAAAACTACCAGTTTTATAAACAATATATTCATGTCAACAAATAGTTGTCGTTAGCGTTAAGACCACAACGAATTCAAAACAGGTGAAGTGGCCGGTACAAGGCGACTTCGTAACAGGTGAAATTGAGAGCCCAGCTGATTGTTTTTTTTTGTGCTTTAGCCTGCCTGGGCTGTTAAGAACGAAAATTTTGTTTTGGACATTTCACAAACACTTAATTAATGGAAATTCTAACAAAAATTGAATAATTTCGAAATCAAGAATCGCTGCTTATAATTAATAATATAGTTTTAAGATAGTGATTCGATCGATAAGTTGCTAAAGTGTGCGAACATCTAGGCAGGAGTCGCAGGTTACATTTCCACTAACGACTCTGTGTATTTCTACAGACAACTGCAAGAAAACTTTACCGTTTTGTGTCAGTTGCTGTAAAAAAAATATTTAGCTTAAGAAAGGCTTTTCTGTCATCTCATTGAATTCCACTTTCGGCTTTCTGTCAAATAACGAAACACATTTCTTTATTGTATACAGTAATGAAAATAACGTAATACATACATATGTATGTATATGGGCCTGCATTTAAAAACCCACCTAGTGTGTCAAGACAAGTTTTAGAGTAAAACGCTATTTAAGTTTCCAACTCTGTGTTGTATGTTCACACTGTGCGCGTTTTACTGTTTGATATATGTAACTGCATTTTACATTATGAAACCATTTACATATATGAATTTCATATGAAATTTGAAGGTTTTTTCCATAAAATAAAAAAGTTAGTTCATGAAATTCGACACACTACGTGGGTTTTCCTACATACATACATACATAGATATGTAATTAAAGTTCATAAGGGCAAGAGATATGTATGTATCTCCTACATACATTTTCGTAGGTAAAGCTCGTCTGGCCAAAATTTTGTGTTTTTCAAAATTGAAACAAAATTTGAGTCCACTTAGAACAAGAGTAGCAGTTGCCCAGTAGAAATTAAATAATATATTTTAAATCACATACATTTTGTATGCCAACAATTCTAGTTTGAACAACCACCACTGTCTTACATTTTTAGTGGACTTTTCGCACATCCCACGCACTCGGATGCTGTTTACTTCAAATATTTGCGATTTTAAAATGAAACACAGACACGTGTATTCTTTCCACGATTTCGTTGCATCAGCCGTTTTCAATGCTGATAAGAGGCTGGTCTGAAAAGTAACATAAATATTACAATTTAATAATTCCCGTTTCTATATTGATATGGCCGTTTTTCGTCGTTCCTAATACATACATATGTATGTACATACAACACGCCGTAAAAGAGGCAAAGTTGCTGAGGACTAACATACGACTGAAACTTTAAAAATTCGACTATTGCTTTTTTAAATCTTATGTAGACGCTAAACCTTATAAGTTGTAGCTAAAGTATCAGACATGATACCTTGAGTGTTTTAAAATTTTACTCCTAAAAATTTAAGTCCCAAATGTTTTTAGGACCTCACTTCGTAAATTAAAGCGTTTTTTTTTCAAAAATAAAAACATCAAAATAACTATATATTTATACTTCAATTCGCCTTCAATATACGGAGACAAACGTTTTTCAATTGTGCCAATTACAAATGCAAGAACGTGTAACCAAATAAAAGTACTGAAAACAGCAGGCACATGCACGTACCCGTCAAATTCATTTATAAAACAGTATGTACATACATACATACATACATACTTAAATAAAAATTCCGTTGTATTTGTTTTTTCTTACTTCTGCTTCGCTTTTTATTAATATTTAAATAGTATGTATGTATGTATGTGTTTATGAATTTAGGACCATGTACTCAAATAAAAATAAAATTTAAGTCCATTGTCTTACCTACTACATCCCTCCATCAATCTGCTCTTTTGTCGGAATCGTAAGAGCCAGGAACTTTATAAACTCACAGAAGTTGTGGGTCCCTGGCCGATACAACAACAATTTAAGTAGATACATACATACATATCTCATAATTAGTTTCAGCGCCCATTTTTTAATGTTTGACGTGAATCTATCATTTAAGAAAGAAATTCTTATAAAATATAAAGTATGTGCAACTAAATATGCAAAAAAATAAGAAAAACAAGTGTCTCCGCAATAGAAAATTAAATTTTACATCAATCTGTATCAAATAGCTTTAAAAATTTTACAGCTGGAAAACGATTACTCTGAAATTATTTGAAATTTTAAAAATGTTGGATTCACGCCAAACTAGGAAAATGGGTATTAAATTATTTATGAGAGGACTAATAGAGCAATTAAACTGATTACAGTTTAGCTTGGAACGTTTGAAAGTAGCACCCAGTTTTGGTGGCCAGTTTCCTTCTCAGTAAACGAATAGATTTAAGCGATACTTGAAACATGTAAAAACCCCCAACTAAGCAACCATGGAAAATAGTGCTCCGACCCGTGGAATCTTCGACTCTGAACCAGTGGAAAAACGCAATAGAGAACGCCCACAGAACCGATGGTGCACACAAGTGGAGAGGAACCTCAGCCAACTTGGTGTGCAAAATTGAAGGATGCTGGCTAAAGACCGTGCCAGCTGGAAAAGCTTTTTGGTTGAGGCCCAGGTTCACAGGTTCACCCCGGACTGTAGCGCCAAAAGACGAAGAACTGAGTTTAGTAAACAATAATATTTCTGTAATTAAAAGTATAAATTATCTGGAAATAATTTGGAATAGAGTGTGAAATTTTCTTCAAGGCGAAATACGCCATGCGTTTCGTAAAACTTGGGGCACGTGTTACTCTTTTCAATAGATCAGCCAATTGTACTGCGGAAAATATAAACTAATTTTATTTTGTTTAATGTTGAATTTTTTTAATATTTTAGTCCTGCTGTCATGTCCACAATGAATACGATAATTGTCAATTTGAGCCCAATGTCGAACGTAAACATTAAAGTTCAAGTTGCGGCTATACGCGTTTTGTGCGAGCTATATATGTATGTACATATACATACATATACATATGTATGTACATATAAGCTAAAACATAAAACTATAAATAAATAAAGAAGAAACTGCAAAATATTTCCATAGCATATCTTAAAATATTACAAGCAAATCGAAATCAGCGTGGGTTCCGCCCAAAAACTTTTTCTTTTATCTATCTTTTTATTTAAATAATCTAAAAGATATCTTTCGTTTTCCGTCCTTTCTTAATGGTCATTAAGCGAAAAATATTGCTGTTTTAAATTTTGTGTTTCAAAAACCAACAATGTACAATTAAATAAACTACATATATTGTTAGATTAGGAAAAATATATGTATGTACATATGTACGCTATTTTACTTTCTTTAATCTCTGTTATGAGAATAAAAAATTCCTCATAAACAACGTTGCGCACTTTCGACGTATATGTTTTTTTTGCAGTTTGGTCATTGTCATTGTCATTTGTCAGTCTGACTGCCAGTTACTATAAAACTGCTTCGTTTTTTTCATTCAATTTTAATTTCTTGTTAAGTCTGACTTGACTGGCTCGCGCAAGAAAAAGAAGCAAAATTGTCAAAATTGGTGCACTAAGGAAACACACCTTGTATTTGTACTCCTCTCCAAAACTTAAAAATACAATAAAAACTTCACCAATAAGTTCAAAACAGTTAAACAAAATAAAATGTGTACTTATTTAACTGACAATATAAAGTTTAAATGGTTTAAATATATATATATTTAAATAGAACTTATGACACTGAAAATTAAAATTACGTATGTATGTATGTATAAACATAAAATAATTACAAAATTTGTTCAGTAAAAAAGCAATTAAAACAATAAAATTACAAATAAGAGGAAACTGCATACATACTTATTACTAAATAAAAATTTATCTTTTTTGCTTTAAAAACTTCTATAACTTCATAACATTTTTTATATAACTCAGGACATCTTTATTGGCTAATATACTCATATGATCGACCCCGGCTAAAGCTAATGTGGAAATGTTTGATGACTGGTAATCGACCCAGTGATGGCAAGCTTGTAGAGATCGTCTATTGACAGTACCATCGCCAATACCCATTAAAAGTTTGGGTGAATCGTCTGATACATCGTCTTTTTTGTATCGTAATCTAAAAATAAAAATAAGAAATTAAATCACTTTTAACTGAATAAATTATTTTGCAGCTGAAGAACTTCAATACTTTGTTAGCAATTTCTTAGCAACAATATTATCATAGTCTAAGTGTTCCTGTCTCATTTGGAACATAAATCTTAAAGTTAAGAATGAAATGTCAAATGCCAGTAAAAATAACGTGCATTTACATTAATCTATATCTAAAATGTAATTATGTCGCATTGTCATATCTAAAAATATAATGTTGTTTTATTGAGGCGAACAAGAAGATTAAAAAATTAAGTATAAAATTCAAACTTTCTTACTGCTGGTCTGAACTGTAACTTTGTATTACTGGTGTTATAAATTTTGGCATACGTGACTGTTTTTATTTATTAGCTACTTACCTCTCCACTGTATCCAACCCATCGCCGTACAAACAATGTAGATCTACGCCGGGAGGACTAAAATTTAAGGTGTAGTGCAAAGTATCTTTACGCATCTCCCAAGCAGTCGGATAACCAATATTATCAAAGAATTCTTGCATTTGTGACATTGTGTAGACACGTTTTGGCGTTTCTATTAAAACTTCTGAACTTTTCCAAAACAAGGGTGAAGGCAAAAGCCAAGCAGTTGACGGATTCGTAATTTGTTCAGCTTTCAAAATTTTACCACTCAAGAAAAACGAATCGAGATCATCACCCATGGCAAAAACTTTTAAAGCTTTAACGCTACCAGCCCAAGCACCGGCCAAACTTATTAACCTCTTGACATATTTCTCTTTCCATTCCAAGCTTTGCTGCTGGAGAAACACCAAAGTCATAGGGCTACCCATGCTATGTGATATAAATGTGATGGGTGTCTGATAATTTGCCTCATAAGTGTCTTCAACAAGTTTTTTTAAATCAATAAAAAACTGTTTGTGTTCATCTATTGATTGATCAAAATAAAATTTATTTATTTAAACAGAAAAAAGTCAATATTACTCATACTTACTTGGCGCTTTGCGAAAATCGTAAGGAGCACCATGAAGATTTTTTCTCCTTTCATAGCCCATGTCGACCAACATGTTGCCAATATCTTTAAAATATGCCCCAGCCTTATTATGAGTGGGATCTATCCATTCTACCACCTCGGGATTGCCCCAACCAGGTATGTTTGTCTCAACGCCGGGCGAGTTATGCGTTGTTCTAGTTAAATTGTCATAATACAATTTAACATTATCAATCCAGCAGTAAACAGCCGGTATAACTATCAGTTCGAGGTTCAGCCATAGATTGAACCAATCCGATTTGCTGGCGCACCATATAGAAGATGAAGATTTATTTAGTTTTGCGTATAACTGACTTCCTCCATCGCCTGGAACTTTTGGATTTACAGCAGAGCAATAATTTTATTATATTAAGTTCTTATCGATTGGTTAACTCAGGCTTTATATTACAGTAGCAAATGCAAGTGAAATCATTTAATGAAATTCTTTGAAATTTTTTTTAATTATTTGCATACACACACAAACACACACAGAAACATATTTAACGTGCCATATACCGTTAATAAATAATAGGTAAATACTATATGTAGTTGCAATATCTTTGTCCATGCATTTGAAAAACAAATTCTAACGCTATCTACAGTTTATATGGTATGTAGTTCTGATCGTGAACGACTAGAATCCCCGATAATGGGACCCCAGGCACGCTCAAGATATTTGATAAGGTTCACATGATTGAATGAAAAGCTTGACTGCGATCACGATCACAAAGTGTTCATGCAAACAAATCTACAGAACTATTTCTGTTATGCTGGTCCTAAATTCTTATTGCAAGAAAAAAATGCAAGTTTTTACAAATAATAATATAATATAGGAAATTATGTAAAAATATAAGTAGTTTAAAATTATAAAAGTATTGCTTTGTAAACGTCAATTAAAATTAAATGAAAACAGAGGTTATGTAAAATTAAAAATTTTATATTTAAAGGGAATGTGTCATTGTTAAAGATAATTAGATATCGAGAACAGGAAACGCAAGCCTAGTGAATTCCAGAAAAATTTCAAGTTGCTTGAAATAAAAACAATTTTTTAAATTAATTTTTTAGGTTATTTTGAAATGTTGTTCGTTCTGAACAACTGTTTCGAAACCTTCATCAACAGCTGATGCAAGTTCATTTTTGGTACCGAAAATTAGAAACAACAAGGAACTTTAAATGGAAAATAGATTTTTCCATACATTTTTACTTAATTTAAGAGACAAAGACAAGCAAATATCGAGGTCGATCAGTAACAGCATTTTATTCACGTGCATAAACTTTTTCAAAATTTAAAATTTTCTTCTTAATTTCATCAAATTCAGATATGGAATTTTTGCTTGTCTTCATACATAACCACGCAAACACTTTGGCAGTATGCGAACGTACAATTTCTGGATGAATATCTCTAAAGTAGGTTTAACAAAAGTCACCTAATTCTGTTTTTTTTTAATTTCATGATAAAGAATTTATAGAAACAAATATTATCCATCAAATGTAGTCCACGCAAGAAGAGTGAAGATAGGCAAGGTACTTTCAGGAATTTTATAACAATTTGTGATTCGTATGTATGTATGTATGTACATACATACATACATACATACATATGTATGTACATATGTAAGTATATCAAGTTAGACATTTTACTTTAATGATGATATTTTCAATGTTCTTTTTATTAAACCTTTGTACACAAACATTATAAATTTGTAATTGAAATTAAAATTGGTTGTACAAATTATTGAAAATGCATAATTCTAAAAAAAAAATAATTATACTGGTCGGACAGTTTAGTGAAACAATGATAAGAATATATTTCTGCGACCACAAGCAATAATGAGAACTGATACACTTTAACACTGTTAACTTTATAATTTAAAAGATTAAAAATGTTTAAGCTTACCAAATATCACTGGTGAAAGGCGCTTCTCTTCCCTTGGAACAACAGTTGTTTTTTTGTGTGCAAACGGCCAAAAACCTTGACTTGAGTCAAATACTATTAACAGGATAAGAGTTAAAAATAAAACTCGGCGCATTCTGCTGTCTCAGAAAAGGACAGGGTTTATGTTACGAAATCAATACTTTTGATTAATTTGCATAAATACTAATAAATCTGTTTATATTTAAATAATATTCGTACATAAATGCTTGATGATGGAAGTATGACGAGTATAGTGTTCTGGAAATAAGTCGTTTTTTCCTTCGTAATGTTAATTTGTTCCTTGAAAAACAGACAAAGAATTTCTTTTAGCTCTATTTCACAAGTATTGTTGTTACACTTTAGTTGCTTCTTTGTATAGCTAACACATACACATAAATACAATAAATTGTTTTAAAACAAGAATTTTATAGTTTCAATTTATCAGTAATTTGTTTTTCTTTATGTGAAAATAAACAAATAACCTAAGCGAATTGAATTCGCCGTGATTCAATTGATTAACAACTAGGGCTACCGTCCCCAGCTTAAAGTAATGCGAATGCTTGAGGTAGATATTTTTACTTTTATTTGATATGTAGTATATTAGTTTGTTATTTAAAATAGTTTTCTCTTTTTAATATTCAGCATCGTTTTTTTGCAATAAAATTGAACGCCAAATAAATCACAGCACTATTTGACAACTTGTGGTCAAACATAATTGCTCGTCAATATCTTCTGGCAAAAACGGTTTACAAATGCAATAATTGCCAAAGCTCCTGAATAGCTGTCGATAACTTTGGTATATAATCGATAACAATCAGTAACAGTTTTTGACATCACTGATTTTTGGCGGCTTAATTTTTGTATAACATATTTTTGTTTGTCCCAAGTTTGTCTTTAATTGTTTGTTCCATAAATTGGTTCCACTAAATATGTTGTAAACATTTTATTAAATAAATTTGTCAGCAAAATGATGTAAAACAAGTCCATTGTGCCAGTAACAGTATTAATAAATAAAATATGTATTCACCAACCAGCGTATTGCCGTGTCCATTGGACTTCAATTTTCCATTCACACCGTACACTATACAGCAAGAGCTGATGCAGGAACTGTATGCAGTATTAGAAAATAAACAAATTGGTATTTTTGAAAGCCCCACAGGGACGGGGAAATCCTTAACTCTTACATGTGCGGCTCTCAGGTGGTTGGAGGATCATGAACAGTTGGTACGAAACGAGCTACAGCAACGCTTGGCGGATGTGCAGAAAGAAGTATTAAGGCTAGAAAAAGAATCTCAGGAAGTCTCAGACTGGATAACGATGCATTCCCAAACATCACAGCAACGTGACGAATTGTTCAAGATTAAAGAATCAAATAAACTACTGCAAGAATTTGAAGAACGTTTAAACGAAATAAAGAGTAGAAAACATGCGTTAAAGGAAATCCGTACCAGAGGCGGTAAAACACATACATTGGAAGAAAACGTTTTACCAGATATTGAAATGGATTTGAATGATTCGTTAGAAGAACTAAACTCAACTGCAGGTGATAGAAATGTAACATCGGCCTATAATTGCGAAAAATATCGTAACGTACAAATATTTTTTTGTAGCCGCACTCATACCCAACTGGCGCAGGTTGTTAAGGAAATAAAACGTACTGTTTATGGTGAACGTGTTCGTTGTGTATCATTAGCTTCCCGTCAGCAGTTGTGTATACATAAACAATTGCGCAGATTGAATAATAGCGCACTTATAAATGAAAAATGTTTAGATATGTCACGAGATAGCAAATCGAATATTAAACCAACTTTTTGTAACACAGATGGATGTATACAAAAAAAGGCCAGAACATCCGACAAATCTGGTTCGAGTACAACGCAGAAATGCGAATTTAAAAATCAAAATCTTGTAAATGATTTGACTGAATTATCTTTGGTTGATATACTAGATATAGAGGATCTTGTATTAGAAGGTGAAAAAATGAATGCATGCCCATATTATGCAGCTAGAAATGCCACAGAACTTGCTCAAGTAGTCATGCTTCCTTACCAGCTTTTGCTTCATAAACGGACCCGCCAGCAATGTGGTATAGATCTGAAGGGATCCATTGTTATAATTGACGAAGCTCACAATTTATTGGATACCATATCAAAAATGTACAGCTGTGAACTTAATATTCAACAGCTGCAAATCTCACATCAACAAATTTTGGCTTATAAAATGAAATATTCTTCACGCTTCAATTCGTCAAGTTTATTGTCAATCAATCAATTGCTCTTTGTTGTCAAAAGATTAATAAAAGTCCTAAAATCTTCTACTAGTGCCGAAGCTACTAAAACCTCCTCTTTTCGCATGGTCTGTACTTATGAATTAATGTCTGAAGGCGATTTTTTCAATATAGACCTGTACCAGATTTTAAGATTTTGTGAAAATTCTCGTTTTGCGCAAAAACTACAGGGCTTCTCTAAACGTTTAACTGCTGCACCTAACCCAAACGAAAACAAAACTATACCCAGTGGCAAACTGGCAGCAATAGATCTTCTGCAACGGCTGCAGAAGAATCATATTACAAACAAGCAAAATGATTTCGAAGATTGTGTTAAAAATACGGAAATGCAACAATCTACAAAAGATAATAGTAATCTTGGGGTAACGTCGCATATACGGCCATTATTATCCTTTTTAGAAGCTCTATGTGAAAAAGCAGAAGATGGTCGAATTTTAATACACAAAGTAGAGGAAGCGGTTAAAAATCATGAACTTCAAACGGGTTTTAAATACATTTTGCTAAATCCCGGAGCACATTTCCAGGACATAGTTGAAGAAGCAAGAGCGGTAAATTAAAATTTTTTAGGATTATTATACAATACTATTTATTATTCAGCAACAAAACTTTTTAGATTGTTGTCGCTGGAGGTACAATGCAGCCAACAGCTGAGCTAACTGGACAACTATTTAATTCATGCCCTGAACGAGTGAAATTACGATTTTATGACCATGTTGTACCAGATGATGCAGTTTTACCTTTTGTGGTAACGAAAAGTCCCAGCGGTAAAAAATTATGTTTTAATTATGATCATCGATCATCCAATGACATGGTAAGCCATTTCCTTTTCATTACAAAAGTATTACCAATTATTATTTAATTTTATATGCATGCGTAGCTAACGGACTTAGGTACCATTTTGGAAAATTTATGCAGTGTTGTACCAGCTGGTTTGGTATGTTTTTTACCTTCATATGATTATTTGGATACAGTTTATACCCATATACAAAAATCTGGAGTATTGGAAAGGATATCATCCAAAAAAAGAATTTTTAAGGAACCGCGTAATAATGAAAATATTAACATTACCGCAAGCAGCACAGAACCATGTCTTACAGTAGAGAAAATGTTGAATGAATTTGCTAAAGCCATTAAAAACTTTCAGGGCGGAGCATTATTACTCAGCGTTGTAGGTGGCAAACTAAGTGAAGGTTTAAATTTTACTGATGATTTAGGACGAGGTGTTATAGTTGTAGGTTTACCATTTCCTAATCGCAATTCTCCAGAGTTACAAGAACGTATGTCGTATTTAAACAAGACGCTTGGGGATGGTTCTGGCTCAGAATATTATGAGAATCTTTGTATGAAGGCTGTCAATCAGTGTATTGGTCGCTCAGTTCGTCATATAAAGGATTACGCTTGCGTTTATTTATTAGATGAACGTTATGCACGTGATAGTATAAGGCGCAAATTGCCTCAGTGGATATCGAGACATTTGAAAATTACTACCACATATGGTCAAGTTCAAGGTGGCACTGCAAAATTTTTTAAGAAGAAAAGAGTTTAATTTATTTTACAAGTTAATTAGGAGCTTCTTTTTTTACATAATTGGTATTTTTAAATTCCTTATACTCGGAATGATTTTATGTTGTGATTTTTTTATGATAAATGTTAAAGTGTATTATTATGTATATATGTATTATATTGGCTTAAGAAATAAATTTTGTAAACTTAAGTTTGATATGATTACTAACAAGGTTTTATTTGAAATAAAGGTACATCAGTATGTATATTAGACCTGCCCTTATTTCTAGGAAGATTTTTCAAAATGGCGGCGCATAGGAGAGTAGGGTCCAAAAAATTTCCACTTTATGCCGCAATGCTCCATGTATATTTTGGGCTCGATCCGACGACTCTAAGTGGACCCAAAATTAAGTTTAATAATAAGACAAGGTTTTATTATGAGAAATTAAGAACTTTATCCGGCATTTTTGGAAAAAACTCAATTTTGGTAACAGTTTTGTTAATATTTCGTAATTTTCTTATTTTTATGTTATTCTCCAATGAATTATACGTGAAACACGTGTGACGAGGAAAAATCACGCCACGCGCACATCTCTAGTGGCATTGTAGAGTCCGTGTGGAGACACACACACACACAACCAGGCCAAGAACGAGAGAACAACTGTCAATGAGTAACAAATTTGTATGTTCTGGGTTTTCTAAAAAAGAACCTTAGTAATTTATAAATATGTGAACCTACTATATATAATGTTCTTATGAAAGACGCGAAAGGTAAATCATTTCTCTTTTGATTTTCCTAATTTGAACGGCTGAACCGGTATTATATTTGCTCAAAAATATGAGTACACATTAATATACGAGCATATTACATGTCCTATTAAATCATTCGAATGAAATTTAACAATAAAAAAATACAAAAAACTTTTTTTATCTGCCTAAATATGTATATTAAAATATCAGATAAGCTTGATTGGTGCAAATCGATTTTGAATTTTTATAACTTGGGGCTTTTTTAAAATCATATGACGATATACATACATATGCAAATAAAGTACCGTGTTCTATGTACATACATATATGTATATTATTATATTTTAAATAGAAAAAACGTTTTCTTTTTAATATTTGTTAAAATTATAAACATAGCTGATGGCCTTGGTTGTAAGTACTAATATTAACTTTATATACATATAAATAAATTTAATATCAAGTAAAAAATAAATAAAACTGCTAAAATGCACTTGTACGTACAATGTTTGCTAAACCGGACGCCGTTTGTTATTTTATCTGACTTCGTTTTCTATTTGAAACCACCATTTGCCGGTTAACTAGATTGGCGAAGAAGAAGACATAAAAATTCTTCACGATTTTTGTTTATTCGTTTAGGAATCTATGTATATGCTTAAGAGTAGTCTGTACTAACTGAAATAGTGAAAAATGGAAGATGAATACTTCAACGTGCCTTTACAGGATGTAAAACGCGAACTACGTCGTGGCATAATTGAATGTCAAAAACGCGGATTGCTGCATAGTGCCAAATGGCTGGCAGAAATGAACCATGGTCTGTGCGATGTCGACATCGATGCCAACAGTGACAAGTGCGATTTTAGTGAGGTGACATTACAGGGCATATCCCCAGCGGAATACGACAACTATTTTTTGGCCAAATGCTATTTTGATGTGCGGGAATATGACCGAGCTGCATATTTGGTGCACAATGCTGAATCAGTAGTGCCAAAATTTCTTTATTTATACGCCACCTATATGGGTCTGGAGAAACGTAGATTAGACTCAACAACAGATCAATCAAATTTAAATGACTCGGGGCATGTTAAGGATTTGGCAGATCTACTGTCTACTTTAAAAGCTGAATATTCCCGAGGTCGTTTGGATGGTTATGGCATGTATTTATATGGTGTAGTATTAAAGGCTGTTGACCTTAATCAAGCCGCTCAAGAAGTTCTAACGCAATCAATACGTTCAGCTCCTATGCTCTGGGGCTCTTACGTGGAGCTGGCTCCTCTAATTAAAGAAAAGGAAAAATTGCAGAACATTCATATAGGTCGCCATTGGATGCGACATTTTTTTGTAGCCCACACATACATAGAAATGTATTTGAATGACGAAGGCCTTAAAGCATATGAAGACCTTCAAACAGCTGGTTTTCGAAAATGTGTGTATGTTACTTCGCAAATGGCTTTGGCGTATCACAATAAAAGAGGTAGTTCGTCAACAGTAACCAAATTTTTTCGATAAATAATTTTATAAATTAAATTATAGATGTTGATAAAGCAATAGAAATTTTTCAAGCATTACAAGAAGCTGATCCTTATCGTTTGGACAACATGGATACATACTCAAATTTATTATTTGTAAAGGAGTTAAAAACAGAAATGGCACAATTGGCGCATAAAGTAGAAGGCATTAACAAATATCGCCCAGAAACTTGTTGCGTTATAGGTGATATTATTGTTTTATACTAGGGAAGAGATGTTGATTAATTTTTTTGTTTACTTCGAAGGAAATTATTACAGCATACGGTGCGACCACTTTATGGCCATTACATATTTTCAACGAGCTCTTAAACTGAATCCCAAATATTTAGCTGCCTGGACTTTAATGGGCCATGAATTTATGGAAGTGAAAAATACAAATGCTGCTATACAGAGTTATCGAAAAGCTGTGGGTAAGGAATTTTTTTTACACACATTTTCGCAAACAGTTTATTGTAGTCTGCGTCGATTAAATTAGGAAATCGCATTTAATTGCAAAAATCGATTATTTGCTGTAACTTTGTGCTGAAATTCTACTCCGATACAATTAGCTTTAAATTAGACCTAACAAATATGTAAAAAAATGTATTTAAAATTAAGCACAGTGATACTTCGTACTTTTAATCAAAGAGACAAATTTGGGCTAAATCTCCTTTTCTTAATTTTAACTAGGGCACTAGTTGTTAAATTATTGCCACTGGCCTCTGTTATTCTTTGATTCTAAAAATGTGTCAATAATTATGTTTTTGCATATAATGTTGCACTTTTACGGCTTAGATCTTAAAGACAGCGCACTGTTTTATGTATCAGTATTACTTTTTGTAATTTGTATACCTATTGCGGGTTGTAGTTCCAACAAAGTTATCTAATACATTTTTTTTCTCATGCTTCTGCAGCACTTAAGAAAGCAGTTTTAATTGCTTGTGTAATAAATCAAATATTTAGTTTTAAAGTAACATACAATTTTTTATATTAATATTATTAAAAGTTAAAAATGTTTTGCATATATTAAAAAGTAACTGCAATTTGCTTTTGGTTTTTTCTTAAGAGGTTAACCGTCGCGACTATCGTGCTTGGTATGGCCTCGGACAGGCGTATGAAATCCTAAAAATGAATCACTACAGTTTGTATTATTTTAAAATTGCTCACAAGCTTCGTCCTTACGATAGCCGTATGCTGGTGGCTTTAGGGGAAACATACGAAAAATTGGATAGATTTGAAAATGCCATACAGTGCTATAGCAAAGCGTGTGATGTGGGTGATATTGAAGGAATTGCCATGTATAAGATGGCAAATTTGCATGAAAAACTAGGTTCAATAGAGTTGGCGGTGAAATGCTACATTATGTACTGCAATGATGAACGAGCGGCAGCTGATAAGCAAAGCTTGTATCATGGCTACATGACACTAGCAAACTATTATGAAGGGAAAGAAGAATATGACAGAGCATCTTATTACGCCTACAAATGTTTGGAGTCGGATGACGTAAGATTATTAAAACATAATTATGAATAGCACTTAAAAAGGCAGTTGGTTTTCTTTTCAGCGCAAATCTGAGGCAAAATCATTGCTCAAAACTATAGAAAATAAACGTAAAATATTAATATCTTTAGGGACTACTAGCGCTAGAAATGCGAACAATGCAGCCAATGCCGATACTTCTTCTGAGGGTGACATGGAAATGGACGTCAGCGATTTGAAATTCAATGAATATTTAAGCAATCGCGCTAGTGTAGGAGGCATTGGTGCCAACGATACGTCCGTTAGCTTTAAAAGTTCCACAAATACCACTCAAGAAGTCGGTACGAGTACAAATCAGAGCCCGCTGGATTTACACCAAAATAAAATGAGTTCTGTTGTGGTCGATGACATGTCGCTAAGTGAAAGTGATATGACAACGAATACATCTGTTGCCGCAACAAATACGCCTTTAAATATACTTTCACGTCGTACTTTGGACACAACTACAAATCGTGTACAAAATATTGTCGAAGACGAAGAGGATGACGATGATACTCACTCAATGGAGATGTCATCGATATCAATTGATTGAATTATTTGAAAATAGTTATGCTGAATATAAAAGTTGACGGGTAAATCAAAGTTTGGCGCTGTATTAGAAATTTACTTTACATTAGAGGTATGGAAAAAAACGTAAGTCTCGTTTTTAAATAAATCTTGTCTATAATTTCTTTGTACCCCTAGACAGTTTTTATTTGAGTCTAAATGAAGTTTGTTCTTTAATTCCTTCCTTAGACAAGGCGACTGTCACGATTTAAATAATTATTCTTTCAAATGCGTTCAAAATAAATGTTAAAAAAAAATTATTTTCTTTATTTTATTGTAATATTATTTAAATAGAATAATACCGTGCAAAATCGAATTATGAGCCAAGCGATGATTACTGCCGAATATTCCTTTATTGCAATTTGTGCAATAAAGCGAACACAATAAAGATTAGTTTCCGTATTACAGGATTGTCCAACAAATTTTTATGAAAACCATTCAATTTTGAATTTTTTTTGATAAAAAGTTTTCATGTTTGTATACATACATATCGCACCCTAAATACAAAAGGGTCACAACTCAAAATTTTCCAAAACTGACTTTTTTCCATAAATTAATTCAGAATACACATCTCTAACTACTGAAAAAATTTCTTTCAAATCACTATCTTCTTTAAATGGAAAAATAAATTAAATGTGTTTCTTCTGCACGATGAACTAAACATAAACAGTTTTTTGTCTCTCCTGAAAATTTTAGAATTTTGAGTTGTGACCCTTTTGTATTTAGGGTGCGATATGTATGTATGTATATGAAAATATCACATAAGATGTCGATACTTCTGCGTTGTTAACATATCACAAGCAAGTGAGTTGAGGGCTTCTGATACACAATTTTCTTTTTTTTAAATTAATATTTCGGAGAGTAACATCATTACAACATTTTTTTTTAACAAATGACTTCAATTTTTATGTGAATATGTTCGTGGAATTTTATCATAAAAGCTTAAATCCAAATGAGGCGAAAATAAATTTTGTTCCTATATATCAATGTTTACAGTTACTTTCGAAAAGGAAATATTATATGAATATATTCGGTGCTACTTTTATAATCACACTGACATGCGATTTCAAGCTCTACAAATAAAAAAAAGTTGTTTGCAAACTAATAGCCTAGAAAAATTATTGTTTTACCACCACTTCTCTGAAATAACGTTCAAAATTTCTGAACAAAAAAATCGTAGTGTTTGAGTAAAAAAATAGTTTTTATTAGTTTCGATAAAAAAAATCCTTAGTTATAACACACCTTCCTTATAAAAAAACTTATAATCTAGTGAAGTAATGTCACTATTGAGCCTTTTTAATGCGTATAAGTAAACTAATGAAAAATAACACTTTTAATGCCAAAATCCATACAACTAAAGCAACAACATCACAGCCGTAAAAATCGCCCGACATGCCCAAGTCTTGGAGAAACTTTTTGGGATTTTCGTAATAACAAAATTCCTGGTTACATGCTAACTGCGGACGATCGTAAGCATAGAAAGCACGCATAAATCCCTCCAAAGAATAACGAAAGAATGAGACATCACATAAAAATCTGAGGTATAAGGCCACCTCGTAAATGCGTATAAAGAAGCCAGAAAATATCATAATTGGTATAGTCACGCCTGGTACCAAAAATACACCCAACTGAAATTTATTGTAATTAAAAATTAACAAATATTAATTTAAGTTTTTTTTTTCTATTTATGTAAAAACAAGACTCACCTGCATGTCAAACATAGAACCAAATACCAAGCCAATAAAATGTCCTATTACGGCCGTTAGCAGGCACATGCCCCAACACATCACGAATCGCCCGACATCATACGGTTGGCCCGTCAGATAGTATGTTATCGACATAAGCAGGGTGGGGCATAAAAATTGCAACGGCAAGTCGGATACTATTTTTGCTATGTAATAAGCTTTTATCGAATACCAGCCATTTAAATATTCTCTGATAAAAACTGCACATTCTTGAGGGCACAGAAATATCGAGGGCATGGCATTGCCAAAGAATACAAACATAACAACAAAAAATATACACGAAGAGTTGGCTAAAGCTTTAGCCGCATCATTGCCAATATCCCAAAAAACAATACCCAGTAGTATAGCCACAACTACGTGCATAATAATGCGCAGCTTTACGGATATCTGAAAATATTAAACATAAATAAGTCAACCAAATGCCTATAAGCGGCTGTTACGTATGTACATACACACATACATACATTAACTTATATATGTACATATGTAAATATATAAAGGCATAATTGTTGGTTGTTATACTGCTTGAAAAAGCCAAGCCGTGTTTAGGCAGACCTAAAGCTCGAAGGCAAATATCTGCTCTCTATTCTATTGTCTTGAATTTGACAGCTGAGCCGTAATGCTGTGCAGAAATATATTTGTTTGTATATTTAAGTTTGTGTTAAAGTAGTGTAAGAGTTTCAGGCATGTTCTGAAAACCACCTGCCTTCAAATCACGTCATTTCTGAAAACAACTGAATAATGTGCTCAGCAACATTTTGAACGTCTGGGTTTTGATGCCTCGATGGGTGACAGAGGATGTTCTGACTGTTCAGCGGCCAGTGCACATACCTTCGACAATGCACACTCAAACATCAATGAAACCAACATCCGCAACATTGCGTTCTGTGTTGTATTTATCTGAAGTTGATTGTTGGGTTATGGAGTGCTTGTTATTTATGTATGTATGTATGTATGTCCGTATCATTGGTTTTTTGATTATGTATGTGTTGTTGTTATTGTTGAAAGAATTTTTGGCTATTCTTTTTCTTTGGCATTTGTTTTGTTGTTTGAACAAAACATAATTTGTTATAGTTAAAAGCGTCTATATCGGCCGAAGAAACTCTGGGCATGGAGTATATACTCACAGGCACCGCTTTGGAATGTATATAGGTAAGTGTTCAGAGTTATGAGAACTACTTAGTGGTAGTTGAAATTGAAATTAAATATGTTACTTTTTTTTTTTTTTTTGGTAGAAGATAGCGAAACTCTTAAATCTCTCGTGTTTTATGCTCAGCGAATTTGCAAGCAATTTAACAAATTTTGCACTGGTTATCGAGAAACACAATGTGGATTTCGTTAAGTTCAAGCTTCTACTTTTCTATAACAGACTTCGATCTTTTGGTGTGTGTTGTTAAATCTTTTCTGTCGGGGCAATCTTGTAATAAATTTTATAATCGGTGAGTCCGCCTAATTCAAATACATGAAATATATGTTATGCTTAAAGTTATAGTTAGTTTTTAGTCTGGATATTGAATGATATTTTTGCTGTGGTGCGAATAACATGCCTTCAACATTGCTTTCGATTCTGCGTCCGTAGAAGAGCTGTAGCTTACCATATTTCTGCACATCGATGTTGTTGATCGGTTCACCAACACAACAAATTGCCGCCAAACCGATACTTGTTCTTTGGGTCGTAACAAGCAATTGGTAAGTTTACAATGTGAATCGCAATTCGTTGATGTGACCACCGTTAGAGTAGTCATGTCGACCGAAAAATGAGAACTTGAGTTTGTCAAAAGACCCGCTAAAATAAATTAAAGATAACGGTCATTTAACAAAAGTGTTTTTTTGTTGTTTTTTTTTTTGACAACATACTTGTTTCCGTGCTATTGCTGGATACGGATTTAAGCAAATGTTTTTGTTTATTGTTTTCGATAAGTTTGTTTAAGTTTGGATTGTCCAAATCACTGCTGACTTCTAAAACTGTTTAATAAAGCATGTGAGTGCATGTATGCAAAGTAATGTTGGCGAAAACTTACCAAAATCTGCTGGATTATAATACTGCGGACATTCGAAACTGGCCTTATGAAAATAATTTATCATTTGATCCTGCGCACCAGAAAATAAAACTTTTCCACCCGACATCACCAAAATATCGTCGAACAACTGCAATAAACGTGAACTCGGCTGGTGAACCACGCATACTATAAGACGGCCGCTTTGAGCCAGCCTTCTCAAATATGTTACAGCTTGAAAACTGGCCACGCTGTCCAAACCGCTGGTGGGCTCATCGAAGAACATAATGGGAGGATTTGTTACCAATTCCACACCCATTGACAAACGTTTTCGTTCACCACCCGATAAGTTTTGTACTAAAGTATTGCGACTGCGTTCCATATTTAACATTTGTAAAATGTCATTTATCTGCAAGAAATGTCATCACAAAATGTTAGCCGTCAGCTCATTAGTAAAAATTAGAAGAAAAAAAAATTAAATACTTGCAATTTTATCTTTTTCCTGTTGGTTTGTTTGTTTTGGCAATTTTAAATCAGTTGATACTCTCAATGTTTCTTGCACCGTCAACAGATCCAGCATTGCAAAATCTTGAGGTATATACGAGGACATTTTACGAAACTCTACAAGGTTTCTTTCTTCGCCATTTATAAGAAAATTACCGCTTACACCGGATGCCCTACAAACGAAGTTCCCATGAAAGCAAATAACATATGAGTATAAAAAATTACACAATTTTACTTGAAACCTGACAAAACATTTAACATTGAAGTTTTGCCTGCTCCTGAAGGTCCCAAAATAGCTGTCAAGCGCCCAGATATGAATTCTCCACAAACATCGTGCAAAATATGTTTATCTGTTGGAACCAGGTAAGGTAATACAAACTTAAGTAGTTTTATACTTTATAAGAGAATTATAAAAAGAATTGTAAAATTAAATGTTAATGTGCCGGCTCGGCTCGTTTGTTGCAGCCACCTGCCATTTTAGTTCATTTTGCCCAGTACATACTTTTATTCTTCTTGCCTTAAAAAAAACCAATTTGAATGAATTGCAGTCGTTTAGGAATGACAAATCCTTGTTGTATATTGAGAGTTATCGTGAAGAGCGGATCGTTAAATGGGGAGATATAGGAGGAGTCGATTATCCACGATCCTATTAACCGTTAACGAAGCCTAACCCGCAAGAAATACAATATTTTTTCTTTGCATCGATGTCATTTTCCCGCCTTTTTGTATCCGTTAATTCTGATTATTCGGTTATTTGCAACTACTTGGGTTTGTTGTGTACATACATATGTATGTATGTTTACGGTGAGGCGTACCAAGTCACGACGATTACGAATAATGGAGGTCTCACTGTAATCAGTTCATATGTATGAACTATTCGAGCATAAATCGTTTTATTGAACCATTGTGTCACGCTATATGTTTGTTTTATTGTTAGGACATCAAACAGAGTAGATAAAATAAAAATGCAAACAAAATAACGGGAATTAGACTCTTCCATAATTCTAACTAATTTAAGTAAATATGGCTGCCCGTCTTAGCGCTTGGGAGAGAAAGAATACAATCTGGTTTTGTAAGCCAAAATGCATACATATGTAGCGTACTGGGTAGATATGACTATATATTTATGTATATGGTAAAGAACTACATAAATTCTTAACGAAAATCTGGTCAAGGTTTCTCAAAAACTTCTAAAACCTTAAATTGGCCGTTAAGAGTCGGTGCTTGTTTTCAAATTTCAAAAGTTCCTTAAAATTTTCATTAATAAATAAAACAATTGCAGGCCGTAGAGTTTTAAAAACAAACAACCGCTGATATTATTATGTGTCATATTTAAAATACAGAATAAAAAATGCTTTTTTTTATTGATTGCACGTGTGTACGTGTGCAAAATTTTAAACTTCTACTATAAAAAATATCCAAATTATATACCCAATATGTCAAATAGTTTGCATTTTATGGAGCTTCTCCTGTAAATTTATGAAAAGTGATGTTACGGTATTCCGCATTTTAGGCAACGATATGTAAGCACATGTGTCTGTATGTACATATGTATGTCCGCATATTGCCATTGAAAACATACATAAGTTGTAAAGCAGTTAAGACAACAAATGCAATTTGTTGCGGCTACAAATTCAGTGGTGAAGTTCTTTCAACACAATAAATAATTTAGATTTTTTTGGACATTGTTTTTAATTTATTATTTGCAAAGTTTTTAGATTATAAAAACAAACCATACAAACAAATATATGTATGTATGTATATGTCCATAAGTATATGGGTACATACATATGTATGTAAGTTTTTTAATGGCTGAAACAGTGGGACCATCACTGAAAAATGCTGCAACCAAACAAACACCTAATGGTGAAAACGCTGAAAATTTTGTAGAATGGAATAAGTCTTAAAGGGGATTTAGACGGTAATACATACAAGTCGTACGTAAAACCAAAGAGAAAATCATATGAAATTATCTCCGCATTTTAAAAATGGGAATAAAAACCTTACCACAGATTTTTTACGTTTACACCACATTTACTTTGGTAAATTTGCACCAAAAATTATTTTTATTATCTATTGTTTGCGCCATTTTGTATTTCACTTGTTCACCTTATTTGCTTACATAAAAATACAACCCTGATCTAACGACGTGTGAAGGGATTTGAAAAATTTTAAAACACGATGAGAGCCGTACGACTGTAAAATGTTCATCCCTATTTTCCCTCTATGTCGTATGGTTTCATTACATATTAAGTTTAGACGATACCATCCGGCATCTACTACTCAAAAATTGGACATATCGTACGACTTGTATTATCGTCTAAATTCCCTTTTATTATGTAAAAGCAAAATGTATTAAGTGGGAGAGAATACGGTTACAAAACTTGACAAGCGGTTCAGTTGGAGAATATTTATTTTCTAAACCATTTTAGCAACTTGGGTATTCTCATCTCACCAGAGATGCATTTTGCAGTGAAAGTCGGCAGCACAAACAGGATTTATTGAAGGTGCTGGCAATAGTTACACGAATAAACAAATTTCCTTGTTGTTTTTGTCAATTTGTAGAACTGAACCATCAGCAAACAAAAAAATTAACAAATTAAATTAAAAATATTATGAAAATATAAAGAAATTGAAAAACTCAATGGCTTTTAAAAATTATGTATTTTAAGAATGGATTTTGTCCATTTGGAACCACTTCCGCTGGTTTAATATTTTTGCTTTAATTTTACTTATACCACTTATAGGCTTGTGCTGTCTTTTTTTTAAATACTGAGAGAATTTCATACCATTTTGATTCTACAAATTTACAACTTAAATATGAAAAACATTTAAATTATGAATTATTTCATTAATAAATCATGGGTACTTGTGAACAGAGTTAAAGAAAAGTGAGGGAGAATTGAAGAGGGGTCAGATGCGTAATTTTGTTTGCTTTGAAAATCTTTAAAAAAAAATACGTTAATAGAGAAGAGTTTTTTCTTCTCACATTTGAAATTAGTGATTAAAAAATATATTCACGTAAATGTAGCCGATCGTTTGAATAATAAACTAAGAGGAAATACAACAAGCTGGAAAATCAGAGGGGCAAAGTGTCCGCCAGCTTTTTGAATTTGGGAATTAAAATTCCGTTGCGATGAGGTATATAAAGAAGACCAGCACAACCAGCTGAACAAATTCTGGCAGTAGGTAAAAAGAACTCCTTAGCCAATATAGTGGTGAATTGAAAAATTGTGTTCCTTTTAGATGATATTTTACTTTAAAAATGTTAATAAAGATCATAACGTGATAATATGATAAAGCGAACTATAAGAGACCATATCCCTGAACCGATCTTCCTGAAATTTTAACTCCCGAATGAATTATACTATTACGGCTACATTTTTTTCTACCACTCCTACATGTACGCCCATTTTTCTAAGTTAAGTTACTCTCCCCAATTTTAACACACTTTATAATGTAACCGGGAACAAATTGGCCATTTGTGGACCAATTTTCTAACATTTATTTTTAATATAAGGAGGGGGCAGAATGTGCCCCCAAAAAATTGACTATTGAATTACTTTGTTTGTGGATCAATCCTTTTGCATATGTACAAGGTCTAGTAATTTTTTTTTGGAAATAGGCAGGGATTACCCTCCCCCCCAAACCGGTCCGTGCCAATAATTGATTATCAAGTAACTTCGTCAATTGTGAAACAAATTTTCAAAACTCAATTGGCATATGGAAGAGTTCGTCATTCATTTTTTTTAAAGGGGTTGGAGGCTGTAGCAAAGCACACCGCGTTAATCTAGTATAAGAATTTTTTTACGTCAAACGAAATTTAATTTTCTCTTCTTCCAACTTTGCCCCCCAAAATACTACTCTGTTTTATATTGTGGAAGTTAAAAGCCCAATAAAAGTCAAAATGGCTAAAATGTGTATCTCACAGCCGTTTCTCAGTTAAACTGAATACTGGCTATTGAGCTCCTATTTCGAAACTAATTAGTTAAGTGATTCTTAAAAAAAAAAAAACAAAAACTCAAACACTTTAATGGATTTACTTTAAAATCAGTTTTTCTTTTCATTAAGAAAATGTTTACTTTAGGCCTGTAAAAAATACTTGAAACTTAAGAAAATGTTATTTACTTTTTTTACATTTTTCTTCTAAATTCAGGGTTGTTTTCGGCAATTGAAAATCACATAAAAATCAGACGTTTCATTTTAAAAGTACGTGTGATTCTCGCAACTACAAATTTTGGATCGTAATTAATCGAAATCCTTCCAAGCGCATTTTCATGAATAAATAGGATAAAAGGTTTCAAAAATCTCTATCTGCGCGCCCTTTTTAAAGCAGCCAGCGAAAAGGTCTTCCGAAACCAACTAATCTGAACAGAGAAAACATCATTACAAATACTCGTATTTAGTCTTTGTTGGTACAACACGTTCCCTTTGAACGGCAGCTGGTAATTGTTTGCCACTCTTATTCTGATGGACTGTAACATTTTGTGCTTTTCCAATCGTTAAACTTCAAGCAACACGTTCATAAAATGACATGTCTGTTATGCCGAAAGAAAAGAGAAACTGCCACCAAATGAATAGCTTTGACAACAATCCAATCCAATAAAAGCCTGTTTTTGTTGTACATTTGGTCTGGCCCTGCCAACTTGTAAGATTGTAAATACACATTAATGCTTTTGAAACAGTGCGGTTATAGGTCAAATTTAACAACACATTTCAAATTGCACAAAAACTATTACTGAAACAATATTTTAATTTTAATTATTGCACTTACTTTGTTGATAAACATAATTAATATTGCTGAAACGGAAACTCAAGTTGTTGTTGCTTGTAAAGTAGCCAGAGGAAGAGGAGGGCTGACTGAACGTTGATATTGAATTTTCATGTAAAGCATCGCCATTCCCACTCGTATTTATGGCCACTGTTGTTTGTAACTGATCTTCGTTATCAGACATTCCTTGAACATTTGTTTCTTATTACGAAAAGATTGATTAATTTGTTTTATTAACTGTGTTCTAGTACAGAAATTATTTTTGCAACATGGTGCTGAATACGGCCACAGAGGAATTTATTAGTAGTTTGGCTGTCTGGGATTAGATTTTATTTGAAATTTCTTGGCTTCACCAGTTCACTGATTTCGACTAGAGAATGATTCAATTTTGCACTAATCTTTATGGAAATCTTTTATGATTTTTCCCTGGTACCGACTAATCTCTTTTTTTAAAGTGAATTTGGAGTACTAATTTAATTGATTAAATACAAATTCTACCGTATTCGTTTATTGATTTGATAAGCTTTTTAATCGTTTACAAGCTCAACTTATTCGTCTTGTTTTCAAGTGCACAGCACGCTACCTGCTCCGCTGCCCGTTAAAATCAAACTAAACTGCAACTAAACTCATTTGGAAATGAATAGCTAAATTGTGCGCTGCTAAAGATTGAGTTGAGAGCTTTTCGTATAACAAACAAACAAAAGTGTTGGGCAAATAAATAGCATTCATTTTATTGTTCACTAAAAACTCAGCCACAGCTTAATAAAGAGTTATTGGAGAACGACAAGTGAAAGCAACTTGCAGCGTTTTAGGAATAAGAGCAGCACAAACTAGTTGTTGTTGATGATTGATTGAAAAGTATCGGTCAAATGCAAACCGTTATTCTGGGCTGAAAAAGTATCTTAAGAAAAAACATTTGCAGCATTATTTGATGCCTGAAATAAAAATCGTTTTAAACTTTGTATTCCTCACTATTATTATAAGTCATTATAAGCATATTCAGACAAACAGCTTGTTTGCGAGGTACGTTCCATAATTCATAAGGTCATTATTGCTTTTTGTTTGTCATTGCCAGTATTAATTATTTTCCTTTCGCGCAATCGGGCTGGCCCATCATTAAAGCACTTTTCTGATGAGGTTCTTAACACGATCTTGAAAATCTTTTGCGCTCCGTTCGTATCAATTCAGAGATTACAGGCCTCAGCCATATAAAAGTGTTTTCCAGTTTTGAAAATAGTTCCGGCGGCACTTTTTGGCCGACACTGAACCATTTTGAAGCAAACATGTCAACGTCCTTACCAACTTCTCTGGGTAACAGTTTTTGTTGTTTTCTTCGAAAGATCTTCGTTTATTGTGCTGGTCTAATTTTTATTTATTTTTAATTCCATTTGGTCTGGCGATGTCCCACATTAATACAACTTCTTTGCTCCTTCTGCTGCTTATTGACAAACACTTATCGTGAACCTGTCAATAAAGTTGAGATGAATGTTGAAGAAAAAAATACATCGACTTTTTGTCCTGGCCGATGGTTTCGTGAGTTCAAATCGATGTTTTCCAATGTATCATTTAAAACAATCGATGTGTTCGATGAATCGTGTTGATTACATTTGGGATTACAACACTTTTATCATAATTTGGCTTAGAGTATTTATTGAACAATTTTTTTTCACCTCCTATTTCGGTGAACCAATTTATAAGGATCTAAAATTGGCTACTGTTGAATGTTTAAATCGTAAAGTTGTGGACTCTCGATACATCGATTGACATCGCATTATTCGATACATCGACATTTATGCGATATTACAAATTCAAAACATTGATGGTACGTGAAAAAACCATTATCTACAGCTGGATTCACCCATTTGTTCCGAATCAAATTTTTGCCCGTAGACATTTTTGTTATGAACGAGAAATAATTTTGTCTGGAATTTGAATTGGTTTCAAATTCATTTTTGTTCGAACAAAATTCAACTCTGCAACCAAAGTATAATCTAATAAAGGCCCAGCTAGTAATTGTCGTCAACGTTTAAAATTTACTGTTATGGCACAAGTTTCGTTCACATAAAAGTAGTTATTAAATTTACAATTTGCTTAAGCAAGTAAATAGGTATTTGAGTGACAGCACGAAGACAGCAAAATATAGTCATCTGACATTTTGAGTGACAGCAAGAAGACAGCAAAATATAGCCATCCGACATTATAAAATTTTTCTTATATGACAGTTTTGATTTACCATCCAAATTGTTCGACATGAATGAATCCCGTTTTAGAAAGAAAGAAACGCAAACTGCGTCAATCCAGCTTATAAGTATGTGGCGTAATTTGCAACAAACCTCTATTTGCTATCAGTTTGGTCACCTCTGTAACTTCAATTGAAACAGTTGAATATATTTCTTAACTTCACGGCCCATACATATGTGCGTACGTATCGTACATGTATCTATACAAGACATAAATTTCACATACAAACAGTTAAGGAAAAAAACTTGTTTCAAAATACCAGCATAAAACATATTTAACTATTTTTAAACAATCGCTCAGTGACAGTGGTTCCAATGCTTGTTCCACTGGACACTAAAGTGAAAGTGATTATTTTTTTATGTGATGCACAGGCACAACAAATAAAAGTTTCAATTCAATCGAGTGTAAAGTTCATTCAACTAGATACGAGTACAATTTAAATTAAATTAATAATTTCTTGAGTTTTTCTTAATTGAGTTAAATTTCAATTGGAAATGAAAATGTTTTTAAATTTTTGAAGAGAAACAGAAAATGTGAGGCTTTCGCGTCTATGTTTTGTGGGTTCGTGCTCAAAAGAGTGCACAAGAATAGTCAGTCGCTCAGGGCAATTGGCTTGGGGTATAGAGTCTTCTGACTCTCATGGCATCTTCACAGCCAGAAATATTAGAGCTGGCGACAAAGCGATTACTAAAATTTTAAGGATACCTCAATACCATAGATTTTTTTCCGAACTTATTAATTTTAACTGTAATATATAGACAAGTTACGCATCCAAAAACAGAAGAAAGTTAAAAAGAGAAGCTGTTTCCATAATATATGTGTATGTATCTTGAGTAAGTAAAATATGTGCAACAAAATTACCGGCAGGACATCAAACGCCTGTCAATCATATACACATCTTATTTCTGAACTCCTTTAATCGAAATCTTTTTGTTTTGAAAGCTGCAGTAATCTTCCTGTCCACTTGGGGTCATTTTGGCCGTGCGCTCGTGAAAACTTTCATACTACAGTGGAACTCCTTTAATTTATAACAACTTTTCCTTTCAGTTATTCCTTTTATCAATATTCTGATTTAATTTTAATAGATTTCAAAGGGCCATACATTAATCTTCCTGTACACTTGGGGTCATTTTGGCCGTGCGCTCGTGAAAACTTTCTTAACAACTTTTCCTTTCAGTTATAAATTAAAAAAGTTCCACTGTAATATGAAAGTTTTCACGAGCGCACGGCCAAAATGACCCCAAGTGGACAGGAAGATTAATGTATGGCCCTTTGAAATCTATTAAAATCAAATCAGAATATTGATAAAAGGAATGATAAAAAACAGTCCGAAATCGATGTAACAGGCAAAAGAGTTAACGGATTGTGTATTATTTTGGGAAGGGGACTCGGAGAGGGCAAGCAGTGCAATTTATGGCTCTCTAACAGCGATAAATCTTAT
The DNA here is from genome assembly GCA_932526305.1 of Epicampocera succincta. Lineage (NCBI taxonomy): Eukaryota > Metazoa > Arthropoda > Insecta > Diptera > Tachinidae > Epicampocera > Epicampocera succincta. The sequence continues at coordinate 44,229,015 of OW052037.1, read as the reverse complement.
ATGTTTCTAATAGAGGGCTGCTTTATGTATATTTTGAAAAAGAAACTTAACACGAAATGAAAGCGAACATTTAAGTGATCCCTTTTTAATTTAAATCTATTAAGCAAAAACTCAAATAAATGAATGAGATAAACGATATTAAAAACCTAATAATCTCTCCTATACCCAGAGTCGTTATGGTAGTCACATTAGCACAAAACAAAAAACTCAGTCGTGCCTTTTGTCGACAACAGTTGAATACTATTTATTGTCAAGTGTCCATTAAGATATTATATAGGGTTCTTTTTATAGAGATATAGAACTTTGAAAGGGAATAACGCAAAGATGAATTTTTTAAATTCACATGAAATTTACTTTATTCGGGAGATAATATTTTGTACACTAATCTTCTTCTTTGGCGCTACAGTCCGGGGGTTGACCTGGGCAAATTTTGCACACCAAGTTGGTTGAGGTCCCTCTCCACTTGTGTGGGCCATCGGTTCCGTGGGCGTCCAATTTTCGGTGATTTTTCCCTTTATTTGTGGCCGTATATCGGCAATAACGTGGCGAATGTTATTCTCCAAGTGGTCAATCGTTTCGGGCTTTGCGGCGCAGACTAGTGACTTCACATATTCGCACAGAAAATAGTCTATCGCCGTTAAATCGCGCGGTCTTCTAAGTCAATTCATGGGTTCGAAACGTGAAATTATGCGGTTACCAGACGCTTCCTTCAATACATCAATTGTGGTACGAGCTCCTGCACATCATGGTTGTTCATTTGATGAACGACAAAGTCAGTAATCATGGCGCTATAGCGGTCACCATTGACTGTAACGTTCTGACCAGCATCGTTTTTAAAGAAGTACGGACCAGCCCATAAAGCACACCAAACAGTACATTATATTTTTCATAAACAGAAACTGACATTTAATGGCCAACCTCGTGCTTATCCATAAGTGCGGACATCGATGTCAGCGCATGGACGAAACATAGAAATGACTGGCACCAATTACGTTACAAGCGTCCCCTTTTCAAATTAGAAAAAAACCAGCTTGTGCAGTACAAGCTGGACTTAATGTGCTGAAGCAAAGTGCGATTAAAAGTGTAAAATTAAATCTTTTAATAAGTATCTGGTTAACAACAATTTAACATAATAATAAACGACCAGTGAAACCACTGCCGTCGTAATCGGCTGCAATCAAGGTAAAACCAAAGTTCAGTGTTATTTTAGAAGAACTCACAAAAATTTCAAATTATATATTTTACTACATTTTTACGAGTTTTTTTTTCTTTTTTTTTTTGACGCAAACAAGTTTACAAGTTCTATGGACATAATGTGTGGCAAGCAGGCTTAGGAGTGGTACGAGTAGTTGCAACGTAACAGCATTTTGCACAAGTCTTAACATTTTTATTGGTTTTTTTTTTTTGTGAAATATATTTAATGAAGTTTATTACGATCAAAGGAATAATTTTATGATTAAAAAAAATGTCTAAATATCAAAAAGTCTTATGGGGACTATTTGCCATTTAAGTAACATTTTGATTTCACACTATCACACTTGCAGGTATCATTTGAATTTTTGGCCAGTCAAGAGCGCTTTAGTAGGAATATAACTATAATCGATCTGAACGCACTACAAATTCATTGACTTGGCTTGGTTGACTTGGCACGTCTACGGAGTCAAGCCCGATAAGCATAGATCGTTTCCCAGATTCGATCATCAAAATTATAAAGTTTTCTGGTGTGAATTAGTCATTTTTACCTGCAACTTAAATTTGATGCAAACTATTTAATAAGCGGATATCTTCTGCTTCCCAATTTTAAGCGTGTTTAACACTTGATATTTTTGTGTACTTTTTGTTGGATCCTTGAGGATTTCGGGCTACCAACTCAGGTGCCTCGTATGCCTACTGCCTCTAGGAAATTACTGCAGAAGGGAGTAGGTAGCGTGAGCTCTTGTGCAAGGCGTACGTTTAATCTATCCCCACAAGCTGCCAAGTGTACGGAGTAATCTTTGTGAGGTTGTGGTGAGCCTTTTTTCTTTTTTTGGTATGTACCTACGCTACCGGGAAATCGGTAATCGGCTGCCAGGAAAACCCATATGTCCATTATTCTCAACAGACAGACGCAAAAATAAATCCGTAATGGCACCTCCTTTCTTCGAAACGGTTTTAATAACCCTACAAAATCTTAATTTTAAAGTCAATTTAATTTTTTTTAGGAAATTTAGGAAAAGTGAATGTATGGTGCACTCGAAGTTCCCATTCAGTCCTCATTCCTTCATTATAATGGAAAAGTTTGCATATGTATATCATTTTTGTGATCAAATTTTCGAATAAAAAACTTTTAGCCTCGTATTAAAAGCAAAAAAGATTTAGTTGTTTTTTGTGCGTACTTTTTTCTAGATGTCTATGGGCCGACATTTCGTATTTGATAGTACCTCTTCGATAGTAGACTTGAAAACCTTTGCTGGCATTAAAGTTTCAAAATTGTATTTATTACAAAATTAAGTTTATGACCGTTTTTGAAATTGCTGACACTGCGTAATACATTAAAGGAAGCTCTAGTGTTTTCAGAATCCTGGACAGTTTGTAAAAGATTGAAGTAAATTCGAGTGTTTTCCCTTTAATCTATTACAAAGATTTCTAAAATCTTTCGATGTTAAAAAAAAAAACTGTCTTTGTAATTATAAGACTTGATTCTTTAAGTGAAATCGAATACGGGGTTTCTTTTGTGGTGCACTCTGTTTATTAGCTTTATAACTTGTACTTTAAAGCTCGATTATACTATTAATGATCATGATTAAACCTCTAGTGCACTTAATAAAAAAAATGCATTTTAATGATTTATTAAATGTACAACAGCAAAAAGAGAAACAAACGATTAAAAATTGCTTCATTTAACATGCAAAATCGTGATTGTTGTTAAAAAAACGCTTTTGATCTCGCTATTATGGGAATCATTCAGTTATATTACTTTCAGTAATTGCCTTGCACATATTGTATTATACGTACATGCCCTACAGTGAAAATAACTTAACTGATTTTCTATTAAGCCCGATGTGGTGCATCTGCTATTGTGGCCTCATCTTGAAACTTTTGAGGATTGTAGGTGAAATGATTGTGAACTGTAGTTTAAAGACACGAACCCCTAATGCAGAGTGGAGGGCCTCAAAATGGTCGCTTGAGAGAAATTTTATTTACAACTCACATCTTTAGGCAGAATTTTGAAATATCTTCAATGTATTTAGTTTGATGTAGATATTTTCGTTGAAAAGAAATTTTATTTAAAAAAAGTTTTGCGTTTTTTTTTCTTGAAGTTTTGAATGTAATTGAGTCAATTCTAATTACTTTATTTTTTCAAATATCAGCTCTTCTATTGAAACATATTTAAATTCAAATCAACTTTAAGGCGGGAATCTGCTTTCATTAAAAATCAGTAAATAAAGTAATTAAAAACTTGCGAAAGGGTCCAAAGTTAAGTTTTTTTTTTTTTATTATTATCACAAATTTAAGCAAGTACGTTATAGCAAACGTATCAAGATTTTCAGTTAAAGAATCCATGTCCACAAAAATGTTTCTGACTCTCTCTCTCTCTCTTTTTGAGGAAAATAGAAGTTTACAGTTTTTGCTTGACAGAAAAATTATGAATGTTACGAGTGCCTGCAATTACGACTTTCATTGACAGCCGACTCAAAGAATGGTTTAATTTTATATAATAATTTTGTTATTGAAAAATCCATACATATGTATGTATCTTCAGCTGCTGCTTTTACTGAAACTGCGAAAATATTTGCTGAAAACCAATCATTTTCAGAAAAATCACAGCAGACTTTCAGCAAAAAAAAAATTGCATTTTCTTCCTGAACGAAAATTAAAATTTTTCAAAATATTCAATCAATTCAATATTTCGACGAAGCAGCCAATTTTTGTTCGCTGCATCAGTAAGTGGACATTCATACATACATAATTTTGCAATAGACAAGCTGGAAAAATCTGTCAAGATAATATTTTATATATGTATGTATAGTTAGCTGAAATGCAAAAGCGCAAACTAACAAAAATTTCGAAATCGATATCTTGATTCATACATATCAGTACCATCGATGTCCTCTCCAATTTAAGAAAAAATTGAAATTAAGTACAAAATCTAAAAATTACTAAATTTACTTTCAAAATTCACTTGTTCGGTTCCGCAAAATCGTGCCAGAATCGATATTATGATTGAGCAGTTTGAGATCTTTGACACGGGAGCCGTTTTGTATTATTTTTGAACATTAGACAAACAGAGACAGATAATGTTCTAAAGTATGTAAGCGTGCTAAGTTATAGAACTAACAGGTCTATAAACGAATTTGCAGTTAAGAACTTATGGTGGCCATTGTATTTTACAATAATACGTTGTATGTTCATAGAAGTTAATATGTTACTTTTATTTATGAGACACTAACAGCCGGTTTTTAACTTCGAGACTAGAGATTTAGTCATTTTAAATCTTTGTTTTTTACAATACTTTTTCTTTCCTCTGTTTAAACGGCCGACGACAAAACAGGTGTCCAAATATACACATAGAATATATAATATTCAGCTACCGTGTTATTCTAGAGTAGATGAAATATGTACGAATGTATGTATGTATGTGTGTGCAAGGAAGGCAAAAACAAATAAATAAAACAAAAAGAACACGCCCAAATTACTTACATACATATTTATATATAATATAATAACATTGAACTCAGGCAAACTTTCTGCTTACAAAATGTTGGAACTAATTGGCCCACATACATACATATGTACATGTAAAAGGTTATATTCTTGACTCATTACTAATTTTATCTTTTTCACAAACCTTGACTTTGCGCTCAGTCTTTTTCTTGTAAATAAATTCTTAACAATTATAAATATGTGTAAATAGAGACAGCAATTTTTTCAGATTTAAGCTTTCACTTAGGATCCGTTTTTAGCAGGCCAATTAAACTTGATTTGATTCTAGTTTTGATAAACTTCAACAGAACGTAAACTGCTAACTACAGCCACTAAGTTGTGTTTGGTCCTAGTTTGAGAAATTACGAATTGGGTGACATTACCACGTTTTGTGTGGAAGACAGATAAGCAAATAAAGCAGTAAAAAAGAAAATGGCTTGTAACATAAAATGAATAGTATGTTTTAAACGAATTTTAATTGTCTTAGGATTTCTGACTGTAACTTTTATTTAAATTTTTACATGCTTATGGTTTGCAATTTAGTTTGAAAGTGAAAATTCTTAAATTTGCACACGTGTCGCGTGCTGCTGAACAGCTGTTATATTTTGACAGGTCTAACTAGAGTTAAACACATTCACCACAAAATACTTTTAAACTATTTATATGATTGAACGGCGTCCAAAACACTGGCTGTTAAAAATGTTAAAAACAATTCGTATTCAGTCAAACTTCATTGAAAATTAACTGATTTCAGTCTGCTCTTAAGTATGTAGTGCAGAAAGTGTCACGGAAAAGCTACAAACTAAAGCTATTGAAATGTTATATTTGCAAGTTGACTTTTTGCTGGGTAATATAGTGTTCGCCTAATAAATGTGGAAAGATTGTGGAATCCGTTTAAATAAAGTATCTAATAATTATACAAGACTTTGTACATATTTATTTATGTATGTACATACATACATACATTTAAATTTCTGTTAGAATCAGTGATTTTACTTAGTTTCGCAGTAGAAAACTTATATTTATTTATTTATATATTTGGCTTCAGTTAAATCTCTATTTGATGCCGGAAGGTTCCTTCTGGTTTCGCTTAAATTTTACTATTGTATTTATTTATTAATTAAGAAATATGTTTAATTCTATCTTCCTTTTCTATCTGAATAATCTCAATCTAAAGGACATAATATAAAATGATATTAAGCGTAGAACTAAGAATAAAAGCACTAGAAATAGCACGGCCGTTTGATAGCTGGCATCTAACATGTCGATGTCTTTAAGAAATATTTTCGGTCTCGAGTAGTGACAGTACATGGCAGTGCACTCCAAGCGTGGTCGATCGAATCCAAAAATGGCCATGACTGTGGCGTCTAGACTATACTTAAGAAACGAAGTCCTAAAAATCCACTTTAAGGTCGCCGGTGTATGCTGTTCCTGGAGAAAGAAGCCGGAAAATGCTAGAAATGGGCAAATGAAGAAAGGTCCCAAAATGGCAGCCAGCTGAAAAGAAAACAATTGTAATACATGTACTTAGACTATTAATTATAATTGAACTTTAACTCACTTTTATGTTCAGTGAAGCACCCACGGCTAAGCCAAAGCTTTGTCCCACCAAAGCAGTTAAAAATATAATCACACAAAATAATACTACCCGAAATAAATCTCTGGGCTGATCGGTTAACATATACGTTATAAGTATATACGTGGTGGTGCACAGCAGTTGGATGGGTATGTCCGCTAGTGTTATGGCAACATAATAGGCCCGTAAGGAGTACCAACGATTGAAATGTTCCCGCGATACAATCGGAAATTCCAGGGGAACTGAAAACGCAAAGAAACAAATTAATTCAGTGCCCTTCGATACAATATAATAATGAAAACGTATCGCTGCTGGTTAAACCAACTCAGCAGTAGATCTTTAGAACTATAAAAACGTTGCTCTAAAATGACAACAATCGATATTTTTAATTCTTTACTAACTGTTAGCCAGGGAAGGTTCATTTTGATTTTTAAAAAGAGAAAACACTAATAAGTCGTATTGTCATATTCTAATACTACATGCATATACATACATACACATGTATTTAAAGTTTGTCAAAATGTTATAAATTTTCTTAACCTTGTGCGACACGCAAGTTGAAGGGTTTCGTGCCTGAGTGAAAGGTTCAAGAACCGAATCTTTTCTGATGGGTAGTAGTTATTTCTACTCCAATACAAACTGCGTAGCCCTCTTTTTGGAATCGGGAGCTATGATTGGGACAATTTATTACCCGCCCAAAAATTTGTGCTAATCCTCGTTCAAAGAAGGTTAAATGCCTGAGCATTACTTTTCTTCTGTCGATTAAGTTTTCAGACCTCAAATATTCGCAAAGGAAACAATATCTAGGAATAACTTCACCCGATCTGGTTAAACTCTAAAACATTAAATTAGCAAAGAGCACATAAATCTAGAACACATTATATGCATGCTAACATACATACATATATACTTATCTAAAGCAAAATGTACTGTGCTAAAGAACTTACACTTCACAATAATTGACGAAAACGCTGAATACATTATAAACATGATCGAATAAAAACAGTAACGAAAATTGTTTAGAGCGTTTTCGGCCTCATTGCCAATACCGAAATACAGGAAGCCGATCAAGAGAGCCGTGACTAAATGTATTGCAAAACGCATCATGGTCAACGACTTGTCGCGCCACAATATTAAAAATGTTCTTAGCAGCAAAATGGCCAGTTGGCGATAAAACGGTGTGGCGTAGATGTTGTCTCTTTTGCACAATTTCGGTGGATCGATTTGCTGGCAGCAACCATTGTCAGTTGCAGTCGTGTTATCGCCAATGGTTTCGCTTGAAATGCCTTGACTGCTGCCGAGACGTGAACTTATTTCTTTGATTGGCGTTAAGGGTTTGGTGGAATGATTGTAACGCTGGAAGTTTGTCGAAGAAGTGGTACTAGAACAGTGGCAATTTGAAGCCGGGCTTGAGTTGTTACTGTTGAGAGCAGGTGTTAATAAGGGGGCCGTAACTGGAGTCATTAAGCCGGCTGCCATCATTTTGTCTGAAAATATTGTTGCTTATTAATTAATATATATATATATATATGTGTGTGTGTATGTGTATGTATAAAGTACATACCCACTTTTTGCATGGCTTCCAATTGCTTCTGTTTTGCCGCTTTTGATTGCCTATAACTATCATTCTTTCCATTTTCTATTTTTGCTATCAATCTTTCATTTTGAGGTCCATAATCATCGGTAGCGATTTCCATTACTTTTAAAATATTTAATCAGTGAAATACGTTTTTCTCTTCTCATAATCAAACTCACAATAATCAGCTGGATTGTAAGATTCCGGACAGTGAAGACCCACTTCTGTTAAAAATGGCACCAGGTTTTGTGTTCCGCCCGTATAGATACAACTGCCACCCGCAATGGCATACAAATGATCAAACATCTGAAATGTTAAAGCACTTGGCTGATGGATGGTACAAATTACTGTGCGCCCCTCCAAAGCCAATTTTTTAAGTAAGGATATCAGCTGGTTGGAGGTGGAACTATCCAGACCACTACAAAACAATATTAACAACTTGAAATTAATGAAACATACATACATACATATATCTAAGAGGTGGTGTATTAAGCTTGTCAAAAAATATTTGTATAAATATGGCATTGACGTTTACTATCTACAAGAATAGGAGCAGCAAAAAATTGAGCGCTGCCGCTAGAAGTTTTCTGATAAATCAGCTGCTTATAAATGAAATTTCTTCAGACCTACATACATATACATATCGCACCCTAAACACAAGAGGGTCACAACTCAAAATTTTCCAAAATTGACCTTTTCCCATAAAATAATTCAGGGTACACATCTCTAACTACTGCAAAAATTTCTTTCACATCACTATCTTCTTTAACTGGAAAAATACAGTTATGTTAAGTGTGTTGCTTCTGCACGATGAACTAAACATAAACAGTTTTTTGTCTCTCCTGAAAATTTTAGAATTTTGAGTTGTGACCCTTTTGTATTTAGGGTGCGATATGACAGATAGTTTTATAGTTCGTTGGGCTTTTTCTAGTTGTGATTGGGTTATAAGAGAAAAAAGTACAAAATGGAGAAACATTTGAAATATAAGAACAAATATATTGTGCATCTTTTAACTTTCTGTGTAATTGTATTGTGGATCCTTTTCACTTTTTCTCTTCGCATTTCATTTTATTCGCAAGAATATGAATGCAAAAATTAACCAAAAATAAAGTTTTTCTTTTTGTAAATCACAATTAAAAATTAAAATTACATATGAACATAAATTAAAAACTTTGTAATATAAATATTTTTGTTTAAATTCAACACAAAATGTGACATTCTCGGTTTTAATTACATTCAGATATTCTTACTCGTAGCCTGTTGCTTATAACCCATCATTTCATCGGCTGATTTGAATATTTTTCAAAATTAGTGTTAAAAACATCTCTGTTCTGCTCTGTGGCTTTTAAGACTATCAGGCGCTGGTTCGTTTGCCAGACAGGAACAAACATTGTTTGAAACTTTTATAAAAAAAATAATTAGCTAAATATATGTATGTATTTATGTATGTATGTATGTAAAGAAATAAATGAATATTATGACATAAATAAATGCATAAATAAAAAAATAGAAATGCCAGCATGTTGCCATGTTTAATTTTTATTTATTATTATTACTTACAAAATTATAAATATTGTAACGAATATACATATATAAAAAATGGCAGTACCAGCTGGTTTGGCATTCAACAACTAGATTAGTTTTTTTTTGTGCCTGGACCTAAGAAATTTATATACAAGGTGGTGCAAAAATAACCTTCCGTAGTTTTTTGGCTGTAATTTAAAAAAAAAATGAAAATCTTTGATTCTTCTTGTGGATTATTTTTATTTGGTCTTTTAATTTTTTTACATCAAGTCGAGAATATGATGTCATGTAAATGGCCGCCGCCACAGTTGCTTGTCATTTGAGCCCTTTTTATGGCATTTTCCATCACTTTGTCCAAAACTTCCGGCGATAGGTCCTCACATTCTTGACGGATATTGTCTTTAAGAGCTGCAAGAGTCTAGAGGCTTGTTGACATAAGCCCGCGACTTCAAAAAGCCCCACAAAAAGAAGTCTGGAGCGGTCAAATCATGCGATCTTGCTGGCCAGTGCAAATCGCCAAAACGGGAGATTAGGTGCCTGGGAAATGCATCCTTCAGCATATCGGTTGTGGCACGTGCAGTGTGTGCCGTTGCACCGTCCTGTTGGAACCACATGTTTTCCAATCCCAATTCATCAAGTTGCGGCAAAAAGAACTCGTTGATCATTGCTCTGTAGCGCTCACCATTCACTGTAACCGTTTGGCCCACGACGTCTTCGAAGAAAAAAGGTCCGATGACTCCTCCAGCGAAAACAGCACACCATACAGTGACTTTGAGCGGGTGTAATGGCTCTTCGTGGGTTACACGCGGATTTTCAGTGCCCCAGAAGCGTAAATTTTGCTTAGTTACGTACCCGCTAAGATGGAAATGGGCCTCATCACTCATGATTATTTTTGATGAAAAATCATCTTCCTCTTGGTGGTGATTAAGGATGGCTTGAGCGTATGTTAGACGCGATTGGCGGTCAGCAGCTAACAGCTGATGCACCGTCTGGACTTTGTACGGAAACATCTTCAAATCTTGTACCGAAATTCGCTGTAAAGACCGTCGACTGACACCCATTTGCGTGGCACGTCGTCTGGTCGATGTCGACGGCGCTTCCATGACATCCTCAGCTACAGCAGCAATATTCTCTGCAGAACGGCTACTCCGGGGTCTGCCACGCCTGGCAGCATCTCGTGTTGTGCCAATCTCGAGGCGAGCGGCTAAACGTCACAGTGTTTCACCAGTAGGCGTTGGACGGCTAGGAAATCTGCGACGAAATTCACGTTGTGCCAAAGTCACCGACCGATTATTGGTCAAATAAATAGTCACCAATATTCCGCGTTCTGCAGCAGTGTAGCGTAACATTGTTTATTACCGTGTATTTCGCATGTGTTTACTACACAAATGTCAAAACAGAACTGACATTAGGGGCCAATCGCAAAATTTATAGCATTTTCTGATAGGAGGATTACTTTTGCGCCACCTTGTATGTAAATAAACTTACGAAAAATAGCAGTATTTACTCAAGCTGACTGTAAAACTAATTTACCAACATAAAAGTTGCCAGCATATAGTATTTTGTAATTTTTTATTTATTTATTTATTTATGTATTATCTTTTGTGTGTGTATTCATTTACATATTTAGTTAATTAAAATATTTTTCTTAAGGGTTTTTAGTAATTGTTCAATCTAAGAAAATTATAGGTTGAGTAAGCGTTTGTTAGATTAAATATTTTATAATTTAAGCAGAATTAGGGCGCGATGAGAAAAAGTATTTTGCGAGTTATTTTAGTTTTTTTGTATATGTAGGTATTTAGATTTGTTTAAAAGGGTATATATATCGTTACCTTAATATAGAAAGGCGCTAAAGGGTTTGTTTTCTCAAATCGAGTTTTTTGTAAATTTCGAAAAATAGCCTTCCAACTCACTACTATTTGGTAAAAAAAATTGACGTGATCCCACTAAAACTTAGAAAAATATAAGCATTGAAACTTTAATTTTTATTAAGTTTTTTCTCTCTCCTGAAAAGTTAGGAAAGCGTTACTTAGGGCCGTTCTACAGGGTGTTTTTTTTTAGAGGTATAGAACTTCGAATTGAAATAAAACACAAGAAAATCGTTTTAATGTCCATCAATTTGGCTTTATTTGAAGGATAATTTTATGCCATTAATGTTTAAATATGATTTCGGGCATGTGGCCGCCGCGGCTGGCTCGAATAAAGCCAATTCTACAGGTCCAATTTTTTACCACTTTTTCGAGCATATGGGGCCGTATGTTGGCAATAACGCCACGAATGTTGGCTTCCAAGTCCCCTAACGTTTCTGGTTTGTTGGCGTAGACGAGCGACTTCACATATCCCCAAAGAAAATAATCCAATGGTGTCAAATCACACGATCTTGGTGGCCAATTGACCGGTTAACCGAATTAATTGCTCTGATGGATGATTATGTCGACCATAAAATGGACGGAGCTTGCGGTAAACTTCGCGAACTGAACCATTATTTTCGAAATAAATTTGCACGATTTGCAAGCGTTGTTCTTTTGTCAACCTGTTCATGATGAAATGGCAAACCAAACTAAATATTAATCACTTGACAGCTGACAAAATGGCCGCCAGTTAAAAAAGTGATGCCAACTTAAAGTTCTATACCTCAATAAAAAACACCCTATATATCTATTAGGGCCTATCTATATGTAAAAGAAATTAAGGGAAACAAATGAGGCATCTATATCGAATGTTAATGTTCGTTAGCATTCTAAAGGTCAAAACGCTGATCTGAGACTCCTTTGCTGTTGTAAGTTTCAGTTGTTCCAAATGTTAAGGAGCGGTAACAATTATAAATTATATATAGCGTGTATTTTGGATTTCACTTGGAAAGTTATTTCTCATATACAAATTTATGCATCTATTAATACAGCAACTTACCTAATGGGTTCGTCCAATATTAAAACCGGTGGGTTATTCACTAATTCCAGAGCAATAGATAATCTCTTTTTTTGGCCACCCGATAACTGATTTGTTCTGGTGTGGCGATTTTCATGCATGGCAATAGCTTCTAATATTGTTTTCACCTACATATTAAAAAAGAAAAATATCTCGTTTTAATTCTAAAATAATTTTAGTTGAACAGTCACCCGTTCCCTTTTCGCAGTTCGGCTCATGTGTGTGCCGATTTTTAGATTTGCCGAAAAATGCATGGCCTCTTTGACAGTCAAGTGCGGATGTAGACTAGTATCTTGCATTATAAACGCCACGTTTGGCTTGAAAGCTTTGACATCACGTAAGCTGTCGTTGACCGTCACCTCGCCGCTATAACCAAAAGCTCTGTAGTTTTGAGAAAAGAAAAAAACAGTGTTTGGTTGGGGAACTTTTGCAGGTTTTCTTTAAATTAAGGTTTCATTACGTATATCCTGAGAGTATGTTGAGGCAAGTACTTTTTCCCGCACCCGATGGCCCCAAAATGGCGCTTAGTTCTCCAGCTCGAAAATAGCCTGATAATCCATGCAGAATATTTTTCGTTTCTTAAAAGAAAAAAAAAACAGACATCGTGGAATTACAGGAATATTTTTTTTACTAAAATAATTAGCTTTAAGCACTGCAAAGATTTTATGTGTTGGAGTATCGAGTTTGGGGAAACCTTCCTCTTTCTTAATTCTTTAATGACTTGGGCTTTCGTATTGCATTCAAAGTTCAAATTGTTTATTCTTTTTATTGTTCTGTTCCATTCAAAGTTTATTTATTTCTGCTTTAAAGTGATAACATACATACGATTAGGTAAACCCGTATCCGTACCTACGATTTCTTGGATTCGGCTTTGCCCGCAAAACCAAAATCAGAACATTCACAAAACAAAATTTTGAATTAATTTTTTATGAGAGTAGTGTTTAATAAATTAATACTTCTGCTTAATTGCAAAATGAAATACTATTAGTTGTTGATTGAATGAATTATATGACCCCAGCAAATCCTTCGTTCGGAGTTAGTTTGAGAACAGTCGAACCACAAATTGATCGGCTGCTCTCTGTGGTTATTACAGTAATTTCCACTTAATTGATTTTCTAAAAATGCACAGATTTTGTTGCAATTAACCGGGCATATCATTAAACCGATACTCTTTTAATTGATTCACTGGCTCAATTAAAAGAACTCCGCATAATTGCGCAGTGGGATCAATAAAGCAGTAAAATATTTATATACATATAGATTTTAATTCACTGGCGTTTTTTTTAACTTTGTACAAAATAAACAAAACATGATTTGAAGGGCTGCCACATAATTTTGTAAATTTGTATTTATATGCCATCACGAAAACCAAAAGTCGACTATTTGACTTTTTCAACAAAAAGAGAATTTTTAAATGTCAATTAAGTGTCGCAGGTTTGTATGCTATTTACAAAAATATTTTTTATTTTATGATTCAATTAAGCGGGTAATACAATAAAGCGGGACTCATTTAAACGGGAATTTTTCTATAAAACTTATATTGACTATTTTCAGTGTAATTTTTTTGGATCAAATAAGCGGGCAAATCAATTAAGCGGAAACTACTGTATTAAATTTTCGCAGGAAGACTCCTAGAACTGCTAGCAAGAACACCAGCAATTCTAGGAGATAATGTAAGGAAATCTTATATTGTCGTTAGTGCCAGTTTTCACATGTCGAACTTGTTCCTTCGTTAGTATGTAAAATTTTTAATGTTTTGGTATCCGTAAACCGACACTTAATAATTTCCACATTTGCCAGGGCTCGAAACTGTCGGTTTATTGCTTCATTTATTTTAATATCATTACGAAAAAATTTTTACCACTAAAAGTGCTAGAAGTTCTTCTTCAATACCTTTCAACGAAAATAGACCTGGCAACAAAATGCTGACCATAAATTCCAGCTAAAACGAGGTTGTACCCAGCAAACACAAAGTGAGGAGTTTCAAATATGATGTAAATATTTTTAAAATTCTTTAAATTTTTAAGTACTTCTGGTCTTCCTACAGCGTCTCAACTTTTATTAAGATTTACTAATATAAAGAAATGAAACACAAGGGAATAATATAAAACTTAAACATTTATTATTATGTGTGATTCGTTGGACTGTCAAAATGATACTGCCCTTGAACAAGAGATACAGAACAAAGAAATACAATTCAAATGGATGAAAATTAAAAGAAAAAAGTTTCATTGTAGTTTACACTAGTGTCTCGCAAAACGTGACTGAAACTTCCCACGTTTCGATTAAGTTTGATCTGCTACTCCTTGAAGTGCCACATTCAATGAGTTGTGAGAGTTGAGAATTTTCAAAATCATGATGTTTAACATAGGCCGATAGAAGCTTGCTTTTGTAAAGCCCGCGTAGAAGGAAACGTAATTGTAAAAAAAAATTAATTTGTTATCGGTGAAAAACAATTTTTAAGCAAACATTTAATGTCGCTTTCTTTTCGAAAATCATTTTTAATCATAAAAAAACCGAAACTTAAACTATTATATTATTTGTAACAAAAATATACCCACAAAACAAAGATATGGTATGACAAAAGTGTACATACAATTCAGTCTTCACAAAAGGCTGCCAGCAATATATAAATACATACATCGTGTAGTGTTTGGTATTAGTATTTATGTAGTTGGTCCACTACCCATTGACGAAACCAAACTATTCTTAGCAAAATTCATACAAAGTTTTTTCCGGTTTAATCTAATTCGCTCTTTTAAAAATTAAGGAATTTAATCATGGATATTTCAATTCACTGCCTGTCTCATGCTTCCTTCTGTGTACAATATCTAAACGAACATCAAGTACAAAATAATTTAAAAACACGAATAACTATACAAAGCTGGTGTTTTAAATATCAACTAACACAAATTAAAGAATGAGCTGTTTAATCATTTAAACAATTAATTGTTTTATGCTTTTGTTTAAATGTTTAAATGATTGAGGGAAAGATAATGAGGAGAAATAAACGTATGGATTTTCTTTCGGTACAATCTCCACTTATAAATTTATTTATTTATTGTAGCAACGGTTTTGAATCACGAAACATACACAGACTCATAGGTTGTTCTCACTCTTATCTCTTATCGCGAAAATTAAGAGATTGCTACTGAAAACTACACAAAAATATGATAATGGTGAAGCCAAAATTAGTTAGCAACAAAATCTAAAAAGTTATTGTTCAGTAATTGTTCTTAATGATAGTGTGAAATTGATTTACACTTGGATTACCGAATGTAGATCACAATTATCATTATATACCAATGGCCCTTGTGGCGTTTTTAAGTTTTTAAGTTTTTTTTAAGTTTACAGGCAGAACCTGTAAAACCGCAGACATACAGACACTTGAGTTTTGGTTGCCGTGTCAAGCGAGGCAAGCTCTCTACTCTATGTCCCGGAAAAGACAGTGTCCGCGTTTGGGATACACGTAGGAAAAATGTGCTCGCAAGTATATTGTAGTGACATTAATTGTATTGGCACAAGTACCCATATACCTTGGTCACTCGACATGGGTCGGCTACCAACCGCAAACCTCAAATGTACAAGCACAAAACATTTTTTAATAAGAGAAGACCAACAATATCATGACAACACAATTATATATATATGTATGTACATACATACATCCTCTTCTACATTTTTTTTAAGGGTAGTGTGAGAACGAATTTTTCACCATGATCTTTGTGCCTTGCTTGGACACAAATTTTGTTTGTTAGTTTAGCTCTATCGGTCGAAAACAAATAAGAAACGAGCCGCAATCCTTCAATTCGGCATCGATTACGTTCGATGAAAATAAGGTGAACTGTACCAGTAATGGGATCTTATGACGTTTTCGTTTCTAATCAAAAATGTTGCCTTATGAACGCATAATACTTGTTATCTTTATTGTAGTTTAAATCAAACATAAATAATTCTTGATTTTGAACTTCGTAAAATAAAACTCCTACAATAATAAACCTCATTTTAGGAGTTTTCATTAAACACTTGCGCCCATAGATTAGTTACAAATAATCGTTATTATCGTTTAGAATATTTCAATACATACAATAATTAATACAAAAACAGCTGCTAAGAAACGGGCCATCACTCACCCCGAGTTAACGCCCGACAGTGGTGTTATGCCACAATCAATGCGTACATACTTTTTCACTAGAACACCCCAAACCTTTTTCAATTGCCTGAATATTTTGATGATATAAATATGTGGCCCAATGCGTTGAAGGAATAAAAATTGAAAAAGAATAGAACTTATAAGCAGAACGCGCCCTGATTTTGATTAGACTATATTTTATGAAGAAGCAGGAGGAATCGTCGCTTTGCAAGAGGTGTTTTCTTTGTTTTTATTTGGTGTATAGCTCGCGCAAAACGCATAGTGCCGTAAGTTGAAGCTTCAATGTTCACACTTGTCAAAAGGGGAGGTCGGTCACGACGAAACGATTAGAAGCGTATCTGACAAATTAACACATATGTATGTATTCTTTACTGTCAAGACACCATTGCCAAGTGTAAGTGCAGAGCGATATATTATGAAACGAATAAGCTGTTTTCGGAAACCTTTGCCCTTTTCTTAGAATCGAGCACATAAAGGCACATATTCGTTAGAAACGCAATCGCCGTAAGTTATTTAATCATTCTTTTCTTTCTTTTTTCAAACTGTTTGCAGTGTTAATTTTTCATAATGATGCACATTGAAACCTTTTAATATCATTACTCTTGTCATATTTGAATGGAGATCTTTTGTTTACATTTTTTATTGGCTTTTGTTTTTTTATACGCTTTTGTTTATTTCTCGGTTGCGTTCTGTTCCCGCCCCCTTTAACATCATCATAATATCCATTAAGGAAATTGCAAATGCGAACATGCACAAGTGTTTGTTGTTTGTACGGATACGTTGTTCTGGTTTTATTATCGTTGCTACACTTTATTTGGTTCAAAGTACAAAAATAAAAATCATGCTCAAAATTTAGTTTTAATCTAAATCACACAAAATCTCGTATGATGAATAACAATATGTCAAGTGGCTGGATAAATTTACTTGAGCACCAATTTCTCAAGAATCTTTAGTTTATTTGAATATTTAAATGGTTAGAAGGAAATAAACTTGAACGCGGTGCACGTGGATTTATGCATTTGTTTTAAAAATCATGTGTGAAATGAGATTTGGATTATACAAATCCATGATCATATGAATTTAACTCATGTTTTTCTTTACATAGTTTTAGCATTTTTAAATTGCCTAAATCAAGCACCTGGTTTCCGTCACGTCTTGCTTGTTCTGTTGACAAATGCGCTTTGAATATTTCGTCGCCGATTATGCATTTTCACCTTCAGAAAAAGTTGAATTTTCTGTTGGTACAACGCAAAATTCGCAAAGTTCTTACGAGGAGCAGTTAGCAGGTATTCCAGGGCACAGTTGGCGACTAAACATCATTGTCTGTAGTAAATAATTTTCAACTCTTCGATGAGCTGCGTTTTGTGCAGGTCAGTTCTATTCTACTGAAGGCTGAATTCTTGTAAGCGAAATGAAAGCGGCCAGCTCGGATTCTCACAACATCACGGCCATATTTTGCTCCAGTTCTTACTTTAATACATCGTATGGATGTTGGTTGGTTTATTATTACCGAACCAGAGGACTCAAAGTTGTCCATTACACTGCATATGCTCGTGATCGTTATATTGCCAAACTTAACATCTATTTTTTGTTACATCAAAACTTTTATTATTTGTATGTAGTTCAAGTACGGAATTGCCCAAATCTACTAAATCAATAACAGGCAATTCAAAAGGCGTGGCTTCAAAAATATGTACGCCATCAATAACCTTTATTTATATTACATATAACATTTTGATGAAACAATTGACAATTAGTTACTCTTTCTACTTAGAGTTTTTCCTCGTCGGATTTTAATCCCTTCTTGAACTAAGAAGTAAATTTTTTTTGCAATCTAAATACATATAATTTAAATGTTGTGATGATTTTGAAGGAAATGAGCTTGATATATGTATGTATGTATGTATATCAAGTAGATGAGACAATTAATTATAACACATAAGTTTGTTCAAATATCGTCCGTAAATAATAAAAATCTCATAATGAAAAAATACCGCCTGAGTGTGACGAACGTTTACACGGATATTAAACAAACACCGGGTTGTTTTGAGATGAAAACTGTCCACAGCAAAAAAAACAAAAAGAATGGTTAACGTATCACGTCAAAATCAGTGCGTGCTCACCGCGATCCAAGTTCCTAGGCCAACTAGTGCTGTTGAGTAGTGCTGCGATTACGAAACAGCGGGTTGTCCGTCAGCTAACAAATTGTCTACAATTACTTTTCTTCTCTTCTTTACAATAAAAATATTAAAAGTTACAATAATTAAATTAATTCAAGAAAGGATAAAAAAGGAAATCGAATGAATTTCAAAACGTTTAAAATGTTACTTACAATAATAATGTTTCCTGCATTCTATAGTTTTTAAACAAACGCCAATATACTCTTGGCAGAAGCAGAATCAACTGAATCACTGTTGCCTATTCAACCACTTCTATATGATTTTTTGCTATTCCTATATTATCCGTTATTTTAAAAAATTTAACGGTAAAACGCTGAATTTTTCTTATAGTACAATATAAAAAGTAGCAAAAATTGTACAATAAATTTTGATAATGAAAAATAAAAATTTATTTTTAAATTTCAATATTTCCCAGCCATGTAAATACATGTGTATGTATGTATGTATGTATGTATGTATGTACAGAAATATTTACCAGTATTTTGGAGAATTTGTTTCCGTTGTTGTTGTACAGTTCAACCGTCTTATGAATTATATCATGGCAATTATGAAATGTTAAAAAAAACTTTACGTACAAAATAAGATTACGTGAAAAAAATTACGGGAATTCTTACGCGAAATTCCCGAGATATATTTGCGAAACATGTTCGGCAATTGATTTGTGTCAGCACCTGCCTTACGGTCTTACCTGACAGTGGACCAGCTTCACAAGAGTTAACTGGATGACGGCTCAATAACGCTGCCCATGTGGCTTGCAAGGCTCACACAGGTGGCATATTCTTATAAAATGCACAAATCATAAACCTCTTGCACGAGAGCTCGGGCTATCTCAACCCTTCTGTTTTATAATTCACCAGAAAGATAAGGGAGGACAAGGCTCCTGAGTTGGTAGCCTCTAGGAACATTAGACCTTAACCAGACTCGCCTTTACATTCCCCTTAATCTTAGCTCCTTACATACATATACAGAGCCTGTTGCTCGAAGCTGAAACAGCAGCTCGAAGACAAGGATCAGCAGGGGCTTTGCTACCACTGAACTCTTCCAAGCCTCATCCTGCGTTTTTATGTTTTAGTCAAGGATATGCTCCTCAACCTATGAGCAACGCTAAAAGGCATTCTGGGGCTTTTTTGGTCCCCGTTCTTCCAATTGACATTTGGGAAAGGCTTCAGAAGAACATGCTTGATACATGAACTTATTTGAGTTTTGGTTGCTGTGCTAACTGAGAGACCCCTTCCCCTATATACCCCGAACAGCAGAGTGCCCTGACGCCACGTTCCTCAACGCAAAACTTGCCCACGTGAGGGCTATAATGCGAACAATAAAATGCAAATTGACTATAAAGAAGACCGTACATATTTACATACATACGTATGCGTACCAAACAGTATCAGTTGAACAGGTTTCTTATATAGAAGCAAGTTTAGTTTTATGGACTGCTTATTAATATATTATGCCATGTGATAAGAAATTTATAAGGACGTTCTCCAAACACATTTACAATCTCAAATAATTTGTGCAAAAATCCATTTTATTTCACACGAAAATACTTAAAAATTACCTGTAAAAAAAGTTGTTCGAATATTTTCATTCTGGAAAATATTCTAATTTTTCAAATTTTTTAAAATGATAAAACATCTACGTAATTATGTACACCGTATGTATGTACATACATACATAAATACATAATTGTTTATGTATTATATGTATGTACATAACAGTTTGGCATAAAAGTTTTCACTTAAGAAAATAAATCATTACAGTATAAATTCAGCATGAATTGCTCATGGATGAGAAACTAATAAAAATCAGAGATTTTAAAAGCGACTGCAAGTGCCAGTTCCACGACATGTCCTTTATTATTTTGCTGGTACTGTAGGATAGTAAGTGTTAGTTAGCTGGCTTTGCATTTTAGCTGACGATACGAGATATTGTACATATGTAGTATGTTAAAAAATTAATCTTACCGGTTCGAAAAAATCCCGTCCGCACCGTATAATAAATATTTTGCAATCTTATGTTTAGTTGTTTGCTGGTTCTATTTCGTTCGTGTGGAAATATTGAGTTGCCAGCATTCGTTTTGGTTGCTGTAGACGGCGTCGTTGCGGAGGTAGAATAACATGTTGTCGACAGAATTTCGTTATCAGTTTCAACGGAAGGCGCTACAATTTTTAGTTGTAAATTTTTTGGCTTTCTAGAAAATAGTCTTCTGGTGGATGTTTTAGGTGGGGCCACGAGCTTTTCAGGCAAAGGCGCGGAAATGCTCTCATTGCCTTGCGTCGTTGTCAATATGTTAAGTGTTATCAAATCGGTATTTTCACCTTTATTACGTTTTACCGC
This sequence comes from Epicampocera succincta, assembly GCA_932526305.1. Classification (NCBI taxonomy): domain Eukaryota; kingdom Metazoa; phylum Arthropoda; class Insecta; order Diptera; family Tachinidae; genus Epicampocera; species Epicampocera succincta. The sequence continues at coordinate 44,208,058 of OW052037.1, read as the reverse complement.
TTTATTGTAGCTGCTGGCGCTGTCTGTATGCGGCATTGACGGGTAATTATTTTCCGCCATTTTCATATTAAAAACTTCTCTTGTGTTCTTTTGTTTCTTTTTTTTTTTTTTTTAGTTTTTTTCGGACATTTTTACACTTTTTAAAATTACTTAAATATTTTAATTGTTTAGTTGCTTAAGCCGCATTACTGTCTGCGTGGTTTTTTGTTGTTGTAAATGCACAGTCTAGTGAGTGACTCATTCAATCACTCGCTTTGCCAGTCTTTAGGATATTTTTTGTATCTTTTTTTGCGGCTGCCGTATCTGACAAGATTTATTTGTTTGTTTTTTTAATTTTGTTTGCACGCTCTCTCTTTTGTACAGCCGTTCGTAAACGAAACAGAACGTCTGTGTTTAGATTAAGATCGTTCTCATTTAAACAAAGGCGGTAAACTTGTATTAAATTTGTGCAGGCTGTAAGTTGAGCGTGTATTTATTTGAATGAGAAAACAAAACAAGCTTTTGCAAGTCACCAGGTTGCTCGACGACTTTGTTGCAGAAAAACATCTGTTAACAAGAAATGATTTCTTAGGTATACATATGTAAATAGATGCATATGTACAAAACAGCTGATTCATAACAGAAAAGAAAGTAAAAACTAATTCTGCCTTAACTCTTGCTACATATTGACAATTGTAGTGTGTGTGTTCGTTCCCATTTGCTATCCACTGTTTCTGTTCTATTGCCTTATTTTAACAATTGCTGGTAGAAAACTTTCACAAGCTAAACGCCGACAAAATAAGTTTGTTGTTCACATAATCTTCAGTTTGTTTTGGTTCTCATTATTCTCATCATAATCGAAGGCCCCTACTCTTGAGTGAACGGTATTTTAGTGTGTTGTCGCCTATGACACTAAGATAGATTTTGTAAGAATTAGGTTTTGCTCCTATAGCTTTAAAACCCCATGACCTTATACATACATACATATTTTACTTTATTCGAGAAAGAAACGTTTCTAAATATACATCTGTATGTAGATGCACATATTTTTTATGATATTCTTTTATTTTTCTTATAAATATACCAACTTCGACCAGAAAAGAATTACTCAAAGTTCTAATGAATATCTATCTCAATAACCATATTTGCTTGAATTTGTGTGAATATTTTTTATTAGGTTGTTTTTATAATTTTTGTGTTTTTCGAGATCTCCCTTTCAGAATTATCTCTTAAGCGTTGTTTACATTTTTATTTATACTACAATTCATAATAGTTGACGTCATTCATTGATCTTTAACTATTTGTAATTCATTTGTATTACATATTAACAAATCCATTATATTACCCTGCGGTTTATTAATTTCATTATCTTTATATATAAATAAATAATTATGTATTATTTTTGCTCCTTTATTCGTTTTTTGTTTCTTTAGTCTCTGTGCAAACGCTTCAACTTTTGTTGATGAACGTTTGATTTTGCTGGATAGAGGTGAAATAAGCGTAATAGTAACTGGTATGAAGTTACTGATACTCGGTATCGGTATAAATTTGTAATTGTTTTATATTTTATAGCAATTTTAATTTGTTTTTGCCACGATGAACCATGATTACCTCTATTATCAGAGATTCTAAACATACGTTTTTTTGAAAGCTGTCAACGAAAATATGACTTTAAAACGAAGAAACACACACTCTATGATTTTTTTAAGATACTATGTAAAATAAAATCCTTCTCACTATTTTTGTTTTCCAAATTATTATTTGTTTCTTATATTATTTAAACAATTATATTAAATCCTTGAATAACAGAGTTACCTAAACAGACGATGTACAAAAATACTACTCAGTCTGTTACTCAATTAACCAGGAAAATTGACTTTCCACAAAACTTGCGCTCCCCACCATTACGGCTACTCGAGGTCTCAGTGTATGTATGTATATATCAGTGTATATATGTAAATTAGCTGCAGGTTAATATTTTTGGCATATCTTTTTAATTTTGGCTTCGGTATAAATAAGACTCAATTTTATGATAAAATGGTGGATAATTAAAACAAAAATCTAAAGGAAAGACATTTTACTATAGAGAAGACATGATTATTTTAAAATAAACATGTGCGTGTATTAATAAACGCCATAAACAGAGAAATATGTACATTTGTATATAAAAAAATTAAGTGCCAAACAAAAAATTCCAATTTGGAAGAAAAATATGTACATATGTAAATCGAAAAATGATTAAATCTATCTTTGTGTGTAAACGTTAAGGCATCTTGAAGTGTCTGAACCGGTGCCTACAAAATTTACTGCCATAATATAGTTATTAGGCCCAGTTTATCCGCCTGCATACGTATATGTATATGTGTATTTTAAGCCATTATATAGGTTTCTTTTTTGTGTGTGTGTGTGGGCGCGCGGGCCACTAATAAGTGGCTTCATTGATAATCAGAGTTATTGTGGAACGCCATTGTTATCAGAATAGGAACTGGAGTCAACAAAAAAATATTTGTCACAGAAACAGATGTTATCTATCTCATAGATTACATGCGTTTTTCTTATATCGAAAACACCTCTGATCAGTTGCCACGTGGCAGATATGCACGCAAATTTTGTTTCAGTTTTTGGTTATTATATACATACATACATACATATGTACTTGTTTATGGGAAACGCTAAGTTTAAAAGCAGCAAATAACTATATACATACATATGTATTAGTACTCACGAACAACTGAGTTCATTTAATTGCCTTAAAGCCAAACAAGTTAGAAGACAGAGTACATACATAAGTATGTATGTATGTATGTAGTATCTGTGCACTTTAAATGCTTTTGGCTTGCTGTATTATTGGTACATTTTAGTACCACTAGACTTTCGAATGATGCTTCTTTCTATTCACTTCGATTTGCAACGAAATTATACAGCAAAGTGCATTGCTATCAAATTTAGTTCCAATATTTGCAAGTCAGTTAATGAAAACAAAAATATGTGCATATGTATGTATGTACATACATACATACATGTATTGAATTTGTTACAAAGCAAGCACAAACAAATAAGTATGTGTGTATACATATGTATGTATATGTATGTACTTATGTATAGACATATTAAAAATGATAATATTTTGCGTTTTTTGATTTGAAATTAATCTGGCTTTTGTTGTTTAAAAAGAAAATTTTATTAAAGATGTATATTGTACATACATACATACATACATATATGTTAGTATATTCAATTCTGCTGTGTGTGTTTGTTTTAAACTTCTTTGAATTTATTTAATTATTCGCTTTGTATAAAAATTAGGCTCGCGCATGTTTTTCTTTTTCTATTTCACCAAAAATCTAAGTGTTAAAGCCGCACACGAATGACATGTCTTTCAACTACATCGGTGTCTATATAAGTCGTGTCTTACTCTATAAAATACTAGTACGGCCTTTGTAAAACACATAATGTAACTTCACTAAGAGTGAGCGGGCTGTATTTTGTTATTTAGAAACGGCTTCAGATGGTTTCAATATGATAAACAGTGTTGAAATCCATACATACATACATACATATATGCTGGGCAAACCCTTTAGCGGCGGCTTGCTGCGTACGGCGGTACAATTAGTCGTTACTTGCTTTTATTTTTTTGCTTTTGGTTATGAGCCGTACATTTACATATGGTCTTCCTTACCCGGGTCATCTTGTAATATGATTTTGCAGGCTATGAACTAATAAGTATAATATTCAAAAAATATTATCTTCTTTATACAGGGTGTTTTTTTTAGAGGTATAGAACTTCGAATTGAAATAAAACACAAGAAAATCGTTTTAATGTCCATCAATTTGGCTTTATTGGAAGGATAATTTTATGCCATTAACGTTTAAATATGATTTCGGGCATGTGGCCGCCGCGGCTGGCTCGAATAAAGCCAATTCTACAGGTCCAATTTTTGATGGACAAAAGTTGATGGACAAAGCTCCAATTGCTGTGCACGGTGGCGAATCGATTCATTCGGGTCCTTCTCAACACTTTGCTCTACAGCGGCAATTGTTTCTTCGGTGCGCACTGCTCGACGTCTCTGCGGATGCGTATTATCACATAGAGTAAACGTAGTGCGAAAACGATCCATGGTTAACCGAATTAATTGCTCTGATGACCATAAAATGGACGGAGCTTGCGGTAAACTTCGCGAACTGAACCATTATTTTCGAAATAAATTTGCACGATTTGCAAGCGTTGTTCTTTTGTCAACCTGTTCATGATGAAAAGGCAAACCAAACTAAATATTAATCACTTGACAGCTGACCAAATGGCCGCCAGTTAAAAAAGTGATGCCAACTTAAAGTTCTATACCTCAATAAAAAACACCCTATATATACACATATCTGTGTGTGTGTATGTGGGTTCAACTTGAAAACGGTTGGACAATGGAACTTTTGGAGAAATGCTACTCGGTGTAGCTGGTTGTGACATAATAATAGTGGAGTTGATCATGTGAATAACATTGTGGACTTTGCACAATATACATATGTATGGTCGCATGGCAATACAATATTGTTGAGATTGTCGCATTTACTTTCGATCTAAAGCCATCGCGGCCTAAAAGAACAGCTTTTCTCACTCGCTTCACTGCAGCATTTCCTGCAGACCATCAATCTATGCACATCAGGGTTATTAATATGTATATATGTATGTATGTATGTATGTATATTAACCTGCCTAGTGTTGTTAATCAGTACTTTGTTAAATATCAAAATACCTATAAAACATATCAATTAACAAACATATTGAGTACCAAGCGGTGTTGAGAACTTGTTGTTCGTTGAACTGTTGCAGGTGTGTCGACAAAAAAATTTGGTATCGAACCGACTAAAATCGTTTCACTTGTCCTCTTTTGTTTTTGTTTTTAGCATTCACACATTTTCTACTTGTTGCTTTTTCGAAATTATTATATTTTGGTGGTACGAGTAGTTACTTAATTAATTAATGCATTTCAAATTTAATATTATTTATTATTTAGATTACAAATGTCGATATTTTCTTTTTATCAGAATATTTTTTTTTTTTTATTTCAATTAGAAACAAAGTATTTAATCATTAAAATGTTACAAATTTTGCTTTGAATTCGTTTGAAATGATGGATTATAAATTCCTTGGGTTTTTTTTTTGCATTTTGATTATCATAATCGTTGGCACTTTTATAATATAGTTATAGTTTTTAAAAGCTACTTTATCCGAGGTTGATAATTCAAAGCAGAACCATAAAACTGAGTACTTGTACTTCAATTCACCGTTTCCAACTCACTTCTAGGCAAAATATTTGTTTAAGTTCACAATAAAAAATAAATTATGAAACACTCAAATAAATACATGCAGAAGTAGAGCGATACATGTCTTAATGCTCCGAACTCAGACCAAAAACTAAATTTTTCTGTGAGACTTACGAAGTTAAGACGGCAACATGTTTTTGCCTTTCTTTCAGCGAGAGAAACAAATACTGAAGTAAATGCTCTTTGTTGTGTTTATATATATATATATAGAGAGAGAGAGAGGGAGAGCAGCAAGAATCATGATCGATTGTTGGGGAAAGATGAGAGAAAATCGTTTTGATAATATGATCGGTTTTTTGCTAAACTAATATTCGGATCTTCAAAATAACGACTGCAGAGTTCTGCGTTTTATTTCCTTGATCGAACTAGAAGACAAAAAGAAGCCTTTGTTCATCCTCCCTTTTGTTTCCAGGCGTTGGTGTTTTTTCTCTCTCAGTGAATGGCTTCAAAACTACAGAAACATTGATTCTTTCATACGGATAATTTCGCGTCGCCTATTCCCCGAATTTATATACGTAACAAATATTCTTTGATTCAAATTTTGAACGAAAGTTTTAATATTTAACGATGAAACTATCATATCGCAATTGCACAGGCGTGCTTTGTCTAAAGCACAGTTCAGTCTATAGTACTTTCTATTAAGACATGTCAAAAACTCAAATATACGGACAAGTGCCATGGCGAGCAATCAAAGTGTCAAGTAAACGACAAATAATGCTATAAGAGATCTGGAATCCAATAAAGCGCTTTCACTTAAAAAAAATTCTTTTTTAACGAAAAGATTTTTCATTATTTTGGGGTTGCGTTGTTACAAACTGCAAATAGAATAATCAAGCGCTTCACAGCCGCTGTCGTTTATGGTACGAGCGTGTTTCTGCGTCATACATGGATTCAAATTATGGACCGTATAGAAATGGATGTCGTTGATGTCATGTGGAACACTCGATCTAATATTGTTTTACTTAATTTTCTTGTCTTGTGGACAGAAATTACTTTCACTGCCGCCCACATAAAACAGCTTAACGACCGCTGATCGGACTGTGTGCCTTCTACTCACACACACTTCATTGGATTTAAAGTATGATAGTGTGAAATGGCATGTTAGAGTTTCTGACACTTGCAGCAAATCTTACACAAATTTAAGCCAATGAAATTCTTTGGACTTGTGTAGTAGTGGTAAGTGCAATAAGACCACATCTACTGGTTGTACTCGGTTACTTTTCGAGCCCGGTTGAATTTGGATTAGCATGCCGTGTAGTACGTTTCAATATATTGTACTTTCACACAATTTTCATCGGGTATTCAATTACTCTGAACTAGTTACTAAGGGTTAGAAAAACGCCATTCGCAATATTGCCCTTTTTTATATACATTGGTAATACGTTTAACGAATAGTTTATGATTTAATTAATTATTAATTTTGCTTTGAACTGGAAATATTTTGAACGTAGCCTGGCTACCCTGCACTATCTTCTGTTTTATTGTAATCTGTACAAGCAATCACTCATTTGTGCTCGATAAAATCGTGTGAACGCAGCGTTGACATATTTTGTTTCTAAATCTGCAAATTTGGAATAAAAAATTGCTTTTCATATGAAAAAACTGCACATAAGCAAATTATAATATTATATGTTTTATATTTAAAAATCATCAATGTAGAAAAGCACAACTTTTTTCATTTGACCAGTGTTGCAACATAAAAATCTGATAAAAGCATTATTTATGCTTTCATAAATATAAAGTTGAAAATAAAAAATTTATACCTCAAAATATATAGACCAATAACTGCAAATCTGCACAATTTGTTAAAAAAATGATTTTCAACAAAAAAATTACTTCAAAACTGCCAAATGCAGATAAATCTGCACACTTGGCAACGCTGGGTGGAACGAGTTGGTTGGTATTTCACACTCACACATATTTCTTATCACTTACGTTTGCATTTGACAAAACTACAAACATACGAAACACTATCGTAATGTACGCTTTTTTCTTGCTTGTACCCAACAAACAAATAGGGGATTGATTTTGAATGTTTCTTTATTATTATTATTTTTTGCTTTCTCGATTTCGCACTCCCAGCAAAAGAAGGGCATTCATTATTGGCAGCGTTACCATATACATACATATCGCACCCTAAATACAAAAGGGTCACAACTCAAAATTTTCCAAAACTGACTTTTTTCCATAAATTAATTTAGAATACACATCTCTCATCATCACTGCAAAAATTTCTTTCACATCACTATCTTCTTTAACTGGAAAAATACAGTTATGTTAAGTGTGTTGCTTCTGCACGATGAACTAAACACAAACAATTTATTGTCTCTCCTGAAAAGTTTAGAATTTTGAGTTGTGCCCCTTTTGTATTTAGGGTGGGATATATTTTAAGAAAAACTTTTTATTTAAAAAAAGGTTAATTTTTGTACAAAAAACTTTCTTACGAAAGTGTCTAAACAATGCAAAAACACAAAAATATATTTCGAATTAATTGTTACTAAAAATAGAACGAAATCATATATAAAAAAACAGGCGTCTAAGAAAAATATGGCATTAATACGGCCAAGTTGTATTAAAGCATGGGATAGACCCATTTAACACTGTGGCAGTAATAAGGAGCGAAAAATTATAGGATCATTTGCATTACACGTTCACATCAAATAATATTCTCATCATGAATTAAAATTTGTTTGTTATAAACAGCTCTTTAAGTTTTCAAGCCAAGCCTAAAACTATGCAATAAAAAGTGACGTTTATGGTTCCAAACACAAATTATGGAACACTAAACAAATATTTGCCATGTTTTTGGCGATTTTAAATGTACAGTGGATGTTTTTGCGAGAAAAAAAGTAGGAAATTTGTTCTCCTCTACTAACGCGACTATATACATACATACATACATACATATATTTCATGAATTAATTTTTTTTCTTTGGATTTGTATGTAAAAAATCTTAAATTCTCACAGCAAAGCGTTCGGAAGTCTCAAAAACATTGGAAGGTAATGGCAGCTGAGCACCCTTCAGCATATTTCAACTTTTAACGTACTTTGACAACTTTCGGTCAATATTTTCCTGGTTTTGATTTATAATAATAAGTGCTGGTTCACACACATCTACGTCTTGGTTTTCCGCCAGAAAGAAAGAGAACGGACTACAAATTGTATACACTGCCTTTCCATTTTGTGCGACGTGAAAAAAAATAGAAAAACAGAATTGGAAAAGAAATTAATTTATCCTGAGCGTGCTTTTACATGCGTTAACAAAGTACAAAATGTGCCAACCTAATCCGGTATTGCGATAACGTCAGTTAAAAGGCAAAGTACAACGCATGACGGATTATATGTGGCCCGAACTTAAAACCGGTTGTCAGCAGCTCAAAAGAAACATTTTATTTCGTGCATATTCGCTTTGCTGATACTGAACGTTTAAGAACGGGTTGTCAACTCCTTTTTAAATAAAATTGAAAATAATCAAATTTAGAAAAGAAATAAGTTGTGATAGAAACATTTTATACGTTTCGGAAATATTTAGAAATGTACAAATAATATAAATTTTCTTCAAATACAGCCGTATAACAATGCAATTTTAGTTCCGTTATGTTTATTGCAAGTACAGTACATACATATATCTGTATACCCGGTCCAAGTACTTAACAATTGTTTCTGGTTTGGTGCTTCGTTTTGCGGACACGTTTGGACGATTGTTTTAAACGTAAATTGGCAATATTAACGTTTAAGGCAAGATTATGTAGAGCAAGAGAAAATCACAATTAAGATCTATAATATTAATCATACGTCCGTCACCTGTTCTAGGAAATTGTCTTTAATAACACAATTTCCATTATTCTGTGTTCAATTGATAACAAATTTCGGTCTGAATTGTTGTAGTAGGGGGGTGCTGCTTTGCGCCAATTTCTTTTTCTAAAAATTAAGGGCAAGTTGGTCAACCGTTCACAAGTATATTTACAAAATCTGGCAATGATATTGTTTTGCTTGGCAAATACTCGTAGCTTTTTCAAAAGAATCACAACAAGCTGACTTCTCATGAAGCACAAATAGCCTTTAATCTTAAACATCATCCAAAAAAAAATCAAAATCGAGAGGATATATTTTTAAATTTAAGCTGATTTAAAAAAATGATATTTTAAGAAATATATATCCAATTTTTGGTATTAAAACGCACCAAGACTGAGAAAAAACCCGCCTTCAAAAAAAACCCATCAAGTTTACAAATGTTTTTTTTATTCAAAATGTTTATTCAATTACTTGTGTATAAAAAGTATATTTTTGCTGAATTTTTACTACAAAAGCAATTCCATGAAAATCTAAAAACGCCAGCAAACTTCATACAATGCAGTGTTTGCTTTTCCTTAAATAACGCAAATTATCTACAACAACAAGACCGTTTTACTTTGTGCTTGTGATTGGGTACGTCTTAAACATCATCACTTGTTGTTCTTATTGTGGTCTATAAAATTGCTGGTAAAAATGTTGCACTGTCCAATGAAGTGGTACAATCAGGCGTATTTTATCGCACAAAGATTTTTTCTCACACTGAAACAAAAAGTTGTGTTGAAATTGCCACGAATTAAAAAAATCACCAAACTAAAAAAAAAGCGCACCAATTAAGGAATTTTTTGAACCAATAATTCTAAAACTTATCGAAAATGATGCGCAACGCACCGAGTTGACAGCGCTGAGCCCAAGTCAAATTAAAAAAATGGTTTTTGTAATTCTAGGGCTTGTGGAACTTTGTTGATGAGAACGTTATTTTGAGCAATAGGAGTGCAAAGTCTAGGAACCTGTATTTTGATGCGGTGCCTCATTATCATCGAATACTTAAGGCTTTTTTAAAAATCGCTTGACAATATGAATTGCTATTGTCAGGTATAAACCCGTCATTAAATAAAAAATAAGGAAATCGTTTAAGTTCATTTGAGCAAAAAAATTTCTTTTCCGTAGATTTTTATCAAATGCAAATTTATCAAAGTTCATGATTATGAATGAGTACAGCAAAAAATATCAAGTTAGAGTACAAGACAACGTAAAGGCATATCTTTGCCCACTCCCACATGCCTCATGTGTGTGATCGCATTAAAAACGCTTTTCAACTCTTTAGTTTTAACTTTAACCTTAACATATTTTTTTATTTGTGGTTTTGTAATATTGTATATCACCATTAATTTTACTACTATAAATGTACACTAATAACAGTACTTGCGTTATCTAAAATAAAAAGTTGCAGATAAAAGTAATTAAATAACTTCAAATTGAGATTAAGGAAAACAGATAATAAATATTAAGAGAATAGAATGGATGCCACTAATTCGAGTTTCGAGCTTTAATTTTTTTTTAAATAATCTTGGCAAGATCGTCTTTTATCAAATCGGAAACCGACTGATTTGTATGAATATTTTGGAAGTGGTCATTTTGTGTTCTTAAAGAATTAAAAACTAATATTTGGCATAAAATATTAAATAAAAAATAGAATATGTAGTCACAAAAACACAATCAAACTGAAACGAGAGTTCCAAAATAAGTTAAACCCTTAAGCCAAGGCATTTACAATCTAGTGAATGGAATGTACAGACACATCAACACTTAAAATATGGACAGACAGAAAATTTAAAAATATAAATTCGGATGGGAAATCGATATGAAATATTTACAGTTTGTTTAAAATTAAGATTGTAGAAAATGAAAATCTAGCGCTTGTTTAGTTTATGCCACAAACGCAATATTGTCAGAACGTGCATCACACCAATGATCGAAACCATCAACAACACACAGTTTGTGACGTCCACATCCGTTATCATCATGTAGTTAAGGAACACCTTCGGGCTGCGAAAATGACAGTATATGGTATTTTCCGGACAGGGTAGAAATGGTCGTTCCATGCCGTAGATAGAGTTTAAGGCACCATGAAAACCCGCTCTAAAGTAACTTATATGCCACATCCAGCGTAATATTGGCGTTATATCGATGTAACGCGTACAGAAACCGAATATGGAAAACAAAACAGCCAAGATCGGACCCAAAAAGACAGCCAACTGTTGAGCGCAAAAAATTATACATATTTGTAATCAATTAAATGGCAATATTTTGAATATTTTAATTAAGTTTTGCTTTTACCTTCGTGGGCAAAGTGGCACCAACAAAAAAACCCCAAGCCTGAGCGCTGAGAGTGGCCAGGATGCCAAACATCATGAAGTAATAGACTCGAAACATTTCATCGCTGTCATTGCTGGTCAAATAGACGCTAATGGACATGTACAGAACCGCACAAATGCTCTGAAAACAGAAAAGTTATAAGTTTTGTTAACCAAATATTCATGACAGGACAAAATGTGCCCATATGTATGTATGTATGTACGTTTATATTTAGTTATTAATAAATTCATTATAATGCAGATATAACATTAACTCTCGTGATAGTCTAATTTGACGGTGGATTGCATCCAAGCGCTTACCACTGCGCTCCTGTAGGTTGTGAAGCACACAACAGTGGTTAGTTTTTTTTTTTGTAATATGCTACAGCAGATCACATCACAAAGCTCCTGCCAGAAATTCCCTGCACAGTCTGCACATTCAAGGCACTAGAGCTGGTAGCGCAAAATGCAAAGAGAACATTAGGTCTGTACCGTAACCACTCCCTGTTCCGTACCATCTGGTTTCTCGTTGAAGCAGGCATGTGTTGCACGACAACAGCACCTCGAAGGCAGATTATGAGACTAATTGAGGTCAACACCTGTCAGAATGCCGTAGTCCTACCGCCCTCTGCTGGGCTGTGAGGAACTCACAGGTAACCATTTCATATGATATATAAAAGGCGCTACATATCATAAAACCCCTTGCTCGAGAGCTCGGCTTATGTACTCCCTGGTCGTTAGACCGAAATACCAAGGAACATCAATCGGGCCCCAAGTAGACTTGTCCGATGTACATCACCACTCTTTTATATAAAATATGCAGCTTCTTCCAATCTGCTGCAGGACAACAGAGCCATGTGCTAGCGACCCCGCCAGCGCCTTAACTTATGACCCAAACCAGTATCCCTCTTCCAAGGTGTTCCAGGTACCCGTTACTCCTCGTTCTGCCATTTAAACTTTGTTAAAGGTTTCGGAAGAACCTGCACAACCCGAGTTATACTTAAACATCTTAGATTGTTAATTGTCGCCTCAACCGGTGAACCCCTGCCCCCTTAATGCCACCGAATACTATTTTGTTTGCCGCAAAACACACATTCCGACGCATGTTGTATTAATTCACGTATTTAAAATTCTTAAACATTTAATGCAAAGACAGATTAACGCAAGCAGTGATTAACGTTTATAACATTTACTGCGTCTCAATTAAGATCCAGCAAATATTTATCATATGGACGCTTAATTACCGCAATGTGACCAAAAATCACGTACATGTCGTCTTCAAACATTTCCTCGTTAAGAAGATTGATTAAGAAGTTTAATTAAAATTTTAAAAACAACAATTATTTAAATACTTAACAAATAAATACATTGTTTATATGTATGTATGTTTGCACTTAAGAAGAAAAATGATAAAAATCTTTTATCTTAATCATTTATACAGAGAATTAAACAATTGTTCAATTCAGAAGCCTGTTGGTACAAATTATCGCTTAAAAACAGACGATTTTCGTTTGTGAACTTGAGAACAGACAAACTCTTTCTAACGTCACTCGTTTTTCATTCTGTTTCTAAATCGGAATCGGGGATATCGGGTTTAAGCAATAAAAATAAAAGTGAACAAATTTAAATGATTAAATATCTATTAACAATTAAGATAAATAAAATCACTGGTGAAAGTTATCATTCACCAAACAGATTTTTATAAATTTACCAAACAAATAGAATATTTCTAGATCTGGTGTAATTAGTTCGGCTTTCAATTTATGAGAACAGATGTTGGAGGCCTATGACCGCATATCGTATATTCCCCAACATCTAGCAATAACAGGAACCTGTTGCAAGACAACAGCGTCTCGGTGACTTTTTTTGAACCACTGAAAATAGATCACTATTATCAGTGTCTAACAACGGTCCTTCTCACGTTTTTAGATTTAAACTATAGCCATAACGTTTCAGCCAAGTTAGGCACTTCAACCTATCACCAAGACCAGCATCTCTAAATCTTTAAAGACATTCTAGGGGTACTGTGGATCCTGTTGCGCCAGTCGACTTTTGTTGATAGTTTAGCCAAAACTTGCAAAAAATAAGTCATATAGGAACGTCTTGTACGTTTTGTGTACATGTCTGCCGGGGTTCCCCCATCCACTATGCACCGGTTTTCAATACACTAAGGCCAAACTTTGTTGTCTGCGCGGAATACAAAATGAAGTACGAATTGCTCGGATGTATATTTTAAAAATAATTGAATTTTTACGCTTTTGATCCCTTCCCAGATACGGTTAACACAAGTTTCATTTATTTTGTTAATTGGCATTTTGTCGGCAGGACGGCGGCGGAATTTCATTGCAAAACAATTTTTACCTACTTTGAATGGTCTAAGAAAACATGTTTTCAAAAAGGCAAATGCAAAACAAATCTTTATTTTTTTCACATTTATTACATGTATGTTTTTTTTACTGATGATGTTGGAAAGGAATGATACGAGTAGTAGGTAGCATTTACTCATCAAATGAATTCAGTGCGCCCAACAAGTGATCACGCAATTAATGTATTTTAACCGTTATAAAGGCAAATATCACAAAGAAATTGTTTTGAAAGGTTTTCCCTCAACCTAAAGACAACGTTATTAGCTGTGCGTGGACTTGAAACTAAGCAAAGCCCAGATAGACCAAAATAAGTAACGCGGCGCATTGAAAGGAAATACCACAACTATAGCACTCTCTCTCTCTCTCTCTCTCTCTCATCAGACAATTCGAAACGTGCTGCAAAACTCTTGAAGAGTGACCAGGTAAAAACCTCTGCTTTCCGTGCAAAACATCGAAAAAATATATAATTTTTCAATTGACCACATTTTATTGCCTCTGGAATACTGAAATGTTGTAAATTTCAGTGATGAACACGATGCGCCTAAAACAGTTAACACAAGCCTCTGACGGCCTTAGAACATAAAAGTATAATAACCAGAGTAAAGTTCGGAAAATTGCCAAGCTACGAAAAACAAAACCCAATAATAAAATTTTTAAAAGAGCAGTGGACGAAAAACCTACAGGATACGATATACACATATATGTATGCCTAAAAATTTCTTAACTCAGTGGGTAGACGTCTGCAAGTTGCAGTTGATGCTCAAGGTGGGCGCACTTAGTACTAGCAGATACAATTTCATTTTGAACAATTTGGAAAACATTCTACCGCACTTAGTAGAATTTTGAAAACTGAAATATATTTTTTAAGGGGCGATTATTGTTTTGTTCAATAAAATTAATTTTGTTAAATTTTATTGAAATGGGCTTAGAAACAGCTTAAATGCTATAGAAAAAAAATGAACTTATAAATTTTGTTTAAAAAGTAGAGTTTCTTTTAAAGTTCTTAATTTTTTTGTACAGACTGTATGTGTGTAAGTCCAACTAATCCCCCATTTGGTTTTAGGCACATATCGAGCCTTTGGTGCAATACCGTAGTAACTCAAAATTTGAATTTTTTGAGCTGGATATGCAGAAATGATCTTTGGGGAAAAATAAGATTATGGTTCCATCTCTAACTGTTCAGATTCTACAGAATTCTACATTCTAAAAATGTCTTTATTGCCTCCAGCTATTTCCAACCATATTTATTTGCAATAATGAAATGAAATGCATTTTTCTCAGTTCGCGATTTTTTGAATTGCTACGGTATGGCACCAAAGCCTCGATATGTACATACACACACACACACATGTATGTAGCGACCGGTTCTAGCAGCCACTACGACATAAATTTACTCACTTTATACTAAACAACAACATGTCAAGGAATTGCAACAAAATCAATATTTAATTGCTTTTAAAAATTAATTCTTAAGAACTTTTTGCCAAAAATACTTCTGTTTATATTTTATAACCACAAACAACTGTTGTGCGGAATATGTTCCATAACATTTAGAAATCAAATGATGCTGCCACACTTCAATAGCATTTAAACCACAAAAAATTGTTTATAACGGAAAGACTGTAGTCGTATTTAAATGCGTCAAAACATAAAAAGAAATTAGCTAATTTTTCATTTAAATATGAAGTGTAGATGTGTATAATTATAGTAGAACGGGTGGGGTAAAAATGTATTTGAAAAGTCAACTCACCTGGAACGGTATTTCAAAAGATAGCAGCGATAAAAAGTACGGCCCCAAATTATACCAACGATTGAAATGTTCGCGTGACAACATGCCAATCTCGATTGGAACTGAAAAAAAGAAACAAAATAAATAAAAAATATTTAAATTAAAAAGATTAATTAATTGATTTTAAATTTGTTTGATTATAAATTATTATCTTAATAGCAGTATTGATTAATAGCCGTTTCGAGAAGTGTTTGAATCTTGTAAGGCGGGCGGCAGCAAATGACTGATTGCATAATTATTTTTATAAATTGATTTTAATTTATAGTAGAAGAAACATACGAGTATTGAATCAAACTTTATTCCAAGCCCGAGTTTAAAAAAATTCGTTTTGAGACCGTTTCCCACAATTTCAAAATCTCCTTAAATCAACTGAATAAACGTGACTAATAGTGCCAGCCTTAATCAATTACAGATTCATTTATAGCGTTAAATTTGTATATACAATATGTACATAAAAATAACATTTTTAAAAGCCTTCGTCAAAACAGCCATGCCGAGAACTTTAATAGAATAATGCACAACTCTGACAAAAGTTTATTAGACATGCTTTTTTTTTGGAGTTACACAAACAGACAAATACATACATTTTTGATATCAATGAGAAGGTATCTTTTGTTGCAAAGAACATTTTATGATATTAATGTTTAAATATGATTTCGGCCACGGCCGGCAGGTACAAGGCGCAATCTGGAACACCAACTTTCACACACTTGTCGCAGCATTGGCCAACGTATTTCGCCAATAACTATTCTTTGGTATGGTTTATTATTTTCAATTGGCCCTGCTGTATTGACGTAGACAATTGACTTTACAGACATAACAACAAAAAAGATGGTCCAATGGAGTTAAATCATCAAAAGTTTCTCTGAGTAAACCATAAAAGAGACGAAATGCCTGATAAGTTTGGCGCACAGAACTTTTGCTTTGATAAAAGATTTCAATAATTTGCAAGCGTTGCTCAGGTGCAACTATACCCATAATGAAACCAGCTATCAGCTGCCAAGTTAAACAGTGTTGCTAATTGAAAGTTGTGAGCCTCTGAAAAAATACTCAATAGTTTTGTAAAAAAAAAAAACACCTTTGGCCCTGTTCTTGTGAGCAAAATTCAGAAAATACTTCTTATTCTGCTTTACAAACTTATTTAGTTGCTGTGTCCAGCATTTCCATGCAAGTTTGAAATTTTGGTTTAAATTCAATAAAATGAAAAAAATATATAGAGAAAAATATAGAGTTTGAAAAACGGCAGCGTTCTTGAGGTATATCGTTACCTGAAATGCAAAAGGGCTTAACAACCAAAAAATTCAAAATGGGTTTTTTCATTTATTATTGTAGAGCAAATCGAATTACATGTCCTCCTACATTTTTACAGCTCTACTGTCAATAACAACCATTTTATTAAAGAAAATCAAAAGGTCGTAACAACAAAGTTGGTTTTTTCTTAAACCAAAAGGGCGCAACCCACATCTAATAAAAATGACGATTAAAGAAATTTTTTTTTCTACGAAATAAATGCATCATCGCAATTTAATGCTGTACTGAAGAAATTGCAACACCAGCTTCGTAATCTTTGATTTTTTGGAGTTTTTTGTCTCTCCTGTAAAATTTTGAAATATGTTGTTACGCCCTTTTGCATTTCAGGTAACGATATGTTTGTAATCTAACCGTATGAGATATATCACCATGAACCGACTTTGTCAGCATTGCCATAGTGCAATATTTCCAAAGGGGCACTGCATAAAAAAAAAACTGTAAACTTTTCCGCATGAATCAGCTGAATCCATTAAAAACTTAAAATTAACGCGTTCCGTATGTCCGACTCTGACACTGCAGGTTAATGGTTAATCTGGCAACACAGGTTGATGCCAACTAATTCCTCTATTTAAATTCTATTAAAAATTGTGTGGATTATTATTTTGTATTTTGAAAAAAAAAATTCTCACAAAACTTAATTTTTGATCGTATTCACGTATTTTGTTTCATTCACTCTAGATTTTTTTCGCGTTTTTAATTGAGATCATATGCGTTTGTACTCGTATATGTAATAACACAAGTGTTTATGTGTGTTTGTACTGCCACACTTTTAGAAATTGAAACGAAATTGCCTTCAATTTCTCCATCCAATTATGTGCTTCAATTTGCAGTCAAGAAAACAGCTGACTGCAATTGTAACGACCAAATTTTTCGTTACCCCTTTTTCGTGACAACATCTGGACAAATTCACAGCTTAAGATTTTTACGAATTTTGACAGCCCCAGAGTGAAGTTCTTGAAAGCAAAACTTGATCAGTGTAAAGAATGAATTTTTATTGTGTAGAATTTAATAGTTGCAGCGGATGAGGAAATAATATTGTAAACAACATCTGCACATTTACTCCGAGTTCAGGACTTAAGCGGGGCCTCTAATAACAAACAATAGGAGGACGTATTTTTCTTATGCGTATGACAAAATGGTTCAACAAACCTGTTCGGAAAGTTCATTGTCTGTACCCCGCGTTCGAAGAAATCCCTAAGAACTAATTTTATTTGTCACAACACGTTTTGCTTGTATTTCTCAATTATTTTTCTGAGTGTACGTATTTAAGTTTCAGTATTTTAATGTTTTGAAAGTGTTATTTATTGATTCAATGACTGCGATGACCTTGAAATAAATATTTTACCTATTACCAAAATACATTTAAAGATTTAATAGATAGATAAAAATGTATAAAATAAAATAAATAAAAGCAACTGGTTTGGAATTACAACATTCTAATGTGCGAGTGAAAAATAAAAACAAACCCAAAAAACTACACAATATGATCTTAGACTGATTTCATGAAAATATTGCTTAATACTATGCCACTTTATGTTGTGATTGCCAGACGTGTTTTCGTAAACAAGCCGCCGACGACTACTTGCCACACGAAGTTGCTTTCTTTAAAAAAGGACAATTTCAAATCTGACCAAAGAAAATCTTGCCTTTCAACATCATTCCGCCAGTCAGAATTACAAAATTTATTGTTACGTCCAACCACCTTCTTTTAAGCATTTGTAGACGACAACAATTAAGATTTAGCGCAACATATAAGACAATGCTAAGCAGCCCCCTGCCAATGTTGCCGTAATAATATTGTATTAAATGTCTTCTTTCCGTGCAGACAAACACCATTAATGTAGAAGAATTGGTGATATTTTAGAAAATTGTATCTAATTAATTAATCATTATTGAAAACGATATAGGGGAATTAAGTTGTTTTCTGATGTGTTCCCATCTCTGTGTAGTCCGAATGAATATAGGTTTTCTCTAGATTTTGTCACCTCTGATGTCTTTGCTAAGTTAGCAACACTGGCAACTTTTTGCAATTGTTCCAAAATATACGGCTTGTGTTGCATTTTGTACATACATATATATTTGGAATCTCTTTGGGCCTAACTAATACTTAAAAAATCCCACATGCATCTGTAATCTAGACTGACTAGAAAAAAAGACGTTTATACTCGCATATTAAGGATGTCATATTTCATTGACAGCTAAAGATATTTTAAATGTGAAATAAATGAATGTAGTACCGGTAATCCCTCAAAAAAGTATTTATAGTTTAATTTCTTCACTTCTTGGGCTGTTCATATTATAGCGAGTGCACTGTATACACATGCAAGTGCACACATTAAGATATTATTGCAAGTATTTTGAAAAAAAAACAACTTATTGTTTTCTATTAAATCTATCTCTTATAAAAGTTTAAAATTTAAAAAAAAAAATTTAATTTAAAAACTAATTTAAACTCAAACGTTACCTTTTTCCAAAACTTACTTTATAAGGAAGAAATTAATTACATTATTTCAGCAAAATTAATGAACTTACATGTTAAGACAACGGCCATTTTGCCCGTGTAAACCAGCAGCAGCATTGTACCATACAAATACACATAGTTGCCCAAGACCGTAGTAGCCTTGTCACCCACATTGCTGTACAAATAGCCAAACACAATACCAATAAATAAATGTGAGAATACGCGAGCCAAAATCAGAAACTGAAAATACATACATATATCCAAAATAAATTAATGTTCAATAATAGTTTGCAATTTGTTTAGTTTAGAAAAATATATGTATTTACATGTGTTTTTACAATTAAAATTAATTTACAGCAGCACCTGCTATTATGATCTAATCTGCTGATAGCCCAACTCTACTTACTGAACTTGTCAAGTGGAAGTGAACACCCGTGGCTTACCAGGTATACATGAGGCCAGTTTATCTTCTTTTGATATCAGAAAGCGGTAGAAAAACCTAGATAGTGGAGGAAGTCGTGATACACGGGTAAACCCGAAATCTGTTGCAAGACGATAGAAGCTTAGAAGCTTTTGGCTCACACAAAACAGACCACTATCTGTTAACGTCCTTCCTGGCCTTTTACATTTAAACCACAGCCAGAATGTTTCACACAAACTAGGCACCCTCAACCTATGGCCAACGTTTCGGTGAAGGTATCGCAACATCCTGCATAACGGAAGTTATATAGGAACTGCCTAAAGAGTGCCATAATTCCCTGCGAAATATTGCTGCTAAGTAGAAAATTGCAAAAATCATATCAGTCTGCTGGCCTTTTTATCACACTGTCAAAATAGGATTTACCAATTATATGGCATGGAAGGCGCTTTATTATGACTTCTTCTTCTTCTTCTTTTGGCGCTACAGTCCGTGGTGAAAATGGGCCTCAACCAACAAACTTTTCCAGCTGGCACGGTCTTTAGCCAGCGTCCTCCAATTTTGCCCACCAAGTTGGTTGAGGTTCCGTGGGCGTCCTCTTTATGCGTTGTCCCACAGGTTCGGAATCGAAGATTATGACTTGCTTCATAAAATTCCTATGTGTCCAACATGACTTTTGACAACCAAATAACACTTGACACACACATTAAGTCGGCTCAAATGTTATTTCTGATGATCTTCAGTTCCATTTTTTTTTTCATTTATGGCATGCAAAAACTCCACTCGTTTTCATGCGTTAATGCTCATATAAAATCAGCTGGGATTATGTATTCCCCCTAAGGAAACTCATTTAGTTTTAATCAATAATATCTATTAACTACTTTAGATTTGTTTCAACATAATTTACTCAGCTTTATAGAATCAAATGTATCTACATATACAACGGTATAGAATCAAATAATGTCACGTTTGGAATGTCACTTATCAACCTACAAACATATATTAAGGCACAAGATTTATAAATTAAACCGGAGACATTTTAAAGTAAAATTGTTACGGAAGATTCTAAAATTAGTTACGTTAGAAAACTGTGTCACGTTTTGTTGAATTTTTACCTATTCGAAGACACCACGAATACTACTTCTACTTAGTGTCACGTTCTAGCCGTTTTTTCTTCTCTTCTTACATATGTATGTTTCTTAGAAGTTGTAACATAAATTAAACATAAATCTGAAAAGTTATTATGTTGTCACGTTCTGCACTATGCAAATACCATAATGCGTTTAATTGGGTATTTTGGTGTGTTCTTGGGATTGATATATTCAATTGATTGGGGTAAGAAGAGGTTTTACGGCTGTATAACTTCATCACTTTGCTTCTTTCGTTAAAAAAAAATTCTGCAGCAGGCCGCCGGTGACTTATTTTGCTCTCAGAAGCCGCCGGCTTTTAATGCAATAAAAAGAAGAAAAAATACAACTTAAAAACAATTCGATTTAAACTCCCAAGCAAATTGCTAAAACTAAACTCGCAAAAATAAGAAGAAGAAAAAACATTTCGCTCAATAACGCTAAAGCGTCATGCTAATTAATATTCCAGGCTGGCTTGGCAACATTTTAGCTGCTACCAGTAGTTGCTTGATTCATGATGTTACATGATACACCAGTTACATGATACACCAGTTGGCGGGGTCTTGGAAAAGAAAAGAATGAATTTTATTCCATTAGCATAACAAATATTATTGTACATAAAAAAACAAAAAAAAAAAACATTGTTTATTCAATATAGTGGAAGTCATAATTCACTCTCAGCTCTCAGATTGTGATCAAGCCCATAACAATGAAAACGAAGTAAGCGTAAGTTCCAACAATCGTTATTTGATTTTATTTAATTGAAAATGTTTGTTTTTTCTGTTTATAAAATTCAAACATTGACACTAGAATTAACCTTCACACACTTTATTAACCGCTGCATGATTTGTTAAATTATTTTTAGAAAAAAAGAAAAAACTCAAGTTGCCAATTCAGTTGCAGAGATAAACAAACATTCGTTCGTTGAAGTTGAATGCAGCATAACCATCAAAAAAGTCAAATTTAAAAGTTCATGATTTAGAATAATATTGACTGCATGACTACAATATAAAAGGCTCTCGTGATAAAAAAAATATCTACATACATACATACGTATGTTGTACACATGAGTATTATAGCGTGACAAAATCATTGGCTTTTTTTTTTTTGTTTTGAAATGAACAGCAATGAACTTTGTGAGCTAATAAATTTTCATACAAAACGAATTTGAATTGCAGTTGTCACAAAAACTAAGATTTGATTACTTTTCCCATCTCAACTTTTTCGTAAGATACCGTTTGCCCAACAAGATGAAGTTTTCCTTTAATTTTCTATAAATCTATTGTACATACATGTGTCTTAGTTAAATAGTTCTTACAAAACACCCGACTTGGACATTTGTTTGACCAGATGTTTATGCGTCCCAATTTCAAAAAATCGGTGTGGCAACGACGGAATTGTGCGGTATGCATTATGAGGCCTTTGAACCGCTAAAAGAATTTTAAGAAACAGCAACAAACAGATTGTGAAATTAATTTAAGGTGGACTACTTCGAAAGGGCAAACTAAACCACAGCTCACCAGCGCTCTCATGGGCCTCTCTTGCCTGCTTTCTGCACAGATCCGAAATCCATAAAGAACACAGGCCTTGTTATCTATTATGACAGATTGTGAAATTGGTATATGTCAACATGGACTAAACAGGAGGAACTGGTTAACGGCTCACCACTGCTCCTCGTACTCGCATACACAGGTGGGGTGGGAATTTCTGGTAATAACTTAGATACAGCCACGTCACAAACCCCTTGTTCAGGGTTTCTATCCAGTCCCTCCGCGCTCTTAATTTCCTGAACTGTTAGCCCGAGATTCAAAAGTAGCTTAAGGGTTTAACAAAACCAAGCCAATGTTACCCACCATTTAGGTCCATTTAGTATTGCGAAATTGGTGTGTGTCATGACGTCCTGATTTGAGGGTGGGCGAAAGGCGCATGATAAACCAGCGCCTTCATGCACCTTGCAAGGCATTCACAGTTGGCAATTGTAATATGTTAAAGAGGAACATTTCTCCAATCTCTTGGTCATAAGCTATGGCTGTCACAGGCCTGGACAATGGAGACACCTGAGCCGGTAACTCGAAATATATAAGAAAAAGAACAGAAGACCTCAACCAGGAGTGCAGGCAGACAGCTGTTGCAAGACAACAGCACCTCAGGTTACCGCTTCGACCGATAATCTTTTCGGAAAGCAGAATGTCCAAGTTAGGAGTATACGCAGAAAAAATCTGCTTCACGGGGGAATTAGGGTGCTGCAACAAACAAAAAGAATTGATATCTTTCGAAGTGGCCACAGTATTTCGCAAGCTCCTGAGGCAGTTAAAATGGTAGTGTACAAATCAGGCCAGGGTTGTATTGAGATTTATACAGATTTATGCAAACTTTTCTCACGTGCAATAAACAAACTAAAATTTGTTTCGTTCAATCCTATTCTTTTCACAAGCTGTTCAGACCGTTTAACTTCACGACCGTGTGACTAATTGTTTCTAAACTCGCCTCAGATATTGAGAGAAAAAACACATAATTCTTTCTGTTACAGTTGAACAAACTAATGATTCAATTGTTTTAAATGTTTATGTGCATTTTATCTGTTATTTTAAACAATTATTAACGTACTTAAAATAGTATAATTAACAAAATAAAGTACAGTAATTGTTTTTATTACAACAATGATTCAACCAAAACCTTAAAGTGTTAATTAAGAATTTGTGGAGAAAAAGCATAAATTAAAAAATTTATTTTTGTGGAATTCCGTGTAAAATACAATAAGATTTTGTCACTGAAAGCAAAATATCTGCAACACAAATAAAGATTAATTTCGTTTCCAAACACGAACTGCACAGTTTATAGCATTTATACATTTTTCAAATTATTGAAATATTCCACAGAAGCAGCAATAAAATTTGTTCACAAGTTTTTTTATTGTACTTTTTTAATAGCAGTGAGAATGATTAAAGCTATAAAAAGGTCGATGCTCGAGCTGAACTTAATTATTTTATATTTGATTGATATTTGAATTTAATGTTTCACGAAACTAATTAATTACGACAAATGTTAGATATATGTACAAACGTCATCACGAGCATCGAGCAAAGTTTAGTCTGCGATTCTAACTGAAATGGCTTTAAAATCAAATGTCTCAGATATCCTAAAGAGTCTGCAACAGAATCCGACTTTAAGTTGCTAACACGACCCCAACTTAGCGCAACTATAAGTCGTAATTTTGTCAAAGAACCACGCGCGTTCGCTGAATAGGCCCTGCAACAGCTAGGAACTGTATCCAATTTTCATAAAATTTTATATTCAGCGATTAGTCTTATTCCAGTGCAGAATAAAACGGAAGATTCGAACATTTTCATTAACGTATTCTTTTTTAACAAATCATAACTTTGCAAGCCATGTTCACATCAAGGCCATCAACTTTCATAATATAAAAGTTTAAAAAGTGTAATATAAAAAACATCAACAAAATTATTTGATATTAATTATGATTATTTAATTTTTTTTTTAAATAAGAAATTAAAATCTTTTTTGTCTTTACGCAAGCCCGAAAATTAGAGCAATAAAAAACTGTAATAAATGTTGCCAACTAAATTTAACACGGCCGGTGTTTTTGCGATCAAAACTTTTTTAGCCTCTATAAAGCCCTAAATTTATAAAATTGTAATAGTTATTTATGAATAAAAAAAATTAAATACAAAAAAAGTTGGTAGCCAAGATCAGATTAGATGTGTGTGTAATAATATGATAAACTGTTTATATAGTTTATTATTATGAAAACTGTTTAAAATCATAAATTCAATTTAAAAACAGCAACCTATAGGAAAACAATATGAAAATGTTGAATATCTATTTGAAGTACAGCTTAACGTACCCACCACACGACATGTTTTTGCTTATGTTTTCTTAAGTTTATAAGTCAGATGTTTTTCTTCATGTCTGTCAAAGTGGGTTAATTTGCATGAGGTTTTTAATTTTAGGGCACAAACGTTAATTTTATAAATTTGATCACTATTAAAAATTATTTTCCATTTTAGTTTTACGTCTTCTTCTTTTTTACTATATATATAAATACATAAACAAACACGTCATTCCTTTAAAAAATAATAGTGGCCGCTAGATTTTATTTTATGAAAATCTAAAAAACTACAAGATCTGGAACTTTTGTGAAACAACAATTTATGAATTCTATTAGATTAAAAAAAACAATAATTTATAGCTCTTGCAAAATGCCTGTTTCAGTCGG
The DNA here is from genome assembly GCA_932526305.1 of Epicampocera succincta. Classification (NCBI taxonomy): domain Eukaryota; kingdom Metazoa; phylum Arthropoda; class Insecta; order Diptera; family Tachinidae; genus Epicampocera; species Epicampocera succincta. The sequence goes on along the minus strand of OW052037.1, from coordinate 44,182,901 downwards.
CTAATGAACTGCACAAAATCAAACGCCGACGAATATTTGCGAATTTCATACACGTTTTGAGTCAGATGTTTCAAGCCTAGAAATTAATCATTTTATTAATTCATAATTGAAATTTTGTCAGATGACATTTCTCATGTTTTTTACACAAGCACACAAGTCTTTGCAGCCACACACGACATGCAGCTACTTCGCAGTGTAAAATTTGACATGTACAGTGTGAAAAACTTTACAGAAATGTTATAATTTGCAATTCCGACTTAAGAGCATCGGGTAAAATGTGCCACTTTGAACACATGATGCAATGCGTAACTGTCCATATAAAAAGCTAATGCTTTTCAATTTCAATTATTTTTAATCGCAATATTTATTTATCAACTATTGCCTTTTCCATATCTTCTAATTTAATAATGTATGTATTTTTGGAAACAATTTACGTTTGTAAAACTGCAGCGCATATTTAAATTTCAGAGTTTTTTGAGCTTTTTCAAAGTTTTTGCTAAAAACAAAATGGTAATTTAAATGAGTCTTTTAATAAATTCTAATTATTTGTGTCAAAATTTTGCCCATTAATAGTGTATATTTAAAAAAATACAGTGTAGCCTCGTTGAACGCAACACCCAATTTCTTAACATTGCTGACTCTGTAAACGCAACTTTGCAAAACAAGTAACGCGTTTTTTTTTGTTTTTTTTTAATTTGGTTTTCGATAAATAAATTCAAAACTAAAACGTCTTTTTGATTTACCGTTATTCTAAGCATGTAGAACAAAAAACATGAACAAGCATTAAAGACGTTTGTGGCAAGTGCTGAATCTGGACCTGGTAAGCGTTATTTAATAAGAGCATCCGCATATTCCCGAAATGGAAAAAGCTTTGTATAAGTGTTCATTAAACAAAGGAAGCGTAACTTGCCAATCTCCTCGGAAATTTTGAAACAAAAAGCACGCGAGCTGCATAGCAAAATCTCAAATGAGCCTGGAGAGTTTAATGCAAGCAACGGCTGGTGTGCAAATTTTGAGAGTCGTTACGGTATACGGATGCATAAAATGTGTGGCGAAAAGCTGTCAAACAAAGTAGCGGCTGCAAATCCTGTCATCCCAAAGAGGGAGAGTTGGGAAGTAATGATGGAATGACAACTGTTATGTGTGTTCCAGCAAACTGCACTGCAATTATTCAGCCTATGGACCAGAACGTGATAAAAATGACAAAACTTCTGTATAAGAAAAGTCTTTTGGCCCACATGGACCTGAATGAAGTCAAGATAGCAATATCGAGATTGAAATCAAACAAAGCTGCAGGAGCGGACGCACTGTCCGCGGAACTATTTAAGGCAGCCGGAGATGACCTGGTTGGGCGCATGCACCAGCTCATCTGTAAGATATGGTCGGAGGAAAGCATGCCCGACGAGTGGAATCTCAGCATCGTTTGCCCGATCCACAAAAAGGAGACCCCTTCAACTGCGCCAACTACCGAGGAATAAGTCTCCTGAACATCGCCTACAAGATCTTCTTTGCCGTTTTGTGTGAGCGCCTGAAACCATTCGTGAACAGTTTGAAATGCAAATCGACACCCACCACCTATTCGTCGATTTTAAGGCCGCATATGACAGTGTGTATAGGGACGAGCTATACGAAGCCATGTCTAGTTTTGACATTCCTATTAAACTCGTCAGGCTGTGTAGGATGACGATGGAGAACTCTCGCTGCTCCATCAAGGTCGGTAACGAATTCACCGAGACCTTCAATGTCAGAAGGGGATTTAGACAAGGCGACGCACTGTCATGTGACTTTTTTAACGTAATTCTTGAGAAGATCGTGCAAAACTCACACGCCAACAACAGAGGCACGATCTTCCAAAAGTCCGTGCAACTGCTAGCATACGCTGACGACATTGACGTGATTGGTCGAACACAGCGAGCCGTCACTGAAGCGTTTGCTGGTATTTCAACGGAGGCGGCCAAAATGGGTCTAGCGGTGAACGAGGGCAAAACGAAGTATATGCTGTCATCAAAAAAGGACGCGCAACACCGACGACTGGGCCAGAACATCACCATAGGCAGCTATAACTTCGAGGTAGTGAAGGACTTCGTCTACCTTGGCTCACAAGTCAACAGTATGAACAACATCAGTACCGAGATCAAACGCGGAATAACTCTTGCCAATCACTGTTTCTTTGGGCTCAAGAGGCAATTGAGTAGTAAGGCCCTTTCTCGAAAAACCAAGTTGACACTATATACCACTTTGATAATCCCTGTACTTCTCTATAGCGCGGAAGCATGGACGGTGTCGAAGGCGGATGAGGAAGTCCTTGGTATTTTCGAGAGAAAAGTTCTGCGTTCAATCTTCGGCCCTGTTTGCGTTGATGGTTTCTGGAGAAGAAGATTCAATCATGAACTGTACGGGTTGTACAGCGACATGAGCCTAACCAGGCGCCTACGGATCCAACGGCTAAGATGGTTGGGCCATGTAGAGCGCATGGAGAATACTGCTCCGACCCGTAGAATCTTCGATTCCGAACCTGTGGGACAACGCAGTAGAGGACGCCACGGAACCTCAACCAAATTGGTGTGCACAATTGGAGAACGCTGGCTAAAGACCGTGCCAGCTGGAAAACTTTGTTGGTTGAGGCCCAGGTTCACCACGGACTGTAGCGCCAAAAGAAGAAGAAGAAGAAGCCAATACGTTACACGGCAAATAGAAGGGAATTTGGAAAACAAATTTGATATTCTTAGATATTTAAGTATGTAGCTCTGTGTAAAATATTCAAAGCGATAAAAAAAATCATCTAAGAGTTGCCCTATTTTTAAACTTATCTGTATTTCCCAAAACACTTTTTTTTTGAGAAACGACAGTTATTTCAAATATTTTTCTTTTAAATTCCCATCTTAGTTCGATGAGCGACAACATTCATGTACTTCTGAGAGATGTTTGTTGAAATATGTCATATTTCCTTACTATTTTGTTTTCACACTATCACACCTCATATCAGAAATGAAAAACATGACTAGCAAATATACATTGGGCGGTCATGCAGGTCTTTGACTACATTCAGCAGTCCAAGTAATTACTATTTACAAGACAAACAAATTAAATAAATGAATGTTACACTATTTTTTATCATCATGTTGACAGAATACATATGTATGTATTTCTATAAGGCAACCACATTTCAAATGGTGAAGCGCGGCTCGTTATCGGCTGCAAAGTAGTCGTAGTCGATAAACTAAAATGTTATCATTTAAAAAAGAATATTTGCGCAAATTATGAAGTCTTACGGGATGGTATATCTCGCATCATATTATTTGTCCTGCACTTGACAATTTTGTATTCACGCTTTATTTGAGTTTTCGACAAATCATAATAAATATATTATAGTCTGAACTGACCTTAATTCAAACGAAATATCATTCCTCCTCAGTTTCAAATTATATTTCAAATTCCTAGTGGAAGCAATACCTGAGCAAGTTCAACAAAACCGGTTGCTCGTTTTCCAGGGTACAAACTCCGAATTTTAATCAGACGTAACAATAAAAACAAAAACAATCATTAAAATATGAATTACCATTAACTTTGTTAATTACAAACTATTTTTTCTTTTTACAGAAAACTGTGAGAATTAGGGTCATAAAGTACTATAAAATGTACTTAAGAAACTAAAATGTACTGAAACTATCAAGCCGGTTGGTTAAACCTCCTTCCTTTCAATGGAAGCATTAAAAAACCCATTATGTGTAACCATAAGACCCAAAAGCACTTTTATACGAGTATGTTTTTTGTTTCTATTTACATAAATAATTAAAAACATTTTCAATTATTCTCAAAACAACAGTCGAAAACGATTAGCCATTATGAAAACCACAAGTTTTGGCCATTTAAAATGCCAAATTAATTTTTAAGCCAAAAAAATATGAGTCAGCAGAAGGTTTGTGAATGTGTGTGTGTGTGTGTTTGTATGTATGTGTGTGTGTGTACTTACATAATTGCGTTTCGAGCAAATTAAAATGCGTTGCAAAAGCAAGAGATACTGCATGAAAAATGAAGCGTTCGCCACTTTCGCACCATCTATGGCAACCAGCGAGAGAGATTCTGTTCCATGAATGGAAGAGTTTTCTCGCTGTTGGCTGCTGCTGTTCGTTGCCTTGAGCGGCCTACTTTCCTCAAAGGCCAAATCGTCCGCCGATGGTTTAACATATTCGAACGTCGGTAGTTGCAAACCCTCTGATGTTGTGCTAAATGTTTTTGCCAGCTGAGTGTTAGTGTCACTTGGTAAATGGCAACTGGTTAAGTCCATATTGTCGACTGTAAAAGAAACATTAAATAATGATTTTTAGTGTTCTGAAGCGTTTAATTAAAATTTTCGGAGTAGTTTGACTTAATAATATGATTTGTGCCAGCTTAAATTGCTAAGAAGGCGACGGACGTATGAACAAAAGATGTTCTTTTGAACGAGCACGTACATACATATGCATGTATGTATGTATGTATATGTGTGTATGTGTATGTATTTATGCATGACACACCACAACGAAAATTCTAACAGATCAAATCCCACGATTTGGTGGCCAGTTATTATTTACGTATGTATGTAAAAACTCCATTATTTTTTTTGCGCGGTAATACAAACTTGTTTTCTTTAACAACAAACACAAAACTGCAAGGTTTGTCCACAGAAATGGTTACAGTCTTGGGTAAGAATCTAATCTATGAGTTCTGGCCTATTGATCGGACGCTTTGCCAGCTCATCTTTCCATTAAGATGAGACAAAGGTTTTCATCAGTCTGCGACACATTTACATTAACTATTATCTTATACAAGTATTAAGTTTATCATTGGCCCTTGTGTGACAGAAATGTAGCCATATTTAATATTTGGCCTTCACTCAATTACAGCTGAAGTTCAGTGAAAAATATGGGCAGAAAATAAGCAGCTTGATGAAATCCCATCTTCAACCGTAAAAAAAGTAATTTCTACATCAAAGACAGCAAAATTACATTAAGTTTGAGCCTGCGTATGATAAAAAAGCGTCTAGTAATTTTGCATTTGGTCAAAATCCTACCCTGATCAAATGAAAAATCTTATGTCTTAAACAGTGGCCTAAAAATTATAAAGTCTTTTGAGTTGTCGACTTCTTTACTCTGTTATTTGACATTACTTAAGATTTTGCTTTCACACTATCACACATAAACGTGTTATTTAAGTTTTTGACTAGTCGTAATGCTAAGAATTATAGGCGGCTCTAGCGCTTCGTGTTAAAGTACTATTGTAAAGCTTGTACGCATTGTAGATTTAGTAAATCTTGATAAATTTAAAACTGGACAACAACAAAATTTATAAATTTTAAATTTACTAAATTAACAACCTCTACAATACCAAAAACAGTAGTAGATTTACTATACGTAGTAAGTTATTTTACTTACAAGTATGAAACAGCTGGCAGATTTGGCCCCTTATTGTATTTTTTTTTTGCTGTTTCGGTTTGTTTACAATACCGAAGAAAAAGTCGCTCACACTTAGAAGTTTAAAATAATATTATATGTAAAAGTATTTAAAATATAATAGAAAGAGTGTTCTATTAATAAAATTTCAAGTGCGACAAATATAATTATAGAATATTGGACAGCCTAAATTTTTAATTTGTGTATTCAGGAAAAAGACATCTTTAAGCCAAAGAGTCATAGATTGTTTTTTGATTAGCGAATCACTCGCAATCAGACTTAAGCGCACAAAACTGCGCTACACTCACGCACATAATTGACATACGTGTCTCGAAAAAGTGCTGTTCTACAGTGCGCCGAAGAAACCGGCTGCGGTTTGGTTTTTGCTGCACATGCAAAAGTTCTGAATTTTGTTAAAAATGCATGTATTTGTTTTTTGCCTGTTAAATGTTAGATAATCAAATGTAGCAGTATTTGGAATATAAAACATTATTAAACAATTTAAACATGATTTTCTGGTTTCTTTTTTAATTAGGGTTTTTTTTAGAAAAAACTTAAGCTTTCTTTTTGGTTTTATTTATTAGGATTTTCGAGAAAACTTAAGGCTTTGTAATGTAATAAGACCCAGCATTATGTTGTTAATCAATAATAGAAACAGATAAGTAAAGTTCAAATAGAAACATGGCAGGTCGGGTAATTACCTTGTATTTTCGACAGAAGTTGAGTGACGTGATTCAGTTGAGAATCTGAATCTTCGAAATACTTTTTATTTGCTGCATTAATCAATCTCTCCAAGTCACGTTCGTAGTCGCCAACCGCCACTTCCAACACTTAATTTAAACAAAAACAGAACAGGAAAAGAAATATGTATGAATATTTTTTGTTTTGTGGGAAATACATTTTTCTTAATTCTGTCCACTTACAAAAGTCAGCAGGATTGTGAAAATTGGGGCACAAAAGATCTTGATCCGCTAGAAACGGCACAAGTTCCCTGGTTGGGCCCTGGTACATACAGTGACCATCCACAACGGTGTACAGCTTGTCGAACATTTCAAAGATGAGGGCAGATGGCTGGTGAATGGTACAAACAATTGTGTGCCCATGGGCGGCCAATTTCTTCAGAAGAGCAATGCATTTACTGCAGCATGAACTGTCCAGCCCACTGTAACGAAACGGAAAAACAAATTTGAATTTCTATTAATTATTACTTAACTTTTTTTACGAGAATCATTTTAAGCTTTAACTGGAATGAACAATGGAACTGCAAAATTATACAGAAATTTTATACATATGTATGTATGTGTGTGTGCAAGTTTATTATTATAATTAGTTATACATTTTTCAAACATTCGAACGGAAGTATATATGTATGTATGTGCATTGAACAGAGTTGGTGAGACATCTCCATATTTACGAGTGTGAATGTATTACAATTTTATGACAGTTAATCAGTAGGTTTTTGGTAACCACTTTTACGGGAAGTAGGAAACTTTTTGTGTTTCAATGAGAGTTACAAACTATATATGTTCATGTTTTTATTGACTTATTATCTGCCTTGTGCAGTTTTTCGACGCATTGAGCAGTTTTAAAGTTTTTTGTTTTAAAATTTGTACAGATTTTGCTCCAGCTCAAAGGCAAATGTTGTGGTTTATCACATCTTTCTTTTTAGGCCGTCGTGCAGAACTTCTCCGCTTTTCGTTTACTTGTACAAGGTGGCGCAAAAATAACCTTCCGATGTTTCTTTACTGTTATTTAAAAAAAAAAATGAAAAACTTTGATTCTTCTTGTGGATTGTTTTTATTTTGTCTTTTTACATCAAGTCGAGAATATGATGTCATGTAAATGGCCGCCGCCACAGTTGATTGTCATTTGAGCCCTTTTTATGGCATTTTCCATCACTTTGTCCAAAACTTCCGGCGATAGGTCCTCACATTCTTGACGGATATTGTCTTTAAGAGTTGCAAGAGTCTGAGGCTTGTTGACATAAACCCGCGACTTCAAAAAGCCCCACAAAAAGAAGTCTGGAGCGGTCAAATCAGGCGATCTTGCTGCAGTGCAAATCGCCAAAACGGGAGATTAGTCGCCCGGGAAATGCATCCTTCAGCATATCGGTTGTGGCACGTGCAGTGTGTGCCGTTGCACCGTCCTGTTGGAACCACATGTTTTCCAATCCCAATTCATCAAGTTGCGGCAAAAAGAACTCGTTGATCATTTCTCTGTAGCGCTCACCATTCACTGTAACCGTTTGGCCCGCGACGTCTTCGAAGAAAAAAGGTCCGATGACTCCTCCAGCGAAAACAGGACACCATACAGTGCCTTTGAGCGGGTGTAATGGCTCTTCGTGGGTTACACGCGGATTTTCAGTGCCCCAGAAGCGTAAAATTTGCTTAGTTACGTACCCGCTAAGATGGAAATGGGCCTCATCACTCATGATTATTTTTGATGAAAAATCATCTTCCTCTTGGTGGTGATTAAGGATGGCTTGAGCGTATGTTAGACGCGATTGGCGGTCAGCAGCTAACAGCTGATGCACCGTCTGGACTTTGTACGGAAACATCTTCAAATCTTGTACCAAAATTCGCTGTAAAGACCGTCGACTGACACCCATTTGCGTGGCACGTTGTCTGGTCGATGTCGACGGCGCTTCCATGACATCCTCAGCTACAGCAGCAATATTCTCTGCAGAACGGCTACTCCGGGGTCTGCCACGCCTGGCAGCATCTCGTGTTGTGCCAGTCTCTTCGAGGCGAGCGGCTAAACGTCGCAGTGTTTCACCAGCAGGCGTTGGACGGCTAGGAAATCTGCGACGAAATTCAGGTTGTGCCAAAGTCACCGACCGATTATTGGTCAAATAAATAGTCACCAATATTCCGCGTTCTGCAGCAGTGTAGCGTAACATTGTTTATTACCGTGTATTTCGCATGTGTTTACTACACAAATGTCAAAACAGAACTGACATTAGGGGCCAATCGCAAAATTTATAGCATTTTCTGATAGGAGGATAACTTTTGCGCCACCTTGTATATATTGTACAGGCATAAGTAGTACATATTTATGTATGTATGCAAAAAACTAAATTTTTTACTTTTTCGATCTGATCTGGATTCTTCTTCAATATTACACATTCTTCTTTCCCGCGACGGATGCATTTTTGACATCTTTTCTGATTATTTCATTCAAAAACTCAACAGTGAAGGCAGGTTTTTATACAAAAGTGGAACAAAAAATTTACAGCTAAAGACACAGTTTAAAAGTGGGTTTTTCTTTCACCATTTTTGTTTTTTTTTTTTGCTAAATTATAGTTTGTTTACAAATAAAGACAACAAAAACTTTTCTTTGTTGCCAACATTTCCGCTTGCGATATATTAAATCCCATCAACAATGTAATTGTGTTTAGTGAATTGTCATGTCAAACAATTTCATTTGAGACATTTTCATTTGAATAATATAATATAAAATTTACATAAACACTTAAATTTGTTTATTCACACACATTTTATTCACACCCATTTATTTCACACTATTTGTGAGAAAACTGCTCTGTGTCGTGTCCAGAGCTGGGATTTAGCCATATAAATATACATATATTATTCAAATTCAAATTAGTGAGTAGTTGAGTTTGTTGTCTTCTTTTTAGGTTTATACTTCTGATTAAGCTAAAAAAAATTGGCCATATCGGGCCAAAAGACACAGCAGTACAGACTATAAGGCAGTAAGAAATTTAACATTTCATAAGACATCATAAGTTTTAGAAATTTGTTTGAACAATAAAAGTTTGCAGCTGATTTTACACAGACTCAGAGATAATATAATTATATGTTGGTTAAGAACCAATTACTTTGCACCCCCCACACGAAATTTACAACAACATTGCATCCAACTGGTTATTTTAAGGTTTGATCGTGTGGAAACGATATGTAAAAGTACACCGTATCCAATAAAAGGTATAATAGTGGAAACTGCACTTTCCCAAAAGGTTTTCCAAGTTTTGCATTTCCGATGGGGATGGAGATGGGCGAACTTGCACACAGCTTGTCATTGAATTTTCGATCAATATTCGATGTACATAAATAATTGCTGGCACATTTAGCCGACGTTATTGCAATATTTTTTGTAGAGTTTTTAAATTCGTCCTGGGTGCTTGTGCAGCATCGTTTAATCTCAATACAATAAAAGTATTCAGTTGCATAGCAGTCATCGATTTCTGACGGCTCCAATGCAAATACTAAACTACATGGCGCCTTAAAACTTAAGCCACTTGTTTTAGAATCCATCTATACGTCAAGTCGGCTTTCGTATTTCTTTTTAAATACAACTTCATTTTATGCAATTAATTTATATACTTGAGAATTATTTGATTATTCTGGAAAAAGTGCTGTTTGTATAGGCTGCTTTAAAAGTCTACTACTTCTGCTTTAATTTTGCCTATAAAAATAATTGACTATTGCACGAAGGCCTGACAGTAATTGTAGCAATCAAACATGGTACGCGTGAAAGTTGGGTGTTGAGTTAATAATTTCACTTGCATGATGTGGTGAAGATTAATGTTCATGTTAAGTAAATTATAGCTTTAGCAAACAATTCACTCAGCTGTCACCATTAATCGATATGAAAGAGTAAAGATTAGTTATTCGATAAACGAATGGTGAAACTCAGCGGCTGTAATTTCCTTAAAGCCCAAAAGCAAAACACTTATATAATACCATAATTCCAGCAGTTTATACATATTATGGTACAAGTTTTAAGATTGTACAGTTAAACCTCGATTATGCGTCTCTCGTGGGACCGGCAAAAATATACAGAAATTAATTTTGTTTTAATTTTTTTAAATTTAATTTTGATAATTTACTATTGGAGGGAGCCATCATTCCACAACAGGTGTTGGCAGATCAAATTTCACTTACTAAATGAATAAAAGCGCAATATGTATGTTCTTATGTGTGGGCACATGAACCTAAAAAGGGGAAACACCGGATTTAAATTTACATAATAAAAAACATATGAATGCTGCACGGTTAATAGAGGTAAAGCACCGTTAATAGAGCGAAAAAATAAAAAGAACCGCATGCCGGTTAATAGATGTAACCGCTTAATAGCGGGTCGGTTAATCGAGGTTTAACAGTGTTTGGATTTTGTTTGATAGACATCTAATGAGATACAGGTCGATAAAATTCGATAAATTCAATTGCATTAATTTTTTTGGCATGGCGTGAACGAATTACTTTTTCCAAATTAATGGTCGCGAAAATTTTAAATGAAAAATCTTAACGTTAGAAAAAAATTTAAAAAATTATACAGCGTAATATTTGAATATTTTGATTTCCCACTTTCAAGTATATGAATTTTTGAAAAGTTTATTTTGTTCCGTTTTGATGTATCAAGCGACCGACTGGGGCCGTTATCATAACTTGGCGATATTATATGCTAGGATTTTATAGTAAAATATGGTAGCACTACAAAAAATACACATATAATGAACTCTCGGTAGTATAAACTAATACAAACCACAGCTGTTCATTTGAACGGTTTTGTTCACAATTTCAATTGACAAAATATTCAAAGCCAAACAAGTTGCACTTCAAGCAATGGATTGTTCACTGGATCTAGCGGCATCATGAGGTGAATTTTCTTATGTTCTCCACAACTCAATTGCATATGTGCGTTCTTGCGAGGAGGAGATTTTTGGCTTTTACATCAATTAAAACTACCGAAAATAGCGTCAGGGAAATCTTCATTAATTGCTTTCGGAGGAACCCTTCAACAACGGTGCGTTGCTCTTCAGATATTGTTTTGCCAACATCCGTCGTTGGTTTATGGACTCGTTGTCGTGTCCGTCCTTCACAGCATCGCATAGAATCTTTTAATTGCAGGAAACCATCGTTTTCCAGACGCGAATAAATCTTTTTGTATCAAATGCCAATAAAATAATCGTCACAAAATGTCATAACAGAAATAAATGCATACAATATTTATATTTACTGTGTAACCGCTATTAACAAGGTCAATTCGTTTATTTGCAATAAATGTGAAAAGACATTCAATCGAAACTAGAACTTCTGAACTGTAATTAAATGCCCAGTAATTTGTATGCAACCGCTTAAAAGGTGTTAAAAGCAATTATTGCATTTAGTCTTCACATTAAAAAGGTGATGTCGCCAGTGTTGCCAAAAACAAATTTTAGTTTTTAGCAAATCAAGATTTGGAGATTTTTCATCAAAATTAAATTTTCAGTCTTATATTCGTTTTCAAACAAACAAACAAAAATAAATGAAATATTTTGCAAAACTTTTTTATTTTAGAATATATTGTATGAACAATTTTGACTAGAACACATTTCATGTTTTTTTTTTAAACGCTATGAATGAAACTGGTTTATAATGGCAGTGAACTTCTACTATAGCGAACAAGATTCTATAGATTTAATGGCAATTTTGTGAATCCCTAACTTGATGGTTACATGACAAATGCTATTTTAATAGCCTTTAGTGTGATCAAGGTAGGTTTACTTGCAAGACCAGGTTGGGTGCAGACTCTTGCAGCACACTTAACTCTGAAAAAATAACGAATTCTACGTCATTTGCCCAAAGGATCGATTAAGCCAACGTTAAACAAAACATATAGAGTTGGAAAGGAAAACTACAATAATAATGAAATAAAAAAAAAATTTTGTGGTTTGTGTAGACACCTACGACTGAGAAACAATCGAACTTACACACAAATCAACAATTCACCATTTACCAAAAAGATCAATTGCGACAACGCAAATATGTGAAGTAGTGAAATCATCAACTGGCTCCATAAAAAGAACTAAAACTCGTATTTCGAGTAACTTGAAGCTGAAGCAGACTAAAATGGTTTACAATGAAATATTTATTCAATCGAAATCGATCATATAAATAACTGTGATTGTACCCAGATTACTTTTACTGCATAAGAAATAAAGTTTGAATTATTTTCGGTAATTTTAAAAAATGAGTCATGAAACAATTTGTTGGTTTAAGGCCACAAGTTTACGTACCTGAGCAGTTTATTACTTATTAATAATTTCATAAGAAATTTCAGAAAAGTTCTTAATGTGCGTTTATATTTATAAACAAACGTGAACATGATGAGTGACATGAGTTACCAAAATGGAGATTTTAAAAAAGCTGTAAGATATTAATTTAAATTTAATTAAATATGTGAGCAAATTAATAATGATATAATAATAATATCTGTGTCTCACACAGAAATAACCAAACTTTTTCGATATTTTTGCAAATGCTAAAGATGTGAATTCAATGAAATTTATATTATTTTGAAAACTTTAACTTCAATTTAAAATTTTAATGAAAATTTTATATGTATTTAGGTTGTTAGTTCCATGCAAACGCAACTTCATGACGGGAGCGTCACGGGAATCATAATAAATAAAATTTAGATTAATTTCCATTCTTGTTTTATTTCCGATTTAAATAAAAATTAATTTCGGAGGGGTATAAATTGCATATTAGCTGAGTCGTATTTAATTTATAACTGAATAAGCAAAACCGAAGCTGTTTTAGTTACATCTCAATCGACTAAAGATTCAGCTTGTAGAAATTGATTTACTTCCACCTGATGAAGTTAGACAACGGTTCAACACCGCCCCATGCGGCTTGCAGGGATATATAGGTGGCAAGTTCATGTTAGGAACCTCAAATTGTTAGGCCGGTTTAGGTTTGTTCCTCAAAGAAACATCAGGCCTTAGCCCACTCGCCTGTACATTTCCCGCCATCTAGTTCCTTATGAAGAACAGAAATCCATCTGCTGCGAGCATATTTTTCTACCGGTATCTACCAAAGCCTCTTTCTACGTTTTTAGGCTTAGGCGACAGCCAGAACTTTTCCGCCAAGGTAGGCACATCAATCTATGACGAGCGGCACGTTAGTCCCCATACTGCCAATTCACCTTTGATGAACGTTTGAGAGGAACCTGCATAACCGACATGCCATAAATAAACTTCCTAGAGTTTTGTTTGCGTGTCAACCGAGACACCTATTCTCCTCTCTACCCCGAAAAACAGAAATCCTGTAAATCAATTTCACATTCTTTAACCACAAAAGATAAGCCTAAGAAAACGAAACACATTTTCTTTTCTTTAAAAATTCTTTGAAAATCGGCCAAAACAAGTATTCATTAATTTATTTTAATATGATTATAAGATATAGGTTTTTTTCGTGCAAGTTCAACGCAAAATTTATTACTTTTGGTTTTATTTACATACATTCCGCTATTCGAACATCATTCACAATATCGGTTTCTTTTAGCGCACATCCCTCCATTTGAATATTTTACCAAAGCAACTTTCTTTCTTTGATTGATCTACTTTTTACGAGTACTTTCTACTCTGTGATACAAATTCAGGCCAAAGTAAAATGTGCACTACATATTTCCTTTGTGGTCCATCTTCAGCCTATGCTTTCACTGAAATCTATACCACGTTTTTGCGTGGTTCCGTTACGTTTCTTAAGTTCGGAAACCGAAAGTTATACTTACGTTGTTGGCTCATCCAAGTACAGAACCGGTGGATTGCTAATCAATTCCAAAGCAATTGCCAAGCGTTTCTTCTGGCCACCTGACAATTTTCCCGTGAAAACATTGAAGCGATGATCCAGCCCCAAAAGGGATAGAATATGTTTAATGAAGTGTAGTTTTTGTTGTTTTGAAATCTTAAAGCCCAGCTTCAAATGCGCAGCAAGCATCATTATTTCGCCAACCGTCAATTGAGGTCTGAGCAAATCATCCTGATGTATGTAACAGGACAATTCTCGATATTTTTGTGAGTTTGTGGAAACCAATTTACCGTTAACCCGTATGTTACCGCTAACACCCGTATAACTGAAAATAAAAAACAGTTTCGTTTTAAATTAATCGTAAAGTCAAGCCATTTTATTTTGTGTTTATGTTTTTTATGGAAAAAAAACTTTTTCAAGTTCAATCGTGATTGACTACTTTGTATACGCTTCGCTTATTGTTATTAATCACATTTTATAAATAAAAAATAACAATACAAATGTTTATAGTAAACAACATTCATAACAATGGCTTAATATAGAAAGGGCGTATCTCAATTTTGTTTTGCTACTCTACAATTTGGAGAAGAAAAAACTGAATCGTTAATACGAATACAACAGCGAATCGATAATAATAATGCAATTAAAAAAATGAAATTTTCAGGAGTTTTGAGCTTTTTTTTCAATAGGCTTTAAGTACATACATATGTATGTATTTGGGGATACACTGTCTGGAAAAGTTGAAAACGAAACTTGGAAACAAATCGACACACGTCCCGTTCTATATGAAGCCAAAGATGTATATTTCTTTTACTTTTACTCTGCCTAAAGAATTGTTCTGTTATCAGTCTGGTGTTCAGTTATGTGAACCATAATGCTGTGGTTTTCATGAATAACAGCGTATATCAAATTTTTCAGGGGAACCAAGAAAGCGCAAGTCTCAGTATTAATATTTTCGACTTATTTTTTAAACAGTCTTTATATCTATTAAAGATTATAATTCCAATTCCCACTAATTTTGAGGATATATTTCTAAGAATCAGGTAAAAAAAAAGTAAGAAAACAAAGTTAGAATTGGGAAAAAATGGAATACAACTCTCGTGTCTGGCCGGACACTTCAAAGCCTATTTTAGAGTTACCGGATCAGGAGAGGGAGAAAATGCTCATCGGTGACAGTAGGGTATCCAGCTGTATAGACTTCCTTGGGTAACGTCGGAGTGCATTACACTGTTCTAACGAGACCACAATGGATTTTGCTCTGATGAAAGCACTGACCTTGTTCCCGAAACTCACATATTCTTACGACCGACGAGTTTTCCATTTAGAGCTGATCCATTTGTGGTCGATTGGCCAGTGATTCGCACAATGCATTACTGGGAAAATTATTTCTTCAGCCTACCGTTCGATTATGCAGAAGTCTTCGCCGACCTTTTCAATGTGAAAAGTTTCAAATCGAATGTATAGAAACACTACTCCCTCTTTTACCCTCCCCATCACCAATTTTTCAGTTCGGTTCCGACACAATGAGTGCCTGTCCAAAAAAAAATGTCGCTGAATAAAACTGACGCCGGTAGAGAAACCCTTAAGCGGAAAAGCCAAAAACACATCTCCACGATATGGAACTTTAACGTTCTGCAACATTTTGAACTCTGTTCTGCCAATTTACAAGTTCAGATAGGCAGCGTATTTCTTTGCAAGTACATAATTCTTCTGCGAAGTTGAATTTCATGTTTATATATAATAAATGTTCTTCATGGCTCCAATTTTCAATGACCACAGAGTTCGGCTGAATTTAATCAATGGACTCGTGTGCCCTGAAACCTAGTCTGGGCCGTCTACACGTTTTGCCATTTACACGTGCTGCTGACACACAAAGAGCACATTGACGCAAAGTTATATCAAATGAAGCTTAAATTAACTCAGATTCCTTGGTTGATGGGTAGAAGTTCAACGCCCAGCCTCGATTGTAAACTCCTACTATACAAATCGATTTTGACACCAATATGGGTGCTGCGGAATTCAAAAATTTAAATATACATCGTGATTTATAAATTCCACAAGTGACTGCAGAAATTGGCAAATACACAGGCAAATATATAATAAAACACGGGACCGCAATATTTTGAACTATATTGGACACATCCCATTAAAAAACGGAACACAAAGACTCTAATTTCCAAACTTCCAGATGAAACATTTACAGAATATTTTTGTATTTAGGTCATTTATTTTATTATTACTGATTGCTACCACTAAGTTTATGTCTGACACGGGTCGGGCCTAATAATTATATCTAGATTTAAGATTTTGATACTTATTGTTAGTTCATTTTTTGAAGATACAATAAATAAATCTATAGTATATATATATAAAAGGAGAAGTGCTGCTGGATCATGTGACTTTGCACGGTGCTTTGGCACGAACTGAATAATAGACAGCAAATTAAACAGACGGCGCCAAAACAACATGATGGAAACAGGCCGCCAACATCTACCCACGCCACGATTGAAAACTCCTTTAAGTTCATAATTTTCAAAAAACGTTTAAACTACTCGTACAACAGGTTGGCATCATAAACTAGTAATTAGCAAAATTGAACATGGGTGGTTATTCATGAAAACCGCAGAATTATCGGTTGCAGCATGAAATTTTTATTTTAATTTTCCGACCTTTCAGCCAAAAACGGACGAACTCTCATTATCTGGGCTTAATGCCCTTAGAGTGTATTAACCTCCTTCTGCATTTACTACACAGCTATTGATAACTCTGTAGACATGTATATCATAGTATTTATGAATTACCCGCATATTGGGAAATATGCACTGAAGATGTGACGGCGTTCAAGAACTCTTCTTCGACAGAGTGAACTGATTTCAATTTGACAAAACAGCAAATTGTTCAGTAAATCTGTGGCGTTTTGGCAACCGCTTAAGTTCAATTTTTCAATTTGTATCTTTAAAATATCAGCATGGTTCAACTGACGTTCTATTCGGAAATCGGAAGACTAGTTGGTGCGTCCGAAGTGCATGTCATGTGTATACAGGAAAAATGATGTCAGGTTTACTTAGATTTCATTACGATTTTTGTTGAAGGTGGACCTGTAAACGGATGTTCTGATTTCAACGATTAATTTGTAATGTAAGAAATGCAGCTACGAAAATTGTTTGCTGAAATAACGGAAACATTTGCTGGAAAGCAAATTTAAATAAATTAAACAAAGAGTTTTCGTTTTCTTTCTGAACCAAATACTTTTCTTTGCAAATGCTTTCAATCAAACTATTCGCTGAATAAGCGAAATTTTTGTTTGAATGGGTGTCCTCGGCACACACTTTTGTTGTAATAGTTTTTTGTTTTTGCTGCACTTAGACATGAGACATTTTTCATTGAACCAGCGAATATATTTGCTGATAGTTTTGGAAAATCTGCAACGAACAGCTTGACGGCAAAAATCCATGTGATAACACCAACATCAAGCTGCCGTTTGTGCAACAGGTGAAATTAATTTGTTTTAAACTTGTACGATAGTTTTTCTTTAGAACTATTGTAAAAAAAAACAAATTTTGGTGCAGTTGGTTTGAAATCAAAAACACGGTTTTTATAAGAAAAATGTGCAACCAGTTGCCCGAATTTGAAATTTTGATGCAAAAAAACTTACAAAATAATCGTAATAATTAATTCGAAACGTGCCATTTGTTTTCTAAAAATAAAACAAAATATGTGAAAACCAAATATTTAAAACAAGTTTTAATTATGGGCTTAAATAAAAAAATGCAACAAAAAATTCTTTTTTTTTTTTGATAATTTTGCAGTTGAATAATTTTGTTTTAAAAGGCAAAAATATTTATAACATACTCGTAATTTGTTGTCTGTCATGCCCATTAGACGTATAACTAATTTTTAGGAAAAATTTGATATACCACCACGTGGTGGCAAATACTTGATCCTTTTTTTTAGATGCCACCGGTTCAGAAATGTGCCTCACCAAAAGAGATTTCTAAAATAAGTCTTAATATTCTTAATTTAAAATTATTTTCATTGTTATATGAAATAAATTTTTGTGATGATTTGCACAATTTGAACTGCGCAGATGTGTCTTCCCTAAAATTCTCCAGTTTATAAATGGAATGATAAAACTAATCTTATTATTATAAAGCATCTTATTATTAAGCTGTGCTATTTATTTTTTAATTTTTTTTTTATATAAAAGCAATATTTTCCGAATAAAGACTATTTTTGGGGGTGGGGGGGAGTACTTTACTTAGCTCCATTCAAAGGCTTTCGGAACATTAGAACGGCTATTAGTTGTATAAACATTTAGTAAAAATGTAATTGCGTTGAGTGCAGAAACTCTTTTCCAATTTCGTAAAACAATATCATGTATCTTTATACTTTTTACAATCCATTTGCAAAAATAAAAAGAAAAAGGTTATTTGCCTAATGCACAGATACATATTATTTGACAAGAATAAGAACAGAATATAAAATTTGGATTTTGTTTTTATTTCCGAAGTACTCGTCGCTTTACTGATTAAATAAATGATACATAATATCAAAAGTGTAATCAATTACCGGTTGAGGCAGGATGTACCACTTTAATTTTTTGACATTTGTATGGCACGTGCAAAGAGAGCATTTTTCGCCAAGGCCAAAAGCATTCAGTTAAGCAACGCCAATAACATTAATATCATACCAACTTTATCATAAGACCAAAACACAACGAACAAATTTGATTTTGAATTTTCGTTACATTCTTTATGCAATACGTCAACACTTTGTTAACAATAAAGTTAATATAGTCTCAAACAAAGGACATAAGGAAAACAAAATAGTTTCGAAATGTTGTAAATATGAATAGTCAGTCCTCTGCCGCTGTTTCACAAAAAATGTGCGGTAAAGTTAAGATTTCAGATATGAAAATCCTTTAAATTAAAAATTTATATTAAAAAAAAATAGTAATAAAAACTGCAAAATCTATACAATTTGCGAAAAGACTGATATTCGAGCGAAGCAAATTTACAAAGCAAAACTATTTTCCCATCTAGGCTCCAATGTGACAAATAATAACTTTTTTTTTTACAACTACCATTTACAAATTCTACTACAAAGTAATACAAAGTCTACAATATTGGTTTAAAGATCAAAACGATTTAGAAATTATGTGGAAGAAATTTAAACGGCATAACAATGTTCTTAATTAATTTTCCACGAAATTTGAATTTAATGTTTTATTTATTTGAACTTTGCCGTAATTGGGGTCGACGGGATATTTTTAGATATCAGCAGCAGAGTTTTACAATATTTTTATTACCCGCCAGTTTTATCAAGAAACAAAAATCGCTTTTTATGAAAGAATCAAATAAAATTTTGCTGTTTTAATTTATTTTTAATCCAGCAAGTTTGAGTCAACCAGGTTTTAGTTTTGTTTGACCGTTTACCACAAAATTCATTTCAAATACAGATTAACGCTTCTTTTATTGCCCTCAACCATTAAAATCGAATAAACAATTTATTTGCAAGATGCGTCTAAAAGATTTTTTTTTGTGCATAAGGAACATTTTTTTAATTGTAATCAGCCAAGAGAAATTTTGTGAACGTAAAATATTCTTAGAACTAATTGCTTTTGCTGCCGATCGTAATAAAGACGAAGAACGCGTTAAGATTTTTTCGAGTTAAATCAACTATTTCGTTAAAAGTCTGTACACTTTGGATGTATTTTTAGGCCACAATTTGTTAGTAATAAAATAACAAGACTTAAAACAAAATATGTAGAAGCAGAGAAAATGGCGCTCAAATCAAACAGTGTTTCCAACTTATAGTTCGGTACTTGTGAAAAAAGCACAATGTTTACGGTGGATGCATCGAATTGGGCAAAACCACGTACAAACGGTTGTTATATCTGAAAATATTGTTAATATAGTGAAACTATGCCCAAAAATGTGTTACCACTGTGTAAACTGACAATTTTTGTCTTTCAACGTTGTCGGCAAAGGGACAGTCATCGTCCACTGTATGACAACATATTGTCACACATGTGACAATCGTTAGAAAACTCTTCATTGGAATTGCCAGACATTGTGAACTCGTTTTATTATACACCGAACCATGACACTTTTGTCGGAGAAATGTTTTTATTGGCAACACTGTTTACGCCATACATACATACGGACGCTTTGAGCAACGGCTATAAATCTGGCTTCGCCGAAGTTGTTTCCAAGAAAACTTTTGTATGGAACTAAATTTTTTTATAAATAGTTCAACATCTCTCTTCTTGACATAAAGAGGGATAAATATTTTTGTTCCGAATATATTCAGTTTCAAATAGTTTAATTTAAATTTTTTTTGCGATAAACATTGAACAGTGCTGCCAACTATTTAAATGTTTCAGTCAAATAATAATAATAATAAATAATACATCGATTATGTATTAAACAAAAGGGAGAAATTTAATATTTGTTGTTTTGGCTAAATTTCCCTTAAAATAAAAACAATTATTAGATTCTTTATCATTTACACAAACATTTAAAGATGTAAACGAACAGCTCAGCAAATGTTAAATCATCTGCAGCCGTGTTGCCACCATTTATTATTACGATTCATCGATATTATAAGGCAGCTTCGACTTTCCACACTTTGAACTGTTCCAAATGGGTCATGGATCATAATGCAGAGTACTCTCAGGAAAGAAAATATTTTGCTGTAAAAAATGTCTTCGGTAGAAATGAGTGAATCGAACTTAATTATGTAATGATTGCTTTCAGTCTCCTGGCAATATCGGACAACAGATCTGGCAATTTTTCGCACTTTCATAATTTCACAATCATGTGAACGGAAAATTTTTACTGACAAATAAATTTGTTATATTTGAAATTTTTATGCATAAAAAATAGCAATTCGTGAAATTGCATAATTTCAAAAACTAAATTTAATAATTTGATTTTAATAGCCGACATTTCCTAAAGGAGAAAATGAATACATGCACCTTAAGTTTTCGATATTCCGAACGCAATTCATCCGGTCCGATTTCTTAATGGAGCTGCCTATAGAACTTATTTCAGTAGACAAAGCAAACAACTCTGGATTTGCTTGTGGTATTTCATTAGTTGCACCCTAAACTTGATTTGCAACAGCCAAAAGGGCTGTTATTAATCCCTTTTTGTTGTTTAATTGTTCCATGATAGTTCAAAATGGAATGACCATTCATTTAAATTTTTATTAATACCCAAATAGGTATAAATGGTTGTCTCGATTGCCACTGTTTAGATGCCAAGATTCGACATCATTAAGTTGTTTGAAATCAGTTGTTAATTGTTTTAATTAACTATAAAAGATATTACATATTTACTACATAAGTAAATATATTAAGTACAACTGGCACTTAAGAACACATTTTAAAAAGTTACAGTGTTCAAACCATGTAATACAATTAAAGTGAGTGAATTATTCGGCAGTGTATGTAAATAGCAGAAGAATTAACAATTTTATTAACAAACTGACGTACTACTTATAAGCACAAACACGGCACACTGTTTCCAACAGAAGACGAAAAGTTCAAACCATAAGAGTTTCACAAATTTTTAATAAATTTTTTATTACTATAAATATTTTTTTTTAGCAATTATTGAATTCAATTAATGCATCAAACTTTAAAATCATAATGAAAGTCCAGCGGAATTACACATAAGTACATATGTATGTAGTATGAATCAAACAGTCCACCAAATTTTTGGTGGAGACTCCTCCGAATTTAGTGCAAACCATAAAATTTTTGGTAAAACTCACTAGAAACTAAACACGAAATCAACAACTTATTCGAATGCGACAAAAAGAGAAATCTTCACAGCTTCAGACGGAGGATTATATTAGACAATAACAACTGAAACTTATCGGACTCAAAATGATATGTATATATATTTTATATATGAAAAACCTAGAGATTTTAGTTATTCTATGTAAAAACTGTTTGCAATTAAAAATTATATTTGCCAACACTGTTGGCAGCTTTAGTAGAAAACGAAGATATTTAGTCTGATTTAATATAGTCATTAAAGTAATTGCAATCACTTCAATTCAATTAAAATTTTATTGCAATTAATTTATATTAAATAAAATTTAATCAATCCTTTCATCACATTCATTCATAAAATCAGTTTACGAGCTTGAATGCAGTAATAAAATTAGCAATCATTAAAGTGAAATCAATTGCAATCTTCTGCTGCTATATAGAGTTTTTAAATAAAATACAAAATTGTGAAAATAACTAATTAAGTTACGGTTGGTGCTTATTGATAATGGAAAGAGAAGACAAAGCGACATAAGTCAATCACCCTTATTCCAGTTGTCAACGTGAAACAAAACGATATTGTTTTGCCTTGTTTATTTCAAATTATTATTCCAGTTGTCGTTATCGAATATTATCGGTGACTGTCAACATAGAATTTGCATTCTATTTAAGAAAATATGACGGCGATATTGTTTTGCAACGACTTTGCATTTGTCGCCGCCAATTTTCATAACGACTTGAGTTTATTTGAAGCATAAATAAATTGAAAATGGAAAAAACGGAAAAATTTAAAATAACAACTGCAACCCAGTTTGAGAAATTAGTGAAAGAGTTGCAGAAGAATCCCTCTCTGGCAGTGGGATTTCGCAGAGGCATTCTTCCAAGTAACTTCTTCAATTTTTTCACTATCCGTCATTTCGAATTTAATTCATGGGGGGCAAACTGTCATTTCCAATGCATATAGTGTTTCCGACAAAATCTTAGAAAACATTGGTTGCGGTAGTCCCAAGTTGAAATCGTTGCCAACACCTAATTGGTATGACCCTTGTGCCAAAAATCTTAACGTAGCTTTTGGAAATGTATGTTGACTTTACTACGCTTTTCAAATTAGGTATTTATTATTGTTTCTAAGACATACATATTTAAAAGCAGTCTTGCTTACTCTAAAGTAACTTTCAAATCTTTCAAAAAATAAATTATACAATCATTAAAATAATAGACTGAAATTGTTGCTAACTTGCTGTCCGGTAGGTTAAATATGTCGAATTTCTGTCTCAGAAGCTTTCGTTCTAATATGAGATTTTGTTTTCTTGAATTTTCATCATCACTCGAGTCTGCATTTATCTTACAAGTAAAAAATATTTCAATTTTTAATGAAATTTTTGGTCAAAAGTAATAAACAAAGTAAACAGCTATTTCAAATATTTAGAGATGTGTGTTTGATATGTTGACATAAACGATAAGTCGTCAACGTCGTCGTCATCCTGTTATAGAATGCAAAATTGAATTGATGATGACGTTGACACAAAATGATGTTGACACTAAAATGACGGCGACGTTGATGACGACAACTGGAATAAGGGTGAATATGTTCTTTTTTAATATCTGGAAAAATAAAATTAAGTCAGACAAATGGTATTTTGTGGAAAATATAAAGACTTTCTTGTAGATTATGATAACACTAAAACTCGTTACTTCCTTAAGTTGAGTTAGAGGGTTTATGTTTGTGACCACAGAGTCAGAGTCGGTCATAAAATAAAATAAAATCGATCAGTAAATAAAATAAAACTGATGTCTTCCATTGGACACAAAAAAAAATATAATAGTTTTCAGTTGCACACATTCGATATTCGCAACGTGACATAAATGCACTTGGAATTGGTGTAAAATACGATTTAAAAGCCACGTTGTTGTGATTGATTTCTTGACAAAAGGTTTTTAATCGGGTTGCTCGAGCGTGTAGGGGAATCGGTTTTTACAAAACTAGTAATTGTTTTGGCGGCTTCTTAAAAAGGTTTGTTTTCTTTGCATATTAACACTTTGCTCATTTTAATACAAATATGTACATATATTGTACATATGTAAGTGTAAATACTCAGAAGTATCAAAAACATACATACATTTAAATGTTAAGGGATTTTTTTCAATAAACAACAACACCGAAATCATCATGACAAAAACTGATGTTGTGGAAAATATGCAGACTTACGGAGTTTAACCTTGAGGTGAAACTAAGTACAGACTCAATGATAACCCGCTGTTTGCAATCGCTAATTTGATTGATCTGTTGGCGTAGTTCACGCAGTGGCACTCAAGAACACTTTTCGACAAAAAGGAAAAAATGAACAATACAGGCTATTCTTCAATTGCTTTTCATAGGGTCAAGGTCTTGAGTCTTCATAAATAGCCAAAAGTCCAGATAACCGCTAATCAAAGAGAAAATTTTGTCCCAAAAATATTTTATTCCTTTTTAATTATTGTACCAATTACTAATTACTACGCGAAGAATACTAAGCCAGCCTCCCCACCCTCTTTTATTTTTTCATTCGGAAGCACTCAATTTGTGGAGTGGACTATATCCGTACACATTTTCTAAACGCGTCGCAAACTTCTGTTCTATAAACAGCACTTCAGTAATTTTCATTGTTTTTGTCCCATTAAGTAACGTTCCGACATTAAGTGATCGAAAGGTACCTTACGGGACCATAATAATACCTAAAATCTGTAATTCTGTAACTACAATTTTAATAAAACTTTAGCATAGCAATCTTGAGGCAGTCCAGATTCTTAAAGAAGCGATTTGCCAAGTATGTGCTCCCGCGTAAGTCTCCGAAAATGTATAATTCCTTCCCCCTTATACTACAGAATTCTAGAAGGGATAATGTGAAACGGCCTTCTTTATATTTATCACGGATTATTTTATTTTACATAAGACCTCTGTTTTTGCATTTTGAATTTTTTGTTCTTACTGTTCTCCCAACATCAAATTAATCTGTTGACTGACGAGGTAATTTGTGTCTCCGACAATAACAGATTTGCAGGCGCTTGGCGGTATATTTTAGGGTTTGCGCGGGGTACTAAACAAATTTGAAAATTAAATTTAAAACTAATTTTTTTTATTATAAATAAAGTTTGACAGCAGTTACTTCATGCTCGAATTTTTTATCCAATTTTATTTAGTTTTATATGCATCTTGATTGCCGCCTTTTTCACGAATCGGAAACCTAAATTGTAGGCGATAAGCGTTTTTCACAACATGGTTACAAGCAGCCCGCATAAACAACTAGATGGTATGGACTGGATGCCATCACTCTTATAAAAATCAAGTAACTTGATACATCGCAACCAAAATCTTATATTTTATAAAATTAAAAAATCCTATGAAATGTCGATAAAAGAAAATTTCGTTGACGTAGACGTCGTAGAACAAGTTTCAGTGAAAGTTCAAAACTATCCAAAAAAAGGTTTAAAACAGCGCCCTAATATCTAGTAACAATTATGTACTTTTATTAGTAACGATTTATTTACCTGAAGCCACTCATCACATTGAGCAAAGTGCTTTTTCCGGAACCTGAAGGTCCCATTATAGCTGTTAATTCACCAGAGCGAAATGCACCATTGATACCATGAAGAATTTCTTTTGTTACTGAAATTAAAAGAGGTAAAATTAGAAAAAAAACCTTTAGTAGGCTAAAATAAAACGTCTTTCATTCTATCTTATAACGATTAATAGTGATTTCTCAGTTTGCACGAAAAGCGTCGCCCTGTACCACAGAGATGAAAATACTCACTAACACAGCCAAGTTACGTTAAGTTTGTTATGCACAAAAATGATTTATGGCGAGTACGGGAGCCAATGGTTCACTATAAACAGAAATCGTAATAAAATCCATGAAAAAACCCCATATCATTTTTTTCTATGTATAAGAAAAATTTTCCAATCAGCTGATATAGACAGTTGCCATGTGAACTCTTGATTTATGTTAAAGATTTTAATTCGTATCAACATTTTGAGTTCTTAATTTGAAGAAAAAGGTGGTATTAAAGGGCAGCGGTTTTATATTTGGCCTTTATCGATTTCAACGACAAGAAAAGTGTTAATGTTTTTAGTTCTGTTCATAATTTATTGGAATTGTTGTACATACGAGTACTTTTCTAAACTTTGAACTTATAAATGTAATTAAAAGTTGCTTTTGGGACTCTATTTGGAGCTATTTTTTTTTTTAAATAAGTTATATTAAACATTCTACAATTGGAAAAAATATTATATCATATAATCTTTGTTGAAAAAATTGAAAATTTTCATTAAAACCGTTTTTGCAAAATTATTCTTTGAGTCCGCAAATTCCCTTACGGGTACATATTCAAACAATTTATTAGTCAATTCAGCAGAGAATATTCTGCATATTGTACGCAAACAATAAACGCATAGAATGTACGTATGAGGTAATGCAATAATGAGAGAACTATATTATTTTATTTCACAAGTAGGAAACACTTACCGAATTTTGTTTCAGCAATTGAATATTTACTGACAGTGTATTTAATATTTTCAAACTCTATATCGACTTTTTTACAGCGTGAAAAGTTGTTGTCATACACATCATTTGCTAAATTATTCACTTTTGCTGTAGAATTTGAGTTTGACGAACTGGGCGTTGCTTGATCGATAGAAATTTCTGAACTGGCAGCTGATGAACAGCAATTTATGCTCAACACGCCTGCGCCACAGTCAGACGTTGTGGCACCACTGCCGCACCCACTTAGGGGTTTAATATCATTTATTACAGTCATTTGAACACACTCGCCGAAAACTCTTTCTGCTTATTTTATACAATATTTTCTGTGCTATGGAGCAATTTGGATTTTTTCCAACAACAAGTTATCTGAAATAAAGAAAACGAGAAAAAGTAGTAATTAATATGTTTGTATTAGTACATTAAGAGGAGAATGCTGTGTTATTAAAATATTAGTTTTATATTTTAATTTAAGACTAATTAATGTTTAATTTAATGTAAATTGTTACAAAAACAAACGTTTAACTAAAAACAACTTGGCCAGCAGGTTTCCAATTAGAAATAAAACGTTTCTTATATAAAATTTTAATCTAAGCAGCTAAAAAAAAATGTTCGATTAATTACGACTGACTTAAACGCAAACTTCTGCACTAACGAGTATTTAATCGAATAACGAAAAAAATTGATTAGAAACAATTTTAAAAAAATCTACTTCGCAATATGTAGGAGCAACACTTATTTCTACACTATGACAACGGAGTGTCTTATTTATAGCAAAATTTTGGCGTGGCTTTATCAAGTGCGGAACCGAAATAGAGGTAACTTGAATTCTGCACTCCATTTAAACGTTAGCAGCAAGCAATCGTGGGTCACGATTTTATTTGACGGAGGTTATCTGTACGAATTGTGTAGACAAATTCGAATCAATCAACTAAATTTTTATCACTCACTTCATATGAAAATATTCCTACAAAGTTAGCAAACAAATATTATTTATTATCAGTTCAAAACCGCAAAAAGTATTAAAATTATAAAAATTGTAACAGCAAAATAAGAAATTCATTATAAATATAAAAATTATATTTTCTCATTATTATTGGCAACGACATCAAGCTTTCAGAAGAAGAGCATGCGACAATTATTTAAAAAGCTCAAAAATCTACACTAAACCAACACTTTCGTGGCATGCACAAGCCTGTCGACAATTACTTATGTGCGTTTTTGCGGCACCAAAGTATGTCGCTAATTTTGGAAATAAGTTTGCATATTTTCGAATTCTGTTAAGCGTTAAGACTCAGTTTTGCCCATCGTAATACGTTCACTAGATCCATCCAGTCTAGAATGTTTGCTTTGTCCGAGCTTCGAACCAACCTGAGGTACGAGCCGAAGGTCATTCAGGAAAATTGCCTACTTGATCTTCGTTATGACCAATTGTATACAGGAAGAGTCGTCATCCGAAAAACTGGCGAACTCTTACATTCCATCCATATCCTTTTCTAAGCGATTTTAATTAAGAAAATAAGCAGCGATAAGAAGTGTTTTGTTACGATACAATTTTTGATGCATGATTCCAGCTTGTGCAAAAGCTTATTGGCTGATAAGAACCACACGAAAAACAACATCAGCTTTTGAGGAGAAGGCTATTTTTACGTACTATCGGAATAGTAATTTTCCTATATTGATTATTTTAAATATTTAAATAATAATAAATGAGGATCGTTTTTCAAGTTTTATTTTTCTATTTAAGGTTATGTTAATGACTCATTGACTTTGTTTATTAAATATGTGTATGTGACGTCAAAATATATTCGATTTGTGAGTGAGAAATAAAAGGTCGCTGGTGTAACAAATTGTGTGCAATAAACTTGCATGACTTTTAATCAGATCAAATTTTCGGAAAACGGTTTGTGTTTGTTAATAACATGTTTGTATTATAGTAACTTTGAGAGCCACTGAAATATCAATATTCCGTTTAAAATATTCTCGATTTTTTACACAGGAAAAGTTTCGCTTAATCGTAATGACTCAAAGTTATAGCTTCAAGTGGGTGCTGATGGTTGGTGTAGTGACCGCGAAGCAAGTTGCTGCCACCTCCTTAAAGATCTACAATTTAATTGTCTACTTCCTTAAAAAAGCGGTCAAATCAGTTTCTTATCAGTAACTAATATCAAACTTAAGCTTAATTAAAAGCTAATTTAGACTTGGATCAAAATCTAGTGGATTTGCATTACAAACTTAATTGTTTACGCTTCCGTTTCGTAACATTTGGAAAGACTAAATTTTTATATAATTTATTTATACAAGTTGCTTGAGAGAACAAACTCATAATGAAAAATGACTGTTTTAAGTACATTTTTTCTTTGGCAGCGTAGTATTTTTAGGTACTTCGTCTAGCACGAATCTTTATTAAATCAGTATCTACAAGATTTAAATTAAAATCTTAAAATAAACGTTGCCACGATATTCGCGATAGCAAATTTCTCTTTTTGGGAAATGAAAATACAATAGAGCAACAAAAAATTCATACGTTTTTCATGGCTGAAAATGTTTCGTTTTATTATCGATTAGGCTGTTATTGAATTGCTAAAAGAAAATACTCGTTAAAACACAAGTATTTGCTTATTTGCTACCACTATAAGCCAAAGGACATATGAATGTGTTTTATAACATTCATAATGCAAATTTCCTAAATCAATCGGTGCATATTGTTGAATACTTGAGATTTTTGAACTTTATTTTAAACTGCTAATTTCACAATAACCATTTTAATTTATAGTTTTATTTAACAAAAAACAAGGTTAAAAGTATAAAAATCAAAATAAAAATTTAAGTCACAGGAAAAAATCCATCACGTTGTCAACTCACTTGCATTTTGTAGCCCACCAGTATTTTTTCTTGCCATTAATAACTGGCAGCCAGTCAGACAAGAAAAACGCAGAAAATGGAAAAAATGTTTTAAATTAATACGAATTGATACTTTAACCCCCAAAGGCAACGTGACACTTACGTGCATAATTTTTTACTCAATTGCTGAACAAACAAAACATAAGAAAAAATTATCTGAAGTATTATTTTAAAGGCAAGCAACTTTTTGCGCGGTGCACTAAAAGGTTAACATTTTTAAATACAACTTTAAAAATAAATGGAGTCTTAAGACTTCAAACCGGTTACAAACTAAGTTATACGGTCAATAACGTTGAGTCTGGTTGATGGTGGTTTCATAAAGTGCAACAAGTGGCAATAACAACAAAAACGACAACGTATCAACAGTAGAGAAAAACTGGACAATTTAACAAGCAACAAGTATAAAAATATATAACAAAAATTTGTGGCCATCCACATGAATAGATATTGAGACCATAATTAGAAGAAGCCGGAATGTAGCAAGTTCATTTACGGCAAGAGTTGCCGCTTCGGCGACAACTGAGGAGATGTTCAATTTCCAAATGCCACTGATTAAATAATATTAAATTACAGCAGAGTCTAGTATTGGCTGTGTTGAAAAAAAAAAACGTAGAAGATTTGCAAACTAAAGTTTCCTTTTCAGTTTTATGTCAGGTATGATCTGAAAATCACTTTCACTTAAATAGAATTTGTCTTCAGCGTCGAATAGAATAAAATTATAAATTCTAAACTAAAAGAAAAGACTTTAAAGCATTTTTTTAGTGCAAAAATGGAAAATATGGACCCATTAATTGTGTAAATGTTTATTTTAGTAGTATAACTAATTAAAAGAAACACTTTAATGTGACAGACAATAGCACTAAAAATTATTTCTTAATTCTTCAAATGGCTTTTTTCGCCATCAGCTGATGCAAAATCAACTCGCAATTAATTAAAACAGGGATATTAAATTTACTTTGCGGAACAGTTATGCTTTAGGAATGAATAATTGGCAGTTGTATGTCGATCGATATTTTTTTTCTCCTATTTTTTACGTTCGGACTCTGTTAGTACCACTTTGCAAGGCCAATAAATAATAAAAGTATTTTTCATGCAAATAAATGTAAGAAAATTATATAAAAAAATAACAAAAGAGAAATGATTTTTTTCCCGAGTAACAAATTTCTTGATGCCATGGTTTTCTCTGTAAAGAACAGAAGTGTTGCTAAGGCACTACTTCGCTTTTTATATGGCCGAACGAACAGGCTAGATCATAGACCTTGAAAAAATCAATTTTCTAAAATTTTCAACACTATGAAAATTGAGCGACTTTCAATTAAATAAAGGATTTATTTTTGCGTATTTTCTTGAAACTAAAAACTAAGTTTATGTTGATTTTTCCCTTTCTAAAAATTAGTTCTCACAAATCTGTTTCAATTGCACACATGATGCCAAAAAATTGTAAAAGAATCACAAATTAGTTTTCCACAAAATCTTTTCGTTTATAACAACCCTGTTGTTTGTGGGACTGACAACAAGTTTGTCAAGTTGAGTGTCTAGTGGCGTTCATTTGTTTTTGAAGTTGACAGTGAATGGAACTGGAAACTAAAATAAAACCAGCAAAATTTAACGAGAACTTTTTTGGTCTTAAAACGTAAAAGAATAAAATAAATAACTGACATAAATTCAATTAATTAAATAAATATTTCCAAACTCTGTTCATTGATTACATTCACATATTCAATATTTTTTGCCATTTAAAAATAACATACTTTCTGTTGATTTTGATAGCGATTTTATTTATTTTCCATAAAGAGCAACTTACATATGTACAGATTTTAATAAATATAACATTTTTACATTTTATATTCAAGTTCATTTTGCAAAAACCTTGAGAAGAGAAGCAAAAGCGCACAATATTTCAGTGGCTAATTAATCTTCTAACAAAGAAGCAAACAAACAAAGAATTGATTATTCTCTACCTTATCAACAACGATGAATGTCAAAAACTCCATTTGTAATAAATAATAAATAAATTATACATATATGTATGTACAACTTGTTGTAATCTTAAATTTTATTTCTCTCTTAAATATGGAACTGACCTACAACAAGCCATTATTTATATATTTTAATCACTCATTACATTCATTTCAGTTTTATTGAGTGCTTCGATGAGTACGATAAGAGGTATTTATCACTTTCGTTTTGCGAAAGTAAGATCGTAAGACCCAAGAGCATTTCAAAATCTGGAGCATTTCGTTAACATAAATTTATGGAAAACAACGAAAGGTTAAATATGTCTGCAGGATGAAAAATATCTTCTTGTGTAAAAGCACAACGTATTCAGTAGGAGAGTAATACGGATGCAATATTTGACCAGCGGCTGGTAATCGATTGGCTTCTGATTCACTTTAAAAACGATAAAGTTTTTTACGACACTGAATGTGTTATAAAAACACCCAAAATCTATTGGGCAAACTTTTATGTTGTTATTGTAAATGTTGTAGAATTGTAAGCAAGGTAAATATATTTACGTTTACAAGAAGGTGGCAGCGCTACGGAACCCTATTATTCTAGTGGACAATCAGGCATTAAACACTTTCGTCACAGCTTTTATGCGAATTTGGTTTAACGCGCTTCCAAATAAATATTTCTTTCGGCTTTTATGCGACTTGATTTGATTTAACGCGATCTAAAAATGTATGTTGTTTAGCCACAAGACTTAGAAGATTTTAAGTTAAACTTATAGTTGGCAGCACTATAAATCGTGTGGGGCCAAAAACAACACAATTAAACCAGACTTTCCCTTGTTTATTTCAAATAAATTTGGTTGAAAGTAAGAGTGTAAGAATGCATTCAAACTTAAGTGTTAAGGTGTTTGTGTATTAAAATAAAAAAATATTCGCATTTCTGAATTTAATAAACGATAACTAATAAAATTTTGTCTATGCATTCATTTATTACGTTTGTGGTAATTATTTATAATTATATTTTTATGATAATTTAGAGTGTCAGCTATGAAACAAACTAAAAGAAATGCTATTTCTTTGGCAGACAAAATCTAAATGAATTTGAATTATGTATTTATTTTATTTTATGTGAAAACAATTTGCCTCATTTATTCCGGATACTCTATCTATGGCGTAAAAACAGAACTAGGCCAACACGACAGCAGTTTGTTGTCCCTGCTACTTTCGCCCTTATTAAATTAAATTAATATCTCCAATTAAGAATAGTATTGACAGCATAACAAAGCAAATTAGTACTTACAAATATTTGTTATTGTAAAAAAAATTAAATGACAAAATTTAAACGTTGCAATATATGTATGTACAGGGTGTTTTTTTAGAGGTATAGAACTTCGAATTGAAATAAAACACAAGAAAATCGTTTTAATGTCCATCAATTTGGCTTTATTGGAAGAATAATTTTATGCCATTAATGTTTAAATATGATTTCGGGCATGTGGCCGCCGCGGCTGGCTCGAATAAAGCCAATTCTACAGGTCCAATTTTTGATGGACAAAAGTTGATGGACAAAGCTCCAATTGCTGTGCGCGGTGGCGAATCGATTCATTCGTCCTCTTCAACACTTTGCTCTACAGCGGCAATTGTTTCTTCGGTGCGCACTGTTCGACGTCTCTGCGGATGCGTATTATCACATAGAGTAAACGTAGTGCGAAAACGATCCATGGTTAACCGAATTAATTGCTCTGATGACCATAAAATGGACGGAGCTTGCGGTAAACTTCGCGAACCATTATTTTCGAAATAAATTTGCACGATTTGCAAGCGTTGTTCTTTTGTCAGCCTGTTCATGATGAAATGGCAAACCAAACTAAATATTAATCACTTGACAGCTGACAAAATGGCCGCCAGTTAAAAAAGTGATGCCAACTTAAAGTTCTATACCTCAATAAAAAACACCCTATATGTATGTATGGATATGCGTCAAGGCAACAAAAGTACATGTGTACTAAAAACAAGTACTTAATATTTTTATATTGTAGTATTGAGTGAAATTTGTCTATATGTTGCTAAAAATTGTTCTATCTGTATATTGCCGCACTATTGTTTCCTGCATTTTTTTTTCTCTCTCTCTCTCTAGCGTGTTACGCATCAAATGAAAGCTTATATACATGATTTCTCTCGATATTTCAAACAAATTGAAAAATTTGGGTATTAAATTCCTATTCCTCATTCCCCAATTAGCCTATTTGGGTCTACACCTCGAAGAAATGTCTTTTTATAAGGTTTCATTTAATATACAATATATTTCGTTACTGTGCTCCTATTAGTTCAGAAGTTATATCCGATTATAGTTTGAATTTTACTTGTTAGGAACATCTGCAGATTCCTGAATATTTATGAAGTTTTAGAATGTTCCATTGTCACGTTTTGTCAAACATTCATCAAACTGTGGCGTTACAGGCACACAAATTATTCTCAAATGAAAATTATGCACCATTTATATAGGAAGAAGAACATCTAGAGTCACTTTGGGGGAAAATGGAAAAAGTACCACGATTGTTTAAAACGTGCTTGTTTTGGTGGTAACCCCGATGTCTGCCCCGATGTCACGGAAAAGATTAGTGTAATTGTATGGTATTGAATTTTCTTTCATTCTTTTACATCAGGGGTGGTAACCCCGATGTCTGCCCCGATGTCACGGAAAAGATTAGTGTAATTGTATGGTATTGAATTTTCTTTCATTCTTTTAACTATCAGCCTTAAAAATCGTTTCTTAACAATAACAATTTATTCTCGTCTGTGGCAACTTTATTATGAACAGTTTAACCTGCAGTGCTAGACGACTTCATAACAGGTGAAATTGTAAGTGCAGCTGATTACAATTAAAATGTTTGCTTTTGGTATTTCAAGAATAGTTAAAAAACGAAATACATGCTGGGGTATTCGCCGACATTTTTTGTTATACTGGCAACTCGAATTCGTCTTCCTACAGTGTGAACGAGCCATAAACACAGGTGAAATTGAGAGCTCAGCCAATTATTTTATGTTAAAGCTTCTTTCAAATGTCAACAGTTCAGTAGTAAAACTTTTCAATTTCACAACAACAAAATACATGCTTTAGCATTCCGCCAGTTTTGTTTTTTAGCTACGAAAATTTTAGGATTAATGAACTTTTATTATTATATTATATTTGCAGTTTTACGCAATTCATTTCTAATTTTTAATAACAAACAGTGAAACAGACAACAATCTGTTGTCTTATGTTTTCGAATTATGTAGTACATACATACATACTTACATATATGGAAAACCACAAGAAAATGTGATATGTTGAACGGAAGCAACTTGTAATTGTGATTTTAAATTAGTATTGGATTTTGTTCACACAAAACTTTTTGTTATAACTATTTGCTATTTATGAGTAACTAGGCACGATGGGGAAGAAGACGGCACTGCCGCTAGCATAAATGGAAAATATTAACATCATCGTAATAATGAGAGTTTCATGGAAATTCCGTCAAAATTTTTCGTTATATCAAAAGTTTACATGTTCTTGAATGACCATTTTTTCTGTCTTTGATGCCTGTTTCTTTTTTCCTTGCGCACAACCCTGTTCAGATGCTTCAAATTTTGTAGCAAGGGGAGTACAAACTGGTATTGGGAAACTTGACCGAATCACATATATACATGAAGTTAGCTGCAAGTTAATAGTATTGACATTGCTTTTCCTTCTGTACAAAAGACTGAATTTGTTAATAAAATGTCTATTTGGAGATACATTTTTTAATTTAAAACCTCATACTTTTGCCGCCTAATTAATTAATTGGAGTATTTTTAGCAAAATATTGAATTGTGGGCGTTCTTAATGATTTATAATACTTGTAACTCGTCTTATATGTATGTATATGAACTTTATTAAATGAAATCAAGTACGTAATTAATATTACATTAATTCAGATACATGGTCTTATATTTTACCTTATAATCAGACATGTCTTAAGGTCATTTTGTGTAACACACTTGTAAATACGACGTCAGCTTTTATTTTTCTAAGCAATTAATTATGAACTGACAGCCATTCAGAAAAAAAATAGCAAAAATTAACACACTATTAAAAAATATGTATATTTGCCAAGGAAAAATAAAACAGCATAAACTCAACATGTGGCTTACAACATGTGTCCGATACAAAAACGCATTATGTTGCACAAATTCCAAGTGTATTTACTACAACGTTGAGCTTTTGCACAAAATTTCTGAAGCGAAACATTCTGTAGTCCGTGTTTCTCTTTTTAAGTTATTTTAATTATGTTAACTTTAATTTTTTCTGTTAACTACGAGGCAAATAGTACCTGCTTTCAAGGTTAATAATACTGCAAACATTTTTGAATAAGATGCTGTTCACAACAGTGTCTTCTCTTAGCGCAGACAAATGACTTACTAATTATTTCCCTCGATTCGTTGCTATGAACAAATGAATTTTTCAAGTAAATTGGAAAAAACTTTATATAAGCCAGTGTCATTTAGCATTTCATAAATTGCTATTGTTTTTTATTTTTATATTCAATTGATGAAAATATTAAACAAACATTCATACATACAAAATAATTATCATAACTCCAACAAGTCAACAGGAAAACAACAAATCTTTAAATGCGCTTAATTCATTTGTTTTATAAAACAAAAGATAACGTAACTAATCTGTTTATTCATTTTCTCAGTTGGGCATTTAATTTTCCGTATGCCTTTAATTTCTCTCGACAGTAGAACGCTGTAAGTTGGAAAATGCCTGAAAAATAATTTTTCGTTCGCAACAAGGCGAGTTTATAGCAGGTACAACAGCACCGCACAAGCCAACGAACTCCTAAGTATCTACAGTGCGAGTTCGATTTTTGCATCTCAGAAAAGTCTGGACTGTTGCAAAAAAAAAAACTAGCTGCGAAAAACCAACTCCTTTGATTCTAAAATTTTTTCTTGATCTTTATTTTAAAAAAGTTAAGGCTTAAACTTAAATGTTCCTATTTTAGGAATGTTGAACGGTATTGCGGTCCGGATTCTGCTTATCGTTTTTTTTTTTAATTGTTTTGCTTGTGGATCTTTGATCTTACGATCTAAATTTTCTAAATTTACCAACTTTTGTTTAATTGCCAACTTTACAAATGTTTTTACAAATTCCATATTTTTGCTTAAATGACGATTAAAGAATTCCAACTAAAATCTTATGAAATAGATAAAAAGCACAAAAAAAATACATGACTGCACTAACGGGTGAGAAATGTTGTTGGAATAGCACATATTGGTGCTATATATGATCACTTTGGTAAAAAATACGTTCCTGAGTAAGATATACACAATGGAAGTGTATAAGAGTAAAAAAATATTATGTTGTACTTGTTGGGAGTCGTTTTTGAAAATATTTGCAATTATTATGCAAAAATTTGCCTGTTACCACAATGTTTGCGACTATCGTGTTCGCACTGTATGATTGTAGTTTTTAAAAAAAATTTACTGTTGAACTGTTGGCCTCCAAGGGGGGAGACTAATGGCGATTGTTTAACTTCGTATTTAAATCACAATTAAATTTGACTTTTAATTAAATAATATTATTAATTAAATAAAATAAACTTTCGCATTGGCAGCCAAAAGCAAACTAATGCAACTGTTTACAAAACTGAACAGAATTTTTGTCCTTAT
The DNA here is from genome assembly GCA_932526305.1 of Epicampocera succincta. Taxonomy (NCBI): domain Eukaryota; kingdom Metazoa; phylum Arthropoda; class Insecta; order Diptera; family Tachinidae; genus Epicampocera; species Epicampocera succincta. The sequence continues at coordinate 44,146,088 of OW052037.1, read as the reverse complement.
ACTGGGATAAAGATACAGATATGTATGATCCTTATAAACACAAAATCAAGAAAGAAGACACAAAATCAAATAAAACAGGTAAATAAATGTAAATTTTTTTTGAAATGAAGCAGTTGTTGACTTAGATTACGTATTTCCCATTAAAGTGGAAGTGAATTTATTCGTACTTTTTGGAAATTTTAAAACATTTCTGCTTTTGTTTCACAGTTTCGAACTCAAATCACTTTTTTTTCAACTTCGGAATTTAAAGATTCGATTTTAGCAGATTTATCTTTGTTTGGGGCAGAAATTAATTATTATTTCGTTTTAATTGACGGATGATTTCCAACTCGAAAACAAATTCAAAATACCAGCGAACCTTAACGTTCAACTTTGTGGGACATCAAGTAATTCTTTTTTCCGACAAACTTCTGTCTGTACTTTCTAATCAGGTTTTTGCCCTTCAAAATACTGGCAAACGTTCGATGTCGTGGACCAGGCTACGTGATTTTTTGCTGCAAAGTACTTTCAGTTCTAATCTAACTTTATTTTATTGCTATAATGCCCTTAAGGCAAATACATTAGGAGTTGTTGGAACCACTTGCGGCAATCTAGGTCCACTTGCGTGACACATGCAAATATTTTTGGTCTGAATATGATTAACACAAACAAACTATGGATTATACATTTTTCTCTCCATATTTCCAGTAATAATATGAAAGTCCTGCTTGATTATATGAATTAATTTAAAATCAGTATATCAACTGATTGCACAACGCCAAAAGTCTTGCTTTATCTAGACCTATTCTAGTTCGATCTTAGCAAAACTTTGAAATGTTAATTATATTTTCTAACCTCATTGCCCACTGTTAAAGCGTAATTAAGGAAAACAAAAAGCCGCAAAAATCTCTTAAATTTTTTTATGTGCTATTCCATTTTAGCTTCTCCTTACACACATTTTTATTTTTTGTTGTCAATTACTTTCTTCGGCGCAATCTTTGTCTTTTTCGCGTTTTTCTTTTTTTCGATTTTTGCTGGAAATTACTAAAATAATACAATATGACTAAACAGAAATTTTAATGTTATTTGAACTTTTTGAACTTTTTTTGTGTCGACTGAATTAAATTTCACAAAGAAATGAAAACAACAATATTTAAAAAGTATTTATTTTTGTGCGTTACTTCAGCAGTTTTTTTCCTTCATGTAATTTACAATATAATTAAATATTTTTACATAAGGCAGTAAAAAAAAAAAACTGTTCTAGAAAAAGTTAATTAAGAAATTTTCTATTAGAAAATTAGTGAAGATGATATTAAAACTTTCATTCGTTCAACTGAAGAGAATGATGCGATCGGAATCGTGGGGTAGGCCAATATTTGCGAGCTGTAGTATTACGAAGGGTAGTTCCTTAAGAGATTCATATCTTTAATATCAAATAACAGATATCGTCGAAATTTCTTTCTTGAATTTTGCCCGTCGTATATTGCTGGGACTAAAGATGACTGCAAGGCTAATAGAGTCAAATCGCTTGATTTCGGTAATCAGTTCGTATCAGCTTTACTCTTCCTCTTATCGCTCATGCAGAATATCCAATGTGACATGACATGTGAGTACATTTTTACATGCAATCATCGATTATTAATTAAATCATATTTTGTTTTATTTAAAATTTTGTTTAAGAGATATTTCGTTCAAATACTTTCTTAAAGTGAAATGAATGAGCTTAAATTAATAACTCAGAGATTAGATAAGAACACAAATATAGTAAAAAAAACAAATATATTAAAAAAGAAACAAAAACTTAATAATTTGGGTTCACAGAACTTTAACAATAAATATCACTTATAACAATGTTTTGATTATCCAAATGCGACAAGTTTTATGAGACGAGATTAATGAACAACAATGAACGTTAAAAAATAATATATAAAAATATTTAAAAGAAAGAAACTGAAAAAAATTTATTTCCAAAGTTTATAATGACTGGAATGTTGCTTCATATAAAAATAAAAAGGTGAATATGTAAATATACATAAATGTGATTTATTTGCTTTATCTGCGAACAATCACCGAAAGATTTTCAGTTCTTTATGCTGTTAGTTTTCCTTTCAAAAATGAGAGTGAATCAATTATGTTCAAACTTAAGCTCATCAACACACGCCAATGCACTGCTTGATTGTTTTGAGGCTACATGTTCAAGCACGCAAATTTCTTTGATTTTTTGTGTTTCGAACCAGTTTCAAAAAACCAACAGCATGATATGTTGTGTATGGACTTAAATGTGTGCACACTCGTGCACACTAATAGGCATAATTGACTCAAGATTAATGCCATACAGTAATAGAGTCCGGGTATTACAAGGGGATTCCCACCAAAAAGCTTGTAAATAAGAGAACAGTAAAAATGTAGTTTTTTTCCAGTGAAAATTAAAAACCTGGTTTAATTTCATTTAACAGCCAGTTTATTTCACCTCTGTGAACTCTGTGCACGTGACCCTATAAACGATATACAAATTTATTTGCAAGATTTGACTTTGAACAATTTGATTCTGTGTATGTATGTACTGCATTCAAACTGTGGAAAGTTATGGCCAACAATGATTGTTTTCAAACGGAAAAATTCAACGTGTACCTGATGTTGTCTACGCCGCAAATACGTACATACATATAACTTTTCTTTTCTGTAAACGTATGCTACACTGTTTTTTGTTTGTAAACAAAATTTATATTTAATAACAACAATCAGCTGTTATTTAAAGTTCCACGTGCAAGAATTCCCTTTTGCAGCAAAAAGAAAATGTTTCTATATACTACATTTCATATGTATGTACATATGTTGTAGACAACAGGAATGTTGCCAGATACTTTTCATATGCTTTTTACTAAGGGAGCTGAGTACTACTTCTGCAATATGTTTTCACCAAAAATGTACATACATATGTATGTCATTAGGGAAGGATTTTTATGTCAACAAACTAAATAAAGAAAGAAAAACATCGGCGCACTATCTGTTATTTTTTAAAACGCCTGTTTTCATCTGTCGTGAGATTTTTAGTCTTATTTAAAAAAATAAAAACGAAAAGAATTTCGCAATATTCACCCTCTGATGTTGCGTTACATAAAGTATTACCCAATAAACTGACGTTTAAATAAAAGAATTACCGTTAGGCTGCACCATTGCATGCGTTGCCACTTTTTAAGCTTTCTATACTTTACTAAATTCAACTTACATGCTGCCACGCTTTCAGTAAGCCAACCTTTGATGTTGGGATCAGCTGGTGTGTTAATAAAAAATACTGTGTGAATTTGTAGGAAAATAGCATATTGATTGTCCGTAATTGGCGCTTACGAACGCGTATTAACGCTTACCGCTGATTCCAATTTTGTGATAGAACGCGTTAACGTATAAAACGCCTGACATGGCCTTTCAGCTTCAAGGTGATAAGGAAATTCGAAAATTTCTATTTGCAGTTTGTAGTTTGATGGCGTTCAAAAATTGCAAATACAGGCTATAGCCGGCAACGCCAATGCAAGCATAGATTAGATAAGAGCGCAGACATACATACATACATATTTTACTGAGCAATAATCAGTGAATGACGAACACAAACTCATCTTTAATCAGAAAAAAAAGGTTATGTGTAGATGAAAAATTCAAGTACACTGAACTCGCGATATGGAATGAAATGTTGGTAAGCAATTCTTCTATTATCTATACATTTGAACATTTTAAAATAGACTTCTTTGGCCTTTTGTGTCGATATCAATCGTTTTGTGCCGCTTATGCAAAACTCATCAAAATAATAATGTTCCGATTTATGGGTATGCCGAGGGTCGATTATCTCTTCGCCGACCGAATAACGGTGTCGTTGACACATTTTGAAATGGACTTTGTTGTCAGTCCATATTTCGTTGTCTTGTAAAATGCCTGACTTGTGGATTTTTAGTCAGTAGAAACCTAAAAATCTAACATGCGGCCGTTTATGGTTGCAGCAACTAATCGCGAGCACAACACAAGATGTTGATTGAAAGCTACAAACATTGTAAATGGGTGGGTGGTATGAGGGGGTATTCCCTCACCCATAAAACTAATAGATAATTTTCAAAATCCATATACATACATATGAGTCTGTGGTAAAGCAAAAGAGTGTGTATATTTCATATTTGATCATATTTTGGAGTGTATTCATACGTATGTATGTATGTGTGTGTGTACATTTACTTTGCTGTATTAATATCCATAAATAAATCATATTGACACCAGTCCTGCCAGCTGTGACAATCCCTGCAAATGCTATAAATTTCTTTAGAAAATCTAAAGCTGTTTTTGCATTACAAGCACACACAAATAAAATGCTTGTAATTGTAATAAAAATAATTTTTATCATTGATATAAAAAAAAGCCACGCATGCTACATACATATATACATACATATGTATGTGCATATTAGCTATTCCACTGCTTAAGGTGATAACGCGGCGAAGGACAAAGTACAATTGTAAATATAACAATGTTGTTGTTTGAATTGAACTAAATTTTAAATGCGAAAGAAAAAATTAAACTTCAGTGCCGCAAAATGTCGATGTCAGCCAATCTTCTCGATTCGTATGTACGCCTCAGGCATTCAATAGCAAATACATACATATGGATGTATATTGGTGGATAAAATTACATATATGTTTATTTCTTTAGTAAGAATTTAAAACCTTTGTTTCTATGCCCCTAAGGCGTGTATCCATGAGTAAAAATTATTCTTCATTCCGACATATCGTCAGCTTAAATGCAAGCGCTCGCCACTGTAATTTGATTTTTTAACAGAACAGAAGAAGCGTTGTAAAGTCTACAATAATAAAGTATGCTGTGCAATTTATTTAGGTTTTTTTTCTGAGATACGAAGACGTAACAACATTAAGCAATTTCTGGATGTACAACCAAAAATGGCACACAAATTAAAATATTACCAACATAAAGTTTGCCGGGATCTTAACAAAAATACTTATTTTTTATTTCAATAACTTTATTTTATTTACAAAAAGGAAAAAGGATTTATGATATTCATTCTTAAACTTCAATCATTCCAACGTGTTAGCAAACAGTCTTTTAGATGATAGCAATGAAATCCAAAGACTTAAAAGACTTCATGTACTTGACCTTCTCTTCCGAAAATAGAAAAAGTTAAAATTCGTTACTCTGTATTTTAATTAAAAAGTAAATTCTTCTTGTATTTATTTTGTTTTTGGTTTTTAGGAAATTCAATATATTTTATGTTGTTATTTAAAAGTTATGAAATTTGCTTATTATTTTAATTGTAAAATAGATCGCAAATAAAACAATATTAAAAAAAAAAAAATTCTTAAACTAAAAAACACATGTAAATATACATACAAATATATAAACAAATACGTACGTATGTATATATTTTAACACACAGATATAAACAACTTTTATAAAAAAAAATTGTATGTAGTTCGATAAAAAGAACCCTTATCAATCAAAAAACCGAGTTTGAATTTTTGTGGAGGTACGGCCGTTGGCAAGTACGACTAATTTGACGATATGTATGTATGTACATATGTCAATAATAGAATTTCAATGCGTGCGCATTGTTTTCAATTCAATTCTATTTGAAAATAACAATAGATCTATATAGTAAAGAATCACTTACTCAGAATAACAAAAAAAATATAACTCCATCAAAACAACAATAACTTCTACTTGGCAAATTAACAAACCCTACGACGGTTTTGCAAGAGATTAGACCGGAGAATTTTACTTATTCGTTAATACATACATACATACACATGTATATGTATGACGAAATCGTTCCGGCCGTTTTTATATTGTAAGTTGCTACCACAATGAGAGCTACAGGAACGTGTTTTACTGTATTTTTTCACAAATAAATGAAATTTTAGTTTTATTTTGACGAGTTTAAATGAAAATGAACTTAAATTACACTTCCACACATTTTCTAAAAGCAATATGTATATAAAAAAAATCATTGATACACATGTATGTGCACACATAAATAGGCAAATATGTATGTATCTGCATGCATATTGTCAGCTGAAATGCAAAAACCACATAACTTACAATTTTTCTATTCTACAGTAGAAATAAAAATTAGCATATTAAGATATTATATTGCAAATCAATTAAACCCCGATTTCTCTTCTTTTTTAATAATGTGGTTCTCCATTTCAGCCAACAATATGCTATAAATAATAGTTTAAAAATGAAACGAAAACATATTTATCTATCAATATACAATAAAACGGAGTGTGTGTGTTTGTTTGATTGTACCGAGACCAGACCTGTGGACCGAACTTCCTGAAATTTGCACAACATTTAACTCGCACTCTCGAATGAATTACAGGCTACTTTTTTCCCAACCACTCACAGTTTTTAAAATTTTCTTTTTTTATATTTTTATAATTTTGCCATTTTTTACAATTTTTTTTTTTTTGAAATTGAGGAACGGTTTTTCAGAATGTGAACCAATTTACAGAATTCGTTTTTCATATGGAAGAGCTGCACTATTTGTTTAGGATGGTAGCAAAGCACACCGCATTAATCTAGTTTAATTATAAAGTGCACATCTGTGAATTTTTCTGGCTATTTATGAGTACCTGTGAATAAAATATCAATGTGTTATAAAAAGTTTACGAACACTCCAGCATGCATTCAAGCGCGTGATGTTTCTCAGGTTGCTCCAGGCTTTTACTAAGAAAAATTTCTATTGAAATGGGAAACTTTTTTGAATGGGTTGCACTCAAACAAGTATTAGCGGCAGCACATTTTGTGCTTTAAAACAGGGAGCTCTTAAGCGACAACAATTATATTTTTTGTTGTTGCTTTTTCAGCGTTCTCTTAATCATAATGTGCAAGCGCCTTCAGAACCCGAAATCACACAACCTGAGAATTGTAAAGAAATTCATAGAATGGAAAACAATTAAGATCATCAACGGTTTGAGATGTATTTTCCAACTCTCTATACGCCAGCATTTCAAAGTTGTTAACTTGCAATTCTGTTTAATTATAAAGAAAAAAAAATTCCCAGTTACGGTACAAAAAGTAAATCACCCGAACGATACTCATGGTTCTCCATTTGTGCACACTTTTTATAAACTTTACAATATAAAAGAATTAAGCCGGTAAGGACCTGATTGACTATAATCTGTTGATTTATCTTCTTCTGTTTGATTCTAACAAAAAAAAAAAAATATAAGTGCAAGAATGACAATTCTTATTGCATAATTTATATTGTGCTGATTGTATTTCAAAATGTGCCGAGAATCCGAAAAAAATGTCCGCTGTTACGTCTTTTTTTTAAATAGCATGACATTGACGTTATATAAGACATTTATGTACATTTCTTACGTTAATTTGCCGACGAGCACGACGATGTGAAAATAACCAATATTAAATGAGCTTACGATGTCTGACAACTATTTAACAATAGCAACGAAAAGTGTTTCCACGGCTGCCAGATGTCTGATAATGCTGTTGTCCTATAAACGAGTAAATCTTTTTTTTGATAGCATTATTAAGAAATAAATTGCTAGTTCACAATATTGAAATGTCTGACTGATTTGTGTGCTGACAATATAAGCAGTTGTATTCAGAAAAATTAAAACCTACTTTAAACAGTCTCATTCATAAAATGATTTAGATCAGTTTACAATGCCTTTCTTAAAGTTTGCGTAAACCTGACATCATGAACATTGATAGTCGTAAAACCAGTTTTACAGCATATTAGTTATAGTCAACATATGCATAAATATATGTAACCATTTAGTTAATTTTGGGAGACATCCTACTTCCATTTGTCGATTTGTATGGAAAAAGGTGTATCTGACAGCACAAAGAATTTTTCTCGAATGGTGCGAAACGCACCGATTTAACAACGCTGAACGTACTTCTGTGAAAAGTGTTTTCTATTAGTGAGGGAAATTCGGGTTTACTTTCGTATTAGTGAGCTTTATCCACAGCGATGCCAATTTAACGCGTTTTGATGCACAAAATAAACCAAAAATATTTATGTATGCATTTGTAATTTTTTTTATAAAATTTCGTCCCGCCTAGACTAAATGTTCTGATCATTCCATAGTGTGTCAAAACAAGTTTTTGAATAAAACGCATTTGCATACTGTGAGCGTTCTCATTTCATTGTTGAAACACACTAAGCGGGTTTTTTCTGTTTTATTTAATTGCATTTTCACATTTCATTCCGATGTTTTCAAGAACGGTTTCATATGAAAATTGAACGATTTTTATATACAAATCTCATGAAATTTTACATACTAGTTTTAATCAAAAACATATGTATGTATGTATTATGTATATTCTAAAGATACAATATTCTCAAGATGCAATAGCAAGTAAAAATGATAATTATGCGTGCAGCTTTATAATTATTGTATATTTTGACCTTTTATAGGCAGAGAACGTTAGATACATACATACATATGTATAGAATAAATTTACTTTTACAAATATCACAAAAGATATTGATAAAGGAAATTGTCGTATTAACTTGAGACGTTATAAATTTTTCAATCAATATGATGCAAAGGTATTTGTAAATAAAAGCGAAAACAATTTTCCATTCAATAAAAAGAACCCGGGACGCAAAATATTATCCCCTGAACTGTCATGTTCGTCTTTTCGCCTTGGCTATGCTTAAAAAGTATCGCACCCAATCTAAGTGTAGCGTGTTCAATTTGTTTCTGTAAGATTTATTTCTGAAACCGGCGCAGTTGGTCTGTTTCTCTTAACCACTCTCTGTATCATGGATTTTACCCGTCTCTTTCTTCATTTGTTAATAATAAGGCCATCCCACAACATTATCCATTTTAATGCATGTGCGGCCTTTTCTTTGAAATTATTGTTTCAAATGAATAAATGTGATTTGTTGCAACGTGTGTCTTAAAATCATACTTCAACTCATACGACAATAAATATAAATATGAAATTTAATAACTTTTATACGCGGCATAATAGAAAGGAATATCTCTAAAGAATCTTCAAAAAGTCACTAAAAAATTGCGTTATGTGTTTGAAACGGCGGCAAATGAGATTCTAATGCGTTTTAAATATTTTGATATTCTAACTGCATTGTTTTACAAAAATAAATATTTACGTATGTATGTACGTATGTATTTATATACATAACTGGACTTGTTGATAAGTTCATACGTATGTATATTTATATGTACATACAAATTAACCAAAAACAACATTTAATTTTTAATTTATACAAAATTTAATTTTTAATTTATACAAAATTTTATTTTGTTCCTTTATAAAATAAAAAATGCGCACACCTTTAGTGCTGTCATCGCTGAAGTGACGGAAACAGCTGATTGCAGCCGTGACGTTGATAAAAGATTTGTTTAAAATGCATGTGCACATCAATTTCGCAAATGTTTGCATAATATATCGAAATTAAATAACAGTTTTCTAATAAAACATATTGTAAAAAAAACAAAAAAGAGAAACAAAGAAATTTAAAACAATTTACGAAACGCGTCAAAGTGATAAGGTTATTTACTTTTTTATTTTGCTTTATGCAAAAATATACAGTTGTAGTGATATTTAAGCAGTTAAATGTGTATTTTTAAGTACATATTATGTATGTATGTACCCATGTTCCCATAGGGACCATTTTACTTCCAATCAAATACAAATACAATATTAGAAACACATGAATCATGTGTTTTTTCATGAGAACTTAACAAGATATTGGACAAAAAAAAATGATGTTTTCATCTGAAATCAACACAATTGTTCAAAATTTTTTGTAGTTAATTTTATAATAGTTTTTAACCAATGAACATTTTTTTTATTATTGTAACAGTAAATGCCGAAATTCTGCCTACAAATATATTTATCGTTTATAGACAACTTCGAAAATTACCATAATTATAACTAGTTCTCGATTTAAATCCAAAGCCTAAACTCTCAAAAACTGCTTTTGTTGCTGAATTTTCGATCTTCGTTATTAGTGTGCCTTCAAACCAAAAATTTATTCTGGACCTTGTTTTTAAAAATAATGCTTTATTTGTTCAATGTGTTACATATTCAACTTTTTTATTATGATGCTTCATATATAGAATTTTTTTGCCTGAAGAAGAAGATAAAAAGCCAAATGACCTTGACCTCAAATTATAATTAAAAAAATACACATTGGAATCAGTGCCCTCACACAAAGAAAAATGAATAGTGCTTCGATTCAATATTTTATTTTCCTTGGGAAAACTTGTTTAGGAAAATTTTGTTATAAATTAAACTAGATAAGAAAGAAAACATTTTTAAATAAACTTTTTAATCTTTTTTAGATTTCATTTTTCTATTCGATGTGCAGCGCCTTTTTAAAGTTGCTTTTAAATTGCCAATATTTGTTCCTCAAGAGGTTTTCCAAATGATAAACGAAGTTTTCTTTATTTTCTTATAAAAATCAAACAACCCATATGTATATTTTACTCGCGCCTGATTTTGTTTTTCTAAGCAAAGAGCTCTTTAGTCCATAATAAAAATGGCCTTAATTTGTTCATCCATAGACCAAAATTTGTGTTATCAGCAAATATATGTAGTACATACACATTTCCTTCAATAAATTTCGTTCTATAAACAGAAAAAAAAGTTTTGCTAAAAAACCCATTTATTTACATATCGTTACCTCAATATAGAGGGGCCCTAACTCGTTTTTTTCTCAAATCGAGTTTTTTGTAAATTTCGAAAGATGATCTTCCAACACATCATTCGTAAAAAATTGACGTGATCCGTCTAAAAATAACAGAAATATAAGCAGTTGAAAAAAGTTTCGCGACTACAAAACTTTAATTGTTATTAAATTTTTTCGCTCTCCTGAAAAGTTAGGGAAACGTTACAGAGGGCCTTTCTATATTAAGGAATCGATATTTATGCACCTAGACACATTCGTACTGCTTGATATTGTGTTTTACCACATTTGTACTTTTTATTTTGTCAGGTGACAAAAAAGAGCATTAAAAAACATTTTATTTTAAATAAATTCTTAATTAAATATCCGATTTTCGACCTCACAGGCGATCAATAACTGTTCCTATTTTAAAAATGGGGCGTTGAAACACATATTGTTAGACCATTCAATTATAAGGAATTTTTAAAAATAGTAAAATTATTAATTTCTTGTAATTCCATATCGAGTCTTTGGTGCAATACCGTAGTAACTCAAAATTTGAATTTTTTCCATCTCTAACTGTTCAGATTCTACAGCTAAAAATGTCTTTATTGCCTCCAGCTATTTCGAACCATATTTATTTGCAATAATGAAATGAAATGCATTTTTCTCAGTTCGCGATTTTTTGAATTACTACGGTATTGCACCAAAGGCTCGATATGTTTGTGTGCATACATATGTTTCTATGTATTTGTAATTATATAAATACACAAGCATGTAATAATGGAAATTTCATTTAAATCTGAAAAGCTTCAATCACCTCTTTACAAAAAAAAAAGACATACATATTTAAAATAGCAAAACCACACATTTCTTTCCTGCTTATCTTTTTGTTTATTTGTTATTCATTTTATAATCACGTTTTTGCTTTACTAAAAATCCATGTAAATTTCAGCTCCTACTGCAACCCTCTGTTTTCAGTTGTGCCATCATAAATTTCATGTAGATATTTATATATATGTATGTATATACATACATACAAAAACAAAAAGATGCAAGCAAGCAACTCTCAGTTTAACAACAAGAGTCATTGACATTCACAGCATGGAAACATTAAACTGGCCCATATTTGATGTGCTCTTTTTATTATACAATTTTCAAACAGACAAAGTGAAACTTATTAATGTTGTGGCATGAGAACTTAAATTTTTGTTCAAGCGTAATTTTCAAACATAAATATGTACATATATTTTTAGTTAAAACAATTTTTAATTGAGAATTATTGTTTGTGTAAATATGTACATATGTATGTACGTACATGCATATATGCTTAGCATATGCCTCCTTTAAAACTTAGAGATAACCAACCTTTTAGAAGTCGAGAGGATTCGAACCCAAAAATTCCTTTTTACTTTTTGCACTGATTTTAGTAAACAACATACACTTTAAACTTTTGAAATCTTTGTTATCAATTTGCTTCTTTACAAATTATAGTTTATAGGTGTAATTTTTATTCATTTATTTTATGTATTACCTACATATGTATGTATGTACATATATCATATAAATATGTACGTATTTTTGTAGATAATTACTTTTTTTTTATTAAAAAAAATATATGGATGTATGTACACACAGATCTTTTATAATAATTGTTTACGAAGTTTTCTCTTTAAAAGTTCTTTGAGGGCTCTATTAAAAAATAGTCGAATGCATAATTTAATAACTTATTATCTGAAATTCGCCCTCCTCACATTTTTAATGTTAACGCGACGTATGTTGTTCAAAGACTAAATGAAACTTTCTGCTGTTTCTCATATAGGGTCTGCTTGGTCTGTTCGGGGCTGTTTATTCAGTGTTTGGCTTTTTGCGGCCAATATAATAATGTAAACAATTTTATTTATTTTTTCTTTTGACTCTCAATGTTTGCAGTCAGGGTTACCGTTGTGTATTTTGTAAAATTTAGTTATGAAGGAAAATAATATAACAACTCAACCCCAACAGAATAATTAAGAGCAAATGGCTAAGGAGAACTGTGGTACTCAATGAATGAATGTTGTGCTCTTTGATTGGCACATTCCAGCAGCAAAAGCATATTCGGTCATTGGTTGCTGTTGGTAGATTGAAAAAATTAAAACTATATAAATACAAATTGCATGCAAAGACAAAACAAATAATTGCTGCTTAAGCTTAAACATGTTGTTTACCCTAACATAGAGCGTACAATCGACGCATGGTAACTCTGTCAACGGTTGGTGGTGGAGTTTGTTTTTTGTTTTGATTTTATTTTTTATACGCACACTAACTTATTTGTTTAACATGTGGGTTTGAAAGAACGTATTGGATAATTTAAAGAATCACGGAAAGGTGTATATAAATGACGTATGTACCTATATTGTAGATTTTTCAAAGGCTGAAGGCGCTTGAGCTTTTGATTTAATTTCTATTTCAAAATAGAATGCGGTATACACTTATCTACCCACTTAGTGTTGTTGGCCCCCTGTATTCCAATTTGTTACGGTTAATCAAAGTTTGTTCAAGTCAGAGAGAGAGAGAGAGGGAGAGAGAAAGAGCGAGTTTGAAGGATTGCACGGAAGAGTCCGATATTTTTCTTTGAGCAGATTGCTAAGATTGTAAAACAATCAGCTGTTTGAATACAAATATGCAATCAAAAATTACGTAATTTATACATATGTACATACATACATATACATATACATATGTATGTATGTACGTTTTTAAAAAAGAAAATATTAATTCTGCGGCATAACTCTTTTTCTGGGAGTATGTGACTTTGCCTAAAACAAAAGTGACAAAATAGATTTTGGAAGTGACATTTGGAAAGAAATTACTGTAATAGGAATTGCAAACAATAGCGTAGCAACATGGAATTTGGGCCCAACGTTCCATAAACGAACAGGGCTCATACAGTATATGAAGACTTTTGATTGGGAAGTTATAACTAACTCAATATAACGAGCGTCATGTGATCATGCGTATGAATTGAAGATTGTTGAGCTTTAGTTCAGTCTAATGGTGCCAAGAAATATGTATGGGTTTCTTTGAATGAAAAAATTAACATTTTACAAGAGTGTAAAAGTGGTATACCCTTGACCGACCGCACTTAGAACATAATTATGTACGAAAGCTGTTCTTCAGACCGGCGCTGTTTTACAACTGAGTTGATTTTATTAGCACAAATACATATTGATTTACATATTTGTTTGGTAAAAAACTCAACGAGATTTCTGAAGAGGGAAACGATTTTAAAACAATTCTTGCTGTGTATATTTGTTATCAATAGTTCTTTAAGTTATATTATGACCAAAAAATTAGTTGAAATTATTATTTTCAAAATAATTACATTCCAACTTACTTTATAATATTAATTATTTAAATGCACAAGTTTTAAAAGATTGTAAACGATTTATTTCGCATTTAGCTGTGGCCTCTAAGTAACCTAAACTGATCTACAACTTTTTGCAAATAGTATTAATTCGAATGACCTTAAAAGTGTCGGTAAATTTTAATATTTACGCCAAAAAAGGGATTTTACTAAACAAAATTTTCTCAGATTATGCCCAAAACCAAAACGGGGCATATTAATTTAAAGCTGTACATACAGGCACAAGGTCTCTTAATAAGGCTGCCTAAACTCTGCCAGTTGAAAGCAGCCATTTTGTGTGATATGCAGCATTTTCCGAAATAATCATTTATTCAACTCATTTTGTCAAATCACAATAATATGTACATATGTATATACATACATATGTATGTATATTGTTTCATAGCACTTTGGACGTACTTCAATGAACATGATCGCCCCGACATGCATTTAAGTCCACCGGCTCTATAAACAAATAACCTATTTATATGCACAGTTTGCGGCAATGACAAGTCATTTCGCGTCAAACTCAGAAAGTCAGCTTTTTCCATACACAACTTGGGCTCTAAACCTACTAATCATTAAGAAAAAACAGTCTTCAGCAAAGGATGGGTGCGCCACAGGCAATGTTTTTGAATTTTTGACTATCCAAAAGTGTTGAACGGCCAGATGATTACCAACTGTTTTTGGTCACAATTGGATTAAGCCAATGTGGCAATACGTGCCACACATTTCATGTCATATTGGGAGTCCTGCACGAACTCTTTGAGTATATGTATGAACATGAACTAGACACCAATATTGCGTATTTTTATGGCAGTATATTTTCTCTTGTGGCGAGTTTTCTAAATCGCAGATCTGTGCGAACAAGCAAACGACTAAAAACTTTCTATGACGTCTCAAACCCATTTTATTTCATTTAAATTTATAGATAGGAGACGTATTACAAATAAAAACTTAAAAGTATGTACTACAAATAACATTGTGTAAAGTTTTAGAAAAACTTTTTCACATTTCTGTGAGTCATCCTACTGATAACGAGCAAAGTCTTGCAGAAAATATTTAGAATTACAACGAAAATAGAAAATATTGTAATTTTTGAACATCTTACAACGAATTGTGGGCACAGTCCTAGACCGCGCATCACTTTCCTAACTTTTATATTTATAAAGCCTCAAACATTTTGTTGCTTTTATGTAAAATTTTATACAAACAAAAATTCATTCACAATAAACTATTAGTTTGATTCGTTAGCATTTAAAGTCCCCAGTTTCGATAGTCGATGCCGTCGTTACTCCCGATTTTGAGAGACACAAAGAATCGCAGATATTTTTCAATAAAGTTTAATTATCACGTTTTAACAACTTGATGCTTCGAATGGCTGAATTCTGCGGAATCTGTAGAAGTCATTTCATTTTCTTATTCTCGATACTACATACAATATAGACAATTTTTTATATGCAAATCAGCAACTTATTTATCAATCATTGCATATCAATCAAATTTGTAAACATTACCGAACCTTTTACTTAAGCATTTGGTATGTTTTTGCAATATTAATTAGTATTTTTATCAGTGTGTCTTATTTCACCCCAATGGATGAGTAATGGAAATACTTATTATAAACTGACTGTCATCGTTCTTTTTTATATTTAATATTGTATAATAATTCGCATTAAAATTAGAATTTTTGCGCCATTCAGTAATTGAGGAAGATTTCAGACTATATTTTATTGAATTTCTTTTGCTCTGCTCCCTAAAACCTAAACTGGAGCGTGGATGACATGTAGTTGGACATGATTTAAAGACAATCATGCTCATGCGTTCTATTTTCTATTCGGGTTTCTTGTGTCCAAACAAAGCAGGACGATACATACATTCATACATACACATTTAATTTTTCTCAAAAATTATTAATTATTCATCAATTTCTATTTTATCCTCTTCAAAGTACTTCCCCTGAGATACGAGTATAAAATACTTGTGCCACTTCGGATTTGCACATTTTGGTATGTCCTTGAGCTCTCCAAACGAGTCGGTTTTTATATCATCAATCGTCACAACACGCCGCCCTTTCATGGGGTTCTTTAATCTTGGGAAGGGAAAAAAGTTGAAGACGGCAACTCGGCAGAATAAGTGGCAAAAAATATTGCCCCTCATGAACAAACACGGTTCGACGATTCTCCATAACAACGTTTTAACGTTCTCAATATTTTCATTTGTTATTGATGTGCCGGGGCGTCTATTCACATCATATCGACCTTCTAGGAAAAGCTTTCTTTCTGACTTAGAATACAATGACTGTTAATATTTCAACTACTTTTGAGCACTTAATTCCATTTTTTACGCAAAATTTCATGCAATCTCATTCAAATCCACTTTTTTCAACAACAGAAAATCGCCGAACATGCAAAACTCTGCCAACTTTTACGCTTTCACAAACAAACTAAACATGTTAAAAAGAAGATCTTTTGTAAAAAATTAGGTTTTTCCGCTAACAGTGGCCGTTAATGGATTATTTAACAAACCGATTAGCTTTAACTTAAATAAGGTTTTTATTTCATAAGCAATGACCAAGAAACTAGTAGTCACATTGGGTTTCTTGTCGAAAACAAAGCTTTCATTGTAATTATTTATGTAATATAAAAATAATCCTCAGTAAGAGTGACATTTTCATACTTTAAGTGATAAAAAAGCAATTACACTATTTTAGCGTTTAATTATTACACTCTATTATTCGTTCGCTAAAATGCAAATGATGTCGTATCTAAAGGTCGAAAGTAAATATTATCATAAGTTACACATTAACTATTGTTTTGTCAAAGATCATTTATTTATAATTAAAGCTAATGACATTTGTTGGGGTTTTATAATAAAAATTGAAGAAAAATTTCCACAAAACGAGTCTTGATTGCATTTTTGCACCCGGCCTAGCACCATATTAACTTTTTAAGATTATGGAGTGATTCGTGGGATTACTAAAGTTCTTCCCGTAAAAGAAAAAAATTAAACAAACACAAAAACCATTGAAGCTAATGCGTGTGTTCACACCGAAATTTTTAGATTTATGTCCACTAAGCGTTCTCCACCTAACAACATAACCTTAAACATGAACATATTTGTGATTACATGCTGCCGACGCTATTGCTTATGTTCATAAATAAATATTGAGCATGAAGACAGGCAGTTAAATTAACTTTATTTTAACTTTAATTTAACTTTATTTTTTCTCTAACGCAAATTTCCACAATGCAAAGTGTTGTTGAAGTCACTTTAATCCAATTTAACTTGCTCGTTTTGAAAATAGCGCTCATATTTAAGGCATTCACTATTATAAGTGTTCATACTAGAGTTCCGAAAAAGAGCTCGCCAGACCCAGAGTTCTTTAATACCACGGATGAGCGTATACAAATTAAGTAGACGGAAGCTGCGGATGTTCTTACAATGAAAACTATTCATGTCGTAAAAGAAGCATTCAAGGGCCTTAACCCTGAACACTTATGAACCTCCTCAATCAGGCAAGACTAAATTATTTTATTACCCTTTATCTCTTTATGCCCCAAGAACATTCATACCACCTTTGACCGAACATTTAACACATATACATACGTACTAATTTTTGGGCCCGTATTTTAATGTATATTTTAGGCTAAAATGGAGAGAGTAAAGATCAGGTTTACCACCTTTCTGCAATGTAAATTGCCTGCACTATATAGAAGTGTTTTCTGTCCTCAACTTTCACTTTCCTCATAAGCTATTTCCAATTAATTTTTTTCAAATGAACTTTTCTCACCTCATTTAAAACACCAGTTCAGTTACTTTTCGCCACATTACAAATAATTTGTTTTTAATTATTATTTCAAATTATTTATTTAATTCATTTATAATTCTTTTAATCTTTAAACTAAATGATTGCTTTAATAAATTCATAGTTTTTAAATTCCAAATAGTAATTAACGATTGAATGTTAAGACCGCTTTACAGCATATTTTGCAACACAGAGATCTTAAGTAAATCGAGCACGCTGGCTGACACGTGTGACCAAGAGTAATTTAAGAAGTAATTTTTTTATTTGTATTATATTTACTTCTATTAAAAGTTAAACACGGCGTATTATTTATTGAGATAAGAGCGCATAGGGTATCCTGAAAGTCAATGTTCTATTAAAGATTTGGTAAGTAAGTAGATTTGTTCTTACAGCCCCTAGACAAATTATAAGGTAAAGCTGGCTATCACCGATATTTCGAAAGTAATTTCGACAACCTTTTGTAAAACACAATTTTTAAACCATTCTTAAGGGGCACGCATTGAAAGCAAATCTATTATTATATATATTTGTAGATAAGTCAAAAGATGTCCCATTTATAGCATGCAGGGACATGAATGATACGAACTATTCATTCAAAAAGCAACATACATGTATGTATATACTACGCATCCATACGTGAATTTGGAATGCATTTATGTCAGCACATGCTGACACTTCACCAACTCCACAGGCGTGAACTGGTCCACGATTCACTAACGCCACCATTTGGCTTGTAAGGCTCACCCAGATGGCAATTTCTTATAACATGTAGCACAGCACAAATCATAAACCCCTTGCTGGAGAGCTTGGGCTATCTATCACTACTGTTTTTCAATTCGCCAGAAAGGTTAGGGAGGACAAGGCACCAGAGGCCGAAATCCTCAAACAACATCTGACTCGCCTGTACATTCCCCTCGACACAGTGCCTGTGGCAAGATAACATCACCTCGAAGACACAACTTCTTCCAGCGATTTTAGGTTCAAACCACAACCAGAACGTTTCAGCTCCTCAATCTAAGACTCGGCCACGTTTGCCCCCATTGTACCAATTGACAATGAAGAACCCGTACAACCGAAGTCATGCAAGAACTGCCTACAATTTTGGCTGCCCGAAAAGCAGTAAGGCATTCTGGTGCTGGTCATAGGTTGAGGTGCCTAGTTTGGCTGAAACAGTCTGGGCTTTGGTAGATACCGGAGTAGAAATTTACGCTCGATGATCCAAATGTCCTTGCAACAGATTTATGTTCTTCGTAAGGAACTAGAAGGTGGGGAATGTACACTGGCAGTTGCTGTCACCTTACTTTTCAATAGACTTGAATACATACATATTTAAACATTCAACAGTTCTCATTTTCATATTTTTTGTAATTAAATTGTGAAGCTTTAAAGCGATTAAATAAACTCAGTTGTTTAAATGCCTGCTACTTTAACAGTTTTTGTATTTAAATTAAAAAATAAAAAATAAAAAATGTTTTAGATTGCGAAATCTTCAATCGCTGGAAACGTGATCAGTCTATGACAAAAATATTATTTAATAGCGCAAATTACATATTGTTTTGATTTCTTTTTATTGCAAGTTTTTTGTTTTTTCTGTTTTTGTTCGCTGATAAGAAACAAGAATTGCAAAAAAACTTGTTTCTAGATCATTTCAAGTACAGATTTTGCTTTCACTTGAAAAGCATCCAAACACACATTTTCAAAACTGACATAAACGGAAATCGTTGGTTCTACGTTGAAATATTATAGATTATGGAAAAAACTTAAACTCTGGCTTGGCAAACAAACAAACAACTACTTTTTCCTCAGATTAGATTTCTGTGCCATTGTTTCATGTACATACAAATTTTTATTCAAGACGTAGGAAAAAATCTCTGATGGCCAGTTTTCAATTTTACATTTAAATGCAAGATTAGCTAATTTTCATTTCAATTTAAGAAAATTTTAAACGCGTTTTACTTAACGAGAACGGTGCCAGTTGTTTTTAGTAATAATTTAAGTTATTTCATATGGAAATTGCCGACGAAATGTGAAGTGTTCAGCCTGCTGCAAATGACACTTGAGTTAATTTCTTAAGCAGCTGATTATATTTTCTATATAATTTTGTTTTTTCAACTGAATGCAAATTTGGACAAATGTAAAAAATAAAAAACAGTAACTTTTAATCGAGATGGACGCTATTAATAATAAAATAGCAAACAATAAATTAATATCGTGCAATTTTTAGTGTCTGGTGAGGAAAAGTAAGTTGTTAACTTATTTATGATGGTGGTAAATACATACATAAGAGCTCCACAGAAAAAGAGTGTTGGTGTTATTTACCGTAATTTCAAGTTGATTCCGACAAAATTGATCAAAATGAGCTTATTTGTAGGCGAAATTCTTTAGATACACTTTGATTTCGTCTAAAATCATGAAACTGCGTAATTTTGTGCGACGCTAATTGGGCTGTTTAACTGAAAGTAAAGTATGGCAGCATCATTTAATTTTGAACTGTTATGGAAAAAGTTTTGCAGAACAGCTGTTTGTTATTGGATAAACAGAATTATTTTTCATTTAATTCTTTACCGTCATTTAAAGTCATTTTTTATTAAACTACTTGTTTAGCATAAAATTGAAATGTATGTACAAGGTGGCCCAATAGTAATCCTCCTATCAGAAAATGCTATAAATTTTGCGATTGGCCCCTAATGTCAGTTCTGTTTTGGCATTTGTGTAGTAAACACATGCGAAATACACGATAATAAACAATGTTACGCTACACTGCTGCAGAACGCGGAATATTGGTGACTATTTATTTGACTAATAATCGGTCGGTGACTTTGGCACAACCTGAATTTCATCGCAGATTTCCTAGCCGCCCAACGCCTACTGGTGAAACACTGTGACGTTTAGCCGCTCGCCTCGAGATTGGCACAACACGAGATGCTGCCAGGCGTGGCAGACCCCGGAGTAGCCGTTCTGCAGAGAATATTGCTGCTGTAGCTGAGGATGTCATGGAAGCGCCGTCGACATCGACCAGACGACGTGCCACGCAAATGGGTGTCAGTCGACGGTCTTTACAGCGAATTTTGGTACAAGATTTAAAGATGTTTCCGTACAAAGTCCAGACGGTGCATCAGCTGTTAGCTGCTGACCGCCAATCGCGTCTAACATACGCTCAAGCCATCCTTAATCACCACCAAGAGATATTTTCATCAAAAATAATCATGAGTGATGAGGCCCATTTCCATCTTAGCGGGTACGTAAATAAGCAAAATGTACGCTTCTGGGGCACTGAAAATCCGCGTGTAACCCACGAAGAGCCATTACACCCGCTTAAAGGCACTGTATGGTGTCCTGTTTTCGCTGGAGGAGTCATCGAACCTTTTTTCTACGAAGACGTCGCGGTCCAAACGGTCACTGTGAATGGTGAGCGCTACAGAGCAATGATCAACGAGTTCTTTTTGCCGCAACTTGATGAATTGGGATTGGAAAACATGTGCTTCCAACAGGACGGTGCAACGGCACACACTGCACGTGCCACAACCGATATGCTGAAGGATGCATTTCCCGGGCGCCTAATCTCCCGGTTTGGCGATTTGTACTGGCCAGCAAGATCGCCTGATTTGACCGCTCCAGACTTCTTTTTGTGGGGCTTTTTGAAGTCGCGGGTTTATGTCAACAAGCCTCAGACTCTTGCAGCTCTTAAAGACAATATCCGTCAAGAATGTGAGGACCTATCGCCGGAAGTTTTGGACAAAGTGATGGAAAATGCCATAAAAAGGGCTCAAATGACAATCAACTGTGGCGGCGGCCATTTACATGACATCATATTCTCGACTTGATGTAAAAAAAATTAAAAGACCAAATAAAAATAGTCCACAAGAATAATTAAAGTTTTTCATTTTTTTTAAATTACAGCCAAAAAAAGTCGGAAGGTTATTTTTGCGCCACCATGTATGTACATATGTACATACATACATACACATGTCGTCATGTCGTAGTTTTATTTACTTTTCTACACACAGTTTATTACGCAGGTACCACAAAATGGACCTGTCAATTTGGCACCTCGTTCTACATTTTGTGGAGATACATACATATGTATCTACATATGTATATCAAATTTCAGTTCTATAGTGATAAACCATCAAAAATTATTTGTTTAAGAGCCAACACTCGAGGCGCTATTAATAAAATAAGTCCGGGTATGATGAAAAGAGTGGTGTGAAATTTTACCAACGATGGCGTTCACAAGGCGCAGCCGGGTAGCCATATGCCAGAAATTCTATATAACATAAAGTTTGTGAACCAAAATTTTAATACTTCACCTATTACTTGTATAATAAAAAAAGCCTAGAGTTCAAGACGACCAATTTACCGATTTTGCAATACTTTTTAATGACTAATTTTTGAACAGAACAATTTTCAATTTAGTATAAAATATATCCTGCAAACTTCGTAATTTCACAACAGCGTCCCTTAACCGTTTCGAGCGGTAATGACAAAAAAAAGAACGATTTAATAAAAAGTTTTTACAGGCTTAGCTCGCAAATATAAAGAAAATAATATGAGACTAACATATAATTTCCGATGTTATTCGTATAAAGCATTCTAATTGAAATACGTCTCCATTTCTTAAATAAATTTGGATCTGTTCTTACACAAAACTATTACTGTCTACATGACTTTGGTCGCGTATTTTATTAAACTCATTGATGAATTAATTTTTTTTCTTCATTTAAATGCAAATGTTGAGACGTCAATAAAACCTCATTTAAATGCAGGACACACACCTTTATAAAAGAGATGTTTAGCTTGTTTGCATTTATGGAGAAATTTAAATTCTATTTTGACGTATTGAAAATAATATTTTGCTTTTAACAAAACTTTATATAGGATTCATAAAAATAGTTCATTGCCCCTTTCACAGTCCTTTTTGTTTGATAACAAGAAAATGGTTTATTAAAAACAATAGGGATCATTTTAATTTACGAAGTCTGTTCGAAAAATGTGTTAATTAAAATTTTCTCAATATACATATACATATATAAATTTTATACCTGTGCCAACGTTTTTTCCATCACACCTTAAAATTGATAATGCACATGCCATAATCTTTAATAACTGAACACGTCAGTACTGAATTCGTTTGGACAATTCATTCATTCGCTTAAATAATTTTGATAAAATCTTAAAAATGCATAAGTTTTGGATTTCAATACAAAGGAAAATTACAAATGCAAAAAAAAAATGTCAACAGTAGCGTAATGAAAAAGAATGAAAATTTGGGATGGTTGACAAAAATGTTCTTAGACAAATTCAGCAATTGTCCTTAACTGATGAGCTCACTCACGAATCGAAAATAAATAAAACTATCAGACATACATACATAGATATGATAAAAATCGAAGCGATTTGAAATGAAATCGTAGGCTCAAAACGTATGATATTGTTTTAGGTATGGATTTCCAAATCTATTTTATTGTAAAGTAGCTACAAAAACATCTTTAGTGTGTGCTGGTTTATTGCTCAACTTCTTGATTTTGCGTAAGAAAGAAAGAGAAAGAACAACAAATTGTATACACTGCTATTTCATCATTCTCCCACAAAATGTAAATTTCAGCAACAAAAGCTGATGCGTGTGAACCGGCATTTTGAATTTCAAAAAAAGCATTTTAATTTTAAACATTAAAAAAGTAAGAAATCTACAGAAAATATTAACCACGTATGTACATATGTAGGTGGCGTCTGAAGATTCCCAACATATAGTATTGACAATTTTGTACAAAACAGCAAAAAGCGTCGAATGTATGTAAGTATGTACATACATATGTATTTTATTTTTGTTAAATGAAATGCTAAAAACGAACTTAAAAAAGTAATCAGCTCCGCCGTCTGAAACTGCCCTGTAATGAATTCGCGTTTTTACATGTTTATTAGTCATGGAAAAAGTTGAAACATGAAATCGCTTTCAATTGTTTATTGTGTATCACAGTGTTTTATATCACAAATTTGACTTTAATTATAAAAAAATCTTGTTCGCTTCATTCAAATATCTTCATTTCAATATCATTAGCTGAAATGCAAATACATATGTACATATGTATTTTGATAGATTATTATGCATATCAACCACATTAATATGTAAATATTTAAATACATACATGTGTATGTAATATATATGTACATACATATGTATGTACCTATTTTAGGAACAATTGTTTTTTTTCTGTTGTTACTGATACACTTATACGTGTTGATATATACATACATATAAATACTATACATACATATGTACATACACAAGTGAATTTTCACTACTACTTTGTTTCTAAGATGGTCCAGCCGTTGCTGTACATATAAACTATATACAGATGTATGTACATATGTACGTGTTTAGTATGCACATACATACATATAAGTATGTATATGCATAAGTACATACATAAG
Organism: Epicampocera succincta; assembly: GCA_932526305.1. Classification (NCBI taxonomy): domain Eukaryota; kingdom Metazoa; phylum Arthropoda; class Insecta; order Diptera; family Tachinidae; genus Epicampocera; species Epicampocera succincta. Next base: position 44,121,821 of record OW052037.1, on the reverse strand, counting down.
TAAATACACACACGCGTACATATGTAAATTTATTATAATAATAATACTGGTATTTATACAAAAATGATTAATAAGCCATGTTGTAATTACCATGATTAATAACTGTTGTCAATTTGCTAACAAATGGATGTCTATTCACTTAAAGAACATACATATTAATTGTAATCAAATACATATTTATTTAAATGCATCTGATTATTTGTTTGAACAATCGACGCAACTTACATACATATGTACATATGTATGTGTGTATATTCGATAATGCACACATATATTTATGTATGTAGGTATGCAATGGTGTGTACATATATATATATATATGTATATAACCATTCATCTATATAATGTAGTTCCTTATTTTATTCAAATAAAATAAATAAAATTTCATTTTAAATTTACCACTAATACAAAAAAAATAAATTGCACAATTAGAAGGATACATTAAGCAGCTGTCCTGTAAAGTTGCCACAAAGCTTAGGACAGAATATAAGAATCTGGTAGTAGAAAATATCTAATTCTAAAAATATTCTGTAATAAGATAGGAGTGAAAACTTCTTGCAAAAGCACATACTATTTACATATACATATATATAAGCAAGTACAGATTTATTTTCATGTGTAAAATAATAAACGGAAGGGAACTCAAATTCGAATAATTAAGTTAGAAATTAAGCCATTTTAAAAAGCCTCCCGAAATTTTTTTTTAAAATTAACGGATTCTTTCAAAGCTGTTGCAGCCCTGAAGTTATTGTGAATTGACCGTTGTAATTCCTCGATAGCATTAAGAGTTAAGAAGAAGAAGACAAACGCGTGTTTGTTTTTATTTCTAATATAAAAAATGAAAGTAACAAGGTATAAGAAATCTCACAAAACTTTAATGTTTTTTGCAACTCATTTCAATTATCGAGCACCATATCAAGTGTTAATTGATGCCACGTTTTGTCAAGCAGCATTAAAAGTGGGTATACTCATGTGCAGAATTTTGATGCAGCAGTTTCATACATTTTTTTTGTATATTTAGAATAAAGTGATTATTGAAGAACAAATAAGAAAATATTTTCAAGCCCAAGCAAAGCTTTTGACAACACAATGCATTATTTTAGAGGCCGAATCTTTAGGGTCAACTCTGTCGGGCGCAACTCAAATAGTTAAACAATTTCATGTGCACAAATGTGGTCATGAAGGAAAGCCAGTGACTGCCGCTGACTGTATTAAGCAAATGGTAAGCAATTTAATAATCTTAAAACAATGTGCTTATAAAAGATTTATTTTTAGACAAAGGATTCTCGTTATATAGTTGCTAGCCAAGATCGTGCTTTACAAGGAAGCCTCCGCAAGGTGCCTGGACGGTGTTTGCTGTATCTTCATAAAGCTGCACCGGTATTGGAGGCCCCATCGGATGCTTCAAAGAAATGGGTGCACAAAAAAGCAAATAATCTTTTACCTAAGGAGGCAGAAAAGCAAATCTTTCTCCTGAAACAAAAAGAAGGGTTGGTTACAAAAGATGGAGACCAACCAAGACGTAAACCAAAAGGACCTAAGAACCCTAATCCCTTATCGTGTAAAAAGAGTAAAAAACAGAATGGACAGCAGAAAATGCAAAACAGAACCTCAAATGTTCCTGAAGGTCATAAAATTGCTGACAAAAGTAAAACCAGCATGAAACCTAAAAGAAAACGTATCAAATTACCGGCTCATGTAAAAGAAGTAATTCTGCATAAACCGTGATGACAAATAAAGTAAGTTTACATTTTTAAATGATATGAAATTAACCATTAGAGGATCAAATAAAATTAAACTTTTGTTTTCTAAGACTTAAATGTATTTATAAAAATCTAAACGTTAGTTTCTAGACATTATGTTACTAAAATAGTTCAATGAGCGAAACCGATACAATATATTTGTTGTTTGACCAATATTTTAAGCTAAATATGTATGTATATTAGATAGTGTTTGGTAAGTCGACTTCGATATTTGGTGAAAAAGAACGATATTTTATTATTTAATTTTTCATATCCAACTTTATACTTAAATCAATTGGCACAGTTTAAATTAAGGGAGCGTAGAATTAAAAACATGACATTTATAAAAGAGAAAAGTTTTTTTCCGAAAATTATTTCTGTAATTATTAGAAAAATTATTTTGGATATTTAAATTACTTGTGCAAAAACAAAATGAAATGTATACAAAAAGTTATAATCACTTTTTAAGATATAGTTGTGATTTAAGTAAAATGACTTCGTAACTTTAAAGAATTACATATTTGTGTCCTCCCCTTTTACTCTCAGAATATCTCAAAAAAATCTGAAACTTATTACTAGATTTCCGAACACAATCTGTGTATGTTTGAATTTGTGAGAGGCAATGGCGGCACGCGGCACATACCTACTTGAAATATATGGGAAAACCCTATAACGTTCCTGTGTATACATAGCAACATTCTTTATTGATTGAAAATATTGCAAAGTAGTCCAAAATATAAAAATACTGCGTACCATAAACTGGCAATAATGAAAGAAGTTTTTCCGCAAAATTAATGTTGATGCTTATTGCTACAATGAAATACTACAAGTCATTTTATTCATTTCCTTTTTATTAAAATACCCTAACCTTAATTGTGTTCTTTAAATGATGGTAAATTCTAATTTTTTTATTTTTAATTTAATATGTTCTAATTTTTTTACTTTTACAAATCTAAATTCACCACTGTTTGATGCTTCACACATGCATATTTTAAAGCTTCCCTTCTCTTATTTTATTTAAAGTATTTTGAGTCATAAACTGCTTCACAATTACAGTCAATAAAGTATATCTTGATACATAAGCCAGAAAATTCACAGGAAATAAACCACACCACACAAATTCCATTTTGTTTGCCAAAGCCGTTGCGAACAGAAATCCACATCTTTCTATTGTTAAGCGCTTTTGATTTTTGGTACTCAAACCTAATTTATGATTTGGTTTAGCAGTAAATGCTTCATTTAAAAAATCTGTAGCAACTGGACCGGGATTGAAAATAGTTACATCTAAAGATGGATGCTCCATAGACAAACATTTAATATAAGCGTTCAAAGCATGTTTGGCGCCGCAGTAGCTGGCCGAGAAAGGAGCGCTGGTAATGCCTGCGATACTAGAAGTCACCGCAACATGACCCTTTCCACCTGCTTGTTCTAAAAAATAGTTCACCACTAAACGGCTCAGACTCAGCACAGAAAATACATCCAGCTCAAAGAGATCTCTATCTACTTGCACATCAATGTCTTCCCAATTGGCGCGCTGTGATCGGCCAGCATTATTGACTAAAATATTCAATTTCCCGAAATAGTTCAATACGTCTATAAGGCACTTGTTGTGATTATCCAGTTTTAATATATCCATTGGCAGTACTAAGACGTCTTTTGCAGCTAACAAACCTTTGGCTTCTGCCAAACATTCCTTTTTTACTTCTTCCAAGAGAGCTTCACGTCTGGCCGAAAGAACTAATCTAACGCCATGGCGCGCCAGGTTTAAAGCCAAGCCTTTACCAATTCCACTTGATGCTCCAGTTATCCACACTACTTGCCCACGCAAGGTGGATATATGGTGTCCAAAACGTATTTTAAACCACAGAGCTACATTGCAGTCTAAAGAGATCCACAGTACAAAGTAAATTACACAGTAAGCAACAACAAATATGCCAAAAAATTCAAAGACGTTCATGGCATCTATCTGTGAACCGTATTTACATATAATTACTGAAAGTTGTCTGGCCTTTGATGCACTTTATTAAAAAAGATTACAATAAGAAACCAAAAAAAGAATTTGTAAAACAGCTGTCTGACCGAAATAAAAATAGCACAGGTGGCAATTTTGCAACGCTGCAAAAATGAAACAGTTTGTACATTAATAATAAATAAACGAAATAAACATTGGGGGCGTAGTTGTTGCACAACTCTAGAAATCCATAGTTGGCATCCGTTAAGCTCAATAGTTACGTGCTTTAATAACTTTTGACTAACGGTTTGTGTGAGGAACTTCATTGTAGGTAATAACTACTATTTCAGAAATATTTTTATTAATTGCAAAACAACAGAAAGTCGATCACTGAAAAACACGTAAGTCCAAGTTACGGTTTGAATGTCTCTTTAATTTATATAAATAAACTTTCAAGGTTACTTCACTTATGACGTTAAAACTAAAATATGGCATCTGAAGTAGCCGTAAAGAAACAGGTTTTCCTTAAATTGTTTAGAATTAAACTGAATTTTAATCAAAACTATATATGTAGGTGACTAAAGCTAGGGTATCTTACTAAATTACAAGTTTATTTAAACAATCAAGTATATAATATATTTCCAATATTTTCACATATTTTTGCAATTTGCTCTTTTGAAGCATGTTCCGCTGCCAAAATAGCATTGCCAACAGCTATAGTTTCTTTAATTGTTTTTGCCTTAATCCAGATTCTTCCATTCAGTCCGATAGCAATCTCAAATGGCATTTCTTTAGTTAGTGCTCCTAAGAGCGGACAGTCTTCTCTCAAGATCATACGGGCTAAACCAAGACTACAGTTGAACACAAATCCTTCTGAAAGTACTCCCAGTTTCCCTTTTTTACCCATTGAATTTACACACACTAGTTCCGGTTCAAAATCTTTACTGGCTAGAATAAGACGTGCGTATACTAAGTCGCCAGTGTTTACATCTGGTCTATTTTTCTTTGTGGCTTGTTCGAATGCCAAATAGGAAAGAGAAGCTTGTTCGCAGCCACCAATATCTACACGAAAAATGTCTCCAGCTTTTGATGTCACAACGCCTATAACCGATTCTCCTCGTACAGGCACATATCTTCTTTGGTAGCTTTCAACCCAAAATGTATTAGGCTCTTTGTGTTGTAATGTTCCCGCTTTACAGGCTACAACATTGTCGTCTTGTCTGCGCAAACCAGGCCCCAAAATAACTTTCTTTGTTTTAGCCATTTCTTCGGCGGCAGTTATTCGATCACCAGGCATAACAATCACAGACATTTTTATTAAGTTTGTATAAACAAATCAAAAACTAAATTAAACACACGTGAAGGTAGACTGTCAAATCAAAATATTGAGATTGTGATGCCATATAAAAAACATTTAATATGTGGAAAAAATTCAATCTTTGGTGAATGGCAATCCTTTTACAAGTGCAAGTAATCAAATTTCAGTGAATGTTGAATTGTTGCAATTATGTACATATATAGTGTTGTAGGCTCTTGTTTTATAGCGAAATGACTCATAAAAGTTTCTATTACTTAAAGCCTATCAAATCGCACCATGACTTTTATACAGAAAATATAATTATCCATAAACTGAAAAATATTCAATAGGTATGTACATATGTATTATGGTGTATTATTTATTTTCTTTTGAATTTTTGTTCTGTGTTTGTTGTATTATATCATTTCTTTTTGTTTGTACATAAAAATCCTTTAGAAAATTCTCACACACAAGTGTTCACATTGTTCTGTAGTTTTTAAATGACCTTATGTTTATGTACTTATGTATGTATATTTTCTACTTTGTAACAAAAGTGATTTGAAAGTTTGAAATGCATTACTCTAGAATCGTGAAAGTCTAGTAAAACAAATTGATGTATGTTCGTATTTTTCTTTTTGTTATATGCATATTGAGGGAAATTTCACAATCTTGTAAATCTCACATCATTATATCCATTTTTTATCGAAACGTTGAAGACATTGGCAACTCTGTCCAAGATTTTGACACTGCGTTAAAAAAGCTCAATTCCATAAAGCGCACCAAAAGTAACAGAGAAAAACAAAAATGATTCTCTCCAGATACACAAAAATACCGGTGGAGTTCTCCTTTATCACCTTGCTCAAGGTCAGCGCTAAAACACGCAATACATACATATGTATGTATTGTGTGATTAATATTTTAAGAAATCCAGCTTGAATAGATGTTTTGCCTCCCACAAACAATAAAAATATGTTCCTATTCTAGATGTCAAAAAAGAGATTTGCGCAAAACTAAAGAGAAATTTGATAATTATATTTTTAAAGAGGATGGCGGCAAGAAAATTGTTGTTGAGTTCAGCGGCTGCTGCTGCCGACGTAACCACCACGTCAAAATTTATTTGTTCGGCCTATGGCAGAAGAGTGACGGCAATGCTTAATGTATTGTTTGAAATTACACGTAAATACTCAGTATCAGTCGCGAAAGAGTCGTTGTTGGATACGAAGCAAGTAAAGTTTTCTGTCAATTTATTGCAATTAAAAAGATACAAGTAAGTTAATAATGAGAAAAAAAAGTTAATTTGCCTTCATTCCTATTCGTCGCATATTTTGTCAGCCGGTATTAAATATTTTTTTAAAAAGAAAACTAGTAGTTTTTGTATGAATTTGGTTTTATTAATGTGGTGAGTTATTTCTGCTAGTGTTCACGAAGAGGCTATTAGATAACATATTTCCATGATATGCAAAAATGTATATTTAATTTTGGGCATTAAGGAAGAACAAACTGTCGCAAAATTGTTTTAAAAGTAATAAAACTTACTTGAGCGCAGTTTATTGAGGTTTAAAATATATTGAAGAGTATGACCTCTACGCAAACCTAGAGGTCATTCGTTTTAATTTTGCCGTACTCTTGGCTGTAGTAAAATATGTATGTACATACATATGTTTGTGTGCACACGTATATACATACATACATACATATGTATGCATTTATTTAGGGACATACATATGTATATAGAATATTTGTGTTATGTATGTACATACATACATACTTACATATGTATGCATATTTTTCATTTAATTATGTTAAAATCTGTGGAATTTTCAAAATTGTTTCTAGTAATTTAAATATACAGTATGTATGTACATACATTTGTATGTTGTATATACATACATACATATGTAAGTACCGTAAAGTTGGAACCACTTTCTACCTGGGGTGGTACTAATTTACGATAAGCTCTAATTTCCAAAGCTTTTCTTAATGGAAATAACTAGAGTAAATTAAATCCTAGACACAATTTAGACTGTTCAATTATTATTGCTAAGAAAGATTGAAATTCCTTCGTTGAAGTAAAACAACGAATTGAAAGTACAAGCAGGCCTGTACACATCTTATGTTCCCCTTACCCCGATGCCGAAAGTTAATTAGCTTAGCTGAAAGAATTGCTTTGCTCACTTACATATGTACATACATATGCGTGTATGTACATTATAAAATACACAAAAAATACTTCTGCATTTTTATGTACAACATACACATATGTACATATTTAATTTTAAAAGTGCCGAATACTTCTAAGCGCTTCAAATTTCATTCTATATTCACAAAGATCTTAGCATCGCAATGGTCAAGGAAGAAATTAATCGTTTCAGCGACAGATATCTAAACCGACTTAGCCATCATTCCAATGTCCTAGCCATCAATTTATTAGACGATAGCAACGAAGTGCGTAGGTTAAAAAGGGTACATGTACTTGACCTACCTTTTAGAAAATAATATTTAAGATGGATATATTTATGTAAATAGTATAGCAGTTGACAACTGTTGTTTACTGAGCTGTTATTTTAGTTATTTTATGTTTTTAATTGTTATTAAATTTGCTTATTATTTTAAATTTTGTAAAATAGATTGCAAATAAAACAGATTACAAAAAAAAAAAAAAAAAAAAAAAAATTTCATTCTGAAATGAACTAATATGCACGGACAATAAAAATTACATACCACATATGAACATAATAACAATAACAACATAAATAATATGGCAGTCCTTATTTGGGCACGTAGAAGACCAACAAAACCTAAAAGGACAATTTTCCAGTGTTAAACACAAATTAAAAATAAAAAAAGCTCAGAAATTAGAACCAACCGTCTGCTCTAACTTCAGAACATGCTATGTATTAAAAGCGTTGGTTCTAATTTCCGAGCGTCTTATGCATGCAAGTACATACATATGTATGTATGTATGTTGAGGTGGGCCTTGCCAACTTAAGATCCGTTAACTGAAAAATTTGCTTGTGTTCGATCTACGGACGTGTGGTTTACTACTTTAAGCAGTACTAGCGTTCCACAACTTATCTAAACTCTGTCCTGGGCCAAATAACAAATCACTTTATATGACCCTTCGAAAATTTGGGTGGAAAATTAAAGCTGCCATATGTTAAGAAAATCCGTTATTTTTGTAGTGTGGCAGAGACTGACTTTTTGTACTTTGTTATCATTGTGTCAAAATACATTTCTGTAATTATGCCTAAGAGCAAGTTTTTAACTTAAAAATTAAACGGTGTTTAAGCATAAGTTCTGCTTAAATACCGAATTTATTTTTATAGATCATATTTAAGTACAACTTAAATCACTGACCACGTCCATTTAAATAGTACAACTTAAGTTTTTTATACTATCATATGATTTTGACAGTTCTGCAAATTATGAAAATTGCGCATTGAAGTTTTTTCATTATCACCGAGTTGTTGCAGAATAAAAGGTGAATATGCGTAAGGATGTGCAGCGAGAATTTAATAGCAAACTTAAGCAAAGATTTCGAAACTACAAAATTTTGAAAACAATATATTTTAATATTAAGTTAACTAAATAGTAAGCAGCTGTTAAATGAAGAAGTTGTGTATATTTCTCTGGCATTTAATAGTGCTACCATACTTTTATCATAACTAAATATTGAGACGGAAAAAATTAAACCATATTCAAATACAACTTAAATTTAAGGAAAAGTTAACTAATTTCGTATTTAAATATTAAGTTAAATGATGGCCATAAGTTTGTTGGTTAATGAAGAATGAAAAGTGAAATTAATTTCGGAAGGTCATTAAAATTCTCTCTCATGAAGAGTGCCACTGCATACATATAAGAACATATTTTGTCCAGACAAAAATTTTGTACGAAACAATAAGTGAAACCAACTTTATTTTGTGGACAAGTTCTGTACAAATGAACGAATCTACATGTGTATATGCTTCTCTCAAACACAAATAAGAAACTTTAAAAAACGTATGTATTTACATATGTATGTAATGTACTGTAACGAAAATTGATATTTAATGAAAAAAAACGTTGCAATGATATGTAGATTCAAAGCATATTTTTGTGTGTCATGTAAGAAGAACTTCAGTCTCCCAATACGGTACAATTTACACATTTTTTAAGTAACGGAATGATTTTCGTGATATTTGCCGACCGTGTAACCACAAACAAATGGTTTTATTACGTTAGTGGACAATGTCAAATGTAATAAATCTCGAATTCTCATGTACTATTGCATTGTATACCATTTCGATATGAATATAAGCAAATCATAATATACGATATATGTATGTATGTGCATACATATGTACATACATATGTATATCATATAGAAATGTTTAATATAGTGTAATAGATTGTTAAAAGAAAATGCGAATGAGTAAATATTACATACATGTATACATATATTTGTATATACATACATACATACATATGCACATAAGTAGAACGAATTGTATGCATACATACATATGTATATACCGCCACATTTTAAACAAAGTTACTTTCTTTATTAACACATTTAGCCACAGATATACTTTTCGAAGTAAATAATAAGATTTTACTTCGAACTGCCCCTCTCGTGGTAAAATAACAAGCCATTAAAAACACTAGTGTTTCAAAATAATCTATTTGTTAAGCACAGTGGCAGACAAAAAAAAATTATTGTAATTTAACCGAAAAGAAATATACAGAGACGGACAAAATTATTCACACATGTGTTTGATTTTTCAATTGCTATCTATTTTCCCTAATGAATAAATAAAGCTCCAAGAATAGTTTATGCTAAAGATTTATTTAATTGTGCTAAAGTAAAAAACAAAACAAAACTTATTTATAAATTAATTTAAAAAAAAAAATTCAATAAAAATCAAAAAGAACACACATATTTGTAGGGACAAAATTATTCACTCATGTGGGGTTATCTGAGAATTGATTGAAGCTAATACCTTGTGGCTAAGCATTTTCCTTTTAAAACGTCTTGTAACCTATTCGGCATTGATTCGACTAGCTTTTTTGTCACCCCCGTTCCAATATTTTCCCATTATTCTTTAAGGATATCTTTCAGCTGTCTTTTACTTGTCATATTGTGTTTCTCTAGTCTTCTACCAAGTTCATCCCACCGATGCTCAATGGGATTCATGTCCGGAGATTTTGGGGTGAATGATCCACATTCTGACTTCATGGGCTGTATGGTTTGGGTCATTATCTTGTTGGAAGTAAAAATTATCATCGAGACCCAATTCTCGTACGCTGTTTTGGAGGGTTTCCTTCAATATATTGAGCTAAAAGGTCTTATTCATGGTTTCTTCAATAAACACCAATCTTCCAACACCGACTACAGACATGCAGCCCTATACCATGATTCCCCCACCGCCATGTTTCACCGTGCTGATTGTGCTCTGCTTTTCTACTTCGCAATTTCGTTTTCTCCGTACACGTATCCTTCCATCAGATTGGAAGATATTGAATTTGCTTTCATCGGTGAATAGTACAGAATTCCAAAACTCCTTAGGCTTATTTATGTACGATTTTGCAAACCCAATCCGCTTTTTCTGGTTAACTTTACTTGTAAGAGGTTTCTTACGTGCTACACGAGAGAACTTTATCCGGCACGGTGGAGTGTTCTACGAACAGTTTTTGGGTGAATCTCAACTCCATTTTCTTCTAGCATCTCTGCTGCAATCTGAATAGAACTTATTTTTGGATGTTTTTTTTACTTATTTTTCTTGCAACTTTTCTCTCTTTCTTGGCAGTAAGTTTACGAAGTCTACCAGTATGAGTACGGCTTTTTAAGGTCTGTAGCATTTTTGAATCGTTTTATTATACTATAAATAGTAAAACGGCTTCTCTTAACAATCTTTTCAACCTCTGCACATGATTTTCCTTGTTTCGACAGCTCCAAAATGATTTTTCTTTTTTCCTCAGTAGTCTCCTTCTGCTTACGTCCTATTTTAACAATATTTCTAATTTTTGAAAAAAACTGATAAAATGAAATTAAAACAAGCCAAATTGTAACTGTTAATTTTTTTTTTGCCCAAAGTGATTCCATATTGTTCAGAAATTTGCACTTTGTAATGCTGCAATTTATGTTGTGTGAATGATTTTGTCCCCATAAATATTGAGTTAAGTTGTAAATTGCATTCATTATTTTGTGAGATTTCAACAAATGTTAAATTTGTTTGTAGTTTTGTTAACTCTATTCTTAGACAAATTGTTGTTGTTAACAACATAATCTTATAAACTTATTTTATAAAAAATATAGCGCTATTAAATAATAAAAAGGTAGTGTGTGAATAATTTTGTCCGTCTTTGTATGTACATATCTTGTACTCGTGTGATTTAAGTTACCAATCGCACCAGATTAGTTATACTTGACCGTTTTTCTGTATTTAACACATACATACATATTTATTTATTATTTTTAGGTCCGAAATGCCCATTAAGACTATTTTTGCTCGTCAGATTTTTGACTCTCGTGGTAATCCAACTGTAGAAGTAGACCTTACTACAGAATTGGGGCTTTTCCGTGCTGCTGTTCCATCTGGTGCCTCAACTGGTGTCCACGAAGCTTTGGAATTGCGTGATAATGACAAGAAGAGCTATCATGGCAAGAGTGTTTTGCAAGCCGTTGGTCATGTCAACAAATCTTTGGGTCCTGAACTCATCAAAGCTAACTTGGAAGTTACCGACCAAGAAGGCATTGACAATTTCATGTTAAAATTAGATGGGACCGAAAACAAGAGCAAATTCGGCGCTAATGCCATTTTGGGTATTTCTTTAGCAGTCTGCAAGGCTGGCGCTGCCAAGAAGGGAGTGCCATTGTACAAACATATTGCTGACTTGGCTGGCAACAAAGATATTATTTTGCCCGTACCTGCTTTTAATGTCATTAACGGTGGTAGCCACGCTGGTAACAAATTGGCCATGCAAGAATTCATGATTTTGCCAACTGGTGCCAGCAGCTTTACCGACGCTATGAAGATCGGTTCCGAAGTCTATCATCATCTGAAAAAGGTTATTAAGGACAAGTTTGGCTTGGATGCCACCGCCGTTGGTGATGAAGGTGGTTTTGCACCCAACATTCAATCCAACAAGGAAGCCTTGTGCCTTATCAACGATGCCATCGCTTTAGGTGGATACACCGGCAAAGTGGAAATTGGTATGGATGTTGCTGCTTCCGAATTCTTTAAGGATGGTGCTTATGACTTGGATTTCAAGAATCCTAAAAGCGACAAAGCCCAATGGCTTGCCCCAGAAAAATTGACCGATTTGTACCAAGAATTCATTAAGGAATTCCCAATTGTGTCCATTGAAGATCCCTTCGACCAAGATCATTGGGATGCCTGGGCCAAACTTACTGCCGCCACAAGCATTCAAATTGTTGGTGATGACTTGACAGTCACCAATCCAAAACGTATTCAGACTGCCGTTGAAAAGAAGGCCTGTAACTGTTTGCTGTTGAAAGTAAACCAAATCGGTACGGTTACAGAATCCATCAAAGCTCATTTATTGGCCAAACAAAATGGCTGGGGTACAATGGTTTCTCACCGTTCTGGTGAAACTGAAGATTCTTTCATTGCTGATTTGGTTGTTGGTTTATCAACTGGTCAAATCAAGACTGGTGCCCCTTGCCGCTCTGAGCGCTTGGCTAAATACAACCAAATTCTTCGCATCGAAGAAGAATTGGGGGCCGGAGCTAAATTTGCTGGCAAATCATTCAGGAAACCACAATAAATGTCTTTAAAATAAGTCAAGATTTTCATAATACAATTATTCCAACATCTGCAAAAATCTCTTCTCACTTAAGCTAAACTTGATTAATTAACATCGATCTATTTTACAAATTAAACAAGATTAAATTTAATTCAACATCTTGTTACTCTCATTGAAATAGCAAAAAAAAAAACTTAGTTTTCATGTTCGTTTTGGTTAAACACCAGCACCAAAAAAATTTTAAATCATGAGAGAAGCCGTAAAACTCTATCCCATTAATATTTTCAAAATTTTGAACTATCGATATAAAATTTTTAACATTAAATATTTATTGTATGATATTATTTATGCGCAAACAATGTTTATTTAATACAGTTTGTTGTTGTCAAAATAAATATTGGAAAGTTTTAAATTGTTGAATTCTATCCAACTGAATGCAATTAATGCTATTTATTAAACAAGACATTAAAATTGTTAATTTTTAATCAATAGATTTAAGTAATTAATTGCTATATCTGAAATTTAACAGATATGTAATTATTAAATAAATACAAAAATAGAAAAAAATTGAGTTTACCTTTAAAAAATATTGCCACAGGTATTTATTTATATACATATACATACATACATATATGTATGTATACATGTATATATACATTCATCCATATGTATGTGTATATACATATATAAGCATTGATAATAGGATTGCTTAAATCTATTTATATGTCAAAGCAGAAATTGTAAACACATCGTATATACGGCCTTGAGACCACAGTAGGACCGTCATTCCACAATACTTTACTAAACTGGAGAATAAAATGAAAATAATTATAATCTGAAGAAAAAGAGAATTTATAAGAGATAACAAAGAAATACAAAACATGCACATACATAAATAAAAAAGCATATACGAATGTGTATGTATACGCCTAATCTGCAAGTGAAATATATTTGTACGAAAACGAATAGGTTATTCCACAAGAACGCTAAGTATGTATGTATTTGGCTTGTAAATTAGCTCATACATACAATAGCCCTAAAATTGCAACAATTTGATCCTGCTGTTATTTTTCCATTTTTTTCTGTAATATTAGTAGTTTAAGCAATGGAAGCTTTGGGTCTTGATTTAGATATGTTTATAAAAATCGTTATTAAATCATTTTGTTCACGGTAAAGGTTAACTTATTCTTGGTGCAAGCTGATGTCAAGGCAAGCTCATAATAGCCGAAATTGGCAGCGCAGCTGATTACTTTTCTATGTTTTATCCTCCGGTAAATGCCAACAGCGAGCTTATCTTCGCATTGAATTTTAACAAGTCTGGCAGCACTGCAGTCTGCAATGCCGAAATGTATGTATGTATGTATGTTAAAATCGTTTTATACTCGTGCACACCAATAAATATCTCGCGTTACAAAAAAAATCAAACGCAAACGGGAAAGAAATGAAATATATGTATGTATGTACATATGGACATGTGTAAGCATGTATGTATGTATGTACATATATCGGTATGTAATAAAATAATTACAATACATACATATGTACATACATACATATATTGCATACTAGATTAATACGGCGTGCTGTCCTACCCTCTATCCCCCTCCCACATCATTTGTAAACAATTTAGGCAAAATGAATTTTTAAAATTGGTTCACAATCGACGAAGTTATTTGATAATAATTTGGGACACTGTCCCACTTCCCTCTCTATTCATCCAAAATAATTCAAAGCTTTGATAACGAAAACTTTAGTGTCGTCCTAGAGGAACGTCTACCAGACTTCATTGGGGTCTTCGTCGCAGAACTACACGCGATAAAACAGGCTATCAACTATGCTGTACTAAAAAGAACAAAAACAGCTATTTTCACCGATAGCCTTAGCGCAATTAAAGCTATTAAAAAAAATTACAATGATGACGTTCTGCACCTACCGGACTCTGGTAGGACGCTTTTGCTATTTTGGATTCCGTCACATATCGGGATCCAGGGGAATGAGCGCGCGAATTGTACAGAAAAAAATGCTTTAATATTAAATGATGTTCATGATGTTCCCTGTTGTCCCAGGGCCTTGTCAAATCCCTTCAATAATTTTAAGGAGCAGCAAAATCCAGCTAAGAAACCCAGATACAACAGGAACCTCACACGTATAGAATGCATCACGCTCGGTCGTTTAAGGGTGGGAAAAACCTTATTTATTTGCGACAACATTACTACGACAGATGCGGCCGCCCCTATGTAGTTATTGCAACGAGACACGTAACAGTTCAACACATCCTCACTGAATGTCCCAATTCGAAACACAACTCGAGATTCTAGATTGTTCTACCAGGAAATATCTATCCAGGATATGGAATACCACGGTATCAGTAACGCTTAAACCCGTCTATCCTCACATTCCAATATCGTCATTCGTATTATAAACCTTTCCAACTATAATATTTACTTATAATATATAGATATGTACATATATGTATGTATTTTCGCTTGTAGCATTTATTTTATCTACATATTTTCATTTTTCTATCTCACACCGTATCTTTAGTTAAACTGTTATTATAATTTTATTGTTCTAAGTTCGTGCGCAAATGGTCTCGTCACCCGGCGCCTATTTAAGATATTTCATAAATTAACTTTATAGAATATTAAATACTAAATAAATAAATAAATTATTATACCTTTTACATATGCCAAAATAATTTTAGAAACTGATCCACAAACAACAACGTAATTCGATTGTCCGTTTTTTGTGTGGCACATTTTGCCCCCTCCCTATTCTAGTGGACGTCTTTCATATTCAAATGCTCGTTTATATTATAAAATCTGCTGCAAAACTATGTGGGAGGAGTAAGAAATTAAAAAAAAATGTACTTAAAAGTGGGCGTGGGGAGAAAAACGTAGCCTATAATTCATTAGAGAATCCCATTTAAATGATGTGAAAGTTTCAGGAAGATCGGTCCCGCTGTCTGGTCAATTATAAGATACAAACAAACAAGCACACGTTCTATTATATGTACTACAGGGTGTTTTTTTTTAGAGGTATAGAACTTCGAATTGAAATAAAACACAAGAAAATCGTTTTAATGTCCATCAATTTGGCTTTATTGGAAGGATAATTTTATGCCATTAATGTTTAAATATGATTTCGGGCATGTGGCCGCCGCGGCTGGCTCGAATAAAGCCAATTCTACAGGTCCAATTTTTGATGGACAAAAGTTGATGGACAAAGCTCCAATTGCTGTGCACGGTGGCGAATCGATTCATTCGGGTCCTCTTCAACACTTTGCTCTACAGCGGCAATTGTTTCTTCGGTGCGCACTGTTCGACGTCTCTGCGGATGCGTATTATCACATAGAGTAAACGTAGTGCGAAAACGATCCATGGTTAACCGAATTAATTGCTCTGATGACCATAAAATGGACGGACTTTGCGGTAAACTTCGCGAACTGAACCATTATTTTCGAAATAAATTTGCACGATTTGCAAGCGTTGTTCTTTTGTCAACCTGTTCATGATGAAATGGCAAACCAAACTAAATATTAATCACTTGACAGCTGACAAAATGGCCGCCAGTTAAAAAAGTGATGCCAACTTAAAGTTCTATACCTCAATAAAAAACACCCTATATATACATACATACATACAAAGTACATACATATATGTATAGATTTAAGTTTTTGTTCTTTTTAAGGAAAAACTACAGACAGCAACTGCTAAACAAGCTGCAAATAATTCTAACGCTACTAGACCTCTTATGAGAGATATATGTAGCTGTTTGGAAAAAACTAATGCTCACAGATTACTATTATTTATATAACATGTGAAATTAGCACTACGAGCTCGTGCCGAATAGCGTTGAAAACAACATACACCAAAACGCTTCCCTTCTCCTTATAACTCGTTTCACACGTTCGGTTTGAAACCATAATGTTGGGGGACATCCATCATTATTTAGTTTTAATAAAAACAACGATTAAGCGGCTTTACTTTCCTTTTTAAAATCGTTCGCATTGCAATGAATTCTCTTGGTTGGTATAACTGCAAATCAATCAGCTGTTTCAAAATATTAACAGCACCAAATAAATGACTGACTTGAATTAACATTAATTTCAACAATTTTAAAATAAGATATTAGTCGTAAGACAGCTCTAGTGTTATCGTAATTATTTTTTTAGTCCGGTCAGGCTTGTTGTTGCTCGGCTTTCGGTATTTTTGCGCTTCGCGCGCACTGGTTAACTGATTTTCCTCAACTCAGATAACTTTCCTATATGAATAGGCGTTACTGCGCCTTTTCTTTGCAGTTATAATTTGCAAATTTGCTTTACCGGTTGTAAACTGTCAAATAATAGAGATATTAAAATTAAAAAATAGAAATATGTATATAGTCGTGCTAATTCTGAGATTTGGCACCTAACAAATGTAAGAGTACCTGACGCAACGGAAGGAATCGGCATGAATACCGTTCTCAACAAGAAGTACATACATACATACATATATCTTCTTTTTCTATTTTGTGTATTAATAATGAATTTAAATAAACAATGGATTGCTAATATTAAGTTCATATAAACGTAGTAATTTATGGGCTTAATACAAGTAAATAAATTGATGAGGTTTTTGGCTTCTTCTCGAAAAAAATTAAAAGTGTACTTACGGCCTTTTCGACTTTAGGTGACGATTTGCCAAAGACCTCGAAAAACCAAAAGAGTCAAAAATATTAAATTTTTCTTTAAAATGTACATCCAATAATACCAAACTCATTAAAAAATAGTTTTTTTTTCTTTGAATTGAGAAATTTTGATTACAGCATCAACAGACCGTTACACTTGCTGTCTCTTTTTTGCTTGCTTGCAAATTTCCTGCTTGCTGTGTCTCCGTACTTTTGTTTCAATTCATACATTTCGGAGAGAAACTTATGGCTGTTCTCATTTGCACGAAATCTACCCAAAATAGTAAAAGAACAGTTGTAACTACGCTTTGATATTTTCAGTGCTGTTGCTGTTGCTGGGTGTAATCGAAACCGCTTTTCATGCCCGTTCTTAAGCACTGTTAATGGTTACTGATTTCAAATTGCTGTAGATCAAAGATACATATCTCTTAATGCAAACCAATTAAATTGTTTATTATTTCGATTATGTATTGTATGTATATATGTATGTATTTGTAAATAAATTTACTGCGGCTTTAAGGTATATTAATCATCCACTAACGCGGATATATTTTTTTTTCAATTCAGTTGTCCACTAATTTCTTACGCATTTAGTTTAAAATTTGTTACTTTTAAAATTTCTGCAATGTTTTTTGATATATTGAAAATTTTATTTGAATTACTTTGGAGTCTATTGCCGTTCGGTAAGTTTTTATAGATTTGTTTTTATAAAAAAATGTATGTAAGTGGACTTTATCCCAAAATTAGGTGGTGGGGATAGTGATAATGGCGATGATTCGGAAGAGAGTTGAGCAAGTAAGTTTTGACCTACAGTTAATATTTTTATGTGTTTAGCTTTAATTTTTTTAAACTACAATTTTAATGTCTAAATCTAGTATTTTTTTTAAGGCTCGATAAAAAGGATTGATGGTGTTAACAAACCGTCTAGTGAGTAATTATTTTTTTTTATATATATTGATTTAACTTTTTCTTGTTTATATTTTTTGAAGTCTCTGGTGATGAACCCGACCCAGATGAAGTTGAAACCATTATTACTTGATTTCTAATAATACACCTTTTATCTATGCGTTTCAATGGTTGCACTTTATGCTTTATATGTACGGACGTATTTTGAGAATATACATACATATGTATGTACATATAATGTAAAATAAATATATATGTATTAAAGATAGATGAACATGCTAACATATGCTTTTTGTTGTTGTTTTGTTTTTTGCCCAAAACTTTTATAAAGATTTTATAAATTATTTAAAGATTTCGAAAAACTACTTTGGCGTTAAGGCAGGACTTATAACTGGCCAGCGTTGCCAAATGTACAGATTTATTTGCATTTAGAAGTTTTGCCAAGTAACAGTTTTGCAGTTGTTTCCTTTGAAAGTGGGGATTTCCGCAAATTATGATTTTAGTATAAGTTTTTTACTTTCAACTTTTTCATTTCTGAAGTCTGAATTTTGTCCCTTTATTTGTGAAATAGTTAATTTATAATTCTTTAGTCATACAATGATTTTAACACCTTCCTTTACTTGCGACACTGATCAATTGCAAAGCAGGAACTTACAGAAGGGTTTTTCTACATTGAGTTAAATTTGATGAGTTTTATACAGAAAACATAAAAAATGTGATTTTAAAACGTTGTGCAACTCTTTTATGCTTTTCTTCTGCTGCACCTGATAATGATTTTGTGGCAATAGCAATACAGTATAATAATTGCAAAAAGATTGCTAAGAGATTTTTAACATTTAAATAGCTATTTTGGATACACCATAATTCAAGGCCAATCGTTTTCCGTGAATGATTCGATGAAGCTCTTTTAAAATCTCCACTTTATGCTGCAAATCTAATCTGAGTTGCAATGATTTCTTTGGCTTTGACATTTTTAAACGGTACGCAACTCATAAGCTTAAAGGTACTATTACACGACTGGACCTCGCTATAAGGGCAACTACGACAATGGTTTTCTTATCTGTCCCAATTAAATGCTATGCTGGTACGAACAACAGTGTGGCAATAACAATGTTTTAATTGCGCCAATATTTATTTCTCTTTAAACGTGGAACAGTATATTTGTAAGTAAAATTAATTTCAATTGTTGTAAATATATTAATTATTATTTAGGTACTTGTATTCATTTTGCTTATGATTTTGTTTGTTATGTTTTTTGGCCATATTATCATAAAAATGTGATACCATATATTTATATATGTACATAGAAATGATTGAAATGGACTGAAAATAAAAAGTATTGAAAGAAATATATGAATAAATAAATCTTTTACCTAAATACTTCTTTTAAATGGGGATTTAGACGGTAATACATGTCGTACGTAAAACCAAAGATCATTTGAAACTACCTCCGTATTGTAAAAATAGGAATTAAAATCTTACGACAGATTTTTTACGTTTACACCACATTTACTTTGGTAAATTTGCACCAAAAATTATTTTTATTATCTATTGTTTGCGCCTTTTTGTATTTCAGTTGTTCACCTTATTTGCTTACATAAAACTACACCCCTGATCTAACGACGTGTGAAGGGATTTGAAAAATTTTAAAACACGATGAGAGCCGTACGACTGTAAAATTTTCACCCCTATTTTCCCTCTATGTCGTATGGTTCCATTACATATTAAGTTTAGACGATTGCATTCGTGCTCTTCTACTCAAAAATTTGACTTATCGTACGACTGGTATTATCGTCCAAGTCCCTAAACTTCAGTAAATTAATTTTTTTAGTTTTACAGCTTCATAAGTATTTCGGTTAGCGAAACAAAATTTTGCAATTACACACAACAGCTGTTACTAAGTGCTGCCGTACGCCATAACAATCGTATAACTGGAAGTCGGCAATTATTGCCACTTATGGAATGCAGCGAATTTTTTTTTTTTGTACATATGATTATTTATTGTATCTTCATAAATGAACTAACAATAAGTATACAAATCTTAATACTAAAACAAAATTTCACTTCCAGTGCCAAGCTTCAAGATTTTAATAATACGGGTTCAATTTCGGAAAAGTTATCTGTCTTGCGATCGGATGATTGGATGATCCTTCTCCTCAGACGAGTATGGCCTCCAAAGATAAGTATGTTACGCGCAAGAGGGTTCGGATGAACTTCAAGTTTCTTGATATACCCAGTCACGTACCTTGCAAACTCAGTTTTCACCCGAGGTACCCTTAGATCCTCGTGAATTCGGGAGTTTTCAACATACCATGGAGCTGCTGTTATCATACGAAGAATTTTAGTTTATTGCCTCTGAATTCTTTCAATGTTTGATGGCGAGGCAGTACCATGAATTCCATAGCACCAAATTGGTTTTAGAATCGCTTTATACAGCAGAAGCTTGAAGTCTAGTTTTAAAGTAGAGTTTCTGCCCCTGAGCCAATGTAACTGCGCTGCTTTAAGTTTCATCTGAATCATTTTCGCATTAATATGTGAATTCCATGTTAGTCTACAGTCGAGGTGAATACCGAGGTATTTGACATCTCTATGTTGCGGGATTGTTTGGTTGTTAATTTTTATGGGCGTGCATGTTTCCCTGCGCAATATGAATGTGACGTGAGTGCATTTTTGTTCGTTTACTTTGATTTTCCAAAACTTAAGCCATTTCTCTAGTTCGTCAATTTTTAATCAATATTTTTGCAATTTTAGCGAAGCTAATTGATGATTTGATCCGCCAAAGGTGAAGTATGAATTTGGGAGCCTGTTGGCATATCAGAGGCGTAAATCAAATAGAGAGTAGGACCCAGGATGCTGCCCTGAGGAACACCTGCATTGATTGGTTGAGGGGAACTTGAGAAGTCACCTTCTCTAATGATGAATTTTCGGCCGTATAAGTAGCTTTTCAAAAGTTCATGGGTGTTCGAAGGCAAGTTTAGCGTTATTTTGTGCATTAAACCATCATGCCACACTTTGTCAAAAGCTTGGGAAACGTCAATGAAAAGAGCTGAGCAATATTTTTTGTCTTCGAAGGACGTCCTTATGGCATTGACTAACCTGTGTGTTTGCTCAATGGTGCTCTGCTTAGCCCTGAAACCGAATTGGTGATTTGGGATACATCCTACATCGTTCAATATGGGAGTTAACTTCATCATTAGCAACTTTTCGAATAACTTTGAAATTGTTGGCAAAAGGCTTATTGGCCTATAGGATTCAACTCTAGTGGGGTCCTTCCCGGGCTTAGGTATCATGGTGATCATAGACACTTCCCACTCTGCCGAATAATATTCAAGACGTAAAATAGCATTAAAAATAAAAACAATATTCTTCTAGCTACTTGAGGTAACTGTTCGAGCATTTTATTGCTAATTTTATCAATGCCTGGACCTTTCTTGTGATCCAGATTACCAATAGCGTTTTCAACACTTCTAATATTAAAACTTAGAGGCGTGGGGGATCTGCCAACAGATAGCGAAAATTCAGCTTCATTGCCAGCTGTAGTTAGCGTGAAAACATTTTTCAGATGGTTGGCAAATAACTCTCGCTTTTCGGAATCATTTCTTGCCCAGTCACCAGAAGGATTTCGCAAAGGTGGTTTAGCTTGAATTGGACGTTTTAAACCTCTTGTAGCCCGCCATAAAGAATAATCTGACTGAGGAGTACCATCTAGACTTTCTAAATATGTTTCAAGGTTCGCTGTTTTGTGAATTTCTAGGATATTTCTCAGTCGAATTGTGCATTCCCGTAATCTACTTTTTAACTGGAGAGACCTTAGTTGCTGCCACTCTCTTCTAACTCTCCTTTTTTCTGACACAAGTTCTTCAATTTCTGAGGAATAAATCCTATGATTCGCATATCTGTCCTCAGTATGACTAGCGAATTTAACTGGGACAATCGTTTTATTGTCCACCAAACTAGAATAATGAAAATTTTCACAAATTGGTGCATGTGGCAATCGCTTAACAGTTGCGACCAACACAATGTTGTTGGTTGTTGAAGATGATCATAGATGATCAGCTCAAAGCAAAAAGGAAGGCTTAGCGGTGCCAGTGAGATTACCGAAATTGCCAGTATTATCACTGAAAAGCCCGTTATTTTAAACATAGTCGTATGCTGAAAGGTTGGCTTTTTAGGCCATGGATGGATGTTTAACTTTTAACCGAGTTAATGTTTTCAACGTGTATCTACACGCTTTTTTACTATTGTCAGCAAATCAATCCAAATGGCAGCAAGAACAGTAACGTTTTCTTTATCGAAACGAATACTAAAAAGTGCCAATATGATATCATATAAGTATAGAGATAAGATAATCATCGGTGTCTGATCGTAAAAGTGAAACTGTTCGTAGACAAGTGAGCAGCGCGCACAATATTTATAGAAGGAATCAATTTAATGTAATTAAGGAGCACAGAATTAAATTCTTTTTTAGGGAATGAATTTTTATCGTCTAGATGATTTAAAGCAGCGTCCGTTTAAACAAAACTTTATATCAGATAATATGAGATGATAAAACAATATCACAGTTTAGTAGAGAGTGCGGAATGAATTTCTTTAGTAGATACCAAATGAATGAGTTCAAGTGGTTTCTTAGTAGTTAGTTTGAGCCAGAGCGTTAAACACGCCCAATACTGAGCTGGAACCATTAATTTTAATAGTTCAGCTTACTGAATCTCTCAACTGAACTAGTATATAGCTGAGCGCTAAACTCTAGACCAATATTATTATTTTACATCTACATATTTTTGTGTTTGTTTTGTAGTGATAAATCCGATTCTTACGCAGTTGATAAAAAAGTATCCTTAAGCAAATGCTTTTACGATTAAAATCCATAATTTATTTTTAATATTTAATATAGAAATATAATTTACATATATTTTTTTTAACTTTTTAACAATATAAAATTTTGTATCATCAATTTGTGTTAAGTAGCAAATAAATTAAAATTTTAAATAACTCTTCTGTTTTAAAATTTTGTTTCAAAATAAAGTTTTTAAAATTAAAATAATTTATGTTTCTTTTTTAATTCTTGTTTCTTCCAAGCTGGTAATTCATCAAACTCCCAGAACGACATATTGAACAGCGAAACAAAGTCATCATGTGTTAAATGGACCTATAATGAAAATATAAAAGCACAATTTTTATGTACAATGTATGTAAATTCGTTTATAATTAATCCATAATTTATTTTTAATATTTAATATAGAAATATAATTTACATATATTTTTTTTAACTTTTTAACAATATAAAATTTTGTATCATCAATTTGTGTTAAGTAGCAAATAAATTAAAATTTTAAATAACTCTTCTGTTTTAAAATTTTGTTTCAAAATAAAGTTTTTAAAATTAAAATAATTTATGTTTCTTTTTTAATTCTTGTTTCTTCCAAGCTGGTAATTCATCAAACTCCCAGAACGACATATTGAACAGCGAAACAAAGTCATCATGTGTTAAATGGACCTATAATGAAAATATAAAAGCACAATTTTTATGTACAATGTATGTAAATTCGTTTATATTCAACTAGAGTAATTTTTTAAAATCAAATATATAGTTAATACTATCAATTATTTAAACATCATAAGTTTTATTCGTTTTTAAAACAATTCGTTTTCAAAACCGATCTCCACGGTATATCTGCATGTCTAACACAAGGACCACAATTTCAATTTCCAAATACTCACATTTTCTTTTTTATTAACACACTCACACTTTTTAAACTGACTACTACTAGATTGCTTTCCATTTGGTTTAATGTTAACAGCTGATCACAGAAACATTTTAGCGCATCACTTTAAACAATAAATTGTGTCACAAAAATACTTATAATAATTCACAAAATAAAGTAAAAGTTGTGCCTTATCAATAAAATTATTTTATATAAAAAAAAATGCATAAAATTAATAAAAATATGGATTATTCATAGAATTATGTTTCTTCGTCGAAGGCATTTTCTTGTAATGAAGTTGAGTATCAATTGGCATGCAACCCTGTGTCACAGCTGTCAATTTAAGTGAGTTTTGCCGAGCAGTTGTTCATAACTGACAAGTATTGTATGTACCAAAAAGTATATGTGTTGCCTTATTTGTGGCGCTTGTGACAGAGTAAATATGTATGTACATATCGCACCCTAAATACAAAAGGGGCACAACTCAAAATACTAAAATTTTCAGGAGAGACATAAAACTGTTTATGTTTAGTTCGTCGTGCAGAAACAATACATTAGACATGAGTGTATTTTTCCAGTTAAAGAAGATAGTGATGTGAAAGAAATTTTTGCAGTAGTTAGAGATGTGTATTCTGAATTAATTTATGGAAAAAAGTAAATTTTGGAAAATTTTGAGTTGTGCCCCTTTTGTATTTAGGGTGCGATATATTAGCGACTTAAAGAAGAAAAAATGCCGGGCACACATACTTACATATATAATTAAATGTATGCTTGTATGTAACATAAATATATGTACATATTTCTTTTTGCACTGCAGCACTGTTTGCCTTATTTTTCTTACCTCCCGTTTCAAAGGATTGATTTCCGCTGGCAGTGAATCGATTTCCTGCTGTAAGACTGCAATGGGGTATTTTTGATGACAGTCAAAATCTTTCTGATTATTCAACAAAACGGGATGAACATGTCCATTAAGATCACTTTTCGAAAGCACTCCATTGCCGTTCGTATTACACGAACCAGAACTGGTAGACAAAAGCTGTCTCGTCTTTTCATATGTAACAAAATCCTAAAAAACAAAACTATTTAATATTGAAAATAAATACAAATTTAGAAAGTAAATGTATGTATTTTGTATATATATGTATATATATATATATATATATATATATATATATATATATATATTATGAGGAAGAGGTTTTATTTCTGCTCAAATAATGTCAAGTTTGTTCTTGGGCGTGTTGAAACGCGACTTTATGCGACTATAAGTACAACTTAAATTGATCGTTTATGCCAAAAATCATTAAGGACTCTTATTTACATACATATAAGTATGTATGTATGTACATATGTATGTAATTTCATTCCGCCATTGGCAAGAAAATCAGACAAGTCAACATGTTTACACGTACATACATACATACATTCAAATTACTTACGCTCCATAACTGATGATTCCAGCTGTCAAAAAATCCCTTAAAAACATTTGGTTCGTCTTGCTGCCGCACTACGCCCACAGCAGTTGTGGGCCGCCGTGCTATCGGTACCGTTTCCAAATAATTTTGTGCCATATTCAAATATTTTTCTCTTTCATAGGGGCAAATATTTTTTCCCAGCCACACATACGTAACAATTCCTGCGTCTAGTATATAAGTACATTCGGGTGATAAGTCGGTTTGTTCAAAGCCCAGGACTTCCTCACTATAAAACTTATTACGCAGAGACCAGACTAAAAACAATTGGGTGTGGAAAAATGGCTTTTTCGGAAAATTGTTTGTGAATGGTGGCGAGCTGCTGCCATTCGAATTTGGTGGTGAAATACTGCCAGTTGTGCTATTGGGACTACCATTGCTGTTACTGCAGGAACTATTCGAATTGCTCAGGCCATTTAAGCTACCATTTCGATTTACAAAATTGTTAACTGGACGCCAAAAATCTTTCGGTTCCTTGCCTTCGAGTACTAAAGTACTCTCCCCTAGAAGAGTACCAATATTTTTGGCTACTTCGCGTGTATCTCCGGTAGAAGATTGACCGCACCACACCCAAACATGGTGAGATTTTACTACATAGCATTCCTTGGACGACATTGAAGTAAGCGGATAAATTTCCACGGCTTTCGAGTTGTAAGTTGAGTCGCCATAAACTTTAAGTATTAGATTTTCACTTTCGCCAGCGTTGTTATTGTTGCTACTTGCAGTGTTGGAAATATGTTTTTCATTTGATAAGACAATCAGCTTGCCCTGAAAGATCTGCAGAAAATGCGGTGTTTCATCGAACTCCGTCATTTGCAAGAACATGATTTTTTGGGTTGTTTTCTCAAACATGTTTTGAGCAAATTTTTCCGCTTTGGAATTGACTTCTGGCGACGAGTCTGAGCCATTCCATTGGTATATGATCTCTTTAACGCCAACACTTTCGCTATCCATTGGATTCATGGAACAGCTCTTTCAAGATGATAGGTTTAATATGGTACATATTTTAATAAATTTAATTCGAGTTTAAGAAGTTTACTTACCGCCACAGTGTATTGAATAACATAAGATTGATTTGTTGTGAAAAATACAGCCTTAGTTTCGGGCATCTCTACTATTTGATCTTTGGTAATGTGAAAAATTTTACGTTCCCCAGAACCATCGTCTACTAATTGAGTTTCGGCAGCCATTTTAGGTCTTTGGCATAAAGTCAACGAATCGAACTTTCCTAAAATAGTTGAAATCGGCTTTGCCGAGGAAACGTTATCATGGCCTTCTGCCTGCCAGGTTGGAAATAATCTTTTAAATTCCGTCGGTTCGTGGCCTTCGACAACTCTTATAACTGGTGTACTGTAGGGATATTTTTTCTATAAAATATGTACATATATCAATTTAGAAGTTGTGAATTTTAAAGATGACCTCATGGTTTACCTTTTTCACAAACGCTCTGCCATTACCCATAGCACTTGTTTTATCCGATTGCGAGGCTTGATTGCCCACCCATAGCCACACAGCCTGGGAGAAGCCATCCAAAACATAGGCTGTACTTGAATCGCTGAAGTCTTCTTGAGTTGGTATGACCACATCCAACTGATCCAGATGCAAACGGTTGTTGCGATGGCAGCATTTGTACATTTTTAATTTATTGCACACAGATTTCTCGGACACCTGAGAGATTTGGGATACAACTCTTTCATTCAGGGGTAGAAATGTATTCCATTCATTTTTGCGATTTTCGGGCAAAGACTGCTCATACCCATCATCAACTACAGTAACGTTTTCGGGATTCGATTGCCATTTCCTGGCCAATTCAATGGCGTTACGACGTTCCACATGGCTGCTGGAACGGCCGATCCAGATGTACAAATGATTTACGGTACTCAAAAGCATGACGTAATCAGCACCAAAGTGTTCCCACGAAATATTTTTCATTTCAACACAGTGTAAACAATTGCGGCCATAAACTTTATACAAACGATTAGGATCCTTGGAGTCGAGAAGTGTTCCGGATTTAATGCTGAAAATGCGAAAATTAAACGCTTGAAATAACCGAACCGAAAATATGTAAAAATGTATAGCAACGAAGTACATTTAGAATTCATTTTTTTCTATTGTACGGCTTTTAAAAGCACATTTAAATATGGCCCTGTTACGGGTCTCCGCGGGTCCTAAATAAAAAAATAAAAAATTTTTGACAGCTCATCATGTATGAACCAGTGAAGATCCGTTTCCCTAAATCCCAAATAATTAAAGGTTTTATAAATTATTTATGTGAATTATTTTTAGAACAACGAAAGTTAAAAACTATTGATAGAAGTCCAAACATAAACTAAAGCTTCCTGTAAGGGGAAAAAGGCCTCTACGAAGAGCGATGAGTTTCGCTCGCTTTTTGGGTGCTAAAATTGTATTCAGGAAATATTTTCATAATTTATTTCGCCAAATTACGCATCACTCTATGCCTGCCAAGTCTTCTTCCGACGATATGTAACGCTAAGGCTTGATAATGATTTGGATATGATTTAATGCCAGGACTTGTCTTCTGGCAGTGGATCAAATCCACTTGAGTGAACAGGGTGATGATTCACCAGCGTCCGCATGTGGCTTGTAAGGCTCACACAGGTGCCAGTTTCTGATAACATGTTGCACGGGACAAATCATAAACCCTTTGCTTAAGAGCTCGGGCTATCTAATCCCATCTGTTTCATACATTTCCGCAGAAGGAGAGAGATGACTGGGCTCCTGAGTTGGTAGCCCGAAATCCACAAGCAACATCGGGCCTTAATCCAGCTCGCCTGATATTCAATCTAGTTCCTTGCATAAAAACTGGCCTATGGCAAGGCTTTAGCACCTCGAAGATTTTCTTCTTCCTGCGTTTCAGCTAAGGATAGGCTCTTCAACCAATGACCGACCCAGAAAGCCAAAAGGCATTCTGGGGGAGTTCGGTCCCCGTTCTGCCAATCGACCAATTAAAAGCGTCAGCGCTTAACCTGGCCCTGAGGGGGGAAGGAGCTTAGGCTTGATACAATTTCTGAATGTTATCGTTCGCCGTCATGAGACAGGCCTTGAGTTTAACATTTTTCGGCTTTTTGTAAAAATTTAATAACATTTTATTTAATAGTTAGTCAATGTTCAGACCCTTCAACTTTTCAGTTTGTGGGAAACAGGAGCAAGAGCAGATTAGTAATTTGAACGGAGTTGCTTGCACTGGGAAACTTGTTTGATTTATACACATGAAGTTAGCGTTAGTTTAATAGATATGATATTTCTTTTCCTTCTTAGCTTCGTGTAAATAAAACTCAACTCTGTTACAAAATTATGAATAAATTGAAATGAAATTGAACAACAAAAGTTGAAGTGCCTGACTCGACACTTACTATCCAAAACAGCAACTTGCTTTTAGAATTCTAAATTTTTTTTTATTTTTAACTTACGTAATGCCTTTTTTGAAATATGACAAAAATCTGGCACTCTCATTGTTTGGAGTTTCACGATATTCGGTAGCCACGTTACCAAAATACGAGTCCAGTTCTTGTATTTTATGCGCCACATTGGAACGTTTCTGTTCGGAAACGTTTTCACCCAACCAAAAGTGTATAAAACGTTCTAGGCTTGTAGAAAGTTTAACTTCTCGGGTCTATGAATACAATAAAGGATTTCAGTGTCATTTTTAAATAAAATGAGGATGATTCAACAGCTTTTTAAAAACTTACAATAGTTTCCTGATTGACAAAGGTACCAGCCGCAGCAGATGCGTATATTATGTAAGCACAATCATCTAAAAATGTTCCATATTGGGCTTTTGGCTCAGCCTCTAAGCGGTCTTCATCGATTTTCCAAACATGAAAGCAGATGGCATTTTTCGGTATTCGCCGAAAAGATGCATCTACTTTGACATCAGCTATCGAATTTGGACGAACCTCCTAAAAAAGGGACAATTAAAATCAGTATTTAGTTGTTAAGTAATACTTGGTGAAAAGCAGGGAGTCATCCATTTTTCATGTTGGGACCAAAATAAAAAAACGTCATAAGAGTCTTAGTCAAATCAGTGTACTTTGGAATTATATGCTCTAAATACATTCGAAATAGCAGTCGACGGGCTACACACATTCTTATGGAAACGACTATTTTAAATGACAGCACAGCAATACGACAACGCTACCATCGTTGTGGCTGTCGCCAATTTAAACTTGTTTCTACCAAATAAGAACAAAGTGGACAATATAAAAAAACAAGCACAGTTTATTTGCGCTTAATTGAGTTTCTAAAAATGCACGACTTTTGACGCAATTAAACGGGAACTCAATACAGTATTCGGTTAATTGAATCGCCGACGCAATTAAAATCGAAAATCGCTTAATTGAGCAATATCTGCAATAAAGCGAAACACCAAAAAAAGAAAGGAGATCAAAACTGAAAAATATATGTATGTATGGAAATGTATATTATATGTTATACAAAACTTTATATGTATGTACTTATGTTCAACTAAATGTGATTAAAAAAATCTGTCATCAACATTTGAATTTTAGATTTGTTAAGGCTTCCGATAATACATACGTTTTTCTATATCATCAAGTTCATGTGAATAATAATTATGTGCTAAAAAAAAATCTCGAAGTACATTGAGACAATTCAGTGCCTCTTTGGTTGAAGGAGGGAGGACTGATAATATATTCGTTTTCTTCATCTTAGCAAGAGTTTGAGGACGAAATATGTTCAATTTCTTAAATTATCTCCTGCTCTGTAAGTATTAACCGAAAGATTGGCTCTTGTTTTTCGCAATGCGGTATTATTTTGCCAAATAATTAAGCGGGTGACGGAATTAAACGGAACTCAACTAAACGTATTTTTACATAGACAGTTATACTGAATGATTTCCTTCCACGATTTTTAGTGCAATAAAACGGAAAATTCAATTAAGCGCGGTTCAATTAACCGAAAACAATTGTATAAGAAATTAGGGCTTTGAATTACTTTTCGAAATAATTTTTGTTTTAAATTGATTGACTGATTAATTGTTAAATAATTAATGATAAAGGTTGTACAAGTTATTATATTTATATATACATATTTCAGAAGCTTTAAAAAACACGACTTCCAAAATGGATTCGATTTTGCTTTCGATTTCCATCAAATAGCTCTATGAGATTGAATTTTTTGAATACTTGACAAACAATTTGTGGGTTAATTGGTTTGTTATTTGAATAATTTTTATTTAAAATCTTTTTCTTTTTTATTTAAAAATGTATGTTGGCATCACTGAAATCCATGTATGTAAATGCATCGCTGTAAATGTAGCTGCCGCCTTCAAAATAATTGTGTAGCTGGATACATGGCGACAATTACTGCGAACAACATTTGTAGTCGTGTGTTCGTGTAGTCTCGAATTTTTTAGTTTTAACTTTTAAGGTAATTTTTAGGGCAATTTTTCCTGAATCATAAAAATGTTTTAGAGGTTTTTCGAAAATTTGTAAAACTGCGCTTTTTATCCAAAAATCTGAGTATAATATTGAAGCAATATTTCAAAATAATAAAAGTTTTTATTGTAACGCCTAGAACCGTTACAGCAAATAACTTACAAATCTTGTTTCATATCACAAAGTGATATGATATAAAAAGTGTAGAAGGTTGAATCAATGCAGGTTTCTTCATACATCCTACTCAGCTGCTATCATCTGGCATTGAATTAAAAGTGATTTCGATCAAATTGATTTAATTTTTTGACTTCAAAAAGATTTCAGATTTCAAAATGAAATCTTTGAAAAATTGCAATGTTTTGTGATTGCAATAATTTTGAAAACATATTTCGAAGTCATTAAATGCAATTATTTTAAGTGCATGCATTTCGAATGCCACCAATCTTTTTCTGAAATCATTTGATTTTATTTTGTTCCCTTAAATTCACAATTGTAGTGAAATAATATCTACATATGTATGTACTTGGAATCTGCCGGTTTCCACTAGCATCTAATAAAGCATTTTGTTTTTACTTGGTAAAAGCAACAACTTATTTGAATGCGATGCAAAAAGAGAACACTTTGCTAATACGGAAAGTAGATGATATTAGAAAATAACGACTTATGTGTTATAGGATGCTAAATTATATGAAAAACGTTTATTAGTCATTTTTGGAATCTATGAAAGTACTTAAATAAAAACTAATTGTGATTAAAAAATATGTTTGGCAACTTTAAAAAACGGTGTAAACAAAAATTTACACTGTCTGCAGTTCAAAAATATCAGTATAAAAGAATCGCTAGTGAAACGAGAACGAAGATTTTGATACTGATTTAAATTTGATCGTAATTTGAGTTCAATTAAATCAATTGTAATCAAATTTCATGCAATCCATAAAATAAATTGATTGCAATTTAAGATTTTGAATGCGATCACGAAAGTAGCAACCATTAACGTGAAATAACGTCGCTACAATTAAATCGATGGCAATATTTTACAGCTCTGACATGTATCAAACAAAATCGCCATGAAATTCAAATGGAAAATATATAAAACGGCGGCAACAACTTAATAAATGAAATGATGAATATGATAATAAGTACAATATATATTTAGCACTTCCCCACTAATTTATTTGTCACAGAAGAATGGACAAATCGGCTTGAAACCTGTAAATACAAATCGTACTGCAGAAACGATATGTTGATAGCAATTGGCGGAATTGGCGGAATTAATTGGTTGTCACATGAAGCGTGAATGTTGATGCTCTTTTTAATTAATTGTGGCAATTGCATGTTTTTTGGTTGAATATTTCTTGCCAAATTTCACGATCACATAATGTGCGCGCTTACATATATGTATATGTATGAATATCCATACATACATATACATATATATAGTTATATATGTATGTATTTTGTGTGGTTGGGTATACAACGGCCGGCTTAAACCGGGCCAACGGAATGATATATTAATTAAACTTGAAACCATATTCGTTTCATAATAAGTATTTATTTACTACTTTTTAATGTTTCAATACTTCTTCGTGTACAAACGGTGGGTGTGTACGACGATGTGGAACGTTAACATTCGTCAACAATTTGATGGACCAGTACTCAGGGACGGCTGCTACATATGCAGTGCATTGCACCACAACTAGGAAAATAGGTAATGGGAAGAAGAAAAGAACAACGGACTAGTGTTTGTGCATGTTTTTGATCTTGAATCTTGGCTGACGGCCGAACTTAACGGATGCTGTTCGGACTGCTGAGTGCCCAGTGTGCACGCGCCTTCAGCACATACGTGCGCCTGTCGTGTACGCTATTTTGTTATTATTCTTTTTTTCATTAGTTAAAACTAGTTTTAACTACTCATCGGCACATACTAGTTCTAAAATTAATTACTTTTCAATTAAACAACTTTTTGATTGATTTGAGTTAAACAAAAAATCTCGTTATTTTTTTTTTTTTTTTTGGGACATGAATTCGTTAAATTGCTTTCTAATATCGCAGTACCAGAATTGTTATCAATCACATTGATCTTCGGATCTCGACTTAGTTAGTCTTTTTATTTTAATGGCACTGTTGGCATTTTAACTTTTTTTATATTATTTTGTCTTGAAAAAAAATCAGTAAAGGCATTTATTTCTATTTTCTTGAATTCGTCAAATATGCAAACTCTGCGTTGCAAAAATGGATTAGGGCATTTCTGTATTAAGCGCAGTGTTACCATTTTTCTTTTGGTGAATTTTTAAAAAATTCGAATTTTGCTATTTTTTTGTAAAATTTTTAAGAATTATATCGCAATATGCAAATACTCGATTTTGGAAGAAATTGAGTTATTTCGCATATTTTTTTTAAGTTAACAAATATTTTTTCAATAATTTCTTCTGATTGATTAACATTTCAATAATAAAAGGTCGCAGTTAGAGGCAAAACATAATCTTTTAAAAATGTTGTAAAATATAATCAAATTAATACCATTCATTTAAAACTCAAAAGGTTTAAATGCTCATAAATTACTAAATTAAATAAAAAAGGCTTTTGCACTTTTAAATAAATATTTTTTAATTTAACATTTAGTTTGGCATTGAATTATGGCGTAAAAAAACATTAGGGAATATCTTTTTTATGTTTCAATAAGATTTTTGTATGTTTTAATATCTGCAATATAATAATTTTGTTTTTTTTTTGTTAACTAAAGAGATTAAAACTATAAATCAACAAGACAGAAAGCGCTGTACGCCTCAAAAATTTTGGACTAATTATTTTGAGCTGACATTAAGTGGTATTTGAAAAAAACTATAGCAATTTCTTGTAGACTGATTAATTTTGCGCCAACGTTACTTTTATATAAACGTATTTCTCAGCGCTTAGAAATTTATACAAAATCTAAAGTTTGGTTCTACAAAATTAGAATTTTTGATTTAAGTTGTTAATAACTTTCTTAGCTTCCATTTAATGTGAATAGTTGTCATTTTAAAATGAATAATGTAGAATCTATTACACTTGAAATTTGTTAAGCTTTTCTTTTTTAATTGAGAAGAATATGAAAGAAACTGTATAATAATTTAACGTAAACAATTAAGCAAGAAAATCATTTGAATTCATATTTTATGAAAACATATACATACATATCGTTACCTTAATATAGAAAGATCCTAACTGGTTTTTGTTTCTTACATTGAGTTTTTTGTAAATTTCGAAAGATAATCTTTCAACACATCATTGGTAAAAAAATTGACGTGATCCGAGGGAAAATAACAAAAATATAAGCAGCTGAAAAAAGTTTCGCGACTACAAAACCTTAATTTTTTATTAAGTTTTGTCTCTCTTCTGAAAAGTTAGGAAAACATTACTTGGGGCCTTTTCATATTAAGGTATCGATATGTGCATACAGACATATTTTCATCAATTTGATATATTGGAACTTTTGCATATGGGCGTATTAAAAAAGTGGTTGATAAAATTCGAACAAAATATGATTATAAGATATATGTCAATTGAAAATTATAAGCAAGACGTTTCAGGGTTGCTCCTTAAAGACGTTTACTATGTACATAGTACATACATACCAGCATGTTCTGAAGTTATGGGGATTTTAAATTGAAAACGATTCTGATTTCTGATCTTGCGAAAATTATAAGATATTTTTAATTTTCATTCGCGTTTTTTCACCGATTTCCTATAGTTAAATTAAATTTTTTATAGGCGTAAATGATTTATCAGAAAAATATAAATATATACTGAGTAAATAAATTTGTAAATAAGACGGCAAAACAAGTGTCCTTTAATGGACTTACCGGTCCTGTGAAGGTAAATGAGAAATTGTAAATATAAGTAAGTCTATACATCTGCACGTATTTAAATAATGATTTCATACAAATGCTTTTCAAATCGATATCACTTTTTTCCGCTTAACGAAGGTAAATCGCCAACAACGTAAACAAAGTTAAAAAAATGTCCATAAAAAATGGTGCACATCGTAAATTTGTATAAAATAATAAATTTTATTATTGTACAAAAAATAATAAAGAACAAATACTTTTATGTGTAACGTACTCGATTTATTATCGAGTTCAAAGCGAAATGCTTAAAAAACCATTTAAGTGATTTGCTTTCAACAGTTGTGAAGGTTGCTCTGTTTCACATGATGAATTTTTAAGGTTTTTCTGCATGCAAAACATCCGTTCAGTGATTTCAAACCACTTCACTATAAAGCGTTTTACAGAACAGTCGACATATGTAATTCCGATTTCCTAAGTAGCCAAAATAGAACGTCGAACGAAAATTACACCGAGTAGATTCTGATATTAAAAATATATTTGAAAGTACAATATCACTCTTTATGTTAAATTTTAAAATTTTTAAAAATATAATAAATAGTTTGGTGATGGTTCGCAAAACTACCTGGTACGTAATTTAAATTGTTCTATGCTTAAGTGTAAAGATAGCGCCTCCATCGTCAGCGATGGAGATAGTGAAACAGGCCCTTAAACGGATAGAAAATAATGTTAAATATGCGGTGTTTTGTCAACAATTTATTACCATATTGTGTATGCCCACGAAGGAGGGCAGCGCGACGTGTGTCAAAAGGTATACAAATAATGCGTACACATAAAAAAAACCCTGGACTGTCAAGAAGAAGACAGGGAAGACAGTTAAAGGTTAAATACAATTTTACTCATGCACAAATATATGTATATCTGAAGTGGACAACTTTTCTGCTTATGATGAAAAGGTTATTTTTTTTTATCTAAAACTAGTGTTTTCTTTCCTTCTTAAGGTCGGTTGCCCCCTAATGTGCCTGCGTCCATACGTAACATGTGTGTGTATGTATGTATGAACATTTGCCTATGAATAAAACATTAAGCAATAAATATGTATGTATGTAGAGATACGTACTCGTACATTCAACCAACTGAGCAAACATGCCACACCACTTTCTAGAAGTGGAATTAACTAAAAACACACAAAACATTTGCAACAAAACAAAATTTGTAAATATTCAGCAGTTTTCACTATCGTTTGAAAATTTTTGAATGACGTTAAAGTGATACAAAAAAAAAAAAAAGTGGGATAAAAAGTTTTCGTATTGGAAACTTACGATCACGAATATCTAAATCATTTAATTATATACATATATGTATGTACAAGACTTAGCTTAAGCCGCTTCTTGCTCGGTTTGATGAACATGCGGATAGATTAATGTTGCAAACAATGCAGTAAGATAATACTAAACATGTGCTACAACAGTAGATTGGCCAACAACATTAGCTGGAATTGCAACATTGTAGATTGGCCCAAGGTTGCCAGAACATGACAGTTGAACTTGCAGGCTGTGTTATCCATCAGTTTTGGAGAATTAGAATGACCAAAAATTACAATGATTTCTTATAAACACTTCCAGGGGCCTTGTACTTGAAATATCGAACAATATGAATGCGTACTTTTGTACAACTTAAACAATGCAACAACACCACGTTTTGGCTGCTCTTTGCGAAAATACTAGTCGAAAGCAGTAAGAGTTCGTTTAGAGATTTTCTGGCTCAGCTCAGTTCGGTATTAGATTTAGCTTTGGGCTTTTTTGCCATCAGGATTATTTCAGATAAGGAATAAGTGCGAAAGCTTGGAAAAGTCAGTGTTACTAGAAGTCCTGGATCTCAAAGTATGCAAGTTAAACCTTTTACTTTATTATACAGAAACTACATTCAATTCATTAATCATATTTTAGAAGAAAAACACAGAACTGGTTCCGCCTGTTAATATGTGGCCCAAATTCATAACGAAAATATATATCACATGAACTTTCGACGGCATATACTTCTTGACACTTATACAGGGTAGACCAAAAATTGCTCGGGGCTTTAAACATTTAATAACATTTTCACCAGATTTGTCACCAGCCAACTATTTTCTATGGGGTTACTATAACGATTATATATGAACAAGACAATATTGCAGAGATTCGAGCTGGCTGTAACACAAATTTTGGAAAGCGTTACAAAAAATAGATTAAAACGAGTCCAGCATTAAGAAGCTGAAATCGGGAGTCTTTTAAGTGATATTATTTTTCATACTTAGCGTAAAAAATTTTTTCATATTTTATAATATGAAAACAATAATATAAACGAAAAAGTTATTAAATGTGTTGAGTTTTGGTCCTCCTTCGACATTCAAATAATTAATTTTGTTGAGCGTATGATATAAAATTGCCATTAAATACTGATAAAAATATTTGTCAATTGATTTAATATGGCAACTTCGATAACAGAATAAACGTTTGCCTTCTTGAGATCTTAACGGTTTTCACACGTCTGCCTTTTGGCAAGTTGAATTGTGTCACAAAACCATGTAGAAAAATTGCATGAACATCATTTATACGAGTATTAGAAAAGCAACAATCATTCTGGTTGGAGACAACTCGACTTTGTTTGACAAGTATTGGTGGCAAAAAGAAAACAATTATAATTAAAAAAAAACTGAATGTAATGATTCTTCTAAGCCGACTTCATACTCCTTTATGAATCAGGATCTAATATTTGTCAATATGTATGTATGTAGGTGTGTGTGTACAGGGATACTTAGTTTTTGCGATTCGAAGAAACTAGATGCATCAGTTCGTTTTACATTTTTCTTACACTCATTCCCCACCGAAAATAATGCTGAGGCCTGGAAAACAATATTCAAGTTTTACTTTTTCTTGGAAAAAATTCTCATAATCAAGTTTCAGTCATAATATTGATGATGCTGCGAATATAAAATCTCAGTCCCAGTTGAACCAGAAAACTTCAAACCGGGTTTTATTTGTAGCGATTAGTACTTTCAAAACCGGGTCAATATGAAGTGTACGTTTTAGGTGTTGCACACGGTGTAGTATTATGGATCACAAAACGAATTTTTTAGCAGTTGCAGCGTTCATTTACGTATATAAAAATTTTGCTTAGGAATTTTTAAAGCGCTCTATATTCTAAGAAGAACATTTCGTCAGCTAATTATTAATTTGACGCATACGCCCAAACCCCGAAACTGAAAAAACCTACAAAGAAAATTTTCTCAAAATGTACACGATATCTTCTTTGTTTCAAGCTGTACGAGACTGACAGGGGGCATTTTGATCGTGACTACTCTCCCTTCAGTTTGACCATTCATTGTGACGTACTTTTTGAGCGAAAATATAAGTTTTCAGTAATTTTCGTTAATTAAATCGAAACGTAATTATACAGCTTTCATTGAAACTAAAATATCAAATTTTATGCCCCATAGCACATTATTTTTTATTTTTAAATATGCAAATTTTGGTATAATATAAAAATTGATAATAATGTGAATAGAAGTGATGTCCGCAGCAAAACTAAATGCTTATATTTTAGAATCTCTTAAAAATGTTTTCTAAGTGTTTTTGGACTTAGAAATTAAATCTACTTTCCTTCCGCTTTTTCAAAATTTGCCGGTGTGCCCAACTAGTACTTTTGCTGGCGATTTGCTTTATAAACTTTCTATGATGTCTTATGAAATCATGACTTTGAATTAATAAATATTTTGTTTGAATTTATTATTATACATACATTTATGAGCTGCAAGCGTTTCAAGAATGACATGTTTGTACGAGCATTTGCATATTTTTAATTAAATTTTCTGTGAATAATTATAAGACTTTTTAAATTTTATAATTATTAACAAATTGACAAAAAAATACATTTTGT
The DNA here is from genome assembly GCA_932526305.1 of Epicampocera succincta. Lineage (NCBI taxonomy): Eukaryota > Metazoa > Arthropoda > Insecta > Diptera > Tachinidae > Epicampocera > Epicampocera succincta. Next base: position 44,083,169 of record OW052037.1, on the reverse strand, counting down.
CGTGCAACACTATAAGATATACATGCACGAATAGAAAAAGGACATTTTGCCACAATTTTCTAAAACGCAAATATAAATTTGTATGGTTTAATTGGCCCTATTAAAACCATTATTTGTTGCAAACAAATGCAGTTTTCATGAACACAGAAAAAACTTATTGTTAAAGAAAATTTTTTTCATAAATATTTTTCCTGATTCAAGTTCAAAGTTTTTTCTCTTATATTTGATGTGTGTTTTTTAATAAATGGTTAAAAACTTGTTTGGGTAAGTAATTTTTTAAACAATTGAATTCTCTGTTTTCATTGTTAAAAAGATCGGCTGTGTTTGTTCTTTGAACCCGTGAATTCCTTTTCAGGTTCGTATTCAAACAACTTATTAACTGATTCTGGAAATTTTGTTAATGAACGTGAAGCCTCTGTTCTTGAATTCACCCAGTCATCACAATATGTGAAGTAAAGTGAACAGCGAATATAACGGTGGCACACAAGCGAAATGAAATATTTATACTCCCATATTTATATACATTTCGTAAACTTTAATTGTTTCTTGCAAAAAATATAAAAATTTCAGTTTTCAAGATCACGCCACCACAAAGATTTTGTCAAGCCAAACACACCATTTGATGTTGTATAGAGTGAATAAAAAATGAGGAGAAAAAATTGGATCAGTTGTTCAACAAGTGCAATTATTTTGACATTCTTTTGTCTGTGTGTTGTATCACTGAATAAAACAGACAATAGAAAAATGGCATCGTTAACTCAAATACTTTCTAAAGGATTTGAAAAGTCAAACAAACAGTAAAAAATAGCAGCGGTTCACGTACTCGTATTTAATGATTAACAAGATGTCAAATTATAAAATAATTACCACTGAACTGATCTCCATGATTGGTTGCAGACTTTTGGTATCGATTGTACGTGCAAACTTTGATATTTAACTTGAATGTTGTACAACAATTTCCTTTCCAAAATGCCAGTGGGTGTTGCAAATCTTTCCTGTCACAGGTTTGGCGGTAAGTTGTTGTTGTTGCTGTTACTGGCAAAAACTGTAACATGCGAAGTTGTTTGCTGACAAGTTCAGAAGTGCCACTGTTTTCAATATTTTCTTGCACAGAGAAATTTTTTCCAAATTTATCTTATTTTTATGAAGACTTTACTAAAATTTCGATTAAAAGTTGCAGTTTTCTGCTCGTTGAATTTGAGCCGGCGATTTAAAACACTAAAAATTTGCAAGAAGTTTTCCAAAAAGTTATTTTATTGACACTAAAAAAAAATTTTGATTTCTGTTATTTTTTTGTGAAAAAACAAATCGATTTTAAATTGATTTGATTATTTTTTGAAAGGATTGATTTAATATATAGAAATACTTCACAATTTCTTGTTCACAAATTTCCAAGTATTTTTTTTTTATTGTTTTTATGCCACTATCAAGATATTTTCAACAGGGTACGTCGTTTATGTTTCACCTCTCAAATCAAACTGTTTTAATAACCACTAAAAAACTTGTTGAGTTGTGTTGTATGCAACCAGCAGCTTTTGTTATGCTGCTGCCAGCTGCAACGAAAAAAGTGTCTTCAGCTCTGCTATTACAACAGTTAAACGTAGTTGTTGACTCTTCTGCAAATTTTTTAAACAATAAATAATTGTTGATTGTTCGCGTTTCAGCGTTTTTATCTAACAGTCTGCAGATTCTCGTATCAGTGTGAGTTTGGGTGCAAAAATGTTGGTTACAACATGAATAAAAATATCAAATCATTGATGAGTCTTGCGGCGACAGGTATGATAAACTTAACGTAGTACTAATTTTTGAAATACAATTGAAGAGCCAGAAAGACAGTTCTGTGGAAGATGCAAGTCGTTGGAAATTTCTTGGACCAGATTTGTTATGTTAGCAAGCTAAGGGCAAAAGAACGCCAACTCGCTGTTGTATCGCAATATTCCATTCAATGAGCGGTGAACTAATCTAACAGTTATTAGGCTTTTAACGTTCCCCGCTCATACAGAAGTATAGGATAAAGCAGCAAGCAAGTTTTTGGGTGTGGCGTACCTCCGAAATATTACTTTACACCGGCGCATAAAACAGTTTGAATTAACCCGCTGACAAAAAAAGTCTAATGAGGTCAAATTTCTTGATTTAGTGATATGAATAATTTCGCCTATAGTGACATGAGCTGTGTGGAACGCAAAGCCAATACCAAAAAATTCAGAAACTAGTATCATGCGCTAGGCGGGAGTTTTTGTGAGCAAAAATGTGGGGGGGATGTGTTCAGCAGATCTTGCATTTCGTGGTCATATTGTGTGGTATATATTGTTTAGTGAATCAGTGGACTCAAATTTTTCCCCCTAATCATGAAAAGTTCTCTGAATTATGGTGACCGTAAAGTGGATGAAGTATGCGCAACGTTGTTGTTGAAAAGACTAACTAACTCTGGCTGGCAAATTAGCGCCACATTGATCATTTGCCAGCATTTTAGAAACCCACCGCTGCAATAAAATTTTCAATAGCAAACAAAAATTACTTCATAATTTAAATTCACAATCACTTAAGATTTTAATAGAATTTCTTGATTCTCATTTATCATCCCTGCTTGGTGGGGCTATTGTTTTTGATTTTATTTATTTACCAACATCTGAAGCTTTTTTATCTTCAATAATTAAATTTGCCAGTTACTTAAGTGTATATTTAGTAAAATATTATATATGGTTATACTCTTCATGTTCGCCAATATCTGAAAAGGAGTCAATTAATGTTAAAAATGAGAAGAAATACTCTACGAAACATATCAAAAACCAAATATAAGTGAGAGAAATTTTGGAGATTTGTTGTGTGCAAAATTAAATCAATTTATTGGATAATAAATAAAAAGTTTTGCGACACTCTTAATTTAACTTCAGATCGCTGAAGATGAATTGACATCAAAACCCCGCTTTCAACATAAAGTTGATTTTCAGCCCATGAGCCAAACACACAGCCTAATTGATGGTCCGTTAGCTACAATTCTTGTACTAGTTCAATCTTGTATACTCGTAGATGTAGGCCAAGATTTTTCTTCAAAATTTTTGAAGTATTGGAAGGATAGAGACCGATTTGCTTAGAATTTCACCAGATCTATCTTCTGTATGTATGGTAGGGACTCGATTTCGGCGAATATTGTCCATAAGATGAATCGATTCATCATGTGACGTGTTAGCTGTTCAGGCGGACGATTATGCGCACCGTAAGCGCAAATTTTGAAAAGAGAGATTTGTTGAACGTTGTTCTGGTAGTGATATCGATACCTTTAAAATGAACAACCTGTATTATAGAGTAAATCACGATGCTAAGATTTAGCACCGGTCGAAGGCTGGAAGTTAACAGAAGTAGAGCCATTAGAGTTGGGCGGCTAATGAACGAACTAATTCAGTTGAACGATTCACTCTATTGAGCTGAACACAATTATATTGATGTTGACATCTTTTAGATCACTGATGGGCTTTTTTACTGTCAACCAACTACTGATGCAGCCTCAAGCTTTATTTGTCGCTTGTAACGTTGATTACAGAAACTGCCAAAAATGTTAAATTAAAATTGTTCCATGTTCACCGTTTTCTCTGCTTAGGGCTCTCATAACTTTTGTTTTAAGTTCCATCGTGAAAACAAACTTTGTTTTTGAACAAATTTCCGCTTAGTTACGTGGATCTGAACAATCAGAAAAGAATAGATATGTTCAAACAAAACATGGATAGAATGTGTATCTTGAACTTCTTATACATACATAAGTATGTACATATGTATGTATATACATATGTATTTACGTATGTAAGTACATACATATGGTTGTCCATGTGTATATAAAATTAACGTTTTGCGACTTTCCTTCGACGGCGTCCTGCTTCACGTTTGCTGAATTTCAGTACGTGGTTTTAAAGTTATGAAATTGTGAAATGCTGAACAGTCTCTTAGTAAATTTGTATAAAATTGGGTGTTTTCTTTCGGTAAATGTTAGACAATAGAAACATACACACATATACATACATACATACATACATACGTATGTAGTCAAAAACATGAACAAATAGTTTTGACATTTTCAGAACAGGCTAATGATTTTATATTTTATGTTTTGATTAGAGTTGGGGAAAACTCTTCGAACATCATACTCATAAAAATTGTACAACTGCAACTGAACAAGTTGCAGATGAGGCACACAATTGGCGTGAGTACTTACATACATACATATCGCACCCTAAATACAAAAGGGGCACAACTCAAAATTTTCTAAAACTGATATTTTTCCATAAATTAATTCAGAATACACATCTCTAACTACTGCAAAAATTTCTTTCACATCACTATCTTCTTTAACTGGAAAAATACAGTTATCATAAGTGTGTTGCTTCTGCACGATGAACTAACATAAGTCTCTCCTGAAAATTTTAGTATTTTGAGTTGTGCCCCTTTTGTATTTAGGGTGCGATATGTGTATGTATCTATGGTTTAATAGAAAAAGGTGGTATCTTGGTTTTTTTGTTACGGTACAACAAAATGAATGAAGACTAAAAAGGTATTCAATATAAAAAAAAGTAATAGAGATCAACAAATTCAGCTTCTATTAGTTTTGATAGGGAGTTTTTAAAGCAATATTTAAGGTTATGTTTTGCCATCTCGAATTCTAGCATGCGTGAGCGCTTGAAGCGGCAAAAAATCGTTTTGCGGGCAAAAGTGAAACGCTAATAAGGGCTTTTGTCTTTCGAAATGTTGGCGATCGTTAACGATCGAGATCGTCAAATATTCTTTCTGTCGTAAGCTGTGAATGTTCTATTTGCCACCACCGTAGGAATTTTTTAAAAAGTCGCAGTTCTAGAATAAAAACTCAAGTTTGATCAAATTTGAAAACCGAAATTTTAAACAGCTCGACATAAGCGTTTCCTACATTAAGCCAACGCTATATTTGTTTTCAATAACCAGGTTGTGGCATTGGCCTGTGGTGATGTTAATTGATTTTTGGAATGAAAAGAGTTTTTAGTTGTTAAAATATTTCTATATGGATTATTATTTGTTTAAGCAAAATGAATGCATTTCATTCACTATCAAAAGTTTTTGGCGTTCAAATGTTGGTGCATGAATTATTATTTGTTTTAAGCAAAAAAAAAAAAACATAATTTCATCAAAACTATGAAAAAATTTTGGTATTTTGAAGATATTTTGTTTCAGCTTAAACAATAATTTTTTTTGTTTTTCGTTTTATTACATTAATTCATACTTAAAAAGAAAAACAAAAGCAGTTTCTTAAACAAATAAAAAACTTGCGAAATAAATACAGTAAAACATTTGCCATAATCGTGGTTTCTTGATGTGAAGTCTTGTTGCATATCCAGGCAGCACAAATGGTCACATCGTTTAATAGAGCAATTTAAAATAGTAAATAGTAAAAACAGCAATTCGTGCACGTTTCGATACAATTACAGTTACTTTTAAAAGTATTCTATAAATGCCGTTTGACTTTGATTTAAAAATGTTCAACCACTTTTTTGTGCAGTTGCTTTGGCAGTACAAAAAGACAGTTAAACAAGATTAATACTTTTTTAATGCGAATCTTTTCACCTTAAAATTAACTTTTTAATAAACAGCTTTCAACATTTTAACAATTTTATTGTTTTTATTTCTCTAAAGAAACGTTTAAGAGTTATGAAAGGTGTTTTAGTTAATAGATTCATGCATATTTCACATAATAAGCAGCGGTTTTCTTTCCTTCGTCGCTACAAACAAAAACAAAGAAAATAAAATGAAAACATACGATTATTAAGCCACAAAGATAAAGGCTAAAAGCCTCTTAAAAATTTCTTTACAAGTAAAACTTAAAGTTTATGATTTGTGGTAAAACCAAGAAAAAAAAAAATGGTTTGCATTCATCGTTATAAATCATGCAATAGTTTTTCTTAAACACACGTTTTTTATTTTGGTTTTTGTTTGTTTATTATTGAATAATTTTTGCATACCTTTTAGTTTTTCATTTTGAATTTTATTTAAATGAAGCTGATGTTACCTTCACATTTGAACGTCTTCACTTTTCAGCTTTAATTAAAACTTTAACGGGTGGGTTTAATTAAAACTTTAACCGCGAAGCAAAATATTATAGTAGCCGAGTCTTTTGGACAGAAACCTGTCATCGATATAGAAAACTGTGTGTTTTTCAGACAGAAAAGAACGACCCCGAATTCGTCGAAGAGAAAGTGGAAGTTTTCAAGAAATCTGATTTCTCAGCGAAGTAAAAATATTCTATACAACTGTTAGACAAGACTTTCAGACAGAAATCCATTGTCGGTGTAGAAAATTGAGACATGAGACGAATTCGATGTCGCAAAATTTCAAGACTTATTTTGAGCTTAAAAGATACGATGTTTTTCTTTAATCTAGTACAATTCATCATTTGCTACCACCTCTAAATAATGGCAAATGAACTGAAATCTTTGTTGTATGATTTCGTCTTTACGTTGTGGTCTTTTCTTTTGTCAGCACTTAATTCGTTTCTACTTCTTTCAGAAATATGTGATATATGTAGGATCAAAGTACTTTCTCCGAAACATGTTTTTTAAGTTGCTAATTAATTCAGTAGCAAAAAATAAGGAAAAAAATCTCATTTACTTCCTCGTTGTTTTTGAAAAACAAATATTTGCTTCGCAACAAATTAAGATTTCATTAAACTTTTATCTTTTTTTTTGTAAACAGAGCACCTGACAGAAATTAGAATAACTGAACTCGATATTCATTAACTTATCTTTCGTTGAGACATTTATGACAAGTTCATAAACAGAAACTAATTAAAATATTGCTTTGAATATTGGCGGGCACATTTCAATTAAATACTAAATATGTACCTGTAATTATGGAAGGCTTGCAAAGAGCACTACGTTAAAACTTCAGGTACATTCATACATTCTAAAATATGCCAGAAGTACAGGTTAGTTGGTGGTGGGTGAAATGGGTGAACAGGACATGCTGATAATAGCATTGAAGAAGCTGATCCGGTTCCCTTGAAGGGACGGGTAAGCACAATACATCAACGATAGTCGTGGTGCGAAGGGTCAGAAACTCACTGTTATTCATTCATAAATACATACATGCATATGTATATAAATACATACCTGCGAGTCCATGTCCTTTTGCAAAAGTAAACGAAAAGAAGAAGATTAATAAATACATATCTTTAAATACTCTGTTTTCGTATATAACGTTTGATGAAACTTTTCCTTCACTTAAGCTTCTTACTCTTATGAGGTCGCGAGCTAAAGCTTGGTGTTATAGAATCAAGAAAGGTGATTTGCACCTCCCTTTGTGGCAAACGAGCCTTCTGGTTTCTTGTTATCTAATTGACGATTTACTAAATTGTAGAAATTTTGTTATAAAATAGATTAATGGAGGTTTCGTTTGAATAAATGAATTGAACAACATCTTTTTGTTGGATTCTAAAAAATACAGTGAGGTTAGCACGATATTAATCAGAATTACAAAAAACAATGAAGAAATATCAAGATCAGACTACTGGCCGCGCTATTGGGGTCTCGAGATATAGAATGACAATCTGCTTGCCGTGCACGAACTGCCGTTATATCCGCTCTAAGCCACAGTGTCGTGCAGCGTTTACGCCGAAGCAGTGATTAGCCATTGACAATACGGTGGCTATTGCTGTCGTACGCTAACGGGCCATGATAAACGACTTCTTACTGCCGGAATGGAACGAGTGTGGCCTAGTAACCCGACTGGTCAACCGCAAACACTTTTTCTAGTCCCATAATTTCACGTTTTGGATGGCCCGATTTAGCCATCCCAGATTTTTTTCTTTAGGGCTTCTTAAAGTCTTTATCACCGGAAATCTTGTGATAAAACTTGGTGCTACTAATCGGATATCATATTTTACGCTTAACAGAAATAGTTCGTTTTTGATTTAGCAAAAAAATTATTAAAAATACTTATGCTGAATTTTGACCTTCTCTGTATGTAGACTTTTGAAACGTTTTGTACTCAACTTTAGTTCAGGGTACTAAAATTCCCCTTTTTGGCAGCTGCTTTTCTTCTCTCTGCTATAAATTTCCTCCGGAATTTTCTCCATATTATCTGTAACGCTAAAAACTCCAACAGAAAATGGCACAGCCTTGGCTATTAACAGAAGTTAAATAAAGTTTTGAACACCCGTAGGGTAAATAACTCAGATTCAGATTGCAAAACAAAAGTACTAAAACACGCTTGAATTTAATAGCAGACTAATTGACGGGTTTGTTTCCAAGAAATCAGCCAAGCAAGATTCTGAAGAAGAAAACAAATCAAACAGATGATGATGTAAAAGTGGTTTTTTCTGCGCCATAGAACATCAAAGACTTCTAGAAAAGTACGAGTACATACATACATACATTCATAGATAATTTTCAATGTCAGACGTGATTATTATACGAGTGTCTTTTGGTTTTTCTTTAGTCGAGCGAGCAACTAGACACCCCTTTTTAAAAATTTACAAGTATTTGAATTTTCTTTTAAATAAATTTAACCTCAGAAGTTAAATTCGAAATGAGAAAGTTGAGTGGGAAACACGACTATGATGAGATTGGGTTTCCATTTCGGTTTATTTCCTGCAATCGTATTTAATTAAGCTGAAATTAAGCCATGACTTGTCTGTTACTTTTTTAAACCCAAGAACTGAATTGAGGTGAATCATCTAGTTTAGGAATCTTAAACCTCAAAAACACTAGATGAGGAAGTGGTTGGGTGTTTTTATGGCTGTTTTCTTTTTTATTATTTTCTTTCATAAATATTTGAAAGTAAATAGAGGGCAATAGGTTTTTAATGTTAGCAAAGCAACCGGTGGTTAATTATAATGTTCTTTGTTTTAGTTTCTTTTCTTTTCTTTTCTCATTTTCTTTCGTAGCTTGCGTGTGTTAATTGCTATTTATTTTTTAACGTCTTAGATATTACTCGTACTTTGGGCTTTAGGAGGAATATTTCTCACTTCTTCTTAAATTAAACTGATAAAGATTGTGTAAAGAAGTGTACGCGTATGTTTCGAATCAGTTTAAGACAAATATATACATAATAGCATTTTCTTAACTGCTAAAGATAACCTTAAAATAAGATGTTAATTTTAACTCAATTTCATGTGGTTTTTTCAGAATTTGCTAAATATGCTTAAGAATATTTATAAAATGCATAACCTACTTATATCGGTATTTTAAGGTCGTTGAAGAGCGGTTGCTTTTGCTAGCAATTTTGAAAAGCTCAACAGTTACAGAGAACTTTAATAAAATCTATTAAAAACGCAGGCAGTTCAGACTATAATACTTCATATTTAGACCTGTAAAAACGTCATAGTGTGGCGCAGTGTGATTTCAAGATGTTAAATAAATGATTAATAATGCGGTAATAGATTTTATTTTTAAAAAGTTGTTTAGACTATTGGATTTTTTAATGAGTATTTTTACAAAATACAAATTGACTGGTCCACAGTTGCGCTCAGTCCGATAGTGTGCCGGGGTTGATGAATTCTTCGCCATAGAGACACTCACGGCTTGCCCAAAACTTACCTGTTGAGTATTTTCAGAAGTCGGCTGGCCTGACGCCTAAATTAAACTGTTCACCTGACCCTTAGCGTTGTTTCATCAAGCTGCATATTTCTATTCATATTTTTCATTGGATTTAAAGTGTGATGGTGTGACTACGGAATGTAATGCTACGTTAGATTGTTTTGATAGTGGCCACAAATCTTATTAAATTTTTTTCAAACAAAATCCAGTGAAAATCTTAAGACGTGTCTAATAGTTTTAACAGCTCTTTAGTAGTTGTTACCATTTTCTTTTGTTGATTGAATAATAAGATTATTTTTCACTACTAACGTTAACAATTATAGTGATAATACTGGGAATTATTAAATCAATAGTAACAAACAAATATACGGGATTACACATTCATAGACAGCTGGATAATTTCATTTTAAAGATTCAGCTGTCATGTCTACAGATAAAATCAGGCAGCATCGTTTTAGATCTACAAAATTCAATGTATATTTAAGCCCACAAGGTGGCAGCTGACGATTTTTTGCTCAGAGTTGCTTTACTGGAATGACAACCATACATTAAATTAAGAATAAGGTATGAAATTTGTGAGATGTCAGGCTTCAAATATTTTAAGATCATTGCCAGATAAGACATTGATCAATGTATTGTACTAACAATGAAAAATGAATAAATTTTCAGTTAAGATGAAGCCTTACAATTTAATTGCCTAGTGGCAAGTTTAACTGCCAACAAATTGATCAGTTCAAACGGCTGACAGTTACCAAATCGGCTTTTAGACATCGCCATAACACTTAAAGCATTCATATGTGTATCTGGACAGTGTTGCCAATAGGACTATATATACATCTGATAATGGCGTCATTGTGAGGTGTATTAGTTTAAGCACATCTGCTAAAAAGTAATGAGTTTCGAAATATCGTATAATAGTATCGAAAGTTGTGCTCGTAGTTGTCAGCCATTTTTGCTGTCTTACATGAATTGACCGTTCACACAGTGACAATATTGTAAGATTTATATATATGGTTTTAGCTTCGTGTAGAGGTGACCCACACATCATTTTTCTAAGTAAGATTACTCTTTGTAAACTTTTTGGCCGCATTTCAAACAGTGTTTCTTTTTCCATCAATATCAGCAATATGATTAATTAATCTCTTACTATTTATGATATTTTTTGGGCCAAAATTTTTTATTTGTCTGCTGTGGTAGGAATCGAACCTACAGCCTCTGGACAGTTGGTCGAATACTCTGCCAGCTCATTAATCGAGCCATATGAGGATTTAGACAAAGTTCAGTTTGTTTAGCTCACGTTAAGTCTTGTAATATTTTCAACAACAGAAGTGATGGAACTGCTTAGAGGCAACAGGACATCGTTTGCGTACATGTTTTAGATATATCCAAGGCATTTGATAGAGTGTGATATAATGCATTACTACCCAAACTTTATGCTTTTGCTGTCGGTGACCGCATTATTCGAGTTGCAATACAAAATTACCGCAATGCTCCGTTCTTTGTCCTACTCGTTTTCTTATCTGTTTTCATCACCTTCTATATCAAACTTCGAGACCTATTCATTATTTTGCAGATGGCTGAAGCATTTGCCCTTCGTTTTCATTCAGCTATAGGCCATGTTTATCAGAGATTAATATCAGGCGGCAAAACATGAACGACCAACTGAACAACGCTCTTTACACCGTCTCTGAATGGGATCGTATAAACAGAGTGGATCTCAGTGCTCGTTGTTTGTTCAGACGCACGACCACAAATGCTGCTTCATCTGTATTCTGGGCTGGCGAAGGTATTGAGAAATCTGATCCTCTTAATGTTCTTGGTATGAAAAGTCAGTATGCAGTCCGCCAGTGGACTAAATTACTTTCAGGCGTCTCTTACAATTTAAGAAGATTCAAATCTAATGTTCACAAACACTAATTCTTCTTTCCTCCTCTCTATAACCTATTTCTGATGCAATGCAACACACGCGTACAGTTCGTCACCTGAGTACTGGTCCAAATCAAATGTACGCATTCAGTGAGAACTTCGTTTTGGCAAATCATTTACATAGGATTCTGCCCGGAGACATTCCTCTAGTTCAATATTGAACACAAATTTAGGTATTTCCATTTTTCGTAGCTAAAAGGATCGAATAATCTCCACTTGAGGGTTATAACCTTAAGAGTTTTTAAGAATTTAAAGACAACTGCTCCATGTCATTGAATTATTTTTTACTCACAATTCCCGTAGATTAAAAAGTTTGGGAATATTTCACGTTGTTCTCATTGGATGACTGTTATGGGACGAGGGCACTGCACTGTCCTCTTCCCCACCACTCAACCAAACACTTATGTAAGTTGTTTTAAATTGAAGAATGTGTTTGGTTTTTGTTTTCGGTAAAAGTAAAGTTGTTTGATTAAATTATGTTTGAGTTGCTTCCGAATTTCCTCAATTAAGAAAGTTTTCTATTACAAAAATAACAGTCATTAAATATAATTTGCATAAAATTAAAAAAAAAAGAGATTATTTAAATAAAAGTACATAGAAAACATGAACAATCACTTTCAGACAATTTAATACGGAGCACAACAAATGTTGATGATATTTAATGATGGGAAAGAAACCGGTTAAAATCTCAAGACTGAGTGCATTCAAATAGTTTGTTATTCAAATATTAGTTTGCTGTTAAAAGAAATGAGTTAAATGATCTTGAGGTGCTAAAATTGGCCATAATTAACATGATGTAACCTCTACAACAAAAATTACAAAAACATCTAAAGCCAACATTCATACTCACACACAAATCAATGGCGCTTGAACGCCAAGTCCCACACTGTGGGTTTTGAAATTTGAAGTAAAAGGGGGAACATAATTTTTCATTTATTTGGTTTTGTTGAAACTTTTAGATGTTTAAACAATTATAACTTCATTCAGACAAGATGAATGGGAAAAAGTAACCAAAGTCAAAGTTTAATAAAAAAAAACCAAATCATTCAAGATGACTTCATTAATGTAAACATTTTTCATCTTGGCAACTCTAACTTCGGTTATACATACATACATTCATACATATGTTTGTATGTTAAAAAAATAATATATGTATAGAATAAAATGGAACTATTTTTAAATGAAACTATTTGCAGGTCAAATGCAATTATGTTTATTACAAAAACCCTTTTGTTTTAAATTTAAATTATTTTTTTTTTGATTTCAAAAACTAAACTATTTTATTGTAAATTTTATTATTTATTAAGTTTATTTAATTTTTATAAATACATTGTATTTTAATGTCATTATTACACATACCAATTTATCTAGTGCAAAAGCTTTCCAAATGCTGCTAAAGGCAGATTCATTCTCACATCAACATAATAATTGCTGCAATCTTGAGATTCTTCTAATTCTACGAAACGTTTAATAATTGTAATCAAGTCCATATTATTATAATATTCTGGATCCGCTAACAAATTTCGAGCACAGTTTCGTTTTTGAAAAACAAAAACTGTTTCTATGGGTTTAAGCATAAAAGACCATGGAGGGAGAGAAACTAAATAAAATATGACCAGAGTCTGTAGTGTTATCCTTCACTATTCAGCTAATTTGCTGAAAAGTATTAACTACCGAATTGGCAATTACTATTTTATTTAAAATGTTTATGGCGGCGATGAGGGAAACATTTCGCCCACTAACGGTGGGAACAATGACATGTGCTGCAGTATTTACATGCATATTTTAGATCTGGCCTTGTTTCGTCGAAGGTAGTAATTGAAACCGGACTCTTGAATAAATATTATTTTTGATCTTAGTTCTGGCCCCCCACCCTCAATTGCACTTGTTATGAAGTCTCGATGTATTAAACTAATGCCGTAATGTTGCATGTTACGAAAGGCTGAGAACCATCTTGTATTTGTATAACATGTTTTTTATCAACCAAAACATTATAAAATGTTATAAATTTTAAAAATTTCTTTAGTTCTACATGAATTTAACAAACACATATTTCATTCACATTCATTCATTTCATTATTATTTGTTGAAATTTGCATATATGAGCATTAGCAGCAAAGGATATCAGCCAAATATAGTTTAATTTTTGAGAATGTTTTTAAAAATATTTCAATCTTATATCAAATAACACTCTATTTAATTTCATTCTTAAGAATGAGCAAATGTCGTTAAAAAGAAACTGTATTAAAATGTAAGTATTTTTGTCAAGCCCTTGAATTGTTTCGCTAATTATGTCCAAACTTTTAAGCGATCTTGTATATATGTATGTTTGCATGTTTAGAGAACTCTGAAGTTAAATTAACTGTGGGGTTCCCATACCCAAAACATGTGCTTTACCATTCATTTTGTATGTTTGATATTTTTTAAAACTAAATGGTTTGCAAAATCTTTTTTCCGAAGCCATTTCAAAACGATTTACTTCTCTTGTTAAAACAAATGATCGACTTTTTGATTTACGGGATTTATAAAAGCAAGTTCATGGTTGATAATTGATGAGCTGTAGATGACTCAAATGCTCACTAATTTCCTCTGGTATGTACTAGTCAGTTTTTACAAGCAAATGAGTCAGTACTCACTCGCTCTGCATAAGTTTCAGCTCATTTTCAATTAGTCCATGGCACATATAATTTTTTTTTTTTAACATAGACAAGAATATAAGAGTTGGTTAACATGAATATACCAAAGGGCAACGACAACTAGTTCAACTCTGAATCAGGTTTTAGTTAATTTATCAGTGAGTCGTAAATGAGTTGGAAAAATGCTAACTTTATCAAGAGTTAGCTCACAAAATCCCGACAGGATTATAGCTATCTATATAGATATATATACCCTACCGGCAACTCAATGAATTTTAAGCTTTTTTTTTTTAAGACTAACGCTTAGACTACTTTCAGTGGAGATAACAATTTAAATCTGGCGATGTCCTAGGAAAGAGTGATTGGTCCGACTTTGCATTAGTTTTAAATAATTTACATACCTACATGTGTAAAGATATGTAAATGTAAGTATGTAACTATGCACAAGTTAATCGTTCATCAGCAGACTACCAGGCATGTTCTAAACGGAATGAACTGGTAATTGGCGGACATCCAGAATCCCACAAGAGCCCAAAATTTCACACAACTTTGGCCGAAGTTTTAAGGCCATCGTTTATATTTAAAGGCATTGTCGTTCGACGTAATATAACAAAAGTAAAGTAAATCCAATAATTGACTAATAAAGAAACAAAAGGAAAACAGCGCATAGAAGTACACAAAAAGTTATGAAATAACTGTGCAGAATAAATGTATGTACACACTTTGAGTTATCAAAATTCTGCATATCGTTACTTGTATTTAGACAATAAAAGTGAATTATTGGTGGGATTTATTTGTAGTTTACTAGCAATTTGCTGACAGGGTAGGTATGGATGTACATATGTACACATGTATGCACATATGTATATATGTACATATTTATGTATAAAATTTATGTATTATATAGTATACATATTATACTAGGATTTCATAATGCCTCAGCTGTAGTTCAGAAGATTATTATGTACATATTTCTTATTTTATTAACAAATAGTTGCTACATCGGGTGTTTTGTTTAGAAGTATGAAACTCTTATCTCCGATAGAGATAACTGCCAAGCTTGCTGTCATACTAACGACATGTCTTTTTTAATACTTCCGCAAATCAGCAAACAAAGTCTTATATCAGAACAACGTTTACAAATCGTGGAACACATAATTATAAAACTCGTGCTTTGTTTGCCACACACTTCGTTTAATTTGCGGTGTGCATTATCGTTCATCTCAGCAGCTAATACGCAATACTATTGATCACTTCATGAGCATATTCAGTTTTTGGGATGATATTCATCCAAATCGAACCCGTACAGTGCGTACAAATGCAGCCTTCTCCGCTGCAGAATGAGGTGAGTGTGACAGAGGACTCGAATTTATCCATTGGACGTTCTTGATTTCATGGCTTAACTGGTATCCTTAAGGATTTTGAGACTCGTTTGCATTGCGAAAAAATTCCTATTTTGTGCAGTTTACATGCCTGAGGCGCCATCGGACCATTTGCTTTAAATCCGAAAGAGATGCCTACATTACCGTAACAGGTAATTAAATCATGATTTCTTTATTCCTCATGTCATTGCCGAACTATCTCGAGAAATGGGCTTGAGAATGGACCACCTCGTTCCTGTGATTTGACAATTGGGGGTACATAAGACCGACTTAGCACGAGAAAGTGGCGCAAAATTGGATCGACAGGATGTCGTTCATAAGGCGCTGCCGCGGACACCATATACCAGCAATTACATTGAAACTTGTGAGCTACTCGCTTCGAAAAAATTCTATTCCTCTAAAAAAAAACCACCCGATGTACTTATACAGATGATATGGATCATATGTATGATACAGCCTAAAAAACAAATAAGCTGAAGAGAGTGTAAATAATAAATAGAACTTACCTGCTGTATAAAATTGTACTGGAGCGCTTTTGTGACCATTTTGATACTTGAAATCTATTTAGTATTTACAATTAGTTTCTCTTTTGGGTAAATATTTTTAAGATAGAATGTAAATATGTATGTATGTATGTATGTATGTATGTATGTATACAATATCTGAATTGTGTATTTTTTCATGTAGCAAAACAAGAGAGAAAGAAGTAAGCGGTATTCGGTAATATGTTATCAGGAACCGTTAGAAATCAACTACAATTGAGCACTTTGAATTATTTATCGCCAACACTTTTGACAATTCACAGTCGGCGCGCAGCATTTACTTAAATTTAAGAACAATTTATGGACAATGCACAAAAATTTTAGTGCAACTGAAATGTCAACGTTTTAAAAATAATTCGTTTATTTCAAATTTCAGGCTAACGCCACTGCACTTTTGTTTCACGAATATTTTTTCCTTTTTTGTGTTAACACTGTGTGCTAGTACTACTTGTGGATTCGTTTGTAAATACTGCTTTAGTGCTCCGAAGTCAAATAAATGGATTTCCTCTGTTTGTTGTACGAATTCTATCTAGTACTTCAGTTCGTGTACATACTTCTGTTGAAGAATATGACCGCTACGCTTCAATTTGTTTTTTAAACTAAATTGTCGAAAACAAAGTTTATTGTCGATGGTTGGTCCGAAGGTATTCTTTTTTTAACTTTTTCGTTTTTTTTTCAATTTTTCTTCTTACTTTTCCAACTTCATGTTAAATATTCACTCCGTTTTAATGCGAGTTTTGTTGGTTGGTTAGTTTTTGTTATTTAGTAGTTGCGTTCAGTCTTGCCGTTTTGATATAATTAAGGAACAAAATTGGTATGAGGTTGGTAACAAAGAGAATCAAATTTGTTTCACACTTCTGACACAATTTCTTTCTTCGTAGAAAATAAACTTGTTGTATGCAATTCTCACAGGCAAATTTCCAACACATTTTTTGTGTACCCGTTGTTTTTATTTCTAGATCCTTCAAAATAATCGGCTTCCTTAGAAAAGCCAGAAAATTTTAAAAGAAATGTTTTAATAGCTCAGTTAATTTATTAACTGCATTGGCGTTCTTCAAGGCGAAGAACGCCATATATTAACAGCTGTTTTTGTCATATATTAACTTTTCAAAGCACCTATGAAATATCGGCACAAAAGAAAGGAGTTTAAAATTTCCAGCTTTAAGATTAAACTGCGTAATTTAATCCCAGTAAATGTTGAACAAACCTTTTGTTATTAATGCACTTGAAGGATATCTAAAGATATGTCCTTAATTATTTTTTTGATTATTAACTATTGTAAGAAATAAACCATAAATTGTAATGACGTCATTCAGCACAATGAAACAAAGTAATTTAGTTAAAATTCCTTTTATTAGCAGTTTTGCATATTTTCCAGGAGTTTTGATTAAACCAATTTTCTCGTGTCTTGGCAACGCTGGCGGCTGTGTTTGTTGGTAGTGTTTTTGTTTCAACGTTGTCATTGTTTTTAGTATTTATTGTAATACGGTAAGTGCGGACGACCAAAATTAGATGTTTTTCTGTCTAAATGTTTTTTCTATACCATATTTTACATATGGATGTACATACATGTGTATGTATGTATGTATGTGCTATATGTATGCATGTCTGCTTATGTGTAACTTGCAGTTTATGTACCCTACAGTTTTAATAATTGAATCGTTAGATATTATTTGAAATACATTAAAACCGCACGACATGGACTTTTTGTTCTGGTCGTACATTTTTATATGTATGTATGTATGTATGTACATACGTATCAATACTAGGCTTTCCACTTAAGTAAGTATGTATGAATATATGTATATACGCACGTTCATATAAAATATGTCACTTTATTTCACATTGAGTAGAGAGAGCTCTTTCAGCATTTGAAGGATCGATGTGTGAACATATTCCAGATGCTCTTATGTACCTTTTAATTAAATAATCTATACAATAAGAATAAGATAATAGTGGTATCTGTATAAATATTATGTACTCCATGAAATGGGGACCACACGAGCAATCTGTTTGGGAGTTATTGCCGGGCAACTGTCAAATTTGGTTGCCAACACTAGATCTTCAGGTTTGAGCACATATTCAGCAATTATATCCAGAAGATATTATGTTTGAACACAAGCTGTCAAATAGTGTTGTGATTTGTTTGGCATTAAATTTTATTGCGTAAAACCCCCTCTCGACATTAGTATTCAGCGTCGTCTTGAGGGGGTTTTGTGAAGTGAAAATAATTTTAAATAATAAACTAATATGTATACTACATATCAAAAAGGAGTAAGTACAAGTTTGACGCCGGCAAATACGTATTAGCAGTCTGATGACGTAATTCTGCTGGCGTTATTGCTTGTATCGAGACCGAACACATTGCCCGTGTGGTCGCTATGTGATGAGACTGCTTAAAAAGATCTTTTTGGCTTTAAATTTTTTGCAATCCAAATTGCTCTATTATTTGATTGCTGCGGTAGTTATAGAAAACAGTGAAGTAAATGGCTAAAATTGTTAACCAAAATCCATTTTCACACTAAATATTTTTTTACTGTTGTATATAATTGCAGTTTTACGGTTTCATATGAATATTCAGGGTTTTTACTTACAAAATCAAAAATAAACGAATTCATAATATTTGACATAACCGGTGGGTTTTCCTAAGGCAGGGTCAGATATGTACATACAAACACACATTTGTGCATTCATACATACTATGTGTTTGTACACGTATGTGTAGGGTATTAAATAAGTCGGCTTAGGCTTCAGTATTCTTTTATACACAATATATTTTGCAATGTAAAAAACATACACATACATACATAAGTACGTCCATATAAGATTGGACCATTTTTCAATATCGTAAACAAAAATATAGACAACCGACAATTATGATTTTTTATGGATTTTGTTTTTAATTTATTGCCTCTAGAATGAGCTCAACACCACCACACTAAATATTGACACACATACGAACAAACTGTCCTTTAATGGGGCCTGATCATATAAACAATTATTGTTTCATTTGACAATTTTCACGCTCCCCTACGCAACGAGTCTGCTGAAGCATTCAACTTACCGGAAGGAGTCAGTGACCATGTCATCTATAATAAAAAACGAAATCTAGAAATGCCGTTTCATGCTTCTGTTTTTATCGGATCGTTGTTGATCATCTCATTCAAGAGTGACATGAACCCCAAAACTAGAGATGGAGACAAAAATTGTCACCTTAAAAAACGAATCCCGAGAGAATTTAATAAATTAGTTGCAAGCGATTTCTTTCTGACAGAAACATGAAACAGAGATTAGAGTTCGCAAACCTTCATGTAAATCAGCCGGAAACATTTCGGAATAGCGTCATACTATTTAGCGACGAATTGAAATTTATTGGCGGTTTTCACTTCTTTTTGTAATCTGTTTTATTTGCAATCTATTTAAAAATACTTGTAAGTGGGAGCGAGTTTTTCGTTGGTATTGCACAAGGCGAAACAGCAAAAAAAAAAAAACAATGTGGCGCCAAATCTGTCAGCTGTTTCATATTTGTAAATAAATGAAATTACTACGTTTACTATATCTACTACTGGTTTTGGCATTGCAGAGGTTGTTCATTTAGTAAATTAAAAATGGGTACATGTTGTTGTTTTCCAGTTTTAAATTTACCAAGATTTACTAAATCTACAATATGTACAAGCTTTACAATAGTACTTCAATACGAAGCGTGAGAACCGCTAATATTTTCGTTTCAGATGGTCCACAAAAAATTTGGCGAAAAACAGGCAAAAAGCTTCAGGAAAATTACATTGTTAAAACTGTTAAACATGGTGGTGGTATTGGCGGCATCTGGAGTGGGAAATTTCGTATTTATAGACGACAATGTGGACAAGCACGCGCACTTAAATATATTGAAGGCAAATTTATATCTGATCGCTGCTAAGCTGGGTTTAGAAGGGACATTTTTGTTCCAATAAGATAATGACCCAAAATAAAAGTAAAATAAAATGAGGTTCAACCAAATATCATCAAAGTCTCCATATCTGTGGCTAAACTTTTTTTATATACATACATACATACATACATACATATGTATGTACATAGATTTTCGTTACCTTTTAGTTTTACGTGTTTTAAGCTTATACGTATGTACATATGTATGTATGTAGTTAAGTATAAATTCTTTTTTTGATGAATCGTAAATTAAATTATAATAATTATACATTATTTTGTTTTTTATATGACGGTTAATTATTTGATCGTGCTGGACAAAAAAATTCATTTGATTGGTGTTTGCCGCCATTCGACGACGACATGCTTCGAAAAGAACATTAGGAATGCGAATTACAAATGATGATTAAGCTGAACTATATACATATGTATGTACATATGTACAATCTATAGTATGTGCTTGAGAAAGATAGAAAAGTGCACAATTTATCCTTTTCAGGCCTTTTTCAATGCTATCACTGAAAATGAAAGCTGCATGCAACAGAAATTTTTCGTGTAAATCTCAAAAGTATGTATTTATGTATGTAAGTGTAAGCATTGCTTTACACGCTGAATGTCACGTGTTGCATAGTTCTGTCTTTAGTGAATGAATTGAAATGGAAATACATACAGACATACATGTAAACCGACTAAAGAGTTTTATTAGTAAGAATTCCGCGCTGTTTTGCAGCGTGTAAATCGAGTGTTAGAACATTAATATGTACATACATACTTAAGTTGGTCACGACTTTCTAGGCCAATGTATCCAGTAAGTTAAAAGTTTGCCTTATACAGTGACATGTGTTTCTAAAAGAAAAAAAAAACAAATTATCCGAGTGCAAGACCAGCGTAAAAGTATGATTAAAAATCATTGACATTGCGCCAACACATTCAATGTCTTTTGTGTTGGTCTGTTGATTCTGGTCTCATATGTACATACATAAATACATACTATGTATGTATTTGTTCTTCCATTTAGTTGTTTTTATTCTGGTATTCTTTTTGGATTAAAAGAAATTGTAAATAAAACATTTTTGTCGAAAAGAATTTGGATTAAAACAAGTCAGTTTTTTTTTATCAGCGACTACATGTTTATAATGCCACCCTTATAAAACAAGAGTAAAGAATGTTTTTTTTTACCTCTACAGCTGTAAGTTACCCATGCGTAAATCCCCATTCAGGAAAAAAGTTATTATTTATGTATTTACATATATGTATGTACATATCGACATTCATGTGGCTGTGATACATGCGTATGTATGTATTGGTATAAACATATTTATTCTGTATATCAGGTCTGTTAATTAATATACAAATGTATGTATGTCTGGATGTGTACTCGTTCATAAGTACACTGGCACTGCATAATATGAAATAAGTTAAATACAAGTAACAGCAACAGGGTACCGTTTCCTCTAACAGAGTGTAAAGTTAATAACATACCTACATATTTGCCTCCTCTGTTTATCATTCTGCAGAGAAAATTTTTTTAACGGAAAAATTGAATGTAACAAATGTTTTTTGTTGAGTGCCTTGAAAAATCTCTGTTGCAAAGTTGTTCACAAAAAAATTCTCTATAGCTATAACGAATAAAGTCTGAGCCATAAATAAAGCTCCTATAGAGCGAAATATTCATTCAATCTTAACAAACAAACGAAGTCTAAATGTTTTTTGCAAGTGCATATGTATAGCCTCTATATAGCGAAGAAATTCTTCAAAGTCCTCTAAACGACGAACTAAAAGTCAAATTTAAAGAACAATTTTAATTGTATTCTCCAAAAAACCTATAGTTATATTTTTTCATATTTGTTCAAGATATCATGCATATAAATATGTACAATGAACCAATAGCTATAACGAAGTTGTGTTTTGCATCTCTTCAGGTTCTTTATATTGCAGTTTCACTATATTTTGCTATTATGAACTAAAAATGTTTGCCGCAACAGTCAAAATCGGTGAAAAAATTCAAGGTGAATATATTCCCATACAGAAACACTCTTATATATGAGAATTTTGAATATATAAAAGTATTAAATTCCTTAAAAATTATAGAGTTTAGATTTATTAATGGGGTAAATATTCATGTTTGTGATAGAAATCAATTTTAAAGCCAATTGCTTTTTAAAAAAAACAAAAAAAGATGTGATGATATATAAAATTCGCAAATAATCTCTTTTCTTTAACTATAATAGAAATAATATACATAATAGCATAGATTTTAAAAAACATTCATCGAATCTCAAATCTGGTGGCCAATAAACTGTTCTTTTTTCAAAATTTAGCAATTTTGTAACGAACTTCTCACGTTTCATGCGCATAATTAAAAAAAAAAAAAATTCCCTTTTGTGTCTCTCAAAAACAAATTAAACAGCCGAACTTCTTAACATATAAATTTTAATTTATGGGCTACAAAGCTGAGGACATATTTTATAAGTACATGGTTTTAATTGGCACTACCTTCATAAGTTTGCCTAAGTGATCGATTTCTTTTATTATATATATACAACTTTGTAGTAATAAAATAGTTGGTTCCTAAGTCCAAAATCGATGGTTCAATTGTTCCTTTTGCATACAATAACAAATAGTTTTTACTCGTTATCGTTCACTTGCAATTAAAGTGAGTGAAAAGTTACTCCATTCTTCTTATTGCAAACTTTCGTTAAATGAGTAGTATGTGCTAATGTAGTTACATATATATATTTCGCTTGTACATGTACATATGTATTTGTTATTTGCAAAATCTCTAGTGGCAGAAAACTCTAAAAAATGGAAGTCTAACTTCAGATTTTATTTTATTTCTTACAGATAACATTAACAATACAAGCAAGATGTAAAAGGCGAATTGTTTGGCCTTGTTACATGAATGTAACAATGTTTATTAAACTATAAAATGTGCCTTCTATTTTACTTGTGGTGTAAAATTTCACTCACACGTTTGTTAATTACTAAACTTAGCCTTTTCCAAGTCTTCATTTGTAGAAGCTTCTCCACACTCGTAACGCTGATAATCAATAATTAGCAAATTATTCTCCTCCAACACCTCACCTACAGTTTTCTCGTCATCAATTAAATATTCTTGGTGTATAAGACAAGTTTCATCATCTTTGCTCGGATTGGGTTTGTCTTTATCGAATTCGCCGACTTTTCTTGGATTCATACCCACAATATGTTGACAGAGATTTTTTTGTAGCTCTTCGTCCACCTTATTGCCGCGGAATGCTACAATGGCACCATACTTTCCAATTTGTGTAACGTTTTGTAATGATTCTTGTGCAGCGGCTTGTGGATGGGCATAACCGGATAATTTCAAATCATTGTTGACTTTAAAGCAAACAGCACGTTTGATTGTAGCATTCTCACCCACAGTTCCAATTAGTAAAGCTAAATGATCGGCCAAAGTTTTGCCGTCTGGAGATTTAAGATTTTTCAAGGCCTCGGTTTCAAAGCCCGACTAAAATACATTATGCATTTAATTTAATTCATCATTTTTAATGTTTACTTGTTAATACCTTCCACAAATCTCCATCAAATTGTGTCAACTCAGTATATTGGGAACAAACATTGGAGACGTGTTCTACAAAGTTTTTAAAATTTTCATTGCGAGCCACAAAATCTGTTTCACAGTTAACCTCAACCATTGCTCCAATGTTTCCTCTGACCAACACTCCAACCAGACCCTGAGCGGTAGCTCTTTCGGCCAATTTTGTAGCCTTAGACCAACCAAGACTTTGGGCTTGTTCATTCAACCATTTTTCAGCCTACAAATGTTAAGTTATATCTTATAATTACAATTACACCTGCTTTATATGTAAGTATTTATGTATTACTTACTAAATTTAAATCATTATTGTGCATTTCTAAAGCTTTTTTGCAATTGGCAAATGTGTAACCGGTCTTTTTCCGGAGTGCAGCCAATGCACTCTTTTCTGCTCCGGCATATACAAGGCGGGTTGTGTGAATAAATCTGCTAAATTGTTGGAATATCATGCTGCTCGCACTAGTTGCCGGTTTTCATTAAATGCAAATCTGAAGGTGTGTAAATAATTTCCACTGTCGTCACCTGGGAAACCAAATAAATTTTTTGTTTTTAATATGTATTTTGTTTACGAAATGACAACAAGAATTTCACAATAAGGAAAATTCAAACACAATTTTCCTACTGACTGGCAGACAATAAATGAAGAACAGCAATTTTCATTAAAGCCTTGTAACGAAAGGACGAATTTAGTTTGAATTTTTAAGAAAATTCTTCAGTTTGTAACCGGTACATTTAACTGTATTCCCTAAACCATTTAATTTATTCTTAATGGTTTTGCAACAATGAAACGGTATGCGGAGGAAGGTAACGTTTAATCAAAATATTTTTAAAGTTTTAATTAAAAAATTGCAAGATTCTTGGACAAAAAGGATTAGTTACTTTTTGCACGATGAAAAGTTAGTTGCACAATACGTCAAGAAATAATCTTGACGTTCAGCACGTTGAGAGAAAAGAGAGTACAAACGATAACACATAGTCGGTGAAATAAAAAGTCACCGGCGTCAACAGTGCTGTAAAAGTCCAAGTTAAAAACAAAGCGCTAATAGTACTTAGTACAGACACTGAACGGTGTAAAGTTTTTATTTATACAGTACAATACTGTTATATTGAAAATTCTATATACAGCACCTGGAGGAGCAGAATAACGGAAGCGTTATTGTTTGACTGTAAACTGTAATACTAAAGCGGAGTTGCAAAAAACATATTATAAAATAATCAAGTGCTCATATTTGTTTAATTTCAAGCCTTCTGTTCAAATAGACGTGCAAACACATGTACGTCTATGCATCAATTATTTAACAATTTATTTTTACAACTTTGTTCAATTTGAATACCGTTACACGCAAAAAGTACTCTTGTTTTATTTAACTCGTACTCTGTATTTTAATTGCTTCATTCCCTTCACACACAACATCACCAATAATATACATACATACATTCATGTGTGAGTATTAGTTCAAAAATATGCCAATTTTACACAGCCATTCAACAATATTAATTCTGTGATAATTGTGTTATAACTACAAAAATATTTAAATCTTTTATAGGTACATATAACTGGCTGTACTTTAGCTAATTAAGCCTTTCGCCCTTAAAAGTATGTCCAAAAAAAGTTAAGTAAATGTACATATTTGAATATTTGCTTCATAGTTTAATTATTGTTAGCAGGAAAAAGTAGATTTATTCTCAAAGCGTAGTTTGGATGAGGGATAATTGTTAAATTTCTACGAAAATAGTTCCAAAGGTAGTGATTGATAATTTGAAATGGTCGTTCATAAATACAGTCTATAAAATTAATAACATTTGAGTCTCTCCGCTTCGAAGTGTTTTGCGTGTTGGGCGGTTTTGTGATGTCGAAGGAAATGGATTTACATTCAGATGTGTGACGGAAATCGAACGTTTTGAAAAAGTGCAATGCAAAAAGATCGGTGCTCTTGATAATCTTTTGATGAATGGATTTCAGAATTAAACTGGTATCAAAAGTGATGCTACCAGTAAACTTATTAAGGTTATTGGTTAGTTGTGCTTATGAATCAGTGACTTTCTTATTTTTCAGCCTACCGCAAGCCAACAAGCAACCCCAACTCCAGCAGCGGCGCAACAGCTGTCAAAAGACCATGTTCGAAGCAGAAGCTGGTGTACAACAGACCCACGCCTGATATGCTTCAGAGTATATTGCGCTCAAAGGCTAATCCGGAATACAATTCACGACGCCTCTGGTATGAACTGAATATGCCCGAATGCACCAGCGAAATATTAGACGGAAGAATGCTATCAACCACTGTAACGGAAAGCCTGCTTTGCCATACCAAGGAAATGCGTTGCAAGCGGCGAAAACAGACTAAAAAGAAAGAAAGTAAGTAGACGCAGTATGAAGAAGTGGAAGTTGGCAAAATACTTGGTTGCTCCATATCTCCAGCCCAACACGTACTCAAAAGCTTACACACTCACACTCACACGCACACAATGACAGGTTCACAATTTGTTTTCGCTTGATTACACATTAATGGCAATGCTTTTGTTTCATGCCCCTTCTAACTGTTTGGTGGCTCTTAACGCTACAGAGCGACCTTCTTACATGCAAATGCGTTTGGAACGAGAAAACTTTCGCAAAAAGTTGGTGGAATTAATTGCCCGTAAAGAGGACGATGCCGACGATGATGATGAAAGCAGTGCCAGTGCCAGTGCCATCGACTTGTCAGCCGATTTTCCCAACAAAGACGAGAAGGAAGTTTTCCGTTATTACTATTACATTAAACACGGTATCGATACCATGCACGTATCGCCCATGAGCAGAAAAGTGTTAAATAGGTGGGCCGCTGCAAATTACCACATACTCGTGCAGCATTTGTTGCAACATTTGCTACATTGCCTGGCTGTTTCTTTTTGTTTAATTAATTCTAGGATAAAGAGTCAAATACCAGCTGTTTTAAATAGATGGACGGTGGCACTGAATGAAAATATCGATGAGATAAAATCTGATTATGTTTTTGCTATGAAGAAGGCAGTAATTGACTTTGTTTTGCAAAACTCTTTGCACAATTTGAAAAAGGACTCAGTCTTGGAAGTGACAGCGGAAAGAAGTGAAGCAAATAAAATGTTAAATAGATGGAAATATCGGTAAGTGCGGCAAAGTTGAATTTCATTAGTGAAGCTTCTAGTTTGCGTGGCATGTGCTTTGCATTAGAGTTATTTAATACATATAAGATAAATGTTTTCAATTGGAATGCCCTCAAATTTTTACAGACCAGTTGGGGGCTTAATGAGTTGAAACGCGTCAGTGGGTTTTGCTTGTTATTTAGTTATTTGCCAGCAAAATGTAATGAAAAATTAATGTTTTGCTGCCACCGCTGGTCCGTCAAGTTCTTACACCTGATGGCCAAATCTTTGACTTGTGATTTCTTGCACTGCTAAAGGCTCTATATTCAACCTGAGCACAATGTCACTCACTTATGGTCTCTACTGCAAAAGCCGTACTATATACAATAATGGAAGGTTTTTCTGCCAGCTCCAGGTTCGGTTGAGCAACAGGAGCAGAGTTCCGAAGCGATTAAACCTCTTCGTACTTTTTTCATATATAATACAAGCCAATTAAAATGATATATAAAATATCATAGTATTATCGTAATTTGAAGGTTTGTACGCAGACCCTGTATAAATATATATATATATCGGGTTAAGTCGGCAAAGTTTGATTTTTAAAGGTGTAGATAATGTTTAAATGTTGAAAGCGTGGCTGTCCTCCTTTATGATTCCGCTACGATTCAGATGTGCTGTTTGGATCTCCTTCATTCTGCTTGGTCTGGGGCTGCTTTTAATTGCTTAGTGGTGCCAGCTTCTGGTTCACTATTCCACTGTACAGTACGGGTGGTGTAGGCACAATTTTTCAACAAGACAAGTATGGTTGGCCCTAACAATACTACATGGTTGCTGTCAATGTCATGTGCGTATATAAGTCGTAAAATCTAAATCATCGATCACATTGTTGTCACACCCAACAATATTTTTGCCAAAAACCAATTACTGAAGAAATATTATTGAGCCGTTCAATCTTACAGGTATCTTGAATCCCATTTTATTGTCGTTCTTATTAATACGATCGAAAAAAGCATTATTTTTCTCCACAAAAAAGAGCCACAATAATCCAGCAGTTTTATCACTTTATTTTTATTTGTAATTTGTTGTAGTCAGAACATTTTTAAAATGTTATTGTTGTATCCAATCATGTTTCAGTCTTCGCCGATGGCATATTTGGGCAGAGTAAAAGAAAATATAATAATGTTCAGAACTGCTTCTTCTTTGTGGTGTAACATTCTCAGATGAGATAATCATTAGAGACGTCTAGTTGCCTAAAAGAATAATCATAATTTAGGGCCTAAATATTTTTCCCAAAACCTGCGGCGGTTGGCCGCAAATCGTGCAGTTTTAGTAACGATCATACTGCTGCGCGGAAGTGGGCCAGTGGTGCGGCTAATCTGGAAGTTGGTATTCTGGCGTGGGTCATAGGTTGAGGACCACTTCTGGCTTTGGTTTAAACTTAAAAACCCAGGAAGAGGCTTACAGAGATACCTAGAAGCTACCTTGGCGATCCTTATCCTCGAGCAGCTGTTGTGTTGCAACAGGCTCTGTTATCCAATCATCTAGATAATTGGGAATGTACAGATGGGAATTGGGAATGCGAGTTGGTTAAGTTTTGATGTTCTACAAAGGATTTTGGACTACCAATTCGGTAAATTTGTCTAGCAGAGGGGATTAGTTAGCCCGAGCTGTCGAGCGAGGGGTTTATGATTTATGCCGACACCGTATTTTATAAGAAGTTGCAAGCCACATGATGGCTTTGGTGGGCTCTCGATCAGTTCACTCCTGTGGGCTTGGCCGCAAGCCAGGTGCTGACATAAATCAATTCCATAATCGGTCTGTTTCTTAAGTTGAACCAATATTTATAAGAAAAAAAGTATAAGGAAGAATTCAAACCTGTAAAAAAAAATCTTTATCAAAAAAATTTACTTACTCATCACGACTTGTTTGGTTGCGGCAGTTTGCTTCTACCAACCATTTTATTGTAATCGCCAACCATATATTTGAAATTGCACTCATTGGCCAGATAGTACAACATCGACGAGTAGTTCGTTCTGCTCTTAATTTGCAATCATTCAACCTGGTTCTTTTTGATGGCGAATTATCGGAGTTCAGATTAAAATTTTGTTCAGGCTGTAATACTTTGTACTCCGACTTGTCAAACCTTCAGATAATAAGTGCACATTATGACAGTATGAAATCAAAACGTTAACTAAATTATAAATACTCGTAGTACGGCAAGAAACTCCACTTCGCACAGGAAATTTTTAAGAATTTTTGTCTTACCAATCAGAGTTTTTTCGGACCAGGGTGACATTTCAATGAAAGGCATATTGTGTAGTCAGTCCACTGTCCACAGCCGACAGCATGTGGGGGCTGCGGGGGTATGCTTTTTCGTCATTCACAGGCGCCAAATTTGAAATATGATTATCGTATTGAAATGTACATATATTTTGTGCACGCGACGCCAAAAAGTTAAGGTAATTCTGTTTGATTGGCTTTTGTTTTTTATGGAAAGTCATTTATTTAGTTGCTGAATATTATCCAATGCCGGCACGTCCGTCGCTCACAGCTGCCGCTAAATGAGGTTTCATCGAACTGTGTATTTTCTATTCATATTTTTCATTGGATTCGAGGTGTGATGGTGTGAAATCCTTTGACGCTGGCAACAAATCGCACTGGCACACAGTAGTCTACTGAACATCTTGTATAATAGTGTAGAATGCTCTTTGTGCGAAAAAAGATAATAGTTGACATACTTTTGGCTGGCAAGCAATCGGCTGTTTCGCAAACGCTACCCCACCTTGCCAGTACCCAATGGTTTTCGAGCTCGGATCATGTCAAACACTCACTGTTTTACAGCGT
Organism: Epicampocera succincta; assembly: GCA_932526305.1. NCBI lineage: Eukaryota > Metazoa > Arthropoda > Insecta > Diptera > Tachinidae > Epicampocera > Epicampocera succincta. The sequence goes on along the minus strand of OW052037.1, from coordinate 44,053,685 downwards.
TACTTTAACCGTTTCTTTCTTAGGTTTCATCTACATATTTCCAAAGGGGAGCTCTTCGTCTTTACAAATTAATTCTTTAATTTATTATTATATGTTTGGTTATGACAATATTATGACAGATTTATAACATTTTGTTTTAAACTGGCATGTGTAGGATATGAATTAAATATTTGCTCTCTACTGGAAGTGTTATGCCCACTTCCGAACCCCGATAGCTTTCCTGAGCATAATGCACATATTCAATATTGTTCCCCTTGGCAGGTTTGACGAAAACCGTTGCCGCCTAAAGAAAACACTTTTCTGTATTCACCGCTGTGTTGCCAAAATCCTGGAACTTTGGAATACGAAATATAAGAAACTAACTTTAGTGGATGTGCAAGACTTGTCACAAACGGACCAACCTTTTGATTTGTTTGAGTTTTCGGTAAGTGTCGTATGACCTAAAAAGAGACAAAAACTTAACGTTTGACTGACAACAAGTCTCTACGTTCATCAAAACAAAAGTACATCGTAGGAAAGCAAATTGAAAATGCCAAAAGTCTTCTGGAAAGTCAGTGGCTGGGAGAGGTTCATAGCATTATACTCAAGGCAAGCTTAAAAGGACGCCTGCCGGACGTCAGAAAGCTAAAACTAATACAACATTTTTACAATTGTGTGGCAGCTCTTATGACCCAACAACTGGAGGACATGTGTATAAGAAGCTTAAAAGCATTTGCTGATTACATTTGCGATTACGGGGTAAAGATTCCATGGCACTGAGTAAATTAAAAACATTAAAAGCTTTTTTTTTTGGATTGCAATAGAGATCTAATCCTGGTTTCAAAATTTCTTTGATGCTTGAGGATGAGGACGTTATAGTTTTCAATCCGAATTTCTCCAAAATACAAAGTGAATTGATGCGAATTATAGAGTCTATCCTACTGTCTGTTCAAAACTTGCCACGCATAGAGGGAAAACTGTACACTGATCTTCGTTTAACGGCAAAAATCAGTTTAACACCCGCCATACCGGGCTCCATAGTAGCGGAAACACGCAATCGTATCTCTGCTTTGCTAGAAGAACAAAGAATCGGACCCGAGTTAAGGCTACAGGATTTTGATGACTATATTGATTTGATGAACGGCAAAGATGCTGAAAAAATATCAAAGTTCAGGCAGGGCAGTCCATCCTTCGAAGCGTTTTGTGATATGGTCAATCAGTACCGGCAGAAGGAATATCAAATTGCCAATGACATTTGGGGCGTTATTTATATCGGACTATATGAGTTTCACCGCGAGAAGTTTGTTGCGAACTTGGAGGCTTTAGCACGCTTTATGCAGGAGCAGCTGCTTACTTCTATGGTCGATAGCCAGCAAAATATAATCTCTAAATTGGGCAAGGAGTATGAGTCAATTGCTAAAAAGGCTTTGACCTTGCCGAAGGATACAGCAGAATTGATGAGATTGAAGGCTTATGTCATAAATACGGAGGAAAACGTAATACCCGAAATGGAGCAAAAGTTGCGTGTCAATATGGACCACATTTTGTGGCTAATGGATCACTCTCTTTATTCTCCACTGCAAATAAAAAACAACAGCAACACTTTCCAGTGGTATCTGAAACTGCCCTCTATTTTCGAAGAGCATCGTCTTATAATAGCGGATAAAACAATAGAATATCAGGATCTGCTGAAGAAGCGGATTGACGCTTTTCGACGTGAACTGCAAACGTATCTAGAACAGGTGCAGACGTACGACGAATGGGGAGACTTAAAACAATTGTCGAAATATAAACGAAAGGCTCAATTGTTGGATAATCGTCTGATCGCAGCCATGGACACCATAGATCGTATCAACGAAGAAGAGACGGCTTATGGCTGGGAGCTCTCTCAGTACAGTATAAGAAAAAAGGCTCACGACCAGTTGAAACCCTATAAGACGCTCTTCGATGTCGGACAAGAGTTCATGGACAAATATGATCTATGGATGAACTCTCAAGTGGGCAGTTTCGATCCAGACGAAATTGAGAATGATGTGGCGAATTTGTATCGTACTATACAAAAACTGGAAAAACAAATGGGAGATCATCCCACCACAATGATATTGATAAAAGATGTAATTTTGTTAACTCATGTGGATAAATATTTTACTATGTAAGTTATTGCGACTGTTTTCAGATAAAATGTCAAATTGAGGCTTTCCGTGATAATATGCCCATCATCAGCACTTTGGGAAATCCGGGCATGAAAGCCCGCCATTGGGATTTAGTTTCCGAATTAATTGGCTTCCCCATAAAGGTTTCTCCAGACCTGACTCTGTTTAGCATTATTGAATACGGCTTGGAGGATTATGTACCTAAATTCGAGGCTATTTCGGAGAGTGCTACCAAAGAAAACAATTTGGAAAGAGCCATGTCAAAAATGGTCATAGAATGGGAAGATATATCGTTTTCGGTTTCACCTTACAGGCAAGTGGATCTATAAAATAAAATTTCGCCTTAATTATTTATTTTATTGAAATTCATTTCTTGTTTTTAATCAAGGGATTCCGGTACATTCAAATTGTCTGCGGTCGACGATATACAAATTCTTTTGGACGATCAGATAATAAAGACACAAACGATGAAAAGTTCTCCGTACATTAAACCTTTCGAAAACGATATATTGTAAGTAAATTTTTAAATCTATACTCGAAATATACCCAGATTATTCAATGCCAAGTCTACATCCCGTCAAGCTGAGCAGCCATCCATATTTCCAAATCGCTATAGGAACTTGAGGCTGGAAAACTTTAAATAATAAAATATTATTAATGCAACATTTTAGAAATGAGCAACTTTAACAGCAGATTTATGCTGTTTCGAAACTATTCACCTATTTTTAACAATGTCTGCATGATGGATCAACACGTATGTGAAAAAGTCACACTGAAAGCCAGTGTTCTTTACAAAACTAAAGAGTATCGGGTTAAATAATAAAACAGAATTGTGTCGCGACCACATTTTCAATACAAATTTGCCGCAGAATATGATCTTGAAATAGAATCTATTATATTTTCACAGCATTTATGTCTGTACTCTCACATACAGACACCATTTCTCTTAATAATGCTGCCATACTTTCAAATTTAAGTTTTCATGCAAACCAAAATAAGAACAAAAGAAAATACAAAAAAAAAAAAAAATACAACTTAGAGAGCTTTTGAGAGCCGTCAATGTTTCTATGGATCTTATAAATTGACAGATATTTTTCTTGAAGTTGCTATTCCATCATTAATTATGATTTACAATTTAACTATAGAGAAAGAACGACTCAAATGGGCTATCCAAGAATTGGTTTTCCAAGTTCAGGCCCAAATAGATAACCCGCAAAGTTTTCTGCTGCTCTACAGGGACAAACAACTTTTGGTGGGAAACGAACTTACCTCTCGACTAGAGGACTCCCAAGAAACTAGGAAAAATTATATTATAATTCGTATTGTAACATTTTAGGGGATATTTTCATAAATCCGGAAAATATGCATTTGGGCCTTAATTTTATTTCGCTTCTTATTTTTAAATTTTTTTTGTCTTAACTAGATCTCTTCAACTTTTATTGTAGTTTTTTAATGTTATTTACATGTAACTTCCTTTCACACTTTCTTTTTGTTTGTTTGTTAAAATGTGATCTTTGAAGATTCTTTAACTTGAAATTAAACGCCAAACAAATTTTATATGCCCCCGTATTCCAGGAGTCGTCATCGTCGTTACATGATCACTGTTGGAAAAAAAAATGAAATACTTGACAGATTGAATATCGAGTTGACATGGGGGCAATGACGACTTTTAGAATATGGTGGAATGTCTTGATCATCTTATTGACTAAAATATACATCACAGTTTACAATATGTTCCGCTTATCTAAAGAAAACGCTTCATAAATCAAAAAAACAAAAACATTTAGAGGGGACCTTATTTGGATCCGTTGGAAAATTTCTTCAACTTTTAGACATTTTAATTTTATTTTTAATTAAATAAGCAAAAAAGAAACTCATGCTTCAATATAATAAAATAAAGAAAGTTCCAAATTGTGTATAAATTTGTACCCATTTCTATGTCTGTAGAAAATGGGAGGCAAAATTAATACTATTACAAGATATATTGGACGATTGGTTAAAGGTTCAAGCTACTTGGATGTATTTGGAGCCAATTTTCTCTAGTCCTGATATACAACAACAAATGCCAGAAGAGGGAAGACGTTTCAGTGCCGTTGATAAGGTAAATAATATTTTTCTGCAATTTTAAGGCAATTTTCTCTCAAGCAATATATCTCGAAAAGATTTGGAAAGAGTTAATGAAACAGGTCCATAGCGATGCCAGAGTGATGACGGTAGTAGAAATAAACAAAATGTCTGAAAACCTGAAGAAGGCTCATAACCTTCTGGAAATAATACAAAAGGGCTTAAATGCGGTACGTTAGAAGCGCCAACAAAACCTGAATGCAGAGAAATACATTAAAATTCTTATTTTAGTATCTGGAAAAGAAACGTTTGTACTTTCCCCGTTTCTTTTTCCTTTCAAACGATGAGTTGCTGGAAATTTTATCGGAAACTAAAGATCCGACACGTGTTCAACCGCATTTGAAAAAATGTTTCGAAGGAATCGCTACGCTGAAGTTCACAGATGAATTAGAGGTTACCGTGATGCGTTCTTCGGAACGTGAGGAAGTCGAATTAGTCGATGTTATATCGACAGCCAAAGCCAGGGGGCAGGTGGAAAAATGGCTCTTGGAATTAGAATTGGATATGAAGAAGAGTGTCCATAAGAAAATGAGCGACGCATTTCATAGTTATCCTGAAAGTGTGCGGGACGAGTGGGTATTGGTGTGGCCGGGACAATGCGTTCAGTCCATTTCATTAGCCTACTGGACATTTTATATAACCGAGTGTTTTTTTTCGGAAACCCCCAAAGAAGCCTTGCGTGCCTATTTGCAAACCAATATAGAACAGATTGAAAAAATCGTTGACTTGGTCAGAGGCGAACTAAGCGGTCAAAATCGCATTACTCTCGGCGCATTGGTGGTATTAGATGTGCATGCGCGAGATGTTTTGGCCGAAATTGTGGAGAATGCAGTATCCGAACTAAACGACTTCCAGTGGCTGTGTCAGGTAGTTAAAAAACAAACACTGCTACCTGCAAAAGCGGCTAATATGTTTCTTTGTTTTGTACAATCTACAGTTGCGTTACTATTGGGAAGAAAATAACTTGGATACGCGCATGATTAACTGTTCACTAAAATATGGCTACGAGTATCTGGGCAATACCACACGTCTTGTTGTAACACCTCTCACCGACCGCTGTTATCGAACCTTGTTCAGTGCTTTGCATTTACATTTGGGTGGAGCACCAGAAGGTCCTGCTGGTACCGGTAAAACAGAGACCACAAAAGACTTGGCCAAGGCGGTGGCCAAACAATGTGTTGTATTTAATTGTTCCGATGGTCTAGATTACATTGCTTTGGGCAAATTCTTCAAGGGCTTGGCGTCCTGCGGAGCCTGGTCTTGCTTCGATGAATTTAATCGTATAGATTTGGAAGTGTTGTCTGTAGTCGCTCAACAAATTTTAACCATACAGCGCGGCATAAACTCGGGCAATCCTACATTGGTGTTCGAGGGAACTACTTTAACTTTGGATCCTACCTGTGCTGTGTTTATTACCATGAATCCGGGCTATGCCGGAAGATCTGAACTACCTGATAATTTAAAGGTAATTGGGAGACATTAAGGAGTCTTTTACAGTTTGAATTAGGTAGATATCGCCCAAAGGAACAACGAAACGGTAGCTGGACACTTAATAGTGTTCGAACGGGTAGCGCAGTCAAACGACTTACAATAGTGCTACGTCCTAGATTTAATAATTTAAATAGTCTCTATCAAATGCCCCAATTTTCAGATTTAAGTTATTTCTAAAAAAATATTTTTGTATTGCATCGCTTTGCTTCGACAGAAACTGGAGTAAAAAAAAAAGCACCTGCTGCTCTAGTTCCATGTTTTTTAATGACATAAATGTCAACTAAAACTGAAGGTGACGATTCATGTCTAGACATGCACTCTCTTTTTGGAGAGAATATTCATGAACAGGGCACTTGTGAGAAAGTACATTTTAAGGATATAGATATAACTCGGGGTGGTAAAGTGGGGAATTTTGCATTGTTATTTGGGTTTGCAACCCATACAAACTTCAACTGCCCAGCAGCTGAAGGAAAAAAACGCTGTAACTCGCTTGATGTTCGCTGAAATAGTTGGAAAATAATCCTAATAAAAACTGTCTGTCCTCCAGCAATAAGATTTATTTGTAGATGAATGATCAGATCGACAAACAAAATTGTAGAGTTTGGATTATGTTAATCCAAATGAGATATAAAAGCTTCAATGCATTCCGACAAATTCATTTTTTTGTGGATTTTGGGCTGGCCGTATCCCTCCTAGATAAGTATGTCTGGCAGCATTTAATGAAACAGTCTTTGGAATGAGTTGAAAATTTGGCCATCTCCAACCACACTTTACACGAATTTAATTTTTCAGGCTTTATTCCGCTCCGTGGCCATGATGGTGCCAGATTACGCTCTTATTTCCGAAATCGAACTATATTCGTGTGGTTTCTTGTCGGCTAAGCCGCTGTCAGTCAAAATAGTTGCGACTTATCGCTTGTGTTCCGAGCAGTTGAGTACCCAGTGTCACTACGATTACGGCATGCGCGCTGTGAAATCAGTGCTTAAAGCTGCTGGTGCCCTGAAGCTGCGTTATCGTGACGAGAACGAGGACATTTTGGTATTACGATCGATAAAAGATGTTAACTTACCAAAGTTCCTAAGCCAAGATGTACCGCTATTTCACGGCATCACTTCGGATTTGTTTCCGGGCACTAGTTTGCCAGAACCGGACTATGCGGTGCTGAATGAGTGCTGCAAACTGGTGTGTGAGAAGAATAATAAGCAATGCACTGAATTCTTTTTGGAGAAAGTACAACAGGTTAGAATTACTTGGTCGAAAACCAAAAAGAGTTTGATTTTTAAAAACAGTTTTTAGTTGTATGAAATGATTGTGGTAAGACATGGTTTGATGTTGGTGGGTTTGCCGTTTGGTGGCAAGACAACGTGCTACAGAACTTTGGCGGAGACTTTGGAGTATATGGAAAAGAAGGTAGGATATCGAAGAAGGTATCGATACAGGATAAAGCATTAAAGATTTTGAAATTGTTTTTAGAATGCCAGTGAAAATCGCGCTATTTTCACCGTTATTAACCCTAAAGCCATTACCATGGGCCAACTTTATGGACAATTTGATCAAGTCTCGCACGAATGGAGTGATGGAGTCTTGGCCGTAAACTATCGCCGATTTGCTGTTTCCGAAACTCCAGACCGCAAATGGTTGGTATTTGATGGTCCGGTCGATGCGATTTGGATTGAAAACATGAATACCGTGCTAGACGACAACAAAAAATTATGTCTTATGTCGGGCGAAATTATACAACTGTCGTCCACTACAAATTTAATTTTTGAGCCCATGGACTTGGAAGTTGCCTCGCCTGCCACCGTTTCACGTTGCGGAATGATTTATTTGGAGCCCTCAGCTTTGGGTTGGGAACCTTTAGTTACTTCCTGGAGAAATAAATTACCCGCCAGCTTTCACACGGTTGCAAAGCAACTGGTGACTACTTTAGTAAATCGATTTTGCCCCGTGCTGCTATACATTGTGAGAAAGTCAGGTCTCAACGAAATCGCTCCTACATCCGACGCCAATTTGTTGACTTCGCTCATGAATATTTTCGATTGTTTTCTTGATGATTTCAAAGATGAGAAATACGTACAAAATCTCTCAGACTTGGACATGAGAGCTCAAATTGAAGGCGTATTTCTGTTTTCCTGTATATGGTCTGTTGGTGGTTCACTAAATGCCGAAAGTAGGGATAAGTTTAACCTTGTGTTTCGTGCATTAATGGAGAAGAGCTTTCCTGAGGACTTGTACAAAGCTTTCAACATACCAGAAGAACTATATGTGCCAGTGCTAACAAAACCGTTTATTTTTCCGATACCGAAACAGGGTTCGGTTTTCGATTACAGATATATAAAAGAGGGTAAAGGCAAATGGAAACCTTGGCAGGATGATGTGACAGCTGCTTCTCCCATACCCCGCGATATACCAGTCAATCAAATTATTATCACAACTAACGAAAGTGTGCGCATTACAACGATCTTGGATACTTTGGTGAAACACTCGAAACCCGTTATGTTTGTGGGTCCAACTGGTACCGGAAAGAGTTGTTACATTATCGACTACATGCTGAAAAAGATGACTTTGAATGTTTACCAGCCGTTGCTTATAAATTTCTCTGCGCAAACTTCTGCAAATCAAACACAAGATATTGTCATGTCTAAATTGGACAAGAGGCGGAAAGGAGTTTTCGGGCCGCCTTTAAATAAAAAATATGTTATATTTGTCGATGATGTTTCCATGCCGTTAAAAGAAAATTACGGCGCCCAACCGCCCATTGAACTTTTGCGCATGATGTTGGATCATTGGATGTGGTACGACCGCAAAACAATTGTGCCCATGAAACTGATAGACCTACAACTTGTATGTGCGATGGGTCCACCTGCGACAGGAAATACAATAACGCCTCGTTTCCAAAGACATTTTAACGTTTTGTCTATCGATGAGTTCAATGATGAAACACTAAAGACCATTTTCAGCAAAATTGTTTTATGGCATTTGGACACAAGGTGAGTTGAACACTTTCCAAATCGAGTTGCCGACGAAAACGATTTTCGTCACTTGCCCTCAACAACTATTTACACAATTGGGGCCTGGTGCCCCATGATGTGAACTCATCATTTATTAACCTTTAATTGCTTTGATATAGAGGATTTTCCAAAGAATTCGACCCATGCATTGAAGAAATCGTGAACGCTACACTGAATATCTACAATCGCGCTAAACTAAATCTTCTACCCACTCCAGCTAAATCTCATTACCTGTTTAATTTGCGTGACTTTTCGCGTGTTATTCAAGGTGTTCTGCTGTCGGTGCCCGAGGCCACAGAGGACATGAATTCTATGCGCCGCTTATGGGTACATGAGGTTCAAAGAGTCTATGGAGATCGTCTGGTAGAGGACGCGGATCGTTCGTGGTTATACCAGGCCTTGTGCGAGCAAATGCAAGAAACTTTCGGCACAGCACCGGATGTGCTTTTCGAGCGACTGGTGCAAAAGGGCGAGAAACTAACAGAAGCAGATTTTAGACGGCTGATATATTGCGATTTTACAAATCCCAAAGCCGATACAAAGAACTATATAGAAGCCCAAGATTTGGAGGAGCTGCGTAGCGTGGTGGAAGCTTACTTGGTGGAGTATAATAACATGTCAAAGAAACCCATGAACTTGGTACTCTTTCGGTTTGCCGTGGAACATTTATCGAGAATATGTCGCATAATAAAGCAGCCACGTAGTCATGCTCTACTGATTGGGGTCGGTGGATCCGGACGTCAGAGCTTAACTCGTTTGGCTTCGCATATATGTGACTATGAGTTGTTTCAAGTTGAAATATCTCGATTATATGGACCCAATGAATGGCATGAAGATATCAAGGTTATATTACGTAAAATAAGCTCCTCGGAAATGCATGGAGTGTTTTTGTTTACAGATGTGCAGGTAAAGTATCAAGGAGATATTTGCAAAAGTTTGTTTTTGTGTAAAAGGTTGTGACTTGGTAAAAGGTTGTAACTTCTCAGTCCTTACATTTCTTTTTTAGATCAAAGACGAATCATTTTTAGAGGATATAAATAATTTACTGAATTCTGGCGAAGTACCGAACTTGTTCTCCAACGAAGAAAAATTGGAAGTAGTGGAGAAAATGGCTCAAATTGATAAGCAACGCGACAAGTCGGTGCAAACCGATGGCAGTCCGGTGGCACTATTTAATTTTTTTGTAACGGTAATTTTTTCCATACGTCGAATTTTTTGTCCATCTTTACTAGACATTTTAGTTTCCCAGACCTGCAAAGAACAGCTGCACATTGTCTTGGCCATGTCGCCAATTGGTGAGGCTTTGCGCGTTCGTATACGCAAATTTCCCTCTATTGTGAACTGTTGCACTATCGACTGGTTCCAGGCATGGCCGGAAGATGCTCTCCTAGCTGTCTCAACACGATTTTTGGCCCAGGAAGAACTTACAGATGTGGAGAGAAGGGCTTCCATTGACATGTGCATGGAATTTCATATCTCTACTCAGGGATTATCGGAGGCCTTCTATTTGAGATTGAAAAGGCACAACTACGTAACACCAACTTCCTACTTGGAGTTGATACAAACCTTCAAGACTTTGCTGAGTAAGAAAAGAACGTAAGTTTAGTTCTGCTTAGTCTAGAAAAAGCATTAGCGCAGCAAGACTGTGACTCTCGGGACTAGTACAAATACATGTACATGGGTTGTTTCAGGCCTGTGTGTTGAAATAGTCACTGAAGCCCCATGTCACGTCATAAAACTCGACCTGCTAAAAGACGAGCTCTTGCGATTATCATGGTCAGGGGCTACGCTTTCTGTATACTTTGTATTTCGGCGCCCCGGGGGTATGCGTTACTGAGCCAGTAAATTGCAATTTGAAATGTATTGACAACTTTTAGCTTTTCTTTGCTAAGTGTGTCAAGAAACTTGTGCAGGACATTAGTGATCTCCTTGAAAATATTTCTTGTGTGATTTTCCTAAACACAAGTTTTTGCTCAAAAGGTTCAGGTAATTGCGATGCAGTTTTCGTTGCCATAAAGTGATTTCTCTGTGTAGATATAAGAAGCCAAGTTGTTTCTTTTTGACACACAATATACTTTACAATATCATTACTAAAGGCGTTGCAGAAGAACTATGACTTCAAAGTGTACAATAATTTAGAAAACTATGCATAAAAATCGGAGGTTAGCTATCAGATAGCTTGCGTCATAGCGAGATAAACTCTTTGAATATCGTTATGGTGTAACAAGTAATGATTTCCAAACCAATTTCAGTCATATAAAGAGCAATAAAAATCGCTATCTTACGGGTATTTCGCAACTGGATGTCGCCGCCCAGCAAGTTGGCGTTATGCAAGAACAGCTGAGTGCTCTGGAGCCTAAACTTAAGGCCGCCTCTGAAACTGTAGCCGTACAAGTATCCAAAGTTACTGAAGACAGTAAAATAGCCGAAGAGCAACGCGAACAAGTAATAAAAGATGAGGCAATAGCCAATGAACAGGCGCAAAAAGCTCAAGCCATCAAACAAGAATGTGATGCCAAGTTGGGCGAAGCTTTGCCAATATTAAATGCAGCTCTAGAGGCCTTAAATACTCTTACCACTGCCGATATAGCCGTGGTTAAGACCATGAAAAGCCCTCCAATTGGCGTGCGCATTGTAATGGAAGCGGTTTGTATTTTAAAGGACATAAAACCAGAGCGTATAGCCAACCCGACTGGTGTGGGTATGATTGAAGACTATTGGGGGCCGTCAAAGCGAATGCTGAGCGATATTAAATTTCTGGATAGTTTGTTGAATTTTGACAAAGACAACATACCGCCAGCAGTCATGAAAAAGTTGCAAGAACGCATTTTAAGCAACGAAGCTTTTGACCCCGATAAAATTAAATCGGCATCGACAGCTTGCGAGGGCTTGTGCAGGTGGGTCATAGCATTGAGCAAATACGATGTGGTGGCTAAAGTGGTGGCTCCCAAAAAAATTGCTTTGGCCGCAGCGGAGGCTACTTATAATGTAAGTGTAGTGGTGTTGTGAAACCTATTAGCAAAAATTGCTAAACCAGCTTTTATAAATTACTGAATCAGGCGGCTCAAAAGCTTTTGGAAGAAAAAATGGCGCAACTGGCACGTGTGGAACAAAATTTGGCAGCCATTAAAAAAGTTTTGGACAAACAGTTGAAGGAGTTGAGGTAAGTGAATAAAAGAGAATAGATTTTGTTGATATAAGGAGATAATACAAAATTTTACTTCCTAAAAAACTGTGTTCATTTTGACAGGTAAGAAATGCCTGGTTTATATTGGTGTTTTAAGCTCTAATATATTGCAATGGATCCATGTTATATAGTGCAAAAACTTGGTTTTATTAGTCCTTTACAACGTTGCCAAACAGTTCTTTGAAGTGGCAATACGCCAGCCGCAGCGTGTACGTGGCCAGCTTTTTATGCGATCATGTGTTTCGGTGCATTGCTGGGTTTCACATTTTTCCCCATTCGAATTTCTGCCCTTAATGGCTGTCAAAAATAAATTAAACGAATCAGTTGCCATAAAAAGTAGTTAACAGCTGCCCTGGCAATGCAAAAAGCGACGAAATTATCAAATAAAATGTATTAAAATTACTTCAGTCGAATCTCTCCCTCCCTAATCCGCTCTTGCAGTTTTGCACGAAAGTATTTTTAGATTTATTTGGAAAACTAAAATTTTCATCTCATATTTTCCAAATTATATTAGACTGTAATAAAAAGTTTTAGTGACAAAATAGTGCCATTGAAATGCCCTAAAATTTCGTTAAACATTTGTTGAAATTTAAAAAAATTGGGAAAATTTCAGTATATTACAGGCTGAACACGAGAGCTGCACCAAGAAGCTCCAGCGAGCTCAAGAACTGATATCTGGTTTAGGTGGGGAACGTACCAGATGGTCACAAGCAGCCCAAGAACTTGGACGCACTTACAACACTCTGACTGGCGATGTATTGATTTCATCGGGGATAGTGGCCTATTTGGGTCCCTTTACCATAGACTTCCGCTCTGACCAAATACGTAAATGGACCGACAAATGCTCTTCGTTTGGCATTGTTTGCAACCAGGATTTTCATTTGGTCAGTGTTTTGGGCGAACCTGTGGAAATACGCAATTGGAATATATGTGGGCTGCCAGCTGATTCATTTTCGATTGAAAGTGCCATTATGATGCGGTAAGTATTAATATTATTGTATTATTGCGATATTAATAATTAATGAAGGTACACACACATACATGCAAACAAACAAATTCATCATTTTACTTTTATTTATGTATGTCATTATGATTGTCTGCTTCTCAGCACAAAATCTTGAATGCCGCACAATTTGGCACATTTAGGCACATTTATTAAATATATGGTTTTGTGGGATCTTTTGGGTTTGTTTGAGGGGGCAATTGAAAACATAAATTGTATCCTTAAGCATCACAGTGGGAAGAAATACGTCAAAATATAGCATAGAAAGACACTTTATTATACAAATAACTTTTAACAGATTTTTTATTAAATATATTTGAAATATAAAAGATGTTGCCACATTTTCAGAAAACTAACTTCAAATCTAGTAAATATAAAGCTGAAAATTTATTGAAGATTTACCTTAAAAAATCTACAGCTAATCGATGCAGGTTAAAGTTTCAGATACGTGAAAAATCTAATCTATATACAAATATATCTATATATATATATATAAAACAGAATGTATGTTTCTTTATTTCTTTGTGTGTACCTTATGGGAGACCAGACCTCTGGACCGATCTTCCTGAAATTTTCACAACATGGGACTCTGAAATGAATTACGGGCTACTTTTTTAGCCACGTCCTTTTCTCGAAATTATGTTACTCCTTCCGTACATAGTTTTTAACAGATTTTTATTATTTTTGGACCAATATTCCACAAATTTTTTTTCTAAAAAAAGGGGGGGGGTATCGAAAATTGCCCTCTCCAAATAATTGATTAATCGATAACTTTTAACAATTGTGGGCTAATTTTTTTTTGAGCTGGAAGAGATCCACTAAACTGTTTTTGTAGAATAGGGAGTCGAAATGTGTCCAATTTCCAAAACTCTTTTTGCATATGGAAGTGGCAAAGCACCCACGATTAATTTAGTTTTATAATAGAAATAAAATGTTTGCATTCAAAAAGTAAAATTTTAAGCGACAAGCACAGCAATCAAAGACAAATTGCGTTTGCAAGTTGTGGGTACGTCATCTGCAGTACGACTCTGTAAGTTTTAAGAAAACTCGTTAAATTCTCATCTAAGGATTATGCGCTTGATACCATGTTTTTATTTAAAGTAGGAGTAGCGTCTTTCATTAAACACTTCAAATTTAAATAAGACGAATTGCGTAAGCGGCTTCGCTGGTTGTGAAAAATAATTTAAAAATTTTCCTAACTCTGGCGCAAAATTTGGACCGAATTTGGCCGAAAAATACTAACTGGTGTGCTTGACAGCTCCGGTTACCATTTTTTCTGGTCTTTGCATTTTGATCTTATAAAATGTTATTGTGATCATTGCATTGTGCGTTTCCTTAAAAAAAATATATGTGCAACCAATTTTGACATTCACAGAAGAAGACATACGAGTATTTTCAATGGGAATTGTAACAAATTTGTCTAACTTTGTTTTCCCAATGACGGCATCAGCACAAAATCCACATCAAAAGTATTTTCGAGATGTATTGCGAGCTCTCGGATTTCATTTGCGTTAACGTAGGCTGCAATCAGGTCTCTTCGTCCAAGTCTTGGATGAACTTTGTTTTGTACGGAAGCAGACCCAAGTCCCTATGAAAAATCATATGAACTGTGTGGACTCTCCCCGTTTTTCTAAAAATCGTAAATGAGAAATGATTTAAATCATATAATTTGTTTTAAAAAACTTTTTCACAGATAAACTCAAACAGCAAAACAAAAGTAAATAAATGTTTTACTTAAAATGGTAAAAAATGTATTTCAATCAGCAATTTTTTTTGTTTGAAAATGAATTTAAGTTTAGAGAAACAATCTTGCATATTATATTCCCTTTGCTGAAAAATTGGTGGAGGGGGCAGTTCCCCTGTTTTTGCAAAATTGCGGTTTGAATCCACGAATTCTTTTACTGGTACGTATTCAAACAATTTATAAGCTGGTTCTGCGAACTTGGTTATTGAATATCATATTCAATACATTTCTTTTCTGTGCTTTCAGTAAAACACTTTTAGGCACAATGAAAACAAATCCTTTTCTAAAGATTCACTATGACATAATGTGGAAATTTTTGAAATGCCCGTCTAATGGCGTTCTTGTTTCTCACAAACATGTTGGATATATTTCACGGTCCAAAAATGCTTGGGTTGGTTTTTAAAATATACTGCTATGCAGCATGTCTGTTTCAAAATGTGTGGCACCAGCACGCGGTAGATATGTACGATTTGTTGTCTATTTGAATTCAGGACGACCCCTTTTTGGCAGCTTTCACCCTGACAGTGAAACTGTCACCTTAATAAACATAAACAGCCGTATTTATGACCCAGTTAAATAAAATCCAATTAGAAATGTAAAAAACTTTTAATTTCGTTCCCGCTAAATTAAACAATTCCTTTTCTATGTACAATAGCTGCGCTATTGGGGAAAATATTTTTCGTACTTAAAAGGCAAATAGTTGGTTGCTTTCAACAGTACCCCCATATTTTTTATGTCTGTCTTAAATTTTTTGCGCTAAATGAAATTAATTAGATTTACATTACAAGATATTTTAATTACAAAAGCTTCTTTATAATGACATGAATTTTTAAAACTAAAAAATAAGTTGACGATGTGCCTGCTCATGCTGTTGTTGTCATGCTCATTCCCCCCGGGTCCTTTTTATATCCTCTTAACAACCAGCAACGCGTTTTAAAAACTAATAACATTTAGAACAAATTGTAGGTTGTACAGGAGATTGTGTCAGCATAGCGGATTTATCAAAAATGTTAAAGGAAAATACCATCAGCTCTCTTCATTCAGGACTATTTTTCCATTTTAATTCTTTCCTTCTACAGAGTTTAGATTTCAGGTCCCTTAACAGGCAGCTTTACTGTGCGCACGTTTTATTAGACGAGCATAAAACAACATTTAAAATTAAATGCGTAACGGCAATTATGACAAAAACACAGAAAATTAAAAAAAAAAACGCATTTAAGGTCTTCGGAAAGTAACAAGCATGAGGGCCAGATGAAAGGGGAACTTAAGTTTAACTTTTGCTTTTGCAGCAAAAATTACGCAGGACCAAAACACTTTTCGTTGAAAATTTCATTTAATTACAAAAAATAATCAAAATGTTGAAAGCGCGTTTATTTGAACAAAAGATATTACGTTGTTTTAAAGGCTGCAGCGTGCAGCAACATGATTCCGTTGTACACGCATTCGAAATAAAAATTACAACAACCAACAGTCCTGTGCTTGTGTCGAGTCACATTCTCATGCGTAGCACAATTTTATGTTTGTAAGTGCGTTTTGTAATGGTCTACACGAGTATGTATGTATGTGTTGTCAGGGGTGTAAGTGCTCTTGTAATTTGTGTTATTTGAAATTTCATACCTCTGAAGTTGATGTTTGTTTGATAAAAAATTCAAGTGAAGGAAAATATAAAAAGGGAAAGTTGCGTATTTATTTGATGTCTAACAGACCGGCTTGTTTAAAGCAGGGTTGAATTTTTATTTGTTATTAAAGTTTTCTCATCCTACTTTTAGTCGAAATCATAATCTGCAAATTAAAGTATGAAAAAATTGCAAAATCATATAACAAGTTGGTAATTCTTGAACTTGGAAATGTATCCCAGCTTATCTAGACGAATTGACAGATTTAAAGGATGGTCCAGCCAAAACACACGATATTATTTGTAAATGAAGCAAGAAGTTTGCAGAGAAATATCGTATTATTATGATAGAAGGATCTATGAGAATAATGGGTGAAACAAAATAACGGCCAAAGGCTAACCACGGCTTCCGGTGATCCTTATTTTCAATGACTTTCAGACATAATTGAGGTTAAATGTCGTTAATGTGCCGACTTATCGCTTCCTTTGGCTGTTGAATTGTTCTTGACTTATTGACGTAGACTTTTTCTTTTAAATATCCCCAAAGAAAGAAGTCCAACGGTTTCAAATTACTCTGATCGTGGAGGTCAGTTAACAGCGCCATTGAGTTTCTCGCCTAAAACAACCGCTGTTTAGTTGGTTTCAACAATCTTAACGCGCTGCTCAACTGTGCACGAGTCCATGGTTGAATTTGTGTTAAGGTGTGACTCACAATTAGCATCGTGCAGGAGCCGAAAAAAATAATGGCTGATAAAAACATTTTGTTATTTCTTGTTTTTTTTTTTTTAAAGCTTTAGAGCTTAAAATGGTGAAACAAAATTCAAAACACAGAAAAATTGTTGGAATGAATTTTTTTTTAATTATAGTCCAGTTATTTGATGATATTTATGTTTTAAATGTGATTCTGAGGTATGTACTCAGAGGCTGTATACTGATTATAGTGTCATAGTCAGTCTCCTGTAAAATACAGATTACAAAAGGCGAAAATAATTTGTTGTGCAAGATGGGAATATATCGGTTTTTAAAGGGATTTGGAATATAAAAGATTACTCTCTCTGTACGTCCCTTTTACTGAATACATTTTGTATAATTTTGCATAAATTTAGCACAGATCTTAGTACTGGTGCTATCACGCCAACATCCCTTTGACACCATTCTTAAAAGTTTACTTGCTGATTGTGTACAAAAAAAAATGGAGTTTGTTACAGACAAAAAAGCTAAACATTGTTATACTTAACATAAACATATTATTATTGTGCGTTATTAAGTGTATTGTTATAGACAAAACAGGCTCATGTTACTGTTATGACGCACCACGCTCCGATTTTGTTGCACTGTAACAATATAATAAAAAATTTTTTTAAATACACTCGTATATGTGATTAAATTAACAAAAAAAAATTAACACATCATGGCGATTTTCGGTCAAAGTGCAAAGGTTATAGTTTGCCCCAAAACGCAGGGAAGGATAAAATATTTAAATATTTTAGCAAAATCAGTCCAGCTATTTGTGGACTTCATGCAATACATACATATTTACATGTGTATGTGGCAATAATACGTGTCGGAAAAGGTGTAATTAAATTCACAAACAGAAAAATTTCCTTTGGGAGTGTAATTTCAGTGATTATAGTCGCAGCACTAAATAATGTGATCAAACCCTTTTCCGTCACGTAGGCTACAAATTTTCAGAGACTATGCGGCCAAAGCAGTTAAGCTCGATTTCCCCTTCATCATTCAAATGTTGAAACAAACGTGCTGGGTTATCCTTAAATAAGAAAAAATGCTCTTAGCAAATCGATGCTTTCCATCTGTTGTGTCGCAGAAATTTTCCCGTAAGTTTGGAAATACTACTTTTGTATGTGTTGTTTTTGTTTTGTTGCCACCAACCCCCGTGACTACGGCTGTTGTTGCCACTACGGCCAACTCAGCGTGAACTTCATCATATCATGTTTTCCACAGTCATTAATTGCAGCAGCCTCAGAGCGTTTAATGTGAACCAGCGCACATTAAGCCAGCACACAGACTTTTGTAAAGTTTTTAGTCGTTCAGTGCCATTTCGAACAAATAGCATAATTTTTGTTTTGATAAGTCACTAACAAATATGACTGAAAACCATCAGGTTTTAGCTTCTTTTGTATGCATCTTATTCGCCTGGAAAGTTTTATTTTTAACAAGCAATTCGATGTCCGTCAATAATTAAAGGACAATTTCGAGATTTGTTTTTTGCACAAATGGCCGAAAGGCAGATCACCTCATTAAAAATCGAGTGTTTCGTCCTCGAAATGTGGTTAACGTGAAACACGGCAATCGTTATCGAAACGTATCTACTCGAACTGGCACTCGATTGGTGATCTATTATTGAAAACAAACAGTAGCTTTTCGTCATTTTGACACACAATCAGCTGTTACATCTTTTCGAATTTTGCACCTTGTACTTATTTAAATAAAAAAAATGATTCCCCGCATTGTGCGGAAAAACTGTCACTGGCTAAATGAGTGCTATAGACATCGACATGTATATTATCAGGAATAACAATTTCGTTAAAAGTTTCACGTCGAAAACGTCGTTCCCTATAAAAAGACACAACTTTTACAAGTTCAAAGGATTTCTCCTAATAATGGCAGTATTCGATACATCCGGCGACTCCGCAGACGAGGAATGCAACAAAATCATGTGGCTACATATTAATTAAAAGTTTTATGCATGTTTTTAAAAACCTATTTATTTCACTTATTAGTTTCTAACTATCAAAATGAATTTACAAGTTGTAACTGCACGGAAAGGGCATCCTGTCAAATAATTTTGCAATTCACCAGGATTTTGTTTTTCTCTTTTGTTTGCTTGTTCTTGTTGGCATGTGCCAACACAAATGTATTGTAAAAAATAATAGCAGGTCATATAAATTGCGAGCGAATACCAGGATCCAAAAAATTGCAGTCGTCGAAAATTTTCTCTGAACAAACGTTCGCTCCATTTCAAGATATTCGAATGGATTTCGATTGCAAAGTTATTTGTTTACCTTTGACGAAGTTCAAATATTAAAGCGATTTCCAATGTTCGCAGTCTATCTATCACTTGATGACCTAATGAGATATCTCTCTGCAACAAACTGGATCCAATGTCACAATAATGATTATTGCAATGCGAAGGATGACACATTTACAGAGTGGAGTAGTTCTGGCAAAGGTCTACAACGATTTATATCAAGCGTTTTTACCGAGAAAACTAATTCAATATAGCAACGGATATTTTTGCTAATCGAATTATTCGATTGTGATTTTGAATTTATTCAGGATACTCGTCCTTTTGTTTGAAACGTTATTAAAATAAACAGTTGACAAAACCTCTATAGTTCGCGTTCTATATAAAATTTCGCACGTTATCGGTTTTACTATTCTTTGTAAACATAATTAATTGTCGTTTGTTAATATCTTTTATATATGGATGTATGTATGTATTTAGAAAAATTTAAAAAAAATATAGTTGCAGGAATTTTTTATTATTACCTGTTCCACGATGTCAAATGTTAACGTTGGTCAGAATTTTGAGGAGGAAAAATTAATTTGAAGACTGTGTATTAAGTCTATCTGCAGCTGACATTAATGATTTCTGAGCTGTCAGGATAAGGCCAGTTCTATTGCTTTCCCGCATTCTAATCTCATGGATCCGTATATTCTCCAGTTCTATTTCGTCCAGTGTAGAGCCTGCCGTTCACCGTATTCGCTGAACCGCAGTGTTTTCTCCTAAAATAAGAACCAATTACACCGCCAGCGTAAACAAGTTAGAATTCTGTTTATTCACGTGTCCATAGAAACGGAAATGGTTTAGGAGAAAAAGTTGCTTTCCTCAGTTATTTTACGTTTAATGACGTACATATACATATAGTCTTGGATTCACGTTATTGATGTGTATTTTGTACCTGTTTGATGTACACACCTGTATCTGTTTAATATACATACAAATCTTAAACTAGGACTGACCATGGGATGATAACTTATGCACCACCCTGTACATACATATCAATGTGTCAGTCACCTTAATCCGAATTCGATATATTTTTATGGATGCAAGTATTGGAAATGGATACTTGTTACTAGTATTTGGTCACACATACAAATATTTTAATTGCCCTACGGCCTAATGGAACTAAGTCATTGCCTTTTGACTCTGTATTAGGATTTGGATTCAAGTCGGTTGGTGGCGAATCATGTGCTTTATTTTTTGGAATCAACCGGGTCACCGATATATTAGGCCAATACGACTTTAGCCTAGACTAAAGTTTAGATCAGATGTGCATTTTAGTTGCGCAATTTTTACTTAATTATGGTCCAGCTTTGTCCAAATATTCCGAACTAACAGCAGTGTTGATGTAAGCATGTCCTTAAAATGAAAGGATTTATATTTATCGATCATAATTTTTAATTTACAAATGCTTTATGCTGTAAGAAAAATCAAGAGTTCAACGCTCAGCATAACTTATTTTGCACTTTGTAAACGATATTCAGTCAGTCTATTTGTGCATTCGTTCAGTCTTTTCTTTATACACGCAACCAGCCGTTCTGCCATTCATTCATTAACATCAGGAACATCAGTTGTTCTCTGTCGTTTTCTCTTAGAAAAGCTTAAATTCATTTCAATTTAATCAAGATTTTCCTTTTGAATAACGGCAGCTTTAAAAGTGCTTAAAATAAATACTAGTTCTTAAATTTTATATAACAATATCAGCTTCTCTGTGCTCTGGTCTCATACATCCTTTATGAGTAATCAAACGAACGTTTTCGAACGCTTCGAACTGAACGATTGTATTAGAAAATAACTTTGAAATAGTTCGCATCAAATTCTACCACAAATTGCTGGAAATAAATGTTTAAATGTTTATAAAATTAAAAAAAATTAGTATATCAGAATTTTTCGCTGCTTTTTGATTTGTTTTTGAAATTGATTTCCTTCATGATTTTCTAATGACACACAATTTAAAAGCAATTTTACAGCCACCCTCGTGCCTTGCAAATAACCAGTTTTTTTTCAATTTCATCATATGGTGGCTTCAACTCACGCTCGCACACACGCTCACACACTACATTTAATATAATCGTAGAGTCGCTCAATATTTGGATTCTGTTACGAAACTGGATGCTGCGGGTGTAGCATCGCTAGAAATATATATGTATGTATTTACATATGTGCGTATGTATGTGTTTGTACATCCTGTGTATGTGTGTCAGTGTGTGTAGGCAAAGGTAACATGTGCGCCCTTTTCCTTTGGATTATACGAAGTAAATTAGTTTCTTTTTAATAACATTTTTTGTATTCCCTTCGTTCGTTTTTGATTTGCCCCAGTAATTCTCGCATTGCCAAAAGGACGGGCACATGACTGTGTTGTGAGGTGAACACGAGTAGTAGTGCGTAGCCCTGCGCAAGCAAGAACATTTTATAATATATTATGGTTTTCTTCCATTTAGGCAAGCGGAACAAATTATATTTTGTCCAACCAACTTCACTGCAATCGTTCTTTTTTCTTACATATGTATTTATTGATTGAAATAGTTGTGGTTGCTTCTTGCATGATGGTGTGGCGAATTTTGTACGAAAGGGCGTTTACAATATGGGCTGCCTGAAGCCTCAAATCGGCTTTGTTGTCCTAGTATTTTGGTAATTTTTATTTAATGCATCTAATCTCCATTTGCTGATGGACCGATGGATTTATTCATGCCTCATGTTTAGTTTTGGTTTTCTTATTGCAAAGCAATTAATCACGAATTTTGAGTTTTTCGTTTGGAACAAAAATCTCATTAGCATGAAAACAAAACACATATTAATTTACTTTTCTTTCAATTGTAGACTAGTTTCAGGATGAAATTGTGGGTGTGCGCTACAGTGCAGCAGTAACTTTACCCATCACGAGTTATTTAAATTGTGTACGTAGATTTTCAATTTTGAGTCTGTAACTTGTTAAATTATTGTAATTAAATTAATTTGGTTCTGAGGTACATATTTTGTGAGGCAAAGAAACTCATTGTGCTTCTTTCATATCTGTCAAATAATGGGTGTTTTTTTACTTTGAAGTGGAATAAAAGAGAGATGAATTTTTTTAAATTGACATGAAATTTTCTTCATTCGCAAGATAATCTTCTGGCATTATAATTTCAATATGACTTCTGGCATATGACCGCCACCACGGCTGGCTCGCACTTTGTCTAATCTGGAGGTCCAGTTTTCGATTACTTCCATCATTTGTGGCCGTATATTGGCAATAATGAGGCGAATATTGTCTTCCAATTAGTTAATCGTTTGGGGCTTATCGGCTTAGACTGGCGTCTTCACATACATATGCCCACAGAAAATAGTCTAGCGGCGTTGAATCGCACGATCTTAGAGGAGTTCCATAGTTAATCGAATTATTTGATCGAATGGAAGATTGTGTTGAGCGTAAAATGGACGTAGTGCGCGATACGTATTTCGAACAGAGCCCTCATTTTCAATATAACTTTGGACAAATTGGAAGCGTTATTTAGGCGTCAGTCTATTCATGTTGAAATGCCAAACCAAATATGAATCACTTGACAGCTGACAAAATGGCCGCCAGTTAAAAACCGGTTATCGCGGAGCACGTACATACATTCGATTATTGTTTTTCGTGCTCGCAGTTGCAACTATGTAGCATGTGCCTCTGTGAGAGGTATGCAGGTTGAAATGCTTTGCGAGGTCGGTGATTTTCTGCTCTCGCAAAAAAATGGATCAAGGAATTTGCGTAGCATTTGGTGTAAAAAATGGTATTAAGTGCTTGAGAGCACCGGAAATTTTAGCTGTGTCATGCGATGATTGTACTCTGAAGCAGAAACATTTTAACAAATGGTACCAGCTTCTCAAAGAGGTCGAGAAGATGTGAGTAACAGAGTTCTTCCTGCACATCAACAACCGATGACAATATTGATCAGATGCAGAACATGTTTAAGGAGAATTGTGGAACCACTATTGGAAAAGTTGGCGAATACGTCAGCATGTCTGTCATGTTTTTGGCATGAAGCTTGTGCTAGCGAATTACGTTCCAATATTGCTGAACTTTGTATGTTTGCAATTTTTTGACGCAAACCACCGTAATCATGCCTCAGTCACCATATTCACCTAATTTGTTTTCCGCGACCTTTTCCTATTCTCAAAGTTGAAAAGATTCATGAAATGTCGAAATTTTGTGATGAAATTGAATCGCATATCAGAAACGCTTTGAGAACTGGGAAAAAAAGCTGGCACAAGTGTATTATAATTGAGGGGGATTACTTTGAGAAAAATTATATGATTCATCTGATTTTTCGAACAGATCTCTTATACATATTTCTGTATAATTTCTAGGCCATTTAACTCGCAGTATTTGAGACTATTCGATCATTTACAAAGTTGTTCTACTAATATTGTTCAGCTTGACGCAAAAGCCATTAAATGGACTTGCAAGGAATTTGTTTATTTGGCTTATGACCCTAACTGGCAAAATAACGCAACCGATATATGTTTCAAAACTGAGCTTGTGATGTCAAATTGTTCTAAAAATAAAAAAACACATTCTCCCGTAAAATATACACTCGCTTTACTGAATGCAAAACAACGTAAGTTGTATAACAACAGCGAGAGTGCTGTGAAATAATCAAGTTACATAAAAATAACGCGAGAGCTGTCAAATAATTTAGTCTTATACATAAAGCTTAAAATTTGTACTGTGATATATATTTATTTTGGATGAAAGGAAAACAGTTTGGGAATTAAGTTTATATTGAGACAGTTGCATGGAGCAAAATCGCAACAATGTCATGCTGACTATATCTTCAGTTCTTATTAATTCATCTAACCATGTTAGCACGATTGAAATTACTTATGTATTTATTAACTGGATTTACTATGCTGTCAATGGATTCTATTCACGGTACTAAAGAACCGTTCTTTCGCAATGCAACAATATGGGCTCCAGTGAGTGGCCAGAACAACTTATGGGTATAAAAGTATCTCATTGCAACATTCAGGTTGCTCAAATTGGAGGACATTATCATACGACATATCGTATTTCCCGAAAAAATTTAAACTAAAATTTGTTTCCTGGTGTTCTGTATTTTTTTGTTTGGGCAAATACAATTTGTATTAAATATTAATATCGGTGTGAGGGTCTGGAACCTAAAAAATTTCGTGTGTGACAAAACCAGTACTGCTCGATCTGTTCAGAACGAATGCCTTGTGCTTAAACATTATTGTGCAATACTGTAAAATATGTTTTAAATGTTACAAATTTCTAAAACTCGTAAGTAAACATACATATACATACGTATATATTATATACCCAACTTGCAGCATCGATCACAAAAATAACGAAATCAAAATTTCATAGAAAAATTCTGAGAGAATAGAATATAACAAAAAAAAAAAAAAACTTCTCCTCTAAAATATGTTTTTTGTTCGCCCTTATGACACATCTTTTGTTCATTGTTCAATTTTTGGACTGTAGAAAATTTGCTAAAGTTGTCGCCAAAAAAAATCAAGTTTTTTCAAAAAAATTTAAGATATTTCAAATTAAAATGGAAATTTTCATCTTGAAACAATTTATCGTTTTTTTCAGTTCAGTTTTGCGGTTTCTTATAACGTTGACAGCACTTAATAAAATAAGCCAACTTATTTTTTTAATCTCATAAAATGTAGTGTAATAAGGGCTTTAGCGGACAGGGGGTACTCTTTTAATAAATTTGATAAATTTGTTATAATACAAGTTATGTCGAGCAAATCTGAGCGAAAACGGTATTTTTAGAAATGTGTTTTTCATCAATAATTTGCTTTATTGCTTACGAGTAAGGACTTTATTTGCATATCGATAAACATGCATACATACATATATGTGTATTTGACATTTATTCTTAAAATCTTGTTCTGAATTTTACTTGAACGAAGTCAAGTGTTAAGTCGAAATTTTTTGGGGAATGTGAACCATTTACCTCTTCCGCTTTAAACTCTGTTTAACAATGGTTTTTTTTTTGGATTAGAAGAATAAGGAAAAAATTATGTCAAATGTTGCAGCAGCACCGTACAGTAGATGCTGGCATGTCACATTACTTTGTTTTTGAGTCAATTTGAATTTGCGAATTTTTCTAATTTCTCGACTGATTTTTATGTATGTAAATATATATAGAGAATCTAATCATAGAATATATACATTTACATAGAACATAATCCTTGTACTTTCTGTTCATAAACATGATCTACATACTTACACATCTACATACGTATGCGCTGGAGTTAATGACATTGAAAGCCAAAACCTTTCTTGAACACTTTTATCAATCTTGTCGAATATTTTTACTTTGTTATTTAAAGATAAATTGTTGTTTTGCATTTCTTTGGCATTTTTAATAAATCACTTTAACACTTCAATAGAGACCCTGTAATAGGCACACACACTTCCCAAATTGCTTAATCAATTAAATTAAAAAAAAAAAAACTGAACAATAAAAACATACCAAAGTACATGCATTCATTATTTGCTGATGCCCCTTCTTTCAAACTAAAACAATTGTGCACATTTCCAAGTTTACAACAAAGAAACCTTGGGAGTTTGAATTTACAGCTTTAATTTCAGAACGTTAAATGTATTGCAACGACTAATTCTAATTTTTACTGATAGTTCAGATTTGTGAGGATCTACTGTAACACGTTAATTTTTGGGTCTGCTTTACACTTTTTCCGAAATATGTACTATATTGTTACGTGAGATTTGGCTCATGTCACATTGAATGTTCTGCATGCACGATTTTAGAACGTGGTCATGTGGGATCAGGAGGCAGATCATGCTGCGTCAGTTTACCTGCGAATGTGTAACAAGCTACAGCGGCCTTAAATCATCTGGACTAGTTCACGATAGTCATGAAAAATTCGATTTCTCGGAGGATGTAGGCTCCATTCCAAATCAGGAGGCAGATCATGCTTCAAATGCCAACTGATCGAATTAGTGGTTATTCTTAACAGTCTGTCAGGTCTGGAGGTGTTTGTCGACCACAGTAATCTGCCTTGACTATATATCACACACACTTTGTTTTATTCCAATTTAAATACAGCAAGAGATTCTTATAATAGAATAACACGGACTCCAACTAAAATTACATGTCGGGCTTGTGCTAAATATTATTAATATATAAATATTACAGAAATGCCCGCCGTTGGCCCCTTATGATCGATCCCCAAGGGCAGGCTAATAAATGGATTAAAAACTTGGAAAAGAACAATCGTTTATGTGTAATTCGCTTAAATCAACCCGATTATACTAGAGTCTTAGAAAACGCCATTCAATTCGGCTTGCCGGTCTTGCTAGAGAATATTGGAGAAGAATTGGATCCGCTACTCGAATCAATTTTACTAAAGCAACTGTTCAAACAAGGCGGTACACAGTGCATTAAATTGGGAGATACTATTATAGAATATAATCATAATTTCAAGTGAGTGAAGTCAGTGAAAGCATCTGCCGTTGCCGGCTAAATGTTTTATATTCAAATTTCAGATTCTACATGACAACCAAACTGCGCAATCCACACTATTTACCCGAAGTGGCAGTGAAGGTAACTCTATTGAATTTTATGATTACCACTCAAGGTTTACAGGATCAGCTACTGGGCATTACGGTTGCTAGAGAGCGGCCAGACTTAGAGGCTGAGAAAAATTCGCTTATCGTGCTGGGAGCTGAGAATAAGCGCACCTTAAAAGAAACTGAAGATCAAATATTGGAAATTCTTTCGTCGGCTGAAAATATTTTAGAAGATGAGACGGCCGTACAAGTTTTAAGCTCTGCGAAGTCGTTGGCCAATGATATCAATGAAAAACAAGTCATTACCGAAGCGACTGAAAAGCAAATAGATATTGCACGCTTAAATTATGTGCCAATAGCAGCACATTCCACAATATTATTTTTTACTATTGGTAAGTAGCTCAGCATTATGTTGCACGCAGATTTTAGTTTCTATTAAAAAGTGGAAATATGTACAAGTAGCACAAAATTTCTTAGTTCTCAATATTAGAAAAATTGAGTTTTGAAAAAGAAATACAAAATTTACATTGATTGCGTTAAAGCCCAAACCAATGTTATGAATCCAATAAAAAGTTAAAAGTGGCCCAAAATCTAAACGCTATAAAAGCACATTCAAGCCTTCGCTTAAGTTTGTTTCAAAATTCGTTTATTTTCGCGCTGAATGACATATTTTTTTTCAAAAGTTTTCGTACGGAAGAAATACTTGTATTATTAACACAAATATTATTTTTTAGCGCAAGTGGCTGATTTATCAGCAAAAACATCAGACAGATTAGTCGATTAATAAGTCAGCCTGAAAAAAAATATATTTTTAATCGATCGGATTTTAAGTTTTTAATGCCGTGCACTAGTTTTTAGTGTTGGAAGAGAAATCTATTTTCAATTAGTCGATTAATTATTTGGAACGAGAAATTCGATCCGAAATCGATTACAAGTTTTTGACTCACATTATATTTATGCTCACAAGTATATTTTTATTGTGGATTTGTAATCATTTAAAAAATAAATTTATTTTACTAGTGATTAGTCTGTAAATTAATTGTAACGATAAATAATTTATCGTTTGATTGGAAAACGATTTTAAAGTATTTAAAGCTTAAACAAAAATTTATAATCGATTTGGCGTTGCTTAACTGCAATTAATCGATTAATTAATCTTTTATATATGTCAGTAAACCAATCAGTCCGGCCAATACAAGGGAGGTTGTTGTGTGTATGACAATTACCGCTTCATTAACTGATATTTACTCCTTCTGCAAATCTTTAACTAGGCCATTATTTTCTACTTTTGTACGATTACTTTTTTTGTTCTACAAAGAAAAGAAACAAAAACGTTATCAAAAGAGATTACGGTCTATTAAATCCATTAATTTTTATTCTTGAACTACTTTCAACCTGTTTTCCCCCCAAAAGAGGCTTTCTTTTAAATGTAAGTCCAGCAACACACAAAATATATGTACATACATGCAATTACAGTAATTTGCCAAACAAATATTCAACTTTTCGCTTTTCTCTAATTAATGTACAAATAATCAAAATAGTATTTAAACGTTTTTTACGCGCAAAATCTACTTGACGATTTTATTCGCTGCTGCGGTTGCTGTGCAAACTGGTACGTACAAATTTAAAAACTAATATCCGGAATTGTGTGCTTTTAGCTTTGGCTACCCTCACCTTCCAAAAAAAAAATGATTGTGGAAAAGTTTATAGTTTTAATTTCCGGTTTTCATTGTGGTCAAGAGAAATTTTATTTCGATTACTGCCAGGGGATAAAGTAACATGGCAGGGATTTTTCTAACATACGATACATTTGAAAGTAAAATAACCTTTAAAAAGTAATTCAAATGAATTATTAATAAATAAATAAATGTTGTATACAAGTGCATATTTCCGCCAATATCGACATCTACATACATTAGAACAACTCAGTTGGGTCGTTTCATGGGTTAACTTTGATACTCGTCGTTGCATGAATTTAGTATTTGTTCTGCTTAGCATCGAATATGTTTCGTAAAAACTAAAGGTGAATACACATCGTTGTGCCGCTTTCAATGTATTTTCAGACGTAAAGATTGGAACGCTCCATTCATTACTGCAAAAATATCTAAAGTTATAGAAAATTTCGTTTATTGTATGTGCATTATCCAATTGCTAAGTAATTAATTACTCCACTAATAAATATCTAAACTCAGTGTTATTTATTAGCTTTTTTATATTTATTTGCTCATAAAATTTGCTTTGAAGTGAAAAGGAGTAAAGCCCCGGTCATATCTACGCTTAAGGAGAAATGTATGAAGCAAAAGCGATAAGATAGTCCGAGCTCTTAGGGCAGGGGTTTATGATTTTTGCCGTGCCGCATATTGTAAGAAATTGCAACCTGTGTCGCCTTACAAGCGACATGGGGGTGCTAGTGAATCGTCACCCAATTCACTGAAGTGGAGTTGGTCCACTGCCAGATAAGGTCGGCATGGCAGGTGCTGGCATAAAATCAATTCGAAATTTGTAGTTAAAACCTAAAAATACAGGTAGAGGCTTTGGTAAATACCGCGTTATCCAAATGTCATCGAGATGCTGTTGTCTGTACAGGCCTGATGTTCCTAGAGGAAGTTAAAAGCTCGACCTCTGTCTGGGTGGCGGTAAGCCTACTAGGCCCACCATTACATAGATTAGAAAATAATGGCAGTTGTTGACGTAAATCAATTTCAAAATCTGTTCAGAGCTGCAACAAAATTACGTTTCCTTGACATACTTGACCAAAATGGAATACATATCGCAAGAAGTGAATTCGTTTTGAAATAGTCGCTTTCACATGCGCAAGAATTTGTTTTCTAAAAATGTGAGGTACTGGGTAGATCGAAAGATCTAATAATGTCATTACAAGAGATGCTCCTAATCTCATATTTTTTTTTCATTTTGTCAAGATAACTTCGGTGCAACGATACATAGAAAATAATGAAGTCGATAAAGTTTTTACTTAAAATTTTTTTTTTCACTAAATATTTTTGCTGATCTAAAATTAAAAATGTATTTGGGTTGGAAAATAAATTGAAGCATCATATCTCGTTTTTTGAAAATATTTGCGGATTTCGTTCAACAACTGTTTTTTGACTAAATTGTTGTTTGAATTTGCGAAGTCCTTTACAGGCCCATATACACACAGTTTATTGACCGATTCAGTGAATTCCGCAATGAGACAAATAGTTTGAAGCAATTAGTCAGACCTTAGAGCGGAAAATAATAGTTTTTTTGCACAAACTTTGTACGAAGAAATAAGATTTTTATAACAATTTTCTGGGCTAATAAATTTCTTTTTAATAAGTATTTTTGCCGATTAAACAGCTCTGTCTTTCTTTTCTTTTAAATGTAAATAATGTAAAATATCACATTTCTTCTGTTGGAAAAATTGGCTGCTGGGCTCAAACAACTTGTTAACTGATTCAGCGAATTCGGTTAATGCATATGAAAAATAGCCTGTTTGCGTGAGCGATGTTTTGCAAAAACT
Organism: Epicampocera succincta; assembly: GCA_932526305.1. NCBI lineage: Eukaryota > Metazoa > Arthropoda > Insecta > Diptera > Tachinidae > Epicampocera > Epicampocera succincta. The sequence continues at coordinate 44,023,323 of OW052037.1, read as the reverse complement.
CAGCTTGCATTGTTTTGTCGATTTACAATTTTTCTGCCCAAAAATAATTACAAGATTTTTTTTATGTTAAAAACATATTCAGAAACTTTTGTCGATTCCGTGTTTTATTTTAATTGATGTTTTTTACTTTCCAGGTGTGATGTGGTCTTGAAGTGATTTTAAGGTTTATTTAAAGTATCCAACGTACGTGTTTTTTATGAAAAAATGTGACAAGGAATAAATGATACCTTTATGCTGTTACGAATATTAAAGCTTAAATGACTATAATAAATTTTAAAATTGGCATATCATGTATCTTGCCCCTGAACTAACATGGTTTTCTTGCATACTTTAAACACTTACATTTTTCCCAAATAAAAGAAAACCGTACGAGACAAAATATATCCTAACAGAGACTATTTACACATAATTCTTTGAAGTTTTTGCTTTGGTACTCTCTTAGAAAACTTCAGAAAACGCAAGAATGACTCGAGTAGAAAACTTTTGGGGTTAAAGTACAAATAATCTCCAATTTATTGCATGCACATGCACAAAGAGTAGTCTGTATGTCTGCGGTTTTTCGTCATTTAAATGACATGTCAACGACATGACTGTGCCTGTATCCAAATTTTCCCATCCCTTGCGAGCCTTATCGCACAAAAGCAAAAGTACACTTTAACGAAAATAAATTTTTATAACTCCGTTAAAAGTTTAGAACATAAAATGAAATTGTTGAACAGAAAAATAACAAAAACTAAACAAAATCTCATTAATTTTCATTACAGTTGATTTGGCCAATATTGATCCAATGTATCAATACAGTTTAGCCTGGTTTGTAACCCTGTTCACAGCTTCCATCGACAACACGGAAAAAGTTGATGACATAACCGAGCGTCTAAACGATTTACGAGAGCATTTTACATACAGTTTGTACGTGAATATATGTCGGAGTTTGTTCGAAAGGGTAAGTACTAAATTGTGCGCTGGTGGGTGGGCCGAAGTACTCCACATAATTGTGAGAGGGTTTAGAGTGTTACTCGTATCTATTGTGCAGCATTGAAACATTTTTCGATTTTTCCTGCGAATGATGTTAATTAACATTGAATTGAAATTAATGATTGTAGTATTTGTAGGATAAAAATAAAACTAATTAAAACACGGATAAAAAGTACTATTTATATACATAATATGTACATCTATACATACATACATACATACATACACATTTCGATAAGTTTTTTGCTGTCAGTTTCTACTCGAATAATGCGAAACTAACGCTTTTTCGCAGCCCTTGACAGAATGAAATAGAAATGATACTGAAGAGCAACTGTAAAGACTGCCAGATGTATTTTCAACGGCTAGAGCCGTGACATTTTGTTTCTGAAACAGACAGTTTAGATCGTATAAGAGGAGTGTTTGTAAATTCGAATGTTGGTTACTGCAAATGGGTAGAATTTGAAATCTTATGTGTATCTTTCGAATCCATTCTCTTGAAAATTATCCTGCGCTAATTTGCTGCTGTCTTTTGATCATGAGCAACGCCAGCAAACATTCTCCGTTTTTGAAGTTGTTTTTAGGAAAGAAATAAAGATTGTTTGAGGCCAGTTGTTCGAAATTATGGAACTAAATGTCTATAATATAAATACTATTTATGTTAAACACATTTCAACGTAACGAATATTCGCTAGCATCACTCTTTCGTCCTCCGATCTGGTTGTGGTGTATTCCCAGCCACACCAGAAAGCAGGCATTCTGCTTTCTGCAGGATGCAGGTATAGCACATCCTCAGTTGATGCGACAATTAAAAATCGAGCACGAGAATGCATAACTGAGGTTGTGCAGAAGATTTCGAAAACTTTATCAAGTACTAATTGGCAGAAAGGAGTAGGTCATTAATTAAGGTTCTGATTGTGGCTTAAATTTAAAGTCTCAGGAAGTGACCAACGTCTCTGAAAGTGCCCCCGAGGTGCTGTTGTCTTGCACTAGATACCTATTTTAGCGCCTGCACTAACAAACAATAATATTGTTGTTTAGTGTACACCTGTAGATGGATTTCCCACATTCAATGTATTTTTGTCTTAAATATTTCACATTGTTCTTATTGAAAAAAACATGACAAAATATGGAAATTATTTGCTGAAACACACTCGTATTTCCTGGAAAACAACTTTTTCGTAAAAATTACAACAACAAATTTTTGTTTTCCTTTTGAATTTTATTTTTAATATATTGAATCAAATAATTGTCCGAATTCGACCCATAAAGAGAATTCGGTGAATTGACAACCGGTTTTGTTTTGATGTTCTTTACGAATTTTGGTTAATCGATTCAGGTGTCTCGACTTGCGGACTAGATTGTTCGTTCACAAGTTTACCCTGTGCAATTAGTCCAGCGTCAGATTAGGTTGTGTTAAATCGCCGGCTGTTTCCCTATGAGTTATCAGTAGGTGCCCCCTTTTATGTTTTATAAATGTAATATCTTACATGGCAACACGCTAATATTTTATTTCGCTCCTGGGCAACTTCTCTTTATTTGGCTTTTAAACTGTTCTATAGTGAAAATTTCGTATTCAAACGACTGATAACTTTATGTTCACCAAACCACCGCATATTTGCACTTAAATGTTTTCTCGTTCCAGTGAATGTTGTTTGAACCAAAATACAAATGATGGTTGGCTTTGACAGTCAAACACATTTGTGCATTCAAGTTGTGTATTTCATATTCAATTTGCAAAACGTAGTCGCCGACTTGATGGCAGTCAAAGCAGTGGAAAACTGTTACAAGCTGGCAAACGAAAAGCAAATAAACTTCGTCCTGCCATACGTTTAAAACATATACTCGTATTGGCATTGTGAATGTGCTGAATGTTGGAAAATTTCTTTCTTTCCAGTCTGCAATCGAAAAAGTACATTCAGTCTCGTTTGCAATAAACACACCGATGCACACACAGATGTGCAGTACACAAGGGCGATTGTTTGCGCTTGATGGTAAACGCGTGAAAGGCCGGCCGGTGCACGAGGCCTTTCGGTGGACCCTTTCGTTTATGGCACGCAATATTCAAAGACCAACTAACACGAGGTTCTAATTATTGACTTCTTGTGTTGTTTCAAAGGAAACATTTTAGTTTTGCTTTAAGTCAGCTAGAGGATAGCTTGTAGACGCTCTCAAGCCTACAGTGTTGACAATGGGACTTTGTTTTTACTTAAAGAAAAATCTGCGTAATTTCTAAGCCTTTTGGCGCTGTAATATTGGATGTTAACAAATGAGTTTTGAATGGAATAAGAAGGTTTTGATTGTAGTAAACAGGCCCTATGAAAGGCCTATTTATATCTTCTATCATTGTATGTACATATATACTTCAGATTGGTATAAGTAAGTAAATAAACTTTGTATTTTAGTGGTGCATGCACCGGTATACAGTAGAGTTCAACGAAAACAAACCTTTCCAAATAAATTAAAAAATTGTGATTTATTAAAAATTTTAACTGTGTTGAAGTTTTCGTTTTAAGAAAACAAAAGGTTGAAACTGGCAAATACGGTATATTTTCTTTATATCGAATCAGCCTAAAAAAATACGGCCAGTGGAACTGGTTGTAGGGAGACTGTGCATGCGTTTTCATGTTTGTTCCGAATTTACATAAATAAAATTATTATTATATAATTTAAAATTTTTTTTAATTTAAGAATTAATAAACTTCATTAAAGGAAACTTTTAACAGCTTCCATTAATTCTTTATTCATCTGAAGAAAGGGATAGTGAAAGAGTCTACAGAAAAATACTATCTTGGTTTATATCATAAAAAAAATGTTAATTATTATTCCTCAAAACTGAAAAAAATTAAGTAAAACCAGATCTGACTTTTTTATAACAATGGAAGCAAACAAATTGCAATATTTACTTATCAGCTGTTCTTGCATCACAGTAAATTATAGAAAATGTTTTACACATCTTGAATTGGGATGCACACTACCAAAATACTTGCTGTCAAGTCGGGTACGTGAGCTGGCTCGATAAGTCACCATGTGATTTTTTCACGATCAAACTTAACTTACATACAATATAATAAAAATTGTCACACACATCAAGAGTCATTGCTGGGTTACGAGCACTAGCAACTTTGTATTCACACTATACACATGCTTCTTCAACGTTTTGTTCGTATATAATTTTCTTAAAAATTCAATTCAATTCCGACAGAAAATGAAACAAATTTAGAACTTCTCCTTTTCACCCCAAAAACACATACGTTTTTCTTATTTGTTATTTATCGTCAGCAACCCAGTGTATTCATAGACGCCTGCACTAACTTTAAACTTAACAATTTAAAGCTAAGCTTAGAAACTGGATATCTTTAATTAGTTGGACCCTAGAGCTTGAAAAAAACCAATGTAATGCAATGAAAATATATGTAATTTATGAATATATTTAACAGAGCCCTAATTTTTGGAATTATATAGACAAAAGTTATTAATGTCCAGGGCTGAAGTTATTTTACGATTAAACTAAGGAGCTGCACTTTCAAAGATTAGACCAAGCTGTCTCAATCAAATCACCCGCTAGTGAAAAGCATTGGCATTTTAATGGATTGTCAGAATATTGCAAACGTCTCTACGCCTACAACCAGTTCCTTCGTAAATGGATCTATTTGTTTTTCATCTTTAAAGTCTTACCATCTGGGCTTGAAAAATTCCAAAGCCAACGGCAGACACCAGCAAGAGATAAAGCTCTAATAGTTTGGAGGTAAAACAAAAATTCCGGCTTTACGCCACGCCCAAATCTGAACTATAAAATCCCCTAATGCAAAAATGTTCAATTAATAAGAAAGGACGAACAAATTGTAATAATTACTGAAAAATATTTAAATATCCAGTTATTATTTACTATAAAATCACCCTACTGCCCTTCACCATGCCGTCCCACTGTGTTTACCGAGCCCCAACACCCTTTGCAACAATTTGCTGTATCGCTTGTTCGAAAAGGGTATGTTGTGTAGTTCGCTTTGTATCTATTTTGTTTTGTTGTTTTTACGCCATTTCATTTATCTTATATTTTTGTTTTGTTGCTCTCTATTCATCATCATCATCATCTCCATTTTCACATTAGTATGGGCGTTCAAAGCGGATGTGCGCCATTTTATGCACTTTAAAGTCTTAATTGCAGCAAATGATGTTAACGGTTACTTTGGTATATAAGTGGTTTTAATGGAAACATTATGTTTTACGACTAGATATGTATGTATGTATGTATGTACTATGTGTGTTGGAGCAAAAAATGAATATGTGTTAGTTTTGTTGCATTTTTATTTATGTACAGACATAAATCGATGTAGAAGCAGCCTCCTCCTGAAGTTGTATGGGTGTACACGGAGCGTGTTCACAGTTGTGTTGTGCGTCCACGGCTCTTTAAATTGTGGGCTATTTTTTTAAGCTCTTCAAAAAATTTCACTGCAAGGGCTTAATTTCTTGTTTAAAGGTTGTCCTGCAATTGCAAAGTACAGAGTTTAAATTTTTGCAAAAATATGTACATACATACAAATAATAATAATATAGAGATTGTTGTATCAGTATCGACGACACAAAAACCATTGCAGTGTGATATTAAAAAAAACAAAAAAACAAATCGTGTTTTCGTGTTTTATTTTGGCAAAAAAAAAAAATTAAACATTATCCGATTCTTCTATCACATTGAGGTCAGTTCCCCAATTTAGTTTTAGAAATGCATAAACTTAACCTTCTGCCACATTCGAGTCTCTTAGCACATCAACATTAATTGACAGTGTTGCCACTGTAAAGACAACTGCTGTCTGTTGTAGGGGGAAACCCTTAAGTTTGCAAACAGAATTGCGTCGTATGAAACAATTTAAGTTTCTTACCTTTTAAAACTTTGACCAAAATAAAATAATATTGTGCCATTCCTTTTGAGTCCGAGCCCATGCTGGAAGGTCCAAAATTTCATGAACACACTTCTTGCCGAATCCGTTCGACGAAAGAGATTTTGCCTTCGTCTGCGTCTTAAGCAATTTCATTCCTTATAATCGGACTTCTTGCATAGATGGCGTTGTTCTTTCTATTGCCAGTCATGGGCGACACAGTAAATATAGGAATATATTTTGCGATATTGCACATACAGATAAAACAATGCTTTTATATGAAATTAACATTGCACAATGTTAAATTTCAAAAAAAAAAAAATTGTTATTGTTGTTTCGTATTAAATCGGGTGTTAAATTTCAATATGACTTATATTTATACAAAATATGATCACGAAATGTAAGTGGGCAAACCGGTGGGAAATTACAGAACAGTAGTTCAGCTCAAATAGAGCCATTAACTAGAGCCTTTTGTGTTCATTTCTTTGGTTATGATTTTGAGGCAAATTAATTTAATATGGTTTCATGGTAATGAGCGTGGATAACTTTGTCAATAATGATAATACTCGTAATATAAATTTTGTCCGATTTGTTAGATTATAAACTATAAAGCACTATATAAAATCTTATGCCTTATCCTTATGAGATAAAAGATTTTCTCTTTTATAGCCCTCAGAAAGAATTGGATATCGAATTTGGTATCTGCCGTTGCAGTAATTTAGAAACTTATTGATCGTGTGTTCGCAATGAAGAGATAAAATGTTGTAAAATATTAAAAGGTGTAAATGTTTTGGCTCTCAATATAAGCAGATAGAAGCCAACCTTTAATTATTTCAGTGAAATGTACTGTTGCCTTTAAAAACTATATGTGTCTAGTTACTTTTCACAACACTAGCATTTTACTTACGAAGTAGTTCAACTTTCGTCAATCATGTAAAACATTTTGTATTAATTATTTACGCAACATTTTACCAAATCCGTCTAAACCCCATTTGCTGGTCTGCCAATGTCCAATAAGAAAATTAACGCATACAACATACAATACAACAAGCCATTACAACACAACATACACATATGCAGCAATAAACCACTGTTTTGTCATGTTGAAAAGATGTTTTTAATATAAATCAATCAAAGTTAATAATGTTAAATCAACTGATGCCTAATAAACATGTAACCATGTTTGAGTTAAATGAGGAGAGTGTCTCTGCGTGTGAGTACAACGTTTGGCTTCTCTGCTTGAACCTAAAAACTTTTTCGAAAAAAATATTAAGTTAACATTGTTTAAGGTTGATGGTACTTTCCTTTGTATTTTATACCAAATAACCAAAACTAAAGTTGGCTTTATGTTATCTGTGGAGCTGATAGAGCAGATTTGATATATAAGAAAAAAAAAAACCTGAATTGTCTCTAAAAGCCATTACAATTGCAGAGGGTTAACGAGGTACAAAAACACACATACATTTGTACTATTTTGTAAAACAGAACAATAATGAGATTTATTACTTTACGTTTGCGAAGATACGATAAATGTCTTTATTCCAGCTTAATCACGAGAAAACAAAATGAAACAGAAAATCTGTATGGATTTACATTTATAAGGATGCCAAAGAATTTAATTTTCCTTTTCTTGCTTTTCCCACTTTCCAGTTGCACAAGCTGTCAAGTAAATCTATGTATGTATGTATGCGGGGGTACAACAAAAACCAATTTATTGTATTTGTGTATACAAATAAAATGTTTATAAAGGGAAAACTTTTACCAGCATTAAAGAAACATGCAGAAAAGAAGGCATTGAAGTATGTAATCATATCCCTTTTTCTCTCCAAAAACTTTGGGATTGAAAAAAATGTATAAATAAAAGGAATTTATTGAAGATTTTTTGCCTTCAACAATTGGTTTTTTTTATGGATGCTCCTATTATTTATCATTCAGACCTTATCAAGGATAATTTATATTTATTTTAATATAAAAGAAACGATGAAAATGCGTCACAAACTTCGTTTGTTTGCGTCAACACTGTTCTGGTTACCAGAGTTTTTTAGTTTTTTATGGCAAAATCTTGCATTTATAAAATTTTTATATAGTTATAAGTTTAAAGAAATTACACTTGACTACTTATACACACGTAGACAAAATTTAAGTGACAAAATAAGTATCTTAAATACTTATTTGGAAAACATTGCAGTAAAAAAATCAGTTTAATCCTTAGATGGGCCAAACTCACTTCACGAACTTGACAACAGCTTACCAATGATATTTGAGAGAATTGGTTGGTAGTCCGAAATCATCAGGGAACATCGTTCCTTAACCAACTTGCCTATACATTTCCCATCGTCTAGTTCCTTAGGAGAAACAGAAATCTGTTGCAAGACAACGGCAGCCTTAGGACATTCAGATCACCGAGCGTAGACCATTACCCAAAGCCCCTTCCTGCGTTTTTACGCTTAAACTATACCCAGAAAGGTTTAGCCAAGGTAGGCTAAAGTTATGATCAAAACCAGGATCCTTCTTCCAGGAACCTCAGGGCCAAGTTGGACCCCCTTCTTTTGGTGAAGGTTTCGGCAGAATCTACATAACCGAAGTCATACGCAAATTTCCTAGCATTTTGGTTGCCGTGTCAACCGAGGCACGCTCTTTACTCTCAGACCCAGAAACAGATGGGGGCCTGGTTAGGCACACAATACGGCAAAACCTGCTTGGCGGGGGATTTAACGTTCAATAGGAACATGCATATGATTGTGATAACAAAATCTAATAAACTATGATTGAAAAATGTTGGGCCTTACATTTTTTTTTGCTATGGCCACACTGTTTATCAAACAAAATTTTGTTCAACAAACGTGAAATTTCAGTAGATGCTTCTGCAAATTTAACATAATTTCTTGTTAAAAGCAAATAGCTGCCTTGATATGAATTACTTTTGATTTAATATGATTTAAACTCAAGTTTTTTAAAATACTTTACAGTAATATTTTTATTTTTGTGTTTTTCCATCATCCGTATCGATATTTTAAGGAACTTAAGCAATAAACGTGTGAATTTGAACACTGGCCACTTCTAAAGCCTACACTACAGGCCTGGGATGCGTTTGTTTCGCAACATCTGTTGTGACTTAAAATATTTATCATTCAATAGTCAAAATAATCTCTTCTGGCTTCACAGTTTGTCAAAGCCATTTAATTTTCAATGGGATTGGGTTTTACATAGTAAATACCGCGTGCATCCGTTTATATTACTTATTTTCTTTCACCGGTATCCATGTGCTATTATATACATACATACATACATATTATTAAATTTTGTTGTTGCTTGACTTGATTTTTTAAATAAATGATTATTTTCGCCATTTCCTTTTTCAGGATAAACTTTTGTTTTCCTTAATTTTAAATATAAATCTTTTGAAATCAGAGGGCAAAATCGATAATGCTGAGTGGATGTTTTTGCTCACGGGTGGCATTGGATTAGACAATCCGCACAAAAATCCTGCCAAATGGTTGGGCGTACAAAGTTGGAATGAAATATGCCGTTTGTCAGAGTTACACACCTTTAAAGGCTTACGTGAGGCTGTGGTTGCTCAGTTAGAACAATGGAAATTATTTTTTGACTCGGCCACACCGCAGAATAATGAGACTTTACCAGCTACTTGGCAAACAAAGCTGACACTCTTTCAAAAACTATTAATGTTGAGAGTTTTTAGGCCAGACAAATTGGTGCCGGCCGTATTAAGTTTTGTGGCGTCTGAAATGGGTAAAAAATTTGTGGATCCTCCTCAATTCGATTTGGCTGCCTCATTTGAGGACTCGCACTGCTGTATACCTTTGATTTTTGTTCTGACGCCCGGCTCTGATCCGACAGCTACTCTCTTGAAATTTGCCGACGAACAGGGATTCGGCACTAATCGCTTGTTTTCTTTGTCTTTGGGCCAAGGTCAAGGACCAATAGCCGTAAAAATGATAAATGAAGGCATAAAAATGGGCAATTGGGTGGTTTTACAAAATTGCCATTTGGCTCAAAGTTTTATGCCTCAATTGGAAATGATATGTGAAGCTCTGGTGCCCGATTCCACTCACCCCGACTTCCGTTTGTGGCTCACTTCTTACCCAGCCGACCACTTTCCCGTGGTGGTGCTACAAAATGGCATAAAAATGACAAATGAGCCACCCAAGGGCTTAAGATCGAACATAGTTCGTTCTCTGTTGTCAGATCCGGTATCTGATCCAGAATGGTATGAGTCTTGCAAACAAAGCCGAACTTTCAAACAGCTGATTTATTCCCTATGCTTCTTCCATGCGGTTATACAAGAGAGACGTTACTTCGGCCCCATTGGCTGGAATATACCCTACGAATTCAATGAAACCGATTTGCGCATAAGTTTAATGCAACTAAAAATGTTCCTGGACCAATATGAAGGTGTCAATTACGATGCTTTGAGGTATTTGACCGGCGAGTGTAATTACGGTGGACGTGTGACCGATGATTGGGATCGGCGTACGTTGAAGTCTATTTTAAAGCGATACTATTGTTCGGAAGTTTTGGATATTGAAAACCCATTTTATTTCGACGACAATCAAATTTATTATATACCCGTGTTTAAAGAAGCTGAGAATTACATAACCTATACAAAGGAATTGCCGCAACAAACTACACCAGCCATATTTGGCTTCCATGCAAATGCCGATATCATGAAGGACCAACAGGAAACGGATATGCTGCTAAGCCACACGCTTTTAACACAGGTTAGTGGTCAGCAAATAAAAAGTGTTTTTTAACAGTGTATCTTGCATTAACACTGCAAAAATGTGCAAACTGTTCGTCGTTTAAAACTAATATGTAGATATTTTTTTTCTTATTAATCTAAAATGACATATTTACTCAAACCATGTGTTTTCAAACCACTAATCGTTTGAAATCAAAAATGCGATTACTACTACCAGACTAAAACTTTTTAATATTGTATAAATTATGTGCTCAGCCTCAGCTTAAACTTCTTAATGTTAGAAAAATAACGAAAGAACAACAAGAAGTCGGCTTTTTAATGCAATTTGGTTTTAGAGACCACGTGATTTCAAATCAACAATTATAAATCAATTAGAAGAGACCTCATAAATCGATAATTTGCAATGAAATTATTTGCTCTTGCACAATTTTTGGTCGATACGTTTGAGAGTATCGAAAGAAAATTCCTGTGGACTTCAGGCTTTGATAACTTTGAAAATTTCTTTAAAAACACTCGAAAATTTGTTTGAGGGACACTAGAAATAGTAAAACTAGTCTTATTTACAAGGAATATAAAATTTCATTGCAGATGAACGTACAGCAAAACGATTTTCAGTTTTTACATTTAGTTTAATTTTATACTTTAATTATAAAGAAATATATTTGTTTATCACTGACTTGCTGCATAGGATCGTGTGGTAAGTAAACTTGCAATAGTTTTTGAAATTATTTGTTAAAACCCAACATTTTATTAATCACTTTTTATTTATTACGAAAAGGATGTACTTAAGAAACGGGTAAGTTGTGAAACGATCAAAATCAAAACTTTTCGTCATTAATATTTGCCTGCTTTTTCACATGCTTTTTCGCTGCTTAATTTACACAGCTAATTAGGAAAGCCCAGCCTCTTTACATACAAACATTTTCGAAATGCTATCCTGAAAATTTATTCCTTCCCACCTGTCCCACATGTCCTGAATTTATTTCTCTCTACTATTACGCCAAGGATACTTCGAAACAAGGAGACGAAGACGAGGATTCTGAAGCAAGTTTATCTCCTGAAGAGGTTGCTATAAACGTAGCCACTGATATTTTGCAACGACTGCCCCCCGATTTCGATCGTGACGCTGCCTTGCAGCGTTATCCGACCAGTTACCATCAGAGTATGAACACAGTGCTGGTGCAGGAAATGGTACGATTCAATGTTCTGTTGAAAACAATACGAACCAGTTTGATTACTCTGCGAAAGGCAATTAAGGGTAAGTTTTTTGAAATGTGAAAAAATTGGAGAGCTTCTAAAGTTTAAAAAAAGTTTTACGCGTATAAAAGGACGGAGAATGCAAAATGTTTAATAGTAAATTATAAACCAAAAAGGGGATGTTTGACCTAAAAAATATAAATGTTAAAGTCACAAAGTATTTAGTTCTATATGCATCAGAAAAATTTAAATGCAAGCCATTAAATTTCTTCATGATCGTCCTCAGTTGTGGGGATTGCCACAGAGAATTTCAATTCTGGATCATATGTAAAAGAAACTCTCATAAAACCACTCGAATCATCATCCTCTGGGATTGATTGCGCGTCAACTTTTTCTACCATCGGCTTATCACGTATTTGAACAGTTTGTTGTTTTGGCAGCTTTTGAGTAAATTCCTTGACAGTTTTGTTGGGCTGCTGTGTCTCTTCAATAGTAACTGATGCCTTTTCAAATGGTTCTTTAGATATATTCTTATTTGTTTCAACTTGCTGTTCTTGTTCCAGCTCTTTGACTATTTTGTGGGGCTGCTGTGTCTCTTCAGTGGTAACCGGTGCCTTTTCAAATGGTTCCTTAGATATATTCTTATTTGTTTCAACTTCTTGTTCTTGTTCCAGCTGCTGTTGATGGTGTTCACCAGCTTCTTCTTCACTTCTTAATTGCTCCATAAAACCTCCTTCGGCTTCTTCATCCGCACCATCATCCAACAATGAACTTTCTTCTCCGATTTCTTCTTCTTGCTCCAAAAGCATTTTTTCCAATAACTCGTCTGATGATGTCTGGGCAAAAGTGGGTGTCTTACGAAAAATTTCTATCGACGATAGGTCGTGGTAACTGGGAATAGTGTGCACTACACTAAGTTTAGGAGCGATATCAGGCAACACATATTCGCCTTTTTTGACCAGATAATCATCGCTCGGCAACTTGTCAGGGTCGCTGAGCAAGAGTTTTTCGTTCCATCTTAAAGACTTTGTTATATCGTCTGCGCAGAATTTGGCTCCAGGATGAAGGAACTTCAATTTTGCTCCATCATTACATGCCGCTGGTAGTGGTGAGTCATAAAAGTCTGCGATATTAAAGTCTTTATCATAACAGATTAAGTCAGTATGAGCTCCCCGACAAGAAGTGCGTGGCTGAGAGGTCATATCAACTTCTATAATACCATTTTCCTTTATAACATTGTTGAAAACATCATCCAACAAATGGCGAATATTTTCCTCAGCTATACGCTCCTCTTCGGTAAGCCAACGTCTTCCGGGCACAGCACGTCGTATTACTTTCCTTATAATCGCCTTAGCTTCCTGTTGGGCTTTAGAGCAAGCACAGGGAGAGTGGCATTCACAGTCTGAGCTACAATCAGGTGAATTGAGAAATATATCATTATCTATTAAGCGATCGACAAAATCGCTGATCAAGCTGAATGATATATCGTACGGTTCCAAATCATGATACACCTTGTCCAATAGCACGTCATTTATTATATAATCAATACACTCGTCCCTTTCCAAGCGATAAAGTATCTTTTCGTCATCCGGTATAAAAATATCTTTTAGTGCTTGTCTTAGAGTTTCATAGTTAAGGGGGTTTTGGACTTGGGAGAATGAGTTGAGCCAACCAGATATTTCTTTGTCCAAGTCTTTTGCTAAAGCGACAGTATCTTGCTCGGCCTTTTGGGTGGCATAATCTCTGATATCTGTCTTTAGTATTGACTCCAAGAACGTTTGTGTTGTTTTCTTGTTTATTTCATTACACTCCTCGTATATTTTTCCATAAGTTTCACGCACACAATTTTCCTTTTGTCGCAAGCCTGCCTCTGCTGCCTCGCGACGCCATCTCTGACGTTTAGCAAGCATTGTCAGCAATTGAAGTTTGCGTTGCTCCTTTAAACGGGCCATTTCCTCGGTCAAAAAACGCATTAGCCAACCGATTGTATTGCCCTGATAGGAGCTTATCAAAGTTTCCAGTTCTTCGCAACGCATTTCTTTTTGCAGTTTTTCCATATTCAAGCGTTCGACTTGCTTTTGCTGGCGCAACTCCTCAAAAGACTCACTCGGTTCAGACTGTGAACTCTTCTGACAATCATTCGATACAGACAACTCTGTTACATCCCGCGAGCTTTTGCATATATCAGTTTCCATTAATCCTTTAGGCTCTTGTATCTGTTCCAGGGTTTGTGGCTTTTTAGATTTCAAACAGAGCGGTGTGTACTCTTGTTTTTTAGAAGATTCCCTAAGTGTCTGAAATATTAAACGTATGTAACTCGCAATTCGAATTGAGATATGAAATAAATATGTCCTCTTACCCGGAGACTCTCATACAGCCTGTTAAGATTTGCATCTGAACAGAAATTTTGTTCCGCCTCTTGCAAAACTTCTTTCGGTTTTGACCACTGCCGGAGTTTAGAAAACGGACACTTGAGATTTTTAGGATCCATTAATATTGCCTTCTTTTCCAAATTATCCATGCGCGTGTCAAAACCACTACGTGATGCTGTATAATGTCTTCTATTTGGATTTACGCCATAACGCATTTGGGGTGCGTAGAATTCAGAGCTGGGATCACCCAGTTCTTGGGTAATAGAGCCTTTACGCCAAACTCGTGACTGTTTTTTATGTCTTATGTTCAAACGTCTTAAATTCCTATTGTACTCGATATCATTCTTTTGCAGAGCAGCATTTCTTTTAGCTTCTATATCTTGACAGCTCTTTTGTATTCTTGCTTGCGAAGCAATCCGCATATCGCGTTCTCTCTTATCGAACATTCGTATCAACAATTCCAATCTCAACATTTGACATTCTTGTATGTTTTCCTCACGCTCAATCCAATGCTCCCATTCGAATGCTTCCAATATGTTTTCGTGTTTTTGGAGTTTTGCTTGTTCATTGGCCGCCTCCAGCTGCTTGCGAAAGTTCTCTTTTAAGGCTTTAGCAAAACTCCAACGCTTACGGGCTCTTTCTAGCACTTCGACTTCATAAAGGCCAGGCGGAACATTCCCTGTTAAAATTGTGGGCAACTTGAATATTTCCAAAGTCTCCAGCTCTGCCGGATCATTAGAAATCCCTGGCAAATAAGGCAAAGTTTGTGTAGATGATTCTCTGAAATGTTAAATGAAAACATTAAATCGACATATAATTTTACATAAAATAAGCTTTAAGTAATGAACTTTCATCTCTATTTAATGCAGAATGCTTCGGCTTAGGCTGCTTAGTCTGCCGATAGGCAGAAAATGCATTATGCTCTTGCAAACTAGTTCAAGTGTTGTCTTCTTTGCAATAACTAAATACATTTGAAGCTTTAACAATTTTAAAACCGATCAAAAATTGAGGCAAAACCTTTTCTTAAAACATACAAGTTTCAAAAGTTAAATAATGGTAACGTTCGGCATTATTTTGCTGGACAAAACATGGATCTATAAACTTTACACTTTTCCATGCCAATTTCGCTAATGAAAATCTCTGGTTTGATTCAGAGGGATTTAAATCGATTATTATGGGGAAAAGCCATCAAATACAGTTTTACAAAAAAATTTGAAAATTTTTAGTGGTTGCTTTATGAAGTTCACACTAAAATCGTCGCAAAATTCGACAAGTGACTGATTTGGTCGGCATAAAATTGCATGGCTTAAGAAATGTATGCATTCAGAACATCTTTTTGGTTTTAATCAAATCTGATTTTCAGAATATCATAAATCGAGAGAGTAAATCATATTGGATATATGTATTATGGCATATTTTTTATCTTTCTTATATCTAACATCAGCTTTAATTTTCTTAAATTATTGTAAATCATATATAAAACATCACCTCTAGCACGCACTCCCCTCCGCGCATTGACTTCAATTCGATTGTGTTGCATGTTTTTTTTATCTTTCATTATTATTATGAACTCACCGAAACAGTGTCTGGGTGGCACGTGTTTTATTTTTTACGCCGTTACTATGACGTTGTGACAGCTTCAGCGCATCAGCATTTGATTTCGTTCGAACATCATTTAGCTGCAGATTGATGACATTGACTTGGCTTTTAGAATCAAAGAGTTTCAAGCCAGCGGGTTGTAGTTGGCATTGACTGGGAGATAAGACTATTTTATCTGCAGGATGATGGCGACGAGCTCCTGTTTTTGAAAAGAATCATTTAGATTATATTGTATTAAACAAAAGCATTATAATACTGTAATAATTTGATTGTTTATTAACTGCCAGGGGTTGAAAATGTATATTTTTTCTGGTCATAGATAAAAACTTATTATCTCTCCGAATCATCAGATTTTAAGCAATTTCGCATTGATGTTCAGTTGCATATTTTTTTATTAAAATTTTCTACTTTTTAATGCACATTTCAAAATGGAAGCAATTATATAAGAATTTTAATCCAGTGCTTGACAGTGACACACAACCTTATATTCAAACTTTATTACTTAAGGCGACACTATTAACCCATTATAGGGGTTCATCATGTTCAGAAAACCAATCTCCGATCTTCCGGAATCAGATTCAAATAATAATAAAAAAAAATAACTTTGTTTTCGGTCTACAATAGCGTTCTGATATAGGATTGTACATTGATTAAGCTTTAGCTTTTTCTAGATGATTGTCAGATCTTATAATATTGTTAGATCTGACAGTGTGCTGACCCTTTACTAACAATGCAAAGTTGGCATCAAGAGGTAAGCTGTCGTAACCGTCGGATAATAAATTTATCTGGCAACAAAAATTGCCCATTTGGACGGTTGCCGAATCTGTTGTTGGACATTGCCAGAAGGCTCCAAGCATTAATATAATGTTTCGCAGTTAATGTCATCAGTGTCACATGCATTAATTTAAATACATCTAAGCTGCGAATTATCTGCCAATGGCAGTGAAAAGTATTCTCCCGGCTGTCGGTTGACTGCCAATATTTTGGTCCTCCAATGAACCGCCAATGTTTTTTCTAGCCACATTGTAACACAAAAATTGACTTGCTTCAGACAGTTGTAGACACATTTATCGGGCACAGCTTTACTACTGTTTCATATACTTATTATCATTTTGGTTTTATTAAGCGGTCGAAACTTACCCCCCGACAATCGGCTGGCTCGACTGATGCCATCGTCATTAGTTCCGCCCCGAATGCTGTTACAAGCTCTAGACTGTTGCACTGGCGAGGAATGTAAACTGGAACATTCCTTTTCTGTGCGCAGACCATTTTCGTATGTTTTATTTAAATTCGCAAACATTTTTGCTGATTTCACTGAAAACAATACTGACGACACTCTCGAATTCTTATTTGTGGTTGATTGTTCGTTGTCATTTGTGGCCTATTCTCCACTTTGAGGAGTTCTTGTTAGATAATTTCAATCCCTTAATAGTGATGTTTCTAATGCCGTTACTTTTTTTTAAATGAACGCCTTTCCTTCGTCCAAGGTTTTTGTAAAATGCACGTCAAAATCGTGAATGTTAATTTTTTTTCTGCTTCTTGTGTTTTTTGAAAATATATGAATTTTGTGAATTTGTTTTACTTAAAACATGTCATAAAGAAAAATTTAATTATTCTTCTTTAGCACATATTCGCTTATCGCTTAACCCTTCTCTTACTTTATATTTATATTTTTCAGGATTGGTTGTCATGTCTGCTGATTATGAGGCCGTTTATAAATCCATTTTAATCAGCAAAATTCCTGCAATGTGGTCTTCCAAATCATATCCCAGCTTAAAGCCTTTAGGTTCCTACATCACTGACTTCCTGCGCCGTTTAGCCGTTTTGCAGGTGAGTTGATTTTTACTTATACCCGTATTAAGTTCTTTTTGCTGTTGCTTAGCAACATTTTATTTAGAAAGTGGGTTAGCATAGGTTGGATAATATTATCTGTTACAATTGGATTGATGGCCTTCCTAAACCATGAAACAAAAATAAGTTTTAGGCTCATATTTTTATTTGCATTTCACGTAAATCATTAAATAATATGTATGTATGTATGAATATTGCAACTTTGGTGTTCTTTATTTAGGAGTGCTGCCATTTTAGCGTTTTGTTATTTTATAGTTCTAGGAGCTTCAAATATATTTCTACAACTTTTAATTGTAAATTGTTTTCGTTTGGTTTTGTATTTTAATGTGAAATAGTGTTAAATTAATGTGATTAGAGCGTGATGATTTTTGAAGTACTTTTTCCATAACCCCCCAAAAAGAAGAGGAAATTCTTTTAAAGAGGAATTAGACAAACAAACAAAAAATTTAAATCGTATCACTGTCTCTTACTTTCTGCTCTACCAAATTTAGCTATAAATTATAAGACAAGACTAAAGCACATGTTTTAAAAATCACACATATATATACATACATATATACTATATTTATTTATATGTAGTTTTAGTTGGGGTGCGGCAAAATGATAATGGTAGCATCCATTTCATCGGAAAAGCAATATTTGAACTTTTAGCGAATAAAAAGTTTATTATTGAATTACTACGAATATAGAAAAAGTAAAACAAAAATTCTCCTTAGTTTGACTGACGCAAATAAGTTTATTTAGTTTTTATTTTCGCAGGTATTTCGGAAAAACTATTTTTATTCTGACTCAAAAATCTTTTCTGGCCTTTTTGTCAACGTAGAGGATTTTTCAAATTATTTTTCCTTCACAAATTTTACAACAAATTCATTAGGTAGTAAGAAACTGGTTTGAATTGTTAAAAGGCAAGACAGCTTTCTTTGCAAGTTTTTCAGGAAAAAAAAATTAGAGATCGAAACTAAACGGGACGAAAAGTTCAGTGACCACCAAAAATCCGAGTTAAATCAAAAGAAAACTGTAAATGTTACTCTTTAGCCGCTTTAGTGATTCAATTTCCTGCGAATTATGGAAAAAAATTTGCTATGGGTAGAATTATGCGATCATCGAAGGATAAAAATGGCAATTCTATTAACAAAAAATGGCACTTTAAGGGCACAGAAAATTCGAATCTTACATTTATGTAGACAACCTCTATCAATTTTGTTAGAAACCCCTTAATTGTCATATTGTGAATACATACTATTTTTAATATTATTTTGTTTTTTGTTGTTGTGTCCAGAAATGGTACGATGAAGGACCGCCCACTACCTACTGGCTGTCGGGTTTCTTCTTTACGCAAGCATTTCTTACGGGAGCTCAGCAAAATTTTGCCCGAAAATATGTTATTCCAATTGACTTACTTGTCTTTGATTATGAGGTCTTGCCCATCGAAGAAGATCAAATCGCTGACGTAAAGGCACCAGAAGACGGAGTTTATGTGTATGGACTGTTCTTAGAAGGAGCATGCTGGGATCGCTCGAATAACTATTTAGTTGAATCGCAGCCACGAGAACTTTTCGATCGCATGCCCTTAATCTGGATGAAACCAGTTAAAAGATCAGAACTCAAAGACAGACACGTTTATGTGTGTCCACTGTATAAGACAGCAGAAAGACGGGGTGTTCTCTCAACCACTGGCCACAGTACAAACTTTGTTGTGGGCATGCTGTTGGAATGCAATCCACAAACTGACACTTCACATTGGATTATAAGGGGCACTGCTTTGTTATGTCAACTGAGCTTTTGATTATATTTTGTTGACTTTTGGTTTGTTTAATTTTTTAATTAATAAAATTTTCGCAACAAGAAAAAGAAAATAGTTACAAAAATGATTCAATATTTACATACATACATAAATCCATGATAATAGCAAAATAAAACGGAAGTAGGAAGAATATTAGGTGCACAGATATACTACATATGAACATATCGATACCTTAATATAGAAAGGCCCCAAGTAACGTTTTCCTAACTTTTCAGGAGAGAGAAAAAACTTAATAACAATTAAAGTTTTGTAGTTGCGAAATTTTTTTCAACTGCTTATATTTTTGTTATTTTTAGTCGGATCACGTCAATTTTTTTACCAATGATGTGTTGAAACATCATCTTTCGAAATTTACAAAAAAGTTTAGTATTGCTCTCGCAAGTCGAATATAACATTTAATTACTGTATGCACATACATATTTAATTTTAAATGTTTGTAAGTGCAAAGTAAAAAATGCACTTAAGTTGCTGACGACATCGCATGACGTTGTGAATAGTTCTGTTGTAATAATAGAATAATAATGCTGAAAAATGCGTATATCTTTATTGTCTATTTACATAAATGTACAGTGTAGGACTAAAGTCTACATGCAGTCTCATATAGCGTTATCCTGCAGAAAGTATTTCTTTAATAAAAATATTAATGATAATTTTTTTTTTTTAGAAAATGATCTTTATTCATAAATGAAACAAAAGGTAAATTAGTTAATTTTTCTAAACCGAGTCCGAGTAAATTTATGGTTTTCAAAACGAATTCACATTTTTGGCTCGCTAAGCCGGATTCACATAATTTCACTGTCGAAAGTAAATCAAATTATTCTAATGAATCACATTTATAATTATAACATAAAATATATAATTCATATAATAAATTTTAAGACGTTGTGTTTATTCATTTAAAAAAAATTACTTTTAGTTTAACATCAAATTTGTTTATGGTTTTGATCTTTATTCATAAATGAAACAAATGGTAAATTAGTTAATTTTTCTAAACCGAGTCCGAGTAAATTTATGGTTTTCAAAACGAATTCACATTTTTGGTTCGCTAAGCCGGATTCACATAATTTCACTGTCGAAAATAAATCAAATTATTCTAATGAATCACATTTATAATTATAACATAAAATATATAATTCATGTAATAAATTTTAAGACGTTGTGTTTATTCATTTAAAAAAAATTACTTTTAGTTTAACATCAAATTTGTTTATGGTTTTGATCTTTATTCATAAATGAAACAAAAGGTAAATTAGTTAATTTTTCTAAACCGAGTCCGAGTAAATTTATGGTTTTCGAAACGAATTCACATTTTTGGCTCGCTAAGCCGGATTCACATAATTTCACTGTCGAAAGTAAATCAAATTATTCTAATGAATCACATTTATAATTATAACATAAAATATATAATTCATGTAATAAATTTTAAGACGTTGTTTTTATTCATTTTAAAAAAATTACTTTTAGTTTAACATCAAATTTGTTTATGGTTTTGCTTCAAGTATGAGAAAAAATGATCCGGATGAATAAAAATACTCTTTAAATTAGAGATTTAAAGTCATTACAGCAGAAATCACTTTTATGTTTAAAAAATTCACAAAATTTATACAAAATAATTAAAACAGATTTTTTAATGTGCCGATCACAGCTTTTTTATCTTCGAAAAAAAGGAGTCACCACTACTTGTGGAAATGTATGTGCCAAACTTTTCCCCATTCAAATGCAGCATTTGAATATTAATATTAAGAAAATTATGTATCAGGAATAAGTACCAAGAGAAAGTATACATATTTTTATTGATAAAAATTTTATAATGGTTTGCTTGGCAACTCTGTCAACGTACACCTTATGTTCCGTCAAAATAAACAAAGTTTACATAAAGCGATTCTTATTGTATCGCTCGCTCTTGTTTTTGTTTCGCTCGGATACACACATTTTTGCTGAGTACAAATAAGAAAGTCAAACGAATCAAGTTGGTACTCATCTTCTGAATTTTAATGGATTTAATTTTAATTCATAATAATCAATGAAAAACTCGATTTTGAAAGTTTTGTTATATACGCCTTTTTGCATTTTAGCTAACGATATACATCTGTATATGTACATACATATATTGTTATTCTCCATTTTGAATCGAAAATAGTAACGACCAAGATATATTATTTTTCTGTCATACTTTTTACCATCAAATTTCAAAGGACTTAAAAACAATATGAAATCCTAAATATCTTCTTTATATTTAAGCCTCTTAGGGCTTTTGAAAGGGATAAAGCTCTTAAGAGTTGAATATTTTTGTAAGGAAATCGCAGAAAAAGTTAATGCGCCAGGGGGGCCAGTTCCTGATGGAGATGGTAGGCAGTAAAGTAAGTACATTGAGCAAAATCAATATTAAACACCATAGGAATTCGAACAAAAGATGTATAAAGTGAAGTTGTCGAAAGACTTGAAATTCAAGGTCAGAGGGAAGCTTGTGAACAGCAAAGCAGACGTCAGAGGAATTGAAGTAGGTGCTTAGAAACAGGTTCATTTGTCAGCTCTGTAAGGTTATATCTGGCATTGAAAAGAAACATATTTACGTTCTGCCGTAAAATCAGACGATCTTCGTGTTAAGTCCTCAGCACTTGAAGTGGACAAATAAAATAAATTTATCGCTTCTCGTGTTTAATGTTTTTCCAGGATGTCAATTTAGAACGGAAATAAGTATAAAAATAACAACAATATGGAAACGACATCTAAAACGATAAAGCCCACGCGAATAGGGCCGACTGTATTTTGTTTAATTTTAGTATTTACTTGGTCCACCACCACCATTATGTAATACCGCTTCCAGGCGTCATGACAATGAAACCAAATTGGTCATCTCTTTCGAATTCACCTGGCTCCATGCCGCCGTTAATGACTTGGCTTCTGTAATTAGTGTAGGTGGAATTTGACACTACAAAAGCCTCTAAATGCGTTCTATAGAAGCCATTCCTTACAGATTTGTAGTCTTTAGCCATCCACTGTGTGTGTATCTATTTAAGTTGTTCTTCAGGATCTATTTAGCCATTAAATAATTGAGAGTTCGCCTTTAAACGAAATACTCAATGATGCAGAGAAATTCTGCAGCCCACGAACACACACTCAACATTAAACACCAAAAATGCGAATCAATACTATTCGGTTCATTCATGTATTCACATGCCAGCAATTCTTTGATACATTTTCTACACCAAAGATTCAAAACATAATTTTGTTTGCGTTAAAAGAACAGGAAATCGAATTGCTTCATCAAAAATGTAAAGAATGCCAAATGACTAATGGTCGAACGGTGTTTGGACCGCGAGGGACTCAAAACAATTCTTTCATCATTCAGGACTTTCACAGACAAAATAAGGAAACAACAATAATAGCAAAAGCAAAAAAAAAAAAAAACATTAACGCAAGTGAGATGTGCTCGTTCCAATTACAATAGCATGCGTTAAGTGCGTGTCCTTTGTGCTGGTTGAAGCCCAGCTGCCTTTTTTTGGCGTCAAATCTGCTTTTTCCATTAAATTTTGTGCTGCGTTCTTTGTTTGTTCATTTCATCAGCCAACAATAGACTTGCCAACCAAAAGTCTTTCATAAACCTGAGCAGAATGTTGGTTTTTGGTTTGTGATTTAAAAACTGAAAATATAAAAAAGAATTTAATGAAATTCCAATTTGAATTTTTGTTATTTTATGCACATCGCACTCGTATTTCATACACTTAAAGAAAAAAAAGTTGTTGCTTATATCGTTGTTATATACTCAGTTTGATGTCAAAATGGAAAGGTACAGTGCGCTCAGGGTAACGGCGACTAATTGAAACCGCGAGTGTTAACGTTTACCAGTTTCTTCAAACAAATTAAGTTCAAAATATTATTGATCATTACTTTAGGCTTTTATTGCTCATGAATTAAAGGCAAACATATAAAATATGTAACTTCATTTCTATACTACATATCGATACCTTAATATAGAAAGGCCCCAAGTAACGTTTTCCTAACTTTTCAGGAGAGAGAAAAAACTTAATAACAATTAAAGTTTTGTAGTTGCGAAATTTTTTTCAACTGCTTATATTTTTGTTATTTTTAGTCGGATCACGTCAATTTTTTTACCAATGATGTGTTGAAACATCATCTTTCGAAATTTACAAAAAAATCGATTAGGGCCTTTCTACATTAAGGTAACGATATGAGGGAACACTCAAATTCGGAATTAAATACATTCTATTTAATTGTTATTAAGAACAAACTTGTCCTCTATTTAAAGTTGACGTGTTTGAGCTTTCCGGTTTATTTAACGTTTTGGAGTAGACAATACCTATAAAAAGTCGGAATGACGTCTTTAAACAAATCACTCTCTTTTGAGACAATGGCTACTGCAGGTCTTTGGCCAAGTCAGGGTTCTTAGTGAGGTTCGGAGTAATGCTCAGGAAGACTTTTGAGATAAGCCACTGTAAAAGTTGTTTGTGAAAGCGGCTGGAAGCTCGAGTTTTCTCAGTGCAATGAACTACGCAATAATTTAATATTTTATTTGGCAAGATCTCAAACCTTGAAACAGGTATTCACTTGTGCTGCATGAGAATTAATGTAAGTTTTGATAAAATTAATATATTTTATGTAATTCAATTTCCAAGCTTTCTTCTTGTCTTGTTTCCTTCGTCTTGGGAAGCAATGAACAATTCTTTGTGAGTTCCATTTTCTCTTTTTTTTTGGTGTGAAGATTTTCTTTTTTTTTGGTTGACATTTTATCTTTTCCTAGAACGCAAATCTAGAATATATTTAGATAAAAGAGTAGCGTTTGAAAGTGTTGAGATCAGCCGGTAGAGAGAGAGAGAGAGATATAAAAATTGTGAAAAATGAGGAAGTGAAGGATTTTCGACTGCGTAATTTCAATAATACGGCAGCACGTTACTCAATTCTGTTAAAAGAGTTAAAGTGCTGGGTAAATTATATAAAATAGGTTGTAATGCGTACGCCGTCGACAGTACAGCAGCTTTGACCCTTTTCATGCTTGAAGAGCCCTAGACATCATAAACAGCTGGTCACTAAAAATTAAATTCAACTAAATTAAAATAAATAAATATTATATTAGTACGTCATTAAACATATAGCCTGCCATTTATACAGCACCAAGGTTTCAAAAACGCTTAAAATGTGTTGAAGCGTTGACGCGTGCACCTAAACGCTTAGGAATAGGAGCATAAAACGCGCAGAGAGTTACACATCTCATTTTGTCGCTTTCTAAAATAATAGTTAATCCCCCCATTTAGATTTCTTTTTCGAAAAACTACGGAGGCATTTCTCCAGGTGTATTCCAGTAATGAATTCTTTGTCTACGAAATTTGCATTTCATTTCATTTTTCGTTTGATTTGGTTTCAGTTCGTTCAGATAAATTGTGAATGAATGATTCTACATAATGAATGCCGATCTAAAGTACAATCAACCCCTATGGATCTAACGCTTAAAATTCAATCGGGCAGACAGACCGCCAGCCAAATACGTACCCTCTTACACACACACACAAACATACATATGCACTATGTACATGCACACACGTCCATATACATACATACATTCATACACGGTCGTAAAAAAAAAATAGAAATGAGTTTAATGGACATTTGCTGTCTGAATTTTTTTATGTAATTTTTTGTTTTATTGGTGTTGTTGGCGTTGAGAAAGCATTGATGTATGTATGTTTGTGTGTATTTGTGCATAAGTGTGCACATATAAAAACCTGTTTTGATTATTATCGCGAATAGGATTTGGCAACAAAAATAACAATAGAAAATTTTACGCGTTTCAATTGTTATTTTAAAAAATCGTTCCTCTATTCCTGGACAGAATCATAAAAAATGTATCACGTAACAAAAAAAGAAAGAAAACTGAAAAATGTAATTAAACATAAATATGTATAAGATTGTGAATAAATATACATACATATGTATCGCACCCTAAATACAAAAGGGGCACAACTCAATATACTAAAATTTTCAGGAGAGACAAGAACTGTTTATGTTTAGTTCGTCGTGCAGAAGCAACACACTTAACATAACTGTATTGTTCCAGTTAAAGAAGATAGTGATGTGAAAAAAATTTTTGCAGTAGTTAGAGATGTGTATTCTGAATTAATTTATGGAAAAAAGTCAGTTTTGGAAAATTTTGAGTTGTGCCCCTATTTGTATTTAGGGTGAGATATGTATGTTTTTGGAATTTAATATTGAACGAACAGCCGACAATATCCAAAATGGTTTATCTGCAGATTTTGTTCACATGAGTTTTTGATGCCAAACTATTCCCTGTGATGCACTTTTCCTATAATATGGATTTCTGATCAAAATGTTGATTTATTTGCGACTTATTCACATATTTTGTTTGGTTTATCTACATACACCCTTTTTTTTTGAAGGCAAAATGGTTTATCTACAATGTATTTGCGAGATTTTCATAGCACTCGTATATTAAAAATATCGATACTGGGGATGGGAGTTTATTACTTTAACGAAAAATAAAAAAAAATATTATACGCTTTTCCAGTATTCGTCCTGGACGAATTAAGAATGACCCAACTGTTTCAAAACTGAAATCCCTTTTATATTTACCAAATGGTAGTGTAAAATACAAAGTCAAAGTTAATGATGAGTACAAAGACCTTCCAATGCGAATGAAAAAATACCCACGATATATAGAACCACATTCACTTCATCAGGAATATGTTGCAATATCCACCAGCAAATGGAGACATCTACAGGAATTGAAATCTGTGATACCTAATGAATATCATTCTTTCTATAATATCTTCATTCAAAATAAATGTATTTTATTTAATAAAAAAATAATAAAAATCCTAATCTTAACCATACAGACAATTACTTGCCATTGAAGTGAGTATCGTGTTCTATTTTTCTTAATCCTAAAAAAATTATTTAAAAGTGAAAAAAACCGTATTTAAACCTAAAATTTTACTTCACACTATATAAAGTTTTTTTTTCACTCAAAATGGTTTTACATCGAGAATTTTCTAAGGCAAAATGGTTTATGTACCGTAAAAATGCGAATAACGGGTTTTATATTATAATATTATATTTTAGGGAATTCTACTAATTCTATATTATCAATCATATTGTAAAAGATCGATTTGATAAATACTCACCAGTTTTTTGCTTCTCCTGAAAATGAAAAAAATTTGCAGATAAGCCCTTTTGGATAAATGACGTCGATATATATTGCATGTATGTATGTATGTATGTATGCATGGTGGTATATTGCGCAATAATTATCACTATTATGATGCTGTGACACAGCGAAGACTTTTTTCACAGCTTCGTAGCACTTTCTATTGAGTTTCTTGTTAAAAAGTCACGAGTTTGCATTTCAGACTACATACATATATATATATATATATATATTGATATTGCACAATAATTATCCTTATAAGCAAATATATGTGTTAAACCGTAATGACACGCACTTTTTTCGACTTCTTAAGATTTTGAGGAACAGTGTAGATGTACATATTTCAATTGAAAATATTGCTAAGAGTTGCAAAAAAGTCAAAAGTGTATCGATAAAAAGAAAACTTTGCTTAAAGGGGAATTTTGAGTTGAAAAAAGTAAGTGTTAATTTGGCTTAAAACTCTAAAACCAAAGAAATTTGTGGAACAATATCAGGAAGTTAAGTCCAATTCTGTGATACAGCCTAAAATTTTTTCCAGAGCTTGTCAAAAATACAAACAATACGTGCAAGTGTGGTCGTGCGAAATCAGCGAAATTGACAATGCAGGGTTGCTTTTTTACAAAATGAATGCTTTTCTCCAGTTTATTTATAAAAAATTAAAGGAATAAATGTAGTAAAATTTGCATAGACTGAATTTTTTGTTTGTTAAACTGACAAGTTTTATTTGTGCTGTGTTGTATATTTTGGTCTAAAATGAAGAAAATCACAGTAGCATCGCTGGGTACCGGATTGATTTGAGAAGATTTGATTAAAATCGTTCACGAATTAGATTTTATTCTGTATGTGGAAATCTCGTTAAAATCTACTAGATTTGACGTGAAATAAATGCGTTGTAATAGTGTAAAATTTTTTCTCTTTTCACATTCCTCTTATTATGATAAAAATGGCAAAAAATTTTTGAAGAGCAAAAATTGGGTTTTATAAAAAGTCGATCAACATTCTTTTCGACACCAAAAACGAATTTAAATATTTAATTGAACAAAAATATTATGAAAGTAAAATAAGTGGCCTGATGGCGCAAAGTAATACAGGCACCGTACCGTCCCTATGACAGCTTACAAAGACACCAAAACGATGAAACATCCGGGTGAAATGATAAGTTTTACATTTCGGTGCCGCAGCTAAATCGACTGGAAAAAGAAGAAGAAAAGAAGATTCATATTTGAATGTGAAGAGATCATATTTGCATGTAATATTCCCGACTTTGTGGAATAAAATCTTTACCCAAAGTAGGAAGCCATATTTCAACAAGATGGAGATGCGAAGTAAAAGGCAAAAAACCGTACAAGAATGATTTTCCAAGCAAAGTTTTCAAATGACGCATAAGGCAACACAAAGCCCGAATTTCTCAACTCCAATGGCAATTTGCGGCTTGTACAATACGATGAATGATCTTTCATCCAGGGTCCAAGCGAAATGGGTTTATATCGTTAACGCGTGTTTCAAACTTTTTAATGTCCACAGACCAACAGTAAAGAAAAATTAATAAAGTATTTAAGTATAAGAATATGTAATAGAAATATATTAAATCTTGCATTGAAATTAAAGGGAATAAAAGTTGTTTTAATGCTGTAAAACAAAAGTTTAAAATAGTACTTGCGACATTCTTGAAACGTGCGCAAAACTTACTTTTCATTATGAGCGTCTTAAAACTATAAGGTCTTTAAAATATTTAAGGTATTTTATTCAAAACTTGTATTTCCTTTTCCTTTGAAAAGTTTTTATCGGAAAAATTGTTTTTAACTTTTTTTCAAAATTGATTTCTATCACTCACCTGATGAAACTGTTTGTTTATTTCGTTTGCAATACGAGTAGATAAATTAGAAATACATACATATGTATGTATGTAAATACACATATAAAATTAAATAATAAATTGCTTACGCAATATTCAACATCAATTTTAATAAAAAAGCTCTTTCTCTTTATTAAATAGAATTTTATATTTTTGTTGTCATTAGTAACATTCACAGGAAATATTTGCACGCCCCCACCCACACCAACACAAGACCAACGTCGAAGGAAACCATAGAAACCAATAGAACGGAACGAATTACATCCAGTATGAGTCCGTATGTATTGGGTAGCAAAGATAGGAGTTAAATATATATTGCACATTCATACGCACAAGGATATTTAAGTATGCAATACCTACAGCGTCATGTTGCAACATCAATTTATCAAATGCATTGTTGTTTTGTATTCGAAAAGCAATTTCTTAAAATGTACAGGTGGTTTTACAAGGATACACATGAACTCGTACCAGTTAAATGAGTTGCCATGGAATAAATCGTACATGTATAATGTGTACAATTTAATCTGCATTTAAGCAGGAGCAGGAGCAGGATGAAAAACATTTTCAGGTGGAAAACCAAAAGTACAGGTAGTACAAGTACTAAGATTCATGTTGCCTAGGAATCAACATGGATAATTACACTGTACAACAAAATAATTGGATTGTGTCAATAGATGCAGGTGTTGTACAAGCAGCATATATGAACTAGTTCGTTGAATTCGTTCGTGCTGTAATTTTAGGGGATATATAAAGTTTCGAATATACTAGTGGATGTGGCTGTTACACAGGAGCTATTAAAAAATATGTAAGTCATTGTATATGGAGTTTTTTCACTATTGTTTTTTATAAAACCGATTCCAAGCCAATGGCAATATGCCGAGAAAAATGGTACTACTTGTTGTACAATGGTACTAATTGTTTTGTGTTCTCTGAGTCCAATTTTCACACACCTGTTAAATAGAAAACATGCATTTAGTAGGCGTTTAAGAACTCAACATGGGGTGAAGGACAAATATTCGAAAGTATGATTTACGTTGCTATATGTTATATCTTAAATGAAGGCGAACAAAAAAAAAGCTGAATCGGAAAGCGAAACCATTTAATAAATATTTACTATAAAAGTTTACTCCATGTTGCCAATCGCATTAAAGCTGAGAACAGAGAAGCCTAGAAATGGGCACGACTTCTGCTAGAACATTGCGGTAGCAATTTTACTTACAGGAATTCTTAATGGAAAAGTGAAAAGTTTGGGGCCTACTATTTTCTTTGGGAATTTTCTAGTCAACTGGCCCTCTAGACTGAGTGACACCCACCGCATTTTTTCCCCTGTCTTCGTGACAAGTCTGCTGAAATTGAACATCGGAAACCCAACGTATTTTTATTTTAGCACAAGTGAGCAATAACTGACCTGCTACAAACTACTGGCAAAATGGAACTTCTATGGCTGTGGCAGCATCACCCAACAGAAGTTTCTAGTACAGAAGCCAAAAAACACAAAAAAGAATATATTGTCGTTTTAAGTCTTCTTTATTCCAAAATCATCATCCCAGTTACATAAAGATGAGGTGAAAGATTTGCTACTAGTTTAGTCCTTGTTTAAAACTACTACTAACTATTCCTTAGGTCAAGAATCGGATAATTGTGTCAAGGAAAAGTGAACAGGCGATAGTTTTTTGATGTTGCCATGTTGTGTCAAATGATCACAATAATTAGAATTTCGAATTTTGTGTATTTATACCTGCTCCAAACAATCTTTGGAAAGCAAAATATTTACTTTTAAAAAAATATTGTTCAAAATAACATTCTTGAAGGAAAATTTTAAAAATTATTTAAGAAAGCAGTCTATGTAATCACTGCATTACACTACATACATATGTACATACTTAAGGTTTTTTTTTTAAGTTTGACTTTGTTGTCCAGTGTTTTGAAACAGCTTGTTAAAATAAGGAAACTACTAAAATTAGTTTTCTGTTTATTATTCTATACTTTCTAGTAATTATTTCTTACAATTAAATCAATATTTTCCGTTTTCAAATCTGCTTAGGATTTAGGGAAGCATTTCGGAGAAATTAATTTGTGAATTGCTTTTTGCCCTTCCTCTTAATTTAAATGAAATCTTTCATTTATGAGTATTTCTATTTTCTGTAAAGAAAACTATGAAATCAAGTAACCACAAGCTTCGCCTTAAACTCAATATTAAAGTGAAAGAAAGTTAAACACAAACGAGCATGTAAATTGTGTGACCGACAAAACCCTACATTTTTCAATATTTGAATGTTTAAAATAAAGTTGTTACACCTGAACATATTTATATGCAAATTCAAGTGGAGTCAACATAAAGGTGATATATTATTGATTTTAATATAAATATATGTATTTCAAGGAAGAAGTTCTACGCAGCTGCTGCAATTTATAAATTTGGAGGAGAACTGTTCAAAAAAAAAAAAAGATAAATATTTAAATTTCGCGGGGTACATACACTTGGTATTCGTCTCGAACATATGTTCATAGTTTTTGCTATTTACCATATTAGTATAGAAGTTAAAAGGGTTTTTGGACTTCGGCGCCCCAGCGCATTAACAGCCGATGAAAATGTTCCAAAACTAAGGAAATTCGTATATTCTGGGCATGAATAGTAGAATTTCGGTAATAAATTACACTATTGCGACACTCGTAATACTGACGCCTACTTTTTAAATTACATATCTTAAAAAAAACGAAATTTCGTTAAAAAAATTGAAGTGTAGAAAAGAGTGTTGTTTGAATCAAAAAAAGTACTCCAAAAGCCGACACTCACTCAAAAAGATAAACACCATTCAGCATTTTTGGAAAACCAATTCCTTTCAAAACTGATAATTTATAAAAGATAAGCAAAATCATTCGCAGAAAAGGAAATTTTTCGGTTTCCGGCATATTGTTTTGAGCTGCCTTAAGCCTCCACTAAGTCCTAAATTGCCTGTAAAATTAAGGAAAATCAGCTAAGCGACATGAAAACACCTAAAAAAATGCTTGATAAACTAGTTTTATTGAGTTTATCACGCTAGACCAAAAGAAAAGAATTCAAAATACATTAAAGCAATATGTTTTTATGATTGTGAAAAATTCATAAGTGAAAGTGCAACTGGGTATGCAATTTAAGCTTGGTACCCTGCTCATGCATGCACGCGTGACTATATAATATATAATAGTACATCAAAGGTTCTTATTATTATTAATTTTAAACGTGGGTTGTATTTACCGTTTTGGAGGCTTCTGTGTTTTAAGTGCGTTCATTTAATCATCACAACAAAACAAAACAAAATACGAATAATAGTTGAAGTCGCAAAAAACCAGGATTACACATCGAAATTTATGTTACCCCACTAATGCTGACGTTATAAAAGGCTTTAAGGAAAATTAATTTTAATAAGAGTTCCTCAGTCGCTTTGATAAATAATTTCAAGTACCCGTAGATTGTTCCAAAGCAAACAATATTGGGTACGTAAATTACATAAAAAGAATTTGATTAAATTTCAAAAACATCTCAACCAGCGGAAGGGAAATAGAGTACTGACAAACATATGTATCCGTATACACATACATACATACCTACATACTTATTTCTTAAAGAGTGAATATTTTTACATAAAGAGTACCTGCTGTTTATTGTTTTGATTTGCAGAGTCGCAAGCAGCGTCAGCGCTTTTAAGCAGATATTTTATTTAAAATTATTTTGATTCTTTTGTCGCCTTTTTTAGCCGTTTAGTTGTAAAGGTGTTCAACAACAACGGAAATTTATAAAAAGGTTCTATCAAAATATATATTCGCTTCGGTCAACGTTGTTCATATGATCATCCTGTTCTAAACAATAAACCAACACACCTGAAATGCAGATTTGCCTTTAACATCGCTGACAAGTGACTTGGGCTTGCTTCTACCTGCTCAAAATTCAACCGATCAATCGACTAAATATAAGCGAGCACAGACAGTGCCGTGTGTTGCCTGAATGGATGCATTCCAAGCTGGTGCCGACCGATGAAACAATAGTCAACAATTTAATTTTGTATTGAATCATATATATTCGTGTAGGTATATTTATTTTAATAGAAAATGAAAGATATAAGACACTGGGCCTGAACAAAGCAAAACTAATTTATTTGTTTACAGACTAAGTTAAAAGGAGGAGCTGAAAACCAAGTCCCCTTACAAACTCCAAAACACATCGTTATGCCAGGCGTGCAGTATTCTTATATATGTACAATCCAGACTTTCCTCATATATGAAAAGTATGTGCTTAACAATTTAATTTTACTAAAAATTCATTATATATGATTCATTTAATTGTTTCCCTTCTTTCTAATAAACTTGTTTAAAATACTATAAAATTTCGCATAGAAACAATAAAAATTTTTTCGACAAACTGTGCAACAGCTGATTTCTATTTTTTTTTTGGAAAACTGTGAAATATTCAGAGTGCGTTTAGCAAAACAAGCCTTTCATATATTTTAAAAGATTGTTTTAAAATTCTGAAAGTACTAATAAAAGTAAGGAAAAGCCTGGAAGTCTAATAGTTAGACATAAAAAACCAGACTATCGAAGAAATATTTCTTTTGTGTTTTTTGTCAGTTTTTTTTATTATTAGCAGTTTAGTGCAAGTTGACAAGGCTTTATAAAATCTATTTAAAAAATGGTTTTAAGATGGTTTTGACAACAGCAGGTTTTATTGATCGGTTTTTACTAAAAACTAAATTTTTGCTTTAAACAGCCAACGAGAAAATACTTTAAAATTATAGAAAAGTAATATCAAGTAAATAAATAATTATGAAGTCATCAATTTCCTGGTGAGCTGCTGAGTATTTTTAATTTTATTATAATGTTTTATTAAATATGTATTCCGGTAAGCCATTATGTGTTAATGTTCTGACATTGATTTATATAAGTATTTCCTTATTTTGGGAATTATTAAGTATATTTATAAAGGGTAAAAGGTGGCAGCCTCCATTTACAGAAGACGGAAACTGGTCATTTTAAAATCCTAAAAGAGAACGAGGACATTCAGTTCAGTTATTTCAACCGAGCGGTTACATAGATTTCCTTGATCAGATGTATAGATTTGTCTTTCCGACAAGGGAATAGTTGTGCATAAAATCAAGCTGGTGACGAAAGACCATTTTGGGCCAGACCCCTCCATTATTCTATTTTCATTCATGGAAATCAAAAGTTTCTATCAAGGATACTTCAAAGCTTTAACGCCGCCATCCGCTTAATCCGGAAGATACCGGCAGCAGTTTTTTTGGTAAATCAAAGCAATTGTTTTAGGTTCCACGTCATTCCACTCTATTTGCAGCGTTTTGTTAAATTTAACACATTTTTTTACTGCAAAATAAATTTTTTTGAACAATTTTGAATGAGTGAAATTTAAACAGTTCCGAGGAGTAAAAATTTAAAAAACCATTTGCACATATTTCACAGAAAAATTCATGTATTGAATGTATTGCATTACATGGTTAAGGAAAAATACGTCGTAATTATTAATGGAGGAATAAAAACGTTTTCGGATTTAAAAATAGAATTCGTTTATTTGCAAATAGGAACTCTCAGAAGCGAAAACAACCAAAACCTGACAAGAAAAATAATAATAAAAACAGTAAAACGCTGATCCCAAAAGTGCACTTCAGAGTATTATTTTCCTTTTGTTACATTCTTGTGTAACCTTTTTTGGCCCAATAGCCACAGAGTGGAAACATATAAAACACACAAAAAGTAAATATAGAGGGCCTATAAAACCGAATTATGTGTGAAGCGTTTTAGCTGTTCTCTTAGGGTTCTATATACTAAAAAGTGTTATAGGCAAAGTGTTCAAATGAGATGGAAATCTCAGAATCGGGGGACTTCCGCATAAAACATGTGTTTTATTTAAATTTTTATGGGAGAATTGAGAAGCAAAAGTGATAAACATAAAAAAAACTTCTCTGAACTAAAGACCTTGCTGCAGTTAGACCAGAACTGCAGCTGTCTCTCCATAAGGATGTTACAGATTTTTTAGTGTCAAAAAGAATCATATACGAGTATAAACTTTCGGACCATCTTCAAGAGATATTATTTCATCTGTAGAAACTTTGGTAAGTTTGAAAAATATTATGTCTGCGACGAAGGCTCCTCTAAAGATGCAACTATTATGAACAACTCAGTATCTCTGAATCTTCTCTCTCTTGGAATTTTATTGAGTAAAATAATAAAGAATTTCCATAATTTACGTCATAAGATTAATTTACATATATATTCTATTCTGTCTGCAGGCCCAGCTGATGATTTTTAATAAGAATTAGAATTATAGTTGGCAGATAACAGTGTATAATCCAGATGTTGTCAACGATAAGTGTTCTTTTGCGATTCTATTTAAAGAATTGGAACTATAGTTGCCTGTAAAATGAAGATGCGTTCAAAGATTTCCCCGCAAATTACGGATTTTTCTTAATGTTTTTATTAAAAATTTCTTGGAAGAGTCGCTCATTTATGTTTCGTACATTAGTCTCAATGGGCACACGTTCTAGAAAAACATGCGATCGACAATCGCAATGAAACTCTTGCGCTCCTCTCACAGGAAACATCTTTGTGAATTTTGGTCTAGGGTAACAATTCATTTCTGAGTCGTGAATTACTGCTTACACTGTACCAATCATTCAGGCTTCTATTTCATAACCTGCCAATTTTTATTGGATTTTATTTGCGTAATTTTTAAGCATTTCTTTACAGAGAAGCCCCCCTAACAAATAGTACGATGATGTATTTGTACGGTGGAAAGACGGGGTAGCGATAAGTTATTCTACTTATTGTTTGTATATTTGTATTTAATTTTTTCTTATACTACACCAGAGAGTTTTTAATAAAATAAGCATAAGTACCCTTATAATATTTGGCAATTTCCAGAGTTTTTATAAACGTGTTAATGTGAAAAGCTTGTCTGTTTCCGAATACTTTGGGTAATCCCTTCATTTTATCATCTTACCCTTTTTTTTTAATATTTTGCATTAAACGTGAAAGTTTTGCGTTGTAAAGAAAAGTTACGCCAACACGTTTTAAAGTAAAAATGCAAGTAAATTTCCGCCTTATTTATGAAGAGTGAAATATTGATTTTAATGTACAGACGTAATGCTGTGCACTTTAAGACAGGGCTGCCGTTTGAAATTTTAAGAGAAGGAGATCTCAAAGAATATTTGTTTTTCAAAATAAGTTGCAGCATAAAGAACGTGTCTGTTTGGCTTCAATTACTATATACGAGTATATTCCGAACAATGAAGGGACTAGCAACGAATTTCGCTTTGAAAATTCGTTCCATAAAGCGCAATAAAAACAAAAAACAACAGCTGCTGTTAAGGCGAATTCGTAACAGGCAAACGCGGCATAAGGTCCAGTACGTACTCGTAAT
This sequence comes from Epicampocera succincta, assembly GCA_932526305.1. NCBI lineage: Eukaryota > Metazoa > Arthropoda > Insecta > Diptera > Tachinidae > Epicampocera > Epicampocera succincta. Next base: position 43,987,488 of record OW052037.1, on the reverse strand, counting down.
TGGGTTTTGTAAAATGTTCGTGAAATGTCATATAACATTTAACTACTGCCTTTAGCATTCAAAGGAGGTTAAATCATGAAACAAGTAATCAGCTGCACTCTCCATTTCATTTTGAGAAATAAAATATTACCAAAAGGACATCTGATCGGCATTCTTGTAACTAAGTGCTCTGCATAATTATTCAAAATGGTGTATAATAAAAATAAAATAAATAAAAAAATTGCTAAACTCCCTTAAAACCAGAAACAAACATGGTCACATGGAATCGCTGGCCTATTGCAGAAGCCGCCACGTCAGGCGAATTTCGTCGACGTCATGACTACGTTATGATCACAAGAATGTTTTATATGTATATGCGTTTGGCTCCAATTATATTATAAGTATATCATTTTTAACACTAAAAGCAAAATATTTCGTTATCGGAACCGGACTTTAAGGGGCAATTATCAATTTCATATTTATGCTATTTGTTTTTAATGTACAATAAATAGTTTTAAAAATAAGATTAAATGCCAGAAAGTTTTTAATAAAGTTTTTCTTAGTTAATAATTTTTAATAAGTTCATAATTGTTATGGGATTTAGAATATTTCTGAATACAAGCAGTTGTCTGTCGAATACGGCTAAGATAAAGTTTCAGTAAATCGGTTTCCCACAAGATTAGATTTTCAATAAAAAGAAATACGGATAAAGCGAATTCATTATTTTTAAAATTTCTCTACAGACCCAAGAAACGGCATTAGATAAAACCTTATGAAAAGTTGATTTTGTTTTCAGATTACTTTGGCGGACTAAAAAGCAAAATACTTATACTCAAGTTTATTTAAAAATAATAAATAATTTATTACACTGGATTGATAATAACGAATTTTAAGCAAAGACTTTTCATTAGAGCTGTATCGTTAGCGAACGACATTCAAATGAGCGGAGTGAGCCGGTCATTTAGCTGACCGGTTTTTGTTCAACAATGCATTCCACGGTTGCCAATGCTTTCGTTGTAGTCTGTGATTTCCTTCATGTTCTGCCTCTTATAAAATTTTTTTCTTTTTTCCAAAATAAATTATCTTCAGCAAAAACAATTAAACTGGTTAAAGTTTTTTTTTCTAATTTCACTGATGTATTCATCAGCTGTTTTCAGCAAATACCAAAGATAACAAATGTCATAACAGTTGCGGTATTAAACCGTACTGTTTGTTCACAGTGAACGATTGACCGAAATGAACGAATGGATCGGTCACTTATCTCTACTTTTCATTTTTCTGTAAATTGTTTTTGTACTGTAGCGTTTGTCCTTTATTAGCTAAAAAAAAGAGAATTAAAATTCGAAAAATTAGTATGAACACGCTCTCTTATCAGTTGCATTTCTTACAATTAAAACGATTAATTGTTAAGAGGTACTTTGTCGTCTTTATTATGCTATTATTTGTATCAAACATCGCATTTTGAAGTAAAATGTTTTCAATTAAAGGGGGTTTCGCTTAAAGCGAAATCAACCGATTTTTGTTTTTCAATTAAGTGGACCATAACGCCAGTTCGTTGCTCACTTCGATGGAAATAAGGATGCATGATGAACCTAATAGTGCTTCGTTAGCGGCTTGAGGATTGTTGTTTATTTTATAGGCATGTAAGTGAAGGCCTACAAGTTGTGAATGACGGCGATTTGACATTTCAGCATCTTCTTCAATACCTCGCGCTATAGGAGCCGTGTACTCTCATGTACGTCCATTTCTAGCGCGTGTTGATGGTTTTGTATTGAAAAGAGTAGAATTAAAGCGATAAGTATGTATCACTGCACGAGTTGCTTGTTCACTAAGCCGATTATGTTCATTGCAAAGTCTACGAAGTGCTGTTTGAACTTCGCAAACAGATTTAATTTTTTCGATGAAAATTTTCATAATTTAGCTGTCAAATTTTGAATGGGGAATGGGCCAGTGCTCTCAGGGCAAAGTTGTTGATTGCTCTCAACCTGGCGAGAAGCCAGCAGCGATCCCTGAAAATGGACTGGGCAAGCTGACATACTGCCTCCTCGTGGCGCCCCTGGATAGCCCCTACAGCACCCGCTTAGAGGTGAACCAAAGTGTGCAGCGAATCCCCTCTGTCCAGGGGTCTAAACCAGGACCCGGTCCTCCAGGTTTCGGGGGTTGTGCGTGGGGGTAACTTCCCTACCGTGTAAAAACACACTAGTTTCGACACAACAACAAAGAATCAATATAAATATGGATGACTTTATTGCTGATGACCAGGAACATCGAAATAAGGATAACGATTTTCGGTTCTGCACGTGGAATGTCAGGTCCCTGAACAGACCACGTGCAGCCGATGAACTTGCGGAGGCCCTGGAAGCCTATAAGGCTGACATCACCGCCATCCAGGAAGTGCGATGGGATGGGCCGGGCAAAAAGAAAGTGAGAAACTGCGACATCTACTACGGTGATTGCTACAAAGAGCGGCGACAGCGCCTGTTTGGATGCGGGTTTGTTCGAGGCTGACTTAGGCAAAAAGTCTTAAGCTTTAAATCCGTGAGTGAACGCCTCATTACAATCCGCATCAAGGCTAGGCTTGGCAACATTAGCCTAATCTGCGCCCACGCCCTTACGGAGGATAAAGATGACGACAGCAAGGATGACTTTTATAATCTCCTAGAAAGAACATACGATCAATGCCCCAGCTACGACACCAGGATCGTCCTAGGAGATTTCAACGCAAAGCTGGGCAAGGAAGACATCTTTGCTAGAGTCATCGGGAAACACAGCCTGCATGACGACACATCGGATAACGGACTCAGGCTGCTAGATTTTGTGACGGGGCGAAATCTCACTGTAGCAAGCACGCGATTCCCTCACCTCAACATTCACAAAGGGACCTGGCGGTCCCCTGATCAATTAACCGTCAACCAAATTGATCACATTGCGATCGACGGCAGACACTCCTCCAGTATTCTTGATGTCCGAACATTCCGAGGAGCCAACATTGACTCCGATCACTTCCTTGTTGTAGCCAAGGTAAGATCACGGATATCAGTAGCAAACCGGAGTAGAGCACGACCACAACAGTTTGACATCGCAAAGCTACAATCGGAATCGACCGCTGGGAAATTTGCCGATCTAGTCTCCCTTAAGCTCTCAGAGAATCCAGCCCTGCCAGGCGAAACAACCGATGAGGAATGGAACCGTTGCCAAAATGCCATCAGAGATGCTGCCTCTGATGTATTGGGTTTAAAAATGCCACCCGGAAAAAACCCATGGTTTGACGACGAGTGCAGGCAGGCACATTCAGCGAAGCTAGCAGCGTATAAGGCGACTTTGAAGAGAAGGACGAGAGCAGCTCGTGAGCTCTACGAACGGAAGAGAAGGGAAGAACACCGGCTTCTCAAAAAGAAGAAGAAAGAGCACGAGAAGCACGCGATCGAGGAACTGGAGAGGTGTTACGGCAGGAATAATATCCGAAAGTTTTACCAACGGGTAAAACAACTATCCAATGGATATAAGCTTCGGACAGAAGCCTGTCGTGACGAAGAGGGTCAAATCGTAGTAGAGCCGCAATCGATGCTGAGAATCTGGAAGGATCACTTCTGCAGACAGTTTAACGGCGAACAAAACACCGATTCCATCGCCAGGCAGAATATTCCACTATAGATAATGGACGAGGATGGTAGAGAATTCCGTCCCCCCGACCTGAATGAAGTCAAGATAGCAATATCGAGATTGAAATCAAACAAAGCTGCAGGAGCGGGCGCACTGTCCGCGGAACTATTTAAGGCAGCCGGAGATGACCTGGTTGGGCGCATGCACCAGCTCATCTGTAAGATATGGTCGGAGGAAAGCATGCCCGACGAGTGGAATCTCAGCATCGTTTGCCCGATCCACAAAAAAGGAGACCCCTTCAACTGCGCCAACTACCGAGGAATAAGTCTCCTGAACATCGCCTACAAGATCTTCTCTGCCTTTTTGTGTGAGCGCCTGAAACCATTCGTGAACAGTCTGATAGGTCCTTATCAGTGTGGTTTCAGGCCGGGGAAGTCCACCATCGACCAAATTTTCACACTACGGCAGATCCTGGAAAAGACCCAAGAGATGCAAATCGACACCCACCACCTATTCGTCGATTTTAAGGCCGTATATGACAGTGTGTATAGGGACGAGCTATACGAAGCCATGTCTAGTTTTGACATTCCTACTAAACTCGTCAGGCTGTGTAGGATGACGATGGAGAACTCTCGCTGCTTCATCAAGGTCGGTAACGAATTCACCGAGACCTTCAATGTCAGAAGGGGATTTAGACAAGGCGATGCACTGTCATGTGACTTTTTTAACATAATTCTTGAGAAGATCGTGCAAAACTCACACGCCAACAACAGAGGCACGATCTTCCAAAAGTCCGTGCAACTGCTAGCATACGCTGACGACATTGACGTGATTGGTCGAACACAGCGAGCCGTCACTGAAGCATTTGCTGGTATTTCAACGGAGGCGGCCAAAATGGGTCTAGCGGTGAACGAGGGCAAAACGAAGTATATGCTGTCATCAAAAAAGGACGCGCAACACCGACGACTGGGCCAGAACATCACCATAGGCAGCTATAACTTCGAGGTAGTGAAGGACTTCGTCTACCTTGGCTCCCAAGTCAACAGTATGAACAACATCAGTACCGAGATCAAACGCAGAATAACTCTTGCCAATCGCTGTTTCTTTGGGCTCAAGAGGCAATTGAGTAGTAAGGCCCTTTCTCGAAAAACCAAGCTGACACTATATACCACTTTGATAATCCCTGTACTTCTTTATGGCGCAGAAGCATGGACGGTGTCGAAGGCGGATGAGGAAGTCCTTGGTATTTTCGAGAGAAAAGTTCTGCGTTCAATCTTCGGCCCTGTTTGCGTTGATGGTTTCTGGAGAAGAAGATTCAATCATGAACTGTACGGGTTGTACAGCGACATGAGCCTAACCAGGCGCCTACGGATCTAACGGCTAAGATGGTTGGGACATGTAGAGCGCATGGAGAATACTGCTCCGACCCATAGAATCTTCGATTCCGAACCTGTGGGACAACGCAGTAGAGGACGCCCACGGAACCGATGGCGCACACAAGTGGAGAGGGACCTCAACCAACTTGGTGTGCAAAATTGGAGAACGCTGGCTAAAGACCGTGCCAGCTGGAAAACTTTGTTGGTTGAGGCACAGGTTCACCACGGACTGTAGCGCCAAAAGAAGAAGAAGAAGAAGCTGTCAAATTTTACATATCGATAGTTCTATTGCAGCTGAAAAAAACAAATAAAAAATAAAACATTCTCATCGTGCATAATAAGATACGCAAGTATGCAAATATAACTCAAATGTATTCGTCGCGACAATGAGGGAATAATTATAGAAATAATTAATCTAATGTCGATAATTTGTGTTTAACGTACACTTTTAATAATATTGACCACAATATTTTCATTTTTCCCGGATGCTTTGAAAGAAAGTTAAAAAAAAGACATAAACAGAAGAGCAAAAGATTAAACTGACAGGCAGTCAGACAGATATTAATTGAAAAAACCCAACCCCACCCTATTTGCCTTTCTGACAAACTTATTTTGATATGAAGTACATCCTGCAGAAATTACCAACCATGTATGTACGTACCCCTTATTTGCCATGGCAAAAGTTCACAGTCCTTGTAATATTTTCTTCTATTCCCTTTATTTTCAAATAGTTTAGTTACAGTTACCCTTGACAATTTTCGTACTGATAACCACGAAGTAACGAATTAAAACAGTCTGTTACACGTACAAGGATGTTTAAGCACAAACACAAATACACATGAACACACTCAAATATATACCCGTTATATTCCTGTTAAAATTGAAGCCACCATTTTAATAATAAAAAAAACTTTCTTTTTATGTGCCTCCCTTATAAATTTTTAGTGAAGAAAATTGCATTTATTAAAAATAGAATGTGCAGAGTTGAGTATCTTTTTATTATTTAAGGAATTTGTTTATTTGAATACTTGTTAAGGCAATTTACGGAAAAGCATATCTTGCGTTTCTAATTTGTGTACGTACGATTTTGCTTAAGTTCGTATCATTTTTGGTATTCATTTTTTATATGTGTACATATATTTATGTATGTACATATATAAAACGATTTGTTGCTTTTAACAAAATACATATCTGTTTTCACGATCTCGATAGAGCGATTCTCTAGACCACATTATAGAAGATTCTTGGAGCACAAAAGCACAAAATGTTGAGCAATCTTCTTAGACATGCGTGAAATGAAAAAGGCACAGCGTGTTCTTTAGAGCTACACAAGTTTAAGCTCTAATAAAACAACTAAATATATTGTAATATCAATGTAGTCGCCATGGCTGGAGTGTAAGGGACGCAATATGGAACACTAATTTTCACCATTGACAGTAACACACTGAACATCAAGGTTTTTGAAGACATACTCATGGACTATTGATTCCGCCAACCCATAAACGGCACCAAAAAAAAAATAATTTTCTGTGGATGTAAATGTGTTTGGAAAAAAGCAAAGAACGAAATGTGCTTTATCGGAAAAACATGATTTTAATTAAAAAAGCCCATCCATAATGAAATGTCAAACCAAACTAAACAAAATACAACTATCAGCTGCCAAATGGGTTTTGAACTAAAGCAGTGCTGCCAACTTCAACTTGAGAACATTTTAAGAACATATCTCTTTCCTTTACTTTGGGATCCGCAAGATCCCAGTTTGTACGAAAATGATGTAAAAAATGGTGAAAATAAATTCTTCTTCTTGCACGATATATTTCCTCCCAAAAAATCAATTAAGAATTTGAAAATGTTTTATTTACTTATACACATTAATATTCTGGTTTTTTTGCATTTCCTTCTCTGTTTTAAGTTTCATCTCATTGTGATTACCTTGAGAGCTTAATATATCCCTAGAAGTGATTAATCCACCATATCTACGTTCGGCACTAAGAGTCAAAACGTCCCTCGACAATGTCTATAGACATTTGGGAGAATAAAAATTACATGACTTTGATACTGAGGAAAGGAAACTTTTGGTGCAGAATGAGTAGCCAACATGGGCTACTGATGCGTGACTGAGAGACTCAAACGATTTCCTTTACACTGGCATATTGAAATCCTAGAAGACTTGTTAGCATTTTATGTGATCAAGCGATTAGAAATTTATACTATTTAACTTGCAATCAAGCACAATTTAGTACAGAAAAATTCAATTATTTAATCAATTAAGAAATCCACAGGTCACTGATTCGTAACCAGCTCGGAAGTAAGAAAAATAATAACTCACAAATTTTGGCCTTATTGTTTATATTTGGTCTTTACGAAAAAAGTATTTTCTTCTTTACAGACAGACTGTATTTCACATGACTAGAAGTGTGTAGAAAGTCCATATTCTGTGTGCAGTTCTAAGTTTCTGAAAGTGGTAGTTGAAAAAAAAAACTTAAGTGGGTAGAAGCGCAGTCACAAAAAGCATCAGTCGAGCAACTTTAATAAAGTAAGACTAGTTTTTATACTCGCAACTGAACAGTAAATTGTACAACTCATTTCTATGTCTGAAAATATTATCAGAAGAATCCTCAAACTTAATTAAAATAAAACAAGAGCAAACCAAAAGTGAATATTAATCAAAAAATATAAGCAGGAGAACTAATTATATGAAGAACATGCTGTAAATATTCTATGGTTGGTTGGTTACCCAAATCATACAACCTGCACTCCTTCACACACACACACACATATATATATATACCATATACTATTGTATATGCCAGAAAGATAAAACACCAAACAAGTTTCCAGACTTAAAATATGCTGGTAGCCGTATTAAAGTTTAACGTAGAAGTCCTTTTGAAGGAATATGAATGCTAGAGAATAAAATATGAAGTCAAAATTTTGTGGTATTAATTATTGGAACAATAGTATGCAAAAGGTTGCAAATTCGGGTGTGTGTGTGTTTTCATGGTTTTCCACCGTACTAACCCAAACTCTTAACCAACTGAGGGTCATGATGGTGGGTGGCAAATTTGTTAAGAATTTAAGACGAGAACGCAATTTCTTTTTAGAGTATTTCAAGTAATTTCATCGATTTAGTTTAGAACAAGCAACGAACCAATTCTCGAATTCAATCCAACAATGAATGAAAACATGATGCACACTATAACTTTTCATTTTTAAGTGTATGCATCTTATAAAGCACTAATCTGGTGTCATTCGTTACCAGCCAATGGAAGCCCCCAAGGACAGAATAGATGGTGGTTTCTGCACAAACCGAATTTTACTTTGTGAGGTCCACTCAATGGCCAGAGCAATCCAAAATTGGTTATAGCCAAAATTGGATCTTAAGGCGCAAGTAATAACCAGAAATTTACTTTATTTGTTGGCTTCGATACTCCGTGTAAAAGTGTGGTTTTAATTATTTGAATCCTAATTCAAGTACAATATTATTTCAATGGGTGCAAGCATTCATAAAGCATAAAGCATTCCACCAAGGAAAAATGCCACCAGTTCAAATCAAATCTAATCAAATTTTTCTCTGTGTGTACGTGTGTTATGGCTGATGTGTACACCCGGCAAAAGTAATGCAGGCATAATCTTTTATCGTGGTGTTGAATTTTACTGCAGGATAGATGGATACATATCTGTACGGATCGCTTGCTGTTTTTGACTGCTTGAGGCAATTGCTTTATTAAGAGTTTTTGCTTCGTTTGCAGTTGTTGTGATTCATAAAAGCCTCAAACCACATTCGCTTATTTTTCGATTTTTTTTGTCTGTATTCTATTACAGAAAATAGAATATTCCTGCATACTCAAGTAAAAATTTGAACTTTATTTATTTCTCTATTAGAAGGGTGGTGGTGGTGAGTTCCAGTCAAGTCATTCATATCTCATATGTATGTATGTATGTGTGTGCGTATGTGTATAACACATTCACGCATCCGTTGCTTCTTGCATAAACAGATAAAATATTTGGTGGAAATTTAAAGCCGTACGGAGGGTGTAGGCAATGCCAGGGATTTGTGAATAAAGGTAACTAATTTCAAATGTGACTGTGGATGAAGTTTGTGATTTTTTTCTTTATACCAAAAACCTGTTCGTCATTTTTATGTTCGTTTTTGTGCATGTGTGTGCATGAACTTTAAATTAAATTAAATTTTTTACATCATGGCCAACTGTTTACTGTACGCGAGAATGTCACGCCACCCCTGGCTTTATTTAATTTTATTTAATATTTTCTTTTGTTTTGCATTCGTGTCCGAAAATACTTACATATGTATGTATGTGCAATATAAGCATTCTCGTATATTTTTAAAAGTATGGGTTTTTTGTGCTCGTTTAAATTAAATTGGCATTTTGAAATGCATGTGGGAAAAATTAATCCTTATCGCATGTGTTGTTTTCCCTTTCAAAAATAATGTTTTTCTGTGCTCCCATTTTGTTATTGCAACTTTTTCTCTGTTTAAATTTTTGTTTGTTGGTGGGCGGCCGGAAATACTCGTACATACATACAAACATGTGTATGTATGGCCAGGTGTGTGTGTGTGTGATAAATGAAATGTTTGCTTTGCAATTAATGACTTTATGTTGATTTTAAAACACAGAAAAGTGAATTTGGATTAACAATTGTTATTTTATTTATTTTTTAAAACTAATTGAACGAAACTGTAGGCATTTTTTACTTTGTAAAAATTAAATAAAAATTAATTCCTTAACGGAGCTGGTTTTATGTCTAGAACATTTTCTCAATGTGACAATTTTTTTTTGCGATCAAAAAGGATGGATGTGGATAAGAAATTGTATAAATTCGTTTAATTATTTAGTTTTTAAGTTTATTTAGCAAACTTTTATAGCATTAAAGTTATATAGCCCTTTGAAGAAAGTCGTAAACAAACACGAAAAAGTTGATTTGCTTCACAACTATTCTTTACTTCTTTACAATTTTATTACAAATAATAAACACGAAAGTTTTAAAACTAAATTTTCAGGGTTTATGCGGGCAAACGTCTGGCATTAAAGTTTCACATCTACATACATACGTGTTCACGACAGTCACCGATTAGATCTTTACGAACATCTTGTGTTGTGCAGGTCGACAATATGAAAATTTTATTACTTATAAAAAATATAAGAGCGCCATATTGTTCCTGAATTATACAGTTGGGTACAACAATATTATATGATGACATAATATAACGTTTCGAAAAAAACATGCCATTGCATTAATACATGGCATTAATACATTGACTTTTCTTGATAATGATTTATATCTAATCTGGCAGCACCAGTTCAATTTCCAAGATAGACATTTATGGTTATTTAGTGAAAATTTAATTATTAATAAGCGTCCTAGAGCCTTCGCGATTGTTAATTCAAATTTGTACAAGTAAAGCTTGTATTTTTAGAGTATTACAACTTTGAGTTGGCATCACTGCTTTATTTGAGCACCCAGTAACGCCAGAGTAACGCGTGCAAGTTGTTGAAATTTTTAATCAAAATAATTGTTCTATCCGTCAAACTCATCAAACTCATTTCCATTCAAAATTTTATTTTCCGATGAAGCCCATTTCTGGTTGAACGGGTACCTAAATAAGCAGAATTGTCACATTTGGAGTGAGGAGAATCCACAAGGTTTTGTCGAAACATCATAACATCCACAGAATATTACTGTTTGGTGCGCTTTAGGGGCTGGCGGAGTCATTGTCCCATATGTCTTCAAAAACGATGATGGTCAGAATGTTACTGTCAATGGTGAACGGTATAGGAGCATAATTCGAAATTTTTTCGTACCTCAATTACGTGGCATTAATCTTGCTGATATGTGGTTTCAACAGGATGGAGCCACATGCCACACAGCAATCGCCAAAATTAATTTACTCAAAGAAACGTTTGCTGAAAAAATAAGTTCACGTAATGGCTCAATTAATTGGCCACCAAGATCGTGTGATTTAACACCATTGGACCATTTTCTTTGGGGTTATGTTAAGTCACTTGTCTACGTCGAGAAACCACAAATAATTCAACACCCGGAAATCAACATTCGAAGAGTTTTAGAAAATTGGTGTTCCAGATTGCGCCTTCTACGCGCCACATGGCAGAAATCATATTTAAACATAAAATTTTCTTTCGAATAAAGCCCGTTTCATTGATATTAAAAATATATTTCCTTGTTTTCCTATGATTTAAACTTGTATCACTCTATAAAAAACACCCTTTATTATGCATTTTATATTTTTATTTTGCTTATTGAGCAATTGTTATAAAACTACTTTGCATGATAAATCAAGCCTTTTATTACGCTCAATAAATTTATCATTTGCATCTAAAAACTACTTTATCTTTCTCAAAGTATTCATCTGCTGTATTACCATTCGTTTGCAAATATAAACTGAATTTTCGCAACAAATTCTGCGCATAATTTTTAAACGTTAAGCATTTCATTAATTAAAACTTTTGGTTCAATACCACTTCTGCTTCCATTCATCCAGCCAACCAGGGATTACCATAACGTGATCATCGTCAAAACGGTTCACAAGCTCCATTACCGTTTTCTTAAATATTCCAGTCCAGATATAGTTATGTTTTGGCTTCCAGCTGCTGTAGGCCTATTGACGATATATCTTTTGCAACGGGGTCATAGACGGGGAATCCAGATACAAACGAGCTGATAATCGAGTTCTTTATAGCTGGTGAAATGGCCAGCGTAGCTGACTAATTTTGTATACTTTGGTGTATACAAGGCGAAGTCATTACTACGTGAACTGCGGATTATTTTTTTGCCTACAGCTATTTTTCACACGAATTTCAAAACTTTTTCTTTTCGTTTACTTATAACAAGCAGAGTGTATTTTAATTTCAACACTCACTAATTTCATGATGAATTTCATTTTGTCCGCATGTTGTTTATTATAATTCCCTATTTTCCGACAGCTGTATAGTCTAAGCGAAGTCAGATTTTGACATAAAAAGAAACAAATTACGACAGTGGTTTTTGTTAAGTCGTACTTGTTATCGTCTGCAGACATCTAGTCTAATTGGCTTTGAATGTCAGCCGTTCAAAAGTAAAACTTTTGTTTTTGACATTTCACAAATACACATTTGGGAATTCGCCGACTTTTGTTGTTGTACTGGCGAGTTTACCTGCTATGTATTTGCCGCGTTTATACAATATGTTGATGAAAAGTAATAGTCGCTTACGAGGAAAATTAATATCGCTCTTTAAGTTGAACATGTTTTTCAGGGATGCGTAATATTTCGAAAACTTTCTGTATGTGAAACTAAATAAATAGAGTGACACTTGAGAGTTAAGGAAATGTTGTTGTGTATGCCTAAGTTTTTTCCCATGAATTCTTAGCAATAATGAAGAAAGGATAAAAAACAAACATGAAAATTAAGTTTAAGAAGAAAATAAACTTTTCCTCTTCTGACCACTTTAATTTTTTTTCGGAATAAAGAGTTTTTGAGGAGGCCACAACTCTTAAAAGCAAAACTACACAAAATGACATGAACACAAAACGAAATACAAAGCCCAGTATAAATAAAAATCCATTTCAAACACATACACAGCACAAGTTCGTAAACATAAAAGCTAAGAAAATAGAAAGTTTTTCACTTCGCTTGACACAATTTGAGGGAAAAGTTTTAGAGAAAAAATGTTTATTTCTAAGCAGCAACAAACTTAATCTGGACTTAATATTTCTTTGAGGTATTTATTCGAGTAATAATTAATATCATGTTTTGTAATAAAGTCTGTGGCATAAACAGCATAAGTCGTCGAATATATTAATTTCAGTCAATAAAACACTTTTGTTCGTCAAGCTTTATTTTTCTGTTATTGATGAAACTGTTATATAACTTTGGCTTATTTCCATTCTTTCTTCAATGTAATTAGTTTTTCATTAAAGTTTTTTTTTTGGTCTTAACTAGACTTAACCTGTTATGATAAAAGGCCAGCGAAATCTGGTAATTTTTAATAAATATCTTGCAGTTCAGACTGATATGGCGACCGTCCTTTAGAAGTAGTAGTCTAATATAGTTGTGAATAGTGTTTTGGCTGGGTGTTTTTTCCTTTTTGGTGACTTCATGTTTTTATATTCTGGAATAAAACGAAAACTTCGCCCTTATTAAAAAGAAACCACAGAAATTTTAACATTTTTCCAAAAAATCATTTAAAAGTCGCATAAAACTTGAACCAAAATGGACATGTCGTTTTCATATTTATACTAATTTTCTCACAAAAACCGATTAAATCTAATTAAACCTGCAAATATGGACTTCTATCAAATTGTTAATGCTAATGGAAGTATAAATTTAAGATGCAAATTGATAATGAGGTTCAAAACATTTTTGTGCCAAAGCAAACTATGACAGGAAAAGAAAGAATTTCAAGTTCGAAGTTTTTATATATACAATGAATTGGGTGACTTGGTTGATCGCTTTAGAATAGAAATTTTTTATAAAAAAGTCTTGATGTTTCGGGTAAAGTATCCAGAAAAGTATAGCGAAAGATATTCACTGTTAAATTTAAATGATTAATGAGGAAAAGGGGGGTGTATTTCACTTGTCTTTTGTCAAGCAAAAAATTTCGATTTTATGCCCGTATAAGAAATTAAGTAAATAACGGACGTATATAATTTCAAAACCCTTTTCCTAAAATAAGATTCAGCATCAAAACATCAGCAGCCTTTTTATTAATATTTGGACCCATTGCTTGCTTAAGAAGGACTTAAACCATTTTTCGCTTTTATTGGCAAGCGGATGAAAAGATTAGTTTTGTTTGCAGATGTTACTTCCAGTTTTGCACATTCTCCGGCAAGATTTTGGCTATAATATTTTGTGTTAAGATTTGTCGGAAGCTAATAAATCTCATACCTCGAAGCGGGATAGTGTGAAATCAAATGGCTATGGAAATGACAAATAGTATATTAATACCATACGACTTTTTCCTGCTTATAACTTTTTATCAAGGTTGCATTTTAGCAAGACGCAAGCCGAGTAGCCGACAGTGTCGCAGCTGATAGTAGCGATGCGATTACCGCATAAAATTCGTTTCATTCTGGCTATGCCCAAAAGGTAATATAACTCTGTATTATTTAATTTTGCTCTCTTATATATTGACACTACTTTAACGGCTGAATATTTTTAAAGCGCGACACGTTTTCTTAGACAGTCGTTAAAAATCTCATTAGTTTTCTTTCTTGCAGCATCCAGTAAGAACATTTTGATTTGTATAATAATGTACGTGTAAACTGTCCGCTTATTACGAATGACAGATTTTCTACTGCCATAAAAAGGAATCTTAGATTTGACTGCTTTCTGGCTGCGGCGTAACGTGATGCATCCATATTTTGTCTTGTTTGTTTAGAAAATGTTAGAAAGACTACTTTCCTTTGGAGTGCTTATAGCGTTCAAATATTCATGCGAAACGTGATACACTCCTCAGCCATTTCACACACTCTCATTTTCTGATCTTGATCAATGTTCAAGGTTGAAGAAATTTTAAGCTGCCTTTAACTTGAACTTGAACTCGAATGTAGAATTTAAGATTTATGTTGTCTTCCGTTATTAAGTTTGAATATAATTTGTAAATAAAAACACTTTTCTTGTAGTTTCCATTTCACTACTTTCGTTTCGTAACGAAAACTTACATATACAGTTATCACGAAGCCTTTAAATATATAAAGTACGAATTTCTATACATCACAAGAACTAATCAGCACACCAGCCATTGAGTCGATATTCTTTAAACATAAAATAAATAATTTTCTCTACATCATAAAATCTTTTCATTCAATCCGCCAGCGACTTATTATCGAGTCAGTATCCCAAGGTGTACGTACACTTTAAGGAAAGAATGTATGTAATTGGGTTCAAGTCTTAAACATGTACTCTGTGTACTATTCAGATTCTAGTAAACTTTAATAAAACATAAATAAATCTTTATATTTGCTAAAAACAAATTTGAGACAAGAGAAAAAATATGGTGTCAATATTTTAAATAATTCAATAGTTGTTTGTTGTCACGTACACATTTGATGCATAATGATCAAAAACGAAATCCATGAAAAAATAATAAAAATGTCACTCATACGTCACGTAGTTCCCTTCGACTGAAAGTGAGTGCTCGTGTGCGACTGTTTTATTTTCGTATTTGTGTTTGTTGGTGTTGTTGATGATGCCGTTGTATACTTTATTTTATTTTTAAATCAATTTTTAATTAAATTTTCTCGTATTAAGCATTTGCAATTTAATTGTTATTGAAAATGTCACGTACACGAGCTGTCGTAAAATATACAAATAAACAAATACATTAAATAATAAAAAGAGTAAATGCAAGAAACGGAAATAAAAAAAAAAATTAATTAAAAACAACGAAAACTGAAAGCTAAACCATGCATACATTTATATATGTATGTATATGTTCATATGTATGTATGTATGTATGTACATTCGAGTAGTACTCGAAAGAGACCAGCAGCCATTAAACTAAGCAAATCAATTTAAGTTCGGAACAAGGTGAGCAGAGAACAAGTTTAAAAGCAATTCCATAAAGTTCGTTAAGTACCTACAAAAATAAATTACAATCAATTCGATGGACAATGAATTGTTATTTTATTTTGGTAAGAAAAAACCTGAAAAAGCCACAGCATATACAGACATAGATACACACATGGAAACACAAGTTTACTCATACGAAATGGATAATATTTAATTGCAAAAGTTATGATCGAAATATTTATCTGCTTAAAAGAAACTATGAAGAACTACTTCATAAGTGTATGCACATGCTCTTGACAAGATGGCTGCGCCACTTGCAGGCATTTAAATTACTCACTTTTAGTCTTCCCCGCCATCTTTCCGAAGGTTAAACAAAGCGATTCTACGTCATGGCCCTCAGGATTATCGAAGCCATATCAACACATTTGCCCAATTCCTTTGGTCTGAAATTAAAATACCATCGCATATAAGATAATATAATATTACTGAAAAATAATGTAGAATGTCAATAATTATTTCAATGCATTTAGCTTAAGCGTAGTGAAGTGAAGAAAATTGCTATAAAAAAGCATTAAATCACTATTACTGAGTATCGGTTGAACGTGGGCCAGCGAAGTTATTTTCCAAATAGCCGAATTTTGACCCAAAAAAAAAAAAAAACCGACGCATTTACGAGTAGCTCATTTTTTAGCCAAAAACAACACCGTACTCATGCCTCAGACATCATATTCACCAGATTTATATGTTACTTTTGACACCGGAAAAGACGTCATAAACATATTCGATTGAGGTCTTATTAGAAGAGAAATTTTATAAATTTATATTTAATACATAATTTCATATAAATAAGTACATATGTATGTATGTATGTATAGTTAACAACAGCTTTACAAAACTAACAATAAATACAGAAAAACTGTGGATGCACAACTTTTTCCTGTTCTTCTTCTACAACAACAACAGCTGTTACATTTCCTTTTATGTTAGAAGATTTCTAGGAAATTTTCTTTTTCAGAAATTAAATCTCTAAGATGTATTAAAGGACAAAAAATAGAATAGAAAGGCAAAGTATACAAATGTTTTCCAAGAAAAATTTCCATTTATTCATTTCCATAAACACATTCGCAATTTTTATTTGCTTCTTTGTGTTAGTGGGTGCCTGCTTTGAGGCATTTGCTAAAGGTATAATTATCCTTATGTGTGGGCTTATCATCCCTGTTGACCAGATGTTAACGATTTCTAAAAACTGGCAGGAGTTTTTCTCTCTTCTTTCGAATATTCGTTTTTTTTTTTTACCCAAAGCAGGTTGTAAAATGTGAAAATTTTAATTTTAAAGCTACGCAAAACTATCAGTTTAAGCTCTAAGACAATCTATCGCCTTTGATTGTATTGAAATATGTGCAAAATTACTCCATTAGTTCGGTCAATTGGGAAGTTTTTTCAATGCACAGCGTATTCTTCCGGTTTGTAGTTCGTTTGGTTTGAGCGCATGCATGTTCATGCATCATTTTAAAGGATCAAAATATGGAATGCTAAAAAAAGTCTTAAGCAAATATAAGCTTAAGTAAACAGACACACAAACAAACGCAAAAATATATATGTATGTATGTATGTACATACCTGTACAAGCAAATATAAATATAAATACGAGTGTGTATTTCAAAAGCAGAAGGAGAGACTCGAGTCAGATAAGCGCTCGATTCTTTCAAACTCGTTGATTTGCCTCTTTTAAGTAACATAAAATAGTTTCTTGCACATGTGGATAAGCTAAATCCAACCAACACACACAAAACCCACATTCTCTGATAGTCCCCTGGCATGAACCGGGATCTCCCACATGAGGTAAGGAATAGCCGCCACTAGCTGGCCAATGGTGCAGCGTTTAGCTGTTTTCAGATGACACAATTTTGGGTGAAGATGATATTCAAATTGTATTTAAAAGTCTCTGCAGAGCATAAAATACAAAACAATTAAAAAAAAAACTTTCTTATACTTAATCACTATTTAGTTCTAAAAAATTACTACGAAAAGTTTTAAGTGAAGAAAAATATTTATAATCCGTCACGGTTTTTAACAACTAAAATAGATTAATTTTAATTATTTAGAATATATTTCAGGACATACAATTCGGCCATAAGCACCGCGATATGTTCGCGGTATAACAAAGATTTGCAAGATGTCACGAAAACTTCACATTTGCTTCAATAATAAATTTTACGTTCTTAAGTATTTAATTGCTTTAGCTGAATTTTTGACGGATTTTAGTCAACGTTTTATGAGAAATTTTCATTGGTTTTATGGGCAACGAATTCGGTTAGCCGAACAAAATTAAGTCACTTGCGAGTCATCAAGTGATGATGGTGGTGATGTTAAGAGCCGCTTTTCTCCCACTACATACATAAGTTTGGCTCGTTGCATACCTTTCCAGCGCAGAAGCTTCCCATTTTGCAAACTGTACAAGACAGCTGGAAAAATCTATGTACGCCCTTGTTGTTGCTGTTTTTTCTTCTAATAGTTACTTGAAATCGTTTCAAAGAATTTTGTTTTCTGTTGTTGTTTATTTTGCTGCCATAAGAAACACACAAATCATTTACAAAGAACTGCAATAACAAGAAAGTAAAAATAACACCAACACATGCACAAGAATTTCCTTTTGCCTCGAGTGCTAAAGGATAACAAACAAACAGACAAAAGAGTAAACAAGGAATAAAACTAGAAAGATGGGAAAGTGCTGCAAACATGCAATTTACTATTTCCAGAAAATTCAATTAATTTAAAGCAAGTAACGTAATCATGATTATATGATCATTATGACAAACAAATAAAAGAAATGTGATGACGGACGAACAGGTTTCGATTGCACCCTAAAACAACTTAGAGAAGAAAAAAGGATTTTTTGAACGCCATAATTGACGAACTTTCAACATTATTTCCAACTATTGCAGTATTTTTAGATAAAACAATTCTTTTTATTCAATAAAAAATTTGGCTGAAAACCTTTTAACGGAACTGTTCGACTTTCTGGATTCTATCGGAAACTTAAAAACTGGAAAATTTGGAAGCAACGTATTGAAAAGTAATCATTTTGGGAGAGAATTGCCTACAACTAATACCAGCCACTACGAAAAAGAAATCGGGACAATTGTAGCATTATCATTATTGGTTGGTCATAACAAAAACATGCTTAACAATATAATAATACTATTAACACAATCATAAATAATAAATGTTTTTTAACAGCATATCATGTCGAGTCTATGATTCATGGAAATATCAAAAACAGTGTTTTGCTCAGCTCAACCATAATTAATAAAACGATTTTTCACAATTAGAAAAGAAAATCATCACACTATAGTGAATGCGATCATCAATCAATATGGATTGAAGACGCTACCAGCCCCAAAATCGGCATTAATCAATAAATTATTCAGAGTCAGTTTTCAACTGCTCCAGAAACCATTCAATGAACACTTATCATGGTCTATGTTTGTTTGTATTTAGCTCCGGGATCACGACGCAAAATCCGCCAAGTTCAGGTCCATATAAGTCCACTGTGTTTTGCTTGATTTAAAGTGAACATTTGCGACCACATTATTAATTATGTGTTAAATCTTCTTCTTCTTCTTTTGGCGCTACAGTCCGTGGTGAACCTGGGCCTCAACCAACAAAGTTTTCCAGCTGGCACGGTCTTTAGCCAGCGTTCTCAAATTTTGCACACCAAGTTGGTTGAGGTCCCTCTCCACTTGTGTGCGCCATCGGTTCCGTGGGCGTCCTCTACTGCGTTGTCCCACAGGTTCGGAATCGAAGATTCTACGGGTCGGAGCAGTATTCTCCATGCGCTCTACATGGCCCAACCATCTTAGCCGTTGGATCCGTAGGCGCCTGGTTAGGCTCATGTCGCTGTACAACCCGTACAGTTCACGATTGAATCTTCTTCTCCAGAAACCATCAACGCAAACAGGGCCGAAGATTGAACGCAGAACTTTTCTCTCGAAAACACCAAGGACTTCCTCATCCGCCTTCGACACCGTCCATGCTTCTGCGCCATAAAGAAGTACAGGGATTATCAAAGTGGTATATAGTGTCAACTTGGTTTTTCGAGAAAGGGCCTTACTACTCAATTGCCTCTTGAGCCCAAAGAAACAGCGATTGGCAAGAGTTATTCTGCGTTTGATCTCGGCACTGATGTTGTTCATACTGTTGACTTGGGAGCCAAGGTAGACGAAGTCCTTCACTACCTCGAAGTTATAGCTGCCTATGGTGATGTTCTGGCCCAGTCGTCGGTGTTGCGCGTCCTTTTTTGATGACAGCATATACTTCGTTTTGCCTTCGTTCACCGCTAGACCCATTTTGGCCGCCTCCGTTGAAATACCAGCAAACGCTTCAGTGACGGTTCGCTGTGTTCGACCAATCACGTCAATGTCGTCAGCGTATGCTAGCAGTTGCACGGACTTTTGGAAGATCGTGCCTCTGTTGTTGGCGTGTGAGTTTTGCACGATCTTCTCAAGAATTATGTTAAAAAAATCACATGACAGTGCGTCGCCTTGTCTAAATCCCCTTCTGACATTGAAGGTCTCGGTGAATTCGTTACCGACCTTGATGGAGCAGCGAGAGTTCTCCATCGTCATCCTACACAGCCTGACGAGTTTAGTAGGAATGTCAAAACTAGACATGGCTTCGTATAGCTTGTCCCTATACACACTGTCATATGCGGCCTTAAAATCGACGGTGGTGGGTGTCGATTTGCATTTCTTGGGTCTTTTCCAGGATCTGCCGTAGTGTGAAAATTTGGTCGATGGTGGACTTCCCCGGCCTGAAACCACACTGATAAGGACCTATCAGACTGTTCACGAATGGTTTCAGGCGCTCACACAAAACGGCAGAGAAGATCTTGTAGGCGATGTTCAGGAGACTTATTCCTCGGTAGTTGGCGCAGTTGAAGGGGTCTCCTTTTTTGTGGATCGGGCAAACGATGCTGAGATTCCACTCGTCGGGCATGCTTTCCTTGTTAAATGTGTTAAATCTAGCGTTCCCTTAAGTTGATTAAGTATTTTCAATCATTAAATGAATAGAATTTGAAATGGATTTCTATTCAATTACAACTGTAAAGACAAAGTCTTCAGATTTAATAAAATAATTGTTATCTAGTTTTATTCATATTTTATATTATTCCAATGTTTTTAAAAAATATTATCAAAGACGGCAAATTTCAGAAAAGTAAATATTTGCAACAATTCTTGATATTTGCCAAAAATTTACAAATAACATTTACAACAACAGTATGTGCACACATGTATGTACATATGTGAGCTTACATAAGAAACGCCGTCTAACGTGTCACAGCAAGCTTTTGATTAAGACGCAATTTAAGTGGGCTTTTACTGTTTTACATACATTAATGCATTTTTAAATCAATTTTGGATGTTTTTGAAACTTGCGAACGGTTTCATATGCAAATTTAAGGTTTCTACATACAAAACCAAAAAAAAAAACAAGTGAGTTCATCAAATTTGACAAACTAAATGGGATTTCTTAAGCAGGCCCACATAAATATATGTATGTACATATATAGAAAAAAGTACGGCAATAAAATGTGTAGAAATGAGTAGAAGTAGATAAACACAAAGTTTGGGCGCACAAATTTATTGAAGGTGTGTTGGTTTTGCCAAAAATCCTCTTCAGTGGCAGGAGCTTTAGTAAAACGTGTCACACACGTTTGATTCTTTTGCCTACTTCGCACACGAGTACAACGAAAAAGTCCGGAACTGTGAAGAATTGTTTGTTTTATGGCCAGATTATTTTCTGGTCACAAAAAAACACACCCAAACATACAAAATTGGAACCCACTGACGTTTAAAAAGAACAAGCTTTTATTGCATCTTGTTGTTGTTGCCATCCTTATGATGATAATGTCGAGTTTGCTAAAAAAAAAAGTAATTATGTGACGATACTATTGTGTTTTTTAACATGATATTGTTATGATCAACCATATTAAGTTCGAAAAAACGTATTATTGTCTCGTTAAATATATTATGCGCATAATATAGTTGTTAGCTGTTATTCAATAATTTATTATATTGTATTGGATATTTGGAAAAAAACTTTATAATTTCTGACAGTCATTACAGTGACTAATAAATAAATAAATAAAATTTTTTTGCAGTTAAAATCTATTGTTATAATTTTAGTTCCTTTTTTCTTAATAATTATTCTTAAAATTTCTATTTTGGTTTTCTGATTTAAAAAAATGGAAAACAATTATACAATATTTCGTTTTTAAAGAACTTGTTTTACAAATACAGCTCTAAAACTAATTTATTTACATTTCTAAAATGAGATTCTTGAAGAAGTTTCGCTAAAGAAAAATATTGCATTCTACTGCATTTTTACTTTCACGGACAGTAGTCGAAGGATTCGCAGAAGATAAACCAGAACATATTCAAGGTGAAATATGCTGTGTTTATGGGGACAATACACTATTTGCAGTCGCAAAACGACTTGTTAAAGAAACCGTTATAGCACTTCCGCAACGCGTGTAACATAATTAAAATATACATATAAGACTAACGTCAAAGTTTCCCCGTAAACTCAATCGTTGGCGCTCAACAACGACAACAACAACAACACATAACAGAAATTAAAACAACAGGGCAAATTTAAGTTTCAGAGTACCACTGACATGACATGTACAATAAAATATCGAGCAGCAACAAATCGTACGTGTCTGCCCTGCTTAAGTATGTACATTCATATACATATATACAAGTATACGTACATATGTATGCAGGGATGTAAACACATATCCATACATACATACATACATAAATACAAACATTGTTTGATTTTGTTTTGCAGGCGAGCTGACTGGCAGTTGTGTCAAAACTTTTGCCAGAAATTAAAACAGTTAAAACTTTTTCATATTTCTTGTGACAATAATTTACCATAAAACAAGTGCTGCAGCAAAAGTTCGACAAATAAAAAAATAAAATGAAATGAATGAATTGCAAACATAAGAAGGAAAAGGAAGTTTTCTTCTTTTATGTTGACACTTGGGAGGCTGATTCATAAGAATGATTAATTACAGAAATTAAATGGCAAATATTTGTTAGACATAAATAAAAATTTATTTTATTGCCAGCATACAAGTCTAATTAAATGAAAAATATTTCGCTTCAGTAGGAAAATGTAAATCATTTTGGAATTGATGAAAATGTATGTTGACTTTTAAAGAATGGCAGATGATGAAAAATTAGTTCCACAGTTTTGAATTGTTTTTTTAATAATCGTGAAAAGAGGAAATTGAAAGAGACGGCAGTTAAAGGTTTCTAATTTTAAATTTCAAATAAAACATCATTATAAAACAGAATTTTACTAATTGTTGCGCAATATGTCGCAATGTGTGTGTGAACTAAATCGTTACAGTAAGTAACGAGTAAGTATCATATGACGCAACCTCTGGCTCAAAGAACTAAAGTTGTGCTTATTTACAGTTTTGAGACGGATTTTATTCATTTTTAATCATTTCTATTTTATTATATGCAAATACTAATTTGAACCGTTTAGTCTTCTCTCAGCTCAGTTTTGAATTTTAATAACTTGCAAATAATTCATACGGAACCAGATATTTTTTGTTTTCTTCTGTTCCCCTGCAGGTCGTGTTACGTGTTACCAACAAAAAATTATATATGAAAACAGCGAATGCGAAGGAATGAGATTTTCAAATTTGCAAGGGCCGTTATTCAAATATAAATATATATGTATGTATGCATTTACGTCAGCATCTGTCATTAGGGCTTACTGTGACAGTGAACCAACTTCCACTTGCTTAAGGTAGGCAACGGCTCACCAACATACCCAAATGGCTTAACCGGCGCCCATAAGTGGCAACTTTTCGGCGCCAACAAAAAACACAAACTCCTTGCTCGAGAGCTTGGGATAACTAATTCCGTCTGCTAGTAATTCCCTAGGCGGTAAAAGAAAGACTAACCATCTGAGGAACATCAGGTCTTAACCAACTCACCTGTACATTTCCCACCATCTAGTTTCTTAAGCGGAACATAAGTCTGCTGCAAGACAATATCACCTCAATCTACCTCGGTTGGTACCTGTTTTTGTAGGTTTCAGGAGAGCCTGCATAAGCGAAGTCATACATAAACATTTTAAGGTTTTGGTTACAGTGCCACCTGAGGGCGCCCCTCCCCACCATACCACAAAAGCAAAATGTTTCTGCTTGCCGGAGTTTATTTATTGTGAAGCCTAAAGTTCGATGTTAGCTAACGGTGTCACAACGCATTCAATTTTTTGAAACCCGGTTCTAGTTACACTTCGAATAACCGATCACCCTCATATATATCCTAAGCATACATGTGTATGTGTATGTCCATACATACAAACGCGTATATGTTGTGCTTATGACGGGTATTTTAATGAAATAATGTTATGAAAGTATCAGGTGCCCATTTTTTCATTTCTTGTCATAATGTGTGCAAAGAATTCGAAATAAAAACCCATTTAACGTACAGAAAAAGTTACGTAAAATAATTACACAACATACCGTAAAAACTTAACCGCAGCGTTGGCAGGAGTTGTAATAATTAAAATAAACATTGCAGTTTTAACAATAGGCAATAAAATAAGTATTGCAGTGTTGCATGCAAACCAGTGTTGCCTATTAAGAGTTTGAAATTGCTCTGAACTTCAGGTGTTCTGGCGAGAAACATTTTTTGACAAGTATTTTCTCAGCCTGCTTCGGACACAATTGTCTCATGGCAGTCCACTGCTTTCGCATTTTGCTTTTTCATCCACGGTAACGTCTCGGGTTTATTGTAGTGCAACACCACCAAACATTTTATTGAAACAACTTCATGCCACTACATTTGTTCTCTTGAAAATATCTGCATGTGATGTATAGCACTTTTTGAAATGAGTATCATTCCAGAGACGTCGTACATTGTCAGACCACAAACACCAAATACTATTTCTTGAATTAATTTTCTTTTACGTTTTCGGTGCCGACTTCGCAATTTTTCGACCTCCGTCGCGTATCACCTCGTTTAAAGACTGCCAGCCAATATTTTAGCAGACTTCCGAATAGTGAGTGGATTTCAGTTGGACTGAGACCTTTCAAATCGATATACTTTCGCATATTTACAATTTCACTAAAATCGTTTATTTTTGATAGCTCCAACCGAATACTAAACAATATGGCAGCTTTGAACTTTCAACACATGTTTTATAAGACCAACCTTTAATTAAAGTGCTGCGCATCTTCGGCTAATATAGTTTTATGAAACTTTTGCTCACAGCCGGCTACAAATCTTAGCTTTACCGTGTAGTTGCACACGCAACAACTCCAACTAGATCGCTGTATAATGCGGTGAGTATCACTCAAAATTAAGGCTGACATAATTTTGTATTGCGGGTGCCAAAAATGGATATCAAAATCTTTCAAAATGTATATAAAGGCGATATACATTTTTTGATCATTTCTATCCCAATCTGTCGGTTCTTATCAATTTTTAGTACGACTTAGAAGACAAAATATAATGTAAGTTATAAAGAGGCACCACTTCAGCTCCCGGGAGAGCGCTATACTTGTAGGTCAGGGATTGCACAACTTTTCACTAATATTACATTTATTGTCCGTATATAGTATGTAGTTATTATTATATAATGTGTATGTCTGTGCTTAAGAACAGACGACAACACCGATGATTGTAATGCTACTTATTTCAGCTATTGAATCTTGACACGTTAAAGTAAAATGAGAAAATAGTTTAATAAAAAACTGAATCCTTTAAAAGCTGTTGGCTAAAGCTTTTAAAAATGACAATATACAATATTGGCTGCAAACGTTTTTAATTGTTTAAATTTTTTTCTCTCTTTTACAAGCCTTTTTAATTGCTTATCGATCATTTTACTTTGCGTTGCCAAGCGCGTAGTTGGAGTAATCGAAAATAAACAAGTAAAATTGTTACAAGCCAGTTAAGCCGAATCGTTTGCACCCTTCGCCACGTACTAAAATATATTTTTATTGGCCGATTTTATTTTCGGCGACTAAGTTGGGTGCTGGAGTAGAGAACCGTTAGGTTCCTTCAGCAAAAAAGGAAACATACATACATATGTAGTATCTTAAAGTCCTTAAAAAAATATAGACATTAAAATTAGATGATGAATACGAAATGCAATTGCCTTTGAAATGTTCCATTTAGATAATTCAAACATAGACATATAGACAGCTGGAAAGCGCACAAAGATTTAATTTTGTAAATGTTTATTTTCTGGTCGATCTTTTTAAATTTCAGTCTGACTTGAAGTTAAATGGCATGCGACTAATAATAATACTCCTCTCTTGTGAGCTATTTTTGTTAGGAACGGGAAAATTGGCAGCCGGGTGGTGCAACTTATTGATAGTGGACAAGTTACAGCCGCAACTAGCGAGTAATTAAGTCTTTTGTGAAGGGTATACAAATGACCAGAAATTTATCGCCATTTTTCTTTTTCAGAATTGTTTATTTTTTGCGTGTCGCTTACATTAACATGTACATGAACATGTACAGCAATACTGAACTGTTTATTAATTGAATGTGTGCAAGTGTATCAATGATACTGGACAAAGGACACAGACAATGTGCTATACCCAGTGGTCATTAGTGGCAAGCATTAAATAGAGTAAGATGCTAAATTCACTTCTCGCATTGTAAGGCGAGCTGCTCAAAACCAACAAAAGAGAATAAGTCCCACAACGAAACTAAATTGAGTGTCAAAACTTTTATCCTTTTTATAATTTTGTTGCCTTAAAAATTATTACAAAGATTAGACTTAGTTCGTGACAGCGTGTAAATTAAAGAAAATTACTTTATTTCTTACTTTTATTAAGGGGCTGTAAAAAGTTCTACAATTATAAATTTTTTGGGGATGTATTTTGTTTGCAAATCATAACAAAATTTATCTCCTCTTCCACACACTGACTTGGGCCCTTAAATATACTCGTATTCTATACAGTTCAAAAATTATTTGGTCTATGAAGACTTGATTGTATGGACTTCTACTACTTCCAATAAAACGCTTTTTCGTTACATGTCACCAACGAATTTGCCTTCATGTCTCGCGTATTCGACTGAAGGCAAATGTATCTCTTCTTTTTAGCCGAGTGTGGCCGCTAAAGCCAAGGATATTGCGTGCTAGGGGATTAGCGTGCCGCTCAAGTTGTTTTACACATATTTCAAAATTCCGGTTTAACTATCGGAACGCCTAGATCTGTGTGAATACAGAGGATTATATGTGGTCGTCTATGAATTTTGTCCACATTCGATGGAGAGGTGGTGCCCCCTAATTGGATGCCATAGGACCATATGGGTTTTAGAATGGAGTTATATACCAGCAGCGTACAATCTAGGCTCATTGTAGAATTCCTGCCGATAAACCAATTCATTTGTGTAGCTTTTAATTTCATTTGCATCAGCTTTGCATCTATGTGGGGTTTCCAAGTTATGCAACGATCCAGCTGAATCCCACGATATTTTAGTGTTGGATGTTGCGGAATAGTCTGGCTGTTGATTTGTATTAGTGGGCATGTTTTTCTGTGCAAACCAAAAGTGACGTGAACACATTTTTGTCCATTAACTTTTATCCGCAATTGCTTTGGCCATTTTTCCATCTGAGATATATAAACTTGTAATTTGCGCGATGCTGCCAGAGGGTTTTCATGAATGCTTAGAAAGGCTGTGTCACTGCCGAACGGCCAGATATAAGCCAGAGGCATATATCAAATATAAGAAAGGGCCAAGAATGCTGCCGCGAGGAACTCCGGCTTCATTCCGATGTGTTAAAAGTTGCCTTATTTAACTGCAATTTTCGGAAAGTTAAATAGTTTATTAAAAGCCTAAGATCGTTGGCTGGTAAGTGATGATAAAGATGCGTGAGATGGATAAGTTGTTATACTTTTAATTCAATATCCTGTAACTAGGAAGGACGAATGATTGGAAGCAATACATGTGATCCAACGGATCGTATCATAATTAAGCCGTTTTTCAAGAAATTTGTCCCCAGTAGAAACTGAGTGTACGAAAAATTAAGCCACCTAAAACGAGAACAGAACCACATCCGTCTGCCGTTGTTGCCAACCAATTTATGTTTGATTTAGTTGAGCAGTTTGGCTTCTAAGAGAAGGAGAAGTGTCGCATTTACTATTTGATTTTGAGAATACGGTATATGGAAGGGTAGACATTTGTCTTCAATGGCCCAAAATTTTATTCTTCTTACAAAGGCATTCATAAGGTGCGCGTACTTTTCTTAACATAACCTTAAAAAACATGATGGTTTTTTGCTAAAGCTGATACTTGCAACAAGCCTAATTATTGTTACTATCAGACAATTTTTTAACATATCATTCCTTCTTTTAAAAAAGCAGAACTTTGAAAAACAAGTAGTAATTGGTAATTTATGAAGGCCAATAACGCTTAACAACTTCATTCCTTTTGTTTTATTATAAATAAAATAATAATAATACAACAAAATATTTATCAGAACAATTAATCCATTTGACGTGTGTGTTGATAATATAATTATCACACAAATATTTAAAGAATGATGCGTTTTCAACTCTTATTATAGTGACAAAAGATTGATATCAACTGCGTAATTAATTGAAACGTACCGTAAACGTAATCGTGTGGTCAAATGTTGTTAATCTCATCTGTCAGATTTAATCAGATTTAGTACAATAAATACAAGGAAGCGGAATGTCGTCTTATTAAGACAGCGAAATATTTTATTACCACAATTTTGTTAAAAAATTAAACAACAATTTAAAATTCTTTTGCTTATTATTCTTATTTATGTATGTATTGTTGTTAAAAATACAGAAGGCCTACATCTAATTTCTTTTGAAGATTATCCATATCCTCGAAATCTCGTCAAATCCTCGTGCACGCAGCAATATAATGTTTATAATATAACCTCTTTCTCTGCAACTGGCTTTCCCGCGCAGCAGGTTTTGCTTTGGCGTACATTTTATTTACTGGGTATACAGGGGGAGGGGAACACTTTGAGGTGCTGTTGTCTCGCAACAGGTTTTTTGGTCTGTTGATAAGAAAGTGGGTGGTGGCAAATATACGGGCGAGTCTGGTTAAGGCCTGATGCTTTTTGAGGATTTCGGACTACCAAGTCAACTACTACCAGATCGTTTGTCTGCGGCATTATTGGAACAAGAACTTATATAAACCGGGCCGTGTTCACATAATACGAGAAGTTGACACCCATGTGTTATATGTCCTCATATTGTTGATGAGTTGTTGTCTAAATTAACCAAATGGAGTCAGTCAGTCCTCCTTCGTATTACGGAATAATCGCAGGTACTGACATTAATCAATTGCACAATCTAGCACTGGCTGGACAAAAGTACAGCTTTTTTGGGTTTATCTATTATTATGTACGAGTAATTATTGTAAGTTTATGTTTTGAAGACTTAATAAATAATATATGTATATATAAGCGAGTATGTGAGTGAGAGTGAGGCTAAAGAAAATAGATTTATTAAACTCATATCAAGTTAAAACCAATCCTCTGAATGCTGTCAAAGCTTAGATAGGGGTAGTATTTGCTAGCTTGGAACACCGTTAAAGGCAAATAAACCATGCGATATATACTGTGAAACTTCGATATAACGAATGTCAAGAATGTTCAAAGAAATTTCGTAAAAGCTATTAATTTTGGAGATATACAAAAAAAACTTTGTAACGATAGTTTTCTTTATCCTTTATTTTCTTAGGTTTTAATAAAATATTGTGTTTTTCCGTTTTATCAAAGTTCTGTATATAAAATTTTCACTGTATTTATTTAATGCATTTACGTTTAGCATAAAAAAGAAGACTATTTTTACGTATATCAAGTATTTTCATATATTTTTAGAAAGAAAGTTTTCAGCTTTTTAGACAGCTGCTGTCGTTGTGAACTAAAATAGATGTTGAGATAGATTTTAATTAAAAATTGGTATATGTATATTGTTTTGGTGTGAACGCACTATTGTTAATGATTCAGTATTCAGTATGTCTTATATTGAAAATCATATTTCCAAATGTTTTTTGGGAAATAAACAAAAAGAAAAATTGGAATTTGATCGCCAAAACTTTGCCTAAACAAGCTGCAAGTTATTTTCAAGAAAAACAAAGAGTTCTAAAATTAAAAAAAAAAATGTTAAAAACGTAACAAAAAGTTATTATTGTTTTTTCGTGTATAAATTCAAATTTATTTTTTCTTTAATGTGTACAGAAATGGTAAACAGCTTCCTTAACCCAACCAGTTTGGGTTTGCCAATAAATAAATGGAATTAAAATAATTTTGCATATCGCATTTTCTTTATTGAAAAAATTCATTGTTGTTATTTGATTCTGCAAGTTCTTTGGCTGGTCTGTATTTAAACAATTTATTAACTAATTCGGAGGATTCCGATATTGAATATGAAGAAAAAGAAAATATTTCCATGTACTATACAGATCTTACGTGTATATCAGTTATGCAGATCAACGGTTCACCTGTGTCCTGCTTCCAAGCGGTTTGTGCAATCTTTGTCTTTTAAAGGACACACACCGCATATTGTGTCCGAGTCCCATATGCGTTAAAGAGCAATAAATTTAAGCCACTTACGACAGACAGACTCAGCTTTTTCCTGTGTTTATAACTGAAAAATTATTCCTCTTAATCAGCTCCTGTTGAAGGCATACAATTTTCAATAAAAAGACTCTCCATAAAATAAATCCTCTTATTTACTTCATATCAACGAGGAAAAAGTCTGCCAACTATAAAGTGTACTTTTAAAATCGAAATATACAATATGTATGTACAAAGATCAAAATGCTTTGTGGTGCGTAATCACTAAATGGACCGAGCCAATAAAAAGGGAATGTCTCTGATATATGTATAAGTAGTTGTCTTGGCAAAAATGCATTTATTATCTCTTTACTGAAAATGGATTAAACAATTTGAGGAATTTTAAATTTTAAAATGTTCAAATTGGCCTGTTTTTAATTTTGTTAATTTGGCCATTTTAATACATATTTGTGTTGTGTGTTTTAAAGGTATTCAACTATTTAGATCCTCTAAGGACTCTTTTGCAGTGGTATTTTGAATTAGTTATCCGTACGCGATGGTGATAATTATTTGCCTACCCTGGCGTCGCCATGTTGAAATAATTACTTAAAATACGGAAATAGAAATGGCTAAGATTATACTTATTAACACTTTAACTTATTACTTGCCAAAAGCTTTCGATGGGAAGACTTAGTATTTAAATTTCTACGAGAAGTCAAATACATTTTTGTCTCATAACAAAAGAGCTGCAATGCCAAGAGGGCAGAGGGCGGAACTCGCACTAGAAACTTATAGGAAAAGCTTGAAGATACTGGCGGGGCTCTCATAGGATGCGTTATGCTGCTGTAGGCATCTGCACAGAAAAGCATATCCAACACGGACACTTGCAGATTTTGTGTCGCAAAAGAGTAGCCAATGCACCATTTGATTACTTCGGATTGGGACGTAGGGGATACAGACTACTTTATGTCTGTGTTGTGGATAAACAGGACTTACTAGTTCGGTTCCTTGACCCATAAGCCATCGCGCAGAAGCTCAATAGATCAACGATGATCTCATTGAGAAGGGCCATTTTATTTAAATAATATTCGTTTGTTTTTGTAGCAAAAGTGCCTTTCCGTTCGAAACACGAAAATGTAGTTCAAAACTATTATTTTTTTCCAGCTAGAGTACTTGCAGGCGGACTTCTAGGAAAGCTTTATTTTGTACTCCAAATAGAATTCAGCTTAATAAATAAAATAAGCTTTAATAATTAGCTTTTAATTAATGTTTAAAATACTGAAAGAAGAAGTAGTTTCTTTTTGTGCTTTTTTCTTTCTATATTTTTTTCCAAACATCTCCTTTTCTGGTGCCTTGTGGGAAATTAAATAATTTGATATATTTGAATTAAAAGAAAAAAAAACTTAATAACAAACTCGATTTTTGTGTTTTTTTCTTAAATATTATTCGAACATTTTTCTACTTATACTTATTGTCTTTTTTAAGATAATTGAATCGAGCATATTTTTTGAAAAATATTTAATAAAGAAAGTAAAAGCCTTTTAATTTTGTTGTGACTGCGATTTTTATCTATATAAATTCGGTACTATCTCCCACCCAAGGAATCTATCACACATTTCAAATTTTTGCAGACTTTAACAGACTAAAGCCTAAAATTTACTATTCCTGTCCTCTTTATTTTCAAGCCATAATCATAGTTTACAATTTTTGTTTATTTATTATTGTTATATTATTCTTATTTCTTGCATTTTCTTTGGGTATATCCGATTTATTAATTCATAGATTAAAAACATTTTTAAAAGTTTTGCAAGAGATGAAAAATGTATAAGAATAAAATCTAAGCAAAAAAAAATATTATAAAATTCTACGAAAAAACCTTTAAGAAATAGGTTCTATTATATTTTAAATAACAATATAAAAAATATTCGAAGTTTTTAATAAAAAAAATTAATAATTAATTAATTAATTAATTAATGCCGAGGGAAGCCAACGGCCGTAAACACAAAACATCAGCATTTTACTTTTACTACGGATTAAAATCCTGATTTTTATTTATTTTCCAAAAGTGCTCAGAATTAGCAGCCTGGAGTCATTCATTTTCATGTCATTTTCACAAACATTAAATCCTTTTAATGTTGTCCGCTGAGTGGATTCAATAGTTTAGATTTTAAGCTTCTTATTAATGCCAGAAAACTTGCGCTTTTAAAACTTTAAGCCCGATTTGGGTTACTGAACAGTTTCCATAATATTCGTTTTTCATTGTTTCTAAATTCTTTGTTTTTTTGCCTCAAAATAAGAGCGTGGAAATAAATTACCTTTTTTTGAAGACAAAAGAGTTTATGAAAGCAAAAGAACGAAAAACAAGAGAACGAACTACGAATTCGTAGGAAAATCCAGGCACGAACTTTTATTTCAAAACAAATGAAACTGCCGCAGCAAGTGAAAGAAGAAACTAAAATTTTGTTAGTGAAACGGAAGTTCGAAACTAAATAAAGTGCACAGGCAAGCAAAAGAAATGCAGAAGCTCAACTAACGCTGAAATGAGTGCATTTGGGTGAATGGAACTAAACACTGCCGGCATGAAAGAGAAAACTTTTACAATTAAGAAAATTAAACTACTTTTATCAGATAGTAGTTTTGCATGGAGCCTTGCTTCAAAATAATACAAAAAACTATTTCGATTCGACAAGTTTCAATTCAATATTTTTTAGTGTATATTTGCTTTTGCTTAATTTATAAGGGCAGGCAGGTGAAGCAGAGTTATTGCAATTATATAATCCCTGGATATTTTCGACGGTCCCACTATATCGATCGTTAACGTTCTTAGACTATTTACGAGCTTTATTTTGCCAAGTTCTGTTATCGCTCATATATACGATTTACAACATGTCGCGATTAGGACAATTACTTTAATCCAATTCCAACCAACACAGGAATATCGTTTTGAAAAACCGAAGGAGTCTGTGAACAAGCGCAGCCTTCAGTTGCCCTACTCTTCACAATGGACTTGCCACCCACTCCGATTTTAAAATTCTTTTATGTTATTATTTTTTATTGTATCGGTACCCGGTTTATCGCAGTCAGCGTATAAAGCAAACAATTGAGGACAACTTCAATTGAAGGGTATTTGAGGACAACTTCAATTGAAGGGTATTCCGATAGTAGTAATAGAGCTTTAGCCGAAATACCAGGTTGAGGTGTTGGCAGATTCATTGTCGTGGTAGGGTTACTTTTTTCGACTAAACCGTTGTGGCAGTAACTTACACCCACAATCCCAGAAGGAAGAAGGTGCGAGGATAATGATCTGAGACCTAATTTTCGAAGCTCCAAATACCGTCCGGCCTGTGGTTGTCTTGCAACAGATTATTCTTCTTAGTATTCTAAACTAGAGCACTGGAAAATTATTTGTTTTGGTAATTAATACTTGTACTGAAAGAAGAGCTTGATTGACTCTTATTTTGCTGAAATTCCCGATAATTTCTGAAAAGAAAAATTGTTAGATAGGCGAGGCCTCAAAGTGTCTTGCTTACAAAGCACATTGATGCTAATCCTGGCTAAGGTGGCGCCAATATAAAACCTAAAATCACATGAATCGCGATAATGGAGGTATGACGTAAATGTCTTTCGTTGCGCAAAAGCAAAGTGCAACCATGAATTTCTTAATATCTGATATATTTAAAGAGCTTTAGCCTTGGTATCTCACATGACATTGTTTCCGTCCGGTGACAGAAATTATATACATGTACGAGCACTTTTTCGTCACCACTTCTTCTGTGATTTCCACATAGAGGCTTTCATTTATTCAATATATTCCGATTTCAAAGAAAGGAGCAAAATGAAACAAAATTATACGCCAGAGGTTATAAAACATCGTATATGGCGATAACTGGCAAATAATTATGAGAACATACGTTCGTCGCAACTATAAAAATATTTTATATTTAGTTGTTTTCTGAATCGAAACAAATACTAAATTTCCTACGTGCCGATACAAATTCCATTAAAATGTTTATATGAAATCACACAAATTGTTTTTTCACGATTAATAAATACATATACTTCCAAATTGATACTTTAGCCAGGCTCAGGCTCAATGGATGAGTTGGTAAAGCACTCGACCAATAGTCCAGAGGTCATGAGTTCAATCCCTACCAAAGACTGTGGTAAAAATATTCAAATAAACAAAATAACAAAAAACACAAAAACATGCAATGTTGGGTTGATTTAAGCAGCCCTGATATGTACTTTTTGTAATGTCCTTGAGCTCCCTAAGTTAGTTTTTATATCCTCAATCGTCACAAAATGCAAAGGGAGACAAATATGGTGAATACGTGTTTTCCAAATGCGATGGGTTTTTTGGTCAAAATTAACGCGCCTAAAATTTCCGAATTTATGCCACTGTTAAGCCCTTATGGCACTACATTTTTCTTTCATTAATTGATAGAAAGAAACAATAAATGGTAGAAGGATTTTCCGATTTGGCCATAAATCGCGCATTGATCAAAACTTTCAGGGGTTCAAGCTGGAAATATCAATTTTAATTTGAAAAATTTTACATTTTTTTCGGACAGAACTTCATTTTTATCGAAAACTTCTCTCAATTTTTAACAGTTTGCTATTTTTTTTAATATATGTAGCTGAAGGCCTTCCACTTGGTCAATTTTCTTATTTGTACTGTTCTCCGATAATTGAACAATGAATATGAAAATTTAGTGTCATAAGGGCTTTAAAATTTCAACTTCTTTTGATCATTCAGTACCATTTTATGCACAAATTTTTACGCAAATCCAATCAAAGCAATTTTTTTTGCAGCAGAAAACCGTCAAACTGCCAAAACACTTCTAATTTTTATGTCTCTTACAAACAAAAAAAAACATGACAAATAGTTGAAACTCTGAACAATCGTATGTTCGAAGCGAGAGCACCAACCTTAAGAAAAAAGATAATTGAATGTATGTATGTATGTATGTAAGTAAGTAAAATTTAAAATTCACCTTCTTTTTGAACAGATCTCGTATAAATAAAAATTTGTTTGCAAGTACCTTCAAGATATATCAATTTCTTTGGCTTACAATAGTTCAACAATTGACCCAAAGTGTAGCATAAAAATAGTTTAAAAGTTGTTTTGCCCAATAATGAATACCCAAACAAACCGAACGAACAAACGAACGTTGCATCAAACAGCAAACCAACAACAAAAACAAAACGCACAAAAGAATAAACAAAAAGTTGATTAGTACAACAAAATCAGTTGAAAAAGTTAGTAACAAAAATGTCAACGGACATAAATTGAAATAAAATTTATCGTTATATAAAAGCTGGGCTAGAAAACAGTTCTGAAATATTAACGACTTTAATTGGTGAAAGTAATCATTTCCTTCTCTTCTTAATGCCTGTGCTGCGAATTAAGGCGATTTTCTGTATATAAATGGGAAGATTAACAAAATTATGGCTTAAAGACTTGAGTTAACGAAATACATATGTTGCCATATGGCTGCCTTGTCGACACACGCATTAGCAAATTGCTATCAAGTAAAATGAGTTTATTTTTATATTCGCTTAACATCCGTTTGTAAAAATACAGTGGGGCAAAATTTATGCTGGAAATTAGTTTCTTTTGGAGTGTGGCCAAAAATACGACTAAAACAAAATCCTTACATGAAAATATTTTTGAAACTAAAATGAAAAATCATACCTTCGAGAACTGAGAAATTAAAAAGAATAAATCTGCAGCTTTTCCAATCTGTAGACTTCTTCATACTTTCGCTGAAGCAAAGCAGTTTGTAATGCAATCAAAATGTAACTGAAATCTGAGTTCAAAAAATGCCTAAAAATAATCCTTACAAATGAATATGTAAATCCTAAGTTCAATGCGAATTCCTAGGAGGTAAATTTGCTGGTACAACAACAAAATGGGGCAATGTCATAACCAATTATTTTGTTTTTGTTATATATTCGTACCACTGAACTGCTGACATCACAGAGACGCCAAAACATATAAAAGTAATCAATTATACGTTTTGTGAAGTCGCTTTGCTCAAGTCTTTATGAGAAATTAGCCGCAGTTATATGTTTTTTCTGGAACGAATACGAAATGGTCGATGGACCCCTGCATATCTAGTGCATTGCACCAGAACTGGGGAAGAGAACAGAAGGAATAGTGTTTTCTTTTTTATTTATATGCTATTTTGCAGGGATGAGAATGCCAGAATTTAACTGATGATGTTCTGACTATTCAGTGCCCACATTGCGCGATCAATTGTCAAATAACCCAGCAACCACAACACAGCGTTGAGTTTTATTTTCTATCATGTATTAATATGAATTTGTTTGTTAGCCTATTGAGTGTTTACATTTATCCACATATCATTTTCTATTGTGTATTTTTGATGTCATTGTTTTAAGCTGAATGTAAAGAATGTTGGCTATTGTTTTTCTCACCAGAATATTTGGTAGGAATCGAACCTACGACTTCTGGAATGTTGGTCGAAAACTCCACAAACTCATCCATCAAAGCACTCTTATGATAAATTTTGTATTTCTATAGATTACAATATCCTGCCTAAAAAAATGTACACTCTTATTATAATATTAGATGTAAATATTTAAATCATAATGATGCATTTTTCATAATCATATTATATTTTATTTTCTATAAATATATTATTAATTAGCTAAAACTTAAAACCTCATTAAGATTTCGTTGTGTTTACCACTATGAAGTTCAGAATAGTATATCGTTGATCAGCATTAAATAAAAAATTCGTACTAAATAAAATTGTTTTTCGATTCGTTTGGAGTATCTAAAGTTCCATAATGTTATTCAAAGGCGTCAAACTGCACCAATTACACAATTTCTTTCTATTATAGGCAGCCTCGTATTTGTCATGGTTGTGAATGTTTATATTTCTGTGAGAAACATATTATTGTCGCTATCTCCTACTCCTCCTACTCGTATTGTAAATTTTACCAAAAATTTTGTTAATGTCCCTGGTAGCCATATTATTGTGTGGCTAAACATAATTGTATTGCCATGATCAATCAGATTTCTTTATGCCCAATCATATTATTTTCTTGATCAATCATATTATGGTTATTGGCAAAAAAAAGTAATTGGAATGCTATTGGCCAGCCATACAATTTAAAAAAACGGTTCTTAGCCAGTTATTGGGTTAAAGCTAAATAAAACTTTTGTGTTACACGCAACGGAAAAATGGATTTTTATAAATATACATAAATTTTTTTGGGCAAAACAAGTGTTTTTAAGACAAAGGAAAGACGGAGAAATCAATTTACATGATTGCCATACCATTTGCGTTGTTATAAACTCTTTATGGCGTTTATAATTATTGTAATTTTTTTAAAATAGGTACTTTGAAAGTAAATGAAAAGAGCTTTAAAATGTTTTCTGCAATTCTAGACATCTTGTATTTCGTTTCTTTCTCTCTTTCCAAAACAATCGATCAAAAGCTCTTAATTGTATAACAGACAAATGCTGTTAGAACACAAATGGTCAAGGACTTCAGATACCCAATTGCTTAGGTTTTGTTTTTACAAATAGACTAGTTCGTAACATTAGCGCAAAATGTCTTTCGACTATCAGATTTATAATCCCTGTGACCCACAGTGAAAGATTGCAAGCGAAAATATTAAATTTTAAGCTATAACAGCTCAAAATTATTAAGTATACAAATGTACATACATGAATATTTATGCACATACATACATACATACATACATACATACATACATACATACATACATACATACATACATACAGATATACATGCAGATATGAATGCAAAAACCCGGACATGTTTAGGTAAAACTTAAAGTACAGGCTTTGATATGCAACAATAACAAAAATAACAGCAAAAAGAGGGAGAATAACTAGTAGCAGAAAATGAAATAAAACAAATGCAAGAATAATATGTACCTTTAACGGAACACCGTCGCACAAAAACTTTTCCACCACCATCTCTGCTGTTTCAAATCTCTTACTCATTCGATATTCTTTCGCTCTTCACCATATTCTCAGTGAAAATATGAGATGTGACAGTTACAAGGGTCAACAACAGAGATGCTCAAGGGCAGGTTTTCGTATAATTGAAATGAAAAAGTACCACAGGGTCAAAAATTTAACTTTACTGCGTTTTAAACGTAAGAAACATACATACATATATAATAATTTTTCATATATTTAATTTTTTTTATTTATTTGGTTTAAGTCTATGGAAAGATTCCTTACAGATTCTTTAAACATAAAAACATGTTTTGATAACAAATATACGAATAAATAACTCAATTTGGGAACACATAATTCAAAACTTGTTATCCGAGTTCATACATTTACTGATTTAAGAATAAATTAACATTTATTTTAACCATTACAATGTTTAAAGAAAAGTCAATAAAATTATAAAATTCATTAAAATAACTGCAAAATCTTCTAAGCGAGTTCAACATGGCGAAGTTAGAGCGGCAAGTTGTAACATATAGCCGGGCGAAAGATCGTACAGAACATGGGGGCAGGTACCGTTATTGGTCATTTCTAAGATTAAACATAAAAGAAATTCTGAGCATACGACGGAAGAGTGCAACAGTATAAGTATGTCGTAAATAAGAAATGAGAATTTGTGCCGGGACAGACTCAATACGTTCAATATCTATATTATAGGGTGAATCACGTATATGCAACGGCGTTCTAATGATGTTTCAGTTGTAACTGGATCATTGAATTCCTTCCACCACCTTTTGATGAGATTAATTAATAGGCATCGTCATACCCAAACCCATAGTTACGTCAACTGACTTCAAATTGTAGCCACCAAGGAAGTAGAAATGAACAGTAATCTGTACTCCTGAAAATGGCCTAGTGTGTGAAAATGAGTTTTTGTGTAAAACGCAATTCAAGATCCCCTCTCTCTCTCTTGTTGTTTAATTGCTTCTGGTAAATCAACCTTAAACAGAATAAATAAATAAAGAGTTCACAAAAATTTTTCTTCATATAGCAGAAGTACAGATTGAGTTCCACTTAAAAGATATGAATTAAACCAACAATGATAATTATTGTTAACAGATATTTTTGAATTTATGCGTATTTTTTTATATTTGTATTTATGTATATTTATGTTATATGTTTAAGTCAATATAATTTTAGTTACAATTTGAACATATTGGTAATTTATAGAAAAGTTTTCTTTGCGATGGCCACTTACGTGGATGCGTACGTTAACGTTTCGTCAATAGGGTGGGGTAGAGGTGAAATGTTTCTAACTTTGGAATTTTACTTACAAAATTAAAATGCTGGAAAGTACATGAAATATGTTATAGAAGCGTATATCTGTATATATTTTTTATTGAGAAATGGTCAGGAAGAGTGTAGTCATATTCAATAACTTATATAGAGATAACGAAAACATTTGTAGCAAAGCAAAACAGGGAAATATCATTTAGTTGAGAACAGTTTCCTTTTTTTCGACTAAAGTCGGTTTGATAACCGTAAACTGCCACTTACAAAGAAATTTCATTGATTTAACAAACCCTTTTGTTGAGAGGAACTTCAGATTAGTTTCAAAATATCTTCGGAATGGCAAGATATTTTTTTGGACATCTTTGAAAATCTGTTATATTACAGATGACTTATTACGCGTCTTCAACAACTTTTAACTATTGCGTCAGTTTTTTTGTAGTTTAGGATCATTTTCAATTTTTGAAATATTTAGAAATGGCGCCAACATTGAAGTGAAAAGTAGTCGCAATTGAACATTAAATAAAAAACAGCAAGACAAGACATTTTGCATATTTTTCATGTCTTGCAGAGATAATTTAAACTATTAACTACAACAAATTGACAAATTGAACGAAAAACAGGAGTATTTTTAAGGCAAAGGCACCACCGAACGGTTCATTGAAAAAGTGCTCTTAAGCGAAGCAATTTTTCGTTGTGCCACAGAAACTGTTCAGAGTCGCCAAATGCCATTGACTCAAAGCCCACTTTGTACCTAATTTGGCATATCGCAGGGCTTAAAATTCTTTATCCCCATAGAAGGCCAGTTTCTATATGATGAGTGGAGCTGTAAAGTCACACACTGTGGCTTTCTGGCAAGGCTCCCAGCGAAGCCTCATTGAAACTGGCATAAGGATGTTTTTCAAACACCATATTGAAATATTGATGGAAAGAAGGAGTTTGTAAATAGAGAAACGTTTAAAAACTTATTTCTCAAAGGTTTTTCTTTACAAAAGTATAAATATTGCACAATATTCATTAAAATTTTATAGTAACGAAACAAAATGTTAGCAAATTTTTAAATTAGAAAAAACCACATATCTATTTTAGTAAAAAATACATTAAACTTTGCTTATCAAATTTGCTTTAGAAACTTATAAACATATGATTGTGTGTATGTAAATTTGTTAATTTCCCATAACAAAAAAAAAAACAAATTAATTTTTTCGCGTTATCCCTAATCGGACAAATCAGGAAAAGCCTTTCAATTGAATTTGAAATTTGAATTGCATTTGTTGTAAAACGACCACAATTCGGTGGCTTTAAATGCAGTTTAATGAGTTTTGCAATAAAGCGCAAATTGGTACCTCGTACCTGACTTTCATCCCTGGCACTTCTCTTTTCAATTTGGTTGCTGTTGCTTTTGTGTGTCGTGCAACAAACAAACATAAATATTGATGATGGTAAGGTTAAGGATGCTACTGGGATGCTGCATCAATGGGGTGGTGCGGCTTCAGCAGTTTCGAGTGCGTGCAGATGTTTGCGAATGCTACACACGTAGTAATTTTTAAGTTTGGGCTAAAGCCAACAAAGTATAACCACCAGAGGCAGCATTTATATGGCTCGTGTACCTTTTCAATAAAAATATGAGCCACACGCTCCAACACATACAAGCACACACGCAAGTTCACCCTGTGCCAGAACGTAATAAACTGCGAAAGCAGCAGCACTGCCAATATTCTGAAGGTATAGGTGAATGTACGCGTACAATGAAATATGATTTTCCTGTATCCATCCTCATGGACTCCAACACACATACATACATACATATGCATCTATATTCAAACACACTCGTATATAGAATGCGCTCAAGCCGAGTCAAAAAATGAGCAAATCTCGTTCTCTTGTGAGTAGAGCTCTTAAGATGTGAGAGGATGTTTTCGAAATGAGTGGCTTTTTTAGGTTTTCAGCACAAGATACCCTGGATATTTAATTTTTTTTTTTCATAAATCTTCCTTATAATGGAACTGCCTCCTTGTGTTAAATGTAGCAAGTGTTTGTATTTTAGAGTTTTTAAGCAAAATTTAAAAGTGTAGAATGAAAAGTTTTTGTAATAAGAATATGGGCAAATTGAAAGCTTTTTTATCATTGTTTTTCTTTTACTTTCAGGAAGTCTACTCGTTTGAAAACTATATACGCAAGTAGATATATAGAAAATAAATACCATATTGGTAACTAACTGGAATGGAAAGAAAGTTCTAAATTAGTTTCCCCACAGAAACCGCAAATCAAACGCAAAAATCACAAGATGTCTTAAAAAGTCCATGGAAGTACTTAAAGGGTTCCGTAGTAGAAGCGCAACAATTGCCTTTGGCTTTCTCCCAGCACAGAATCAAACTATTTTTCGCAGACATCATTTTCTAGAGCGGTACGAGATAGATGGCAGAAAGTTTTACACTGCAACTAATGAAATAAGTACGAGAAGTTTTTAAATAAAATTCGGGAAATTACAATACTTTTAGGGCTCATGCCAATCTCAAGCTTATCGTTTCCTTTTTACTGAAACGTTTATCATTTTGAATGTTCGTTAATAAGATGAGATCAAATTCTGCTCCTTGCATGTTTCTACTCGTAATGGAAT
The DNA here is from genome assembly GCA_932526305.1 of Epicampocera succincta. Taxonomy (NCBI): domain Eukaryota; kingdom Metazoa; phylum Arthropoda; class Insecta; order Diptera; family Tachinidae; genus Epicampocera; species Epicampocera succincta. The sequence continues at coordinate 43,945,539 of OW052037.1, read as the reverse complement.
AGTACTTTCCAACATTTTTGCAGCAACCATAGTATGCACTCTATGACAATGTGTATGATTGTTGCAAGCATTAAAAAGGAGTTTTCAATTGCTTGTTGGAGTAGATCATTTTTGAATGATATACATGACGAAATTTGGCCACCAATTATGTAAGAGATTTGATCACACTATGGACTGGTGAGCTTAAAGCTGGATCTGTGCAACAAAGTCACTGAAAATCAAGCCACTCAAATCCGTCACAGAATTCAACCATTCCATATTTCATACATGGATTCTTTACACAAATGAAAAATTTTGTTCTTGACATCTGCCTGCATTTATTGAAGACCTTGCACGTTCAAATGGAAAGGCAAAAATATAAACTAAATCCATGGACATGGACTCCTTAAAATATTTCTCAGCTTGCTCTCGTCGCTGGCGAGTTTAAGTACCTGAAGTTAATTTAATGCTGTTCAGGCATAATTTTTTCTAATTTATTTATTTGTTCGCCTTCTTATACTTAAATTCTACTCTCATAAAATTTAGATAAAATAAGGTTTGTTGTAACCTACATTTATAAATTACTTCAAGTACAATATAAAAAACGCCAACACAACTGCTAACGAACGTTAAAAAACACAGTTTGGTGCAAAAGAAAGTGCCATCACACCATCGCACCGGATGTCTTGTAAAGAAAAAGTTTAGATAAAAGCAGGCTTATGTGTGCACATGAGCAAATTAATATCTCGACATCTACACACAAATGCACTCGTATAAATATGTACTGTAGATACACAGACATACATACATAAATACATTTACGTTTAACATGGAGAAAAAGGAAAATCGTGCCGAAATTGATTTTAATCTATTCTCTTTATTTATACCGTTCGATTTAGATGGTAAATTACTTTAAAGAGGCGTTTTTACTCATTAGGCGGAAACTTTGTCTCATAAATTATGAATTAAAATTGCAAGAGGCTGGTATTACATATTGTATCTACATAAATTAATATAAATTTATGTCTGCATCATACACACACATACATACACACATTTTTCCAGAAACTTTATGTATGTTTTTCCTTTTGCATTTTTATCATTTGTGTTAAGAGTCTTACAACCTTTATAATTACTGAAGGTAAAAAATGTTTTAATAAGATGGCAATAAACGGCTTAAATTTTTAATTAACGTCTTAAAGCGGCTTCAACGGCGCTGAAAGAGAATGCAATGACTTAAATAAATAAATTCTAAGTTTTTGGCAATAAAAAGCGTAAGAGAAAAGCATGGATTCCATACTAAAAGATATTTTTTAGTCGAAAAAGTAATCCTTGTCTGTGAAAGTCTTTCGACTCCTGTTTTGAATCGGAGTAATTGAAATGGAAGTGGCCTAAGGCTGCCTAAGGATATGGATAGTCGGCGCCATCGATAGCTGCAAAGCTAAAACAAGAAAAACTATCGGAATAGCTTGACATTGAAATATTTCCAAAACAAGAGTTTGCCATTTTTGGAAATTGGGATAAACCAAATGTCTTTGGTCCATCCGACAAGTAAAGTTTCCCAAGATAATCTTAAAATCGAACAAATTCATTGCACAACATAAAACATGCTTTTAAAACTAAGTTAATAAACACTCTATATATTCTAGTTTTATAGTTGTTAAAAAGGGCTTTATAGTTAAACAAATTTTACAATAAGAGCGACTGATGCCACTTACATATCCAAAAACAATAACTGAATCATGGAAACAATGATTATCCCAAAATCCATAAGGTCCAAGCACCAGTATTAACAAAAGCTTTAAACCTCTTGGTTAACACAAAAGTTACGATCTTATTCTGTTTAGTACGCAGTTTTTAAATGTAGGACCACCAACGGTTTTCGATACCAGCAGAAAAGCAGCAGCGATCTCAAAGCTAATATTCGTACATCGCATGAAAACTTTTGCTTTCAGATTATTTGTGGGAGCACGGAAAGTGGCAATAATCAAACTTAAATACCTGCATACATATTTATATTTCATTCAAACCGCAACTAAAATGTCAAATCGCATTGAATAAGTCACACGACAAATAATGATACAAAGGACTGCCCGATTTGAGAAAAAAGCTTTGTTGGGCCGAGCGGTAAGTAGTTAGATTTAAAAACGTAAATTTTCTCACAAATATTGCTGCCGGCAAAAGAACCCTGGCATTTCATCATTGTTTGCAAAAGTAGTGCAATTATTTGTCCAGCGAAATACTTATAGTTAAATAATTCCAAGTAAAATCGGGTTTATTTACAATAATTTAGATGGCTGCTATACCATTCCATGTTTAAGAGCAAAACAGTTACTAAGCAATAAATTATAAAACAATTATAACTATTATTTTTATCACATCACATTTGCTTCTGTTTTTATTGCTTATGGTTTTCGACATTTCCTTGGCCACAGGGTCGTGAGGGGAGTAAATGTATATAATAAACAATCAAACCTTTAGAAATCCTCGCTGTTGAGTTTGTCAACTTCGGGTTTTGCATACGGCGAAATAATTCTCATTAATTCTATAATTCAGAGAAGTTCACAGAAAAATTATTCATAATTATACGTTATTTTTCGACAGAATAATCAATGAAGCTCTTTTTTAACAAATCAGCACAAATTCAGAAACAGAAATTTGCTTAAATCAACATCCATAAATATAAAAATTAAAATAAATTCTCACAAATCCAAAAAATACATACTACATACATACATATGTACATATTTACGTACTTATGTATGTATGTTGTATTTCTAGATATTTATTTCCCTTTCTATTTTATAAATTTTAAGGTCAATGTAGTAAAAATTTAAGATAAAGAACGGAAATTGTATTTTACAATATTTCGATGACACATACAATTCAGTACAATGCTGCCACGCACGTAAAACAAAAGCAACTCAGTGCCACAGCTTTGGAAAAATGAGTGAAAATTGCTTTAAATGAAATTGCTGAACAAAAAAGAGAACACTGCTGCTCAAACAGGTCCCGGGCTTAGCTAAAACCGGCCCGGGTAAGTTATACAAAAGAAAAGCACAAAGAACGGAAATTCTAGAAAAAATAAATAAATTAAAAGCCGGTTGCCATAGAAATTTAGATCAAAGATGAACCAGATAAATACAGCAACAGCGTCTGTAGTAATTATACTATGGAAACTCATACAAACACATCGAACAAGTCAAATGCTAAGAGAGAAAGAGAACTAAAGAATCTTTTAGAGAAAACATTTAACCCAACAGACCAGTTCGTTGTTTACGGGAAATTTTTTTCAATAAAGTACTAAAATGATCAGCCATACAATGAAATACGAATACAAAAAGGAAGGGGAGAGACATTAGACGACCTAAAAAATTAAATTTGAAGTGTTTAGGTGCTTCCAATGCAGCACCGAGAGTAGTGGATTCACAATCACAGCATTTGATGCAGTTCTTAGTATAGAATGTTTGGCTGACCATAAGCTGCTCAGGCTGGGGAATGTACTTTTAAGTGCTGATTCGAAATAACATAATAATTTTGAATCGTCAAAAATCTTAATATTGTACAAAAAATAATACTTTTCAAGTCCGGCCAGAGCTACACAAAAATCGTTCTGCGAGTGCTATATTGATAAAATCGTCTGTCTTGCGATAGCATGGCAACAAGTTTATCTCATCTTCTCGGACGAGTATGGCCGCCAAAGTTAAGGAAGAAGGTTTGTACTCGTATATTATTCAAGCTGCTGGCATATCATATTCCAACAGAGATGTATTTAGGTTTTTGTGAATTCGTGAAAATTTTATTTTGACGCCTTTAAATATGCGTATAATAGCGTGTATAACATTTGAGATGAGAAATTGCTCCAGGCCTTAAGCTATTCTCGTACTAAATTGGCAACTTAATCTTAATCACTCGTAATTTGGAACAAAACTCTTGAAAGTTGCCTCCATTCACTATTAAGACCCAACCCTGTCACTATTAAGAAAGTAGTTAAAAATATATTACCCATATATGGTTTGTAGGATATTGTATTAGACTTGGAATGAAATCAATTCTAAAAGCATCAGATTTATCTGCATTTTGCAGTTTTGATGTTTTTTGTTTCAAGAATCAGTTTTTAAGAAAATTTTGCAGTTTTGGAGCCATATTATTTTTAACAAATTTTCTATTTACTTTCAACTTTTTAATTTCTGAAGTCTTGAATCCAAAAGGTCAAACGAATTATTTCTACAAAAACCAATGGAAAAAGCCCCTCCTAATAAAGTCCCTTTTCATTTGGCTGCTCAATTAAGGGAGTTTTTTAACTGAGTCATAGATCAGTTAACAGGGTATCGGTTAAATGATTTTAGGCTAAATAGCTCCAAAAACTATGCATTTTTAGAAACAAACTCAATTTGTGAAACAGTGGAGAGGCTTTATTACGAGAGGTGTTATTACGTTATGTTTTTCTACATTGAGCCTAATTTTGTGGTTTGAAATATAATTCATACAATAACTTCCTTTTAAGCCCTCTTCTTTGCTTCGTTTACTTATATATGTGCATATTTATATGTATATAACAAAATCTAGCTTTAATTAGGCTTTATTTATGAAAAGCTTTTTATGTCAAATTTGCAGATTTTGTAAAAAAAGTTATGACGACGCTGACCGGAAAGGGACCTTGGAGTTTCAGTACTCTTTTACAATTACTCTGTTTAAAAGAAAATTAGGAGAAAAATTGTTAAAATACTTGTTATAAGTATGTTTATATGTATTAAAGATTAAATCTAAAACGTTTTAATTATTTATCGTTGCGAATTTTTTGTTTCATTTTCCAAATATATAGTATCTGTCACTTCAATACCATTATGTTACAAACGTGACTCTTTCTCTCTCTCTCTAATGCCCATGTAGCGCTGACACTGTATTTTTTTCTAATAGTTAGAAAGCAAAATTTGAAGCAAAACCACTTTACCTTGCAACACTGTAAATCAAATGCACCATCGCTTATAACGAACACTGGAAACTTAAATAATGCGCCGGTTGCACTTGAATGCAAATCTTATAACAAACAATTTGCTGAAGAGTCACTTGCCCAATTACTTGTACTTGTACACTTATGCCAAAACATTCAGCAAGTACCGTATATTATCACTACTTTATCTTATTAAATAATATATGCATCTCCCTTTGCCGCTATAGAATTACTTTTGTTGTAGCGCTGCCACCTTGCAGAACTAAATGCCTGCCGAAATATCAAAACAAAACAGAATTTCAGAAAACATGATATCTTGTGTTTATTGCATTTTTTGTTTATGTTTATTTGTTTTTCATCTACAAAATCAAAAATGCCTCAAACAAAAATTTATTGCGTAGAGGGATCTCAGTTTATCTTGTATCAAAATTTAATATGAATACTGATGTGAAGCGGTTTTATTTCGAGTGTTCGCTGGGTTATAAAATAAGTCTATGTACGCATTTGGTTAATTTATAACGGTAATTGCACAAATGTTGGTGAGATCAAGAGCCTGTTAGGGGAGTATGAGTGAAAGTTTATTTCACCAACAAATACATGACAACAAAGATGCTGCAAAGCAGTCGCTGTGTGTGTGCGTGTCAGCGATTTTAAAATATACAACGCAAAGCAGAATTTTGAGTGAAATTAACAATTTAAGTTCAGCTCTCAGTTTACGTGTGCGATGCATGTTTTGTTGTACGTGTGTCTTTCTATGTATTCTTGCACTTACACATTGAAGTTGGGCTTCTATCCGAAAGGGATGCTGTTCATGAGCATCAGTGGTGCTGCTTTATGTGAGTTTGGTTGAGAGCGTTTATATACTTGGTCCATTACTGTGTGTGAAATTAGTATATGAGTGTTGGTGCCGCCATTTAAAATTACCGAAATTGGGGTTCGCTACAACAAACGTTATTCGTAGTAGACGTTTAGGCGTCAACTAGTGCGCTTGGTGCGCTTTAATATTACGGCTGTGCGCCGTCGAGGACGTCATATATACCAGTAGCGTTTTTTTTTACCTACAATCACAACAGATTCTCTATATTATAATTCAGAAAAAAATTAAATATTCTGTGTGCAAGAAAAATCAAAGCAATCCATAAAAGAAAAAATGAAACAAGTAAAAAACAGCAAAAGTAGAAAATTAAAAATTAAAGGGCATGAAAATGAAAGAGGCAATCACCACTGGAGGAAAGCAATAACAGTTTTTGGGTAAAAAGCAAAAAAACTTCCAATTGAGACGCAACAAGAGCAGCGCTTCCTTTTTATTTCTTTGTTCCCAGCAACATTGAGAAATAGAAAACGGACTTCTGCATGTAGTTGCAGGAGAAAGGACGTGAGGCCGCCTATAATGACTTAAAAAATTTTGCAATTTTTAAAAACGCGCTTCCATTTCTAAATAATTTTAATTGTGCCAAAGAATAGCATTTAAAAAAATTTATTTTTGCAATGAAAATGAAAACTGTTGTTGCTTTTCGTTTCCAAAAAGTGCAAATTTGTGCTTTCTTTGTTTCCAAAAAAAAAGCAAGAAGAAAAATAATATGACTCTATTCAATGAAAATAAAAACATAATGAAATAAAAAGAAACTGATATCGATCGTTAGTCTGAATCCAAAGTTGTGGTTGTGTGTTATGCAACGATTTTAAAACGAAAGTTCGAAACGTTATTTTTTCTCATTATTCTGGGTATGTAATCGATGTTGTAATGCAAGATAAAATGTAATCGGTGTTGTGCTTGTAGTGCTTGTGTATGTGTTTGTAATCTTAATATAAGTAATTGTTTTTTGTTTTAAATAATTTTAACTTGATGTAGTAAAAAAACCGAAACAAAACATCGGCGGAAAATTTTAACTTTCAAACAAAAGACACATACATATATATTTTATTTGACGAACTCTTAATTTCTTTGAAACTATTTGTGGCTTATTTTATCGACTTAAACTACTGCAATAATATATATGAACGAATTTGCCAGACAGACACATAAAGTTAAATATTTAATTAGGGATTAAAATATTGTTTTCGAATTCGAAATTTCCGAGCATTTTCATACCTACAGTTTCTCCCAGTTTTATTATTTGTTCTGCAGCTCATACATTTCGTTTCATACTGAACACTGCCAAACTATTGAAAATTATGTATAACAAATATTTTAGGAGTAACGCCTTCCATAAGAGAGGGAGCCGAAAGTTAAAGAAAAGCTTTTCATACATTGTTCTATGGAACATTTTAGAAGTAAGACAAGAGAATCAGCCAGGGACACTATCATTTCCTGCAATTTTTATTCAAAATTATATTGCAGTGACTACGTGAAGAATACGTGCAGTGAAGAAGCCCACACTTTTCCAAGACGCAAAATTTTTTAGCCACTTACAAATGTCATAAATCGTTTAAAACAGGTGGTAACGAGGAAATGTTTGCATGCAAATTGCGGTGGTTCAGCGGCCTGTACAGATTACGTTTCACGCTTATTCGCAAATTAAAACGTTCGGCGAATTAATATTTTTCGAAATCAAAAATCCATCGCATTTTGTAAAGACGGAAAATGTCAGTATTCAATCGAGTACAACATGTTTCGGTCGGGTGCTAGAATAGATTTTCTGTTATTTGGGGAGGCCAAAAAGGGGAACAAACCCGGGTTTCATTTGTTTTTAATGTATGTAATTGTTTATGGTATTGGAGAATTTATTTATATCGAACAGTTTAGAGTTTGAGTATATTTTTAATTGAGAGAGATATAACCATAAAATACAACTTTCATTTGCCTGGATTTTACAAAATTTATTATGTAATAGTCGAAATTCCAGAAATATCACATGAAGTTCAATTTAAAACCGTAATAGTTCTTTGAATTAGAATCTTTATTTTACAAAAGTGAATGTACAGCGAAGCAGATGTACATACGTGTACGAAATTTAACTCTGGGCATTTTGAGCCTTAATTATTACAGGGAATTGCCAATTGGGTTATACCTGAACACGACAGCTGCTACTGGTATTGACACATTATGAAACGTCGCAACTTATCTTATGACGCAAGTTTATAAAGTAGATTTTATTGACCGAATTGCATGAAATGTAGATTGTTGTTGTAATATCATCCATTTTCAATGAGAATATTTAAAATTTTATGGGAGAGCATTACCAGCGAGTCTTCGTCTGCTGATGCTGCATGTCATTTCGATATGATTGTGTTAAAAGCACGGACAACTTCCTTATTATATTAATTGTTATCCCATAGAAATTATAACGATAGAAACTTATAGTGAAACACGAAAAAATTTGATTTTTAATGAATTGCTACGCCATTAACGTTTAAATTTGATCGTCAAAAGATCTTGTCGGTCTACAATATTCATGATCGCAACGTTCATGTGTGACATTTTCTAATGTGACTTTGAAGCAAATTTTTTTTTACATATATGTATGTGTATGTTAATACTATCTATATACATACATATTTACTTTTCAAACAGGGTTTTCCCGGCGTTTGATCAATTAAGATCCATAACTTTTAGACATAAGTTTTACCATTTAGTTCTTAAGATGCCTCAGCTCTTCCGAAATCTAGAACTACGTACATATATACATATAGTCATGTATCTGTAAACGTGATTTGAGGGGGAAAATGATGAAAATAAGCAACTTTGTTCCTTTCAGTTTGCTAGCAAATGGACGACAATAGCTTCTTGGTTCCATATACTATTAACACAAAGCTTCCGATTGATGCTGGCTGGACTTTTGTCTCTGCGTAACGAAAACTGTCGCCCTTTCTTGTGCAAACTCGCTCTTAGAGATTTTAAGAACTAAAAAATTATTTTGTCTCCTATTATAGTATTTTTATTGCAACAAACGTCGGCAATAGTCCTCTTGCACTCACTTATTTGTTAAAACATAAATATCTACTAAAACCAAACAAAATTATTGAGCAAAATCGTGGTGCGTTTAGTTTAAACATTTCTCCAATTTTTTTCGAACAAATAAATCGATAAATCGATGAAATTTTTATTCGAGTGCCCATCAACAATATGACGATTAATGCATAAATACTGATTTATTTTTGTTATTATTTAAATAAAACTTCTGCTAATCTTTTTCTAAGCAGCATGAAGAGCATTCTTTGTCAAATTGCCTGGCCCACGCGTACAGATGTCGTCAGCATTTGACGTTTCTTATTCATTCGATATTGCTAAAAATAGGTACATGAATATTGTATGTGATTTTGATGCAATATTTAAATTTTAGGTCACACACGAGTCAATATCAGGTGTTTTTTTTCTGAACGAACAGACACAACTTTAAGATTCAAGAGCTCTAAGTCCTTTTTCAAGTTGTTGTTACTCGTACTCCGTAGTCTCGACGAAAATTTTCAAACACTAAATTTTTGGAAACTGTAAAAGTCGCACTCCATTCTCCTTGATGTCATATCATCTATGAGTCAAAAGTGTAACTTCAACATGCGGAAATGATAAGGAAATTTTTGACTTTAGCACTATTATGTGAATTATTGTGCGATTTTGTGAAGATTTTTTAATTGTAAGTTTTCGTAAATATATTCTCCATGGCGGCAAGAACCAAAATTTCTTCTGATGCAGTTTGAGAAGAAAAGTTCCTTATTTAAATTATACAGGTTATTTTAAAGCTGGTGAACAAGTTTCAAGACTCTCTGAAGCCCGGTTAAATAACTTATTATATAAATTTCAGACCTTTAATATGTTTTTATTTGATACATTCACTCAAAATCAGGCAGAACGTTGACTTTCGATATCGTGCGATCGAGCAAGCAGCTTCTGTGCGTAATTCACTGGAGTATTTGTCCATATCGGTGCTTAATTTTAAAATACGACATTTCAGAATGGGCTTGCTGTCTAAACTTAATTCCGTTGTTTAGTTATCTTTTTAAGCAGCGAACTGAACGAACCTTAAATTTATTGAATTTATGGAAAATTTTTTACTATAACACCTTGTACAAAAAAACTGAAATTCCAAAGAAAACAAAAGTTTCAGGATGCGGGATTGAAAAAGCCCTTAATTTTTATGTGACGATTAAATGACAACTATTGGCTCTTGGTGTTGCTTCCATTATAAAAATTGATTTGACTGATTTTTGGAACAGTGCTGAACTATTTTGCTCTACACAGTGCTACGATGAAAAGCTAAATTCCCTGTTTGGGGGACCTTAATTTTATAAAATTATTATTATTAAACATATGTAAATACAATCATAAGAGATGGAGCTTCGTGTAAATTTTTTGGTTAGGAAAATTTTCAAAGTAATAATATGAATGAGGAGAGGAACTTCTAGGCCCCTTTCCTGCGATTACCGTTATATATAAATTTTAAAATCCGAAAAACTTGAAACAAGAAATATATAAACATATATCGAAAAAAAAACTCTAATAGAAAAGTCTAATCAATATGAAATAGGAAGCCATTGCAGATTTAGCAGGCAGGCACGCAAGCACATAAATCTGAAACGGGGATAGAGAGGTGCAACAAAGAAAGTGATTTGAGAGTAATTTCTGAATACGCGTTAATCACAGTTTTAGTCAATGCAAAAAAATATTAAAAAATATATGTATATGTGCATATATAGTTTTTTATGATGGTGATGTAAACGCTTTATGTGCAGAAGTGTGAGTGCACTCACACATCTATGGATGTGTATGTACTTAAGCAAAATTTATACATACAAACGGACTTGTGTATTTGTGTGGCGCGTGTGTATTTAAAAAATGTTCAATCCAGAAATACAAACGATGACTGTTTGTATGGAAATATAACGGCAAAATAAAAACAGAAATCAAAATCCACAACACGAGCACATCGAGAATCATGCGTCGTAAACGAAGTCAAGGACCGCACCCAAAATCAAATATGTATACGATTTTACGATTGCTTCGCCGTTTTGTCATGCTGTTTCTCTTATGTATTTTGTTTCGTGTGTATGTGTGTGTGTGTGTGTGTAGTAGTAGTAGTAAAGGACTATTAAGTTCCAATCTTTGTATATATGTATTTGTATATATTTGTATATGTTTGTATGTGTGAAAGCCCATAAATACGTGTATAAGCTTTAAGTTTTTTTTTTTCATTTTGCAATTTTATGACAACTATTGGAAAAAATACACACGCACACACACACGTAAGATGGACGTTTGAAATCAAGTGACTGTGTTGTCGTGAGTTTGTGTGCGTGATTATGTGCAGGCTTAAATAAATCAGCAAGTGTATTTGAGTGAAATGGTCATAAAAAGGAAAATCCAGCAAACAAAGAAAAAAAAAAAGCAAAAAAATGTACAACAAATATATGTATGTACATACATTTATAATGAATTAAACTACCAACAACGCCATAAAAATGAGAGTCGTAATACTAAATAAACAGATGGCTGTTATTGCTGCTGCCGCTGTTGCAGTTGCTGTTGCTGCTGCTGTTGCTGTTTGAAAAACTTGCACACAAACAAAAAGTGAGTGTAATTTACAACTTTCATTTTACAGCTTCATTAGTGTGTATCTCATCTAAATCTGTATATGTGTGTGTATGTGCATGTGTATGTGTTTGGTAATATTTGTCAATCATGTATGAACATAAGTATGCAATAAACTTGTCTGTTTTTTTTAGAGAAGAAAAAACAACAGGACGCATATTTGTCCCTGCCACTAATACACTGCAACAAAAGTTAACAGTAGCAAGCATCGACTTTTACTATTAACAAAGCGAATATGCATATTAAAATAGTTTCACTAGAAATATCCTGTGGTTATTACAACTCTGTTGGCTCGTTTCATTTTCGTCGTCGTGCTACCAACTGATTTAATGTTTTGTGAACGGTTTATGTAAGAAAAATATTGCAAAATCAGTAGCAGCAGTTCTACTAAATACATCCATCATTCGTTCGTTTATTGCCAACAATGAAAAACTCACTTATACTCTGGCGTTTTCATCCTGCAATGAATACATGTACAAAATGCACTTGAATCTTTTGTCTGAAATATCTGCTGCTGTTTTTTTTTTTTTTGCATTTTATTTTAATTTATATTTTTTATTTTGAATTTACTCTCGGTTTTATTTTCTATAAAGGGTTCTTTTCAATTTTGCTGGTTTTTTTTTCTTTTTCTTTTTGTTTTTTTAATTTTTATGGAAGACACTGACTTTTTCGTTTGTCTGTGGCAGGTTTCTTTGTTTTAATAAAATGTCTGGGTTTTATTTTATTCTGAATAGGGGTTAATGTTTTAATAAATTATTCAGCCACTTAAATACAAGTTGTTGTGATGATGAAAATCTCCAAGACACACAAGTGGCTTTAAATGATTAAAAGCAAAAATATTAAATGAGAAAATATGTTATTATTAAATTGTAGAAAGTGATTTGGCAGATTTTCCGGAAAAAAAAGGGGAAGATTAATGAAATAACTTTTTGCCGGCATTTTTGAGGGCTCAAAGAAAAACTGTGGTCCATAGACAATACCTGAAATACTAACTGGAAGTATTCATGTTTCAGATTATTGATGAGCAAATTCAAATGAAAAACCATTTTGTAGTTCTCAAAAAGGAAAAAGGAAATGAAATGAAGTTTCTTCAAACTGTTTAGTTATTTTGTTCATTTGTATTTTTTCTAATAATGTACGAGGGTATATAACTGGAGCTTTCGAAATATTGAGAACTAAGTGATAAATATTTAATATAAAACGAAACGGTTCACCAGATCAATTAATTTAAATCAATAGTTTTCGTGTATCTTCTTATTTTGGTTATTGCCTGAAGGGGCTATTCAAATAGATAAAAGCAATTGGCGTGTTACTCTCTTGCAATTGATTTCTAATCACATCTCAACGTGTGAATTTAAAGTGTGTTTTCCGGCCCCAAAATACGAAACTAAAACATTTTAGCGTTATCTTAAGCAACAACTACTTCATAGCAAACGTTTAAGTCAGAATAAATCAAAACTGCAGCCCGACGTTTTTAGCATAAAAAATTATTTTCTCCGCTTCCATTTTTAGAATTGGGAAATGAACAAGTTCAAAAATAAAATTATTAATTACTACGGATTTAAAGATCCGCTGTCTTAGTCTGTTGCATTAAAGAATGAGTTTGACCGTGAATCCAAATCGTGGATAGAAATGATGGAAAAATAATGAGAGATAAACTTTTTGAAGTATCATGTATCGGGACAGGCCAAAGCCATGTACGGGACAATCTCTCTGTATGTAGATGTTTTTGGTAGTAAAATAGGAGTATAACGCAATTTGTGTACGGATTTTTTATAATCGCTTAAATGTAGATGTTTATTCTCATAACGATACAAACATTCAACTTTATAATAAATTATCTTTGAAAACACGATGAGAATAAGAAGAAAAACATTGTACAAATCCCGAGTAGTTTTCTCTATTGTATTATTTGTATTACCAAACATTTGAAAAACAGCACCCAAATGTTCCAACAAATGGTATAACTGTTGAACACAAATAAATTTTGTGTTCCCGAAAACCGCTTAAAAATATATTAACAAAAATGGTTTAAAAATATTTCTCTTATTATTATTATATTAATAATTTAACTTCAGTGAGTTTTCGTGATCAGAAGATGTTAATACTCATTGGACTATAGCAGCCACCGGTTTCGGTGATGTCCTGACTAAAGCTGATCTCATTGAGGTACTCGTGCGGACCAGAAAATGATGATGATGAAATATAATTCAATCCACGGAATTTAAAACAAAATTTGGTTTTGTTACTGTTTCTGTGGTTACTACAACTTTTGTGAACACAACAAGTTTTCTATAACAATTTTCTTTTTCTTGAATTTAAATGAATGTGCGTAGAGATTTTTGTAAGGCGAATCTTTTCCCACGTATAGGGAGAAATCTATTTTGTTGTCAGTACACGTGCAAGTTTTTGGAAAAATTTGCTGACAATTCCGGGCCAAACGGTAATTTTTAATAATTTGTGGATTTGTAAGCATTTATGGTAAGACATGTTTTTATCACAAAAATTAATCTGCTATATTGTCATTACTAATTTATTGACAAGTATTCGGCCTCAGTAAAAAAAACTGTCATATTGGGACTTATATTTGACATATATATATATATGTCAAATATAACAGTTAATGGCTCGATATTTTTGTTCGCTTAATTAAAAAACTGTTGAAAGACAACGTTACTGACATCAAGTTGCGAAGTACCAAATTATACTTCAAGCTTTCAGCTATTTTTAATGTTTTTTTTTGAGACGAATTATTTTGTGGATGACTTTTTGCTTCTAGCTGAATCAGTTCCAGAAATGCGTAAAAAATTCAAAAAATTTTATACATTTTTATACGAATATCCAAAAATGCCTTCTCTATTTTATTCATTTAGTTCGTTTTTGGCATTTGGAAATTCTATTATACATACATATGTATGTATTTATGTATGACGCAAACATGAATATCGATATTTCATTATATAAAATGGCAAAATATAACTACTAGTAAAATGTGTCTCCTAACACTAACAACATACATGTCAATAAAATTCTGTATGGTTAGAAAGCCCATTAGCATTCCATATCGCAACATATAAATTCAGTAGCTTGTTGGTCAGTTCTTCTAATCTGCTAAGAGAGTTTTGTTTAACAAACAATTTCTCTTACTCAGATGTCCTGAAAAGCGAAAACTTGATATATATTAATTTTTTGCTAAAAAGCTTTCTGAAGCAAAACGAATTGGGATTATTGCAATTTAAAAATTAAAATTCGGGAATATTTTTGTACGAGAGTCGAGTTCATTAGGGCGGACCTAGTGTGACTGAGGCATCGTTTTAGTTATCCAAATCATCTTCAAATTGTTAACTGCACAATGAAACCGTATATATGTATGTATGTATGTAGATAAATTTAGATATGCACCAGTTTCATACATCTTTCAAAAATCTTAATTGTACTCTCTCAAAAAATCTGCTTGGCAGTCAATGCAATTCAAATTTTATTAAACTCTTTGAGCACCGCATCAAACTAAAAAATCACATACGGTCTGAGCAAAACTTGAAAAAAATCGAACTTTCCTGTAACAGAGTCACTGAGGGAAACGCATTCCCAGGATGTCTACTGCATAGATGCTGCATTGGATTAACAGAAGAACTTCCCTCTAATACAATAGTTTATGTGATGCGTTTGAAAGTTGCCAGATTTTGTTATATATATATAAGAAAATACAATGGGGCAACTATGCGTAGCAGCGTCTCACA
Source organism: Epicampocera succincta (assembly GCA_932526305.1). Lineage (NCBI taxonomy): Eukaryota > Metazoa > Arthropoda > Insecta > Diptera > Tachinidae > Epicampocera > Epicampocera succincta. The sequence goes on along the minus strand of OW052037.1, from coordinate 43,930,340 downwards.
AAGTCGGGACACTTCTTTAGGGACATGAAAAATATGTGCAGTGGAGCGAAGATCACTCGATATTTTCCCGTATAATTCTTGTTTGCTGCCCTGCAAATACCCAGCTCTTATACATGTTAACTGTGTTGTAATTTACAGGTATTAAAATGGATCCTGTTCGCGTAGAAAACATAAGACAGAGTGTTCAGTATACAATGAACGTAAATCGCAGGGAGCCCCGATTTTAGACACAAGATTTCGAGCAAAATCTACTTACTTATTTTTGCCGTTTTTCCCATATAAAACAAAATATACCTTCTTACAAGATTTTGAGATAATCTAGTATTCTCAATCGAGAATTATATGGTAGTGCAATTGTGGGTTTTCTAAATTATACTAAAAAACCACCAGTCCAGTGCAGCGGACAAACAACAAAAATTGTTTTATTAAATTGTTTTGTCATCCAATTTATTTCGGATTGGATTGAATTCTATGAGAACGGGGAAAAACACAAAATCTTACATATTTTCCAGTTTTGTTCGTTCCAGACTCAGTTTGATAGTACAATTTTAATCTGCATTTTTTATTATGCCCCCAAAAATCCAGTGTAAACGAACGGGATTTGGAGCAAATAAATATTTCAAATGTAATCTACTAGATTTTAAGGGGCTGCAAGAAATTTACAAAAATAAAATAGTAAATATATAGTAAATGTAAATGTTTTCCACTTGTAGACAATTAAATCGCCTCATTGAATCGGAAGTCAAAATTTAATTTCATAATAAAATTTTAAATATTGATTTTCTTGTTCATACATATTTTATGCATAATTTCTGCTCAAAAATATAAATATCCTTTTATGTGCTTTAATACTTATACATACATATGTACGTTTGTAAGGATTCTTACACAGTAACATCCATACATGCATATATATGTACATAAATATATATATATATATTTCACTCCTATACCATCAACTTTATCGATTTTCTGCTACTCTGCATTAAAAATAATAATAAAAAAATCAATGGGGTAGAGAAGATGACTGAATGACTGAATGACTGAAAAACGACATCAGCCTTTGTTTGTGTGGTTCGTTGAGCAAAATAACGAGGTTATTTTATAATATACAATAACCTAATGCTGCTACATATTCATTTCTGTTTTTCTTTATACATATGTATGTACATATTTATATCCAAATGTTTATATACGGGTATAGAATTAAGAGTAACAATATCTGTACGTATAGTAGCGTTAAAATGTCCTGTTTGTTCAAAGACAAGGAAATTAAGAAGCATCATTTTATCACCTCAGTTTGGAAAACGGAAAAAGTATACCCGCCTACCGCCTACCGCCTACCTCGCAAACATGTATGTATGTATGTACTTATACGCATGTCCAACTTTACTTTTCGAATTCAAAGCCGAATAGATGAAAATTATTATGGCATGAAAAAAGAATTACACAAGTTTCTATATCGACGTTAAGATTAATTTAAGCAAAATATATGCCAGAACAGAGATGTTAATTGCAACGCATTTTAAGACGGTAAAATGCCAGATTTTCTTTTTCTATACGTGTATCCCGACAATGCCTTAATTCGATGCGACTGCGTTGTGTGGAGCTCGCAGATATTCGCATGTGCTGTTTGCAGAACACGAATGTGCCCTCGGCCTAGAAAAGGAATTTTCATAACAATTTTCCTAATGTTTAGACTTAAAAGAAGAAGAAGAATAATAAACTATTTCTATAAACGCTGTGGCGATTGTAAACCGGTGCCATGAAATTCACGGCAAGAGCCATAGAAAAGTTTTTCTACTGCACAACAAACAATTTACGGATACATATTTGATATAGTTTTTTGAGATTTTTACTTAATTTAAGGAAAAATATTTCCCTATATTCGAACAATCGTTATATTCATTATTTTCTGTGTATAAATTCACGCAAGCATTGAGCACACGATGTGCAACCGAACTAGAGTTGGGCAAGTGATCAAAGAGTGTTAAATATATTAAGTTCACTTTCAACGTTTGACCTTGAAATTGGCCTGGGTAAGCAAATGAAATGAACATCAAAAGTAGCCCTTCAGATCCATTTTTATGGCCAAAATGTGTTCTATATATTGTACTTACAGATGTGTGTACATGTGGGGAAAAAAACTATCTAAATGTCATATGTTTTAATGAACAAAAAAGCATTTAAAGTAAAAGAGTGTCGTAAGTACCAGCTTTTGCTGAAAAATTACAAGAAGTACAATTTCTATGCGTATGTGTATGTGTGTGTGTAAGTGTACCAGTGTTTTAATAATTGAATACACCGGCCTCTCCAACATTATCGAACACTAACGTGCGCCAACTATTTGAACATTCAATGGCCCAATTATGACATGTGGGAAATCACTGATATGAGCAATAGATGAATTTGATGAGATGAATACTCTCCGAATCAGTTTTCCGCCCTGCTGGCGCATGATGTACATTTTTAATATAAAATTCTTTTAAATTAAATTTAACGAATAAGCGCCAACAATATATGAAAACCGTGTATAGAAAATGAAGTTGCGGTTAATTTGTTTTCAAATTGTTTTTAGCAGGTTGGCGAATTTTCAGTAGGAAAATCGTCGTCAAAAATGCTAAATCATGTAGCAGCACTCGACGTGAAGGATGAATTCAACAACCGTTAAGTTGCTTGAGCCGCCAGCAGTCAGCTTTCATTACTGTTACTGTAGCAACTACATGGAAAATCATCTCCAATCCCTACGGAACGATTTTGACTGTGAATCAGTCCTAGGGCGGGCAAGTACTTTGCCTTTATCTACGAAGTGCCATATATCGGATTTGATTACACATTTTTTTCTTCTGAAGGACTGACACTAAGAAAACAACATGTCTGGGCTATGAGCCATCTTAACTCTTTTTTTTCATATAATTTGGAGAGAAATTTTGGGTTACGGTCCAATGAAAAGTTTTCAATGGCAAATTAATTTCGAATCTGAAGATTTGTTGTTCTTGCGAGATTTTATGTTTAAGATAGTAAAATATACCTTTCGAATCATATTCACCTGATTTTATAATTTTGTAGGTTAAATACGATTACATTTGATGAAAAAAGTTTCCCTTAGATGCTGCTTTTCCATAGCTATAATTTCAAGTTCTTAAAGTTGAAGAAATTATATTAATTTGGCAACAACTTTTCTCAAAATTTACATTAGAATGTTATTAGTTTGTACTTTCGAAGTATTACACTAAACGTGTGAACACTTCTTCCGTACCCAACTTATCACAACATTTCCTATGTCTGTAATATCGAAGCCAAAGAATTAATAGTCCCCCAGAACTTGGTTACCAGTTGTGTGGATGTTATTATTGCTCTTAATTTAATGCTTTGATCGATCATTCACACTCTCAGGCAACATCTGCCGTCCAATTCAGTGAGTGGCCTTAAAACAGCTGATGTGGAATGCAAACAATAGAAGGGATCTGGGATCTGCCTGCCAGTCTGCACTATTAGATGCAATAGACGTTAATGATTGAATAGAATTGTAAGAAAAGGATCATGCCGAATCTGCTCATAAGCAATTATTTACTCTCTTCGAATTTCTCTCGCTTTTGTACACATACGAATACTGAACTGAAAATGTGCGCATAAATATAATGGTGAATGACCTCAGTAACGAAATCAGAGAATGTCGTCCTTATGTAGCGTTAACTGAGGGTAAAAAACAGAACAACAGAACAAAAAAGTCACGGGACAAATTCTTGTTCTTGTATTTTTGTGTGTGTCGCTTCAATGGGCTTTGGTTTATTGAAGGCAAATCAGCTGCTGCGTACAACATTGCATTTGTTCAGTTTTAGCAACAAACAAATAATTTAAAAATTACGGGTTTTCTGTTAAAAATTATATTGATTTCTAAGTTAATTCATTTCAAGGCATAAATTACTACGAATACACAAATAAATATTATTGCATTTGGCCAAATAAAGGCTGTTGTTCTAACAAAGTTTTTATATATAAAATAAAATAAATTTTTAAACAACGTGTCTCTTTTTTATCTATCTGGTGAAAGCTTCTATGAAATAGTTTATTTTTTCACAAACTTTTCCCTTAAAAGCGAAAGGAACAAAACGTCTTGCAAAATCGTAAATCTTGAAAACAGCAGAATTTGCCTGCAACCGTAGAATGTTTAGGATTTCACCAATGGGGGGACGCAACAATAATCACCCTATTGGAATATGTTATAGTTGTTGCAAATTGCATCGTATGTCTATCAAATTTGCATTTGTGAACTAGACAGCTGCAGTATAAAAACGGACGAGCAATGGTGCGTCATACTCCGCTAGAGCGTGCAAAAATTGTGTCGATTTTGTTGCCAATAATCGGTCGTTGGCTTTTATGCAGCGTCAGACTCGGTATCGATTTTCTAAACGACATAAGACTATGCCGCCAGGAGACTGGTAGTTCTGAGAAGCACAAAAATCACTTACATCCACTCAACGCCACCGTGTGGTGAGGTGTTCAGTAGGGCTGAGTGATTTTGGCTGTATTTTTATGAATGCGTCATCGACAGTGCTGTTACTGTTATTAGCGAACTCTACAGAACCATGATAAATGATTTTTTAGTGCTGGAATTAAAGAAGGGGGCTTGGTGAACGTGTGGTTTGAACTAGGCTGTGCAGCAGCGTACAGAGCAGGAGCCACAATGGACATTGTGAAGGAAGCGTTTTCTCACATCGCTCGATTTATAAGCTTTTTTTTGGGGCTGCTTAAAGTCAGCCAACAAACCTCAGAGAAGAAGAATATTCTACAGGAATGATTTTTTAATTCCAAGTCCAAGTCTACTATAATGGAGTAATTTTAATGTAATTTTAAAAAGAAACGTTTTACGGAAATATATAGTTTTACTGAGTAATATAGTAATTTATGGGAGAAACTTACATGTCTTATCAAAACGAAGTAATAAAAAACATTTTACAAAGGAAAAGAAACAACTTTAAGAAAGATATTAAGCCACGAAGTGAAATAATTTTTACGACAGCCACAAGCGTTTAGAAGTTGATGGGCTTTTATTTGGTCGGTTAAAATCACCACAGAACTTCAGAAAATTCTGTGCAAAAACTGAGTTTTTGTGAAATCACTTTGATAAAACATCAATTTCCAAACGTACCTAATAAACATCGTTTTGATAGATTTAAATGGCAGTTATAGGGTAACTTTTCGGATAGGACTTTAAACCATATTTTCTGGAAAATTCTGGTCTAATTTCTCTTAACTTCCGTTTCTAATTATGCTCCTACTTATGTTCTTTTTTGAAGGTGGGTATAAAAAAATATATCATGCGAATATCAATATGATTTCGACATCAATTTTAAAAGAAAATTAAAAAAAGATGTTTTATAAATATATATATTTAGTATAAATAAAGCCCTAAATCATATAATGCGTTTTTCTTAATTTTTTAAAATCTTTTTTCTTTATTATAGCTTTCCAAATTTGGTAGTTATATGGAAATACTTTGGCAAATAAAACATTAACGTTTGGTATTCGTTGTTTCAAAAAAGGACTTAAGTTGGCCTTCAATAAGTCGTTATTTTGTAACAACATCCAGAGTCTTTGTTAGGAATCGTACCTACAAACACCCGGATTTTTGATCGAACATTCTGCCAACTGATCCATTGAAAGAATGAAATAATTTGCTAAAATATTTATTCATTAAAAAATGTTTCAAAGATTCATAAAAAGGAATAGAGTAATTTTTTTCAAAGCTGAGTTTTTAGTATATTTTGATATATTTATTACAAGATCTAGTATTGAAATGCAAAAATAAACTCAACTTCAAAAAAAACTAGTTACGGTATTTTTACATTGTGCCAACGATATGTATTTTTGTGAAAAGTATATATAATTAAATTTTTTTTCTGCTGTGGAATAACAATTTCAGAGAAACAAGATTTTTCATGTCCCTTACAAAGACATTTTGAACAATTAAAACATCCTTAACAATAATTGGCAGCATAATGAGTTGCCGGGACTTCTTTCTTTCACTCTTAGCACTTCGATTCTGTTTCGTAAACGTCAATAGCGCAAGCAGCATCTAAGCCAGCAACAACAATAACCAAATACTATGACAAATCGCAAAAGTAAATAGTAAACAATAACAAACAGCAAATAATGACAATCATAAAGATGAAATACATAAGAATGTATTTGCAGCAGCTGCCGCGCCCTATTTGAATTCGAACAAAACATGATTTAAGCAAATTTTTTACCTAAATAAATTCAACAAAAAGGATGAGAGCATGTGAGATTTGTTACACCCAAAAACGAGTGTGCGTGTGTGCGTGTTTGTGTTTTTATTTATTCGAGAGCTCTGGCCAGACTCTGACTGCGCAGCTAAAATTGCACCCTTAAATTTGAAAAGCGAAAGGTAAGCATTAGAAAATATCACTAAAATAAATCTGATTTAAAAAAAAAATGAGTGCGAAAAGGATCTTTACAAATTTTAAGTTTTGTGCTGCAGTGCCCGAGCCGCTGAGCTCAGTGCGATCGTGCCAGTCAAAAGGATAACATCATTTAACAGCAAAGTTCAAAAGAAAATTGAGAACAAAACGTGGAAATGAAATTGATAATTCATGTAGCAAACAAAAATGCCTTTGATTTTGTTTTCATTTCAACGAAAATTGTAACTAATTTCTTATTGCTTTCGTTGGCAATCGGCGCAAGTGTGGCTTCGGTATACGTTTTTCTCCTGGTGTCCACTGTAGGCCTATATGTGTTTTAATCATAAGGCACGCGGTGAATGCCAAGAGCGAACGGAATTCAACAGTTTCAAAAATTATTCAACCAAGAGTAATAATAAAATATTAAGTTGTGAAAAAAGACGCGTAATTAAGTGTAATTCCTGTTTAACGAAATTCTCACCATCTACACATTAAATTATATAATAGTGTCCTCATCGGGGCATGGAGAAGGCGAACGGAGGACGAGATACGTCATAATAAAACCTTGAACTTGTAAACTTAGTTTCAGTTTGCAATTGGACTCTAGAAACCTGTTTGTACACACATGCATATGTAAATATATAAAATTTCAGTAAAATGTTCTCCATTGCTTCGCCTTTGCACAGAATAATTCGTACGCGGCAGTCCAATTTCGAAACACACTTCACTTGAAAAGTGAATTGCTTAAGTCATCAAATGCAGAACACAAAACAAAAATCGTAGAACATGGGAAAAGTGTCCTTTCACTTGATTTACACAAAAAATTGGGGAAAAAGCTGAAATAAGCTGAAAATAAAAGATAAGGCAAATCGGTCTACAAATGACGGCGTTGTGTTGGCGCCAATATTAAAATATACAAACAAAATACTTGGGAAGAACAAAAGAGAGAAATAATTAAGTCATTGAGAAATACGCCGCCCTCTTCTACACGCAATTCTGATCCCAGTTGTAGGAAGCCCGTTTCGATGACAAAGGCTGTGTTGCTTTGTCCACAAATCTGGGATCCTCAAAACAAAGGAACATTTGTGCAAACTCATGTATTCATATTGGATTTTTGGCAAACAGCAGTAAAAAGATAAGTGTCGGAAATGCCCTTAAAGAAAACTTTTGATAGTTTTGTTTTTGTTGGTGAGCCTTCTGCAAAATTGCACCTAATGTTGGTTAAATGTCGCAGGCTTGAATTTGTGTCTGCCAAGGGCAGCTTAACAAGATTTGTAGATATTAGAATATTATTATTATATGTTACAATGGCCAGTCAGATTTCGGCCAAAAGAATCTGAAAAGTGCAAAGGAAAAAAACAGCAAAAGAGTCAAAAGATAATCGTTCGAAATAGAAAACATAATTAAATAAAAATATCCCAGTGCTAAAAACGAATTCGCCGGTAAATATTCGCCGTTTAAATTCATCGTGTGGAGCAGAACAACCACTGATAAACAACTTCTGTTCAGAATTGGTAAAGTTGTTTCCATTTTGTGTAAATTTGGTGAAAATTACGAAAATAATAAACATCCGGTTTTTTCATATCGCTTCACATTTATTTATTTTAACAAATTACAACTTGTAATTCTTTTCACCAAAAATTGGTTCCTTAAGTAAATTTTACATGTTCCATATTAATAAAAAGGATACCATATTAAAAGTTAAACTACATTAAATCAATTAGTTAAAAATATGTGAAAACCGTGTTCGAAACATGGATTTTTGATGAAATTATTTGAGGCGGTGAGTGTATTTTGACACCGTCCTTATAATTTTATTACGGCTCTGAATAACATAATAATAATCAGTATTAGCCCATAAAATAAACCTGTTTCTATATAAGAAGCCTGGTCACCTGATACTGTTTGTTTGCCACTCGCCGGCGAAAAATTTTGAAATAAGTCTACTTTAAATTTTGCCGATAGCCGATTTTTGTCGACGTACAGTATGACCTCGTTTATTGCAACCCTCCTTGAACACTCCTCAATTAATGCCTCAACTTATGTACACATGCGTATTTGTTAGTGACCTAAAAATATCGGTAATCAACACTATCGATAATATTCGATAATTTTGCATCAGCTCATTATTGGCATATTAGTTTCATAAATTTCTTACAGCACTATTTAATGCTCATATAAAATTCCCTTTACTTATAAATGTACGTAAGTAAAGATATACAATTAATTCAGTCAGCAATTTTTTGTCCTTCGCTTCAGGCTGTTTCTCTTAATTAATAAAGAATTTAACAAAAAATTCCATCAGGCTCATTTAAAATCGCTGTTATATAAATATACTTCGACGTGCACGTGCTTAACGGCCTGAAGCCATCCGCGGTAAAAGTCTTATTAAAGTTAGAATTTACTGACCAAATCCAAAGCGAGAAAGTCCACGATCAGAGGGAGGCTGCGTATACCTTTCTTTCTTTGAGCTCGCTAATACATACATATCGCACCCTAAATACAAAAGGGTCACAACTCAAAATTCTAAAATTTTCAGGAGAGACAAAAAACTGTTTATGTTTAGTTCATCGTGCAGAAGCAACACACTTAACATAACTGTATTGTTCCAGTTAAAGAAGATAGTGATGTGAAAGAAATTGCTGCAGTAGATAGAGATGTGTATTCTGAATTAATTTATGGAAAAAAGTCAGTTTTGGAAAATTTTGAGTTGTGCCCCTTTTGTATTTAGGGTGCGATATGCATACGGTAGACTCAGTGTGTACAACTTGAAAAAAATCTGTGATTGTTTAAACGAAATTTTTGTAGCTATTGGATTTTTTCTTTTCTTCTGGCTCAATTGGTATGCAAGTATTGGTGAACAACCGGAGCACAGATGTATGTATATGGACCCGAAAAAATGAAAGCAATGCACCCTTCAGAATATTAAAAAAATGGAACAATTATTGTTTCGATAGTTTTTACAAAATTGAAAATCAAAAACATGATGGTAAGTGGACTGATGTGTACAGAGCAGGCCAAAGGGAACCATTTTAAAAACGGAGCTCCATGTGATAAGAAAATGATTTCTTACTAAAACTTCATGTCCTTGTTAAGTTGATAACAAACTAGACAAATGTCAAATTAGGACTGGCCAAGTCTATAATAATGAGAATTGCAGAAGGAAAAGAACTTTCTACAGAAAATTCTACAGGTGTTGCAAATGCATTTTCCGTGAAGCGAGTTAATCTCAGCTGAAATATGTATTCCTATATGATTAAATGTGTAAGTAGTTTTTTTTTAGAATGATATACTCGTATATATTCGATGTTATTAAGGATCATATGGATTGCATATGCACTTAGGAAAATTCTTTATACGTTAAAATTGTATAAATGGTGTATAAATCTTTCTGACTCGGTCAATGCGGTTGTTACCACAGTCTTGGCTTTCACTAGAGTAACTATTATCACGTATTCTAATAAAAATGATAAGCAGATTATATCAATTAAGCTGATAAAAACTTTCACAAGTCCAATAAATGCAAGCACAGTTTTGCGCATTTGTATGGACTAAAGCACTGCGATGAAATTGATGTGGACTAGAGGCATGCAATGCCACTACATGTCATTTATAGGGCAGAATAGAATCACCAAATAACTGCAATGGATTTTTGCCAACGCAGCCAAACGGAGTAGAGGCACGCATCACCACTGCACCCAGCGTAAAGATTATCACGTGCTACTTCATAAGGCTTAAGAAATACCCAGTACTGGATTTCAGCCATAACAAATAGAGTTAAGATAAAGGTTATCACATATTCTATTAACAATGAGAGGCAGAGTAACCAAACAAGAGTTCTCGCAAATGGATACCAGTGTTCACACTATAAACTATTTTATTACTACATGTTTTAGTATTTCCATGTTGTACATTTTGCTAAATTTGTAGATTGCTGGAAAGAATCTGTCGCAAATAATGAAAAATTTTATAATATCATTTCAAATTACTGAAAGCTTAATGTTTATATATTATTGATAAGATATAGGAGATTGTGTGAACTTTTGTAAAGCCATTCAAGATAGAAAAATAGAGTTTCATAAAAGATTTGCAATAAATTAAATGTCAGTTTCTCCAACCTATAACATATAACATATATATGTAGTTCTAGCAACTGATTCTAAAACGAGATGTACGCGTATCGGCGTCTTAAGAGTTTACATCTGAAACTCATATTACGGCCTGTTAAAAATTTCACTTTTGACAGTGAACCAACAGCATCGTTGGATACTTGGGATTTTGGTAGACGATGTGTTCAGAAGATTCAACATTTTGTTGATACACATTAACGCTCTACCTCTGAAGGAAACGGGTATTTTTTGTACTTTTTTAAGAAGAGCTAAAAGTAAAGGTTCTTTACATACATAAGTAGACATAATTAATGGAAATATTTTGCGAAAATATGTGTTATACACTTCTGCTGCAAGGCAAAGTTCAACTTTAATACCAGAAATAAGCAAAAAGTTAAAATATGATCTAAGCACTAATTTTGCTTAAATATCTTATAAAAAGAAATTGAGCGAATTAGCTTCCACCTACAGATATACATATATCCGTACGCAAAGTGAGAGAGAAACTTGACTACCCAACCATTATTTTGTGCAATTCTACAAAATTCTTAAGGCCTTGGGATTTGGTACTTTTTATTTAAGTTTGAAGACTGGATTTCGTTTCATTTGAGTATTTTTATCATTAAAACTCCCAATTATATTCTAACAATGTCGTAATCTTTTAAATTAAAAGAGAAATGCAATTAATTTTAGAATAATTAACGTCATAAGAGTTGGGAAAATATTGGTCAAAATACAGAAGTTGTATTAAATTTTTTAAAAGCTGGTCATCCCTCAATTCAATTTAAAAAATAAGTGAGTTATTAATTTCTAAAAGAGTATAAATAAATTTCTACTTTGTCCCCTTCTTCTCTACCCTTTCCGCAGATACAAAAGCCTTGCCTTAAAGCCATACTAATAGTAATTTTTCGGTGTGGCCTTGAATTTATAACTCAAAAAGTGTCAATTCGATTCATACCAGGTCTGTTGCAAAAATAAGGTGAAAATTAATTTTTCTGCAGAAATATTTATTTCTTTATAAATATAGAAATACTTGTTTATATACTAGTTTCAAAATAGCCCCTTCAGATATACGAGAATATACTGGTGTGGGTCTTCCAATTCTCGATGCTGTTCTCATATGCATGTTTGTGCATGTTTTGGAACTCTCTCAGCGATTGGGCTTCAATCTGCTCAATCGTTGCAAAAGTCCGTTTGTTTTCGACGTCATTTATACGCATGATTCGTCTTCAGTTAAGATCAATTCCTGAACGATTCTCATGCTTCGTTGTTTTTGGTCAGAGTGCAGCTTCCTGCTCAACATTGCCGATAAAATTGCATGGCGTGAGCCAACCGATATGCCGATAGCCTCATCACTTTCTGTAATAACTCTAATTCATTGGCTGTTGAAAGTGCGTCCAGGGCGGCGCCGTCATTTACATACTCATACTTCGGCGAAAAACTTGTACCGCTTGTAAACAAAATATTTTTCTCACTCGGGGTACAATCAAAATATGTCACTGTTGACATGATAAGTGCGTTTGAGCACTTAATTTAATTTTTAACATAAAAAACAATTTACTTTATTTTTCGAACAGACCCGGTTTATACTCATTTAAGTCGGTTTACAGGGCTTTAAATTGCCAAATTGACTTATTTTCCCCACTTTCGATTATTAATATTATTATTTTACGATCTATTTCATAGAGTTATATACAAAATTTATTATATGTGGTCGTACATAAAGGGGCCAGGACTAGATCCTTTTCTATTTACATATATAATGCTACGATTTAGAAGGAAAACTTAAGCAAACAACTTTCATGAATATTTTAAACTTAGAATAAAATTATAAAGAAATAAGTTCATTGAGGTGTGAGCACTCAGAGTGCTCTGTTTTGGCAGGATCAACATTTGCCACAGCCTAGAATAATATCAGGGCCAATTGTGCATAATTTTTAATAACTAGTTTTGAACAACTTTAATCTGGCACTCTGCTGATGACTGTGGCCGTCTACAATTTTTAAAAGCAAAAGGTCCGCTTCTTTTCAAATGGAGAATTTCAAATTTTGTTGTAAGTATCTGTTTTCTTTTATATAGTATTTTTAACAAACAACAAAAAGATGTACATACACTTGTCTACTATAAATTAATTTACACTTTACATAACATTAAATTAATTTTCCATAAATTAAGCAAACACTGCAATCAAGACACTCGTATCGTAGAATTACTTTGCCACTTTTTTCCTATTCGTAAAAGTACAAAGTTGTTAAAGATTTCAAAAGAAAAACACATGTTAAATTTATTTTTAATAATTTTCTTGAGCGCCAGACTCGCAACTTATATCATAAACGGGTACCACGTACACATAAATGCGTACATATTCTTATATAAAGAAACCCCAAAATTCTGCGGCAGATGAGATGACTTGCCCCCCTTGGGTTGGTGGTCTGATGGTTAGGGCTTTCGGTTTCGGTTTCGGTTTAGGTTTTGTTTGTATTTGTGTTTCGTGTTTGCACTAGGGCTTCTGTTTGCATTGCTCTTGTTGTCGTTTTAGCGTTGACTCATTCAGTCATTAAGTCAGTCAGGCCAGTCACTTGCAGCTTAACAATGTGGTTTATGGTTTAGGCAGCGCAACATTTTTAAAATTGCTTTGAAGTGGTATGCGGTTTTCCCAACCAATACACATAAATAGTTTCATTGTTGTTTTGAAAAGTATAGACCCTGGATAAACAATTTGTGAAAGGATTTTCTGCTGTTCCAAAAGAGGGCAAACATTTTTGCGCATCCACCAGCTTCTACAGGCCAAAATTTGAATCAGGCACTCTGGTCAAACACTTAAATGATATGCAAGGGAGCGTTAGGCAGAGCAAAACTATACGTGTTTGTCTGTTTGTCAACATGGCCTAAACTCTGCAGCGATACAATAGAAAGAAAAGAGAAATATTTCGTGCAAAAAGTGAACAACCAGAACTGATTTCATATATTGGAAACTTGACAAGGCTGAAAGTGGGTAGCGAGAATAAAATGCAAATATCAGTCTAGAATAGAATATTTTTTCTCCTTTTAACGAGCTGCTAGCCCGAAAAAGTGGAATATAACAGTTTTAAAGGACAAGTTAAAAGGACAGTTGAAAGAAAATAACAAAAATAATCAATTTCAGTCAACTTAAGTCCTCTCTAATGAAAATGATGTTAAAAGGCTTAAATCAAAGAAATTATTTGCATGTAATAATTCATTTATATATTTAATTTTAAACAAAGAAAAACAAAATATTAAACCAAAAACTTACCTTCACTTGCCAAAAATCGGAAAACGTGTGCGGAATCAATCTGTAAAATAATCCTTTTTGTTAATTAATATAGTACCTCGGCCTCCATACAAAAAAAAAGTTGTGCCAGTCACCCCCCAGAATCAAAGATATGTCAATGGAGTTTGTAAAACAGGAATTTTTTTTTGGCGACGCCCCAAACAATAGCACTGTTTTGTTTTTTATATATAGCGCCGCCATTTAAAGTCCGATCTCATCATATCGCATATCGTTGTTCATGGCTTGACTATGGCTTCAAGTGAGCATTTAAAAAGCTTGGCTCGCAAAATTTAAGAAGTACTTCTTTTCCATTATGAAAAGAGTTTGCATTAGGGGGAAGGATGCGAGATATCATTTATTTGGCGTTAAATTAAAAAGTCACCCAGTCGACCCGCCTTGCCAAAAAATATGGGCGTATATTAAAAAAAATATATGTATATGTTCATACATGTATGTATGTACATACAAACACGTGTATCGATGTATTTGACATCAGTTTTAAAAAAGTTTTTATGGAATATTTGAATTCAAACTCGTTTCAAATAGAGTTTAATTTTTATGAAAACGCCCGATTGTTTTGTATTAAAATGTGATTTTGATTTAAATTTGGCAAAAAAAAATATTACACAACAGGATTGGCAAGAAATAGTTTAGAATCAGGAACCAGTGAAAACCGGATTAATTTGATTGCAGTGAAGGATAATGACACAGCTCTCAGTTAAATCTAGATCATAATGCTCCTAACACGGCTAAACGAAGTAATACAGATGCCAATGAACAAATCGGTAATTGACGGACACATGTACAACAACAGAAATAATTAATTAAGAAAAATGTTTCCAATGCAACAGCTTTAGGCTGAAGAATAGCCTTATTGTGGATAAGAGAGTCTTAATAAGACTTTGAGAGTCTTGCATGTTACACGCGCTGGTTACCGGATTTGCCTCGGATAAAAATATTTTTCGCTTTGTTTGTGAAATTTCGTGTTAAACACGTTGTTACTTCATATGTGAGGACACCGGCCGTATAAAGTTACTCGCAGAGGGAATGGAAAAATGATGGTTATGCCATTTTGCTCACGTACAGACATCTTTTTCCAAATGCGCATTTTTATATCTCATTTAAAAACCGCTGCTTTGAATTTTAGGGGTTCCGAAGGCCGATCGTTTTACTTACGGTCTGGCACGTCTAAGAAATCAGCTGTTTAAATCAAATCGCCAGCATTCAAGTAAAAAGTTGTCACCGAAAATGTTTAAACAAAGCAAAAATGTTTAAGTTGATATTTTTAAATTTAATAATTTTAAATTTTTATCTTCTTGGGAAAAATAAAATTAAACATGTTTTATTTCACTTGCGCAAAGCTTTATCGATAGTTTGAAGATGTGTTGATGCGAGTTGAAGTCGCCAAACCTCTCCCGAACACCAATCATAGGATTCCAACCCTCACCGCAAATGTCTGACAGCCGTCGTTACGCCGCCCATTCTGTGCATCCAAACTTTGTAACTGTACTTTGGAACACGCACACAAGAGTATTCTCGCAAAATCTTCCGTTGATGCGGAATATAGTTTCTTCTCATACTATATTATTTGTAACACAAAACTTAACTTATCATTTATCTATTCAATGGAACGGACATATAATTTTCGTCTTGATTTAACAAGATTGTAGTGACGAATTTTCTCTCCCTCAGTCCTGTGTGTTCTTATCATTTAACTTCATTCTGTTTTGATTGTTTTCAGTGCTTTCTGCTATTCTCCCTTGTCCTATTAGCAGTTGAAGGCGCATTCCGATGTACATACATGATATTTCAGTGGGGTCTACTGCAGCTGAACTTTGGCAGCTGGCAGCAGTCATACTGCACCAGCTATACCCATTAAATTATTTGCTTCTTATTCGATTTGTCAAATTCTCGTAGCGCGCAGGGAACAAATTCTCCTCTGAAGCTGGGTTCTATTTGGACACGGCCTCTTATACTCGTCCTACGAAGAGAAGTATTAGCAGCGTGGTGGATAAATTTCAGCCCCCTGCTTCAGGACAGTGTTTTGAACCCTTGAAGTCGTTGAAGTCAATGTGAGGAAAAGCTTTAGTTTTGTGTAGCAGACGGTCGAGAACGGTATGAATATACAGACAATATATTGGGACTTATGAGGAACTATGCAGCTGTTCGTGGCTTATTATCTACGTAACGGAAAGCAATGTGCTTCACAAAACTACGTCATCTCTTTAACGGCTACATTCTTTCCAAAGTCATATAGTTTAAGGTACAAGCGTAACTAATAGAGACGAATCCTGCACCATCATACCCACAATGTAAGAGTTTGTCATTGAATAGGTATGTATGTATATAGGGAGTCTGGTAAGATGAAGGGAAGATCGCGACAGATATTGACTGAAAGCCGACGGTGCAGTGATGAGAATGATGACATTAAATGCTTTTTCTTTCCTCTTTAGTTATTATTTCTATTTTGTACTTAAGAGAAGTATAATCATGACATGATGCATTTTCTACCCACTCACAAAAAAAAACTCTATTAAACAAATTTCCTTCGAAGTGCATTTTAGGTTTTTTCATAATGTGCGATGTCGCATAGAAATACAATCGAAATTGATTTCGCTTAGACTTTCTTGATGTCTTCAGATACATTTTCGTCAATAAGTCAGAATATACACATATTGATACCATCCCACAGTCTCACTCATGCAGGTGTGTCAGTGTGTGTGTGTGTGTGTGTGTGTGTGTGTGTGTGGATATTGAGATTCTTAGTTGTGCCATTAATAGCCGAAATGCTGCAATGAATAAATTATTGCAGTTTCAATTTAACGACTACATGTACATTCCTGTATCGAGTATTTATTACTGTATAATGCACTTTTATCTAGAACAATTCGAAACAATAATTTCTAAGAACGCAAGTGTGTGTGTGCGTGTGTGTGTGCAATTGTAATATAAAGGAAAATAAAAGAAATTGCAGAAGTTAGAAAAATGTGTGCAAAAAAAAAAAGAAATAAAACAAAACCTGGATAAAAAAACTACTTATTGTATGCAAATGCCTGACTGAGCAGAACAAAAAAAATTGTTTAGGCAAGAAAATTTATGCATCATCAGCATTTCTCTTATTTTATAACTTGCAACTGATGATACACGGAAAGTTGTCAGCAACCAACGTTGTTGATTGTGTAAAATAAAAAAACAGACAGGGGGCATTTTTAGAGCCACTTGCGTTTCAGAAAAGTAATACAGATTTCTTAGAAGATTTTAAGCTGATCACCGAACGTAGACCACGTAGCCCGTTCGTATGTTTTTGGGCTTAAACTGCAGCAAAAACGTAGGTACCTTAATCCTTGACTAAGACCGGAATTCCTCTTTCAAAGAACCACAGTGTCACGTTGATCTCCTGCGATTCCTCTGCTGGCTGACATTCGACGAAGGTTTCAGAAGGAGCTGCATAATCGAAGACATACATGAACTGCCTAGAGCTTTAGTTGCGCTTTCGCAACGACTACCATGCGGAGAGAAGTTACGACGAAGTTCGTTTGAATCACATAAAATCCCAAAACGATGTAGCAGAGCAGTAGGATCGTTGTCAACCGTCAATTGGAGGGCTCCCTTCAGCAACTTAAAATTTCTGAAATGTTTTTCTTAGGGGTTCAAGAGTATTCGAAAAATTGCTTGTATCAATGGAATTGTATTTGCTAATCTCGATGGTAACAAAATTTGGTTTTCCAGAAACGTTGATATAGTAGAGAATTGTACGAACGTGTCACTAATAACTTTTTTAACTCAGACTTAAGCCCTTTAACACTTTTGTAAGGAGGAAACATTCAAGCTATTCTTGGTGAATGGCGGGTGACATGCCTTTCATTTCAATTGTTTTATTTTTTCTATTATTTGTATATATTTTAATACAAATTTTTATTTATTTGTTGTACTCCAATTAAAAATGTCTAATAATAAGAAGAAGACTTTTTGAAGCACGTTTATTATTTTATGCAGTCCTCCTCAACTCTTTTGCAAATGAATTTCCAATTAATAAATAACGAACGGCTGAAACTAAGAAGTCTAATTAAAAACTGTCAATCGGTTTGGTGTTCCTCGTCTTCAACACCAAGACAAAATGCATTTCAATTTAAAATGCCAGTAATAAGTGAAAAATATTGTGGCGCACTAATAAGTCGGTTCAACACAAAATGTCTGGCGGTTTGCCCAGAGCAGTCATATTTTCTCGTTTTATTACGAGTATCAACCAACAAGAAGAAGAAGAAGAAATATGTACTATATCTGACACGAACTAATTCAATTCAATTTGAATAGATATTTTCAAATCAGAAATCCTTTTAGAACTTATTCCTTAATCCGTTTGTTTTGTATAATTCTTCTCAGTGCAGCATTTCCTATATGCCAGTAATTTCATTCTGCATTTTTGTTATATTGAAACGGTAACACTTTATCTAATGCCTGCTATTTTTTTGTGTTCCATTTTTTTTTCTTTCCATAAAAGAAAAGAAAATTGAAATTCCTTGAATTTATTTCACTTACATGAAACAGGATGCAGAAACTTTATTATGCGTTGTCATGTTTTCCATCATCATCATCATTTTAAATGTGTGCAGCATATGGAATTAAAATATTCCTTTCGCTACTTTTGCCAAAGTACGAGTACTTTAAAATAGATACATACATGTATACAGGAAGGAACGATATGCATGATAATTGTTATGGCTTAAAAATAATAGTTGAACTTGTGCTTGTATATTTTACTGTAAGTGTTCAATGACTAGTGAAATATTTTTTGCAAAGATATAACTCAGGTCAGATATTGCACTTAGTGGGCGCATGCAGTTTGCCTTGCGACCGGTGTACCACTTACGTCAGCATCCTTCTTAAAAGCCTAATCTGCCGGTGGACCAACACCACTAGAGTGAACATTCCCCACCATCTAGTTGCTTACGAAAAACAAAGTCTGTCGCAAGTCAGCAGCACCTCGAGACTTCGATCAATGATGTGGTTTTCTAAACCGTAGCATCTATTCAACATCAGTTTCAGTCTAGGTAGGCCACTCAACCTACGGCCAGCGCCAGAATGTCAACGGCATTCAAGGGGTCATGTTTCTCCCCGTGCTCCCAGTTGACCTTTAGTGTAGTTTTCAGAAGAACCTGCATAACAGAAGTCATATATGAACTTCCTACAGTTTGGGTTATGGTACCAACCAATAGATCTCTTTCTCCTCTCTACCCGGCAGGTAGAGTGCTGCAGTTGCATGTACACCAGGGTAAAACCTGCTCACCAAGGGACTCTTCGCACAAGAGTGAAACTTATAATGCGAGCGGCTATCGGCTCGACAAACAGCCAATAAATTACTTTTTACCTTCTACTTTTCACCCTCTATTTTGAACTGAATCATGATATTTCTTATTGAATGGCAACTGTTAAGTTTTATAGATTTTAATACAGATGTAGATGTGGGATTCAGTGAAAACGTTAAAAAACACACAAACTGGAATTGTGGTCGTGATTTCCTTGTTCTTAACAAATAAACTACTGAAGACTCCAGTGTTGGTTTTTTCGTTAAAGTGGTGGATTTTTTTTTTGCTAGACGTTGCAATTTCTTTGGGTTTTCTAATTTCCTGCTGCAAAAATTACAGAAAACGGTATCTTCTTCACAGTTGGCATCTAGTTTCGAAACGAAACAAACCTTTCACCGTCAAATTCTTTTATGGTGATGTACGTTCTCCTAATTGTGTTTGAAGTAAGAACCAGGAATGAGAAAGCGAATCACAGACATGTGAACGTGAAGGTTAATTCTCTAACTTTTATTGGCACATGAGTGTAGGTGGAATGCATATATAAGAAATCTGTTGAAAAAAGTTAAGCAAATTATAGTGTTGCTGAGAAAATATTCATTTATTCGCCAAATTCTATTTTGCCCTTTCAATATGTAAAACTCTTGTGCCAACGTTTTCTCCAGCTCTAGAAACTCGTCTTGGAAGCAGCAAATAGTCGCAGTACCTGAGCCATGATTACGATGTTGCATTTTACAATGACCAAACATTGCTGTCACTCGGTTCATGGTAAAAATTTCCGATAACATGAGCCCGCCAATATGCCGACATCCTCAGCAACTTGTGTAATAGGGATTCGACGCTTCTGCATAACAATTTTTCATACTTTCTCAACATTTTCATCAGCTGTTGTCGTCATTTAAATTTTCTCCACCTTTTTGTACCACGTTAGTAGTATATCAAAATCTTTTGAGCACTTAATTCCATTTTGCATACAAATTTTATGCAAATTCCTTGATCCATTTTGTTTGCTAGAATAAAAAACTCTTCTAATTTTTATGCCTCTCGCAAACAAAATAAACAGGCAATGCAATGGCTGCAACTTTCATTATATGTTCGAGCCGATAATCGGAAAAATTCAACTTGTTTAATGGTTAAATTCACCTTCATTTTATTGTACAGATCTGTATATATAGAAAAAACAGTTTAGAAATTAGCAACATTTTAAAACTCAAATAAGCCGTAAGTGTTTCCTATAAGCGAACGTCTCCTCTAATAGTTCAAAAATTGTGTTATATATTTCAATATAAAAAGAATATTATTTTAATGATTTGAATAATAATAACAAAATATTATTTTTCTTTCTAAAATGAAAGACAGGCGCAACAGACTAATTTTCAATTACATTTTAGTTTCAATACCACTTTTTTATAAAATATGTTCACTATAATTTGTCCAGCAAAAGTAACAGGCGAAGTAACGGCGCATTCATTTACGGGATATGTAGATAAATTTCGTTGCGCCAATAACAGCCGCAATTAAAAAATAAATATCACGTATACGACTACAGACGTGTGTTTGCCTGCCTGTGCGTGCGCAGTGCCTGCCTCTGTTGTTTCTTAAGCTGCTTGCAGCCAGGTGCCTGTGCCAGACAAAGTTTTGGTCCAGGGATTTTTTTATAGTTACATATTAGTTTTGTTGAGAGATCGATAGAAAGAGAGTGGAGAAGACAGAAATCGTTTTAGGAATATGTTCAGACTGAATTCATATTGTTTTAATTTTTTATCTGTGCTGCCAATTATTTAAATTTTAGTAATAAAAGCGCAGGAATACCAGATACGTGCTGTAGAAGTTCAATATTCACCAACATGTAATCATCTATCCATATCCTGCGATACATGTACAAACAGAAGGACTCAAACAATAACGCGATTCCATTCCATTCACAATTGACTGGTCAGGTGGAAAATCATGTTGTTTAACATAAAAATTCAAAACAAATCCAAGTCTGAAAAGGAGTAGTCAGGCACCAGAGCCTGATCCAATTCTGTTCATACAGAGTAATTCCCAAGTTCTAGTCTGAATAGTTCTAGTCTGCAAGTTTTTCTTAGCCGGCGTCTAAAAGTAATTGATTATTATTTTAATTTAAAACACAAATTACTTACGCTCCTTTGATGTATGTGGGAACATGTATGCGCATATTTATGTAGATGTCAATATACATACTTATGTATGTATTAAGTATGTATGTATGTATGTGTGTATCTTTGCGTGTACAGATGTCTGTATGTATATCTGATTTATAGCAGGTTTTTATAACACCTTTTCAAAGAAAAAACTAAAAAATTGTAAACGTTCCTTTTTCTTTGTGAATTTTGCAAACTCATTAAAAACCAGCTAAAATGCTTTTAAGATCCCCTGAAATTCTTCCAACATTTTTAGTGCATTCTATTCTCTTTTAATTATTTGGACTATTTTTTATTTTTTTCAGGAATTACTTTGTACGTTTTAAAAAATTTCGTAGCACAAAAGTATGCAGATAGAAGTGAAATTCAGTTGAGCTGCTGGCAAAAACCGAGTCATCATTATTAGCAACTTAAAACAGTCAAAATTAAATGCATATTCGCAGATGTAGACAAATGCAAACATAAATAAAAACTTTCACGTATAAACACTTCTTTCTGTATGTTTGTATTTGTGTGTGTGAGCGTTTCTTTTTATTGCCTTTCAAAGCCCTGTAGTCTGTGTCGAGTTAAATTCTGACTAAATTACAGACTGACGAAAACGTTTCGAAGCCCCAGGTCGAATATAACAAAAATTATTTTATCTTTAAGAAGTTTGGTTTACGTTCTTGCGAATGCTGCAGGGCGCCTTGAATATTTACACACGCACACACACACACATACATACACTTTGCGACAATGGATACAACGAAAACAACGAATTTAATTAATTATAGACTGTGTTTTGTATGCAGAAAAAGGAAAGCATCAACTAAGAAGTTTTATTTTGCAATAGAAAACAAAACACAAATTCCGAGTAAATGTATTCAAAATGAGCTTAAACAAAATGTGCACAACTTTGCCATTCTCTGAATCAAATTTTCCTACAACGCGTTCGTAAAGATAATACCAAGTGGAAAGAAGACAGCGGAAATGTAATTTCTTCATATCTTATGGAAGCAAACTTGTATAGAATGGATTGCAAAAATACAATATACGGGATCTTCATAAAGGGACTTCCGGAATTTTGTTATTTTGTAGCTGTGAAGCTGCATTTATCGAATTCGCTGTCATTTCTTCGCTTTGTTCTGCCAAATCACCACATACAGACGTGCAAACGACTAAATTATTCAGCTCGAATTGACATTCTATTCGGGTAACACTGCGCGTACGTCGCAGCGTGGTGGATATACTAAATTAAAGCCAATGAACTAATACCAACGTGAAAAAAAACTTCAGCCTTTCGCTGGTCACAACCTGGACAATGCCCTGTCACGACTTGGATTTAGGCCCTTAAAAGAGCTCATGGCAGACATGGGCTGGAGCTAAACTATTGACTATTGATAATGACGTGCCTACCCTTAAAGGTCCTTGGTGCAGCACAAAGTTGAAACGAGACGTAAAAATAAAGAGCAAAGAAAATAAAAAGCGTTTTTAAAAGCACTTAGAAAATAGGCGAAGACAAGAATACTCCTGCTGCACTATGGCTTTTTTTGCGAACTAAAAATTTTAAGTTATTTTAACAAGGACTTTTCAATACTAACTTATTCAGGCAAATTCAGCAGAAAACGTTTTTAGTGTTGTTTCATTTCTATATTCGTGTGTAACGTGCCATATATGTATCTGCCTCTTACAGTACAACTCTCTATCAGCTGATTTTGTTGCTTTGTGTCTTTCAAAGGTCCCAGTTTTCAGCTCTGTTTACTTTCTTTACTCTCCTCTTCAGCTGTGACACCGATTTCTGATAAGAAACAAAATAGTCGAATTTATAACGAAACTGCAGCATTAATTGCGGCAAAGTCAATATACTTGCCACATAATTCACTAAAAACCCTTTTTGGCAGGTCCAAAAAAACACTTGTCTTAATGAAAAGAAACATAATTTGAATGGACAAAATTTGCCATCGACTGCTTTTAAAAATTTCATGAATCTTATAAACTTTAAAGCAAATCTCAGTATATTTTTTATCAATCTAAATTGTTCGCAGGCGCACACACATGAAACATCTTATGGATGAAGTGAGGTTCTTAAAAGGGCGAAAGCCAGTTGCCAGTAAAAGTGAACTTCAGAAGAAAAGTAAGTCCAACACTCGTATTTCGAAGGATTTCAGCTTGATAATTTTTTTACTTAAGTAATGAAAATACAAAATGCCGACGGCAACATCGACTGGACCGCGATGAGAATGAAATACGGGCATATACCTTGATTCCAAATGTAAGAGTCGGGATTAAAAAAGACAACAACGAAACTTGGAAAATTTTCTAGCACAGGGGATAACAAGCCATAAACGCGGTAATAAATGCAAAATATATTCCATCTTGATGACCGAAAACATGATGATAATGAGGCCCTCTGTAAATAAATGGAGTTTGTGTGATGATTTTATCAATAAAGCTGTAGTTCCGAAATTTCCTAAATAGTAAGTAAAGGAAACAATATACTGATAAAAACTATAAGCCCTGATGAAATTCTGACTTAAACCCAGAAGGTGGTCTTAGTGGAGTTATTGTGAGGATACTAGAGTACAGCTGGCTGGCCCTTTATATAAGTACCTACATACAAACATATACATATACGTTGAAATTCTTCATAGGCCTGCTGTAACTAAATATGATGGATGAAAATTCCATTTCGGAAACATATTGACCTTTTTTATAAATTTACTTTTCCGACGTAATGTTGAATGCTCCCACTTCGTACCATACAGTTGCAGAAAATTAAAACAAGAGCTCGGAAAACTTTTACAAATGTATTGAAGCGGGTCAATTTATTTGCCCGCAAATAAAACAGGGCGAATGTAATTTCTGGGAAATTCCCAAAGGCAAAATATCTAACAAGCTGGGCTTTCGCACTTGTAAAAGAAGTCAGACTTTCTAATAATTTGTTTTGCTATAGAAATTTACCCGCTTCCACACAGTCATAAATACGAAACATACATACACACACACATGTATGAATTTTAATATATGTATGTACGTACGTACATATGTATGTCTACTGTTGGGTACAAATGTATATGTACATTCACAAATGTACAGACATTCTTCTATGGATGTATGCATGTGTGTTGGTGCAAACACCTAAAATACCATCAGAACATTTAAAGTTTTGCTGCAGTCAAAGTTGCCAGAAATAATTTTTTTCAAATCTACATATTAGTTTTTTTCGCAAGAATTTTATTTTTTAATATTTGTAATATAGAGCAAATAATTTTAATCTGTAATACAAAAATATCACAATATATAGCAATAAAATCACTTGTCGAAGGTGGGCGAGTATGTCAGGGTTTTTTTGTAGAAGGCGTGTTGATGCGAATCAAGCACTGAATCATATACAAATTTTATCCAAAAGTTATACAGTTTAGTCATGCACACACACACACACACATTTATATATATATATATATATATATATATATATTCAGAAGATAAATTATAAAGCATTTAGGATGGAAGAAATATACTTATCTGTACACATTCTGCCAAAGGAGCTTTTGATTATATATATATTGCAGTTCCTTGTAATGATATATAATTTCTAAAGCCAGCATCAATTAAAACCGAAACAAAGAACAAGTTTAACTTTGCAAAACGGAGATACAATACAACCCCCAACACAGCACATATGTACGTATGAATATCAACGATTTGGGTGATACCCCTGTTAATGCCAGCATACACGCTCATGTGTTAAGAAATTGCTGTTTCTTGTATTACCAAATGTCTTACAACATGCACCCATATAACTTTTACTGGCTAAGGAATTGCCGGCAGAAGATATTGGATATTATAAGGGAATATTGCTGCTGTGACGCAAAGAATTTAAGAAGATGTCGGAACGTCGATTCGTCTTCGTTTTCTTACGTGCCTATAAAATAAGTGTATCCCATTTTATATGTTTGTACTCATTTAAAACTGGCCGCAGGTGAGTATTTTTATGAGAGAATTTTGCTTAGTGATGAAGCGTACTTTTGGTTAAATGGATGCACCAATACGCAGTATTTCCGTATTTAGAGCGAAGACGATATCCATTAAAGTTCACTGTTTGGTGCAGTTTACACACTGGCGCCATCATCGGCCCTTATTTCCTCTGAAATGAGCAAAGAACTGCCGTTGTGGTGAGTGGTGAGCTCTATCGACTCATGCTTACGGAATTTTTGTTTCAAGAAATTAAGCAGCTAAACATCAACGGCATTTGGGTCCAGCAAGACGGCACAAATTGTCATAGAGCGCGCTGAACAGGTGGTGCTAATAGCGGCGCGGGACTACTTTTTATGCGGCCATTTTAAGTATTGGATATGCCAAAGGACAATCTTGAAACGGCAGCACTGGTTTTCGGTTAAAATTTCTGTTGCTCTGGTGTTGCCGGTTCTGTGGTTGTTGTTGCTGAAGCATTAACTCATGCACACAACTTGTTGTTGCTGTTGCCGGTATGAAGGAATTGTTTGCTTCAACGAATGTGTTTATGTATGTACCTAAAATGTGTATGTGTCTGTCTGTTCGTACGTAGATGTGTACCCAAATGTGAATAGGTGTGTATGCATGTGTGTATAGAATATGTGTATTTGGCGGTGTGTTTCTGTAGATAAAAGCATAAAATTGGCAACAGTGCATTTTTTAAGTCAGAGTCATGGCAGCCATGTTGAAAATGTTGTATTTTGTTTTCATATACTTTTACTCCAAAAAAAAAAAAACACACACACACACACACACACAAAGAAAAGAAGAAGAAAAGGGAAACACACAAAACAACAAAAGTTTTTGTATATTTATTTTTTATCATCATTTCATTTAAGAGTCCTGGGTTTATTTTTTCAAAAAGCGTACCACAGTGGGTGAGTATGAGTTATGAAGGTGGACTTAATAAAAGTTTTAGAGAGATTTGTTTAAAATGTTTACATACATACATACATACATACGCATACATACATACATATGTATTTATGTATGTGCTTATGTATGTATGCGTGTGTATGTACATTTGTATGTATGGATGTAAATTTGACACAAAATTCTTGAAATGGGTGTGTTTGTCCATCATAAAAATATGGACAAATAAAATTATTCAACGCAATTCTTTTCAAACTCAATCCATTTTTTCTATTACGATTAAATCAATGCTAGAAACGTAAAACCGAACTCAACAATTGAATCATATGTATGTATGTATGTATGTATGTATGTATTTGTTATTCTTCAAACGCGACAAAAGTAAAAGCTTAGCATAGGCAAGACGGAATAGAATTAGAGAAGAATTAATTCAATTGCGTTCATGCTTAACTTTTGTAATACCAGCGGATGTTGATTACTATAGAAAACAGTATTATTAAGCTACAGAAATTATTTTCAGTACAACATTTTCGAATTTTCTATAAAAAGCGACATCTAAGGCATTGATGGGCTAAAAGGTGGTCTTTGGTATGACAAACACGTTCGCGAAAAACAATACTATAAAAGTTTAAAAATACTACAATATAGCAGGAACAACTAAATTCTATCATCATTATAAATAGAAAAAAAAAACAATCTAAAAAAACAAACTAACTCGCACAGACACACACACACACACACACACACACACATGCAAATGTAGCAACCGGTAAAAGCACTCACCATATTTAAGTATCCCCAATGCGTACAAAAATAGCAGCAACAATCAACGGAACCAACACACACATGTGTATGTGTGCCGGTGTGTATGTATTTATTTAGCAACTGTATACATACAGGCGCAACACATGTACTTGTATCTGCACCAGTGGGAGCACACTGACAGTCACACACAAACAAACCAGGTTTAACACACGTCTGCACAAGTTGTTGCAAGGATACAGTAAATTACACGTAATGACAAAGATGCCTGTGCACACTGGACCATGAAGCCACAAAACGTTAAAATCTAAATTATAAAACTAGTTTCAAGACCAATTTCATACTGTGGGAGAAATAATTTTGTATATGAAAACAGAGCTCACGAGTTTGTTGGCGCTTCATCAATTCATCGTGAAAAAGGACAATTACAAGATACGAAACATACCACTTAATACATTCTTTTGCTGTTTTTGAAGTTATACAAGCGTTTTCCGTGCCACAGAATTACAGAAATATAAACGTAATTCTTCCTAATTCTTCCTGTATTAAATCAATTTGCTTAGAGCTAAAATTGGTGCAATCTCTTCAATTTGATTAGGAAAGATAGTAAATTTTGAAACTTACCTGACCAGAGTGGCCATTGGCAATTGTGAAACGGAAATGAATTGAATGAAGAAAACTACATTAGAGTTTTTACAATGACTAATACGCTTTTAAAAAAAGAACTTGGATCACTCAAAGCGAAAATATTTGTAACCCCAGAGAAGGGGAAACGTGAAAACATATACGAATTCAGATTTGAGTTACATCTAACGAATTTAACACCCGTTCGTTTGCATATTTATTTGAAATATTAAGCATTTTAGTAAATTACACGCCAGAGGAAGCTGGAAGACCCCAATTAAGAAAATAATCTTAAAAAAGGTTTTCAAGCCATCAACCCAAAAAAAGGGTTGAAAGATGTTTCATGCAAACAACTTTTTATCGTTGAAATAATATGTCTCGATTTGTTCCCAATTTCATTTGTAATCTGCAAATTTGAAGGTAGAAACTTGCTTTCTGATTTTCAGATTTTATTCAGTTTTTTGGCTGAAAAGAAAAACTTTGAAACATTTCAAATGGACCAATCGAGCTAAATAGCAACGAGATATATTAGCACCGATGGAACGATAGGCCGGGTGGGTAGTGCTCCAATGGAAATGCCCAGCTTGTTTTGTGAAACAGGCTCTTAGACGCTCTAAGCCAAGGATACAAAAAGTGTAAAAAGGGGTTTGAGAAATTTTTAACAGGTCCACGCTCCTGATAAATGAAAACATTTTGCCATTTCTCGCTCTCCCCGCCAACAATTCTACAACCAATTACAGATCAATGGCTTCAAGTTGTAGTATTTCCGTTTGGCCCACAGTGCAAAGAAAAAATAGCTCTTTTGAGTGGTAGAAGCAAGAAGAAATCCCATAACAATATAAACATTATTATCATCATCGGTATCGTACTACTGCTTAATACTGTGTAGTTGTTGTATATTTTGTATATGGTTCGTGCAGTCCTTGTACTGATACAAGTTTAGCACAACTTGCCAGATATCCTTTGCGCGTATGTTCATGTTTGTGTGTTTGAGCTCATAAATAAGAGCTTTAACATCACCCACATAAATGCATGAGCAAGTTTCTTTCCTCTCACGTTCCATGTATACCGAGCTGAGGATGCGATTGCTGTGTGTGTTCGCGTTAATATTCCCAGTTGCACACATTAACACAGTTTGTTCATGTGTTGGAAATCCTTTGCACAATAGCGAGCATTCGTTTTTGTTTTTCTTGTCATCAAAAGTAAAAAAAAGGTCTTCCTGGTGCCAGTTATGAGTTTTGACTCAAAAAATTTTCAGGAAATTCTGCTCAAAGAGATGTTTGAACTCATTTTACTGAGAGAAGAAAAGAGTACATTGTGTAAGCGAGTAGTTATTTTCGATGTGGGTGGTTTTCTTTAACTGCACAGTGTTTTCGTGCAATTGAAGCACTTTTGTTAAATTATAACGATTTCTATAAATTTAATTTTGTTTGTACATATGATTTCTTTATGATTTGCCAGCGGCATAGATTTAGCAGTAAAGACTGCTGTTGATAAACGATGTTAAAATCTACTTTATGTCCAACTAAAAATTGCCAAAAAGAGACGCAATATTTGTATAGTCACGAAAAAAATCAGTGAAAATAAGTAAGACATAGACAAATATATTGAATGCTCGTATAAAATCGTGCGATTTTATTTTTTTTCAATATATATCTGGTAACGAGAAATTTTTAAGTAAGAATTTTGTATGTAAAAAACGCTATCGACAGAAACCTAGAAAATATTAGAAAAAAAACTGCTGTGTGTCACGTTACACATCCAGCTGGAATAGAATTTTTAAACACCATCATTCCGACTGTTTTAGTTTATAAAGAGCTTAAGCTCTTAAATCTATCAACAAAACTGGGAAAATTTCTCTAATAAAATAAAAATATTGAAAATTAGCATTAGCCCGTTCAGCCTGACACGATACTAAGTAATTTCTAGAAATTACAAATGAGATTTGGAGCGCATAACGTGCAACAAACGACACTTGTGTGAGTACACCTTCAATTTCTTTATGTATAAGTATCATGAATGTAAAGAAATTCATGGTTGAGAAAATTACTAGTGGGGACCAGCAATTAGTAGCGGTATTGGTCTTCAAGAAAGTGCCCAAATTGAAATACTCATGAACCATGACTGGAGGAGCATCGTGCTGCATAAGAACTGCATATATTCACAAATTGTGAAATCCATCACCTGCCGTTGCGGCCTCATCCTACGGCAGACCAACTCGACTTGATGAACTTGGACCACTTATATGGAGGCGTGGCAAATAACATAAGCACTTTGCTCGAGATCGAGCACTTTCTAACATTTAAAATGGTAGCCCGAAAAGCTCAAAAAAACATCAGGAAAGTAACCAACAACCCACCATCTAATTCCTTACGAAGAACATAAGCCTGTAGCAAGACAACAGCCCCTCGAGTACATTTGGATAACTGAACATAGATCTATACTCCGGTATCTACCAAAGCCAAAGTAGTCACCTCAATTCATGACCAATAACTGCATGCCCAAGGACAACCCAGTGACACGTTGATCCCCGTTCTGCCAATTGACAATTTCTGAAGGTTTCAGAAGAGTCTGCATAACCGTGGTCCTAGAGTTTTGTGAGGGGCCCTCTGTGGCAACACCGCTTCCGTGAAAGAATGTAAACATCCACCGCCATGTGACCTCACTGGTGTTACTTCGTGTAACATAATTTTTAACACGTACATACAACAATGTAAAATCATTGTAAAATCATTGTTGTATTGCAATGATTTAACATTGTAATACTTGTAAGCACTTTTTAATGTAATCACGTAACCGGGCTTTAATAGAGTTGAGGATATTTCTAAAACCTTCGTTCTTTTTATTGGTCACGTGCAAGACATTCACACTTCATGTGCAATTTGGAACTTAATACAATTAAAGTTTTGGTTTAACGAAAACCGCAAGTATTTCAGCTGCTGTCAATAATTCAGTTGTGAACCAGCTCAAGATATGTGTTTTTTTTAACTATGGAAATGTTATTCCGAACGACTGGAATGGCATCGAAGAGGTTGGTAGATCACCTGCTGGCTATAATAGCTTCTTTTCAGCTTTTAAGGATTTAGTATTTCTTTGCCAGATATTTTAAGGCGGGTTCAATAAATAAAAACAGAATATTGCGAAACGTTTCAAACGTTTAATACACTCCTGCGTCTTTGTCGAATTGGGCTATAAGACTGTCATTTATATCTTATATCTTAAAATGCAGGAAAAATATTTTGTGGATTCAATTACGATTTTATTGAATGCAGACATATACATATTCAACAAAAAGTTTTTGCTGAAACAACGAAAATATTTGTCAGAAAGTAATCTTTTTGAGCGAACTCACAGCAGCCTTGATTTGAAAGAATCATTTGTTTTCCTCGATTAATTAAATAATTCACTGAACCAGCGAAGCCCTTGTTTGAATACGGAAAACTTTCGTTGCAATTGCGGTGAGATCCCGCATTCAACGATTTTTATTTACCGATCCGCATTCAGCAAAAATCTAAATTGAAACCGCAGCCAGAATAGGAATTTATTGTTTTAGATTCACAGGCAGGATATTATTGTTGGGATCAGGAAATATTTTTACTAAAATTTTTTGAAATTTGCAATAAACAGCTTGTCTGGAAAAATCGTGGCTCGACTCTTTAATTATCCAAAAAGAGAATTTACACTAACACTTTTCTTCGGACTAATTTTGTCTAGACACTTAGATGACTCTTAGCAGCCTCAACATTTTGTTTTATTACAGTATAAACTTGAAGACGAAATAAAAGAAACTTGTTCAAAAATCAAAACCAAGACTGTCCTTTAAGTTTCGTGCAGAATTTTACAAAAAAATTTAGTTGCTTGGTAATTTGAAATTCTTAATGGTTTCCCATTTTTCCTTAAGCCAAATGTTGAACAATTAAATAAACTTTCTTGCTAATGATTTTGTGAAGCCACTTCATTCTTTGCCAGAAAACCCCATCCTCTTGAGATGATTTCAAAATAGTATTTTTTTAGTTCAATTGCGGCAACAATAAGCACCAGTCAAACTACACACTAAATACCTAAATGTACATTCCATTCCACCCCTACTGCTCATGTTGCTTTCAAACTATTGTTGCTAAAGTTCTTAAGAAAAAATAAACTACCAAATTTTCCAACTTCTTTTCCAAGCAGGTTATTTGGTGCTATTTTCTATGTTGTCCTTTTCTCTGCCACAACAAGGAAGCCAAAATGTACACACAATAAGCCGACTTTAGTTTGTTGTAAAGTGTTCACTAAGCACACGATAACAAAGTTTTTCCTCTCTGGTTTTTGACGAATACTAGCACCAGAGAGGGCAAAGACAGAAGTAAGCAAAAAGGATATTTTAATGACCGGCTTTCCTGTAATATATTTTCTTCCAAAATTGAGGAAAGAAGTGGCTTCATGTGAAGTGACGCAGTTACATACATACATGCGAGTATTATATGTATTCTTTTTAAACTTCTTCTGCACAATTAGAACACAAAACAAAACTTGAAAATATTTGTACATAATTCTTCCGTAACATTTAAATTGCATAAAGTTCACTAATTATTAATAAAACAGGATGTTCTTGTATTAATAAATTATCACACAGACTGTTACGAGTCCGTCACTCACGTCAAAATGTTAGTTCGTTTGTGTTTGTGTCGTCTTGTTAGCCGCCTTTCAGGCTTTAATTTCTTTTTCCATTTTAATTTCTTAAATACGTTAATAAAGTTAAAAACTCCATGTCAAATCATCAATTCGAAAAGCTGACACATCCTGTATTTTGCTTAAAGTGTTAGAAGTTGTAATAAAAAGGAATGAAACAAGTGAAATTGTTTTTTGTTTGTTGCAAAGCTTCCTGCACACGAGGGATTATAAAATTGTGCCAAGTGGTTCAATTTTCCATTTGAGTTGATTTGAGTCGTTTATGTTGACTTTGAGAGCATCGGTTGATGGCGGCTTATTGTCGCAGACCTCCACGTCACCTATCGAATAACAACGCGCGCAAATCGTTCGTACATATTGCTCAGTTTTGGTCCAAAGAAATCTGTTGCCGGCGTCGACGTCC
The DNA here is from genome assembly GCA_932526305.1 of Epicampocera succincta. Taxonomy (NCBI): domain Eukaryota; kingdom Metazoa; phylum Arthropoda; class Insecta; order Diptera; family Tachinidae; genus Epicampocera; species Epicampocera succincta. The sequence continues at coordinate 43,897,717 of OW052037.1, read as the reverse complement.
GCACCCATGATGCCACAGGCGTGTGGACGCATCGCCACCTGGCCAGCCTCGTGTTGTCTCAGATTGTAAAGTCGACTGTGAAGGGCCATCGAGTCTGCCGTAAAATGGAGACAACGCTCGCAACACAATATTTGCACTTCTGAACGCTTCTACTGGTGGCAAAGTTTTAGCATTTGAACGTTTAACTTGTCATTGTGCTTTGGCGTGAGTAATTATGATTAAGTAGTAAACAACGGACTAGACACACTCAATAAAAACAATATGGCGGTCCCAGGCCGCCAACACTTACCGCGCCATATTGTAAGTACCTTTATGATGCTCAATAATCGCTTAAGAACTTAATGGCCTATTTGAGCCAAACAGATGGCAAGAAGAGCAAATAATAAGATTTGGCGTTTCTTAAAAATCCTTCATTAGTTACATAATATTAGCAAAACTCTACACATAGAAAAATAATTGAATGCAAAATTGATATGGAAAGAAAACACTTCAATGGTTGGGCACCAACATTCAGGCTTGTAATGGAAACCGGTCGTTTTAAATAATATCGTTTTCAGAAGATGTGTTGGCGAATGTGTAATTTTCTAATATAAACAGTTTTCTTAATTATATAGAAATATCTTTCCAAACTGGAAAAAGTGATTATAAAAAAAAAATCAAATAATTAATCTGATACTTCAGTATTAGCATTTAAATAATGTTTTTCTTAAACAAAGTTGGCCACTTATACAATAACAATAGTTACTTGTAAATATGTTGACTGGTAAAATTTTTTAACAACGACTTGCATTTATTGGGGAATTGATGGGTATCAGCACCTGCCTAATCTGGTGGTGGAACAACAGCATTTGGTGACCTTCTCAAAGACTCACCACCTTCCCATGTGGATTACCAGGCACAAATATGTGACACGTAGCACAAGCCCTCTTTCGAGAGCTCGGGCTATGCAGCCCCTTCTGTCAGTAATTCCCTGCGCAGTAAAAGGGAGACAAGGCGAGTCAGGCCTAAGCCAGACTCGCTTGTGTATTACGATTATTTTTTTACTAACACAATATTTTTAGTGGATCTGATAGAACGGGAAACGAAAGTGCGCATGGCCATATATTGAACTCTCTCTTGTACCAGGGCTATTAAAACCACTGGATTGCAAGTGATAGCCTGCGATTAACTTCCATTTCTAAGTGCAGCAATTAAACCAATTCCAATATTAATTTACATAATCAGCTTCTTGGACAAAATGATTCCTAATGAGGACTCATTAAATACAAACAAGTTTGTCAGCTATTTTAAGCCTGTTCATAAGGGCGGTCCTTGAACCAAACAGTTCGAATTATTTGCAGTCTAGGCCACCAAATAGATGGCATTAATTGAAAAAAAAATATTGTCAGATGAAGTGGTTGTTATTTGGGAGTATAATTTAACTTTGTATACGAATAGTTAGAACATTTATTTTGAAAGCAATAGCAAATCTGTGTATTTCAAACATCTGAAGGCAAATATTTTAGAAAACATAAAGTGAATCAAAAACTACTCGTATATAGGGAATAAGAAACCAAATACTTATCGCCTGCAAAGAAAAAATTATCACTGTGGATTCAATTATGAGATTTGCCAAGTGCGGACCTTATTTGGAACAACATTTTTTGCAGGTGCATATGCAGATAAAAATTACGCTGATTCAACGAATTATTTGATTGAAAACATTTGAAATAAAATCTTTGTTCCAGAAGAAAACTAAAAATTCTTCTGAGACAAAACAAGCTGAGATTTCCCTCACACATTTTTAGAAATCTCACTTTTTGTCTTCAATACACATGAGTACAAATGTATTTTCTCTTATATATGTAAATTTGTGTATTAAATCGATCTGTAGGCCCAGTGTGTCTTTATAAAAAAAACTTTCCTTAATTGGATTTCCTTTTGAAATCCTCTCAAATAGTGTTATTTGTTATAGTCAACAAAGTTGTCACCAATTTGTGAACAAACAGCCCGATATCCGAAATTAAGAAAATAAAATAAGGAGAGGAGATTTCTAATTTTGAGTTCTTCTAACATATTACCCCTTTATAATTGTTTTCAATATTAAAGGACATATTAAATGTACATAGACCGAAGCTTATTTAATTTCTTTACAACTATTTAAGATAGACAGTCGGAAAACACAAAAAAAAAACACCTTCATATCGTAACCTTAATATAGAAAGACGCTATTTCGTTTTTTTCTCAAATCGAGTTTTTTGTATGTTTCGAAAGACGATATTCCAACACGCAATTTAAAAAAAAACTGACATGATGCGACTAAAATTAACAAACATATCAGCAGTTGAAGAAAGTTTCACGACTACAAAACTTTAATTTTTCTCTCTCCTGAAAAGTTAGGAAAACGCTGTTTAGGGCCTTTCTATATTGAGGTATCGATATGAAGGTGTTTTTTTTTTTGTGTGTTTTCCAACTATCTATTTTAAATTGTATAGCTTTAAAGACACTAAATAAGTTCCGGTCTTTGTTTTCAACTGCTGTGTATTCAAATGCCATTTTCGGTGAATGGGTTCTGGGTTCTATTACGATTTTTCTGGAATAAGGATTGCCCACATTCAACTACAATTATTTTTTATATTCCATATGCAACCAAGTTTTTTATTCAATCTCCTTGTAGAGCCCTATTCAAACAAAAATTATTTGATTGAAAATATTTGAAAGCAAAGTTTTAGTTCAGCAAAAAGTAACAAGTAGTTCTTTTAAATCAAGTAAGTTGTGATTTTGCGCAAATAATTTGCACTCCAGCAAATATTGTCGCTATTTCAGTAGATAATCTTCTTTCGAGTATGTCGGACAAAACCGTCCCAGAATGCGGGAAATCCATTCCAGATATACCTTCATCAAAAATCGTAGTTGAACTCGCGCAAAACAGCCACAAACGTTCACACAACATTTCACGATTTGGCTACGAGCCACCCTAATAGTCATACGTATTATTGAAATGAAAATATTCACACAATTGGAAATATTTTTCTTTTTCAAATATTGCCAAAATGTAACCAACATTTAGAATTAAGACTTATGAACAACTGCTCAAGTAGTTCTCTAACGTGAACTCCCACAGAACTGTGTACTCTGATTGCCATGGATGCCCATTATTGGCGCTCGTTTCATAAATATTGTAATTGTACTTTGTTGTTGTTACTGTTGAAGTCGTTCAGTGAATTTCATTAGACGACTTATTTCGAAAGGCGAGTGAGTACTTATTTGCTTTCATGTTTGTACCTATTTTTTTATGTATTTATGTATCGTACATACTTCGACATGAAATTAAGAAAGAGAAATTAAATGGCATTTAATTTAAATTAAATAGAAGCATGTGGGCATGACAATGAACAAGTATTATTAAATAATAAATGAATCTAAGAGTGAAACACAATTTTTGAAAGCGAATGAGACCAATTATGTGCATGTTTGTATGTCCGTATGTACGTACAAATGCACATACTTGTGGTGTACAATATACTCGTTAGTAAACAGCTTTTTGGAACTTTATATTTCATTTCAACAATAGAAGAAAACTGTTAAGCTTAAGGATATTACAACATCATGTGCAAACGTACTATGTATGTATTTATGTACTCGCATTATGTGTATTTTCCAATGAACAAGCCATGTACATTTTCTTCCTTATAAGAGAGGAAAAATTTTGCCATCGGCAGTAATTAATTATATCACAAAATTTTACTATTCTCGTGTTTTCAGTATAGAACATGATTGTATTTTGTGGAGTGCTTATTGGCAGGAAATCGTGACGTTTCACTGGATATAAAGCCTTGGCGCTTGGCTAACTGTTCTTCGCAATGCTGATGATCAGCTTGCGGCGATATTTTGTGTTGGCGGCTGGTGCCAATTGACCGTTGTGCGTTATGGGCTCCCAAAGAAGTTGGTAATGATCAAGATCCATGTTGTTTCCCAACAAATATGAGTCAATGATGTCACCAGCCCAGGAACCACAATGTTATTATTTTGCATTGCTATTGATTCTCAGACGTATTAATATTTGCACAATTTTGCTCGAGCCTATTAAGGGTTAGATTGATGGGTCACTAGAATTGTGTTCTCTACTGTAATTATTGGCAAGACTTGACCCGTTCGCTTCACCATGTTAAACTATTATTTTAATGAATGATTTTGTTTTGCAGTTTTTGATAATTTCACGATAAATCGTGAATATTTTATATATTTCGTTAATCAAATTTATTTTATTGCAAATATTTAAGTCTAATTCAGTTTAATGCCAAATCAATTACACTTTTGGCCTTCATACGACATGAAAACACATTAATGTAACACGAAATTTCAGCCAGCAACAAATAATAATCGATTTATTTTTTAATAAATATTGTGAGAATGACAAATATTTAAAAAAAAAATATCTTGGTCATGAATTACAAGTATTACGACTTCGACCAAAATAGAAGAATATAAATTGTCTCTTGAGTTCAGTTTTCATTTGCAGATAATTTTCACATATTTTATATATATTTTATATTATTATTATTTTAATAGTTTGTTTTTATTTTTACAGTTCAAATCATTAAGTTTGTATTTATGGGTGTCATTCACTTTGCACTTTCCCTGTGATATATAAAACAAAAGTGTTAACAACCCAGGACTAAAAATTTTACAACAAGAATGAAGTGGAGCTCGTACTGTATTATGTAACTTGATGTTGTAGTACGTCCTTTCGATGGCTAATTGGAGAACACATAGATATTGTTGATTTCACATTTTTTGTTTGTTTGTTTGTTTTGTGGTTGGATTTCATTTTAAAACTTCAATCATATTACGAAAATATTTTTCAATATTGCTGTTGCTATTATATTTTACTGCCATTAAAAACGGATTTATTTATTGAGTACATTTAACCAAATCAAACCAAACCACTCAATAAGAGGGTCTTCCGATCGGTTAACGTTATGGTCATCCTATTCATGTTACCAAACTCCCTATTTGCAGGGTCCTCTGGGTCAGTAAATAACAAAACCATAATACCCGTAGGACAACAAAGTTATTTTATTATAATTAATTTATATATATGTGTTTAAATAGTTCCTTAATACTTAAATTAAATATGTATTGAATTGTCATGAGTTAAAATTAATATAGAATATTATTATTAGTGCAATTATTTTAAATCAATTGTTCTTGGCATATAAGAAACTTGAGAAAATATTAAATGTTAAATGCGTGAGCGCTTTTGAAAAAAGGTGCTCTACTTTTAAATCAATATGCTTTCATGTTAACTTAAAGTTTGGTGTTTTGACGTGCAGGAGTGGGCCAAAACTTACTTTTGATTGAACAACAGCAGCCAGGTTGACATATAACAATTGTAAGCAGAGCTGCCAGATCTGACCAATCCCCGTAATATTGACATATTTTTTGTTCAGAAATTAGCACAGCAGTGATTTGTCGATTTTCTTTTAAGAAGTATAATTAAGTGCTTAAAACATTACAGTTTTCAATGCGTTTATGCATTTTTCTATATTAAAAAGGCGCATAGAAAAAAAAACAGCCGCAGCAAAAATTTTGTTACGTAAAACCATTGAAGTGTAATTACAGCGGACGCAGTCGTCAAAGTGTTTCTCTATATAAAAGTGAATTTCAATAAAACAAAAACTCTACATTATTTAGAAATTAACTCTTACAATAAAAGCCTTCTTTCTGTACATTTTAAGAATATTACAAATATACAAATATGTTTTCTATATTATTTAAATACTTTTTTAATTTTATGTCGGTATTCATCTAAAAAGTATGAACTTGAATTGTGATATTTTTGTTTGATTACTTTTGGAAAAATATCTCTAAAAACTGCACATTCAGTTCTCCGGTTCCTTTCTTCTCAGGAAATTGATAAACGTTTTCCCCATTTTATATGGCAGTCCTGACTGTAAGTTTATTTAGCTCACTCCGTTAGCATTCCCCTTGATTTTTTTCTCGTGTCTTAGCAAAATGGATCTCAGTTACTGGGAAATTAAAACGTGCAAACAAATAACCACAACTTTTGAAAACACACCCATTTCGTTAAAACCGATACTATATTTATGTTAAATTTATTTCCTTATAACATTTTTGGAAAGACAAAGCAGGTCTGGGAACGCTGGACGTGACTTAAAATATACACAAATAACAGCAAGTAGTTGGTGGCCAAGATCTTACTCTGAGGAAACTGACGACAAACACAAGCCCTTCACAGACCATCAAACGAATGATTAATGGCGCTTTTGTAAGGCAGACAATTGTCACAACTGAGCAAAAACTCACTGATTTGTCAAAGTCATTCTTCTATTTTATTTGATAAATAAAGATTTGGCTTTTATTCCTCTTCGTCTGTTTACTTTTGCATTTTATTTCCTTAGGGAATTTTCGTTGAATAATTTTGTGTATTTATTTCATTTAAAGGAATAAGTGTTTTATACCCTTTTCCTAAATAAATAAGAATTTTCTTACCTCTGTGGCGCAAAGAACTCAATTCTAGTACTTTTCCAAAAATGTTGATGTAATAATTCTAATTCAAATTATAATCAACCCCTTTAATTATTTGCTCCGTAGTTCTTTTCATGTTTTCTTTCACTTCTAACACTTTTGAACAAGATAAACATAAAAGGGTTGAAATTATTCAATCTTTGTAATAGAAGTTACGAAATGAAACTAAAAGTCTTAAAACTAAAAACTGTCGCTCATCAATTTTAATACAGAATATACAGCGAAGGGTTTGCTACAAAGATTAATGTGGCATTAGAATAAAATTGTGTTTGAACTTCAAATATGCCATAATATCAAGAGTACAATTTCAACTACAGTCGGGATATTTGACTTGGATGATGAAAAGAAAGACATCAACAATATTTAATTATTGTGCAAATAGAAAGAAGATTTTAAAATTAATTTAAGAGTTATTTTTCCAACCAAATGTGATTCCAAATTAAATGTGGGTTTTATATTTCTTGTGAATCATTATTATGCAATTTGATGACAATTTATACAAGACCTGCAGACCATCAGAAATTGCAAGGAAGGAAGGCAAAGTCCCATACAGCGTTTTACTTCTACCTTTTATTGCGCCTCCGCCGTAAGCTGCTTATGCATTTGAAGCGCGTCTTAACTTGTTTGTTAATAGAAATGCTTCGCTTTTAAGAAACTAGTTTCGGTTTTAACAGCATAACTTTGTGCGCCTGATATTGGCGATTGCGTTGCATATTTTTATGCGCATAAAATAATTTTTGCAGTATTTTGCTCTTTGTTCTGCTGCATCTGAGCATAAGTTTTTGTAGGGAACTGAACATTATTAAAGTATTATACAAGTTAAAACACAAATCATAATAAGAGGATGAGTCGCATGATGACCACCAGTGGTGAAAATCACGAACATTGAAAACAAAACGACCTCCAACAGAGTTGAACTTATTAACAGTAATTGTATTTTCAGAGAAACTTATCGAAATTCTCTACCCACATCAACATTTTGTACGTCACACTCACATGCCAAAATAGTGATATCTCTGCATACGATGAAAAGCATATCAGTGTATAGAATCATGAATATGAACTAAAATGGTTGTAAAGAAATCAGGGCGCAGATCACAACACCGCCAAGGGCTCAGATCAAAGAACGAAACTAAATTGTAATCAGATTTATGTAAAAAATAAGTTTCAGTAAAATAAATTGCGAAATTTTTGTTTTCCAAAAGTTTCTGCCGAAAATTCTGTACACAGAAAACGTGTAGAATAAAATACAAGTAGAAATAACAATAAAACAAAAGTAATTGTAAATAAAAGAGGGCGTAACTGTTCGCCCACTAAAATAGATCCACTACGAAGCTCTTTAATTTCTTTATCTCTTATGTAAAGACATAAGTCCATAAGACATTAAGAATATCGCAAGAACCAAATTTACTGCGTTATCTTGATAGAGGAAACTTTTTATCGAGCATTCTTAAGTTGCAAGAGTTTTAATGAGGACGGGCAGATGTTGAAATATAATAAAACGACTGACATACATACACATGTGTTTGTGTCAGGTATTCAAAACATGACTTCATTTGGATGTCCCATGTATCTTATGCCAGAAATAGAACATCGTTTGAGTGTCAGCGTCGGCTTCTGACGGTCACACAGATCAAAATGGTTCAAATTTGGATCTTAATTGGCTCGATCTACTGCTTTTTATTAACGTAGGACCACAGTTCCCAGAAATCCCATTAAGAAACAGTTTAGTGAGGTCAAATCATATGGTCTTAGGGTCAATTCCAGTCCTCTCACGTCCTTCGTGCAGAATGTGCATCGTGGCATCCACGTTTTGCGCCGTGTCGGCCTCTCCTCTACACCCACGCGATCTTCTCTGATGACTAGACATTCCTTCGACACACGGGTGGCGGGTTTATTGTACACCGAACCAGTCGTCTTTTAATATTCCACTAAACGTTGAAGAGTCTGCTGTGAAGAGCGGAATCCGATGCGGTGCGAAGAATTTCCTCTAACTGCCACTCACTTTGATAATCAAATCTTAACGTTTGAACATGCCGCTCAATTGTGTTACGTATTATGGTTCTTCGGCATCAGCAACCGGCTAACAAGCACCAGATTAGACAGACGCCTCCGAAACAACCGAAACAACATGGCAGTCACAGGATGCCAACATCTAACCGCCGCCTTTGTAAGAAACCTCCCGATCATAGGAACATCAATACGTGTAGGCAAGCAAAAAAAAGTAGAAGTTTCCGATCACATTTCAATTTCATAGAAGTCTGCTATTTCATATTGATGGAAAAGGTTTTTCCGCGATAGTTTTGTTTCATTAAGTTTAAGAAATATTATTTTAGTTATAAAGTTCAATCTAGATACGAAGCACTGACATAGAAATAAACCACTTAAGCACTAAATACAACAGAATTTAATAGGAAAATTCACTATTTGAAGTATTCACCCTCCCCTGCCCCCTGTGTATCGTTCATTTTAGCTAAGAGTATAATATTAGAAAGTAAAAAATGCGGGTACCTTAAATTATGTTAATTTATGAGAGTAAATAAGACAGAGATTTCACAATAATTAGCATCTGTAGGCAGAAGTACGCTTCGAAATACGAGTACGAGTAAATTTGTAAATAAGTAGATAAAACGTAAAGCAAAAGTTTTTATTAAAAATTATTTACAATGACAATAAGTTGAAGAGGGAGGAAAAGTCTCAGCCATCGACGCGCTGCATCTGGGGGAAATGAACGCAGCAACGGTGATGGGCAAAAGGTAGTTGAGTATTTGAAAAGTACTTTTGTACGTACTAGAAAATTTGACGGCTGCACAATTGTTAAAATTTCTTATCGCTTTGCCGTTGTTTACAATATAAGCACAAACATGTCCATTCCTACCGAAGCATTAAATGGAATTCATGTTTGGGATTGTGCGAATGGACTCAAATCAAATTAGTATAATTTCTAGAAAGGTTTCATTTCAGAAGACGTTGTAATTAATGGAGAGTGTTGCAAATCCAGGTATAACCCTCAATAATATAGTTACGTATGTACATTATAGTCCAAGCATTATTTTGCCGCTGTAAAGTTAAGGGTGTTACAGGTTAAAAAGTACCGCCTTTTTTGGTAATTAATAAGTTAATATCAGGTTCAACAAAACATTAATGTCGACAGACTGAGAAGGTTGAAAGCTCGACCAAGTTTGCAACCTTTCCAATAGCTTTTATGGAGTTCATCTGTCTAATTTGATCACATTTCTTATCATTATAGTTTTACCAGACAATTTCAGAAAAACAAAACCTATCATTGCAAAATTCTGTTTCTGCAGTATTAAAGAAATAGAATTATTATAATGCTTTGGCGTTTATTAAAATGAAAAGTAGCGTTTTAAAGATTAAGGTAAATTTTAAATTTTCCCAAAAAATATTTATTTATTCATCAATTTCTATTTTGTCACTCTGAAAGTAGAAACTCTCTGTTATACTACATTTATGCCAGCGTTAAACGATTTACTGACCAACCGAATCATCCATGGAGGAAAAAAGTTGGTTCCCTCATCTCATCGGAACAGAATTCATTGTGGTATCGATACGACAATGCCCAAAAGTGTCTATGCAGCTGGATACCCCTCTGTCACCGATGGGCTTTCTCCTAGTAACTCCAAAATAGATTTTGAATCACCAGGCTGGAAGTTTTGTACAGCCTTTAGCGTTCCTGGTTTTTTATAACTAGTACCAGCATTCTTTTTATTCTCGGCAAGTCCTGCAAAACAGAGTTATGATAAAAGTTCGCTTCAAAGCTTAATAATATTATCTAAAATGTATATCCTGCTAATGGGGGCTAATAAGTACTTTCATGTGCGGAGTTAAAGTTGCGAAAAAATGTACGTTTTGTAAAATAATTTACCAACCCTTTCAAACACTCCCAAATGTACTCGTGCCGAATGCAAAAAGATAAATAAATGAAAAATTAAATAACAGCAAATTTATGCAAATCACGTCAACGCCCGATATATAATTATGCAAATAGTGAAAAAGATAAAAATGTGTTCGACTCTGCACACTCTTATTTCTCCGACTGACTACAAAATGATAATGAAAACTATTCCTTTTTTTGTCCTGCCTCTTTATGTACATCCACACATACATACATACATACATACATACATACATACATACATACATACATACATACATACATACATACATAAATGTATGTATATGCTGGTACGTACGTATGTGGTTTTTATATAGTTGCAAATACGAATGTATATTTGTACGAGTACAAATGGGTGGTGGTTGGTTGGTTGGTTGGTCGGGATACTGGCGGATTTTGAAGACAATGAAAATTGATGAAGAAATTAAATCAATGTGTAAATTCTGTTTTTTGTTTTGTTACTTCACTACTTTAAATTAAAATAAAAATCACAAATGAAACAAAATCATATTGCGAGTAAAAAAAGTAAAACAGGAATCAAGGGTGGAGAATAGAACAAAAATTCCAGTAATGATCAGGATGATAAAATATTTAGAATTTTTTTTTCCCGTTGTATTGTTATATAAAATTGCATTATCCTGGATGTAGGAATCTGTGAGAAGGGGAGGTTTGGCTTGGTATTTCGCCAGAGGAGGGAGTACTCGTATTTGTTGAACAAATGTTGGATAAAATGAATTATGAATTCTTCAAACAACAATTACAAAAACTAAAACTCTGGCAAAAGCAGCAACAACAACAACAACAAAAGCAATGAATAGAAAAAAGGTCAGGAAAATCCCAAAAGAATTATTAAATTCATCATGCCATTCAAAGCAAACACACACTCACACACACACACACACACACACGCAGTCATACATCTGTACGCACATGAGCTGCTGCGACTGCAGTCTGTTCGCAGGGATATTGTGTGCGTTCAGCAAGAAGGGACTCAATATACTTAAAAATATGTATTTATTTGCAATGTGCGTACAGAACAATCATTGTCAATGCTCGAATTGGAAAAAGCAAAATCAACGTTCGAAGATAAAATTCATCCACTCATACGATTTAACTTTGCCAGTTGCAAAGAGAAATCAAATGAAAGTAACTACAGCAGAGGTGACAAATTTAGCCCAACTATTGATTATTTTAGTTAATAAAATTAAGTGGCAGAAGTCTTAAGTTTTGCTAAGTTCTCTCCTAAATAAGCGGAAAGCATTACCTGAAGAAGTGAAGGGGTAGCTCTTTTCCGTCTGATTGTGTGTGTGGAACAGCAGGTCCAAATGGCGAGCCGTTATAATCGAAGTTGGTGGTCGTTAGTGCGAAGCAACTTTCGTCGAAAAATCAACTTTAGCTACGACACAAGGTTCACCGAATAGTACTACATTAACAAAAAGTTATAGTGCGGACGGCGTAATTGAGGAAGCCACAACCGTTAACGGGGAGTATCACACAATGAGGATAACCGATTGCTTTTATTAGAAACTCAACGATATGGATGTAGACCACGGGGGGACGACACGATGCACCACTCTGCCTGAACGGTTTGAGGAAATGGTCCAATCTCGCATTGGCCACCAATATCAGGCGATTTTATCGCACCAGACATTTTCCTGTTAGCTTTTTGCCGATGTTTAAAAAATCAACCGAGGCCATTACTCAACCATAGACGAATTTGTGTGACACTGCAAAAAGTTGCAAGAAGTAAATTTAAACAACATTATATTTCTCCCCAGTAGCTCGTCTTATTTTATTTCAAGTTCTACTCGCTCAGCTTTTTATGGCACATCGTCAATGAAACACTTGACTTGGTGTTTGCTGGGCTGTTAGCTGGTCCGCGCAAGAACATTTCAAACTTTAGTTGGCCATGGTTTACAGAAGTGGTTTGTAATTTAACGAAAACGATTGACAGAAAGTTTTGCAGCAGAGTTTTGAGCTTTGAAATTTCACAACGCAACCAAAATGGAGAAAAAACGCGCGATTTAAAAGAAAACTCAACAATTTCTGAATTCCTTCAAATTGAAAATAAACAAACAACTTTAAATATTTCAAAATATTTCATTTGATGACCAGAATTTTTATTAATTTCAGTTTTACAGCACTTTATATAAAGTTTGTCGCACTCTTGTTACGCGACACAACGCGTTTTGTAAACAACGAACAATGATCGCGACAATACGTTGCTTTTGGCTAAACGGTTTAATAGACTCGAGAGCAGTTTTTAGTACAAAAACAACTACTAGGAAAATCTAATCGGGACAACAAACATCGTACAATGAACTGTTTCTTTTTCTTTATATAATACAAATTATCTACAACAACAACACCGTTTTACTTTCTGCTTATGACTTGGTACGTCTTAAACAGAATTACTTGTTGTTCTTAGAGAGATATATACATACATATATTGGGGCCTATAAAATTGATTGCAAAAATGTTGTCCTGTTGCATGAAATGGAATTGAAAGAAGTGTATTTTGTTGCACAAACATATTTTCCTAACACTGAAATAAAAGTTTTGGTTGAATTTGTTTCTCTGCACAGAAATTTAGAAAAAAGCAGCGCGCTCCGATTAGGGAACTTTTGGCACAACAAATTTTAAAAAGCACCCAAATTATCTTTGCAGCAATAAAGTTGGGCCAAGAACCATCACCACACACACACACTACGACCAGATTTTAAAATCAAATAATTCACAACATTTGCTAGAATAACAATAAGAAAATAAACGGATCTGAGTAACGAGAAAATCAGATGACTTTTGTCATTAATTCAGACGAGTATTTCCCGCAATATCGCTTAGAAGATGTTTTATTTCACGAAACTGTTCATTAATCGATTTTAATCTAATCGAAATGTACAGCTTTTGCAAAATAACTTTTTCAGCATAACAAATACCACCACGTGGTGCATACATGAACACCGCCGTAGATGGCGCCTCGCCTTTGCTCTCAACCGATTAACTTAACTGTTTAACCCAACTACTCTTAGAAAGAAATATAATATACACCAACTCTCCAGTTATCAGCTATAAAATTAAAAATTATAATCCCCCCAACCCTAAAAAAGTATATTTCTGCTCTCTTCTGTAGTATTAAACTGTGTGCAAATGTGCGTGGACTGAAATTAAAAAAATAATAATAGGCATTTAGGAAACATCTGAGACCCAAAAGCAACGGTGTAATCAAATGTCAAAAAAAGAAAATGAAAGGGCAGGAATGAAATAACATCTCCACAACATGAGCCAAATTTAATCACAACTTCATACATACATACACATATGAACACAAATTTGTGTATGTGTGCGTGAGTGCATGAGACTATATTTTACAGAAAGCAATAATTTTGCCAGAAAAAAACCAACAAACGAAGTGGATTTTTCGCTATTAAACATCGTTGAAAAGCTAAAATTAGTCCTTCTATCATCTGATTTTAAAACTACTGACCCTTTTTAAAATTTCTGTCCTGTGTTCATTTGAAGCAACGGCTTAAAGCGCTTAACTCAGAGATAAAATTTAAATACAATAAATAATTAATATAAACATACACTTATTGCACAAGAAAAGTTGCAATTTTGAATCCTTGATGTTGATTTAAATTTATACAGCGATACAAAATGTAGTTCAAGTTATTCTGGGAACGTAGAAAACTTTTCAATTTTCGCTCACATCGAATTAAATCATTTATTGTGCAATTCAATTAATACTCTAATCAATACATCAATTGATGGGATTGAAATAGATCTTTGTGGCATAAAATTAAAAGTATTATTATGCCCAGTTCCGGTTAATGACGCAAAGTTGTAAAAACTTGAAGAGAAAAACACCGATTTCAGTCACCGTGACTGGTCTTCCAAGCCCAAGGGCGTAATGTTTCAGAATACTGTATCTTTTAGATAAAATATTAACAAAATACAGTCAAAGCTGGTTGTATCTAATACTTGCCTCAAAGCATTCACGATGTGACTATTGAAAAAATGTTTGTAAGCAAATATTTACTTATTTTTAAGTTCAGTATAACAAATAGTTGCACATGCGAATCTTATATATAAAAGAACATAAGCGGTTCTCAGGCTTCGCATCGAAGCGCTATTGTAGATCCTGTACATATTGTCCACTTAGTAAATCTTGATAAATTTAGATCTTGACAACAACGAAATCTATAAATTTTTTAATTTACTACAATAAATTCACAACCTCTACTACACGAAAAATAGTAGTAGATTTAGTAAACGTAGTAAGTTCATTTATTTACAAGGATGAAACAGCTGGCAGATGTGGCGCCACATTTTTTTGCTGTTTCGGCTTGTTTACGATACCAACTAAAAAGTCGCTCACACTCAGAAATTTAAAATAGTGTTATATTTAAATGTGTTTTAAATATAATACAAAGAGTGAGGACCGCTATAAAAAGATTTGTTATAGTATCACTGTTTTTTTCGATATAAAAAATATTTATTCAACATTCGCATTGATGTGAGCTGAGTTTGTTTATGCAAAGAATTTCTTTAAGTGTAAAAAATTAGTTTGGAAAAATGCCAAAATCAGTCCTCCTCTTCGGCATCAATTTCTCAATAAATCCAACTGAAGGAAATGAAAATTGTCAAACTTGAAAAACACTCACAGCGGCCTGAAAATCCTTCGATCACTTCAAGCTTATGGGGAAAAATACAGGAAGAAGCAGGAGACTTTGCAAAAAAGGTTTGCAAGTCCTCCCAAAAACGATCGTCTCCCCAAAACCTGATCTTGCCAGAAATCTTTTTATATTTTTACATATAAGGAATATTTCATTGTATCATTCATTATACCGCACTTTGACAACTCTGTTGAGTTAATGGAACATGAATATACATTTCAAAAATAATTCTTTAAATTATAATTTTTAGGCATAAAATGTGCCAACAAAGAGGACCTTAAATGTTTACTCCTGCCAATATATTTAAAATATGAAAATATAATACAGAAAGATAGAACATGAACGGGTTAACTTCACCAATTGAAGTGACCGCCCACTAGTATATCTATTAACTGGATTTAAACCAGATTTAGCTCAGAGCTATGCGGCACAACCTTAATAGTATAATCGAAAGACCAAAGAAATGTAGAGATTCCGCAGTATTTACGGACTTATAGACTTATAAAGAGGCATATTCCGCAACGCAAGCAAAAGATGAATTATATAACCGACTCCCCACAAATAGTCTAGACTGTATTTTTGAAGATGGGCGTAGTACGTTGTAGTCTTGTATTTTAAAAACTAAAAATAAGCAACGGTGTTCGTAACAAGTTTTGGAATCTACACGTCTAAAAAACCAACACATATAATGACCGTCAATCGCTCGACATCTGTTAGAATAGACAATGTAATACTGAAACACAATCCCCCCTACGTATTTCCGTTTAGTAGAAATACAAAAAGTGGTAACAATAGTTATTAAAAACCGGTTACTTAATGCAGCTGGCACAACTCGTACAACCCATTTGTGCATCACTAATCAAAATCTCAATACTACTAGTATCGTATTCGGCATAGAAATTCAAAACGAGTCATAAGCAACCCACAGAAAAAAAACTGCTGAAAAATGGTAGAAAAAAAAAATGTTGGCATGTGCCATTTGTGGCATTGTTCCAACGACGAACATTTAAGCCAGAGACTCCAGTAGCAAATCACGACCAACGATTCACTGAGACGAAACTGCGATCCTATCAAGAAGTGCAGAACGAAATAAATGAAATAAAATATTTTGAAATTGAAAAGAATAAAAGTTTAAGTTAACAAAATATTCATGCTGCACACCAGCCAGCCTGTCGTACAACCAACCCAAAGGAACACAATCAGCACCGTTTGAACATTAGCAACAACATCGGCGCTCTTATCATCATCCCTTAACCGAGGACAACCGTAAAATGCTGAAATGAGCGATAAGAGACACGCTGTACACAATCGCATGCACAGAGATGGGAAAAAATGAAAACAGAAAACTTTAAATCATGAATAAACAAAAGAAGCGAATAGTTGAAGTAAGTGGAAACAAAACCACCTCAGCAGCGTCATCGTAAAACGATTAGATTCAGTTACGAAAATGGGAAATTGAAACAAGAACAGGGTTACACCCTTATAAAACGGGTAAAAAGCAGTGAATTAATAAAGTCTCAAACTAAAACATTCGCTGACAGTGGCCCATTTTGAGGTTATGTACAATATATATCGAACCACTTCTAGACTCACATGAATCAAGGGATCAGTTTGTAGCCAAATAATGCCCACCATTATTATCGCTTAGCAAATTGTTCTTGTTCAGACAAGAATATCCAGCTCGATCCGAGTAAAATCAGAATGATGATGGGACTTTGTTCAAACTAGTTTCAAAGTTATTTCCTTAAGGGTCTGTTATGAAGCCCGTCCTATCTTATTATTTAAATATCAGTAAAAATGTTTCACTTGAATACCCTGTTGATGCCATTAACTTATTATCATTGTGCCAATATTCCGCGCTTTAGCCAGCCTGCGCACATCTGAAGTGTACAATTTTGTAGTCTGAGTTTGGCTAATAGCGGCGGTCATGTTGGCTTCGAGTAGAGTTATAGTTTGTGGCTCATTTGCGTACATCTATAACTTAAAAAACCGCACGGGATAAAGTCCAACGAGTTCACATCACATTAAGAAGAGATGATCTAGCACTCAAACCCCTTGCGTTCAACGTTTGATGGGCTGCGTAGTGCCATTTTGTTGAAACCATATGTCGTTGATAACCATCGGCCGATAGAACTGGTTGTTCGCGGTGATGGCCTGTTCAACGTTCTTATGAAGGTGATATGAAGCAATGACGCTGCCGCCAAAAGCTCTAAAATTTCATACCAACTGCTTTCATTCAGCGATTACATATCTTTAGCTTCGGCTAAAATCGACATGAAATTCGCCAAGTTTTGGTTTGCAGTAGTAGGCCGAGTTCTTGTAAGCTGTTAGGCGCCTGTTTCTCTGCAGATATTGCCTTCAGTAGTCGCACGAATGTGGTTCGTTATTTACTTAAGTAACAGACCGAAATTTCTCCGTCCCAGCTTTCGGAAGGATGAATATGGTGACCGCAAAATGAACGAAGTGCACTTAAGGGGCACACACATATTGATAGAGGAATTTCATGAACTTCACGTGCTGTCAAAGACTCGTGGAAATTTCTTAAATTTTACTCAACAAATGACGGTCCACTTGACAAATGTGTCTTCATCAATAAATTTATGTATGACGATAATTTAGCACTCGTGTTAGACGGAAGGCAAACGAACAAATTTTTCTCTTGAACAGTTGACATCCCATCGAGACACACAAACATCCATCATCTGTGCTGTCAATTTCAGCAGTTATGCAGTTGCCTAACTGTAAACTTAGTCGCTTTTACACTTGGAGTAAAACAAATTATTTTGTTTTATTAAAATTTTCACAACATTTTTTATCCAGCTGTATATGTACATTTCGTTACCTTCTATATTAAGAAAGGCGCTAATTCGTTTTTTTCTCAAATCGAGTTTTTTTGTAAATTTCGAAAGATGATTTTCCAACACATCATCAATTGACGTGATCCGACTAAAAACAACAAAAATATAAGCAGTTGAAAAAAGTTTCGCGACTTTAATTTTTACTAAGTTTTTTCTCTCTCTTGAAAAGTTAGGAAAACGGGCCTTTCTATATTAAGGTATCGATATGTTTGTTAGTTATATAATAACTATCCCGTCATTTCAATAAGCCATAATGATAAAAGTGAAGTGAAGTTAATGCGAGTTGCTATTTTTGCTTTAACTCAGCTCCAACTTTTGAATTGTAGCAAAGTTCTCATTAGGTAACAAGTGGCTCGAGATAAATTGAAGACTTGCACAAACAAGTTTTCTGACAAAAAGTTCTAAAACAAAGAAAAGCCATGATTTCTTTTAGTTTCAGCAACAACAAATTGTAGATCGTAGAAATCAGTGATTTCTGTCCTCATAGTGCTATTCTTAATTAATATTTATATAGTAGGTTTTCATTCAGTGGTTCGAAATTAAAACCCTCTAATAACAATAAATATTAAGACCCATTTAAAACTGTTGGTGTAGCAAAAAATACAATAAATCAAAAAAGCAAAAAAGAAATTGTAATAACAATAATTGCTTCAAGATGAAGAGGAAAATTCCAGTTGACTGAGTCACTTGTGCCAAATTAATTTACCGCGATAAATCTTAGGTATGAGAGCAGCTGGCGTTGGTGGCGGAACTGGTGTCATTGATTTATACTCGTATACTAAAAGATGAGTAAATGAAATCTTATTGATTTTATTTCGTGTTTACAAGTTAAAGTTATAATGAGAAAGAAAAATATAGATGCTGCAAAGGAAAAGCGGAAGAGTTTGTAACAAACAAACAAAAATTCTACTCAAACTTGGTTCAGTTCTCGGTGTAGGTTCTCAAAGCGCATCCGTATAAAAATCTTTCAAAATACGACCAGCAAATGCTTACCAGAATGTGACAAACAAAATGTTGCTTTTTTTGAGAGGTAGAGAACTTCCAATAGGAGCATCGTCGGCCTTACGACACCCACTGTCATTCATCTGCGCTCAAGTCACGACCACACTCATTATTCTGTATAATATCCATCCCATACAGTGTCTACGGAAGATGTTATCTCCGTACACTATTTGGAAATCTTCGCCTGCATGTACACAAAATCCCATCTGGTGCAGACCACCAATTTGCTTCGTGTGTTCGTTGAATGGGCTAAGAACTCGCTGGCTTAAAGGCTATATAAACAAGCAACCATTTCGGGAGAGAGCACGTTCCTCTCAAATCTCTTCAATCAGAAAATATCACTATTTGGTGCCACTTATATGCCTTGAAACAACAACATCTCCATGAATGGCGACCGCTACTGGCATTTGGAGAAGAAATGGTTGCAACATGCCATTCAGTGCGTGGAACCGTCTCTTTATTGTGCTAATCTTTTGATGACAAAATTGTCTTAAGGAATAGACCTGTAAATTGCCCACCTAATACGTTGGACTTAACACCATTGCTATATTTTTTCGGTGGGATAAGTAAAAACTTCTGGCTTCTGCCGATAAATCAGCAAAGAAACAAAATGCTGGAAAGAGTGATTTAAAATCGGACCACAGGATGTGTCAGAAATCATTAATTGTCATGAAATGTGTGAGCCAACAAAGTCAAAATTGCTGACATTCTTTTTAATTTGTTATACTTTTAGGCAAATACTAGTATAATAAGTAAAGACTAGGGAGTTCACATGACCGACTCGTGCAAAGTTATCAAGCTTTTCATGATTTTTCTTTATTTCCTCCCATCTTTGACGCACATTAAGTTTTGTCACAATTGCTCCGTCACCACCCGTTTCCTCTTAGTTCTGCTGTTCGTACTTTCTTTCTTTCTTACTCTTTAAATTCTCCATAAAGAAACTTTTCCTTTTTTCCATATAATTTGATGAAAAAAATAAGATTCCCTTTTACCAAGTAAAAAACCCAGGACGCTTGAAGTGGGCACCGGCACATAAACTATATTTATTATCTGTAGCGCTGAACCCGAACCTTTCCATACCACTGATTGATAAGTTCTACAACAGAATTCTGGCCTTATATCAGGACGAACAGCGTCGCATTGGACCTCGTTCTTGGTAACTACGTTCTCTTGAACAGAAGTTGATCAAAAACACCCTTGAGAAGTTGCTACATGCGTCCACAATCAACCTCACCGAATACTGAATACCAACACACAGGCAAATACAAATTAACTCGAACAAAATGTGAGTTCGAAACCAGAAAGTCTTCAAGCCCCGTTACAAATATTAAATTCAACAAACTTTACTTTTGTGAATAAATAAATAGCAGAAAACTTAATAAAACGAAAAGAATAAATTGAAAATCATGTAAATTCAGGACTCAAGACACCACAAAAGAGTGGTCGTAATAGTGGTGGCTTTTCATCTTCCCACCCAACTGAATGCGAATGTGTGAAAGTGCGAAATGCATGTCTGCGCCTGTATGCGTGAGCAAATATTCGCATGTAGTTGTGGCGGCAATCTCAAAAGTTGTTAAAAATGTTTTACTGAAAAATAATCTTATACTCCTTGCATAAGATTTAGCTAAATCTATCTAAATATCTACAAAAGAAACCAACGCTAAATGTGTTTGTTTCAATAGAGAGCCGAGATAAATACTATATATACATGGCGGAAACTGGTCCTACCTGCATGTACAGACATGAACACTGATGAAGGGCAGTTTGGCTCATCGCGATAAGATTAGATATTGTTCTGTTCCACCTCTGCCAATTGAAAACGATCTGACATATGTACATACATGTGTGTTCACGATATGTTCATGAAGCTTGAAAACCTTATCAGGCAAAGATTAGAAACGGAATTATGTCAATTTTGTGTTCAAAAGCTCACAACGACCCAAACGTGCTCTTATTATGACAATAATATTGTTTTGTAAATACCAAGCTTGCTTATATTTCACGACGTGTGCCTGGTTACACCCTGTGGTCGTTCATATTCTGTTGTATGGCTGCCCACAAACTTAATATGTGGCTGCTCACAACAACTCGATTCGAACATCTGACATCTTGTTCTTAGAATATTTTTCAGGCCGGTGAAAGCTGCAACTTAAACGATGTTAATTTCGTCACTTGTCATCGCCCCTTTAGAAAGCCATCTTCATTAAAGAAGTTTTTCGTTTTTAATATCTTCTAGTTTTGCCTTGGTTTTGAACACAGTATATACCGACACACACTGTAGTATTCATATGTACACATGTATGTGTGTTTGTGTCTAGAAGTGTCTATTATTTGGTGGCTGGTGTTTTGGGTTGATATTTTGGTTTTTTTTCGGTTGCTGCCATCACAACTACTAGTGCAAGTTCACATTTTTATGCTTTGTTCTGTTGACACTGTATGACGACTTCAACAACTAAGAACTAAAGCTACCACAAATACACAGACATCCATCCTTTGTCGGATGCTTAAAATGTTCTGCTCTGCTCTGCTCCGCTTTAGCCAAAGAGCTGCTGTGTGCTGGTGGTAGAAAATTCAACACACAATTGAATGAAATAATAACAAACGCCGGCGGTGTTAATGTTTTATTGTTGTAATCATTTGTTAAAGACCGAAGAACGATGGTGAAGAGAAAAAAATTTCAAAACTAAACAGCAAGGACTACAAGCCAGCAGCAGAAGGAACAAAGTTTGTGTAAATAATTCTGTGGTTTAACGTTAAATATTTAATGATGAGTGAAAGATAGAAAATGAAACTAATTTTAAAAAAAAGTAGGCAACAAAATAAAGCAAAAGTGTTTTAATGTTATTTATAAACAAATAATGAAGAAGTGAACAAAACCAGAAAAATACTTATTACATAAATTGCCCAATCAATGCAGAGCCAAAGTGATAAGACATTTTAAATTATTTGAAAATTTCTGAAGCAGATTATTTAAAGTGAAGAAGAGGTAAATAAAAGTTTACAAAAATAATAAATTTAATGAAAAATGGTGAGTGTTTAAGTTAAAATCTTTTAAAGTTTCTCTGGCTCTCATCTCCTCTCTGCAATTGTTTCGTTATGAACAGTTGTGTGTATGCGTGTGTGCAAATTGGTGCTTTTTTAACAGAACTGTAGTAGCGCTGAATGTAGCGCCACCTATTAAACTGGTTTGCAGCATTCATGTTTCACTACTGAACTACAGATGGTGCTGCACCTGCCAATATTACTGCATAATTTATGTCTACATCTTTATGTTGAACGATTACAGAACAGAGTAGGCCACTACTAGTTGCAATAATTGTGCAATCCAGGGATGAAAACGTTAGTACACTTTTAATGTTTTTAGCTCCAATATATGAAACTCGAAAGTTCAATAGCACCAGCACTGAATAACTTTAGCACTACATATCCTTAAAAACACATGTATGTATGTGAGTAAATAAAAATCTTCTTTATTTTATTATATGAGAGAAAATGTTTTTTTATCTGTTTCAATATTCCGCCTTTTTAGGCCCATCCAGATGACAGAAAACTTGGTTTGGACAAACTTTGTATCCTATAAAAAGAATAAGAAATATTCTGTCGAATTTGAATTAATTGTTATTAAATGATTTCAGTCAATGTTTTAGCATAACAACATAGAATGTATGTACATACTTACATACATGTGTTGTCGAAACGAGTTTGACTTAAATTTTTAGTTTTAAATTTACAGTTTTAAACCGAGTCGAAAAAAATTGAAAAATTCCTGATGCAAGTGTAGCGTATGGGGAGCTGTGAACACACATTTTTTCACACCTCATATTCGAAATATCACTTGTAATTGTAATTAAAAATGTGTAAAGTTCGTTATAAATCAAATAGTTTTAACCGCCGTCTGGTTTCTTCTGTAAAATATTTTGCTTATTTTCTCTTTTTGCCAGTTGACGATATACTTACCTCTTATTTTAAGTTTTATATATTATAAGTATTTTTTTTTAAATTACTGGAGAAAATGTTTTTCTTATTTTTCTTTTTCTTTTTAACAACATGAAATGCATGATAAAGCTCAATATTATCAATATCAATATTAAATTTAAAACAGAAATTTTTTGTGATACATTTTAACTGGATCAGGTTGAAGAGCAAATTTTCTTTATTAGTTTCTTGCAGCTAAAATAAAATGGATCATCCGAATCTTCCGTTTGGTTTTGCTTTACCAGGTCATACCCATCCACCAATACCACAAACAGCAAACATGCTGGGACCACATCCTAGCGGTCATCCCGGCCCAACGGCTAGCCCACCACAAAGTGTTCCAGGCAGAAGAACGCCTTTGGGATCTGTTGGTTTGGGAGGGTTTTATGCGCAGGGTTTGGGTATGCTGCCGCCCGGCGACGAAAATAAGCCAGACTCAGGAGCGGGAGCCGTATTGGAAAAAACAAGTCCAAGTCTAATGTTGGGTCCGTCGACTAGTGGTGGTGGACCAGGATCTAATACTATGGCAGCACTGGGAGTCGGCTCTGGTGGTGGTGGCAACGGAAGTAGTGGTGGCAGTGGCGGTGGTGGGAAACAAAAGAATAGACAAGGCAAAACTGTGAGATTAAATATAAACGCAAGGTATGATTGGAAATAATTTAGGAGTATTTGCCCATCCCACGATGTCGAATTTCGAATTTCAGAGTTCGGCAGTATTTGCAAACGTTAACGTTCGACATTGTCAGACCGGCCTTTTATATTTATTTAGTACACAAGAAAAAAACTTGATCGACTAAATATGTTTTCTTAAATTCTTACAGAGAACGCCGTCGTATGCACGATTTAAATGATGCCTTAGATGAACTGCGCAATGTGATACCTTATGCTCATTCACCTTCTGTAAGAAAACTTTCGAAAATTGCCACTCTTCTACTCGCCAAAAACTATATTCTCATGCAGCAGAATGCCATCGAAGAACTAAGAAGGTGAGCAAATCAAATACTAAAAACAAAAATGGTGCAAAATTATTATATAATTATATAATTCTTCTAAATATGAATTTTACAGACTTTTAGCGTATATACAAAGTACTACTGGAGCTGCTCCTCTGGACTTGGCTTCATTTCCTGCAGCTGCTAAGCTTCAAGCTTTACTGCAAAGTGCTGGCAGTGAATTTAATGATCCATCGGGCAGTAACAGTTAAAGTTAGTTATAGCCAAGTTAAAAACGAAATACAATAAGTAAGTTTCTTATGCGGTTTTAAAGAGATTATAGCACGTACTTTTTCGAAACCTCTCTTCTACTTAGACACTAAAATTTTAAAGACAATGACACTGTCGATTTTTCGCAAGAGATTGTGAGTGACAGGAATCAAATTATGCTAAAGCCTGTCATGATGTTCAAATTGAAAACTTTTTATAGCTTGACTAGAATCCATGTTTTAAGTAACGGGCTTAAACGTGCAAAGCTGTACCCATGTTTAAGAATAAAAATATCGCGCTTCAGTAGGCTTTTAAATATGCTGTTAATGGAAGACCGAAACACGCATAATTTGTAAGCTTTTTGTTTCTTAAACATATTCAAACAACGGGTCGAAATACACAAAATCTTGACGTATCGAATTAGTGAACGTTTTACTATTTCATTAGTATTAAAATCGATTGGGCAAACTAATAGACATTTAAGTTCATACAAATTTAGTGGTAATATGTACCAAAGGTTGCCGTCTCATCTAAAGCCATGATTAGCATTTATGTATATGAGGCTGCGGAAACTGTTCGTGTTATTGGCACGAAATTCAGTCTTCATTGGGCTAAAACACTTCATTCGTGTTTCGGAACTATTCCATTGTGGCTTTTTTGAAACGGTCTTTCTTACCACCATCTAAAAAATAATTCTTAATTGAGAAAAGTTATTAATAAATTAAAATATTTAACTTTAATATGCAATCATGTTCAAGTGCAGCAACATCATAATGAATTAATACGATATCATGTTAAAATTGGGTAGTTTCGTTTGAATGAAAATGTCGCTAAGAAGCCAACAGCGATTTCTATGTAACACATATTCTTCCACTTAATTGAAAAATCGTGGACTGTTGCAAGTAGCGAAAAGTGGAACGACCATAACTGGAAAATCTGGAAAACCTTTAATTCTTAATTCACTGGGAAAAAATTTGTTGGTTTTAAAATTTGTTCAGAAGCTGGAACGTTTCTTGATCTTTGTTTTCACACACACATAAAAAAAAAACTTCTACATTTTTCTTAACGGTTTCCTGGTTCGGACTCTGCTTTTCGAACATATTTTTCGCTTTATTGTTGACTTGTGTACGTTATAATCGGTGGAATTTTTTGTATGGATTCGTCGTGATTTAACTGCAAAAATTTCCAAGTTTTGTTTAATCATCTTCAACTTCACAAAACTCGGCTTATTGTGCTGAAATGATAATCTGATACATCTGATCTGATTTGGTAAAACTACGTTTCTAAATCCCACGTTCAAGGGGGACTGTATATGAATAAAAATTAAATTGTGTTGCATTTATTGAGGTTCGTCTTTGGAAAGTGTTGCGGCTATGGAGTTCGTACTGGAATAACAAAAGAAGCTCAAAGTTTAAGGTAGATGTAGATTTTGTAGAAGCAAAATATTAAGAGTGCAAAGAATTTAGTAGAATCAAAATAAAATTGTTAAACAGCTGCGTAAAAAACAAGAGAAACCTATAAATTCCAATTCTATTAGATTTACAAAAAGTATATGAAATTTTTCCATACTGATTTGGGCTGGTTTTGTTATTGTTGTAGAAGAATGCAACCACTTTCACCATAAACTGATAGATAATGTTGTCATTTGTTTACTTTCAATTACACCTCTGGTGTGATGCGAACGCATCGCTTAAAATTACTTATAAAAATATTGCATCCGTTTTTCTCTTCTACTGAATACATTTTTTCACACTCTACACAATTTTACTACGTCCGCCGCCTTTATAAAACTGCTCATGATGGTGGCGTGACTCTGAAATGTAGTCGTGAGTTAGATTTCTTGTAGGTCGCAATAATTCTCATTAGATTATTTTACAAACCCGTTTTGTTATCGTGTAAAAGTGCGTTTAGCAACGCAAGAGATTTTCCTTAAACTTAACGCTAGAATCTATTTTGAATGAGGAATCGCTACATTTTTGCAAACAACAATTAATTTCTTAGAAACATTTATTTAATTTCTTAGAAACATTGGCGTATTACAGCCGACTACGCTTGACTCATATTGAAAATCTCTAAATGATTTCTATTATTCTTAAATCTCGCTTTTCTAAAAAACACAATTGCATCAGTTTGTTAATAACATTTAATAAAAACATATAGTTCCTTTCGTCAGACTGGATCTTATTTGCTAAGAACCAAAATTTCAACAATATAATTACGTTGTTAGTGAAAAAATGCTTTAAATTCGCAATATAACAAATAAAATTTAAATAGGCATTTTTCTTATCTCTTATACTAAATAAAGCAAACAATATTTAAAAACAAATTCCATTTAATCAATTAAAAAATTTGCTTCTTAATTGAAAATATTTTTCATTTAATTTATGAATTGAAAATTGTGACATGAAATGCGCGAAATGTTGAAACGAATGGCCAAATTAATCACGCGCCGTCCTTCATTAGGGCGGCTCTTAATACCTAAAGTGTTAATGGGACTATTTACATGTTTCATTTACGTCCAGTTTGTAGAAAGCGGCCACACATCTCAAATGGCTTTTCTAAGACGTAAAACACGATCGGTTGGCATGGAACCGAAATAGTCTGAGTGATGAAAACGCGAAAAGTAATATTGATCAAATATATTTTTATATTTTAAAATTTGAGACATAAACTTGTAGGGAAAGCGGGAAAAGAAATGGTGGCCAATGTAAAAAATATTCCCACGTTGTGGTAGGTACCCTAATCGGGGTTCTAACCCTCGCCTACGATATCAAGTGTAGTATTGCATCGAATAATATTTGGATACGATCGCGATTTAGTGGTAATAAAGAATAAGTGGTAATAAGAAAAGAAAAATAAAGTCAACCAATTTCTGGTTAATAATATTTCAGTAAAATTAAGGTATTAAAATAATGATATTTTTGTCCATCTTCAAAATTATATTCAAAATTAAATTCCAGATTCAAAATTATATTTAGACGGGCAATTGCATCCATGACTTTATTTGGGAATACGTCTGCAGTAAAGCTGAAATTAGCACTCACACTTTAGATTCGGCAAAACGCCGAAACGTAAAAAAATCGTATTTATTGTTCACTTTTAGCAGTCGGCCAAAAACGCACGTAGCTAAATTTACCAGATCTCATTTAGTTTCTAAAAAAACAACAACATTAGACTCCCAAGTCCGCAATACACGAAGTTACTGTGCTAAGCGCAAATTTTTATCTTTACAACACTCATTACTTTCAGTTTGTATAAAAATAAAAAAAAAATTACTACCGAATCTTCAGGTTGACGTTTCCTGAAACTCTGCCTTATTCATAGCGAAATTCCGCAGCGATTAACTGCTCATAAAAGTAATATTTTTAATTCCGATAAAATATGTTTGGAAAGAGAAATAGTAAAATAGTAAAAATTAATATCTGTAAACGAGATTGCAAATATTTTTGATATTTAACACCAACAAACAAATATGACACTTTAAGTAACTTAAAGCAAAGGCTTAAAGCTTTACAATAATCTCTTTAAAGTCTTAATTTATTAAACCCGTACGTTCGAGTGTTGTGGCAAATTTTCTACTTCCCCACTCGTGCATCCGCATGCACAAGTTTTCAAAATTAGTGTGTCAAAAGAAACAACAATTTACTTGTAAATTTTCTATTTAATTTCTTTTAAAACAAATTCTAGTCAGTTTAAAACCATTTTAATTTTTACTTATACATATTTTAAGTTTAATTTAAGCTTTAAGTATTAAGTTTTAAATGAAAGTAAAATTGTCTTATAAGAGCAAATTATCACTTTTTATTTGATTGTTTTAAATGAAATTTTAATGAATCCAATTGCACATAATTATAAGTATTTTAATTTTACCAATATTTATCTATCAAATATGTATGTAGAAAAACCTAGAAGCAATAAATGAAGAATTGTCGCAAATAAAATGTGGACGTTAACAGTGGAACAGAACATTTTTTTTATTACTATTTAAGGATTTGGCCAGTGCTCGAATTCATTTGTTTGCTTTTTGTCAAACGTTTCTTTTTAATTAGAAATTTTAGTTTAAATTAAACTTTTTACATATTAAAATAAATGAAACTGTATGCAAATTAAACGCAAGTACAAGTACAGTAAAACCTTATTCAAACTGTCAGTATCTTCAATAAATGATATATGTGACCAACCTCTATAGTAGTATTGTGGAGGAAAGTATCGCATAAATTATTCGAAATTATTGTGAGAACTGTATCATGGACACGTGATTTCTTTGAGAATTGCTTCAAAAATTCACTTCTACTACTACTATACGAGGTCTGTTCAGCGTTTCAGGCCTCTCTTCAATCTTGGGAACAGGAAAAAGTCGCAGAGGGCCGAATTTGGTAAATACAGAGGTCGGGGCATAATTATAGTTTCGTAACTATATTCGGGGCATAATTATTGTTTTTCGTAAAAATTAAGATATAATAGTGATCCGACGCTTCTCCATAACAATTTTTCTCCCTTTCCCACCATTTTCATCGGCTGTTGCTGATGTAAAGAACAGCTGTCACTTTCAAATCGCTAATGTTAAAGGAAACAAATGACCACCGAAATCAAATAAAAGGATTATATTTTTAGATTGGAAATTTTTTATTAAAATCCAAGAAAATGTAATATAATAATTATTTTTTAAAAGGCTATAAATTTAATTTCCATTTCTGCTGTTCGTAGTAAATTTTTTGTATTGTAAAAAATTCGTGCAAGTTCACAAATTTTGTGAGTTTCAGCACTGGCCCGATTATAAGGTTATCGAATGTCCGTAGCCCGCGAAATTTAAACATTTTTGTACAGACTGGGGCAAGTAAAACTATTGTAGTTTTAGCATTCTTATCGCCATTTCAAAAACTAAATACAACTTCATTAGTTTCCACTCAAACATTTTTATTCAAGCTTGTAACTTAATTCCAATGTAGTTTTTCGTTGACGTTGAGAAGAGCCCTTCGGAAACAATGTGCTGCCAGTAACACACAAGTCTTGAATTTCCTAGACTTGAACACTTTATTAATGCACTTAATAAATGCACTCGTAAGTGGTAGAAACAACTTTAAAACGTATGTACATACATATGTAGTTATTTTGCAGGTATGTGGTATGCACATACGTATGTATGTGGGTATTTGCAAATTTTTTTGAAATTGAATACGTTCAGCTCTATTTCCAATAGAAAAAAAAACTAAAATTACTTTAAAACAAGATAAATGATGTAATACGCAACAATTGATATGTTATCGCAGACTTACACGATGAGTGCTTCGGCGTTTCTTTAAACGTACACATCGATGGCTTAATATAGAAAGCAAGTATCTCTATTTTTTGCTGTATTTCAAGACAACGACAAAAGCTGACTAAAACCTTAAACATTTTCAACACAAATAGACGAATAATCAAATTTTAGCGCGAAACGAGCAATTTTATGTTCTTTCAAGTTTTAAGGCAGCTGTTTTAGATGCGAGTTTTTCTTTAGAAACTTTTATGAGTTGGCAAGAAATTTGCTAACAACATACTGTAAATGTGCTACTTTCTAAGATATAGTACGGAATTTGGAAAAGGTTGAAAAAAGTCAACAATCACTTTTTTGTATTCAAATATCTAGTGTTTACAGTACAAAAACAAATAACAAAATTCTGCAGAAATATCTTGTTATTGCTGTCACTTCAATAACCGGAATTAGCGGCTTAACGTCAAAAACAGTCAATCCGCCAAAAATGCGTAAAAATATCATCTTTGAAGCAGCTTCAACAAAGAAAATTGAAGATGCGCGTGAGTCCAGCACTTGTTGGGTGCCATACAAATCAAATGTTTAATACACATGTGTAAGGTTCGGTTCGGGCAACATGGCCGCAAAAAGCTTTAAGCCCCACGCGTTATCTACTATTCTGGCGATATTGTCAATAAATCGTCTATTTACATTTAAACCATCTTTAATTTTACTAAAAGACAAGTCTGCTAAAAGTGTTGGCAACATGGAAGATTATGGCCTCGTGTCTGGTCGGATATTATGGTCGTATATTTCGTATATTGCTCTCTTCAAACGAATCAATTGTCTTTGGTATAGGTCCCCTGTGATCGTCTGACCCGATTTCCACAGCTCATAATACAAATAACAAATACAGTCCCACCAAATAAACAGCATTACCTTGGCGTCATAGATATTCTTCTTCGGCTTCGGCGTTGATTTGGCTGGTTGGCCGGGCTTTACTCATGACTTTTTGCGCTTGGGGTTATCGTAATGTATCCATTTTTAATCACCAGTAACAATAAGATGCGGGAATGACTGGTTTTTGTACCCTTCAAGCATCAGTTCGGACATGCAAAATTGCCTTTCAACGTCTCTTGGCTTCAATTCATATGGGACCCAACAAACACTTGTTTGTTTTGTACATTAAAAGTCTCTTAGTTGCAAAAATATGGCAAGTGTTGCTTTATTTATATTTCGCCAGTTAACGGTTTAGCCAAAGTACCAAAATGAACTGATAATAATAATAATGGAAGCAAGAAAAGTTTATCCTATTTTGTGGCCTCACTTGAAGTCTTTGGTGTGAACTCAAGCAAAAATGGGCGAAGGAAACTTTCAGAAATAAAAACGATATATAGAAGCAAGGAAAGAAAGCAGCTTCCGAAATTGCAACTGAAACATGCCAAAACCGAATAGCCAGTGTAGCACAATAGAATTAAGAAAACGGCACAAATTGAAAGTAGTTGTACTGTCTATTAGTCCACTTAAGTTATTCTAAAACAATTTACGTAAAATGAATGAAGTATTTATGTTACTAAATTTTAGTATTATTGAAGGGCAGCTGTTATTGTAATCCTTTGGTTGAAAGCAGACCTGATCTCTTTTCGTGCGAAAGTACTATTTACGTTATTTGTTAAATTTTTATATTTTCGTGACCATAATGAACTTTTTTTTCTCTATATCATCGAAATAAATTTCGGTGTAAGAGCACTGTATAACTTCTAAGTCAAGATCTTTCACTGCAGATAATTTATATTATTATAAAATCGCGTCCAAGTTAAAGTTCACAATAAAACTGTAGTTGTCACCAACGACACAGAGCGCAATTCTTCTTAAAATGTTATCAGTAACAAGAACCAAATAATGAAAATAAATCTTAACTTAAGCGCCTGATATAAAATTTCATCAGCTTTTATAAAAAAATTATTATTGTTTTTATTCAATAGCAAAATGGTTAGTTGTGGCCTAAAAATTGCAAACATAAATGTGCAAAATTATTTTATATTTTTTATTACAATTCGTATCAGTTTCTAGAAGCCTGCGCACATGACGGTCACGCAGTATACATACATATATATAAGTACATGCGACTAGTTTTCAGGTTATTGCGATTACGCACACGCGTGATTAACGCTTAAAACTGATCACTGATTAAGTTGAAAACATTCTGTGTATAACAATAAGACATGACAATCTTATTGTTATAAATAAATTTACGATTACTTATTAACCAGACACAAGTGAAGTAGTTGTCTAAAGAACTTAAGAGAAGATTATATGGAATTTCTTTGCCTTTAGCTGAAAGTCCATGCCATGCGTTCTAAGCGCATGTCGAAAAGAAGAATCATTATAATTGTATGTGACAATTAACCCAGCAGAGAGTATAGAATGTGTAGCACCTTGTAACGCCAAAATTGAGGTGAGCATTTTGCTTTTGTGCGCCAGTTGTCAGCTGTTTTTGATATCCAAAGAAGACAATTCATATTCTATTTTCCTTCTTGAAAAATATACTCAGTGCGTAACGTTTACAGATTTTTTAAAACCTTAATGACACATTGTATTTTTGTCATCAAACAGTTCTTGCCAGGTAAAATTATGTACAGAACAGCTGATCACAATGAAGAAAACTTGACACATAAAACGAGCTGGATGTAGCTTAACTTTAGAAAAGTTTTGAACACATCCTAAGATTGAAAACGAAAACCTTATTTAGCACCTGGTGTCGACTTCCAGCGTTTAAGTTCTTTTATGCTTTTCTAAATGCGCTACTCTTATTAACTTCTGACAGTTTCTATTCAAGGATTGGAGTTTGGACAGTGTCTTGCAAAAAGTTAACGACGAGATGCAACAAAATACTAGTGACAATGGAATACATTTATTCATTATAAATTCATAACCAATATTGATCCTTGTTTGGAGAAATTTTAAAACGTTTTCTCTTCATTTAGAAACAATCAACTGGAAATGATTTCTTCATTTTAGGAGAATCACATATGCCTGGTGTGGGTTTCTGATGCAACCAAAATAAAATACATGTGTTTGTACCCTGAAGGAAACTTATGCCCAGTGCCTCCATTTTTCTCAAATTTATTGGCGGCGTTGTGAACAAAGCTTCTATCTACTACTGGCATCTAAACCATCCTTGTCCAATCTCACCAAGAGGAGTACCAGATTATTTTCAATAATACGCAAAAAGCACAGAACCCTGTAAAGGGTAAAGCAAGTGTAAGTATTTTACCAAAATAACGGCGAAAGCTTTGTTGAAAAACCACATATATATATATATGTAGACTTTGCGACAGTAACAAAAACAATGCACACAAAATGGAATACCTAAGAGGTACTCTCAAGTTCAAGCTATAAAATCTTGTACGATTGCTATAAGCGGCACTCTTCTTTAAGTTCGCATCGCATGAGCCGATGTGATCAGCTAATGGGTTCTTTTACCTCTTTCTTTAATCCGAAAAATTGATAACGTTTGCCATAAAAAATATAGCAACCACAACGTCAACAATATATTAATAACATCTGTCGAATACATGTTCATACGTACATATTTGTAACATCACTAAAAATAAAATGGAAGTGAAATAAATAAAGAAAATAATATAAAACTAAGCCAAGGCAAATGAAATAAGATTGAAACAAAGTAGTTGAGCTGGTTGTTGTAAATTTTCGTCAAATTTGGTCGAACACTTGGTGGGACTATATTTTTCGTTGATAAATAAATTCACTTGTTATAAAAACAGAAGAGCAGACAAGATACCCTCTTAGCATATGGGAAACCTTGTGAAAACGTAAGAGCTGAGACAAAAGAAGAGGGCATGAGATTTTGAGAAACAGTTGAGAAACAGAAAACAGTCCACCACTGCGCCCCCCCCCCCCCTCCCTGGCTTTCCATGCCCAAACAGGTGGCAGCTCCTACTCATGTCGACAACAACAACATGCAATACAAAAAAAGAGAAATTAATTGTTGGCTTAATTCAAAGCCCGTTCCATATTGAAAGGTCAAAATAGGCCGCATATATTTAAGGTAAAAATATATTAACAATAATTTCAAGAGTTCTGTTGCAAGAGTAAGAGTAATGGTGTAGCATTCCAGTTATGTCCCGGAAGATGTTTCGAAGCCACTTAACGGCCTGATAAGAGATTTGAATTTATCCGTTGAGGCGATTTGAAGATATTCGTTATTTTCGAGTTGCACGATAAATATGAAATGGAGTGCAATTTGTCACAAAAATATCATTTTCTTTGCTGACATTTTAATTTTTTCAAGAAAAGGCTCCAGTTTATTGCTTAAGTCCAAAGAAACAATCTTCGCATAATCTTTTTTATTTTTAAATTTTTTTTTATTAATGCACAAGTTTGTCAGTTGTCAATTATCAGATCTATTTATTTGCTTTTATTTTGAAGCATGTATAGATGTATGTAAATGCTTGTGGATGTGTGTGTGTTCACCAGTCCACGTTCATATTTTGGTATTTATGTCATTTTGACGTTGAATATTTTGATGTGTAACGGGACAAGCCCTCAAGCCTACGTCAATATGTATTTTAAAAATTCATGCGATACTTTAACATAATTTCAACGTTATCAAATGTTCTCTTCAAAAGTTTCCCATATATGTACATACATAAATATGTACATACATACATATATAGTATAAAGGTGTGTACATAGATACATACACACATACATGTATGTATGTATGTATGTATGTAGATACGCATGTCGAAGTATGAGTATTGCCGTAACAAGAGCAAAAAATTATTTAAGACGTTTGCGGTTTCCTTAAAGAAATTCACTTAATTTGTAATCTTACTCTGATTGAAATAGATGAGTGCCCGAAATTAAATAATCTTGAGATATAAATACATACGTACTTATATATTTTATTTACATATCCGCCTAAATGAAGGAAGCTTAAAGTTGAAGCTTTTTGAGGTTTAAATAGAAATACTTACATACATACATACATACATACATAATATATTACAGTTTGAATAGAATTAAACTGTTTCCAATATGAAAGCATTTTACAGTTTTTAACTGTTTATTTTTTTTATTAGAGTACAACAAAGCGCCTCATCTTCAAGCTTCTTTTACGTCAATTTTTAATGTCTTCCGTATAAATGCTTAACCAAAAGTTTCTCACCATTCGCAGGATTAGGTTGTTTAAGCAGGAACGATCAATTTTGCAAAAACGTAATTATTGAATGAAAACAGTAATATTTTCACAACAAAAAAAAAAAATACTATAACATGCCAGATTAGTTTTTTTCTAACTTCAATCTATTTGAAAATAAACAATTTTTGATTCTGAAATCTTTTTTCACATTTCTTTAAACCAACATCTAATATAAGTTTCGGGGTTTTCTTTTCAATCAGCAAAAATAAATATATACATACAAACATATATGTATACATACACAGATGTATTATTCATGGAATATTTCGTTGCAATAATATTTTCTACGATGTGGTTGGGCATGTCGATGCATGTATGTAATTCCCTTACCAAATTATTGTACAGCAGAAGAATGGAAACTATTGACAAACACACTTACCTCAAGATTTATCAGATTGGAAACGCGCCTGTCTCCAAATATTCGTAAGTGAACAGTTTCAATCTCAAAAAATTGTTTCCGTTCTCTTACTCTTCGAGACAAGTGGAATGTCTGTCTGTTTGTGTTTGGTGCAAGTTTCCTACTACAAGCGAATGCCTGTATTGTTTTAGTCAATGCATTTTTTTCCTAATAAATTAATACAATATATAATTATATTTGTACTGTACTACGTAGTAAGTCTATAGATAAGATTAGTGAGTAATTGAAACACATAATGTAAAAGAGTGGGAAACAAGTGAATGAACGACGCATTACATGATTGCCATATTAACGTTTTCAATGTGAGGTAAGTAGAACGATTTTCCAGATCCGTATTATAATCTTTTCATTGCCGTTTTGGACCAAATCCCCGTTCTTATTCATTCACTCATTGCTTCGTCTCCTGTAACAGAGATCCCTGCACAATTAATAATTTAATAGAGAACTTAAAACAGAATAAATATTTAAGATCGAGAACTTAAAATAGTCAGTATTTCGGTATATGTATGTAGAGGGAAAAAATCTGAATGGAACCTAAAAAATTAGCAGAAAATGTAATTTTCTCTGAAAGCGACCTGGTCTTCTTTAGTTTCTTCTGGTTTTTGGGAAGTTGTTTTAGATAGAATTGTTTTTCTCTTGGAACCAGTACTCAGGGGTCGACCCTACATATGCAGTGCATTGTACCAGAACTGGGTTAGGGAGGAGGAAAGAAGGAGTAGCGTTTATCTCTTGCTTTTTTATTCTATGTTGCAGGGATGAGTATGTCAGCATTTTTAGCTGATGCTCTGTGGCCAGATTGCGTGTTTTTTGTGTTGTATTTGTCTTTTTTGGTATTGCTTTTATTTGAAAAAATTTTGGCTATGGCGTTTCAGCAGCGTCTTTGGCAGGAATCGAAACTACGATCTCTGGACTGTTGGCCGAATACTCGCCCCACTCTTCCATCAAGGCACTAAGCAATTAGCGATTTTGAAGTAAATCAAAAATATGCTGTTTTTAAAGATGTATCACAGAATTTTAAGAAAAAAAATCTATAGTAACTCCTAACTTTATGAGATTTGAAAAAAAACATGCATTAGCAAAAAAATGAGGGGGATCATCTTCCCCCTATCATTGGGGTCCAAGAAGCATAAACACAAAACCAAGTTCCCGAAAAGCTTTACAGCTGCCCCTGAGTCACTGCTCCCACATTAATATTAAATAATATTAGTTTAATAAAATTATACGCTGGTGTCCCAGTGTGCTCCTAGCAGACTCAAATGTATTACTGGCTCCAATATTTTTGTTACTCGACATTTTTTTAGAATGTATCGAGCCTCCATATTTAATCTTTAAGATGATTTCTATACACGTTTTTTTTTTTATTGTTCAATAATGTTTTCTTATTTGAACCCACAGCTGCCTTTTTCGGCGCATTTAACGCAATATATCTACTACCCAATGTTTGTGCGGCTTCGTTCCAGCTTTCTGGAAAGGTAACAAATAAATTCATTTGAAAATCGCACGCAAAATTTTGCCTTTTGAGCGCTGACAGAAAATCGTAAGAATAATCAGACGACTGAAGACTTTTGGGATAATCTGCACTAAACATTGCATCGCATGCAGAGAGAGAAAACTTTAGTAACTCTCAACAAAAGAAACAAAATCGCCGTAAGTTATTATTAACTGATGTATGCAAATGTGGCAACCCATAAACAACCATAAAAGAGTTTCAAATTATCATGACGTTCGTGTCTCGTTTACATTTCCCACAAGCCAACGAAATCAACGGCGACCACACACTTCGTTAAGAGACGAAATTTGAATACGATTTAGCAGCACTAAGAGCAGACATAAGTATTTATTTACGGACATTATCTAGAAGCGCTTTAGGAAATCACACAGCAAGATGACTTCCAATAAAAGCTTTATAAAAAGATTAAAGAGCCAATTTGAAAACATCATTTAGTGCCGGCCAATCAAGCAGCGCAAACGGACGAAGCGGGACAGTCTTAAAATTTTATTTAAAAACTTAATATTAATAAAAAAAAAATTGTGAAATTTTGTAAAACTGAGAAATAGTTGTCCTAAAAAGTGATCCTCGAATACCTCAAATAGCTGCACGGAACTCAAAAATTTTAATAAAGCAATAGGGAACTGTTGAAAAGGACCGTTTGCCATTTTCACTTTTGAAATGACCACCACAATTACGAGTCTGCTGCAAGCCTTGCGCATAGTCCCCAGTGCAGTCGAACAAAAACAAGTCCAACAGCCTCCGCTAAAACTCCTCAATGCCCAGAAAGTTACACTGCCCGAAATATCTCTTAGCGCAGTAGCTCAACATGATGATTATTGCGATTGCTGGGTTGTTATCTATGATCGTGTGTATGATGTAACAAGTTTCATACATGACCACCCAGGTGGCGCCGACGTAATAATGGATTATGCGGGACGTGATGGCACTTTAGCTTTTCACGGCACGGGCCATTCTCGTGATGCCATTGAGCAAATGCGTGACTATTTGATTGGAGAACTGCCCGAACGCGAGAGAATATTTCGTTGCACGAATGGTCAAGTTATTAAGACCGGTATACCTGAATGAATCAAGTGAACAAACACATTTCTAATATTTTCAAATAGCTACAAGCAAGAAGAAACATTCTATGGACCAAAGGAGCTCAACTTACCGCTTTCAAAGAGTTGCATCGTCAACTTTTCGCTTGCAGCTCATATGCGTATTTTAATGATTATCGCTGTAAATAGTGCGCGGTGAAATTGGCCTTGAAACATGATTGAGTATTTATGACGAAAGCATTTCTTTACATTAAGTAATTATTTATTTATTTTCGTAGTTCGCAGTAACAAAACGACTTATTTTTATTTTACAATAAGTGTTTTTTTTAATGTTGCACTTTCCAAGTGATTTAGCTTAATCGCGCAGCTGCAATCGGCAGCTTCTAGCTTAAAGTTTTGATGATCTATTTCGTACTTATGTATTATATGAAATTTTCTTTTATTAGTTGTCTTATTTATTACATACATACGTTCACTACGCTGTTAAAAGTAACTGATTAAATATAATATTTAAATCAATACATGACTACATACATACATGCATACATACGTATGATACTTAATGAAACACATATTTTAGTGATACACACACACACATACATACACACATACACACATGTATTTAAGTACATATTTCATAAATATAATATAAATAAATTGAATGCACTTAATTTTTGGTGTTTGTTTAATTAGTTTGAGAGACAAAATATATTTTAATCAGAACGGCAAACAAAAATACTTAAAGCGCCTGTTGGAGTCCGGAAAGGTTATCAGCTGCATCTGGTGATGCAGAAAAAAAAATACTTGAAATCGAAATCTGTTTATATCAAATTTCTTTGGGGCACATCAAGGCCATGGAAAAATTTATACGTAAATATTATTAATATTTTATTTTATTCGATTACCCTTTTTGTGTGGTATAGACCGGTAGTTTTTGGTATTTATTTTACTTACTGACACAATGAAAATATTGTTTAAAA
Organism: Epicampocera succincta; assembly: GCA_932526305.1. NCBI lineage: Eukaryota > Metazoa > Arthropoda > Insecta > Diptera > Tachinidae > Epicampocera > Epicampocera succincta. Next base: position 43,859,149 of record OW052037.1, on the reverse strand, counting down.
AGAAACTTGTTTGAGAAATATTAGGCCTCACTGACATATCTTTAGCTGAACTGTACAACCACGTAATTGTAGTTATACAGTTTGCAATGAATGCAAAATCGACTTATTATGATGCGTTTGTGCGTAAGTGCAAGTACAAGTTCTAGTTTTGCTTTCACTGTAGAATAGCTAAATTACTAAAGTTACGAGGGTGTTAATTTCAATACGATCACTACGGCCACTTAAGAATATAATAAAGAAATAGAAAAGGGGCGTTTTTTGTTTTTGTCAGAAATATGAAACACAAGGTCGGTCCAAAATATGACAAGACTCCAACACATCAACAGCCGACAAAAATGTTGAGAAAGTGAAGAAAATAAAAACTGTTTGGAGATTTGTCTAAACACTATTAACATGGACCAAAAACACACGTCGCATGTTCGTAATTTTTTGGCCAAAAACGACACTATAATCCGGCCTCAGTCGCAGCCTTTACCATATTTGGCGCTCTGCGATGGCGTTTGTGACCATTGAAATATAAAGTACAATAAATATGATTAAATTGTGGTACCAGAAGTCTTTAGCTTGAAGATCAAATGCCTTTCCAATATTGGAAGTTTCAACTAAAATTTTCATAGAAATAAAGTTTGTTATCAAAATAATATTATAGTATATGACTCCCCTACCCAACTATATAGTACTGTTAGATGACAACAATATGACTCAGCAATACTATTTAATATATTGTCAACTCAAATTTTTAGATATACTCTTGTTTTCCACTGTTGTTTAAAAGTTTATTGACGGACTGTTTAAGGGAATGAGTGCACAAAATTAAAATTACCCAAAAACAGTTGCTTTCCCATGGCCCCAAAACTTGAAACCAAAATTTAAACCAACTGGCAGATATTTAGTACATTTTAGCCACTACCTTCTAATACTAATTCTAATACATTTCTAGAACTGTAAACAACATACATGATTGAAAACAATTGAACAATAATATTGGAGAATATAATAATAATAATTTTTTGCCCCAAGTCAACTGTTGTTTTTATATAAAAAAAATCAGATTTTGTTTTACATCTGGCAGCTCTGTTTTAAGCTTTTCTCACCTTTTTATTTGGACGATTTTTACAGGCAATAAACTTTAACTTCCCAAATAGTAAGATATCAACACAATGTTGCAATTGCCTTTTTCATTCCTTACACGGATTAGAGTGTAAAAAGCTCTACTTCTGAGCATGTGCAAACAAGAAATGTTTTTGCTCCAAGTTCGGCGGACAGCTGTTGCTTTGTTTTCAAAACGAAAGTAGTCTCAATTGCATTAGCGCTCGTATACCGTAAAAGGCAAACGACATTGAATTTTATGTGACATGTGTTTGGAAACGTTTTCTTTGCTACAGTAAAGCAGCAGCATTTATTATATCTTCTACTTGAAAAGAAATAGTTTTTATAACTTTTTGTTTAGATGTTTAATTTTTTTTTTTATTTTTAAAGGCTACGAAAGAAGTAGAAATAAGTTTACTATTAATTTTTTGGTCTCCTTTAAAATACTTGCTGCTTTACTGCTGCTTCGTAGACGCGGTACTGCAAGCAGTGCTCGTCGAGCGTTGGATTATCACCATTCTACTACTGAGATCTGGTTTTTACTTTCTGCCTACATTTGATGCATCAAACACTCACAGTTGTTAATATTCTTTTTGCTGTGGACAGTTGTTTGCCATCTCAAATTAGCCAGTTATTGTTTTCAACTTGTGTAGCAACTTGTCATAGTCAGGCGTAATTTTGTGAAACAAACCAAAAGGCCAACGGAGAAAACCAATCACCTGAGCTATCAAAATCACCTGTTATTGATTTTGATTGATTGACTTTATAAAACATATTTTCATAGCGAGTTTATACCAGCGAATTCAACGAGCTGGACGAAATTTGTCATGCGTCCCTGTTATGTTCTTAGAGTGGCGAATAGGCAGCACAACTCATCTGGCTATTTTCTTGCTGCTGGTATTTTGATTATGTCAGTTCGTCGAAATTTTAGTGCGTTATTTCGTTTCCAAATATAGTAATTATAAAAGATTTCAGTTTTATGCAAATTATACAGTCCTCATAATTAGAAAACAGTTTTGCTTCCATTGCATTATGCTTTGCTGTAAAATCTAAAACTCGCAGCATTCATGTTCAACTAATTTCGACATCTATGCCATGGAGACGTAAATATTTGTTACTAACTCGCCTTGGGCAAGATCAGGAGGTTGTTAAATTTAAAAAATGGAACAGAACCAGAGATTAGTGCAAGATATATTTTTAAATTGCAACCTTAACTTTTATGCGAGATGCTACATGAAGCAAAAGAAAATGTCAAATGGCATAGACATGTAACAGGGATCCTCCAACAGGATAATGATCCTAAGCACACCACCAAAACTGGTAAACAATGGTTGTAGTGGCACACGCCAAAGCAGTTGGATCATCGAGTTTTGCAAAAAGGTCGAAAACTCCAACAGAGATTCCATCTAAATTGGTGGAATCGGTTTTGAAACCAAAGGGGAATGAATCAAAAATATAATTCATTATTTGCCTCAATTACTTTCACACTGTAAACTTTCTTTTGACGCATAAAATATGGCGAATTTTCGGCTCTCTTTGCACCGTTTTTGTTCGCATTGAGGAACTTCCACTTTGTGTTTTTTGCTTGCAGGAACATTTTGCAATGTTTTGTATGTAAGAGTTAAAATTAGAAAAATTTAAATTTGTTATGCAAAACTAAACAATTTTACATCAGAAAACGTAGTGCACACCGATGAATGTGCAAACGCATGTTTTTCAACGCCCTTTTGCGGTATAATTTTTACATACTATTTTCGCATTTACTTTCATAAATTTCTCATCACAATTCCACATCAAAAAAACTTTTACAGCAAAAAGCTTGAGAACAGAGCAATATGTAATTTGGCAAATGTTGACTGTATGTGTGCGTGTCCACCCGAATTTCACCAACGACAACAAACGTGACATATCGCAACCGACAAGTGATAAGCGGCGACATATTGTATCTTTTACTTGTAGTTATAATTCTACCTTCGAGTTAAAAACAACATTAAACCAGAAAAAGGAACGCGTACAAAAATAAATACACACAAAAGAGAACAATATCAAATACACGCATACACACGTACATATTAATTATATATAATAAATAGTATATTAAAATAACTAAATTAACTGAATTGTTTATCTAAACGAAACCAAATTTGTATCGGCAACAAATTATTAGAATTTGTTTAGTTGGCGCAACGGTTTTGTTGAGTTTGAGTTCTAAAAGAGTAGAACCTAAATTGTTAACATATTGCCAAGAATATAAACAACATTTCAAGCTGAAATTTATAAATTTCTATATTGAAAGTTTTACAACAATCATAGAGGGTAAGTTTTTCATAAATTAGAAGAATAAAATTAATTAAATTTGAAACTTGTTTAGCTGATTTTCTTGCTACAAGCGAAATACACTGTGATGGTTAGGGTGTGTATTGTTTCCCAGCAAACATATTCATATGACTTCAAATCGAGAAAAATTAAGGAAAGTAGTCAGAAGTCGCAAATTAGAATCTGAACATCTTTGATCCACAAACATTCCGAAAACAAAACTAAAAATTCGGATTTTTAGTTGGGCGTCAAAAATATGTTGTTGACATTTCAGGCGAATTGATTTTAGTTTTTTATTGGGACGGTGACTGCAACACGATTTCTAAAGAAGTCGTAACATTTTATTCGCCAATATCGAGCATAAAGTCGACAAAAAGAATTTTGCACTCCAATGCGTTGTACAATTTATATGTACATATATCCAATATTGACCCCAAATTAATGTTAATACATTAGAAGCTTGTCCAAACCAATTACACATATACATGTGCAACGCATATTTTCATTCCACTTCATTTCCACTGATATTTGCTTAGTAAGTTCTTATTGCACAATCTCTAACGCTCATTCGTTATTTCCACCCCTTGTCGATGGAGCTGCTCAGATCTATTTATGCTGATCTACTCAGGGAATGTGGGACCAACATTACAATAGAATGTTGGCGGTAGCGACTGGTTGATGCATTCACACTGCGTCTTGTAGTTGCAATTGTATTGTCCTGCGAATTGACCACTTTTTATAAACGACTTCGACAACTTTTTCGGTAGCTAAAAGAACTATTATACTCCCACGACGTCGAACGTTAACGATCGCCAATATTTTGAATAACAAACTTAAGAAAACTTTTATTATCTTGAGCAGATGAGCATTTTTATCTATATTTGAAATTTGATTTGGCTGGTAGTTGGGAGTGACTGAATCTGGTCGGAATAATTCACCTCAATTAATCCAGGCTGATAGAGAGAACGAATTTTTGATATTTAGCCCACTGTAAATTATTTTTTTTTTTAAATTTTAACATTTAATTTAAAGAGTTAAAGAAAAAACTATTGCAGCATAAACGAGGTTTTATTGTTGTCATCAGATGCCAATAAAATTTTGGAAATATGTGAATCAAACCAAATGAGACAGGATCGTCTTGTAAAAATGTTGGGAGATCTACATCTTGGCAAATTGATGAAAAATTTAAGATGTTGCTCAGTGTAAAAGGCTATAATCAAGCCAAATCGTGTTAATATATGAACATTTGTTTTATATTCATTTAAGCCGCAAATATTCTATTACAGAAAGTTTTTAATTTCGAGCAAAAGCTGGATGACAGTAAATGATTAATTTATATTTATATATATGAGTTGTATAAAAAACAAAAGTTTTTGAAAATAACTTTGGCCGTGTCTTACTTTTTTGTTTTGGTATTTCTTCCCCAAATAATTGTCTAACTTATTTTTAATATAAATACAAAAAAAAAAAAATAATGGAAAACAAAAGTGCCACTCATATTCTTGTTAGGATTTGAGTAAATGCTTGAACATATTCTTTCCAGAACTACAAAACAATGTCAGATGTGTCTTATGGCCTTCATGGTATTTACTTGTAAGCCATTATGTTTGCTGGGTTAGCACAAACTGGGCTGTACACAATTGTGCGTAGAAGTCGAATGTATTACCGCAAAAGCATTTTTTAAGGAAAAAAGAGAAATTATTCTTACAGCGAGTACTAGATTACTTGAGCAATTGTTTTACACGAAACAGCTTCAAGGGAATTTGAAAGAAATTCACGTGCAAATATTAATAGGAAAACATATATCGATATATTTTGTTTAAAAACAGAGTTTACGTCATTTTCTGTTTCCAGCGGCTACAGCTGCCGTACAAACTGAAACGCAAAGTAGATATAAAAACAGCGCCATTTCAAATCAAAACAACTGCTTCTTAAACTATTTCATGGTAAATGTAGTTGGCAAGAGAGCAACAAGTGACTTAAAGGAAATTTGGAATATCGATTGACTGCAAACTGAAACTGAGAGCTTGAAACTAAGAACACAGCTACTAGTTCGCCTAACCGGTGGTATAGGCGCCCGAAATCGGCTGCATGATTTCACGTTGCATTTAACTAATTTTGAGGGAGGAATATTTAACGCAACACTTGAAGAAAAACTGAGGAAAATGGTTATATGTTGGCGAAAGAAGAACGCAGATTCTCATTTTCTATAATTTTTGCAATGAAAAAAAAATACAGTCTTCATTAAATCGCCCAGTGGTGTTTTGCGTATGCAAACTCTATCCAGGCCGTTTAAAAGTCATAAAAATATTTTGGTTCTGCAAAAGTACGAATAAGTTTAAAGTTGTAAGAATTAAGCGCTTAAAAATAATTCGCCAATATTTTCGAACTTTATTGGCTCCGACTCTAAATCAATCACTGGAATTAGTGTTTTGACTCCAGTGTTGCTACAGGCCAAATAAAAATAACGACTAAAATAGAATTCTAGTCAATGGTGGCCTTAAAGCACATTTTTTACTAAAATCTTACTTTATTAAAGAGCAATTTTGTATGACTACGAATATGGCCTAATAGGAATTTAAAAAGTGTGAACAAAAGTTTTTATGCAAATTTTATGCAAAGAGATGATTTTTTATTTCCTTTTGTATCTTCGTTATTAAATTCTTACAAGTAATTAAATCACAAGTTTTACAAACGACTTTTTATTTGATTGTTCAAGAAAAGCAGAAAACAAGAGACAAGGGAAAACATTGCAAGAACATCTTTCATCGGGCATCCAAGAAAATTAAACTGTTATACGGAATACCAATTTCAATGAAATTGGTAAGAACAAGGGGTTGGAAAAGTAAAGAAAAATTATTTATTAGAATTAGGTCCCACGAAGAATGTGAAGTGCCGCCAGTTCCGCGGGCTTTCCTTGTCATTGAGAATGCACTGTACTGCCAATTTGCGGTAAACGCTGAAATCAGTAGTCTTTTCTTTGCGTTATACTTGGACAATGGTGGCACATTGGACTATATCCTTTACAAAATTCTGTGCTATAGACGGTTAAGATTTGCGTGTCATTGAAAACGCACTAGTACTATAAGCACTACCGACTAGATGCTCCGATTTGATAAATCAGAGATTTACTAGCACTAGAAAAAGGATGGTGTTGACGTAACACCAAATTAGTCAACCACAGTGGTGACTTGGAGACTCTTGTCCTCATGTTTACTTGAGCATCTTTAGTATTTTTCTTTCATTATTCAGCTACTTTTTGTGAATTTCGCCACGTAAAATATATATCGACGTTTGTTCGTATCCGATGCGTTGTGAGTTTGCATCGATGTTTTCCCATGTATTATTTAGTCTAATGGGTGTTTCTAATGCAACATTTTAATTTAATTTGGATCAATCATATTTTTTTAATAACTTGGCCGAGGAGTTTTAGTTTATGTCCCAACACTTGTTATTTAAATTTTTCAACACTAGTATTTAATTAACACTTTTGGCCTGTAAATTGTTTCTCTGTCGCCATAAAACAAATGTTGGCTTTTCAAAGAGCCTTTCAAAAGGGAACAAAAAACTGCCAACCACTGGCAAATATTTATGTACATATTACGCAGGGGAATGGAGAGTTCATCACAATTATTTTCTGCAGTTTTACTTACCCTGCAATTTTGGTGATCACTCCAGGCTGCTTAAACTTGTAGATCTTCGATCATCTGAAAGAAATATATTCTGTAAGTCGATATATCGACAATTATTCGATGTATCCTAAAGGTATCCTTATTTTGACATTTATTGTTTCAGTATTTGACAAAATAATATAGAATTTTTAATAAAACCCGTAAGGCGTTTTCCTTTAGCCAATGCAGGTAATTTTTTATGCAGTTCCTGGCAACTTGTGATCTTTTAACAACTACAAGTTGACAGTTAAACACAAACAGAGGCCAAGGAAATTGCATTTGTACCAGAGTATTTGGAAATACTGTTCATAGTTCTCCTCAACTGGTAGCGGCTGCTGAAGATGTGCACATAAGCAAATAAACATGTCGTGGCCAGTGGCCAGTTAAATAAACAAATTTATGGCCTTATTATTTTTTCAGTTTGTTTTCTCGCACTATTCTTCGCTTGCATCGATATTAATATTTACATGCAGAATGTAAATAGTTGCGAACTAAGGGTCATAGGTCATGAATAAAACGATAGTCAAGAGGCAAAAATTAATTTATAATTTAGTTTCGCAACAAGTGTTTAATAAACGACTTTCTGTGTTTTTTTTAAACATTAGACAAGGGAAATAAAAACATATTACATATTTGAAACTATAGTGTGCCATGTAGCAAAAACCTTAAATTGGCAGTAAATAGTAAAAGAGAGGGTAGCTCATACTGTATTCTTAACCACAAATATTCTCGAGTTTAATTTTCTATTTCTCCAAACAGAACTGGCCAAAAACAAAAGGAAAAAAGTGTAATTTGAAGGAAGCTTCCTTAAGGAAAGAATCTGACTTAAAGTTAATTGATATAGATGATTTATTTTTGAAATCGCTGCAGGAAAATTAGTGTTCCTCGGGTATTGCTTTTGATAACAAAAATAAATATTTTTTTTTCAAATAATTTACAATAAAAAAAAATTCAGGAGTTGGATATTGACGTAGACGACATATGATAGCAGCAGTATGGGTTAATGTAGGGTTATCTGTCACAAGCGTGACTTGAACTCGCCTTCAAAATCGTACACTTTGACTTCACTAGATTTTTTCTTGCGGCGTTTGCTAAATTCACAAGTCCATGGCCATAAGCCGCACCCGAACGATGCCGTTGTTCAACTTCAGCCGGATCTGTGCGACAGAGTCACTGAAAATTAGACTACCTGGATGCGTGCCGTCGTAAGAAGCAGCGGCGCTATTTGATATTGTATCCCGTACATAATGGCAAGCGTGATTCTTTCCTTATGGCTTGTCTTGTCTTCTTTCACTTCCACATCTACCCTCTCTGATTGGAAAAACCTTTATAATATAATTACCTTAAGATTGTTTTCGAAATTATTTGAAATAGTTCGTTTTTGATAGTTGTTTCTTGAACGAAGACCCCGGCATAAAAATACTGCTATTTTGATGATATGAATGGTCAGTATTTATTTGTTATTCATAAGTCTCTTCCCATTCAATGATATATCGCTCGTATTGTCTATTTCGCCCCTTTCAAAATTTGTTTAGGTTGTTGTGAATTGCTTAGATTTTGTGAATGGCAACGAATACATCTTTAATACTACACAATTCCACCATATTAAAAGACTTCTTTCAGTTTTTGTTTCAGAGCATTAGTGCCTCATAGAACGAAACACTTCATTCTATTTGTATCTTAAGCTGTTTTTTGTGTTCTACAAAAAGATATTATTAATACATGCATACAGTACATGCACAAGAACATTTTGGCAAAAGAGCATACTTATGATTCCATCATTTTAGTTATACAGCGTTGCGATTATATTTCATTTCTATAGTTTGGCACATAAAGGTAAGAGCTTTTGTTATGTTCCATGCGGCAAAAATTATTACTTAACGTGCACATACATATTTGAAGACAAGATAATTATACATGCGTTGAGTATTTAAAACATTAGAAACATTTTCTCATACATTTTGCTGGTTTAATGTTATAAAGAATTGAACATTTTAATACAACAAAATATTTGCGAAGACAAGCGTTGTTGTCAAGTTTTCCATACCACATGTTTGACTTATCAAAGTTTTGGGAATGCATGGCACAATAGCCAACAATAATATACTCGTAACAACAATAAGAAACTAAAATCGTATGTTTATAGTCAACCATATTATGATCACAATCCACAACTGTATGCCTCGACTCGCACTCATTATCATGTTCAGCTTAATATTATAATAATGTTATTTTTAAAAGTATTCGCACTATCGCAATAGTGAACCTGGAACATTGCCATTATTAATTATTAATTATGCCTAAACAACCATAAAATTGATCTTCTTATTGTCAAAACGCGCCATGTTATTTAGTGCAAAAGTATTCATGTCTGGAATAGCAATTTTGTTTCAATTTTTAACAACTACATACTTTGGCTAATAATTTGATTGCAAAAAACAAAAACAAAATTCAGCTTTTAATCATATTATTTATGGATAGAGACGACCAGAATATGATAACAATATAATATGATAAACCAATAGTTGAGTAAAATAATCCAGTTATATAACTGTAAACTGATTTCAGGCGCTATGAGACAGCTAATGGCGAAAGTATTTCCTTTTTGATGCTGTTATCTTTTTCAGCTTAAGCAAAACTTATATTAATTTCGTATTAAGCCAACGGTTGCAACTTCTAGAGCGATATATGATTGACGGCGACATTTGAATGGCCAGTCAGAGTAATGATATAGCGAACAACAGAAGGTTGATCCTTCTAAAACTATTGTAATTCCTTTCTACTCTTATTAACTTTAGTGTTGTTTAATTTCTATATTCATTAAATATTTTAATAACACAAAAGGAGAATATTTTCTTAAACATTTCTTTACTTGCTTGAACTAAACGTATAAATGTAAAATGTATATATAAAACGCCAATATTTATCGATTTCACTTAATTTCTACAGCTTTAAAGCGATAAACAAACTCACAGATAATTGGCTGTTAAAGAGTTTAAACTATGAAAGTGGAAATTCATTTCTTTCTTTAATTTCTCATTCTTTATTTTCTTTATTTGCATTTTTCTCCTCGCAGGACATGTTTAACATGAACATGGCATGGTGATGAATATTTATTATGACACATTAATGATGGCAAACACAGTACCAGATTAACGTTTTTTTTTCTCTTTATAATCACAATAAGTCGCTTTCAGACTATACACACATACTTGGTGTGTTTGTGAGCCAGTGTGCACCAGTTTCATTAAATGAAGATGCCAGCGAACAGAACGCAGTTTCTCGTTAAAGTAAACACTGAGAGACGAAGTTATTTGTGCGCTTATCTTCAGGTTTGCTAGTAACCACAGTGACAATTAAGGGGTCTTGGATCATAAGCAGCTGTCTCAGCTTTTTTCTGTGTATTTATTTATTAAGACGTAATTTTCCAAATTTTGCTGTAAAAACGTGTTTGATACGGACTCGCTAATCCGTCTTAGTTGATATTCTGGACATCATTTTTCATTACATTCTCCAATATTACCAACAATCCGGAACGATTCGAGTTGCATACAAACGCTAATTTCTATTACTTAGTATTCCAAACACATATTTATTTTTTATATTCGCTGTAAAACGAAACTATTTTACAGCGCAAGTTCATTGTTTTTTTTTTTTTTTGGTAAAAGATAGGAAAGTATCAGGCAAAACTTTTACGCGCTTTTTCACGACGCTTCAATCGAATTATTTACTTACACATTGAATATATAAGAGATGAGTATATTAATCTGTTTGTATTGTAAAAAGTTTTTTTGAGTTTTATACGGCCTGGATCACATCAGAGTTTCCACATGCTGTTTGCAGACCTGCTTAAATACAACTGACAGAGATTTGCTTTAGTCTGGCTTATGTTCTGTGTCGGATTCCTTTCTTAGTTTGAAACAATCTTGAATTATTATTGCTGTTCAAAGTCTCTTTCTCCGTTCGAGTCATAAAATCATCTTCTCCTTCGGATACCCGGGAGCTTCATTTCTGTAATAAAATACATCAACAGCACGGCGAAAAAAGTATTACTCTTATTTGCCAACACCACATATTGACGTATCGTGTTCGTTAGAGGCGCATGTGGTGAACTCGTATATGAAATGTAATTCATCTAAAGCTTTAATTTCCGCTTTATATTTGAATAGTTCTTACGCTCTAATCTAGTAGTGTAAGAAACCCACCGTTATCTTATTTCCCAATGTTAATACTACTACTACTATTACCACTACTATTAATACTACTACTACATGTGCCGATAAATTAACTTATAACACTTTGAAGAACAAATCCTTTTTTATATCAATTTGGAACAAATTTTCCTATTATAATTTAATTCAAGCTAATTTTTTCTATATATTTTTAAATTAAAAAGGATTTTTTTTTGTATATCCTAAGAAAAATATATTTATATGTATATTATGTAGTTTGTTTAAAAGCTGATTTACGTGAAAAAAAAGTTTCGCATATTTTGGCTATTTTAAAAAGTTTTTTAAGTAAATTGCACTTATTGAAGGCCCATAAAAATATCATCATAATTAAAATTATGATGCCAGTTTCCAGCACTTGCGTTAAAGTGCTCATTTTTTCAGCGAGTAGTGAAAATGTTCAAATGATTAACAAATGAAATGGGTTTGAATTCATAATCGCATAAATAATGCCAAAGAACAACTACCGCTCAGCCAAATCTAAAGTAGGTCCTTTCGTTAAATTCAATTCCTTCATATCTTCAATTTTAGTGACTTAATTTTTTGTGAAAGTAAATAAATGTTAAAATTTAATTTAATGGGCAAATTTTTATAGCACCTTTTAAGAGGGTGCCCTGTATAAATGATTATATTTTTAGAAGACTGTGGACAGAGGTAAAAACAACATCACAATTAAGTATAACAAATACACATACATACATACACACACATATACAAAAAACAATAATTTTTTATTCATAAATACGAGTACCTGCAGGCCTGAATACACGTGTCTACATCTTTACTTTAGGAACATTTATTATGTTTTTGTTTTTGTTTTGTTTATTTTTTATATATACATGAGTATTTATATGTTATTTTTAATAAATAGTCAAAATTGCAACGTTTTGTTTTAAAGTGTGGGTCATTTAATTTCTTTATTTTCAACTCAATGTGAAATAAGTTATTGCGGTTCGTTAATCGGTTGCGAGAATTTAATATTCTTGATCTGATTTGTGATATAAAAACGAGAAATTGTTTAAATTGCAGTATCTCCATTTATATATTTTTGAAATTTTGGAAGAACACCAAAATGGCATAAAATATTTGCGGAGTCTTTGATATGCACTACAATTTGAAATTTGCCAAGGCTAACGAAAACACCCGCCACCGAACAGGTGCACCACCCGAACAGCCCTCATACTTTACAACTGCGATGCTGTATTGCCCAATTAGGCTTGTGCCCATATAAGTATGTGTGCAATTAACATGTATGTAGTATGTTTTCATTAAACGAGAAGGTGTACGCGTAAAGACGTTAGTTAAACACGTAATAAATAATGAGCTCTGCCCATTTCGAATGATATGTTTACCAACCAGCAGTTGCTTGTTAAGAAAATGTCAGCGCTTTAACCCATTTAATGCCGTTAACTGATTGTCGAAATATTTATTCCTCATCTGACTATAAAGGGGAAAGCTAAGAAACTCAATGAGGCTTTTACTCGCACACTTATAAGAAGCGGCCACTCAATGAAAGTTTTCTCTTTCGATTTCTTTTGGTCTCTCCCGGTTGAAGTTTTTGGTGAAAAGTTCATTAGCTGTGATATAAAAGCATTGTTTGTTTATATTTAATAGGTTTAGGCTGATATCGGTTACATATTCCTTAAATGTCAAAAACAACTGTCAGATCGGCTCTCAATTTCGTCTGTTATGAAGTCTTGTAAAAATTCGTAAATCTTTTCTAACAAATTTGCATAAAGATTTCCTTTATAAATTTGCTTTCTTTCAATTAAGACGATGTGTATGTGACAGACACACTTATTTCACAGTTCATTTTCTAAAATTATTGGGATCAGCGGTCTCACACCAATCACGTTGTTGTTACTATTATATGTAACGTACTTGTAATCGAGTTTAACGTCACATGCGAATTCAATATATAAATAGTGAAAGTCACACGATGGGGGGTACAGCTCAAAAGAATATGTTCGCAGCATTATACTTTTAGGATGTGTCATTCCCACCAAATATCAATGGATTAAGATTCCAAAAAGTTGGAAGCTGGTGCTTCCATTGACAGAATATTTCCGTGTACATTAAATTGAAGCACTTAGTTTTTAAATGCCGCGCAACTTTTTCTGGACTGTTTCGTCAGTCCACTGGTTGAAAATGTATGTCTTTCAGTTTAGCAATCGATCCGTAGATATAGAATAGCCTTTAAAAATTGAGTTTCTTTTGTCCAGTTGAAGAGGTTTGATTCTAGTTTTTCCTTAGCAGTTTTTTTCCGGAGTCAATACCTCTTCTGCCCCGGAAATCTTAGCTTTTATTTGCAAGTTTTTACTTTTGGCCTGATATAAAACGAAATATTAATTTAGGAGTCTTTGGGTCATATATGATCGAATAAAAAATTCTTCTTCAATTTTGAAACCATTGTTTGAAGTCTGACCCGATGGAATTTTTGGAAAATCAGAAATCGTAATTCGCTCTCTCATGGAAATTGCTGCATTGAAAAACATTTAAGCAAAACTTGATATTCGAAAAGTTATTTACAGTTTTATGTTTCTTTGTTCCAGTATGAGAAAACAGGATTGAGTGGCGCGATGCATGAGTTGGCAGACGGTTCGACCAACAGTCCAGAGGTTGTAGGTTCGATTCGGCGGGTGTTTCTGCTGACAAGTAAAAAGATTTGCAGGCTTGTACTAAATAGTTGTTAGAAAACAAAGATGGATGTATGAGTGTGTGTTCGGAACAGACTGTTTGAACCTACTCGTATGTGTGTGTTTACATGTTTGTGGAGGCTAAAACGGAAATCCAAACATTTTGTCTTTATTAAGACGATACTCTTTCATTTTGTAGGGAGTGACATGAAGAGCAAATGAAGGAGATTTTTGCAAATCACAAATGAGTTGGGAAAAGTTCATGAAAATTACAAATGTGTATTTTTAACCTTCAACTTGGTTTGTTTGTTTTGAATGCATTATTCGCATCTAAATGTGTGGTCGCTCACAAGGTCGTTCAGGCAAATTTTTGTTATTTATTAAAACACCAAAAATCTCAACATGGCTTTTTTATTAAATATTTAATTAAAAACAGCTTGCAAGTGTTTATACATACTTGCGTACTTACTTCTGTGTACTATCGAGAAATCCTTACCAAGCCCAAACACCCAACAAGCAGGACCCCGTGTTAAATAAATTGGACAATTAACAAAATTTGGTATTAAAATTTTTTAAATTGTTCTCCGTCATCGTATACATGTCTTTTGCATTGCCTGTTTTTTTTTTGTTTTTTAATTATGTACTCTTAAGGATTTATTAAAGTCATTAAAGTGGTGCCGTCCCAGTTTCTGTTAAATAAAATGAATTCCAATATGTGGAAAAAATAAATAAATGAGTGAACTAAACAAAAGCAAAAATCGAAAGGGAAAACACAATACGCAAAAAAACAGATAAAAATCAGAGCATAATAATAAGTGTGGCCCCTACTTTTTGGGAAAATTTCAGTAAAGTGAGAATAATCTTTGTCGTGACTCGAAGACTTTCTATCTCAAAGGAAAACGACAAAGTATTTTAAAATTTTAATACAAAAAAATATCAAATATTTGGTACAGAAAGGGCCGCAAACAATTGTATAATTTTTTCAATTAAAAGGATTAGCAGACTGCTTTTATTTTTCTAAACATGAGAGTAAAACATAAGCAAATACAGTGCGGGTTCGATACATACAACCACCGACAACCAAACAACAACCCAATTTTTTTCATTATAACGTTTCACGCAGGATGCAGTTTGAGCCTTTGAATTGGATAGCGATCGGAAGAATCTTTTTGTTATTATAGTGAGAAAGTTCCGGCGTACCTGCACGACGCTTTATTCCCGAGCTAGGGAAGAAAAATCAGACACCTGCTGCTGGGTATTGGAAATGGTAAAACATGTGAGTGGAAGCAGTGATCCAGCGGACTTTAAAATTATAGCCAACTTTTAGGAACAAGTTCTTAAACTAAATGAATAGTAAATGTATTGTAGGGAAGACAGAACATTATAACGCACATACATTACATTAATGCGAGCGGACTAGTTAAGTTATAAACCCTTTATATACCTGGGCTTCCTTGCCGTCTGTTAAGAAAGAATAAGAGGAATCTATGCTTTCAGTATCTCTAATTTTGTACCAAATCCTTTCGATGACAACTGAAAAGTCTTTCAGTTTGATCCCTGAAAAAATTAATTGCAAATCGAGCGATACTAGATGCTTCAAGCTTTAAGAGTAACGGAGTAAATTTTGAAGCAATAGATGTGAAAGCTTACAATGCTTTTCAGTGCCTTGGAAAGGCCATTTGTTGACAGTTTTTACGATTAATTGCCCCAACAATTGAGATTAGACTAAATCATTTCAACCACCGATGTAAAAGGCATTCTTTCACGTTCGGTCATCTTGGGCACTATTTTCACGACCTTTATTCGCTAAAAAAAGTTTTTTTTTGCAATATTTTGCTCCCCGTGGAAATATTTTTCGGGTATCTGTGTATGTTGTTTGTATTTGAAAACTCTTTATCCTTAAACTTTAGTAATGGCCCGGCAAGATGCCGAAGCACAAAACTTAGCGTGAAAAGAATGCTGAAAGTTTAAAGTGGAGGACAAAACATTAACCACATAATCTTTGCCTATGACCCCACTTGAAGCAGAAATTCCGAATTTTTCCTCAGCCATTCTCAAACAAATCATAATAACACAGTTTTTTCAAGTGTGTTTGTGCGCCAAGTTTATTACAGCAGCTTTTGATGTATATTTTTTAAATGGCTGATTAAAGTAGCTGCTGTTATGGAAAGGGAGTTTGCTTGTTATTAAGTTTTTAATCCTTTTGTACGATAAATTTGCATTTGATAAGTCATTCCATTTATTGTCAGATTCAATCAGACTAAAAGTTAATTAAAATTTTATTTAAAAGGAATGGAAAAACAACAATATCAGGAATAGCAATTTCAGTAATGGATAAAGAGGAAAAAGTCCCTTCAGCGTGTAAGCGGTGGGTGAGCAAAAGTAAGTGACATCTTTTGACTTGCAGCGATGGGCTCTAATACTTTGCTTTCAATTCTGAAGCATCTGCAACACATTTTCCATTGGCGAATGGTGACTATCAGCTGACTATTAATTGAATTGGTTAACGGTTACAAGTTTGAAGCTTTTCATAGCTCCCTAGAGACTTAAATCCATATGCATGTATATAGTTAAGTTTGTAGTTTAGTGCCCTTAAGTAAACTTTCGTAGAAAGCTGCACCAAACAAGTGTAGAAAACGAAATCAAACGTCGCATCAGTATTAAGAAAACTTTATGAAAATATTTTTCTGGAGAAGTTCTGCAAGGAAAAACGAAATAGTGAGTAAACAAAAATAATTTCGAAAAGAACCCATTTCGTCCACTTAAAACCATTGGTCGTGACTACACGAATGGGAAAGTATTTGTGGTGCATTTTGTTTGAGTTTTTTTTATTACGATACAACTTGATTCTTATCTTGACATTTAGTTGTGTACAATCGATTGAACGATTTGATCAGCTTTAAAAGTCATGGAATCGTATTAGAATTTTTTCTCGATCCACCATATCGCACCCTAAATACAAAATGTGCCCCTTTTCAAAAACTCAAAATTTTCAAAACTGACTTTTTTTCCATAAATTAATTCAGAATACACATCTCTATCTACTGCAGCAATTTCTTTCACATCACTATCTTCTTTAACTGGAACAATACAGTTATGTTAAGTGTTTTGCTTCTGCACGATGAACTAAACATAAACAGTTTTTTGTCTCTCCTGAAAATTTTAGTATTTTGAGATGTGCCCTTTTGTATTTAGGGTGCGATAAGTCAAATGCAATTTCTTTTTAAATTAAAAATCAAGTGGCAACTTTCTCAAATGAAGTGCCACAACAATTTCACCACTAATACTTCACCTCTAGCCACGCCAAAGTCGGGTCAGGCAAAAAGGTTTATGGCTTGACTTGAATTTTGTGCAAATAGTGGATGACAAAAAATAATAGTCCAAAAATTAATGAAACCAACATGTGATGTCAGAAATGGTGAAAATAAATATTGTTTAATGAAGAGGTGAACTTTTATTTAAGACACTTTAGCTAAATCAACTCACCATATGAGCCACAATTCATTTCAATAACTTGTTTTTTCTTTGTACTTCCAAACAGTCACCACTTGCGGTTAATATTAAGTGCTGTATCATGGATATAGTTGTACGTGAGGAAGACATTTCTTTAGGCCAAGTAGGCGTTTATGCTTCTATATCGTTCTTAGTGGTATCAGTGGTGGGTTTCGGATTTTATGCCACCTGTTCGAGAAGGTATCGTTTGAATTGGTTCGAGAAAAATCTTCTGGAATCAGCCGACAATAAAGATAGAGAGGCTGATTGTAGAGATGCACTGGTCGCCACAGCTTCGGGTTACAATGTGGATAACATCAGCGAATGTTCTCGGGCTTTGGCCAAAGGAAATGTCTCACCCACTTCAATTAACACTGACGATCCCACATTTTGGGTACCGCCTCCTTCAAAGACAATACAACAACAAGTTTCAACCTCGGCTGATGAATCACCCCCTTCGACACCCACCTCACCAACTGGAAGCTTAAAATCAAATACTTTATCAATGTCATCCTGCAATTCGGTGCCTATAGCACGTTCTGATAAACATGTAATATTGGCTATGAATCCCACCCGTCCCAAAGTTTCTTCCATGAACGCAAAATTAGATCACACCAAAATCGATATGGCGTTGTACAGAACCGTAAGCTTCGAAACTTAATAGTTAAGGATTTCCATATACAAATACTGCTTATATAATTTCAGAGCTCCTTACAGAAGGGTCCAGTTCAAAGTGAAGAAAAGAAGGGTAGCATTCATGTCAACATCGTATACGATCCACTTGCTGGTATTTTGTCAGTACGCCTAGTGGAGGTATGATGCTAGAAATTTTTTAAAATTGAGTTTTATAACTTTATGCTTCCTTCTTAGGCACAAAATCTTCAACCACGTGATTTTAGTGGCACTGCAGATCCCTACGCCAAAATTCGTTTGTTGCCGGAAAAGAAGACTTTCTGGCAGACTCGCATTCACAAAAAGACCTTAAATCCAGGTGCGCTAGTATTTATATTGAAGGCATTAAAAACTATTTTACACATGTCATAATTTCGAACCGAGATATTTTTTTATTGTATTTGTTGGGTTTTGGGTTTTGACAGTGGAAGCTGTCACCTGTCATAGTGCAAACACAAGGGCAGTATTCAGCACGCATATAGTAAATATGTGCAGAAGAAGGGTCAAAGTTGCCAATTTATATCCAGCTGAAACCATCAACTAATCTTCTCACTCATAAGACTGGGGAAACTGCTTAAGTGTGACCAGGCTTTTGTAAACATGTTTTCAGGACAAGACTGGAAGATTAAACTGTTTCCCTTCAAAACCATGTATCAGTTATATGGCTTCAATCCAGAATTTCTTTATTTTTACAAAACTAAGACCTGAGAATAGTAAGAGGTGGACTTTATACCCTCCCCAAAACCGACTAACACTTTCTAACGAAAAGTTAAACTTAACTCTTTCTGGTTTAACTGAAACAAGAATACGAATACGGCATTGGGAAATGCCGTTTATTAGCTTTGAGCACTTTTTTTTAATTCTTAAAATAAAATGACTGGAGTTGTGGTCCTTTTCACTCGGTTTCGTCTTGTACCAAAAGCTCTTAACTTCGGTCATCAGACTGAATATAGTTAGAAACTACAATGATCTAGTTTTCTGCAACATTTGCTGTATAGCATTTGCTTACCTTTGCTGTACTTCATCTTCATCTTTATAATTCGGAGCTAGAAATGGCTATTGGAATCATTTCAGCAGGATAATTCCAACTTGTAATATTTGCGTTAATTTGTTTTTCAAAGTTGTAATATATTTGTAATACGAATAACGAAGTTTGATTTCTCTTACAGTATTCGATGAAGATTTTGTCTTCGAAGTGAATCCGAAGATCATAGAAAAGCGAACCATTGAAATTTTGTTATATGACTTTGATGCTTATTCCCGACATGTTTGCATAGGAGGAGCACAAATACCTTTGGCCAATTTGGATTTAACCAAGAAGGAAAAATTCTGGACACCGCTGGGTGCTTGTGCAGAACAGGTTAGAGCTAAAACTTTCCGCCAAAAATAATTATTTTTTGAATTGATTTTATTATAGGACATGAAAGTAGATTTAGGTGATGTCATGATTTCGTTGGCCTACTTGCCCTCGGCAGAACGTTTAACGGTAGTGGTTATCAAAGCCAGAAACTTAAGAATTGTAGATGACTCGCGTAACTCCTCCGATCCTTACATAAAGGTAATTTTAATGGTGCCGGGCAAAAAGAATAAAAAACGCAAGACGGCGGTGATTCGCAACAACATAAATCCAGTCTACAACGAAGCTTTAACATTTGACGTCCACAAAGAGACTCTCAAGAACGCAACCATAGAACTGCAAGTCGTGCACGATGGCTTATTGGGTATGAATTGAGTATTTTAAGAGGCTTTTTCTTATGTGATGAAAAACGGAAAATATTTCATTGTAGGTGCGAATGAAGTTTTGGGCAGAGCCATTATTGGCTCAGGTGCAAATGTTCGCCCGGATGAAAAGGTTTTCTTCGAAGAAATGTTTCGCTCGCAAAATGCAATGGCCCAGTGGATACCTTTGCAAGATGTTAACAGTAGTCGCACTAACAGCGGCAATTAAGTTATCTTTTGTGGAACTCATTTGCATCAGGACAAAGGATTTTGTCTAGAATATAAAGGTTTCATGCAACACTAAAACATAGAATAAAAATCACTTGTCTCGACTTTGGAATCATAAGGCGGCCCACAGTCTACGTTTGAGAGCCACTGTTGCAAACTTTGCCCAACAACATTTTTGAATAATTCGCCAACTAACTTTTGTTCTGTAAATATACATAACGTGATTAAGGTGTTAGTTATACAGTTATACACAAGCAAAGTCAACGGTTTCGACAGGTTAGAAAACGTGCTATAAACCGGGTCTTATCATTTCATACAATTATTAATATAATTCATACGAGGCTTCGAAAACTCATATATTAAGATACTTAATAACTCAAAACGAGACACTTCTAGGAAATTGGTTTGTTTTGATAACAGAAATTCCTTACTTTCATTATCAGCAAATTTACAAAGATGACATAAATTAAACTCTGGAAAAATCCAATTCTAAACTCTTAAATTTGATACAGATCCATGTGATCAGTTCGAGTGTAATGCTTCGTTGGGAGGCCCATATTATTCTGTTTACCATTATGCAATTTATATACATATGTAGTTAAAAAAGAACAGTGAACAAAGAAAAACAGTGTAAGAAACAGAGATAGAGACATGAGATTTAAGTTGAGTTTTGGCAGTTTCCCTACAAATTGTGAACAACTGAATATGTAATAGGGTTTGAAGTATTTTCTTGGTACAAACCTATTTCCTCTCATGTTATTGGTTGTACCGGGACATAAGTCATGTCTTGGTCTTAAGCAGTGTGATATGTTAGAGGATAATAAGACAGAATTGTTGACGTTAAAATGTTGAATAATATAAGCCTGCAATGGTCACTCTGGAGTAAGTTTATAACAGTTATTTTAGGTTACTCTGCAGCTATAACTGTTGTTCCAGTTTAAGATTAACAGACTGATGTCTGTTAGCACTTCTAACCCACAAACAACGTAGACATTTCTTGTGCTGGCCATTAAAATGCTCAAGTTTTTACGAAAATTGGTAAATGGCAAATTAATTTGAAAAGCAGCTATTTTTTTGCAACCAGAATTTGAAAAAAAAACCCAGCAGATAATAATCAAGTAATTCGATTACTAAATTTCTGACATTAAAAGGAAAACACCTTGAATTCGAGAGCATAATGGTTGTTACATACATACATACATACTTAAATCTGCTCCTCTGGAAAACTTAATTATTTGTGAATATAAGAAATGTCTAAGAAAAAGTTTTAACGTCCATTTGGATTTTCATTTCCGCAAAATTTCTTGACACTAGAACTTTTACCAGCTTCATTGTGACGTTGTTTTAAGATAAAGTATAAGATCATTATCCACAAGATCCGCCATTGAAAAGCTCAAGTAGTTGTCATAGTGAAGAATTCTCTTTAGCTTTGAAGTGTTAAATAAACGTTTCCCATCACCAGAACGTCATCGGTTCATTTAACGTCTTCCAAATCGGCAGAATGGTGACAAATATATTAATGTGGTCAGATATCGTACCCACGTGACTCACGTATCTGCCGGTAGCAAGTTACGTTGTTGCCTGCTATTTATTATATTATATTTTCTAGAAAATTACTCGTAATAATGAATTTTTAAGAGTATCCGTACAAGCCAAACGGTTTCAACGTATTATGGGGTTTTTTGTATATGAGTTAAATTTAATTAAAATTTCCATCGCTCAATTAAAAGTTTACTTCTTTAGTTTTTTGGTTAACTTTTTAATCCTTCCTATTAATCGTTCTTTGAAAATGTTAAAAACAACATCGTTTCTCAAATTTATATTGTTGTTCTAAACATAAATTCAAGGAGGAACATTTTACATAAATTTGTTTCCTTTGAATACATCAATTTTCACTGTATTCTGTATAAACTGAAGTTTGCGAACATGACATCACTGAAATATATATGAACAAAAGTATGTTATAGAATGCAACTATAACTCTTGTATTACATATATGAAACATGCAAAAGCAAAGCCACGTAACTTATATATTTAGTAACTTACAGTAGAAACAGTACAATAACCTACAAATGACACCAGCACTTGCAGTCACGTACTTTCGATCGATTTGCGTTTCAAAATCATCATAAATCATTATAATCGATCAAAAAATTGATTTTGTAGAGTTTGTCAGTTATCCCGTTTTGTATTTTAGCTAACGATATATTTCTGAATAATGAAATATGGAAAATTAGAACATTTGCAGGGATATTTAAATAATATGTGATGAACGAATAAAATTTAACACACAACTATAAACAATTATTTGGTGTGTTCGTTTCTTCAAAACAGAATTAATATAAAATATTTAAGCACCTCTAAGACAAATTTTTAACTACACAATTAATAATGTTAAAGAAAATATACACATATTTCTTAATGTTTCCATTGTAGTGATTTAGGCATAATTATATGAAACATATTTTTTGTAAAATAATCCTTTTTATGTCAAAAAGTACCTAAACGTAAAATACAGCATTAAATGTGACTTCAAATCAAACAATTTACAACTAAGCAAAATTTGATTAATATTTTTGCTGACGCTTGAAGATTAGAGCACTTTTTTCAATTTTTTCTTTTTAAAACAAAATTAACAACCATTAATAAATATTAGAAGTTATTGGCAGAGTTTTCATATTTATATAATTAAAAATAAATACCAATATTTAGCCAGAAAATATTCATAATATATAATATAATAATATAATAATAATAATACATTTACATAATAATATAATATAAATGTAACATGATAGTGTCAATATGTATTTAAATAAATTCGTATTTGAAAAATATTTTGTCCAAATTTGACCCACTATATTAATGTAAGGTTTCAGTGACTTGTTAAACTTTGAAATACATTCCCCGTTCCGTAAGCGGAATAAAAAGGTAATTTAGACACAAGTAAGTCACTCCCCGGAATGTTCTTCCTCTTTCTGGTGGTTTCGTGGTTTCTGCTCTGAGTTAATTATTTAGATTAATTAATTAAATTGAAATAATATGTTTAGAACGGGCTTGTTATTTACGTATTTTTAAAAGCTACAACTGCACAGAATAGTGTGGGCTTGCGAAGACCATAGGCCCATGATGGTTTCAACAGGCGCTTTTATAAATGCTTCTGTGCCTAAATTATACGACCCATGCCTTCGCATAAGAAGAACCAGCGCTGATGATCGGAAATTCCTCAAATAAACATTAAAACACTACAGCCATCGGAGGCAAATTAGTCAACTGTCCGAGTTCTACGCATGACTTTCAAAGGGCAAACAACAACAGCAAGTCGCACCGCATTTAAAATGTATTACGCTGACCTGAGAGCTGTTGTTCAGCCCAGAGCTACTTAATGACTGTTTCTGAAGTAAAAAACACTTTTTCATACAAAGTTTTGACTTGTACCTCAGACAACTGATATGAACGCAATTTTTCACCATTTCATTTGTACGGCCACTTTTTTGTGGCACTTTCTTAATTTTATTTGGTTGTTCTTATGCAGATACTTCAGGGAATAAAATTAATTTGCTACTACACAAACGCAAAATGCAATTAAAAGTGTTTTCATAAAAGTTACCAAAAAAAAATGCTTTTGAAAAGAGGGAGAGATGTAACTCAACCGCTGTTTGTTTGCTTTTATGAGCGCACTCTGCTCATGAAAACAATCACACGCAGTTGGTTTTCCTTTTGTTGTTTCACTATGAAAGAGTTGCATTTTTGGTCTCAAATAACTGTTGTGCTATACAGACATCTGGAACAAGTCCTAAATTTGCGGATATACAAAATCAATTATTCCGATTTTGATGATTCGATTGCTTCTGTTTAAAAATAAACAAAAAACACTTGTTTACCCAACCGTTCGCTTTAAACATGCACCAACATGATTTGCTACTGTGTTTTGAATTGTTTGAAACTCATAATGGATCGATGCAAACGTGATGTAGTCGCAACAAGTTTATTATTCAGTAGTTAAAGAAAGCATTTTACTCGTTGTTTTCAAGCTTTTGTTGTTAACAAACAAATTTTTTTTTTGGATATATTGAAATTTTCCCAGCATTTTCGGGAATTTTACATTGTAATTGATTAACCTCAGACCTTACAAATCGATATTTCTCAGTTTATGGTAAGTTTTATATTGCCAACATATTGTAAATACACAGTGAATGTACACTTGTATGCCTTTTTTGTCGGTCGCTTATAACTCTATAAGTGGCTCGGCTGTTGTTGGTTCGACTGCAATCGGATCATGCATACAGAACAAACTGTTTATGTACAAGAGTTCGCGTATCCATACAAATCAGTTGCTGTCAAAAGCTGGTAATGGACTTACACTTGTTGCTGCATTTTCTACTTGAAAATAGCTAAATATTTGTTTGCGTTGTTCATAAACTTCAAGGTTACTGAATAAGTCGGCTTAATCAAATCTGTTGCTGTTTTCTGGTGTCATAAATAAAAAAAATAAAATAAATTATTGCGTCATACATATTCCACAGCGAAAGTCTCGTGATACGCACCCATAACCACTTACACATGTGAGTTATATATTACCTAACAGTTTCTTTACTTTTATTACAATTGGATTAATCTCAATTATGAACTCCCAATTTTAATGTTTTCTCTATTCTCTAAAGTAAATATTGCAGCTGCATCATTATTTAATTCTTATATTTTGTTGTTACGATTTTAGTTTTTAAATATCGCAGCTGCATCATTATCTAATTCTTATATTTTGTTGTTACTATTTTAGTTTTAAATAACGGTTAACTGAACATCATTATTTAATTCTTATATTTTGTTGTTACTATTTTAGTTTTTAAATATTGCAACTGAACATCATTATTTAATTCTTATATTTTGTTGTTACTATTTTAGTTTTAAATAACGGTTAACTGAACATCATTATTTAATTCTTATATTTTGTTGTTACTATTTTAGTTTTTAAATATTGCAACTGAACATCATTATTTAATTCTTATATTTTGTTGTTACTATTTTAGTTTTTAAGTAACGGTTATATTTTAAGAGTTCGTTATGTCGCTTAGTTTAAGAATTAAAGAAAGAATAAAATTCAGTCTTTAAAAGATGATCAACGTGTAAAGTTGGAATCTTTGAATGAAGCTCAACGTATTAAGTTGGAGTCTTTGAAAGATGATCAACGTATTAAGTTGGAGTCTTTCAAAGATGGTCAACGTGTTAAGTTGAAGTCTTAAAAACAAAGTACTCATTTTATTTAATGTTTGTGAGAAGATAAAATGTTTGGTACATCAAACATTTTATTTGTGCAACATAAATAAATATAAAATATAACTGGCGACGAGGATGGGATATGTGGTGAAAAAACATATCCAGTGATAATTCGGTATTAAAAAGAAATTTTTTGTAAAAGCTGAACGAATCCAAAACAATTGATGGAATATGTGGTGAAAAAACATATCCAGTGATAATTCGGTATTAAAAAGAAATTTTTTGTAAAAGCTGAACGAATCCAAAACAATTGATGGGATATGTGGTGAAAAAACATATCCAGTGAAAATTCGGTATTAAAAAGAAATTTTTTTGTAAAAGCTGAACGAATCCAAAATAATTAATTGGAATTTAATAAATAAACTTATTAACTTCAAATATAAAAAAAAAGAATATTTTTTTAAATAAATAAAAAAATCAAAGACACAAAAACGGTCAAACACAACAACATATAATCTTAAAGAAACATTAAATTAGGTATTAAAAAGAAATTTTTTGTAAAAGCTGAACGAATCCAAAACAATTGATGGAATATGTGGTGAAAAAACATATCCAGTGACAATTCGGTATTAAAAAGAAATTTTTTGTAAAAGCTGAACAAATCCAAAATAATTAATTGGAAATTAAAAAATAAACTTATTAACTTCAAATATTAAAAAAAAAAAAAAGGAAGAACATTTTTCTAAATAAATAATAAATCAAAGACACACAAACGGTCAAGCACAACATATAAACTTAAAGAAACATTAAATTCGGTATTAAAAGGAAATTTTTTGTAAAAACCCGAACGAATCCAAAACAATTAATTGAAATTTAATAAATAAACTTATTAACTTCAAATATTAAAATAAAAGAAGAACATTTTTTTTAATAAATAATAAATCAAAGACACAAAAAACGGTCAAACACAACATATAAAGTTAAAGAAACATTAAATTCGGCATTAAAAAGAAATTCTTGTAAAAAAGCCGAACGAATCCAAAATAATTAATTGGAAATTAAAAAATAAACTTATTAACTTCAAATATTAAAAAAAAAAAAACATTTTTTTAAATAAATAATAAATCAAAGACACAAAAACGGTCAAACACAACATATAAACTTAAAGAAACATTAAATTAGGTATTAAAAAGAATTTTTTTGTAAAAAAGCCGAACGAATCCAAAATAATTAATTGGAATTTAATAAATAAACTTATTAACTTCAAATATTAAAATAAAAGAAGAACATTTTTTTAAATAAATAATAAATCAAAGACACAAAAACGGTCAAACACAACATATAAACTTAAAGAAATATTAACACAAATATTAAGAAGCGGCGACCTTGAAAAATTAAATAAAAACCACAACATGGCGTTGACATTAGCAGAGAGCTTATGCGAAGCGCGCAGTTTACCTACTTTCAATGGCGACAATGATTATAAGCTTAGCAATTATTTGAGGGACGTCACTACTGTGTTGCAGCTGACGCCGGCAGAATATATATATATGTATATTATATATATACCAATTAGTATTAAGACACTATTAATTCAGAATAATATTAGATCAATTAGTACATCGTATAGTTTCTTTTTAGAAAATAATTTATTAAAGGATATAAAATTATTAAATGAAAAAGATAGTTCTCAGGTTAATAAAGGAAGAAATAATAACAATAATCCACAACTTACAAGTTCTAATAATTTACGGTTGAATAGAACTACAAGGAGTAATAATAATTTAAATTATAACAATAATCCACAGTTTTCAAATTCTAATGGAAATTTTGGTGAATCCTTTTTTAGACATGCTAGATTTAATAATAAAAGCAACAATAATAGACATGCAGGAAATTTTGATAACCAATTTTTGCCTCGCAATAATGGAAGGCAAAATTCTAATTATAATAATGGAAACTTTGGACATAGCCAGTATAATTTAAATAGAAATTTTAATGCCAATAATCAGGAGCCAATGGAGGTTGATGCCATTAATGCCACAGGAAATTTTTCATTTACGGCCTCCCAATTATCGTTACCAATAGTGACTTTAACAATGGATAATAGGAAGGCAAAATGTTTAATTGATAGCGGTGCAGCTACTACACTAGGTAGTTATGATTTCTTTTCCAAGCTAGGAGTTAGACAAAAAATTAACTAGACCTTTAATATTGAACAACTTAGGAGGTGAAAACATTGTAACAGATGAAGTGATAGTTGGTGTGCCCGAAGAATTTAAAGAGGAAAACAATACAATGTCAGTTAAGCTTACTAATTTTAATAATAAGAGTTTTGATTGTATAATAGGAGTAAATATTTTGCGCCCTATTGGAGCCTGTATAGATTTTAGGAAAATATGCTTAAAATAAATAATAATGAAATAAAACTTTTTGATGACACTTTTAATATATCGTATGAAGAAATAAATTATTTAGACAAATTTGAAATAAATAGATTTAAAAATGTAATACCTGAAAATTTAAATACGGAAGAAAATAAACTGTTGGAAAAGTTTTTGTACGAGAACAAAGTGGTAGATTTTTTAAGCAGAGTACAATTAAATCAAATTTCTATAGATTCAGTTCCAAGTCAAAAAGAGAACACGAATGAAAATTTTTGGGTTGTAGACAAAATTGTAAATAAATATAGAACACAGATTCGAATTGTTAGAAGAAAAACTAAGGAAATTGAAATACTTTTTAGAAAATATAAAATAATATACTTAGCCGAAGATGATTTGTCGAACACACATTATTTGAATGATTTATTTAGGCGAGAACTTAGAAAAGGAAAAATTGGAATTTATGTGGAAATTGACGACATATTTGATATTGTTAAAAATAAATTTATTGAATTATTCTCCGATAATAACGAATTTAATTTTATAAAATGTAATAAAATTGCGATTGATATTGAATCCGAGGAATCTTTATTGAATATCATCAATGATATTCATATAAAAGGTAACCATAGAGGTATACAAGAGAATTATGAGGAAATGCGCGACAAATTCTTTAATCCAAAATTATTTAAATTAATAAATAGATATTGCAATAACTGTAGAATTTGTAATGAAAATAAATATGACAGAAAGCCGATAAATAATACAATTCACAGTGCAACGAAAGTAAAACCAATTGATTTTATAAATAAATTAGATTTAAATATAAAAGATATAAAAGAGAGAATAGAAACTAATAAAAGAAAGGCAATTGACAGGGCCAACGAGAAAAGAGAAGAAACAAGCATAAATTTAAGAGAACGAAATATTTATATAAAAACCCCAGCTGCTGTTAGGCAAAAAGTTGTAAAAAGATTCACCAAATACCATTACATCAATCCAAATAAAATAGATATAAGCCAAATTCGAAGACCACTTAGGTGCATAAAATAAAGGAAATATTATTTCTTACCTTTTATCGATATACTGAGAAAAATCATTTTCACTTCACTTAAATTTGCAAAAAAAAAAAAATTTATCATTGAAATTGTAAAAGCTTTTTTTTCATTTTTTTTTTACTATATCTTAATACATTATTAAAATGATTTTAGATTTGAAAAAGGGAAAAAAGAAAATAATAATAAATAAATTAATAATAAATTATATGTATATTAATATTAATTCGCTGGGACTCGAATTTTATAAGGGGAGGCGAGTTATATATTACCTAACAGTTTCTTTACTTTTATTACAATTGGATTAATCTCAATTATGAACTCCCAATTTTAATGTTTTCTCTATTCTCTAAAGTAAATATTGCAGCTGCATCATTATTTAATTCTTATATTTTGTTGTTACGATTTTAGTTTTTAAATATCGCAGCTGCATCATTATCTAATTCTTATATTTTGTTGTTACTATTTTAGTTTTAAATAACGGTTAACTGAACATCATTATTTAATTCTTATATTTTGTTGTTACTATTTTAGTTTTTAAATATTGCAACTGAACATCATTATTTAATTCTTATATTTTGTTGTTACTATTTTAGTTTTAAATAACGGTTAACTGAACATCATTATTTAATTCTTATATTTTGTTGTTACTATTTTAGTTTTTAAATATTGCAACTGAACATCATTATTTAATTCTTATATTTTGTTGTTACTATTTTAGTTTTTAAGTAACGGTTATATTTTAAGAGTTCGTTATGTCGCTTAGTTTAAGAATTAAAGAAAGAATAAAATTCAGTCTTTGAAAGATGATCAACGTATAAAGTTGGAATCTTTGAATGAAGCTCAACGTATTAAGTTGGAGTCTTTGAAAGATGATCAACGTATTAAGTTGGAGTCTTTCAAAGATGGTCAACGTGTTAAGTTGAAGTCTGAAAAACAAAGTGCTCATTTTATTTAATGTTTGTGCGAAGATAAAATGTTTGGTACATCAAACATTTTATTTGTGCAACATGAAGTATAAAACATAACTTGTGTGTGTATGTGTGTGTGTGTGCTTTTTATTGAAAAAATTCGAGAAAACTAGGCTGACGACTCAAAATCCTACTTGCATAAGAATGGCTTGCAGATGATTTATCTGCGGCTTCAGAGTAATATAAAAACATATGGCATGAGACCCTTCTTACGGCACTTTGCCCTTCTATTTCCGCTTTCGCCTGAGTCATTGTGATCAGATTTTGCTTTATCGTATTTGGAACTGATACCGTTTGCTTTTGTCCTTCTGTCGACAGGGTAAATCAAAGTTCCTGTAAGTCTTTTGTTCTTGCGAAAACTCAGTCGCAGATTAATTGGCAGAACCAGTACCAGAATAGCCACGATATGTTTCGAAAGACGGCTGGTGGTGGTTATTTGGTTGAGTTGCCTGTCTTGACTGTCTTGGTGCACGGCCATATTTTCGGATGTATAAACGTCCGCTAGTTGCTGTTCGAGATGATGCTTGTTTTATTAAGGAGCTGGATGCAATAAAAATTGGTTGTCACAATTAATTCTTCAGAACTAATATTTCGCTACTTCTCTAGCCAGGATATAACATTAAGGAACAATATGCGTACGTATTGTTAGGAGCTTGCAGTTTCGGGCTACCAGCTAGATTGTTGCGAGTTCCTGCATTGTACAGCCAATTGCAGCCAAAAGACACAGGATAGGCCGAGCTGTCAAATAAAAGGGTTTGTGATATGAACCAGGTTAGCATAATACAAGAAATTGCTACCTGTGCTCACCTTATAAGGAACACAACTGAACGAGTTCACCGGTAAACGTCATACCGGATGCTGATCTTTACCAATTTTACAATCTTGGACATAGTTTTTATGCTTCTTCATTAGACTCTTTGAACTTCTTTGTCGCCAGTAAATCATCTCATTAAATTTAAGCACAAAACAAGGAAATTCATTAAACAATTTCTTGAAAATGTTTTAGCCACAATTCAAGTGTTTAAAATAAAATTTCTCTTTTTTTTTATTATTATGTTATTCACACGGTAACCTCTGCATTCTGCGAATAAAAAACTTTTTGAAATTCCTTTAACCTTTAAGGTGATTCTATTGCCTTGTTTCCTCTATTGTTCTTGTGTATATTCTTCAATACATGGACGGACACAAAGTTGATACTAAACGACTTAAAACAATGACATGGCTTGATGCCATCTTTTTCGCCTGCTTCAGTTTAAATTGCTTTTAACTAAATACATTATAGTTGTTTAACTTCAAATTGTGGATAAAGTGCTAAAATCGAAAAACAGCTCAAGCGAAGTTTTATTCAATTTTAGCAATCTGTAAGAAAGTGGAGTTGCAATTTCTTTTAAATCCTTTTTGTTTTTGTTCTTTTTTTTTTGATAAAAATGTTTTGGAAATGAAACCTTAAAGAAAATTTAACAAACGAATTTTGTTTTTTTCAGCAGAACCTTAATCCACCAAAGGACAATTTAAACTGACACACGTGCTTAAAGTTGTGCAAGCTGTCCGGAAAGTCAGAGATGTACAAATAGACAGTGGTTTCGAAAGTGCAAATGCAGATTTGCACATATTTTTGATTTGACATTTTTGGAAATAAAATTGAGAAAGTCAGATGTGAGATTTAAGAACATTAGTCCTCCACCAATTCGCCCCAGTTGTTCCCCATCCACTTTCGCACTAATATTATTAAGATAAAAGAGCTTTCCTAAACCAAATTTTTATAAAGTGTGTCACAAAAAATAAAAGCAAATATCAAGTGGGCTACAAGAACATTGATTTTGGAAGGGAATTGTGCTTCATTGCGATTTCCAAATTCACATTTAATGACATCCATATAATTTTTAAAATTTTTTGTTATTTAACGTACGGGTGTGTGTGTGTGTTTTATTATTTAAGGGTAGTCGGCATAAAAATGCTTGCTGTCAAGTCTTGTTGTTTTGCAATTCTCAGGCTTGACGCTCCATCAAGCATTCATTTCAAATTTGCTTGCGTGCTGTTCCTTTGGCTGACAATAGTACACACACATACATACACACACACACATTCATATGTATGTCCAAATGTATATGAAAAAAGTATGCCAGAATTCTTCTATCAGGCGTCGGCGGTG
Source organism: Epicampocera succincta (assembly GCA_932526305.1). Classification (NCBI taxonomy): domain Eukaryota; kingdom Metazoa; phylum Arthropoda; class Insecta; order Diptera; family Tachinidae; genus Epicampocera; species Epicampocera succincta. Next base: position 43,827,318 of record OW052037.1, on the reverse strand, counting down.
TCACGTGGGACTTAAAAACGTAATAACGCAAATAGTCATGTGCTGGCAAATCTGGCAAATCTGGCAAACGCGCTGGCCAATTAATTGTCAAATTCCTGCAAATTATTCACTCATCAAAACTGATTTATTATTTCAGTTGTGACTCTCTCCACTGTGTCTATAGTCTGGCTTTTGACCCCTCTGTACTGTGTCTATGCCCTTTAATTATTTTGCCTGCTTTAACGTTTCTATGACGAAATTATCACTTTTTTTCTGCCAAACTATTGCTAGTTAATGTGATGAGTCATTCGGCAATTCGGGGAATCCATTGACCAAAATCTCAATAGAGGTGTCAAAAAATAAACAAACAGGTTTAAAACAACGATAAGAAAATACAATTTGCTTCTTTAAATACATACGTGACTACAGTACATGTGGCCATTGTTTTGACTTTTATACATGTATGTATGTAAATGTCCACCAGCACCACAGAGGAGTATCAATTACGTATTTAAGGAAAATGAAAATATTAAATAAAACACCAACACGTTTTCATCCAGAAGATACTCGAACTCTTAATTTGTTTAAACTTGTTTGCGAATCAACAGCATGTTCAGTCATTATGTAGATACATACGAATGTATGTGTGTGTGTGTGTGTGCGTGTATGTGTGAAACACTGTGTATAGCTCTGTAGTTCTATATGTCTAGGTGTGTGTGCAGACTTGTTGTTTGGATACAAAGCTTCATACTTTTAAAATTAAATTAGTATAAAAAAAAAACAAAGAGTGAGTGTGATGACCACACAGCAATTAGCTCCTGTTGCAGAGTTTCGTTCTGGGCAACCAGAGACTCGCATTTGGCATTCGAACTTTCTAGCTTACGAGCTAAATCGCCTAAATCCAATTGCTGCTGAGCATTTCTCTCCTCCGTTTTCCTCAGCTCGTCTTCTAGGTCTTGCTTTTTGTTCAAGAATGTTTCATGTTCGGCTTTCAGTTTCTCCCACAGTTTCGAGGTTGATTCCAGAGCTGCAACCGTTGACTTGAGCTCCGCTGTTTTTGCCGCAATTATTTCGTCCTGTTGTATGGATTTTTGGCGCTGATCTTCGATTGTATTTGTTGAGTTCTTTAGGTCTTGTTCGAGTCTATTGTTTTGGCTTTCTAGTTGACTTATTTTGACGCTCATTTGTTCAACGGCAATTGTGGATTCACCCTCAAGCACTGAAGTTTTTTTGTGTAATCTGCCCAACTCTTCTCTTAATGATTTAATTTCAGTTTCTTTGTCCTCAAGAACTTGATTGTGGCTTTTAGAGGTATTCGCTAATTCTTTACTTAACTTTTCAATAGTTGCTTGTGAGACTTGTAAGTTTCTAGTGCTTTCAGCTAAAGCGGATTGGCTTTGCAAAACAGTCTTTTGGAGGGATTCTTTCGAGGCCTTGTCATTTTCCAATGCCCTACGCAGTTCTGTAATTGTATTGCTTAGTTGCATATTTTCGGCTTGCATAGTTCCAGCTTCGGAACGCATATTTTGAAGATCTGCTTCCAAGGCGGCTACTGCTGCATTTCGTTCTTGATTTTGGTTTCGAGCTTCGGCAAGTTTTGCTTCCGTGTCTTTTTGCTGTCCGGTCAATCGTAGCACTTCTTCTTGTACCGTTTTGAGACTTGTTTCCAGTGCATTGTTTGTGTCGGCCAATTCTAAAACCTGTTCCTTTAAATTGAAAATTTCTTGCAGCTTTTCTGGGTTTGTTCTTTTTAGCTGGGTTTGTTCTTCGGCCTTGCCCAGTTGGTGACCCTTAACCAGTTCATCCAGTGTCACGCATTCGGCATGTTTGATAGCCAACTCGGCTGTTAACTTTGCCAGCTGGCTGTTTATGTCTTCTACATGGCAGCTACGAGCTTTACATTCTTCCCGTAACATTCGACATTCGTCTTCGAATTTCGATATTATGGTAAGGGTCCCCCTTTTCAATATATGGTCTTCGTATTTAATATAGGGGTATTGCTCGATATTATGGTAAGGGTCCCCCCTTTTCAATATATGGTCTTCAATGTCAATGTTAATGTCAATGTCAATAATAATGTCAATGTTATTGTCAATGTTAATGTCAATGTCAATGTTAATGTTAATGTCAATGTTAATGTCAATGTCAATGTCAATGTTAATGTTAATGTCAATGTTAATGTCAATGTTAATGTCAATGTCAATGTTAATGTCAATGTCAATGTCAATGTTAATGTCAATGTCAATGTTAATGTCAATGTTAATGTCAATGTCAATGTTAATGTCAATGTTAATGTCAATGTCAATGTCAATGTCAATGTCAATGTCAATGTCAATGTTAATGTTAATATCAATGTTAATGTCAATGTCAATGTTAATGTCAATGTTAATGTCAATGTTAATGTCAATGTTAATGTCAATGTTAATGTCAATGTTAATGTCAATGTTAATGTCAATGTTAATGTCAATGTTAATGTCAATGTTAATGTCAATGTTAATGTCAATGTTAATGTCAATGTCAATGTTAATGTCAATGTTAATGTCAATGTTTATGTTAATGTCAATGTCAATGCTTATGTTAATGTCAATGCCAATGCTTATGTTTATGCTTATGTTTATTTTTATGTTAATGTTAATGTTGGTATTGATGGTTCTGGGCCGCAAATTATTAGTATTGCTCGATATTATGGTAAGGGTCCCCCTTTTCAATATATGGTCTTCGTATTTAATATAGGGGTATTGCTCGATATTATGGTAAGGGTCCCCCCTTTTCAATATATGGTCTTTGTATTTAATATAGGGGTATTGCTCGATATTATGGTAAGGGTCCCCCCTTTTCAATATATGGTCTTCGTATTTAATATAGGGGTATTGCTCGATATTATGGTAAGGGTCCCCCCTTTTCAATATATGGTCTTCAATGTTAATGTCAATGTTAATGTCAATGTTAATGTCAATGTTAATGTCAATGTTAATGTCAATGTCAATGTCAATGTTAATGTCAATGTTAATGTCAATGTTAATGTCAATGTTAGTGTTAATGTCAATGTTAATGTCAATGTCAATGTTAATGTCAATGTCAATGTTAATGTCAATGTTAATGTCAATGTCAATGTTAATGTCAATGTTAATGTCAATGTTTATGTTAATGTCAATGTCAATGCTTATGTTAATGTCAATGCCAATGCTTATGTTTATGCTTATGTTTATTTTTATGTTAATGTTAATGTTGGTATTGATGGTTCTGGGCCGCAAATTATTAGTATTGCTCGATATTATGGTAAGGGTCCCCCCTTTTCAATATATGGTCTTCGTATTTAATATAGGGGTATTGCTCGATATTATGGTAAGGGTCCCCCCTTTTCAATATATGGTCTTCGTATTTAATATAGGGTTATTGCTCGATATTATGGTAAGGGTCCCCCCTTTTCAATATATGGTCTTCAATGTCAATGTTAATGTCAATGTTAATGTCAATGTTAATGTTAATGTTAATGTCAATGTTAAAGTCAATGTTAAAGTCAATGTCAATGTTAATGTCAATGTTAATGTCAATGTTAATGTCAATGTTAATGTCAATGTTAATGTCAATGTTAATGTCAATGTTAATGTCAATGTTATTGTCAATGTTAATGTCAATGTCAATGTTAATGTCAATGTCAATGTTAATGTCAATGTTAATGTCAATGTTAATGTCAATGTTAATGTCAATGTTAATGTTAATGTCAATGTTAATGTCAATGTTAATGTCAATGTTAATGTTAATGTCAATGTTAATGTCAATGTCAATGTTAATGTCAATGTTAATGTCAATGTTAATGTCAATGTCAATGTTAATGTCAATGTTAATGTCAATGTTAATGTCAATGTTAATGTCAATGTTTATGTTAATGTCAATGTCAATGCTTATGTTAATGTCAATGCCAATGCTTATGTTTATGCTTATGTTTATTTTTATGTTAATGTTAATGTTGGTATTGATGGTTCTGGGCCGCAAATTATTAGTATTGCTCGATATTATGGTAAGGGTCCCCCCTTTTCAATATATGGTCTTCGTATTTAATATAGGGGTATTGCTCGATATTATGGTAAGGGTCCCCCCTTTTCAATATATGGTCTTTGTATTTAATATAGGATTATTGCTCGATATTATGGTAAGGGTCCCCCCTTTTCAATATATGGTCTTCGTATTTAATATAGGGGTATTGCTCGATATTATGGTAAGGGTCCCCCCTTTTCAATATATGGTCTTCGTATTTAATATAGGGGTATTGCTCGATATTATGGTAAGGTTCCCCCCTTTTCAATATATGGTCTTCGTATTTAATATAGGGGTATTGCTCGATATTATGGTAAGGGTCCCCCCTTTTCAATATATGGTCTTCGTATTTAATATAGGGGTATTGCTCGATATTATGGTAAGGGTCCCCCCTTTTCAATATATGGTCTTCGTATTTAATATAGGGGTATTGCTCGATATTATGGTAAGGGTCCCCCCTTTTCAATATATGGTCTTCGTATTTAATATAGGGTTATTGCTCGATATTATGGTAAGGGTCCCCCCTTTTCAATATATGGTCTTCAATGTCAATGTTAATGTCAATGTTAATGTCAATGTTAATGTTAATGTTAATGTCAATGTTAAAGTCAATGTTAAAGTCAATGTCAATGTTAATGTCAATGTTAATGTCAATGTTAATGTCAATGTTAATGTCAATGTTATTGTCAATGTTAATGTCAATGTCAATGTTAATGTCAATGTCAATGTTAATGTCAATGTTAATGTCAATGTTAATGTCAATGTTAATGTCAATGTTAATGTCAATGTTAATGTTAATGTCAATGTTAATGTCAATGTTAATGTCAATGTTAATGTTAATGTCAATGTTAATGTCAATGTCAATGTTAATGTTAATGTCAATGTCAATGTTAATGTCAATGTCAATGTTAATGTCAATGTCAATGTTAATGTCAATGTTAATGTCAATGTTTATGTTAATGTCAATGTCAATGCTTATGTTAATGTCAATGCCAATGCTTATGTTTATGCTTATGTTTATTTTTATGTTAATGTTAATGTTGGTATTGATGGTTCTGGGCCGCAAATTATTAGTATTGCTCGATATTATGGTAAGGGTCCCCCCTTTTCAATATATGGTCTTCGTATATAATATAGGGGTATTGCTCGATATTATGGTAAGGGTCCCCCCTTTTCAATATATGGTCTTCGTATTTAATATAGGGGTATTGCTCGATATTATGGTAAGGGTCCCCCCTTTTCAATATATGGTCTTCGTATTTAATATAGGGGTATTGCTCGATATTATGGTAAGGGTCCCCCCTTTTCAATATATGGTCTTCAATGTTATTGTCAATGTTAATGTCAATGTTAATGTCAATGTTAATGTCAATGTTAATGTCAATGTTAATGTCAATTTTATTGTCAATGTCAATGTCAACGTTAATGTCAATGTTAATGTCAATGTTAATGTCAATGTTAATGTCAATGTTAATGTCAATATTAATGTCAATGTCAATGTCAATGTTAATGTCAATGTTAATGTCAATGTTAATGTCAATGTTAATGTCAATGTTTATGTCAATGTTAATATCAATTTCAATGTTAATGTCAATGTTAATGTCAATGTTAATGTCAATGTTAATGTCAATGTCAATGTCAATGTTAATGTCAATGTTAATGTTAATGTTAATGTCAATGTTAATGTCAATGCTTATGTTAATGTCAATGTCAATGCTTATGTTAATGTCAATGTGAATGCCTATGTTTATGCTTATGTTTATTTTTATGTTAATTTTAATGTTGGTATTGATGGTTCTGGGCCGCAAATTATTAGTATTGCTCGATATTATGGTAAGGGTCCCCCCTTTTCAATATATGGTCTTCGTATTTAATATAGGGGTATTGCTCGATATTATGGTAAGGGTCCCCCCTTTTCAATATATGGTCTTTGTATTTAATATAGGATTATTGCTCGATATTATGGTAAGGGTCCCCCCTTTTCAATATATGGTCTTCGTATTTAATATAGGGGTATTGCTCGATATTATGGTAAGGGTCCCCCCTTTTCAATATATGGTCTTCGTATTTAATATAGGGGTATTGCTCGATATTATGGTAAGGTTCCCCCCTTTTCAATATATGGTCTTCGTATTTAATATAGGGGTATTGCTCGATATTATGGTAAGGGTCCCCCCTTTTCAATATATGGTCTTCGTATTTAATATAGGGGTATTGCTCGATATTATGGTAAGGGTCCCCCCTTTTCAATATATGGTCTTCGTATTTAATATAGGGGTATTGCTCGATATTATGGTAAGGGTCCCCCCTTTTCAATATATGGTCTTCGTATTTAATATAGTGGTATTGTATTGCTCGATATTATGGTAAGGGTCCCCCCTTTTCAATATATGGTCTTCGTATTTAATATAGGATTATTGCTCGATATTATGGTAAGGGTCCCCCCTTTTAAATATATGGTCTTCGTATTTAATATAGGGGTATTGCTCGATATTATGGTAAGGGTCCCCCCTTTTCAATATATGGTCTTCGTATTTAATATAGGGGTATTGCTCGATATTATGGTAAGGGTCCCCCCTTTTCAATATATGGTCTTCGTATTTAATATAGGGGTATTGCTCGATATTATGGTAAGGGTCCCCCCTTTTCAATATATGGTCTTCGTATTTAATATAGGATTATTGCTCGATATTATGGTAAGGGTCCCCCCTTTTCAATATATGGTCTTCGTATTTAATATAGGGGTATTGCTCGATATTATGGTAAGGGTCCCCCTTTTTCAATATATGGTCTTCGTATTTAATATAGGGGTATTGCTCGATATTATGGTAAGGGTCCCCCCTTTTCAATATATGGTCTTCGTATTTAATATAGGGGTATTGCTCGATATTATGGTAAGGTTCCCCCCTTTTCAATATTTGGTCTTCGTATTTAATATAGGGGTATTGCTCGATATTATGGTAAGGGTCCCCCCTTTTCAATATATGGTCTTCGTATTTAATATAGGGGTATTGCTCGATATTATGGTAAGGGTCCCCCTTTTCAATATATGGTCTTCAATGTTAATGTTAATGTCAATGTCAATGTTAATGTCAATGTTAATGTCAATGTCAATGTTAATGTCAATGTTAATGTCAATGTTAATGTCAATGTTTATGTCAATGTTAATGTCAATGTTAATGTCAATGTTAATGTCAATGTCAATGTTAATGTTAACGTCAATGTTAATGTCAATGTTAATGTCAATGTCAATGTTAATGTCAATGTCAATGTCAATGTCAATGTTAATGTTAATGTCAATGTTAATGTTAATGTCAATGTTAATGTCAATGCTTATGTTAATGTCAATGTCAATGCTTATGTTAATGTCAATGTCAATGCTTATGTTTATGCTTATGTTTATTTTTATGTTAATGTTAATGTTGGTATTGATGGTTCTGGGCCGCAAATTATTAGTATTGCTCGATATTATGGTAAGGGTCCCCCCTTTTCAATATATGGTCTTCGTATTTAATATAGGGGTATTGCTCGATATTATGGTAAGGGTCCCCCCCTCTCAAAATATATGGTCTTCAATGTCAATATTAATGTCAATGTTAATGTCAATGTCAATGTTAATGTCAATGTTAATGTCAATGTTAATGTTAATGTCAATGTTAATGTCAATGTCAATGTTAATGTCAATGTTAATGTCAATGTTAATGTCAATGTTAATGTCAATGTTAATGTCAATGTTAATGTCAATGTTAATGTCAATGTTAATGTCAATGTTAATGTCAATGGTAATGTCAATGTAAATGTCAATGGTAATGTTAATGTCAATGTTAATGTCAGTGTTAATGTCAATGTTAATGTTATTGTCAATTTCAATGTTAATATCAATGTTAATGTCAATGTTAATGTCAATGTTAATGTCAATCTTAATGACAATGTTAATGTCAATGTTAATGTCAATGTTAATGTCAATGTTAATGTCAATCTTAATGACAATGTTAATGTCAATGTTAATGTCAATGTTAATGTCAATGCTTATGTTAATGTCAATGTCAATGCTTATGTTAATGTCAATGTCAATGCTTATGTTTATGCTTATGTTTATTTTTATGTTAATGTTAATGTTGGTATTGATGGTTCTGGGCCGCAAATTATTAGTATTGCTCGATATTATGGTAAGGGTCCCCCCTTTTCTATATATGGTCTTCGTATTTAATATAGGGGTATTGCTCGATATTATGGTAAGGGTCCCCCCTTTTCAATATATGGTCTTCGTATTTAATATAGGGGTATTGCTCGATATTATGGTAAGGGTCCCTCCTTTTCAATATATGGTCTTCAATGTCAATGTCAATGTCAATATTAATGTCAATGTTAATGTTAATGTCAATGTCAATGTTAATGTCAATGTCAATGTTAATGTCAATGTCAAGGTTAATGTCAATGTTAATGTCAATGTTAATGTCAATGTCAATGTTAATGTCAATATTAATGTTAATGTCAATGTTAATGTCAATTTCAATGTTAATGTCAATGTTAATGTCAATGTTAATGTCAATGTTAATGTCAATGTTAATGTCAATGTCAATGTTAATGTTAATGTCAATGTTAATGTCAATTTTAATGTCAATGTTAATGTCAATGTCAATGTTAAAGTCAAGGTTAATGTTAATGTCAATGTTAATGTCAATGCTTATGTTAATGTCAATGTCAATGCTTATGTTAATGTCAATGTCAATGCTTATGTTTATGCTTATGTTTATGCTTATATTTATTTTTATGTTAAATGTCAATGCTTATGTTTATGCTTATGTTTATTTTTATGTTAATGTTAATGTTGGTATTGATGGTTCTGGGCCACAAATTATTAGTATTGCTCGATATTATGGTAAAGGTCCCCCCTTTTCAATATATGGTCTTCAATGTTAATGTCAATGTTAATGTCAATGTCAATGTTAATGTCAATGTTAATGTCAATGTTAATATCAATGTTAATGTCAATGTTAATGTCAATGTTAATGTCAATGTTAATGTCAATGTTAATGTCAATGTTAATGTTAATGTCAATGTTAATGTCAATGTCAATGTTAATGTCAATGTCAATGTTAATGTCAATGTTAATATTAATGTCAATGTTAATGTCAATGTTAATGTTAATGTCAATGTTATAGGGGTATTGCTCGATATAATGGTAAGGGTCCCCCCTTTTCAATATATGGTCTTCGTATTTAATATAGGGGTATTGCTCGATATTATGGTAAGGGTCCCTCCTTTTCAATATATGGTCTTCGTATTTAATATAGGGGTATTGCTCGATATTATGGTAAGGGTCCCCCCTTTTCAATATATGGTCTTCAATGTCAATGTCAATGTTAATGTCAATGTTTATGTCAATGCTTATGTTAATGTCAATGTCAATGTTAATGTTAATGTCAACGTCAATGTTAATGTTATGTCAATATAGGGGTATTGCTCGATATTATGGTAAGGGTCCCCCCTTTTCAATATATGCTCTTCAATGTCAATGTTAATGTCAATGTTAATGTTAATGTCAATGTTAATGTCAATGTCAATGTTAATGTTAATGTCAATGTTAATGTCAATGTTAATGTCAATGTTAATGTCAATGTTAATATTAATGTCAATGTCAATGTCAATGTCAATGTCAATGTTAATGTTAATGTTAATGTCAATGTCAATGTTAATGTCAATGTCAATGTTAATGTCAATGTCAATGTTAATGTTAATGTTAATGTCAATGTCAATGTTAATGTCAATGTTAATGTCAATGTTAATGTCAATGTTAATGTCAATGTTAATGTTAATGTCAATGTTAATGTCAATGCTTATGTTAATGTCAATGTCAATGCTTATGTTAATGTCAATGTCAATGCTTATGTTTATGCTTATGTTTATTTTTATGTTAATGTTAATGTTGTATTGATGGTTCTGGGCCGCAAATTAATAGTATTGCTCGATATTATGGTAAGGGTCCCCCCTTTTTAATATATGGTCTTCGTATTTAATATAGGGGTATTGCTCGATATTATGGTAAGGGTCCCCCCTTTTCAATATATGGTCTTCAATGTCAATGTTAATGTCAATGTCAATGTTAATGTCAATGTTATGTCAATGTTAATGTCAATATTAATGTCAATGTTAATGTTAATGTCAATGTTAATGTCAATGTTAATGTCAATGTTAATGTCAATGTTAATGTCAATGTTAATGTTTATGTTAATGTCAATGTTAATGTTAATGTTAATGTCAATGTTAATGTTAATGTCAATGTTAATGTCAATTTTAGTATTGCTCGATATTATGGTAAGGGTCCCCCCTTTTCAATATATGGTCTTCGTATTTAATATAGGGGTATTGCTCGATATTATGGTAAGGGTCCCCCCTTTTCAATATATGGTCTTTGTATTTAATATAGGGGTATTGCTCGATATTAAGGTAAGGGTCCCCCCTTTTCAATATATGGTCTTCTTATTTAATATAGGGGTACTGCTCGATATTATGGTAAGGGTCCCCCCTTTTCAATATATGGTCTTCGTATTTAATATAGGGGTATTGCTCGATATTATGGTAAGGGTCCCCCCTTTTCAATATATGGTCTTCGTATTTAATATAGGGGTATTGCTCGATATTATGGTAAGGGTCCCCCCTTTTCAATATATGGTCTTCGTATTTAATATAGGGTTATTGCTCGATATTATGGTAAGGGTCCCCCCTTTTCAATATATGGTCTTCGTATTTAATATAGGGGTATTGCTCGATATCATGGTAAGGGTCCCCCCTTTTCAATATGTGGTCTTCGTATTTAATATAGGGGTATTGCTCGATATTATGGTAAGGGTCCCCCCTTTTCAATATATGGACTTCGTATTTAATATAGGGTTGTTGCTCGATATTATGGTAAGGGTCCCCCCTTTTCAATATATGGTCTTCGTATTTAATATAGGGGTATTGCTCGATATTATGGTAAGGGTCCCCCCTTTTCAATATATGGTCTTCGTATTTAATATAGGGGTATTGCTCGATATTATGGTAAGGGTCCCCCCTTTTCAATATATGGTCTTCGTATTTAATATAGGGGTATTGCTCAATATTTTGGTAAGGGTCCTCCCTTTTCAATATATGGTCTTCGTATTTAATATAGGGGTATTGCTCGATATTATGGTAAGGGTCCCCCCTTTTCAATATATGGTCTTCAATGTCAATGTTAATGTCAATGTCAATGTTAATGTCAATGTTAATGTTAATGTCAATGTTAATGTCAATGTTAGTATTGCTCGATATTATGGTAAGGGTCCCCCCTCTTCAATATATGGTCTTCGTATTTAATATAGGGGTATTGCTCGATATTATGGTAAGGGTCCCCCCTTTTCAATATATGGTCTTCGTATTTAATATAGGGGTATTGCTCGATATTATGGTAAGGGTCCCCCCTTTTCAATATATGGTCTTCGTATTTAATATAGGGGTATTGCTCGATATTATGGTAAGGGTCCCCCCTTTTCAATATATGGTCTTCGTATTTAATATAGGGGTATTGCTCGATATTATGGTGAGGGTCCCCCCTTTTCAATATATGGTCTTCGTATTTAATATAGGGGTATTGCTCGATATTATGGTAAGGGTCCCCCCTTTTCAATATATGGTCTTCGTATTTAATAAAGGGTTATTGCTCGATATTATGGTAAGGGTCCCCCCTTTTCAATATATGGTCTTCGTATTTAATATAGGGGTATTGCTCGATATTATGGTAAGGGTCCCTCCTTTTCAATATATGGTCTTCAATGTCAATGTTAATGTCAATGTTAATGTCAATAATCAATGTCAATGTTAATGTTAATGTCAATGTTAATGTTAATGTCAATGTTAATGTCAATGTCAATGTTAATGTCAATGTTAATGTCAATGTCAATGTCAATGTTAATGTTAATGTCAATGTCAATGTCAATGTCAATGTTAATGTCAATGTCAAGGTTAATGTCAATGTTAATGTCAATGTTAATGTCAATGTAAATGTTAATGTCAATGTTAATGTCAATGTTAGTATTGCTCGATATTATGGTAAGGGTCCCCCCTTTTCAATATATGGTCTTCGTATTTAATATAGGGGTATTGCTCGATATTATGGTAAGGGTCCCCCCTTTTCAATATATGGTCTTCGTATTTAATATAGGGTTATTGCTCGATATTATGGTAAGGGTCCCCCCTTTTCAATATATGGTCTTCGTATTTAATATAGGGGTATTGCTCGATATTATGGTAAGGGTCCCCCCTTTTCAATATATGGTCTTCGTATTTAATATAGGGGTATTGCTCGATATTATGGTAAGGGTCCCCCCTTTTCAATATATGGTCTTCAATGTCAATGTTAATGTCAATGTTAATGTCAATGTTAATGTCAATGTTAATGTCAATGTCAATGTTAATGTCAATGTTATGTCAATGTTAATGTCAATATTAATGTCAATGTTAATGTTAATGTCAATGTTAATGTCAATGTTAATGTCAATGTTAATGTCAATGTTAATGTCAATGTTAATGTTTATGTTAATGTCAATGTTAATGTTAATGTTAATGTCAATGTTAATGTTAATGTCAATGTTAATGTCAATTTTAGTATTGCTCGATATTATGGTAAGGGTCCCCCCTTTTCAATATACGGTCTTCGTATTTAATATAGGGGTATTGCTCGATATTATGGTAAGGGTCCCCCCTTTTCAATATACGGTCTTCGTATTTAATATAGGGGTATTGCTCGATATTATGGTAAGGGTCCCCCTTTTCAATATATGGTCTTCGTATTTAATATAGGGGTATTGCTCGATATTATGGTAAGGGTCCCCCCTTTTCAATATATGGTCTTTGTATTTAATATAGGGGTATTGCTCGATATTAAGGTAAGGGTCCCCCCTTTTCAATATATGGTCTTCTTATTTAATATAGGGGTATTGCTCGATATTATGGTAAGGGTCCCCCCTTTTCAATATATGGTCTTCGTATTTAATATAGGGGTATTGCTCGATATTATGGTAAGGGTCCCCCCTTTTCAATATATGGTCTTCGTATTTAATATAGGGGTATTGCTCGATATTATGGTAAGGGTCCCCCCTTTTCAATATATGGTCTTCGTATTTAATATAGGGTTATTGCTCGATATTATGGTAAGGGTCCCCCCTTTTCAATATATGGTCTTCGTATTTAATATAGGGGTATTGCTCGATATCATGGTAAGGGTCCCCCCTTTTCAATATGTGGTCTTCGTATTTAATATAGGGGTATTGCTCGATATTATGGTAAGGGTCCCCCCTTTTCAATATATGGACTTCGTATTTAATATAGGGTTGTTGCTCGATATTATGGTAAGGGTCCCCCCTTTTCAATATATGGTCTTCGTATTTAATATAGGGGTATTGCTCGATATTATGGTAAGGGTCCCCCCTTTTCAATATATGGTCTTCGTATTTAATATAGGGGTATTGCTCGATATTATGGTAAGGGTCCCCCCTTTTCAATATATGGTCTTCGTATTTAATATAGGGGTATTGCTCAATATTTTGGTAAGGGTCCTCCCTTTTCAATATATGGTCTTCGTATTTAATATAGGGGTATTGCTCGATATTATGGTAAGGGTCCCCCCTTTTCAATATATGGTCTTCAATGTCAATGTTAATGTCAATGTCAATGTTAATGTCAATGTTAATGTTAATGTCAATGTTAATGTCAATGTTAGTATTGCTCGATATTATGGTAAGGGTCCCCCCTCTTCAATATATGGTCTTCGTATTTAATATAGGGGTATTGCTCGATATTATGGTAAGGGTCCCCCCTTTTCAATATATGGTCTTCGTATTTAATATAGGGGTATTGCTCGATATTATGGTAAGGGTCCCCCCTTTTCAATATATGGTCTTCGTATTTAATATAGGGGTATTGCTCGATATTATGGTAAGGGTCCCCCCTTTTCAATATATGGTCTTCGTATTTAATATAGGGGTATTGCTCGATATTATGGTGAGGGTCCCCCCTTTTCAATATATGGTCTTCGTATTTAATATAGGGGTATTGCTCGATATTATGGTAAGGGTCCCCCCTTTTCAATATATGGTCTTCGTATTTAATAAAGGGTTATTGCTCGATATTATGGTAAGGGTCCCCCCTTTTCAATATATGGTCTTCGTATTTAATATAGGGGTATTGCTCGATATTATGGTAAGGGTCCCTCCTTTTCAATATATGGTCTTCAATGTCAATGTTAATGTCAATGTTAATGTCAATAATCAATGTCAATGTTAATGTTAATGTCAATGTTAATGTTAATGTCAATGTTAATGTCAATGTCAATGTTAATGTCAATGTTAATGTCAATGTCAATGTCAATGTTAATGTTAATGTCAATGTCAATGTCAATGTCAATGTTAATGTCAATGTCAAGGTTAATGTCAATGTTAATGTCAATGTTAATGTCAATGTAAATGTTAATGTCAATGTTAATGTCAATGTTAGTATTGCTCGATATTATGGTAAGGGTCCCCCCTTTTCAATATATGGTCTTCGTATTTAATATAGGGGTATTGCTCGATATTATGGTAAGGGTCCCCCCTTTTCAATATATGGTCTTCGTATTTAATATAGGGTTATTGCTCGATATTATGGTAAGGGTCCCCCCTTTTCAATATATGGTCTTCGTATTTAATATAGGGGTATTGCTCGATATTATGGTAAGGGTCCCCCCTTTTCAATATATGGTCTTCGTATTTAATATAGGGGTATTGCTCGATATTATGGTAAGGGTCCCCCCTTTTCAATATATGGTCTTCAATGTCAATGTTAATGTCAATGTTAATGTCAATGTTAATGTCAATGTTAATGTTAATGTCAATGTTAATGTCAATGTCAATGTTAATGTTAATGTCAATGTTAATGTTAATGTTAATGTCAATGTCAATGTCAATGTTAATGTCAATGTCAAGGTTAATGTCAATGTTAATGTCAATGTTAATGTCAATGTAAATGTTAATGTCAATGTTAATGTCAATGTTAATGTTAATGTCAATGTTAATGTCAATGTTAGTATTGCTCCATATTATGGTAAGGGTCCCCCCTTTTCAATATATGGTCTTCGTATTTAATATAGGGGTATTGCTCGATATTATGGTAAGGGTCCCCCCCTTTTCAATATATGGTCTTCGTATTTAATATAGGGTTATTGCTCGATATTATGGTAAGGGTCCCCCCTTTTCAATATATGGTCTTCGTATTTAATATAGGGGTATTGCTCGATATTATGGTAAGGGTCCCCCCTTTTCAATATATGGTCTTCGTATTTAATATAGGGGTATTGCTCGATATTATGGTAAGGGTCCCCCCTTTTCAATATATGGTCTTCGTATTTAATATAGGGGTATTGCTCGATATTATGGTAAGGGTCCCCCCTTTTCAATATATGGTCTTCGTATTTAATATAGGGGTATTGCTCGATATTATGGTGAGGGTCCCCCCTTTTCAATATATGGTCTTCGTATTTAATATAGGGGTATTGCTCGATATTATGGTAAGGGTCCCCCCTTTTCAATATATGGTCTTCGTATTTAATAAAGGGTTATTGCTCGATATTATGGTAAGGGTCCCCCCTTTTCAATATATGGTCTTCGTATTTAATATAGGGGTATTGCTCGATATTATGGTAAGGGTCCCCCCTTTTCAATATATGGTCTTCAATGTCAATGTTAATGTCAATGTTAATGTCAATAATCAATGTCAATGTTAATGTTAATGTCAATGTTAATGTTAATGTCAATGTTAATGTCAATGTCAATGTTAATGTCAATGTTAATGTCAATGTCAATGTCAATGTTAATGTTAATGTCAATGTCAATGTCAATGTCAATGTTAATGTCAATGTCAAGGTTAATGTCAATGTTAATGTCAATGTTAATGTCAATGTAAATGTTAATGTCAATGTTAATGTCAATGTTAGTATTGCTCGATATTATGGTAAGGGTCCCCCCTTTTCAATATATGGTCTTCGTATTTAATATAGGGGTATTGCTCGATATTATGGTAAGGGTCCCCCCTTTTCAATATATGGTCTTCGTATTTAATATAGGGTTATTGCTCGATATTATGGTAAGGGTCCCCCCTTTTCAATATATGGTCTTCGTATTTAATATAGGGGTATTGCTCGATATTATGGTAAGGGTCCCCCCTTTTCAATATATGGTCTTCAATGTCAATGTTAATGTCAATGTTAATGTTAATGTCAATGTAAATGTCAATGTCAATGTTAATGTTAATTTCAATGTTAATGTTAATGTTAATGTCAATGTCAATGTTAATGTCAATGTTAATGTCAATGTCAATGTCAATGTTAATGTTAATGTTAATGTCAATGTTAATGTTAATGTTAATGTCAATGTCAATGTTAATGTCAATGTTAATGTTAATGTCAGTGTCAATGTCAATGTCAATGTCAATGTTAATGTCAATGTTTATGTCAATGTCAATGTATATGTCAATGTTAATGTCAATGTTAATGTTAATGTTAATGTTAATGTTAATGTTAATGTTAATGTTAATGTTAATGTTAATGTTAATGTTAATGTTAATGTTAATATTAATGTTAATGTTAATGTTAATGTTAATGTTAATGTTAATGTTAATGTTAATGTTAATGTTAATGTTAATGTCAATGTCAATGTTAATGTCAATGTTAATGTCAATGTTAATGTCAATGTTAATGTTAATGTCAATGTCAATGTTAATGTCCATGTTAATGTTAATGTCAATGTTAATGTCAATGTTAAAGTCAATGTTAATGTCAATGTTAATGTTAATGTCAGTGTCAATGTCAATGTCAATGTCAATGTTAATGTTAATGTCAATGTTAATGTCAATGTTAATGTCAATGTTAATGTCAATGTAAATGTTAATGTCAATGTTAATGTCAATGTTAATGTTAATGTCAATGTTAATGTCAATGTTAGTATTGCTTCATATTATGGTAAGGGTCCCCCCTTTTCAATATATGGTCTTCGTATTTAATATAGGGGTATTGCTCGATATTATGGTAAGGGTCCCCCCCTTTTCAATATATGGTCTTCGTATTTAATATAGGGGTATTGCTCGATATTATGGTAAGGGTTTTCAATATATGGTCTTCAATGTCAATGTTAATGTCAATGTTAATGTTAATGTCAATGTCAATGTCAATGTTAATGTTAATGTCAATGTTAATGTTAATGTCAATGTTAATGTCAATGTCAATGTTAATGTCAATGTTAATGTCAATGTTAATGTCAATGTCAATGTCAATGTTAATGTCAATGTCAATGTTAATGTTAATGTCAATGTTAATGTTAATGTTAATGTCAATGTTAATGTCAATGTCAATGTCAATGTTAATGTCAATGTCAGTGTCAATGTCAATGTCAATGTCAATGTTAATGTCAATGTTTATGTCAATGTCAATGTTAATGTCAATGTTAATGTCAATGTTAATGTCAATGTTAATGTCAATGTTAATGTTAATGTCAATGTCAATGTTAATGTCAATGTTAATGTTAATGTCAATGTTAATGTCAATGTTAATGTCATTGTTAATGTCAATGTAAATGTTAATGTCAATGTTAATGTCAATGTTAATGTTAATGTCAATGTTAATGTCAATGTTAGTATTGCTTCATATTATGGTAAGGGTCCCCCCTTTTCAATATATGGTCTTCGTATTTAATATAGGGGTATTGCTCGATATTATGGTAAGGGTCCCCCCCTTTTCAATATATGGTCTTCGTATTTAATATAGGGGTATTGCTCGATATTATGGTAAGGGTCCCCCCTTTTCAATATATGGTCTTCGTATTTAATATAGGGGTATTGCTCGATATTATGGTAAGGGTCCCCCCTTTTCAATATATGGTCTTCGTATTTAATATAGGGGTATTGCTCGATATTTTGGTAAGGGTCCTCCCTTTTCAATATATGGTCTTCGTATTTAATATAGGGGTATTGCTCGATATTATGGTAAGGGTCCCCCCTTTTCAATATATGGTCTTCAATGTCAATGTTAATGTCAATGTCAATGTCAATGTTAATGTCAATGTTAATGTTAATGTCAATGTTAATGTCAATGTTAGTATTGCTCGATATTATGGTAAGGGTCCCCCCTTTTCAATATATGGTCTTCGTATTTAATATAGGGGTATTGCTCGATATTATGGTAAGGGTCCCCCCTTTTCAATATATGGTCTTCGTATTTAATATAGGGGTATTGCTCGATATTATGGTAAGGGTCCCCCCTTTTCAATATATGGTCTTCGTATTTAATATAGGGGTATTGCTCGATATTATGGTAAGGGTCCCCCCTTTTCAATATATGGTCTTCGTATTTAATATAGGGGTATTGCTCGATATTATGGTGAGGGTCCCCCCTTTTCAATATATGGTCTTCGTATTTAATATAGGGGTATTGCTCGATATTATGGTAAGGGTCCCCCCTTTTCAATATATGGTCTTCGTATTTAATAAAGGGTTATTGCTCGATATTATGGTAAGGGTCCCCCCTTTTCAATATATGGTCTTCGTATTTAATATAGGGGTATTGCTCGATATTATGGTAAGGGTACCCCCTTTTCAATATATGGTCTTCAATGTCAATGTTAATGTCAATGTTAATGTCAATAATCAATGTCAATGTTAATGTTAATGTCAATGTTAATGTTAATGTCAATGTTAATGTCAATGTCAATGTTAATGTCAATGTTAATGTCAATGTCAATGTCAATGTTAATGTTAATGTTAATGTCAATGTCAATGTCAATGTCAATGTTAATGTCAATGTCAAGGTTAATGTCAATGTTAATGTCAATGTTAATGTCAATGTAAATGTTAATGTCAATGTTAATGTCAATGTTAGTATTGCTCGATATTATGGTAAGGGTCCCCCCTTTTCAATATATGGTCTTCGTATTTAATATAGGGGTATTGCTCGATATTATGGTAAGGGTCCCCCCTTTTCAATATATGGTCTTCGTATTTAATATAGGGTTATTGCTCGATATTATGGTAAGGGTCCCCCCTTTTCAATATATGGTCTTCAATGTCAATGTGAATGTTAATGTTAATGTCAATGTTAATGTCAATGTTAATGTCAATGTTAATGTTAATGTCAATGTTAATGTCCATGTCAATGTCAATGTTAATGTCAATGTCAATGTTAATGTCAATGTCAATGTTAATGTTAATGTCAATGTCAATGTTAATGTCAATGTTAATGTCAATGTCAATGTCAATGTTAATGTCAATGTTAATGTCAATGTCAATGTTAATGTCAATGTTAATGGTAATGTCAATGTCAATGTCAATGTTAATGTCAATGTTAATGTCCATGTTAATGTCAATGTTAATGTTAATGTCAATGTCAATGTCAATGTTAATGTCAATGTCAATGTTAATGTTAATGTCAATGTTAATTTCAATGTCAATGTTAATGTCAATGTTAATGTCAATGTCAATGTTAATGTCAATGTTAATGTCAATGTCTATGTTAATGTCAATGTTAATGTCAATGTCAATGTTAATGTCAATGTCAATGTTAATGTCCATGTTAATGTCCATGTTAATGTCAATGTTAATGTTAATGTCAATGCTAATGTCAATGTTAATGTTAATGTCAATGTTAATGTCAATGTCAATGTCAATGTTAATGTCCATGTCAATGTCAATGTTAATGTCAATGTTAATGTCAATGTTAATGTCAATGTCAATGTTAATGTCAATGTTAATGTCAATGTTAATGTCAATGTTAATGTCAATGTTAATGTTAATGTCAATGTTATTGTCAATGTCAATGTCAATGTTAATGTCAATGTTAATGTCAATGTCAATGTTAATGTCAATGTCAATGTTAATGTCAATGTCAATGTCAATGTCAATGTCAATGTCAATGTCAATGTCAATGTCAATGTTAATGTCAATGTTAATGTCAATGTCAATGTTAATGTCCATGTTAATGGCCATGTTAATGTCCATGTTAATGTCAATGTTAATGTTAATGTCCATGTTAATGTCCATGTTAATGTCAATGTTAATGTTAATGTCAATGTTAATGTCAATGTTAATGTTAATGTCAATGTTAATGTCAATGTCAATGTTAATGTTAATGTTAATGTTAGTGTCAATGTCAATGTCAATGTTAATGTTAATGGTAATGTCAATGTCAATGTCAATGTCAATGTTAATGTTAATGTCAATGTCAATGTTATTGTCAATGTCAATGTCAATGTTAATGTCAATGTTAATGTCAATGTTAATGTCAATGTCAATGTCAATGTTAATGTCCATGTCAATGTCAATGTTAATGTTAATGTCCATGTTAATGTCCATGTTGATGTCAATGTTAATGTTAATGTCAATGTCAATGTTAATGTTAATGTCAATGTTAATGTTAACGTCAATGTTAATGTTAATGTTAATGTCAATGTTAATGTTAATGTCAATGTTGATATCAATGTTAGTATTGCTCGATATTATGGTAAGGGTCCCCCCTTTTCAATATATGGTCTTCGTATTTAATATAGGGGTATTGCTCGATATTATGGTAAGGGTCCCCCCTTTTCAATATATGGTCTTCGTATTTAATATAGGGGTATTGCTCGATATTATGGTAAGGGTCCCCCCTTTTCAATATATGGTCTTCGTATTTAATATAGGGTTATTGCTCGATATTATGGTAAGGGTCCCCCCTTTTCAATATATGGTCTTCAATGTCAATGTGAATGTTAATGTTAATGTCAATGTTAATGTCAATGTTAATGTCAATGTTAATGTTAATGTCAATGTTAATGTCCATGTCAATGTCAATGTTAATGTCAATGTTAATGTCAATGTTAATGTCAATGTCAATGTTAATGTTAATGTCAATGTCAATGTTAATGTCAATGTCAATGTTAATGTCAATGTCAATGTCAATGTTAATGTCAATGTTAATGTCAATGTCAATGTTAAT
Organism: Epicampocera succincta; assembly: GCA_932526305.1. Taxonomy (NCBI): domain Eukaryota; kingdom Metazoa; phylum Arthropoda; class Insecta; order Diptera; family Tachinidae; genus Epicampocera; species Epicampocera succincta. The sequence continues at coordinate 43,806,287 of OW052037.1, read as the reverse complement.
GTCAATGTTAATGGTAATGTCAATGTCAATGTCAATGTTAATGTCAATGTTAATGTCCATGTTAATGTCAATGTTAATGTCAATGTCAATGTCAATGTTAATGTCAATGTCAATGTTAATGTTAATGTCAATGTTAATGTCAATGTTAATGTCAATGTTAATGTCAATGTCAATGTTAATGTCAATGTTAATGTCAATGTCAATGTTAATGTCAATGTCAATGTTAATGTCCATGTTAATGTCCATGTTAATGTCAATGTTAATGTCAATGTCAATGTTAATGTCCATGTCAATGTCAATGTTAATGTCAATGTTAATGTCAATGTTAATGTCAATGTTAATGTCAATGTTAATGTCAATGTTAATGTCAATGTTATTGTCAATGTCAATGTCAATGTTAATGTCAATGTTAATGTCAATGTCAATGTTAATGTCAATGTCAATGTTAATGTCAATGTCAATGTCAATGTCAATGTCAATGTCAATGTTAATGTCAATGTTAATGTCAATGTCAATGTTAATGTCCATGTTAATGGCCATGTTAATGTCAATGTTAATGTCAATGTCAATGTCAATGTCAATGTTAATGTCAATGTTAATGTCCATGTTAATGTCAATGTTAATGTTAATGTCAATGTCAATGTCAATGTTAATGTCAATGTCAATGTTAATGTTAATGTCAATGTTAATTTCAATGTCAATGTTAATGTCAATGTTAATGTCAATGTCAATGTTAATGTCAATGTTAATGTCAATGTCTATGTTAATGTCAATGTTAATGTCAATGTCAATGTTAATGTCAATGTCAATGTTAATGTCCATGTTAATGTCCATGTTAATGTCAATGTTAATGTTAATGTCAATGCTAATGTCAATGTTAATGTTAATGTCAATGTTAATGTCAATGTCAATGTCAATGTTAATGTCCATGTCAATGTCAATGTTAATGTCAATGTTAATGTCAATGTTAATGTCAATGTCAATGTTAATGTCAATGTTAATGTCAATGTTAATGTCAATGTTAATGTCAATGTTAATGTTAATGTCAATGTTATTGTCAATGTCAATGTCAATGTTAATGTCAATGTTAATGTCAATGTCAATGTTAATGTCAATGTCAATGTTAATGTCAATGTCAATGTCAATGTCAATGTCAATGTCAATGTCAATGTCAATGTCAATGTTAATGTCAATGTTAATGTCAATGTCAATGTTAATGTCCATGTTAATGGCCATGTTAATGTCCATGTTAATGTCAATGTTAATGTTAATGTCCATGTTAATGTCCATGTTAATGTCAATGTTAATGTTAATGTCAATGTTAATGTCAATGTTAATGTTAATGTCAATGTTAATGTCAATGTCAATGTTAATGTTAATGTTAATGTTAGTGTCAATGTCAATGTCAATGTTAATGTTAATGGTAATGTCAATGTCAATGTCAATGTCAATGTTAATGTTAATGTCAATGTCAATGTTATTGTCAATGTCAATGTCAATGTTAATGTCAATGTTAATGTCAATGTTAATGTCAATGTCAATGTCAATGTTAATGTCCATGTCAATGTCAATGTTAATGTTAATGTCCATGTTAATGTCCATGTTGATGTCAATGTTAATGTTAATGTCAATGTCAATGTTAATGTTAATGTCAATGTTAATGTTAACGTCAATGTTAATGTTAATGTTAATGTCAATGTTAATGTTAATGTCAATGTTGATATCAATGTTAGTATTGCTCGATATTATGGTAAGGGTCCCCCCTTTTCAATATATGGTCTTCGTATTTAATATAGGGGTATTGCTCGATATTATGGTAAGGGTCCCCCCTTTTCAATATATGGTCTTCGTATTTAATATAGGGGTATTGCTCGATATTATGGTAAGGGTCCCCCCTTTTCAATATATGGTCTTCGTATTTAATATAGGGTTATTGCTCGATATTATGGTAAGGGTCCCCCCTTTTCAATATATGGTCTTCAATGTCAATGTGAATGTTAATGTTAATGTCAATGTTAATGTCAATGTTAATGTCAATGTTAATGTTAATGTCAATGTTAATGTCCATGTCAATGTCAATGTTAATGTCAATGTTAATGTCAATGTTAATGTCAATGTCAATGTTAATGTTAATGTCAATGTCAATGTTAATGTCAATGTCAATGTTAATGTCAATGTCAATGTCAATGTTAATGTCAATGTTAATGTCAATGTCAATGTTAATGTCAATGTTAATGGTAATGTCAATGTCAATGTCAATGTTAATGTCAATGTTAATGTCCATGTTAATGTCAATGTTAATGTCAATGTCAATGTCAATGTTAATGTCAATGTCAATGTTAATGTTAATGTCAATGTTAATGTCAATGTTAATGTCAATGTTAATGTCAATGTCAATGTTAATGTCAATGTTAATGTCAATGTCAATGTTAATGTCAATGTCAATGTTAATGTCCATGTTAATGTCCATGTTAATGTCAATGTTAATGTCAATGTCAATGTTAATGTCCATGTCAATGTCAATGTTAATGTCAATGTTAATGTCAATGTTAATGTCAATGTTAATGTCAATGTTAATGTCAATGTTAATGTCAATGTTATTGTCAATGTCAATGTCAATGTTAATGTCAATGTTAATGTCAATGTCAATGTTAATGTCAATGTCAATGTTAATGTCAATGTCAATGTCAATGTCAATGTCAATGTCAATGTTAATGTCAATGTTAATGTCAATGTCAATGTTAATGTCCATGTTAATGGCCATGTTAATGTCCATGTTAATGTCAATGTCAATGTTAATGTCAATGTCAATGTTAATGTCAATGTCAATGTCAATGTCAATGTCAATGTCAATGTTAATGTCAATGTTAATGTCAATGTCAATGTTAATGTCCATGTTAATGGCCATGTTAATGTCCATGTTAATGTCAATGTTAATGTTAATGTCCATGTTAATGTCCATGTTAATGTCAATGTTAATGTTAATGTATATGCTAATGTTAATGTTAATGTTCATGTCAATGTTAATGTCAATGTTAATGTTAATGTCAATGTTAATGTCAATGTTAGTATTGCTCGACATTATGGTAAGGGTCCCCCCTTTTCAATATATGGTCTTCGTATTTAATATAGGGGTATTGCTCGATATTATGGTAAGGGTCCCCCCTTTTCAATATATGGTCTTCGTATTTAATATAGGGGTATTGCTCGATATTATGGTAAGGGTCCCCCCTTTTCAATATATGGTCTTCAATGTCAATGTTAATGTCAATGTTTATGTCAATGTTAATGTCAATGTTAATGTTAATGTCAATGTTAAAGTCAATGTTAATGTCAATGTCAATGTCAATGTTAATGTCAATGTTAATGTCAATGTTAATGTCAATGTTATTGTCAATGTTAATGTCAATGTCAATGTTAATGTCAATGTCAATGTTAATGTCAATGTTAATGTCAATGTTAATGTCAATGTTAATGTCAATGTTAATGTCAATGTTAATATCAATGTCAATGTTAATGTCAATGTTAATGTTAATGTCAATGTTAATGTCAATGTTAGTATTGCTCGATATTATGGTAAGGGTCCCCCCTTTTCAATATATGGTCTTCGTATTTAATATAGGGGTATTGCTCGATATTATGGTAAGGGTCCCCCCTTTTCAATATATGGTCTTCGTATTTAATATAGGGGTATTGCTCGATATTATGGTAAGGGTCCCCCCTTTTCAATATATGGTCTTCGTATTTAATATAGGGGTATTGCTCGATATTATGGTAAGGGTCCCCCCTTTTCAATATATGGTCTTCGTATTTAATATAGGGGTATTGCTCGATATTATGGTAAGGGTCCCCCCTTTTCAATATATGGTCTTCGTATTTAATATAGGGTTATTGCTCGATATTATGGTAAGGGTCCCCCCTTTTCAATATATGGTCTTCGTATTTAATATAGGGGTATTCCTCGATATTATGGTAAGGGTCCCCCCTTTTCAATATATGGTCTTCGTATTTAATATAGGGGTATTGCTCGATATTATGGTAAGGGTCCCCCCTTTTCAATATATGGTCTTCAATGTCAATGTTAATGTGAATGTTAATGTTAATGTCAATGTTAATATCAATGTTAATGTCAATGTTAATGTCAATGTTAATGTCAATGTTAATGTCAATGTCAATGTTAATGTTAATGTCAATGTTAATGTTAATGTCAATGTTAATGTCAATGTTAATGTCAATGTCAATGTTAATGTTAATGTTAATGTCAATGTCAATGTCAATGTCAATGTCAATGTCAATGTTAATGTTAATGGTAATGGTAATGTCAATGTCAATGTTAATGTTAATGTCAATGTTAATGTTAATGTCAATGTTAATGTCAATGTTAATGTCAATTTCAATGTTAATGTCAATGTTAATGTCAATGTTAATGTCAATGTTAATGTTAATGTCAATGTTAATGTTAATGTCAATGTTAATGTTAATGTTAATGTTAATGTCAATGTCAATGTCAATGTCAATGTCAATGTCAATGTTAATGTCCATGTCAATGTCTATGTTAATGTCAATGTTAATGTCAATGTTAATGTCAATGTCAATGTTAATGTTAATGTCAATGTCAATGTTAATGTCAATGTTAATGTCAATGTCAATGTTTATGTCAATGTTAATGTCAATGTCAATGTTAATGTCAATGTTAATGTTAATGGTAATGTCAATGTCAATGTCAATGTTAATGTCAATGTTAATGTCCATGTTAATGTCAATGTTAATGTCAATGTCAATGTTAATGTTAATGTCAATGTTAATGTCAATGTCAATGTTAATGTCAATGTTAATGTCAATGTCAATGTCAATGTTAATGTCAATGTTAATGTCAATGTCAATGTTAATGTCAATGTTAATGGTAATGTCAATGTCAATGTCAATGTTAATGTCAATGTTAATGTCCATGTTAATGTCAATGTTAATGTTAATGTCAATGTCAATGTCAATGTTAATGTTAATGTTAATGTCAATGTTAATGTCAATGTCAATGTTAATGTCAATGTTAATGTCAATGTCAATGTTAATGTCAATGTTAATGTTAATGTCAATGTTAATGTCAATGTCAATGTCAATGTTAATGTCCATGTCAATGTCAATGTTAATGTCAATGTTAATGTCAATGTTAATGTCAATGTCAATGTTAATGTCAATGTTAATGTCAATGTTAATGTCAATGTTAATGTCAATGTTATTGTCAATGTCAATGTCAATGTTAATGTCAATGTTAATGTCAATGTCAATGTTAATGTCAATGTCAATGTTAATGTCAATGTCAATGTCAATGTCAATGTCAATGTCAATGTCAATGTCAATGTCAATGTTAATGTCAATGTTAATGTCAATGTCAATGTTAATGTCCATGTTAATGGCCATGTTAATGTCCATGTTAATGTCAATGTTAATGTTAATGTCCATGTTAATGTCAATGTCAATGTTAATGTCAATGTCAATGTTAATGTCAATGTCAATGTCAATGTCAATGTCAATGTTAATGTCAATGTTAATGTCAATGTCAATGTTAATGTCCATGTTAATGGCCATGTTAATGTCCATGTTAATGTCAATGTTAATGTTAATGTCCATGTTAATGTCCATGTTAATGTCAATGTTAATGTTAATGTATATGCTAATGTTAATGTTAATGTTAATGTCAATGTTAATGTCAATGTTAATGTTAATGTCAATGTTAATGTCAATGTTAATGTCAATGTTAGTATTGCTCGACATTATGGTAAGGGTCCCCCCTTTTCAATATATGGTCTTCGTATTTAATATAGGGGTATTGCTCGATATTATGGTAAGGGTCCCCCCTTTCCAATATATGGTCTTCGTATTTAATATAGGGGTATTGCTCGATATTATGGTAAGGGTCCCCCCTTTTCAATATATGGTCTTCAATGTCAATGTTAATGTCAATGTTTATGTCAATGTTAATGTCAATGTTAATGTTAATGTCAATGTTAAAGTCAATGTTAATGTCAATGTCAATGTTAATGTCAATGTTAATGTCAATGTTAATGTCAATGTTATTGTCAATGTTAATGTCAATGTCAATGTTAATGTCAATGTCAATGTTAATGTCAATGTTAATGTCAATGTTAATGTCAATGTTAATGTCAATGTTAATGTCAATGTTAATATCAATGTCAATGTTAATGTCAATGTTAATGTTAATGTCAATGTTAATGTCAATGTTAGTATTGCTCGATATTATGGTAAGGGTCCCCCCTTTTCAATATATGGTCTTCGTATTTAATATAGGGGTATTGCTCGATATTATGGTAAGGGTCCCCCCTTTTCAATATATGGTCTTCGTATTTAATATAGGGGTATTGCTCGATATTATGGTAAGGGTCCCCCCTTTTCAATATATGGTCTTCGTATTTAATATAGGGGTATTGCTCGATATTATGGTAAGGGTCCCCCCTTTTCAATATATGGTCTTCGTATTTAATATAGGGGTATTGCTCGATATTATGGTAAGGGTCCCCCCTTTTCAATATATGGTCTTCGTATTTAATATAGGGTTATTGCTCGATATTATGGTAAGGGTCCCCCCTTTTCAATATATGGTCTTCGTATTTAATATAGGGGTATTCCTCGATATTATGGTAAGGGTCCCCCCTTTTCAATATATGGTCTTCGTATTTAATATAGGGGTATTGCTCGATATTATGGTAAGGGTCCCCCCTTTTCAATATATGGTCTTCAATGTCAATGTTAATGTGAATGTTAATGTTAATGTCAATGTTAATATCAATGTTAATGTCAATGTTAATGTCAATGTTAATGTCAATGTTAATGTTAATGTCAATGTTAATGTTAATGTCAATGTTAATGTTAATGTCAATGTTAATGTCAATGTTAATGTCAATGTCAATGTTAATGTTAATGTTAATGTCAATGTCAATGTCAATGTCAATGTCAATGTCAATGTTAATGTTAATGGTAATGGTAATGTCAATGTCAATGTTAATGTTAATGTCAATGTTAATGTTAATGTCAATGTTAATGTCAATGTTAATGTTAATGTCAATTTCAATGTTAATGTCAATGTTAATGTCAATGTTAATGTCAATGTTAATGTTAATGTCAATGTTAATGTTAATGTCAATGTTAATGTTAATGTTAATATTAATGTCAATGTCAATGTCAATGTCAATGTCAATGTCAATGTTAATGTCCATGTCAATGTCAATGTTAATGTCAATGTTAATGTCAATGTTAATGTCAATGTCAATGTTAATGTTAATGTCAATGTCAATGTTAATGTCAATGTTAATGTCAATGTCAATGTTTATGTCAATGTTAATGTCAATGTCAATGTTAATGTCAATGTTAATGTTAATGGTAATGTCAATGTCAATGTCAATGTTAATGTCAATGTTAATGTCCATGTTAATGTCAATGTTAATGTCAATGTCAATGTTAATGTTAATGTCAATGTCAATGTTAATGTTAATGTCAATGTCAATGTCAATGTCAATGTTAATGTCCATGTTAATGTCCATGTTAATGTCAATGTTAATGTTAATGTCAATGTTAATGTCAATGTCAATGTTAATGTCAATGTTAATGTCAATGTTAATGTCAATGTTAATGTCAATGTTAATGTCAATGTTAATGTTAATGTCAATGTTAATGTTAATGTCAATGTTAATGTCAATGTTAGTATTGCTCGACATTATGGTAAGGGTCCCCCCTATTCAATATATGGTCTTCGTATTTAATATAGGGGTATTGCTCGATATTATGGTAAGGGTCCCCCCTTTTCAATATATGGTCTTCAATGTCAATGTTAATGTTAATGTCAATGTTAATGTCAATGTTAATGTCAATGTTAATGTCAATGTTAATGTCAATGTTAATGTCAATGTTAATGTCAATGTTAATGTCAATGTTAATGTCAATGTTAATGTCAATGTTAATGTTAATGTCAATGTTAATGTTAATGTCAATGTTAATGTCAATGTTAATGTTAATGTCAATGTTGATGTCAATGTTAGTATTGCTCGATATTATGGTAAGGGTCCCCCCTTTTCAATATATGGTCTTCGTATTTAATATAGGGGTATTGCTCGATATTATGGTAAGGGTCCCCCCTTTTCAATATATGGTCTTCAATGTCAATGTTAATGTTAATGTCAATGTTAATGTCAATGTCAATGTCAATGTTAATGTCAATGTTAATGTCAATGTTAATGTCAATGTCAATGTTAATGTCAATGTTAATGTTAATGTCAATGTTGATGTCAATGTTAGTATTGCTCGATATTATGGTAAGGGTCCCCCCTTTTCAATATATGGTCTTCGTATTTAATATAGGGGTATTGCTCGATATTATGGTAAGGGTCCCCCCTTTTCAATATATGGTCTTCGTATTTAATATAGGGGTATTGCTCGATATTATGGTAAGGGTCCCCCCTTTTCAATATATGGTCTTCGTATTTAATATAGGGGTATTGCTCGATATTATGGTAAGGGTCCCCCCTTTTCAATATTTGGTCTTCGTATTTAATATAGGGTTATTGCTCGATATTATGGTAAGGGTCCCCCCTTTTCAATATATGGTCTTCGTATTTAATATAGGGGTATTCGTCGATATTATGGTAAGGGTCCCCCCTTTTCAATATATGGTCTTCGTATTTAATATAGGGGTATTGCTCGATATTATGGTAAGGGTCCCCCCTTTTCAATATATGGTCTTCGTATTTAATATAGGGGTATTGCTCGATATTATGGTAAGGGTCCCCCCTTTTCAATATATGGTCTTCAATGTCAATGTTAATGGTAATGTCAATGTCAATGTCAATGTTAATGTCAATGTTAATGTCCATGTTAATGTCAATGTTAATGTCAATGTCAATGTTAATGTTAATGTCAATGTCAATGTTAATGTTAATGTCAATGTCAATGTCAATGTTAATGTCCATGTTAATGTCCATGTTAATGTCAATGTTAATGTTAATGTCAATGTTAATGTCAATGTCAATGTTAATGTCAATGTTAATGTCAATGTTAATGTCAATGTTAATGTCAATGTTAATGTCAATGTTAATGTCAATGTTAATGTTAATGTCAATGTTAATGTTAATGTCAATGTTAATGTCAATGTTAGTATTGCTCGACATTATGGTAAGGGTCCCCCCTATTCAATATATGGTCTTCGTATTTAATATAGGGGTATTGCTCGATATTATGGTAAGGGTCCCCCCTTTTCAATATATGGTCTTCAATGTCAATGTTAATGTTAATGTCAATGTTAATGTCAATGTTAATGTCAATGTTAATGTCAATGTTAATGTCAATGTTAATGTCAATGTTAATGTCAATGTTAATGTCAATGTTAATGTCAATGTTAATGTCAATGTTAATGTTAATGTCAATGTTAATGTTAATGTCAATGTTAATGTCAATGTTAATGTTAATGTCAATGTTAATGTCAATGTCAATGTTAATGTCAATGTTAATGTCAATGTTAATGTCAATGTCAATGTAAATGTCAATGTTAATGTTAATGTCAATGTTGATGTCAATGTTAGTATTGCTCGATATTATGGTAAGGGTCCCCCCTTTTCAATATATGGTCTTCGTATTTAATATAGGGGTATTGCTCGATATTATGGTAAGGGTCCCCCCTTTTCAATATATGGTCTTCGTATTTAATATAGGGGTATTGCTCGATATTATGGTAAGGGTCCCCCCTTTTCAATATATGGTCTTCGTATTTAATATAGGGGTATTGCTCGATATTATGGTAAGGGTCCCCCCTTTTCAATATTTGGTCTTCGTATTTAATATAGGGTTATTGCTCGATATTATGGTAAGGGTCCCCCCTTTTCAATATATGGTCTTCGTATTTAATATAGGGGTATTCGTCGATATTATGGTAAGGGTCCCCCTTTTCAATATATGGTCTTCGTATTTAATATAGGGGTATTGCTCGATATTATGGTAAGGGTCCCCCCTTTTCAATATATGGTCTTCGTATTTAATATAGGGGTATTGCTCGATATTATGGTAAGGGTCCCCCCTTTTCAATATATGGTCTTCAATGTCAATGTTAATGTGAATGTTAATGTTAATGTCAATGTTAATGTCAATGTTAATGTCAATGTTAATGTCAATGTTAATGTCAAGGTTAATGTCAATGTTAATGTCAATGTTAATGTTAATGTCAATGTTAATGTTAATGTCAATGTTAATGTTAATGTCAATGTTAATGTCAATGTTAATGTCAATGTCAATGTTAATGTTAATGTTAATGTCAATGTCAATGTCAATGTCAATGTCAATGTTAATGGTAATGTCAATGTTAATGTCAATGTTAATGTTAATGTCAATGTTAATGTTAATGTCAATGTTAATGTCAATGTTAATGTTAATGTCAATGTCAATGTCAATGTCAATGTTAATGTTAATGTCAATGTTAATGTTAATGTTAATGTCAATGTCAATGTGAATGTCAATGTTAATGTCCATGTCAATGTCAATGTTAATGTCAATGTTAATGTCAATGTTAATGTCAATGTCAATGTTAATGTTAATGTCAATGTCAATGTTAATGTCAATGTTAATGTCAATGTCAATGTTAATGTCAATGTTAATGTCAATGTCAATGTTAATGTCAATGTTAATGTTAATGGTAATGTCAATGTCAATGTCAATGTTAATGTCAATGTTAATGTCCATGTTAATGTCAATGTTAATGTTAATGTCAATGTCAATGTCAATGTTAATGTCAATGTTATTGTCAATGTTAATGTCAATGTTAATGTCAATGTCAATGTTAATGTTAATGTCAATGTCAATGTTAATGTTAATGTCAATGTCAATGTCAATGTTAATGTCCATGTTAATGTCCATGTTAATGTCAATGTTAATGGTAATGTCAATGTTAATGTCAATGTCAATGTTAATGTCAATGTTAATGTCAATGTTAATGTCAATGTCAATGTTAATGTCAATGTTAATGTTAATGTCAATGTTAATGTCAATGTTAGTATTGCTCGACATTATGGTAAGGGTCCCCCCTTTTCAATATATGGTCTTCGTATTTAATATAGGGGTATTGCTCGATATTATGGTAAGGGTCCCCCCTTTTCAATATATGGTCTTCGTATTTAATATAGGGGTATTGCTCGATATTATGGTAAGGGTCCCCCCTTTTCAATATATGGTCTTCGTATTTAATATAGGGTTATTGCTCGATATTATGGTAAGGGTCCCCCCTTTTCAATATATGGTCTTCGTATTTAATATAGGGGTATTGCTCGATATTATGGTAAGGGTCCCCCCTTTTCAATATATGGTCTTCGTATTTAATATAGGGGTATTGCTCGATATTATGGTAAGGGTCCCCCCTTTTCAATATATGGTCTTCAATGTCAATGTTAATGTGAATGTTAATGTTAATGTCAATGTTAATGTCAATGTTAATGTCAATGTTAATGTCAATGTTAATGTCAAGGTTAATGTCAATGTTAATGTCAATGTTAATGTTAATGTCAATGTTAATGTTAATGTCAATGTTAATGTTAATGTCAATGTTAATGTCAATGTTAATGTCAATGTCAATGTTAATGTTAATGTTAATGTCAATGTCAATGTCAATGTCAATGTCAATGTTAATGGTAATGTCAATGTCAATGTCAATGTTAATGTTAATGTCAATGTTAATGTTAATGTCAATGTTAATGTCAATGTTAATGTTAATGTCAATGTCAATGTTAATGTCAATGTTAATGTTAATGTCAATGTTAATGTTAATGTCAATGTTAATGTTAATGTCAATGTTAATGTTAATGTTAATGTCAATGTCAATGTCAATGTCAATGTTAATGTCCATGTCAATGTCAATGTTAATGTCAATGTTAATGTCAATGTTAATGTCAATGTCAATGTAAATGTTAATGTCAATGTCAATGTTAATGTCAATGTTAATGTCAATGTCAATGTCAATGTTAATGTCAATGTCAATGTTAATGTCAATGTTAATGTTAATGGTAATGTCAATGTCAATGTCAATGTTAATGTCAATGTTAATGTCCATGTTAATGTCAATGTTAATGTTAATGTCAATGTCAATGTCAATGTTAATGTCAATGTTATTGTCAATGTTAATGTCAATGTTAATGTCAATGTCAATGTTAATGTTAATGTCAATGTCAATGTTAATGTTAATGTCAATGTCAATGTCAATGTCAATGTTAATGTCCATGTTAATGTCCATGTTAATGTCAATGTTAATGGTAATGTCAATGTTAATGTCAATGTCAATGTTAATGTCAATGTTAATGTCAATGTTAATGTCAATGTCAATGTTAATGTCAATGTTAATGTTAATGTCAATGTTAATGTCAATGTTAGTATTGCTCGACATTATGGTAAGGGTCCCCCCTTTTCAATATATGGTCTTCGTATTTAATATAGGGGTATTGCTCGATATTATGGTAAGGGTCCCCCCTTTTCAATATATGGTCTTCGTATTTAATATAGGGGTATTGCTCGATATTATGGTAAGGGTCCCCCCTTTTCAATATATGGTCTTCGTATTTAATATAGGGTTATTGCTCGATATTATGGTAAGGGTCCCCCCTTTTCAATATATGGTCTTCGTATTTAATATAGGGGTATTGCTCGATATTATGGTAAGGGTCCCCCCTTTTCAATATATGGTCTTCGTATTTAATATAGGGGTATTGCTCGATATTATGGTAAGGGTCCCCCCTTTTCAATATATGGTCTTCGTATTTAATATAGGGGTATTGCTCGATATTATGGTAAGGGTCCCCCCTTTTCAATATATGGTCTTCAATGTCAATGTTAATGTGAATGTTAATGTTAATGTCAATGTTAATGTCAATGTTAATGTCAATGTTAATGTCAATGTTAATGTCAAGGTTAATGTCAATGTTAATGTCAATATTAATGTTAATGTCAATGTTAATGTTAATGTCAATGTTAATGTTAATGTCAATGTTAATGTCAATGTTAATGTCAATGTCAATGTTAATGTTAATGTTAATGTCAATGTCAATGTCAATGTCAATGTCAATGTCAATGTCAATGTCAATGTCAATGTCAATGTTAATGTTAATGGTAATGTCAATGTCAATGTCAATGTTAATGTTAATGTTAATGTCAATGTTAATGTCAATGTCAATGTCAATGTCAATGTCAATGTTAATGTTAATGGTAATGTCAATGTCAATGTCAATGTTAATGTTAATGTCAATGTTAATGTTAATGTCAATGTTAATGTCAATGTTAATGTTAATGTCAATGTCAATGTTAATGTCAATGTTAATGTCAATGTTAATGTTAATGCCAATGTTAATGTTAATGTCAATGTTAATGTTAATGTCAATGTTAATGTCAATGTTAATGTTAATGTCAATGTCAATGTTAATGTCAATGTCCATGTCAATGTCAATGTTAATGTCAATGTTAATGTTAATGTCAATGTCAATGTTAATGTCAATGTTAATGTCAATGTTAATGTCAATGTCAATGTTAATGTCAATGTTAATGTCAATGTCAATGTTAATGTCAATGTTAATGTTAATGGTAATGTCAATGTCAATGTCAATGTTAATGTCAATGTTAATGTCCATGTTAATGTCAATGTTAATGTTAATGTCAATGTCAATGTTAATGTTAATGTCAATGTCAATGTTAATGTTAATGTCAATGTCAATGTCAATGTTAATGTCCATGTTAATGTCCATGTTAATGTCAATGTTAATGGTAATGTCAATGTTAATGTCAATGTCAATGTTAATGTCAATGTTAATGTCAATGTTAATGTCAATGTCAATGTTAATGTCAATGTTAATGTTAATGTCAATGTTAATGTCAATGTTAGTATTGCTCGACATTATGGTAAGGGTCCCCCCTTTTCAATATATGGTCTTCGTATTTAATATAGGGGTATTGCTCGATATTATGGTAAGGGTCCCCCCTTTTCAATATATGGTCTTCGTATTTAATATAGGGGTATTGCTCGATATTATGGTAAGGGTCCCCCCTTTTCAATATATGGTCTTCGTATTTAATATAGGGTTATTGCTCGATATTATGGTAAGGGTCCCCCCTTTTCAATATATGGTCTTCGTATTTAATATAGGGGTATTGCTCGATATTATGGTAAGGGTCCCCCCTTTTCAATATATGGTCTTCAATGTCAATGTTAATGTGAATGTTAATGTTAATGTTAATGTCAATGTTAATGTCAATGTTAATGTTAATGTCAATGTTAATGTTAATGTCAATGTTAATGTTAATGTCAATGTTAATGTCAATGTCAATGTTAATGTTAATGTTAATGTCAATGTCAATGTCAATGTCAATGTTAATGGTAATGTCAATGTCAATGTCAATGTCAATGTTAATGTTTATGTTAATGTCAATGTCAATGTTATTGTCAATGTTAATGTCAATGTTAATGTCAATGTTAATGTCAATGTTAATGTCAATGTTAATGTCAATGTTAATGTCCATGTCAATGTTAATGTTAATGTCAATGTTAATGTTAATGTTAATGTCAATGTCAATGTCAATGTTAATGTCAATGTTAATGTTAATGTCAATGTTAATGTTAATGTCCATGTTAATGTTAATGTCAATGTCAATGTTAATGTTAATGTCCATGTTAATGTCAATGTTAATGTTAATGTCAATGCTAATGTCAATGTTAATGTTAATGTTAATGTTAATGTCAATGTTAATGTCAATGTTAATGTCAATGTTAATTTCAATGTTAATGTCAATGTTAATGTCAATGTTAATGTCAATGTCAATGTCAATGTTAATGTCCATGTTAAAGTCAATGTTAATGTTAATGTCAATGTCAATGTTAATGTCCATGTTAATGTCAATGTTAATGTTAATGTCAATGTTAATGTTAATGTCCATGTTAATGTTAATGTCAATGTCAATGTTAATGTTAATGTCAATGTCAATGTTAATGTTAATGTCAATGTGTTTGTCAATGTCAATGTCAATGTTAATGTCAATGTTAATGTCAATGTTAATGTCAATGTCAATGTTAATGTCCATGTTAATGTCAATGTCAATGTCAATGTTAATGTCAATGTTATTGTCAATGTTAATGTCAATGTCAATGTTAATGTCAATGTCAATGTTAATGTCAATGTTAATGTCAATGTTAATGTCAATGTTAATGTCAATGTTAATGTCAATGTTAATGTCAATGTCAATGTTAATGTCAATGTTAATGTTAATGTCAATGTTAATGTCAATGTTAGTATTGCTCGATATTATGGTAAGGGTCCCCCCTTTTCAATATATGGTCTTCGTATTTAATATAGGGGTATTGCTCGATATTATGGTAAGGGTCCCCCCTTTTCAATATATGGTCTTCGTATTTAATATAGGGGTATTGCTCGATATTATGGTAAGGGTCCCCCCTTTTCAATATATGGTCTTCGTATTTAATATAGGGTTATTGCTCGATATTATGGTAAGGGTCCCCCCTTTTCAATATATGGTCTTCGTATTTAATATAGGGGTATTCCTCGATATTATGGTAAGGGTCCCCCCTTTTCAATATATGGTCTTCGTATTTAATATAGGGGTATTGCTCGATATTATGGTAAGGGTCCCCCCTTTTCAATATATGGTCTTCAATGTCAATGTTAATGTGAATGTTAATGTTAATGTCAATGTTAATATCAATGTTAATGTCAATGTTAATGTCAATGTTAATGTCAATGTTAATGTTAATGTCAATGTCAATGTTAATGTTAATGTCAATGTTAATGTTAATGTCAATGTTAATGTCAATGTTAATGTCAATGTCAATGTTAATGTTAATGTTAATGTCAATGTCAATGTCAATGTCAATGTTAATGTTAATGGTAATGGTAATGTCAATGTCAATGTTAATGTTAATGTCAATGTTAATGTTAATGTCAATGTTAATGTCAATGTTAATGTTAATGTCAATGTCAATGTTAATGTCAATGTTAATGTCAATGTTAATGTCAATGTTAATGTTAATGTCAATGTTAATGTTAATGTCAATGTTAATGTTAATGTCAATGTTAATGTTAATGTCAATGTCAATGTCAATGTCAATGTTAATGTCCATGTCAATGTCAATGTTAATTTCAATGTTAATGTCAATGTTAATGTCAATGTCAATGTTAATGTTAATGTCAATGTCAATGTTAATGTCAATGTTAATGTCAATGTTAATGTCAATGTCAATGTTAATGTCAATGTTAATGTTAATGGTAATGTCAATGTCAATGTCAATGTTAATGTCAATGTTAATGTCCATGTTAATGTCAATGTTAATGTTAATGTCAATGTCAATGTCAATGTTAATGTCAATGTTATTGTCAATGTTAATGTCAATGTTAATGTCAATGTCAATGTTAATGTCAATGTCAATGTTAATGTTAATGTTAATGTCAATGTCAATGTCAATGTTAATGTCCATGTTAATGTCCATGTTAATGTCAATGTTAATGTTAATGTCCATGTTAATGTCCATGTTAATGTCAATGTTAATGGTAATGTCAATGTTAATGTCAATGTCAATGTTAATGTCAATGTTAATGTCAATGTTAATGTCAATGTTAATGTTAATGTCAATGTTAATGTCAATGTTAGTATTGCTCGACATTATGGTAAGGGTCCCCCCTTTTCAATATATGGTCTTCGTATTTAATATAGGGGTATTGCTCGATATTATGGTAAGGGTCCCCCCTTTTCAATATATGGTCTTCAATGTCAATGTTAATGTGAATGTTAATGTTAATGTTAATGTCAATGTTAATGTTAATGTCAATGTTAATGTTAATGTCAATGTTAATGTTAATGTCAATGTTAATGTCAATGTCAATGTTAATGTTAATGTTAATGTCAATGTCAATGTCAATGTCAATGTTAATGGTAATGTCAATGTCAATGTCAATGTCAATGTTAATGTTTATGTTAATGTCAATGTCAATGTTATTGTCAATGTTAATGTCAATGTTAATGTCAATGTTAATGTCAATGTTAATGTCAATGTTAATGTCAATGTTAATGTCCATGTCAATGTTAATGTTAATGTCAATGTTAATGTTAATGTTAATGTCAATGTCAATGTTAATGTCAATGTTAATGTTAATGTCAATGTTAATGTTAATGTCCATGTTAATGTTAATGTCAATGTCAATGTTAATGTTAATGTCCATGTTAATGTCAATGTTAATGTTAATGTCAATGCTAATGTCAATGTTAATGTTAATGTTAATGTTAATGTCAATGTTAATGTCAATGTTAATGTCAATGTTAATTTCAATGTTAATGTCAATGTTAATGTCAATGTTAATGTCAATGTCAATGTCAATGTTAATGTCCATGTTAAAGTCAATGTTAATGTTAATGTCAATGTCAATGTTAATGTCCATGTTAATGTCAATGTTAATGTTAATGTCAATGTTAATGTTAATGTCCATGTTAATGTTAATGTCAATGTCAATGTTAATGTTAATGTCAATGTCAATGTTAATGTTAATGTCAATGTGTTTGTCAATGTCAATGTCAATGTTAATGTCAATGTTAATGTCAATGTTAATGTCAATGTCAATGTTAATGTCCATGTTAATGTCAATGTCAATGTCAATGTTAATGTCAATGTTATTGTCAATGTTAATGTCAATGTCAATGTTAATGTCAATGTCAATGTTAATGTCAATGTTAATGTCAATGTTAATGTCAATGTTAATGTCAATGTTAATGTCAATGTTAATGTCAATGTCAATGTTAATGTCAATGTTAATGTTAATGTCAATGTTAATGTCAATGTTAGTATTGCTCGATATTATGGTAAGGGTCCCCCCTTTTCAATATATGGTCTTCGTATTTAATATAGGGGTATTGCTCGATATTATGGTAAGGGTCCCCCCTTTTCAATATATGGTCTTCGTATTTAATATAGGGGTATTGCTCGATATTATGGTAAGGGTCCCCCCTTTTCAATATATGGTCTTCGTATTTAATATAGGGTTATTGCTCGATATTATGGTAAGGGTCCCCCCTTTTCAATATATGGTCTTCGTATTTAATATAGGGGTATTCCTCGATATTATGGTAAGGGTCCCCCCTTTTCAATATATGGTCTTCGTATTTAATATAGGGGTATTGCTCGATATTATGGTAAGGGTCCCCCCTTTTCAATATATGGTCTTCAATGTCAATGTTAATGTGAATGTTAATGTTAATGTCAATGTTAATATCAATGTTAATGTCAATGTTAATGTCAATGTTAATGTCAATGTTAATGTTAATGTCAATGTCAATGTTAATGTTAATGTCAATGTTAATGTTAATGTCAATGTTAATGTCAATGTTAATGTTAATGTTTATGTTAATGTCAATGTCAATGTTATTGTCAATGTTAATGTCAATGTTAATGTCAATGTTAATGTCAATGTTAATGTCAATGTTAATGTCAATGTTAATGTCCATGTCAATGTTAATGTTAATGTCAATGTTAATGTTAATGTTAATGTCAATGTCAATGTTAATGTCAATGTTAATGTTAATGTCAATGTTAATGTTAATGTCCATGTTAATGTTAATGTCAATGTCAATGTTAATGTTAATGTCCATGTTAATGTCAATGTTAATGTTAATGTCAATGCTAATGTCAATGTTAATGTTAATGTTAATGTTAATGTCAATGTTAATGTCAATGTTAATGTCAATGTTAATTTCAATGTTAATGTCAATGTTAATGTCAATGTTAATGTCAATGTCAATGTCAATGTTAATGTCCATGTTAAAGTCAATGTTAATGTTAATGTCAATGTCAATGTTAATGTCCATGTTAATGTCAATGTTAATGTTAATGTCAATGTTAATGTTAATGTCCATGTTAATGTTAATGTCAATGTCAATGTTAATGTTAATGTCAATGTCAATGTTAATGTTAATGTCAATGTGTTTGTCAATGTCAATGTCAATGTTAATGTCAATGTTAATGTCAATGTTAATGTCAATGTCAATGTTAATGTCCATGTTAATGTCAATGTCAATGTCAATGTTAATGTCAATGTTATTGTCAATGTTAATGTCAATGTCAATGTTAATGTCAATGTCAATGTTAATGTCAATGTTAATGTCAATGTTAATGTCAATGTTAATGTCAATGTTAATGTCAATGTTAATGTCAATGTCAATGTTAATGTCAATGTTAATGTTAATGTCAATGTTAATGTCAATGTTAGTATTGCTCGATATTATGGTAAGGGTCCCCCCTTTTCAATATATGGTCTTCGTATTTAATATAGGGGTATTGCTCGATATTATGGTAAGGGTCCCCCCTTTTCAATATATGGTCTTCGTATTTAATATAGGGGTATTGCTCGATATTATGGTAAGGGTCCCCCCTTTTCAATATATGGTCTTCGTATTTAATATAGGGTTATTGCTCGATATTATGGTAAGGGTCCCCCCTTTTCAATATATGGTCTTCGTATTTAATATAGGGGTATTCCTCGATATTATGGTAAGGGTCCCCCCTTTTCAATATATGGTCTTCGTATTTAATATAGGGGTATTGCTCGATATTATGGTAAGGGTCCCCCCTTTTCAATATATGGTCTTCAATGTCAATGTTAATGTGAATGTTAATGTTAATGTCAATGTTAATATCAATGTTAATGTCAATGTTAATGTCAATGTTAATGTCAATGTTAATGTTAATGTCAATGTCAATGTTAATGTTAATGTCAATGTTAATGTTAATGTCAATGTTAATGTCAATGTTAATGTCAATGTCAATGTTAATGTTAATGTTAATGTCAATGTCAATGTCAATGTCAATGTTAATGTTAATGGTAATGGTAATGTCAATGTCAATGTTAATGTTAATGTCAATGTTAATGTTAATGTCAATGTTAATGTCAATGTTAATGTTAATGTCAATGTCAATGTTAATGTCAATGTTAATGTCAATGTTAATGTCAATATTAATGTTAATGTCAATGTTAATGTTAATGTCAATGTTAATGTTAATGTCAATGTTAATGTTAATGTCAATGTCAATGTCAATGTCAATGTTAATGTCCATGTCAATGTCAATGTTAATTTCAATGTTAATGTCAATGTTAATGTCAATGTCAATGTTAATGTTAATGTCAATGTCAATGTTAATGTCAATGTTAATGTCAATGTTAATGTCAATGTCAATGTTAATGTCAATGTTAATGTTAATGGTAATGTCAATGTCAATGTCAATGTTAATGTCAATGTTAATGTCCATGTTAATGTCAATGTTAATGTTAATGTCAATGTCAATGTCAATGTTAATGTCAATGTTATTGTCAATGTTAATGTCAATGTTAATGTCAATGTCAATGTTAATGTCAATGTCAATGTTAATGTTAATGTTAATGTCAATGTCAATGTCAATGTTAATGTCCATGTTAATGTCCATGTTAATGTCAATGTTAATGTTAATGTCCATGTTAATGTCCATGTTAATGTCAATGTTAATGGTAATGTCAATGTTAATGTCAATGTCAATGTTAATGTCAATGTTAATGTCAATGTTAATGTCAATGTTAATGTTAATGTCAATGTTAATGTCAATGTTAGTATTGCTCGACATTATGGTAAGGGTCCCCCCTTTTCAATATATGGTCTTCGTATTTAATATAGGGGTATTGCTCGATATTATGGTAAGGGTCCCCCCTTTTCAATATATGGTCTTCGTATTTAATATAGGGGTATTGCTCGATATTATGGTAAGGGTCCCCCCTTTTCAATATATGGTCTTCGTATTTAATATAGGGTTATTGCTCGATATTATGGTAAGGGTCCCCCCTTTTCAATATATGGTCTTCGTATTTAATATAGGGGTATTGCTCGATATTATGGTAAGGGTCCCCCCTTTTCAATATATGGTCTTCGTATTTAATATAGGGGTATTGCTCGATATTATGGTAAGGGTCCCCCCTTTTCAATATATGGTCTTCAATGTCAATGTTAATGTTAATGTCAATGTTAATGTCAATGTTAATGTCAATGTTAATGTCAATGTTAATGTCAATGTTAATGTCAATGTTAATGTCAATGTTAATGTCAATGTTAATGTTAATGTCAATGTTAATGTCAATGTTAATGTCAATGTTAATGTTAATGTCAATGTTAATGTCAATGTCAATGTTAATGTCAATGTTAATGTCAATGTTAATGTCAATGTCAATGTTAATGTCAATGTTAATGTTAATTTCAATGTTGATGTCAATGTTAGTATTGCTCGATATTATGGTAAGGGTCCCCCCTTTTCAATATATGGTCTTCGTATTTAATATAGGGGTATTGCTCGATATTATGGTAAGGGTCCCCCCTTTTCAATATATGGTCTTCGTATTTAATATAGGGGTATTGCTCGATATTATGGTAAGGGTCCC
This sequence comes from Epicampocera succincta, assembly GCA_932526305.1. NCBI lineage: Eukaryota > Metazoa > Arthropoda > Insecta > Diptera > Tachinidae > Epicampocera > Epicampocera succincta. Next base: position 43,784,805 of record OW052037.1, on the reverse strand, counting down.
CCCTTTTCAATATATGGTCTTCGTATTTAATATAGGGGTATTGCTCGATATTATGGTAAGGGTCCCCCTTTTCAATATATGGTCTTCGTATTTAATATAGGGGTATTGCTCGATATTATGGTAAGGGTCCCCCCTTTTCAATATATGGTCTTCGTATTTAATATAGGGGTATTGCTCGATATTATGGTAAGGGTCCCCCCTTTTCAATATATGGTCTTCGTATTTAATATAGGGGTATTGCTCGATATTATGGTAAGGGTCCCCCCTTTTCAATATTTGGTCTTCGTATTTAATATAGGGTTATTGCTCGATATTATGGTAAGGGTCCCCCCTTTTCAATATATGGTCTTCGTATTTAATATAGGGGTATTGCTCGATATTATGGTAAGGGTCCCCCCTTTTCAATATATGGTCTTCAATGTCAATGTTAATGTTAATGTCAATGTTAATGTCAATGTCAATGTTAATGTCAATGTTAATGTCAATGTCAATGTTAATGTCAATGTTAATGTTAATGTCAATGTCAATGTCAATGTTAATGTCAATGTTAATGTCCATGTTAATGTCAATGTTAATGTTAATGTCAATGTCAATGTCAATGTCAATGTTAATGTCAATGTTATTGTCAATGTTAATGTCAATGTTAATGTCAATGTCAATGTTAATGTTAATGTCAATGTCAATGTCAATGTTAATGTCCATGTTAATGTCCATGTTAATGTTAATGTCAATGTTAGTATTGCTCGACATTATGGTAAGGGTCCCCCCTTTTCAATATATGGTCTTCGTATTTAATATAGGGGTATTGCTCGATATTATGGTAAGGGTCCCCCCTTTTCAATATATGGTCTTCGTATTTAATATAGGGGTATTGCTCGATATTATGGTAAGGGTCCCCCCTTTTCAATATATGGTCTTCGTATTTAATATAGGGTTATTGCTCGATATTATGGTAAGGGTCCCCCCTTTTCAATATATGGTCTTCGTATTTAATATAGGGGTATTGCTCGATATTATGGTAAGGGTCCCCCCTTTTCAATATATGGTCTTCGTATTTAATATAGGGGTATTGCTCGATATTATGGTAAGGGTCCCCCCTTTTCAATATATGGTCTTCGTATTTAATATAGGGGTATTGCTCGATATTATGGTAAGGGTCCCCCCTTTTCAATATATGGTCTTCGTATTTAATATAGGGGTATTGCTCGATATTATGGTAAGGGTCCCCCCTTTTCAATATATGGTCTTCGTATTTAATATAGGGTTATTGCTCGATATTATGGTAAGGGTCCCCCCTTTTCAATATATGGTCTTCGTATTTAATATAGGGGTATTGCTCGATATTATGGTAAGGGTCCCCCCTTTTCAATATATGGTCTTCGTATTTAATATAGGGTTATTGCTCGATATTATGGTAAGGGTCCCCCCTTTTCAATATATGGTCTTCAATGTCAATGTTAATGTGAATGTTAATGTTAATGTCAATGTTAATGTCAATGTTAATGTCAATGTTAATGTCAATGTTAATGTTAATGTCAATGTTAATGTTAATGTCAATGTCAATGTTAATGTTAATGTCAATGTTAATGTCAATGTCAATGTTAATGTTAATGTTAATGTCAATGTCAATGTCAATGTTAATGTTAATGGTAATGTCAATGTCAATGTCAATGTCAATGTTAATGTTAATGTCAATGTCAATGTTATTGTCAATGTCAATGTCAATGTTAATGTCAATGTTAATGTCCATGTCAATGTCAATGTTAATGTCAATGTTAATGTTAATGTCAATGTCAATGTTAATGTCAATGTTAATGTTAATGTCAATGTTAATGTTAATGTTAATGTTAATGTTAATGTTAATGTTAATGTTAATGTTAATGTTAATGTTAATGTCAATGTTAATGTTAATGTTAATGTCAATGTTAATGTTAATGTTAATGTCAATGTTAATGTCAATGTTAATGTCAATGTTAATGTTAATGTCAATGTCAATGTTAATGTCAATGTTAATGTCAATGTTAATGTCAATGTTAATGTTAATGTCAATGCTAATGTTAATGTCAATGTTAATGTCAATGTCAATGTTAATGTCAATGTTATTGTCAATGTTAATGTCAATGTTAATGTCAATGTCAATGTTAATGTCAATGTTAATGTTAATGTTAATGGTAATGTCAATGTCAATGTCAATGTTAATGTCAATGTTAATGTCCATGTTAATGTCAATGTCAATGTTAATGTTAATGTCAATGTCAATGTCAATGTTAATGTCCATGTCAATGTCAATGTTAATGTCAATGTTAATGTCAATGTTAATGTCAATGTCAATGTTAATGTTAATGTCAATGTCAATGTTAATGTCAATGTTAATGTCAATGTCAATGTTAATGTCAATGTTAATGTCAATGTCAATGTTAATGTCAATGTTAATGTTAATGTTAATGGTAATGTCAATGTCAATGTCAATGTTAATGTCAATGTTAATGTCCATGTTAATGTCAATGTTAATGTTAATGTCAATGTCAATGTCAATGTCAATGTCAATGTTAATGTCCATGTTAATGTCCATGTTAATGTCAATGTTAATGGTAATGTCAATGTTAATGTCAATGTCAATGTTAATGTCAATGTTAATGTCAATGTCAATGTTAATGTCAATGTTAATGTTAATGTCAATGTTAATGTCAATGTTAGTATTGCTCGACATTATGGTAAGGGTCCCCCCTTTTCAATATATGGTCTTCGTATTTAATATAGGGGTATTGCTCGATATTATGGTAAGGGTCCCCCCTTTTCAATATATGGTCTTCGTATTTAATATAGGGGTATTGCTCGATATTATGGTAAGGGTCCCCCCTTTTCAATATATGGTCTTCGTATTTAATATAGGGTTATTGCTCGATATTATGGTAAGGGTCCCCCCTTTTCAATATATGGTCTTCGTATTTAATATAGGGGTATTGCTCGATATTATGGTAAGGGTCCCCCCTTTTCAATATATGGTCTTCGTATTTAATATAGGGGTATTGCTCGATATTATGGTAAGGGTCCCCCCTTTTCAATATATGGTCTTCGTATTTAATATAGGGGTATTGCTCGATATTATGGTAAGGGTCCCCCCTTTTCAATATATGGTCTTCGTATTTAATATAGGGGTATTGCACGATATTATGGTAAGGGTCCCCCCTTTTCAATATATGGTCTTCGTATTTAATATAGGGTTATTGCTCGATATTATGGTAAGGGTCCCCCCTTTTCAATATATGGTCTTCAATGTCAATGTTAATGTGAATGTTAATGTTAATGTCAATGTTAATGTCAATGTTAATGTCAATGTTAATGTCAATGTTAATGTTAATGTCAATGTTAATGTTAATGTCAATGTTAATGTTAATGTAAATGTTAATGTCAATGTCAATGTTAATGTTAATGTTAATGTCAATGTCAATGTCAATGTTAATGTTAATGGTAATGTCAATGTCAATGTCAATGTCAATGTTAATGTTAATGTCAATGTCAATGTTATTGTCAATGTCAATGTCAATGTTAATGTCAATGTTAATGTCAATGTTAATGTCCATGTCAATGTCAATGTTAATGTCAATGTTAATGTTAATGTCAATGTCAATGTTAATGTCAATGTTAATGTTAATGTCAATGTTAATGTTAATGTTAATGTTAATGTCAATGTTAATGTTAATGTCAATGTTAATGTTAATGTTAATGTCAATGTTAATGTCAATGTTAATGTCAATGTTAATGTTAATGTCAATGTCAATGTTAATGTCAATGTTAATGTCAATGTTAATGTTAATGTCAATGCTAATGTTAATGTCAATGTTAATGTCAATGTCAATGTTAATGTCAATGTTATTGTCAATGTTAATGTCAATGTTAATGTCAACGTTAATGTCAATGTTAATGTTAATGTCAATGTCAATGTTAATGTTAATGTCAATGTTAATGTTAATGTCAATGTTAATGTTAATGTTAATGTCCATGTTAATGTCCATGTTAATGTCAATGTTAATGTTAATGTTAATGTCAATGTCAATGTTAATGTCAATGTCAATGTTAATGTCAATGTTAATGTCAATGTTAATGTTAATGTCAATGTTAATGTTAATGTCAATGTTAATGTTAATGTCAATGTTAATGTCAATGTCAATGTCAATGTTAATGTTAATGTTAATGTTAATGTTAATGTTAATGTTAATGTTAATGTCAATGTCAATGTTAATGTCAATGTTAATGTCCATGTTAATGTTAATGTTAATGTCAATGTTAATGTCAATGTTAATGTTAATGTCAATGTCAATGTCAATGTTAATGTCAATGTCAATGTTAATGTCAATGTTAATGTTAATGGTAATGTCAATGTCAATGTCAATGTTAATGTCAATGTTAATGTCCATGTTAATGTCCATGTTAATGTCAATGTTAATGTTAATGTCAATGTCAATATCAATGTCAATGTTAATGTCCATGTTAATGTCCATGTTAATGTCAATGTTAATGGTAATGTCAATGTTAATGTCAATGTCAATGTTAATGTCAATGTTAATGTCAATGTTAATGTCAATGTTAATGTTAATGTCAATGTTAATGTCAATGTTAGTATTGCTCGACATTACGGTAAGGGTCCCCCCTTTTCAATATATGGTCTTCGTATTTAATATAGGGGTATTGCTCGATATTATGGTAAGGGTCCCCCCTTTTCAATATATGGTCTTCGTATTTAATATAGGGGTATTGCTCGATATTATGGTAAGGGTCCCCCCTTTTCAATATATGGTCTTCGTATTTAATATAGGGTTATTGCTCGATATTATGGTAAGGGTCCCCCCTTTTCAATATATGGTCTTCGTATTTAATATAGGGGTATTGCTCGATATTATGGTAAGGGTCCAACCTTTTCAATATATGGTCTTCGTATTTAATATAGGGGTATTGCTCGATATTATGGTAAGGGTCCCCCCTTTTCAATATATGGTCTTCGTATTTAATATAGGGGTATTGCTCGATATTATGGTAAGGGTCCCCCCTTTTCAATATATGGTCTTCGTATTTAATATAGGGGTATTGCTCGATATTATGGTAAGGGTCCCCCCTTTTCAATATATGGTCTTCGTATTTAATATAGGGGTATTGCACGATATTATGGTAAGGGTCCCCCCTTTTCAATATATGGTCTTCGTATTTAATATAGGGTTATTGCTCGATATTATGGTAAGGGTCCCCCCTTTTCAATATATGGTCTTCAATGTCAATGTTAATGTGAATGTTAATGTTAATGTCAATGTTAATGTCAATGTTAATGTCAATGTTAATGTCAATGTTAATGTTAATGTCAATGTTAATGTTAATGTCAATGTTAATGTTAATGTCAATGTTAATGTCAATGTCAATGTTAATGTTAATGTTAATGTCAATGTCAATGTCAATGTTAATGTTAATGGTAATGTCAATGTCAATGTCAATGTCAATGTTAATGTTAATGTCAATGTCAATGTTATTGTCAATGTCAATGTCAATGTTAATGTCAATGTTAATGTCAATGTTAATGTCCATGTCAATGTCAATGTTAATGTCAATGTTAATGTTAATGTCAATGTCAATGTTAATGTCAATGTTAATGTTAATGTCAATGTTAATGTTAATGTTAATGTTAATGTTAATGTCAATGTTAATGTTAATGTCAATGTTAATGTTAATGTTAATGTCAATGTTAATGTCAATGTTAATGTCAATGTTAATGTTAATGTCAATGTCAATGTTAATGTCAATGTTAATGTCAATGTTAATGTTAATGTCAATGCTAATGTTAATGTCAATGTTAATGTCAATGTCAATGTTAATGTCAATGTTATTGTCAATGTTAATGTCAATGTTAATGTCAACGTTAATGTCAATGTTAATGTTAATGTCAATGTCAATGTTAATGTTAATGTCAATGTTAATGTTAATGTCAATGTTAATGTTAATGTTAATGTCCATGTTAATGTCCATGTTAATGTCAATGTTAATGTTAATGTTAATGTCAATGTCAATGTTAATGTCAATGTCAATGTTAATGTCAATGTTAATGTCAATGTTAATGTTAATGTCAATGTTAATGTTAATGTCAATGTTAATGTTAATGTCAATGTTAATGTCAATGTCAATGTCAATGTTAATGTTAATGTTAATGTTAATGTTAATGTCAATGTCAATGTTAATGTCAATGTTAATGTCCATGTTAATGTTAATGTTAATGTCAATGTTAATGTCAATGTTAATGTTAATGTCAATGTCAATGTCAATGTTAATGTCAATGTCAATGTTAATGTCAATGTTAATGTTAATGGTAATGTCAATGTCAATGTCAATGTTAATGTCAATGTTAATGTCCATGTTAATGTCCATGTTAATGTCAATGTTAATGTTAATGTCAATGTCAATATCAATGTCAATGTTAATGTCCATGTTAATGTCCATGTTAATGTCAATGTTAATGGTAATGTCAATGTTAATGTCAATGTCAATGTTAATGTCAATGTTAATGTCAATGTTAATGTCAATGTTAATGTTAATGTCAATGTTAATGTCAATGTTAGTATTGCTCGACATTACGGTAAGGGTCCCCCCTTTTCAATATATGGTCTTCGTATTTAATATAGGGGTATTGCTCGATATTATGGTAAGGGTCCCCCCTTTTCAATATATGGTCTTCGTATTTAATATAGGGGTATTGCTCGATATTATGGTAAGGGTCCCCCCTTTTCAATATATGGTCTTCGTATTTAATATAGGGTTATTGCTCGATATTATGGTAAGGGTCCCCCCTTTTCAATATATGGTCTTCGTATTTAATATAGGGGTATTGCTCGATATTATGGTAAGGGTCCAACCTTTTCAATATATGGTCTTCAATGTCAATGTTAATGTGAATGTTAATGTTAATGTCAATGTTAATGTCAATGTTAATGTCAATGTTAATGTCAATGTTAATGTTAATGTCAATGTTAATGTTAATGTCAATGTTAATGTTAATGTCAATGTTAATGTCAATGTCAATGTTAATGTTAATGTCAATGTCAATGTCAATGTTAATGTTAATGGTAATGTCAATGTCAATGTCAATGTCAATGTCAATGTTAATGTTAATGTCAATGTCAATGTTATTGTCAATGTCAATGTCAATGTTAATGTCAATGTTAATGTCCATGTCAATGTCAATGTTAATGTCAATGTTAATGTTAATGTCAATGTCAATGTTAATGTCAATGTTAATGTTAATGTCAATGTTAATGTTAATGTTAATGCTAATGTTAATGTCAATGTTAATGTCAATGTCAATGTCAATGTTAATGTCAATGTTATTGTCAATGTTAATGTCAATGTTAATGTCAACGTTAATGTCAATGTTAATGTTAATGTCAATGTCAATGTTAATGTTAATGTCAATGTCAATGTTAATGTTAATGTCAATGTTAATGTTAATGTTAATGTCAATGTTAATGTCCATGTTAATGTCCATGTTAATGTCAATGTTAATGTCAATGTCAATGTCAATGTTAATGTTAATGTCAATGTCAATGTCAATGTTAATGTTAATGTCAATGTTAATGTTAATGTCAATGTTAATGTTAATGTCAATGTTAATGTTAATGTCAATGTTAATGTTAATGTTAATGTCCATGTTAATGTCCATGTTAATGTCCATGTTAATGTCCATGTTAATGTCAATGTTAATGTTAATGTTAATGTCAATGTCAATGTTAATGTCAATGTTAATGTCAATGTTAATGTTAATGTCAATGTTAATGTTAATGTCAATGTTAATGTTAATGTCAATGTTAATGTCAATGTCAATGTTAATGTCAATGTTAATGTCCATGTTATTGTTAATGTCAATGTTAATGTCAATGTTAATGTTAATGTTAATGTCAATGTTAATGTTAATGTTAATGTCAATGTTAATGTTAATGTCCATGTTAATGTCAATGTTAATGTCAATGTTAATGTCAATGTTAATGTCAATGTTAATGTTAATGTCAATGTCAATGTTAATGTTAATGTCAATGTCAATGTTAATGTCAATGTTAATGTTAATGTCAATGTCAATGTTAATGTCAATGTTAATGTTAATGTCAATGTTAATGTTAATGTTAATGTTAATGTTAATGCTAATGTTAATGTCAATGTTAATGTCAATGTCAATGTTAATGTCAATGTTATTGTCAATGTTAATGTTAATGTCAATGTTAATGTTAATGTTAATGTCCATGTTAATGTCAATGTTAATGTCAATGTTAATGTCAATGTCAATGTTAATGTCAATGTTAATGTCAATGTCAATGTTAATGTCAATGTTAATGTTAATGTCCATGTTAATGTCAATGTTAATGTTAATGTCAATGTCAATGTTAATGTCAATGTTAATGTCCATGTTATTGTTAATGTTAATGTCAATGTCAATGTTAATGTTAATGTCAATGTTAATGTTAATGTCAATGTTAATGTTAATGTTAATGTCAATGTTAATGTTAATGTTAATGTCAATGTCAATGTTAATGTCAATGTTAATGTCAATGTTAATGTCAATGTTAATGTTAATGTCAATGTTAATGTTAATGTCAATGTTAATGTTAATGTCAATGTCAATGTTAATGTCAATGTTAATGTCAATGTTAATGTTAATGTTAATGTCAATGTTAATGTTAATGTCAATGTTAATGTTAATGTTAATGTCAATGTTAATGTTAATGTTAATGTCAATGTCAATGTCAATGTCAATGTTAATGTTAATGTCAATGTCAATGTTATTGTCAATGTTAATGTCAATGTCAATGTTAATGTCAATGTTATTGTCAATGTTAATGTCAATGTTAATGTCAACGTTAATGTCAATGTTAATGTTAATGTCAATGTCAATGTTAATGTTAATGTCAATGTCAATGTTAATGTCAATGTTAATGTTAATGTTAATGTTAATGTCAATGTTAATGTTAATGTCAATGTCAATGTCAATGTTATTGTCAATGTTAATGTCAATGTTAATGTTAATGTCAATGTTAATGTCAATGTCAATGTCAATGTCAATGTTAATGTCAATGTTAATGTCCATGTTAATGTTAATGTCAATGTTAATGTTAATGTTAATGTCAATGTTAATGTTAATGTTAATGTCAATGTCAATGTTAATGTCAATGTTAATGTCAATGTTAATGTCAATGTTAATGTCAATGTTAATGTTAATGTTAATGTCAATGTTAATGTTAATGTTAATGTCCATGTTAATGTTAATGTCAATGTTAATGTCAATGTTAATGTCAATGTCAATGTTAATGTTAATGTCAATGTTAATGTTAATGTCAATGTTAATGTTAATGTTAATGTCCATGTTAATGTCCATGTTAATGTCAATGTTAATGTTAATGTTAATGTCCATGTTAATGTCAATGTTAATGTTAATGTTAATGTCAATGTCAATGTTAATGTTAATGTCAATGTTAATGTTAATGTCAATGTTAATGTCAATGTCAATGTTAATGTTAATGTCAATGTCAATGTCAATGTTAATGTCAATGTTAATGTTAATGTCAATGTTAATGTTAATGTTAATGTCAATGTCAATGGCAATGTCAATGTCAATGTTAATGTCAATGTTAATGTCCATGTTAATGTCAATGTTAATGTTAATGTCAATGTCAATGTCAATGTTAATGTTAATGTCAATGTTAATGTTAATGTTAATGTCAATGTTAATGTTAATGTTAATGTTAATGTTAATGTCAATGTTAATGTCAATGCTAATGTCAATGTTAATGTTAATGTTAATGTCAATGTTAATGTTAATGTCAATGTCAATGTCAATGTTATTGTCAATGTTAATGTCAATGTTAATGTTAATGTCAATGTTAATGTCAATGTCAATGTCAATGTCAATGTTAATGTCAATGTTAATGTCCATGTTAATGTTAATGTCAATGTTAATGTTAATGTTAATGTCAATGTTAATGTTAATGTTAATGTCAATGTCAATGTTAATGTCAATGTTAATGTCAATGTTAATGTCAATGTCAATGTTAATGTTAATGTCAATGTCAATGTCAATGTTAATGTCAATGTTAATGTTAATGTCAATGTTAATGTTAATGTTAATGTCAATGTCAATGGCAATGTCAATGTCAATGTTAATGTCAATGTTAATGTCCATGTTAATGTCAATGTCAATGTTAATGTCAATGTTAATGTCCATGTTAATGTCAATGTTAATGTTAATGTCAATGTCAATGTCAATGTTAATGTTAATGTCAATGTTAATGTTAATGTTAATGTCAATGTTAATGTTAATGTTAATGTTAATGTTAATGTTAATGTCAATGTTAATGTTAATGTCAATGTCAATGTCAATGTTATTGTCAATGTTAATGTCAATGTTAATGTTAATGTCAATGTTAATGTCAATGTCAATGTCAATGTCAATGTTAATGTCAATGTTAATGTCCATGTTAATGTTAATGTCAATGTTAATGTTAATGTTAATGTCAATGTTAATGTTAATGTTAATGTCAATGTCAATGTTAATGTCAATGTTAATGTCAATGTTAATGTCAATGTTAATGTCAATGTTAATGTTAATGTTAATGTCAATGTTAATGTTAATGTTAATGTCCATGTTAATGTTAATGTCAATGTTAATGTCAATGTTAATGTCAATGTCAATGTTAATGTTAATGTCAATGTTAATGTTAATGTCAATGTTAATGTTAATGTTAATGTCCATGTTAATGTCCATGTTAATGTCAATGTTAATGTTAATGTTAATGTCCATGTTAATGTCAATGTTAATGTTAATGTTAATGTCAATGTCAATGTTAATGTTAATGTCAATGTTAATGTTAATGTCAATGTTAATGTCAATGTCAATGTTAATGTTAATGTCAATGTCAATGTCAATGTTAATGTCAATGTTAATGTTAATGTCAATGTCAATGTTAATGTTAATGTCAATGTCAATGTCAATGTCAATGTCAATGTTAATGTTAATGGTAATGTCAATGTCAATGTCAATGTCAATGTTAATGTTAATGTCAATGTCAATGTTATTGTCAATGTCAATGTCAATGTTAATGTCAATGTTAATGTCCATGTCAATGTCAATGTTAATGTCAATGTTAATGTTAATGTCAATGTCAATGTTAATGTCAATGTTAATGTTAATGTCAATGTTAATGTTAATGTTAATGTTAATGTTAATGCTAATGTTAATGTCAATGTAATGTTAATGTCAATGTTAATGTCAATGTTAATGTTAATGTTAATGTCAATGTTAATGTTAATGTTAATGTCAATGTCAATGTTAATGTCAATGTTAATGTCAATGTTAATGTCAATGTTAATGTCAATGTTAATGTTAATGTTAATGTCAATGTTAATGTTAATGTTAATGTCCATGTTAATGTTAATGTCAATGTTAATGTCAATGTTAATGTCAATGTCAATGTTAATGTTAATGTCAATGTTAATGTTAATGTCAATGTTAATGTTAATGTTAATGTCCATGTTAATGTCCATGTTAATGTCAATGTTAATGTTAATGTTAATGTCCATGTTAATGTCAATGTTAATGTTAATGTTAATGTCAATGTCAATGTTAATGTTAATGTCAATGTTAATGTTAATGTCAATGTTAATGTCAATGTCAATGTTAATGTTAATGTCAATGTCAATGTCAATGTTAATGTCAATGTTAATGTTAATGTCAATGTTAATGTTAATGTTAATGTCAATGTCAATGGCAATGTCAATGTCAATGTTAATGTCAATGTTAATGTCCATGTTAATGTCAATGTTAATGTTAATGTCAATGTCAATGTCAATGTTAATGTTAATGTCAATGTTAATGTTAATGTTAATGTCAATGTTAATGTTAATGTTAATGTTAATGTTAATGTCAATGTTAATGTCAATGCTAATGTCAATGTTAATGTTAATGTCAATGTTAATGTTAATGTCAATGTCAATGTTAATGTCAATGTTAATGTCAATGTCAATGTTAATGTTAATGTTAATGTCAATGTTAATGTTAATGTTAATGTCAATGTTAATGTCAATGCTAATGTCAATGTTAATGTTAATGTCAATGTTAATGTTAATGTCAATGTCAATGTTAATGTCAATGTTAATGTCAATGTCAATGTCAATGTTAATGTCAATGTTATTGTCAATGTTAATGTCAATGTTAATGTCAATGTCAATGTTAATGTTAATGTCAATGTCAATGTTAATGTTAATGTCAATGTCAATGTCAATGTTAATGTCCATGTTAATGTCCATGTTAATGTCAATGTTAATGTCCATGTTAATGTCCATGTTAATGTCAATGTTAATGGTAATGTCAATGTTAATGTCAATGTCAATGTCAATGTCAATGTTAATGTCAATGTTAATGTCAATGTTAATGTCAATGTCAATGTTAATGTCAATGTTAATGTTAATGTCAATGTTAATGTCAATGTTAGTATTGCTCGACATTATGGTAAGGGTCCCCCCTTTTCAATATATGGTCTTCGTATTTAATATAGGGGTATTGCTCGATATTATGGTAAGGGTCCCCCCTTTTCAATATATGGTCTTCGTATTTAATATAGGGGTATTGCTCGATATTATGGTAAGGGTCCCCCTTTTCAATATATGGTCTTCGTATTTAATATAGGGTTATTGCTCGATATTATGGTAAGGGTCCCCCCTTTTCAATATATGGTCTTCGTATTTAATATAGGGGTATTGCTCGATATTATGGTAAGGGTCCCCCCTTTTCAATATATGGTCTTCGTATTTAATATAGGGGTATTGCTCGATATTATGGTAAGGGTCCCCCCTTTTCAATATATGGTCTTCGTATTTAATATAGGGGTATTGCTCGATATTATGGTAAGGGTCCCCCCTTTTCAATATATGGTCTTCGTATTTAATATAGGGGTATTGCTCGATATTATGGTAAGGGTCCCCCCTTTTCAATATATGGTCTTCGTATTTAATATAAGGTTATTGCTCGATATTATGGTAAGGGTCCCCCCTTTTCAATATATGGTCTTCGTATTTAATATAGGGTTATTGCTCGATATTATGGTAAGGGTCCCCCCTTTTCAATATATGGTCTTCGTATTTAATATAGGGGTATTGCTCGATATTATGGTAAGGGTCCCCCCTTTTCAATATATGGTCTTCGTATTTAATATAGGGGTATTGCTCGATATTATGGTAAGGGTCCCCCCTTTTCAATATATGGTCTTCGTATTTAATATAGGGGTATTGCTCGATATTATGGTAAGGGTCCCCCCTTTTCAATATATGGTCTTCGTATTTAATATAGGGGTATTGCTCGATATTATGGTAAGGGTCCCCCCTTTTCAATATATGGTCTTCAATGTCAATGTTAATGTTAATGTCAATGTTAATATCAATGTTAATGTCAATGTTAATGTCAATGTTAATGTCAATGTTAATGTCCATTTTAATGTCAATGTTAATGTCAATGTTAATGTTAATGTCAATGTCAATGTCAATGTTAATGTCAATGTTAATGTCAATGTCAATGTTAATGTTAATGTTAATGTCAATGTCAATGTTAATGTCAATGTCAAGGTTAATGTCAATGTTAATGTTAATGTCAATGTTAATGTCAATGTTAATGTTTATGTCAATGTTAATGTCAATGTTAATGTCAATTTTAATGTTAATGTTAATGTCAATGTTAATGTTAATGTCAATGTTAATGTTAATGTTAATGTCAATGTTAATGTCAATGTCAATGTTAATGTCAATGTTAGTATTGCTCGACATTATGGTAAGGGTCCCCCCTTTTCAATATATGGTCTTCGTATTTAATATAGGGGTATTGCTCGATATTATGGTAAGGGTCCCCCCTTTTCAATATATGGTCTTCGTATTTAATATAGGGTTATTGCTCGATATTATGGTAAGGGTCCCCCCTTTTCAATATATGGTCTTCGTATTTAATATAGGGGTATTGCTCGATATTATGGTAAGGGTCCCCCCTTTTCAATATATGGTCTTCATTGTCAATGTTAATGTTAATGTCAATGTTAATGTCAATGTCAATGTTAATGTCAATGTTAATGTCAATGTCAATGTTAATGTCAATGTTAATGTCAATGTCAATGTTAATCTCAATGTTAATGTTAATGTTAATGTTAATGGTAATGTCAATGTCAATGTCAATGTTAATGTCAATGTTAATGTCCATGTTAATGTCAATGTTAATGTTAATGTCAATGTCAATGTCAATGTTAATGTCAATGTTATTGTCAATGTTAATGTCAATGTTAATGTCAATGTCAATGTTAATGTTAATGTCAATGTTAATGTTAATGTTAATGTTAATGTTAATGTTAATGTTAATGTCAATGTCAATGTCAATGTTAATGTCCATGTTAATGTCCATGTTAATGTCAATGTTAATGTTAATGTCAATGCTAATGTCAATGTTAATGTTAATGTCAATGTTAATGTCAATGTTAATGTCAATGTCAATGTTAATGTTAATGTCAATGTTAATGTTAATGTTAATGTTAATGTTAATGTCAATGTCAATGTCAATGTTAATGTCCATGTTAATGTCCATGTTAATGTCAATGTTAATGTTAATGTCAATGCTAATGTCAATGTTAATGTTAATGTCAATGTTAATGTCAATGTTAATGTTAATGTTAATGTCAATGTTAATGTCAATGTTAATGTTAATGTCAATGCTAATGTCAATGTTAATGTTAATGTCAATGTTAATGTCAATGTTAATGTTAATGTTAATGTCAATGTTAATGTCAATGTCAATGTTATTGTCAATGTTAATGTCAATGTTAATGTCAATGTCAATGTTAATGTTAATGTCAATGTTAATGTTAATGTTAATGTTAATGTCAATGTCAATGTCAATGTTAATGTCCATGTTAATGTCCATGTTAATGTCAATGTTAATGTTAATGTCAATGCTAATGTCAATGTTAATGTTAATGTCAATGTTAATGTCAATGTTAATGTTAATGTTAATGTCAATGTTAATGTCAATGTCAATGTTAATGTCAATGTTAATGTCAATGTCAATGTTAATCTCAATGTTAATGTTAATGTTAATGTTAATGGTAATGTCAATGTCAATGTCAATGTTAATGTCAATGTTAATGTCCATGTTAATGTCAATGTTAATGTTAATGTCAATGTCAATGTTAATGTTAATGTCAATGTTAATGTCCATGTTAAAGTCAATGTTAATGTTAATGTCAATGTCAATGTTAATGTCCATGTTAATGTCAATGTTAATGTTAATGTCAATGTTAATGTTAATGTCCATGTTAATGTTAATGTCAATGTCAATGTTAATGTCAATGTCAATGTTAATGTTAATGTCAATGTGTTTGTCAATGTCAATGTCAATGTTAATGTCAATGTTAATGTCAATGTTAATGTCAATGTCAATGTTAATGTCCATGTTAATGTCAATGTCAATGTCAATGTCAATGTTAATGTCAATGTTATTGTCAATGTTAATGTCAATGTCAATGTTAATGTCAATGTCAATGTTAATGTCAATGTTAATGTCAATGTTAATGTCAATGTTAATGTTAATGTCAATGTCAATGTCAATGTCAATGTTAATGTTAATGTTAATGTCAATGTCAATGTTAATGTCAATGTTAATGTCAATGTCAATGTTAATGTCAATGTTAATGTCAATGTCAATGTTAATGTCAATGTTAATGTTAATGGTAATGTCAATGTCAATGTCAATGTTAATGTCAATGTTAATGTCCATGTTAATGTCAATGTTAATGTTAATGTCAATGTCAATGTCAATGTTAATGTCAAAGTTATTGTCAATGTTAATGTCAATGTTAATGTCAATGTCAATGTTAATGTTAATGTCAATGTCAATGTTAATGTTAATGTTAATGTCAATGTCAATGTCAATGTTAATGTCCATGTTAATGTCCATGTTAATGTCAATGTTAATGTTAATGTCCATGTTAATGTCCATGTTAATGTCAATGTTAATGGTAATGTCAATGTTAATGTCAATGTCAATGTTAATGTCAATGTTAATGTCAATGTTAATGTCAATGTTAATGTTAATGTCAATGTTAATGTCAATGTTAGTATTGCTCGACATTATGGTAAGGGTCCCCCCTTTTCAATATATGGTCTTCGTATTTAATATAGGGGTATTGCTCGATATTATGGTAAGGGTCCCCCCTTTTCAATATATGGTCTTCGTATTTAATATAGGGGTATTGCTCGATATTATGGTAAGGGTCCCCCCTTTTCAATATATGGTCTTCGTATTTAATATAGGGTTATTGCTCGATATTATGGTAAGGGTCCCCCCTTTTCAATATATGGTCTTCGTATTTAATATAGGGGTATTGCTCGATATTATGGTAAGGGTCCCCCCTTTTCAATATATGGTCTTCGTATTTAATATAGGGGTATTGCTCGATATTATGGTAAGGGTCCCCCCTTTTCAATATATGGTCTTCAATGTCAATGTTAATGTTAATGTCAATGTTAATGTCAATGTTAATGTCAATGTTAATGTCAATGTTAATGTCAATGTTAATGTCAATGTTAATGTTAATGTCAATGTTAATGTCAATGTTAATGTCAATGTTAATGTTAATGTCAATGTTAATGTCAATGTCAATGTTAATGTCAATGTTAATGTCAATGTTAATGTCAATGTCAATGTTAATGTCAATGTTAATGTTAATGTCAATGTTGATGTCAATGTTAGTATTGCTCGATATTATGGTAAGGGTCCCCCCTTTTCAATATATGGTCTTCGTATTTAATATAGGGGTATTGCTCGATATTATGGTAAGGGTCCCCCCTTTTCAATATATGGTCTTCGTATTTAATATAGGGGTATTGCTCGATATTATGGTAAGGGTCCCCCCTTTTCAATATATGGTCTTCGTATTTAATATAGGGGTATTGCTCGATATTATGGTAAGGGTCCCCCTTTTCAATATATGGTCTTCGTATTTAATATAGGGGTATTGCTCGATATTATGGTAAGGGTCCCCCCTTTTCAATATATGGTCTTCGTATTTAATATAGGGGTATTGCTCGATATTATGGTAAGGGTCCCCCCTTTTCAATATATGGTCTTCGTATTTAATATAGGGGTATTGCTCGATATTATGGTAAGGGTCCCCCCTTTTCAATATTTGGTCTTCGTATTTAATATAGGGTTATTGCTCGATATTATGGTAAGGGTCCCCCCTTTTCAATATATGGTCTTCGTATTTAATATAGGGGTATTGCTCGATATTATGGTAAGGGTCCCCCCTTTTCAATATATGGTCTTCAATGTCAATGTTAATGTTAATGTCAATGTTAATGTCAATGTCAATGTTAATGTCAATGTTAATGTCAATGTCAATGTTAATGTCAATGTTAATGTTAATGTCAATGTCAATGTCAATGTTAATGTCAATGTTAATGTCCATGTTAATGTCAATGTTAATGTTAATGTCAATGTCAATGTCAATGTTAATGTCAATGTTATTGTCAATGTTAATGTCAATGTTAATGTCAATGTCAATGTTAATGTTAATGTCAATGTCAATGTCAATGTTAATGTCCATGTTAATGTCCATGTTAATGTTAATGTCAATGTTAGTATTGCTCGACATTATGGTAAGGGTCCCCCCTTTTCAATATATGGTCTTCGTATTTAATATAGGGGTATTGCTCGATATTATGGTAAGGGTCCCCCCTTTTCAATATATGGTCTTCGTATTTAATATAGGGGTATTGCTCGATATTATGGTAAGGGTCCCCCCTTTTCAATATATGGTCTTCGTATTTAATATAGGGTTATTGCTCGATATTATGGTAAGGGTCCCCCCTTTTCAATATATGGTCTTCGTATTTAATATAGGGGTATTGCTCGATATTATGGTAAGGGTCCCCCCTTTTCAATATATGGTCTTCGTATTTAATATAGGGGTATTGCTCGATATTATGGTAAGGGTCCCCCCTTTTCAATATATGGTCTTCGTATTTAATATAGGGGTATTGCTCGATATTATGGTAAGGGTCCCCCCTTTTCAATATATGGTCTTCGTATTTAATATAGGGGTATTGCTCGATATTATGGTAAGGGTCCCCCCTTTTCAATATATGGTCTTCGTATTTAATATAGGGTTATTGCTCGATATTATGGTAAGGGTCCCCCCTTTTCAATATATGGTCTTCAATGTCAATGTTAATGTGAATGTTAATGTTAATGTCAATGTTAATGTCAATGTTAATGTCAATGTTAATGTCAATGTCAATGTTAATGTTAATGTCAATGTTAATGTTAATGTCAATGTCAATGTTAATGTTAATGTCAATGTTAATGTCAATGTCAATGTTAATGTTAATGTTAATGTCAATGTCAATGTCAATGTTAATGTTAATGGTAATGTCAATGTCAATGTCAATGTCAATGTCAATGTTAATGTTAATGTCAATGTCAATGTTATTGTCAATGTCAATGTCAATGTTAATGTCAATGTTAATGTCCATGTCAATGTCAATGTTAATGTCAATGTTAATGTTAATGTCAATGTCAATGTTAATGTCAATGTTAATGTTAATGTCAATGTTAATGTTAATGTTAATGTTAATGTTAATGTTAATGTTAATGTCAATGTTAATGTTAATGTCAATGTTAATGTTAATGTTAATGTCAATGTTAATGTCAATGTTAATGTCAATGTTAATGTTAATGTCAATGTCAATGTTAATGTCAATGTTAATGTCAATGTTAATGTCAATGTTAATGTCAATGTTAATGTCAATGTTAATGTTAATGTCAATGCTAATGTTAATGTCAATGTTAATGTCAATGTCAATGTTAATGTCAATGTTATTGTCAATGTTAATGTCAATGTTAATGTCAATGTCAATGTTAATGTCAATGTTAATGTTAATGTTAATGTTAATGGTAATGTCAATGTCAATGTCAATGTTAATGTCAATGTTAATGTCCATGTTAATGTCAATGTCAATGTTAATGTTAATGTCAATGTCAATGTCAATGTTAATGTCCATGTCAATGTCAATGTTAATGTCAATGTTAATGTCAATGTTAATGTCAATGTCAATGTTAATGTTAATGTCAATGTCAATGTCAATGTTAATGTCAATGTTAATGTCAATGTCAATGTTAATGTCAATGTTAATGTCAATGTCAATGTTAATGTCAATGTTAATGTTAATGTTAATGGTAATGTCAATGTCAATGTCAATGTTAATGTCAATGTTAATGTCCATGTTAATGTCAATGTTAATGTTAATGTCAATGTCAATGTCAATGTCAATGTCAATGTCAATGTCAATGTTAATGTCCATGTTAATGTCCATGTTAATGTCAATGTTAATGGTAATGTCAATGTTAATGTCAATGTCAATGTTAATGTCAATGTTAATGTCAATGTCAATGTTAATGTCAATGTTAATGTTAATGTCAATGTTAATGTCAATGTTAGTATTGCTCGACATTATGGTAAGGGTCCCCCCTTTTCAATATATGGTCTTCGTATTTAATATAGGGGTATTGCTCGATATTATGGTAAGGGTCCCCCCTTTTCAATATATGGTCTTCGTATTTAATATAGGGGTATTGCTCGATATTATGGTAAGGGTCCCCCCTTTTCAATATATGGTCTTCGTATTTAATATAGGGTTATTGCTCGATATTATGGTAAGGGTCCCCCCTTTTCAATATATGGTCTTCGTATTTAATATAGGGGTATTGCTCGATATTATGGTAAGGGTCCCCCCTTTTCAATATATGGTCTTCGTATTTAATATAGGGGTATTGCTCGATATTATGGTAAGGGTCCCCCCTTTTCAATATATGGTCTTCGTATTTAATATAGGGGTATTGCTCGATATTATGGTAAGGGTCCCCCCTTTTCAATATATGGTCTTCGTATTTAATATAGGGGTATTGCTCGATATTATGGTAAGGGTCCCCCCTTTTCAATATATGGTCTTCGTATTTAATATAGGGTTATTGCTCGATATTATGGTAAGGGTCCCCCCTTTTCAATATATGGTCTTCAATGTCAATGTTAATGTGAATGTTAATGTTAATGTCAATGTTAATGTCAATGTTAATGTCAATGTTAATGTCAATGTTAATGTTAATGTCAATGTTAATGTTAATGTCAATGTTAATGTTAATGTCAATGTTAATGTCAATGTCAATGTTAATGTTAATGTTAATGTCAATGTCAATGTCAATGTTAATGTTAATGTTAATGGTAATGTCAATGTCAATGTCAATGTCAATGTTAATGTTAATGTCAATGTCAATGTTATTGTCAATGTCAATGTCAATGTTAATGTCAATGTTAATGTCAATGTTAATGTCCATGTCAATGTCAATGTTAATGTCAATGTTAATGTTAATGTCAATGTCAATGTTAATGTCAATGTTAATGTTAATGTCAATGTTAATGTTAATGTTAATGTTAATGTCAATGTTAATGTTAATGTCAATGTTAATGTTAATGTTAATGTCAATGTTAATGTCAATGTTAATGTCAATGTTAATGTTAATGTCAATGTCAATGTTAATGTCAATGTTAATGTCAATGTTAATGTCAATGTTAATGTTAATGTCAATGCTAATATTAATGTCAATGTTAATGTCAATGTCAATGTTAATGTCAATGTTATTGTCAATGTTAATGTCAATGTTAATGTCAACGTTAATGTCAATGTTAATGTTAATGTCAATGTCAATGTTAATGTTAATGTCAATGTTAATGTTAATGTCAATGTTAATGTTAATGTTAATGTCCATGTTAATGTCCATGTTAATGTCAATGTTAATGTTAATGTTAATGTCAATGTCAATGTTAATGTCAATGTCAATGTTAATGTCAATGTTAATGTCAATGTTAATGTTAATGTCAATGTTAATGTTAATGTCAATGTTAATGTTAATGTCAATGTTAATGTCAATGTCAATGTCAATGTTAATGTTAATGTTAATGTTAATGTTAATGTTAATGTCAATGTCAATGTCAATGTTAATGTCAATGTTAATGTCCATGTTAATGTTAATGTTAATGTCAATGTTAATGTCAATGTTAATGTTAATGTCAATGTCAATGTCAATGTTAATGTCAATGTCAATGTTAATGTCAATGTTAATGTTAATGGTAATGTCAATGTCAATGTCAATGTTAATGTCAATGTTAATGTCCATGTTAATGTCCATGTTAATGTCAATGTTAATGTTAATGTCAATGTCAATATCAATGTCAATGTTAATGTCCATGTTAATGTCCATGTTAATGTCAATGTTAATGGTAATGTCAATGTTAATGTCAATGTCAATGTTAATGTCAATGTTAATGTCAATGTTATTGTCAATGTTAATGTCAATGTTAATGTTAATGTCAATGTTAATGTCAATGTCAATGTTAATGTTAATGTTAATGTCAATGTTAATGTCAATGTCAATGTTAATGTCAATGTTAATGTCAATGTCAATGTTAATGTCAATGTTAATGTCAATGTCAATGTTAATGTCAATGTTAATGTTAATGTCAATGTCAATGTCAATGTCAATGTCAATGTTAATGTCAATGTTAATGTCCATGTTAATGTTAATGTCAATGTTAATGTCAATGTTAATGTCAATGTCAATGTTAATGTTAATGTCAATGTTAATGTTAATGTCAATGTTAATGTTAATGTTAATGTCCATGTTAATGTCCATGTTAATGTCAATGTTAATGTCAATGTTAATGTTAATGTCAATGTTAATGTTAATGTCAATGTTAATGTCAATGTCAATGTTAATGTTAATGTCAATGTCAATGTCAATGTTAATGTCCATGTTAATGTTAATGTCAATGTTAATGTTAATGTCAATGTTAATGTCAATGTTAGTATTGCTCGACATTATGGTAAGGGTCCCCCCTTTTCAATATATGGTCTTCGTATTTAATATAGGGGTATTGCTCGATATTATGGTAAGGGTCCCCCCTTTTCAATATATGGTCTTCGTATTTAATATAGGGGTATTGCTCGATATTATGGTAAGGGTCCCCCTTTTCAATATATGGTCTTCGTATTTAATATAGGGTTATTGCTCGATATTATGGTAAGGGTCCCCCCTTTTCAATATATGGTCTTCGTATTTAATATAGGGGTATTGCTCGATATTATGGTAAGGGTCCCCCCTTTTCAATATATGGTCTTCGTATTTAATATAGGGGTATTGCTCGATATTATGGTAAGGGTCCCCCCTTTTCAATATATGGTCTTCGTATTTAATATAGGGGTATTGCTCGATATTATGGTAAGGGTCCCCCCTTTTCAATATATGGTCTTCGTATTTAATATAGGGGTATTGCTCGATATTATGGTAAGGGTCCCCCCTTTTCAATATATGGTCTTCGTATTTAATATAAGGTTATTGCTCGATATTATGGTAAGGGTCCCCCCTTTTCAATATATGGTCTTCGTATTTAATATAGGGTTATTGCTCGATATTATGGTAAGGGTCCCCCCTTTTCAATATATGGTCTTCGTATTTAATATAGGGGTATTGCTCGATATTATGGTAAGGGTCCCCCTTTTCAATATATGGTCTTCGTATTTAATATAGGGGTATTGCTCGATATTATGGTAAGGGTCCCCCCTTTTCAATATATGGTCTTCGTATTTAATATAGGGGTATTGCTCGATATTATGGTAAGGGTCCCCCCTTTTCAATATATGGTCTTCGTATTTAATATAGGGGTATTGCTCGATATTATGGTAAGGGTCCCCCCTTTTCAATATATGGTCTTCGTATTTAATATAGGGGTATTGCTCGATATTATGGTAAGGGTCCCCCCTTTTCAATATATGGTCTTCAATGTCAATGTTAATGTTAATGTCAATGTTAATATCAATGTTAATGTCAATGTTAATGTCAATGTTAATGTCAATGTTAATGTCCATTTTAATGTCAATGTTAATGTCAATGTTAATGTTAATGTCAATGTCAATGTCAATGTTAATGTCAATGTTAATGTCAATGTCAATGTTAATGTTAATGTTAATGTTAATGTCAATGTCAATGTTAATGTCAATGTCAAGGTTAATGTCAATGTTAATGTTAATGTCAATGTTAATGTCAATGTTAATGTTTATGTCAATGTTAATGTCAATGTTAATGTCAATTTTAATGTTAATGTTAATGTCAATGTTAATGTTAATGTCAATGTTAATGTTAATGTCAATGTTAATGTTAATGTTAATGTCAATGTTAATGTCAATGTTAGTATAGCTCGATATTATGGTAAGGGTCCCCCCTTTTCAATATATGGTCTTCGTATTTAATATAGGGGTATTGCTCGATATTATGGTAAGGGTCCCCCCTTTTCAATATATGGTCTTCGTATTTAATATAGGGGTATTGCTCGATATTATGGTAAGGGTCCCCCCTTTTCAATATATGGTCTTCGTATTTAATATAGGGTTATTGCTCGATATTATGGTAAGGGTCCCCCCTTTTCAATATATGGTCTTCGTATTTAATATAGGGTTATTGCTCGATATTATGGTAAGGGTCCCCCCTTTTCAATATATGGTCTTCGTATTTAATATAGGGGTATTGCTCGATATTATGGTAAGGGTCCCCCCTTTTCAATATATGGTCTTCGTATTTAATATAGGGGTATTGCTCGATATTATGGTAAGGGTCCCCCCTTTTCAATATATGGTCTTCGTATTTAATAAAGGGGTATTGCTCGATATTATGGTAAGGGTCCCCCCTTTTCAATATATGGTCTTCGTATTTAATATAGGGGTATTGCTCGACATTATGGTAAGGGTCCCCCCTTTTCAATATATGGTCTTCGTATTTAATATAGGGGTATTGCTCGATATTATGGTAAGGGTCCCCCCTTTTCAATATATGGTCTTCGTATTTAATATAGGGGTATTGCTCGATATTATGGTAAGGGTCCACCCTTTTCAATATATGGTCTTCGTATTTAATATAGGGTTATTGCTCGATATTATGGTAAGGGTCCCCCCTTTTCAATATATGGTCTTCGTATTTAATATAGGGGTATTGCTCGATATTATGGTAAGGGTCCCCCCTTTTCAATATATGGTCTTCGTATTTAATATAGGGGTATTGCTCGATATTATGGTAAGGGTCCCCCTTTTCAATATATGGTCTTCGTATTTAATATAGGGTTATTGCTCGATATTATGGTAAGGGTCCCCCCTTTTCAATATATGGTCTTCGTATTTAATATAGGGTTATTGCTCGATATTATGGTAAGGGTCCCCCCTTTTCAATATATGGTCTTCGTATTTAATATAGGGGTATTGCTCGATATTATGGTAAGGGTCCCCCCTTTTCAATATATGGTCTTCGTATTTAATATAGGGGTATTGCTCGATATTATGGTAAGGGTCCCCCCTTTTCAATATATGGTCTTCGTATTTAATATAGGGGTATTGCTCGATATTATGGTAAGGGTCCCCCCTTTTCAATATATGGTCTTCAATGTCAATGTTAATGTTAATGTCAATGTTAATATCAATGTTAATGTCAATGTTAATGTCAATGTTAATGTCAATGTTAATGTCAATGTTAATGTCCATGTTAATGTCAATGTTAATGTCAATGTTAATGTTAATGTCAATGTCAATGTCAATGTTAATGTCAATGTTAATGTCAATGTCAATGTTAATGTTAATGTTAATGTCAATGTCAATGTTAATGTCAATGTCAAGGTTAATGTCAATGTTAATGTTAATGTCAATGTTAATGTCAATGTTAATGTTTATGTCAATGTTAATGTCAATGTTAATGTCAATTTTAATGTTAATGTTAATGTCAATGTTAATGTTAATGTCAATGTTAATGTTAATGTGAATGTGAATGTTAATGTTAATGTCAATGTTAATGTCAATGTTAGTATAGCTCGATATTATGGTAAGGGTCCCCCCTTTTCAATATATGGTCTTCGTATTTAATATAGGGGTATTGCTCGATATTATAGTAAGGGTCCTCCCTTTTCAATATATGGTCTTCGTATTTAATATAGGGGTATTGCTCGATATTATGGTAAGGGTCCCCCCTTTTCAATATATGGTCTTCGTATTTAATATAGGGGTATTGCTCGATATTATGGTAAAGGTCCCCCCTTTTCAATATATGGTCTTCGTATTTAATATAGGGTTATTGCTCGATATTATGGTAAGGGTCCCCCCTTTTCAATATATGGTCTTCGTATTTAATATAGGGTTATTGCTCGATATTATGGTAAGGGTCCCCCCTTTTCAATATATGGTCTTCGTATTTAATATAGGGGTATTGCTCGATATTATGGTAAGGGTCCCCCCTTTTCAATATATGGTCTTCGTATTTAATATAGGGGTATTGCTCGATATTATGGTAAGGGTCCCCCCTTTTCAATATATGGTCTTCGTATTTAATATAGGGGTATTGCTCGATATTATGGTAAGGGTCCCCCCTTTTCAATATATGGTCTTCGTATTTAATATAGGGGTATTGCTCAATATTATGGTAAGGGTCCCCCCTTTTCAATATATGGTCTTCGTATTTAATATAGGGGTATTGCTCGATATTATGGTAAGGGTCCCCCCTTTTCAATATATGGTCTTCGTATTTAATATAGGGTTATTGCTCGATATTATGGTAAGGGTCCCCCCTTTTCAATATATGGTCTTCGTATTTAATATAGGGGTATTGCTCGATATTATGGTAAGGGTCCCCCCTTTTCAATATATGGTCTTCGTATTTAATATAGGGGTATTGCTCGATATTATGGTAAGGGTCCCCCCTTTTCAATATATGGTCTTCGTATTTAATATAGGGGTATTGCTCGATATTATGGTAAGGGTCCCCCCTTTTTAATATATGGTCTTCGTATTTAATATAGGGGTATTGCTCGATATTATGGTAAGGGTCCCCCCTTTTCAATATATGGTCTTCGTATTTAATATAGGGGTATTGCTCGATATTATGGTAAGGGTCCCCCCTTTTCAATATATGGTCTTCGTATTTAATATAGGGTTATTGCTCGATATTATGGTAAGGGTCCCCCCTTTTCAATATATGGTCTTCGTATTTAATATAGGGTTATTGCTCGATATTATGGTAAGGGTCCCCCCTTTTCAATATATGGTCTTCGTATTTAATATAGGGGTATTGCTCGATATTATGGTAAGGGTCCCCCCTTTTCAATATATGGTCTTCGTATTTAATATAGGGGTATTGCTCGATATTATGGTAAGGGTCCCCCCTTTTCAATATATGGTCTTCGTATTTAATATAGGGGTATTGCTCGATATTATGGTAAGGGTCCCCCCTTTTCAATATATGGTCTTCGTATTTAATATAGGGGTATTGCTCGATATTATGGTAAGGGTCCCCCCTTTTCAATATATGGTCTTCGTATTTAATATAGGGGTATTGCTCGATATTATGGTAAGGGTCCCCCCTTTTCAATATATGGTCTTCGTATTTAATATAGGGGTATTGCTCGATATTATGGTAAGGGTCCCCCCTTTTCAATATATGGTCTTCGTATTTAATATAGGGGTATTGCTCGATATTATGGTAAGGGTCCCCCCTTTTCAATATATGGTCTTCGTATTTAATATAGGGGTATTGCTCGATATTATGGTAAGGGTCCCCCCTTTTCAATATATGGTCTTCGTATTTAATATAGGGGTATTGCTCGATATTATGGTAAGGGTCCCCCCTTTTCAATATATGGTCTTCGTATTTAATATAGGGGTATTGCTCGATATTGTGGTAAGGGTCCCCCCTTTTCAATATATGGTCTTCGTATTTAATATAGGGTTATTGCTCGATATTATGGTAAGGGTCCCCCCTTTTCAATATATGGTCGTCGTATTTAATATAGGGGTATTGCTCGATATTATGGTAAGGGTCCCCCCTTTTCAATATATGGTCTTCGTATTTAATATAGGGGTATTGCTCGATATTATGGTAAGGGTCCCCCTTTTCAATATATGGTCTTCAATGTCAATGTTAATGTTAATGTCAATGTTAATGTCAATGTTAATGTCAATGTTAATGTCAATGTTAATGTCAATGTTAATGTCAATGTTAATGTCAATGTTAATGTTAATGTCAATGTTAATGTCAATGTCAATGTTAATGTCAATGTTAATGTCAATGTTAATGTTAATGTTAATGTTAATGTTAATGTTAATGTTAATGTTAATGTTAATGTTAATGTTAATGTTAATGTCAATGTCAATGTTAATGTCAATGTCAATGTCAATGTCAATGTCAATGTCAATGTTAATGTCAATGTTAATGTCAATGTCAATGTTAATGTCCATGTTAATGGCCATGTAAATGTCCATGTTAATGTCAATGTTAATGTTAATGTCAATGTCAATGTTAATGTCAATGTTAATGTCAATGTTAATGTTAATGTCAATGTTAATGTTAATGTTAATGTTAATGTTAATGTTAATGTTAATGTTAATGTTAATGTTAATGTTAATGTTAATGTCAATGTCAATGTTAATGTCAATGTCAATGTCAATGTCAATGTTAATGTCAATGTTAATGTCAATGTTAATGTCAATGTCAATGTTAATGTCCATGTTAATGGCCATGTAAATGTCCATGTTAATGTCAATGTTAATGTTAATGTCAATGTCAATGTTAATGTCAATGTTAATGTCAATGTTAATGTTAATGTCAATGTTAATGTCAATGTCAATGTTAATGTCAATGTTAGTATTGCTCGATATTACGGTAAGGGTCCCCCCTTTTCAATATATGGTCTTCGTATTTAATATAGGGGTATTGCTCGATATTATGGAAAGGGTCCCCCCTTTTCAATATATGGTCTTCAATGTCAATGTTAATGTTAATGTCAATGTTAATGTCAATGTTAATGTCAATGTTAATGTCAATGTTAATGTCAATGTTAATGTCAATGTTAATGTCCATGTTAATGTCAATGTTAATGTCAATGTTAATGTCCATGTTAATGTCAATGTTAATGTTAATGTTAATGTTAATGTTAATGTTAATGTTAATGTTAATGTTAATGTTAATGTTAATGTTAATGTTAATGTTAATGTCAATGTCAATGTTAATGTCAATGTCAAGGTTAATGTCAATGTCAATGTTAATGTTAATGTCAATGTCAATGTCAATGTCAATGTCAATGTCAATGTCAATGTCAATGTCAATGTCAATGTCAATGTCAATGTTAATGTCAATGTTAATGTCAATGTCAATGTTAATGTCCATGTTAATGGCCATGTAAATGTCCATGTTAATGTCAATGTTAATGTTAATGTCAATGTTAATGTCAATGTTAATTTCAATGTTAATGTTAATGTCAATGTTAATGTCAATGTCAATGTTAATGTCAATGTTAATGTCAATGTTAGTATTGCTCGATATTACGGTAAGGGTCCCCCCTTTTCAATATATGGTCTTCGTATTTAATATAGGGGTATTGCTCGATATTATGGTAAGGGTCCCCCCTTTTCAATATATGGTCTTCAATGTCAATGTTAATGTCAATGTTAATGTTAATGTCAATGTTAATGTCAATGTCAATGTTAATGTCAATGTTAATGTCAATGTCAATGTTAATGTCAATGTTAATGTCAATGTCAATGTTAATCTCAATGTTAATGTTAATGTTAATGTTAATGGTAATGTCAATGTCAATGTCAATGTTAATGTCAATGTTAATGTTAATGTCAATGTTAATGTCAATGTTATTGTCAATGTTAATGTCAATGTCAATGTTAATGTCAATGTCAATGTTAATGTCAATGTTAATGTCAATGTTAATGTCAATGTTAATGTCAATGTTAATGTTAATGTCAATGTTAATGTCAATGTTAATGTCAATGTTAATGTTAATGTCAATGTTAATGTCAATGTCAATGTTAATGTCAATGTTAATGTCAATGTTAATGTCAATGTCAATGTTAATGTCAATGTTAATGTTAATGTCAATGTTAATGTCAATGTTAGTATTGCTCGATATTATGGTAAGGGTCCCCCCTTTTCAATATATGGTCTTCGTATTTAATATAGGGGTATTGCTCGATATTATGGTAAGGGTCCCCCCTTTTCAATATATGGTCTTCGTATTTAATATAGGGGTATTGCTCGATATTATGGTAAGGGTCCCCCCTTTTCAATATATGGTCTTCGTATTTAATATAGGGGTATTGCTCGATATTATGGTAAGGGTCCCCCCTTTTAAATATATGGTCTTCGTATTTAATATAGGGGTATTGCTCGATATTATGGTAAGGGTCCCCCCTTTTCAATATATGGTCTTCGTATTTAATATAGGGGTATTGCTCGATATTATGGTAAGGGTCCCCCCTTTTCAATATATGGTCTTCGTATTTAATATAGGGGTATTGCTCGATATTATGGTAAGGGTCCCCCCTTTTCAATATATGGTCTTCGTATTTAATATAGGGTTATTGCTCGATATTATGATAAGGGTCCCCCTTTTCAATATATGGTCTTCAATGTCAATGTGAATGTTAATGTTAATGTCAATGTTAATGTCAATGTCAATGTTAATGTCAATGTTAATGTCAATGTTAATGTCAATGTCAATGTTAATGTCAATGTTAATGTCAAGGTTAATGTCAATGTTAATGTTAATGTCAATGTCAATGTTAATGTTAATGTCAATGTCAATGTTAATGTCAATGTTAATGTTAATGTAAATGTTAATGTCAATGTTATTGTCAATGTCAATGTTAATGTTAATGTTAATGTCAATGTCAATGTCAATGTCAATGTTATTGTCAATGTCAATGTCAATGTCAATGTTAATGTCAATGTTAATGTCAATGTTAATGTCAATGTCAATGTCAATGTTAATGTCCATGTCAATGTCAAAGTTAATGTCAATGTTAATGTCAATGTTAATGTCAGTGTCAATGTTAATGTTAATGTCAATGTCAATGTTAATGGTAATGTCCATGTTAATGTCAATGTTAATGTTAATGTCAATGTCAATGTTAATGTCAATGTTAATGTCAATGTTAATGTTAATGTCAATGTTAATGTCAATATCAATGTTAATGTCAATGTTAATGTCAATGTCAATGTCAATGTTAATGTCAATGTTAATGTCAATGTCAATGTTAATGTCAATGTTAATGTTAATGTTAATGGTAATGTCAATGTCAATGTCAATGTTAATGTCAATGTTAATGTCCATGTTAATGTCAATGTTAATGTTAATGTCAATGTCAATGTCAATGTTAATGTCAATGTTATTGTCAATGTTAATGTCAATGTTAATGTCAATGTCAATGTTAATGTTAATGTCAATGTCAATGTTAATGTTAATGTCAATGTCAATGTCAATGTTAATGTCCATGTTAATGTCCATGTTAATGTCAATGTTAATGTTAATGTCAATGCTAATGTCAATGTTAATGTTAATGTCAATGTTAATGCCAATGTTAATGTCAATGTTAATGTCAATGTTAATGTTAATGTTAATGTCAATGTTAATGTCAATGTTAATGTTAATGTCAATGTTAATGTCAATGTTAGTATTGCTCGAGATTATGGTAAGGGTCCCCCCTTTTCAATATATGGTCTTCGTATTTAATATAGGGGTATTGCTCGATATTATGGTAAGGGTCCCCCCTTTTCAATATATGGTCTTCGTATTTAATATAGGGGTATTGCTCGATATTATGGTAAGGGTCCCCCCTTTTCAATATATGGTCTTCGTATTTAATATAGGGGTATTGCTCGATATTATGGTAAGGGTCCCCCCTTTTCAATATATGGTCTTCGTATTTAATATAGGGTTATTGCTCGATATTATGGTAAGGGTCCCCCCTTTTCAATATATGGTCTTCAATGTCAATGTTAATGTCAATGTTAATGTCAATGTTAATGTTAATGTCAATGTTAAAGTCAATGTTAATGTCAATGTCAATGTCAATGTTAATGTCAATGTTAATGTTAATGTTAATGTCAATGTTAAAGTCAATGTTAATGTCAATGTCAATGTTAATGTCAATGTTAATGTCAATGTTAATGTCAATGTTATTGTCAATGTTAATGTCAATGTTAATGTTAATGTCAATGTCAATGTTAATGTCAATGTTAATGTCAATGTTAATGTCAATGTTAATGTCAATGTTAATGTTAATGTCAATGCTAATGTTAATGTCAATGTTAATGTCAATGTTAATGTCAATGTTAATGTTAATGTCAATGTTAATGTTAATGTCAATGTTAATGTCAATGTTAATGTCAATGTCAATGTTAATGTCAATGTTAATGTCAATGTCAATGTTAATGTTAATGTCAATGTCAATGTTAATGTCAATGTTAATGTCAATGTTATTGTCCATGTTAATGTCAATGTTAATGTCAATGTCAATGTTAATGTTAATGTCAATGTCAATGTTAATGTTAATGTCAATGTCAATGTCAATGTTAATGTCCATGTTAATGTCCATGTTAATGTCAATGTTAATGTTAATGTTAATGTTAATGTCAATGTTAATGTCAATGCTAATGTCAATGTTAATGTTAATGTTAATGTCAATGTTAATGTCAATGCTAATGTCAATGTTAATGTTAATGTCAATGTTAATGTTAATGTCAATGTCAATGTTAATGTCAATGTTAATGTCAATGTTAATGTCAATGTCAATGTTAATGTTAATGTCAATGTCAATGTTAATGTTAATGTTAATGTCAATGTCAATGTCAATGTTAATGTCCATGTTAATGTCAATGTTAATGTTAATGTCAATGTTAATGTCAATGTCAATGTCAATGTCAATGTTAATGTCAATGTTAATGTCCATGTTAATGTCAATGTTAATGTTAATGTCAATGTCAATGTCAATGTTAATGTCAATGTTATTGTCAATGTTAATGTCAATGTTAATGTCAATGTTAATGTCCATGTTAATGTCCATGTTAATGTCAATGTTAATGTTAATGTCAATGTCAATGTTAATGTTAATGTCAATGTTAATGTTAATGTCAATGTTAATGTTAATGTTAATGTCAATGTTAATGTCAATGCTAATGTCAATGTTAATGTTAATGTCAATGTTAATGTTAATGTCAATGTCAATGTTAATGTCAATGTTAATGTCAATGTTAATGTCAATGTTATTGTCAATGTTAATGTCTATGTTAATGTCAATGTCAATGTTAATGTTAATGTCAATGTCAATGTTAATGTTAATGTCAATGTCAATGTCAATGTTAATGTCCATGTTAATGTCCATGTTAATGTCAATGTTAATGTTAATGTTAATGTTAATGTCAATGTTAATGTCAATGCTAATGTCAATGTTAATGTTAATGTCAATGTTAATGTTAATGTCAATGTCAATGTTAATGTCAATGTTAATGTCAATGTCAATGTCAATGTTAATGTCAATGTTATTGTCAATGTTAATGTCAATGTTAATGTCAATGTCAATGTTAATGTTAATGTCAATGTCAATGTTAATGTTAATGTTAATGTCAATGTCAATGTCAATGTTAATGTCCATGTTAATGTCCATGTTAATGTCAATGTTAATGGTAATGTCAATGTTAATGTCAATGTCAATGTTAATGTCAATGTTAATGTCAATGTTAATGTCAATGTCAATGTTAATGTCAATGTTAATGTTAATGTCAATGTTAATGTCAATGTTAGTATTGCTCGACATTATGGTAAGGGTCCCCCCTCTTCAATATATGGTCTTCGTATTTAATATAGGGGTATTGCTCGATATTATGGTAAGGGTCCCCCCTTTTCAATATATGGTCTTCGTATTTAATATAGGGGTATTGCTCGATATTATGGTAAGGGTCCCCCCTTTTCAATATATGGTCTTCGTATTTAATATAGGGTTATTGCTCGATATTATGGTAAGGGTCCCCCCTTTTCAATATATGGTCTTCGTATTTAATATAGGGGTATTGCTCGATATTATGGTAAGGGTCCCCCCTTTTCAATATATGGTCTTCGTATTTAATATAGGGGTATTGCTCGATATTATGGTAAGGGTCCCCCCTTTTCAATATATGGTCTTCCTATTTAATATAGGGGTATTACTCGATATTATGGTAAGGGTCCCCCCTTTTCAATATATGGTCTTCGTATTTAATATAGGGGTATTGCTCGATATTATGGTAAGGGTCCCCCCTTTTCAATATATGGTCTTCGTATTTAATATAGGGGTATTGCTCGATATTATGGTAAGGGTCCCCCCTTTTCAATATATGGTCTTCGTATTTAATATAGGGGTATTGCTCGATATTATGGTAAGGGTCCCCCCTTTTCAATATATGGTCTTCCTATTTAATATAGGGGTATTGCTCGATATTATGGTAAGGGTCCCCCCTTTTCAATATATGGTCTTCGTATTTAATATAGGGGTATTGCTCGATATTATGGTAAGGGTCCCCCCTTTTCAATATATGGTCTTCGTATTTAATATAGGGGTATTGCTCGATATTATGGTAAGGGTCCCCCCTTTTCAATATATGGTCTTCGTATTTAATATAGGGGTATTGCTCGATATTATGGTAAGGGTCCCCCCTTTTCAATATATGGTCTTCGTATTTAATATAGGGGTATTGCTCGATATTATGGTAAGGGTCCCCCCTTTTCAATATATGGTCTTCAATGTCAATGTTAATGTTAATGTCAATGTTAATATTAATGTTAATGTCAATGTTAATGTCAATGTTAATGTCAATGTTAATGTCAATGTTAATGTCCATGTTAATGTCAATGTTAATGTCAATGTTAATGTTAATGTCAATGTCAATGTCAATGTTAATGTCAATGTTAATGTCAATGTCAATGTTAATGTTAATGTTAATGTTAATGTCAATGTCAATGTTAATGTCAATGTCAAGGTTAATGTCAATGTTAATGTTAATGTCAATGTTAATGTCAATGTTAATGTTTATGTCAATGTTAATGTCAATGTTAATGTCAATTTTAATGTTAATGTTAATGTCAATGTTAATGTTAATGTCAATGTTAATGTTAATGTCAATGTTAATGTTAATGTCAATGTTAATGTCAATGTTAGTATAGCTCGATATTATGGTAAGGGTCCCCCCTTTTCAATATATGGTCTTCGTATGTAATATAGGGGTATTGCTCAATATTATGGTAAGGGTCCCCCCTTTTCAATATATGGTCTTCGTATTTAATATAGGGGTATTGCTCGATATTATGGTAAGGGTCCCCCCTTTTCAATATATGGTCTTCGTATTTAATATAGGGGTATTGCTCGATATTATGGTAAGGGTCCCCCCTTTTCAATATATGGTCTTCGTATTTAATATAGGGTTATTGCTCGATATTATGGTAAGGGTCCCCCCTTTTCAATATATGGTCTTCGTATTTAATATAGGGTTATTGCTCGATATTATGGTAAGGGTCCCCCCTTTTCAATATATGGTCTTCGTATTTAATATAGGGGTATTGCTCGATATTATGGTAAGGGTCCCCCCTTTTCAATATATGGTCTTCGTATTTAATATAGGGGTATTGCTCGATATTATGGTAAGGGTCCCCCCTTTTCAATATATGGTCTTCGTATTTAATAAAGGGGTATTGCTCGATATTATGGTAAGGGTCCCCCCTTTTCAATATATGGTCTTCGTATTTAATATAGGGGTATTGCTCGACATTATGGTAAGGGTCCCCCCTTTTCAATATATGGTCTTCGTATTTAATATAGGGGTATTGCTCGATATTATGGTAAGGGTCCCCCCTTTTCAATATATGGTCTTCGTATTTAATATAGGGGTATTGCTCGATATTATGGTAAGGGTCCCCCCTTTTCAATATATGGTCTTCGTATTTAATATAGGGTTATTGCTCGATATTATGGTAAGGGTCCCCCCTTTTCAATATATGGTCTTCGTATTTAATATAGGGGTATTGCTCGATATTATGGTAAGGGTCCCCCCTTTTCAATATATGGTCTTCGTATTTAATATAGGGGTATTGCTCGATATTATGGTAAGGGTCCCCCCTTTTCAATATATGGTCTTCGTATTTAATATAGGGGTATTGCTCGATATTATGGTAAGGGTCCCCCCTTTTCAATATATGGTCTTCGTATTTAATATAGGGGTATTGCTCGATATTATGGTAAGGGTCCCCCCTTTTCAATATATGGTCTTCGTATTTAATATAGGGTTATTGCTCGATATTATGGTAAGGGTCCCCCCTTTTCAATATATGGTCTTCGTATTTAATATAGGGTTATTGCTCGATATTATGGTAAGGGTCCCCCCTTTTCAATATATGGTCTTCGTATTTAATATAGGGGTATTGCTCGATATTATGGTAAGGGTCCCCCCTTTTCAATATATGGTCTTCGTATTTAATATAGGGGTATTGCTCGATATTATGGTAAGGGTCCCCCCTTTTCAATATATGGTCTTCGTATTTAATATAGGGGTATTGCTCGATATTATGGTAAGGGTCCCCCCTTTTCAATATATGGTCTTCGTATTTAATATAGGGGTATTGCTCGATATTATGGTAAGGGTCCCCCCTTTTCAATATATGGTCTTCAATGTCAATGTTAATGTTAATGTCAATGTTAATATCAATGTTAATGTCAATGTTAATGTCAATGTTAATGTCAATGTTAATGTCAATGTTAATGTCCATGTTAATGTCAATGTTAATGTCAATGTTAATGTTAATGTTAATGTCAATGTCAATGTCAATGTTAATGTCAATGTTAATGTCAATGTCAATGTTAATGTTAATGTTAATGTTAATGTTAATGTTAATGTCAATGTCAATGTTAATGTCAATGTCAAGGTTAATGTCAATGTTAATGTTAATGTCAATGTTAATGTCAATGTTAATGTTTATGTCAATGTTAATGTCAATGTTAATGTCAATTTTAATGTTAATGTTAATGTTAATGTTAATGTCAATGTTAATGTTAATGTCAATGTTAATGTTAATGTGAATGTTAATGTTAATGTCAATGTTAATGTCAATGTTAGTATAGCTCGATATTATGGTAAGGGTCCCCCCTTTTCAATATATGGTCTTCGTATTTAATATAGGGGTATTGCTCGATATTATGGTAAGGGTCCCCCCTTTTCAATATATGGTCTTCGTATTTAATATAGGGGTATTGCTCGATATTATGGTAAGGGTCCCCCCTTTTCAATATATGGTCTTCGTATTTAATATAGGGTTATTGCTCGATATTATGGTAAGGGTCCCCCCTTTTCAATATATGGTCTTCGTATTTAATATAGGGTTATTGCTCGATATTATGGTAAGGGTCCCCCCTTTTCAATATATGGTCTTCGTATTTAATATAGGGGTATTGCTCGATATTATGGTAAGGGTCCCCCCTTTTCAATATATGGTCTTCGTATTTAATATAGGGGTATTGCTCGATATTATGGTAAGGGTCCCCCCTTTTCAATATATGGTCTTCGTATTTAATATAGGGGTATTGCTCGATATTATGGTAAGGGTCCCCCCTTTTCAATATATGGTCTTCGTATTTAATATAGGGGTATTGCTCGATATTATGGTAAGGGTCCCCCCTTTTCAATATATGGTCTTCGTATTTAATATAGGGTTATTGCTCGATATTATGGTAAGGGTCCCCCCTTTTCAATATATGGGCTTCGTATTTAATATAGGGTTATTGCTCGATATTATGGTAAGGGTCCCCCCTTTTCAATATATGGTCTTCGTATTTAATATAGGGGTATTGCTCGATATTATGGTAAGGGTCCCCCCTTTTCAATATATGGTCTTCGTATTTAATATAGGGGTATTGCTCGATATTATGGTAAGGGTCCCCCCTTTTCAATATATGGTCTTCGTATTTAATATAGGGGTATTGCTCGATATTATGGTAAGGGTCCCCCCTTTTCAATATATGGTCTTCGTATTTAATATAGGGGTATTGCTCGATATTATGGTAAGGGTCCCCCCTTTTCAATATATGGTCTTCGTATTTAATATAGGGGTATTGCTCGATATTATGGTAAGGGTCCCCCCTTTTCAATATATGGTCTTCGTATTTAATATAGGGGTATTGCTCGATATTATGGTAAGGGTCCCCCCTTTTCAATATATGGTCTTCGTATTTAATATAGGGGTATTGCTCGATATTATGGTAAGGGTCCCCCCTTTTCAATATATGGTCTTCAATGTCAATGTTAATGTTAATGTCAATGTTAATGTCAATGTTAATGTCAATGTTAATGTCCATGTTAATGTCAATGTTAATGTCAATGTTAATGTCAATGTTAATGTTAATGTCAATGTTAATGTCAATGTCAATGTTAATGTCAATGTTAATGTCAATGTCAATGTTAATGTCAATGTTAATGTTAATGTTAATGTTAATGTTAATGTTAATGTTAATGTTAATGTTAATGTTAATGTCAATTTCAATGTCAATGTCAATGTCAATGTCAATGTTAATGTCAATGTTAATGTCAATGTCAATGTTAATGTCCATGTTAATGGCCATGTAAATGTACATGTTAATGTCAATGTTAATGTTAATGTCAATGTTAATGTCAATGTTAATGTTAATGTCAATGTTAATGTCAATGTCAATGTTAATGTCAATGTTAATGTCAATGTTAGTATTGCTCGATATTACGGTAAGGGTCCCCCCTCTTCAATATATGGTCTTCGTATTTAATATAGGGGTATTGCTCGATATTATGGTAAGGGTCCCCCCTTTTCAATATATGGTCTTCGTATTTAATATAGGGGTATTGCTCGATATTATGGTAAGGGTCCCCCCTTTTCAATATATGGTCTTCGTATTTAATATAGGGGTATTGCTCGATATTATGGTAAGGGTCCCCCTTTTCAATATATGGTCTTCGTATTTAATATAGGGGTATTGCTCGATATTATGGTAAGGGTCCCCCCTTTTCAATATATGGTCTTCGTATTTAATATAGGGTTATTGCTCGATATTATGGTAAGGGTCCCCCCTTTTCAATATATGGTCTTCGTATTTAATATAGGGTTAT
This sequence comes from Epicampocera succincta, assembly GCA_932526305.1. NCBI lineage: Eukaryota > Metazoa > Arthropoda > Insecta > Diptera > Tachinidae > Epicampocera > Epicampocera succincta. The sequence continues at coordinate 43,746,668 of OW052037.1, read as the reverse complement.
TGCTCGATATTATGGTAAGGGTCCCCCCTTTTCAATATATGGTCTTCGTATTTAATATAGGGGTATTGCTCGATATTATGGTAAGGGTCCCCCCTTTTCAATATATGGTCTTCGTATTTAATATAGGGGTATTGCTCGATATTATGGTAAGGGTCCCCCCTTTTCAATATATGGTCTTCGTATTTAATATAGGGGTATTGCTCGATATTATGGTAAGGGTCCCCCCTTTTCAATATATGGTCTTCGTATTTAATATAGGGGTATTGCTCGATATTATGGTAAGGGTCCCCCCTTTTCAATATATGGTCTTCAATGTCAATGTTAATGTTAATGTCAATGTTAATATCAATGTTAATGTCAATGTTAATGTCAATGTTAATGTCAATGTTAATGTCAATGTTAATGTCCATGTTAATGTCAATGTTAATGTCAATGTTAATGTTAATGTTAATGTCAATGTCAATGTCAATGTTAATGTCAATGTTAATGTCAATGTCAATGTTAATGTTAATGTTAATGTTAATGTTAATGTCAATGTCAATGTTAATGTCAATGTCAAGGTTAATGTCAATGTTAATGTTAATGTCAATGTTAATGTCAATGTTAATGTTTATGTCAATGTTAATGTCAATGTTAATGTCAATTTTAATGTTAATGTTAATGTTAATGTTAATGTCAATGTTAATGTTAATGTCAATGTTAATGTTAATGTGAATGTTAATGTTAATGTCAATGTTAATGTCAATGTTAGTATAGCTCGATATTATGGTAAGGGTCCCCCCTTTTCAATATATGGTCTTCGTATTTAATATAGGGGTATTGCTCGATATTATGGTAAGGGTCCCCCCTTTTCAATATATGGTCTTCGTATTTAATATAGGGGTATTGCTCGATATTATGGTAAGGGTCCCCCCTTTTCAATATATGGTCTTCGTATTTAATATAGGGGTATTGCTCGATATTATGGTAAGGGTCCCCCCTTTTCAATATATGGTCTTCGTATTTAATATAGGGTTATTGCTCGATATTATGGTAAGGGTCCCCCCTTTTCAATATATGGTCTTCGTATTTAATATAGGGTTATTGCTCGATATTATGGTAAGGGTCCCCCCTTTTCAATATATGGTCTTCGTATTTAATATAGGGGTATTGCTCGATATTATGGTAAGGGTCCCCCCTTTTCAATATATGGTCTTCGTATTTAATATAGGGGTATTGCTCGATATTATGGTAAGGGTCCCCCCTTTTCAATATATGGTCTTCGTATTTAATATAGGGGTATTGCTCGATATTATGGTAAGGGTCCCCCCTTTTCAATATATGGTCTTCGTATTTAATATAGGGGTATTGCTCGATATTATGGTAAGGGTCCCCCCTTTTCAATATATGGTCTTCGTATTTAATATAGGGTTATTGCTCGATATTATGGTAAGGGTCCCCCCTTTTCAATATATGGTCTTCGTATTTAATATAGGGTTATTGCTCGATATTATGGTAAGGGTCCCCCCTTTTCAATATATGGTCTTCGTATTTAATATAGGGGTATTGCTCGATATTATGGTAAGGGTCCCCCCTTTTCAATATATGGTCTTCGTATTTAATATAGGGGTATTGCTCGATATTATGGTAAGGGTCCCCCCTTTTCAATATATGGTCTTCGTATTTAATATAGGGGTATTGCTCGATATTATGGTAAGGGTCCCCCCTTTTCAATATATGGTCTTCGTATTTAATATAGGGGTATTGCTCGATATTATGGTAAGGGTCCCCCCTTTTCAATATATGGTCTTCGTATTTAATATAGGGGTATTGCTCGATATTATGGTAAGGGTCCCCCCTTTTCAATATATGGTCTTCGTATTTAATATAGGGGTATTGCTCGATATTATGGTAAGGGTCCCCCCTTTTCAATATATGGTCTTCGTATTTAATATAGGGGTATTGCTCGATATTATGGTAAGGGTCCCCCCTTTTCAATATATGGTCTTCGTATTTAATATAGGGTTATTGCTCGATATTATGGTAAGGGTCCCCCCTTTTCAATATATGGTCGTCGTATTTAATATAGGGGTATTGCTCGATATTATGGTAAGGGTCCCCCCTTTTCAATATATGGTCTTCGTATTTAATATAGGGGTATTGCTCGATATTATGGTAAGGGTCCCCCCTTTTCAATATATGGTCTTCAATGTCAATGTTAATGTTAATGTCAATGTTAATGTCAATGTTAATGTCAATGTTAATGTCCATGTTAATGTCAATGTTAATGTCAATGTTAATGTCAATGTTAATGTTAATGTCAATGTTAATGTCAATGTCAATGTTAATGTCAATGTTAATGTCAATGTCAATGTTAATGTCAATGTTAATGTTAATGTTAATGTTAATGTTAATGTTAATGTTAATGTTAATGTTAATGTTAATGTTAATGTTAATGTTAATGTCAATTTCAATGTCAATGTCAATGTCAATGTCAATGTTAATGTCAATGTTAATGTCAATGTCAATGTTAATGTCCATGTTAATGGCCATGTAAATGTACATGTTAATGTCAATGTTAATGTTAATGTCAATGTTAATGTCAATGTTAATGTTAATGTCAATGTTAATGTCAATGTCAATGTTAATGTCAATGTTAATGTCAATGTTAGTATTGCTCGATATTACGGTAAGGGTCCCCCCTTTTCAATATATGGTCTTCGTATTTAATATAGGGGTATTGCTCGATATTATGGTAAGGGTCCCCCCTTTTCAATATATGGTCTTCAATGTCAATGTTAATGTTAATGTCAATGTTAATGTCAATGTTAATGTCAATGTTAATGTCAATGTTAATGTCAATGTTAATGTCCATGTTAATGTCAATGTTAATGTCAATGTTAATGTCCATGTTAATGTCAATGTTAATGTCAATGTTAATGTCAATGTTAATGTTAATGTCAATGTTAATGTCAATGTCAATGTTAATGTCAATGTTAATGTCAATGTCAATGTTAATGTCAATGTTAATGTTAATGTTAATGTTAATGTTAATGTTAATGTCAATGTCAATGTTAATGTCAATGTCAATGTCAAGGTTAATGTCAATGTTAATGTCAATGTTAATGTTAATGTTAATGTTAATGTCAATGTTAATGTCAATGTTAATGTCAATGTTAATGTCAATGTTAATGTCCATGTTAATGTCAATGTTAATGTTAATGTCAATGTCAATGTCAATGTCAATGTTAATGTCAATGTTAATGTCAATGTCAATGTTAATGTTAATGTCAATGTCAATGTTAATGTTAATGTCAATGTCAATTTCAATGTCAATGTCAATGTCAATGTCAATGTCAATGTTAATGTCAATGTTAATGTCAATGTCAATGTTAATGTCCATGTTAATGGCCATGTAAATGTCCATGTTAATGTCAATGTTAATGTTAATGTCAATGTTAATGTCAATGTTAATGTCAATGTTAATGTTAATGTCAATGTTAATGTCAATGTCAATGTTAATGTCAATGTTAATGTCAATGTTAGTATTGCTCGATATTACGGTAAGGGTCCCCCCTTTTCAATATATGGTCTTCGTATTTAATATAGGGGTATTGCTCGATATTATGGTAAGGGTCCCCCCTTTTCAATATATGGTCTTCAATGTCAATGTTAATGTTAATGTCAATGTTAATGTCAATGTTAATGTCAATGTTAATGTTAATGTCAATGTTAATGTCAATGTCAATGTTAATGTCAATGTTAATGTCAATGTCAATGTTAATGTCAATGTTAATGTCAATGTCAATGTTAATCTCAATGTTAATGTTAATGGTAATGTCAATGTCAATGTCAATGTTAATGTCAATGTTAATGTCCATGTTAATGTCAATGTTAATGTTAATGTCAATGTCAATGTCAATGTTAATGTCAATGTTATTGTCAATGTTAATGTCAATGTTAATGTCAATGTCAATGTTAATGTTAATGTCAATGTCAATGTTAATGTTAATGTTAATGTTAATGTTAATGTTAATGTTAATGTTAATGTTAATGTCAATGTCAATGTCAATGTCAATGTTAATGTCCATGTTAATGTCCATGTTAATGTCAATGTTAATGTTAATGTCAATGCTAATGTCAATGTTAATGTTAATGTCAATGTTAATGTCAATGTTAATGTCAATGTTAATGTCAATGTTAATGTTAATGTTAATGTCAATGTTAATGTCAATGTTAATGTTAATGTCAATGTTAATGTCAATGTTAGTATTGCTCGACATTATGGTAAGGGTCCCCCCTTTTCAATATATGGTCTTCGTATTTAATATAGGGGTATTGCTCGATATTATGGTAAGGGTCCCCCCTTTTCAATATATGGTCTTCGTATTTAATATAGGGTTATTGCTCGATATTATGGTAAGGGTCCCCCCTTTTCAATATATGGTCTTCGTATTTAATATAGGGGTATTGCTCGATATTATGGTAAGGGTCCCCCCTTTTCAATATATGGTCTTCGTATTTAATATAGGGTTATTGCTCGATATTATGGTAAGGGTCCCCCCTTTTCAATATATGGTCTTCAATGTCAATGTTAATGTCAATGTTAATGTTAATGTTATTGTCAATGTTAATGTCAATGTTAATGTCAATGTCAATGTTAATGTTAATGTCAATGTCAATGTTAATGTTAATGTCAATGTCAATGTCAATGTTAATGTCCATGTTAATGTCCATGTTAATGTCAATGTTAATGTTAATGTCAATGCTAATGTCAATGTTAATGTTAATGTCAATGTTAATGCCAATGTTAATGTCAATGTTAATGTCAATGTTAATGTTAATGTTAATGTCAATGTTAATGTCAATGTCAATGTTAATGTCAATGTTAATGTCCATGTTAATGTCAATGTTAATGTTAATGTCAATGTCAATGTCAATGTTAATGTCAATGTTATTGTCAATGTTAATGTCAATGTTAATGTCAATGTCAATGTTAATGTTAATGTCAATGTCAATGTTAATGTTAATGTCAATGTCAATGTCAATGTTAATGTCCATGTTAATGTCCATGTTAATGTCAATGTTAATGTTAATGTCAATGCTAATGTCAATGTTAATGTTAATGTCAATGTTAATGCCAATGTTAATGTCAATGTTAATGTCAATGTTAATGTTAATGTTAATGTCAATGTTAATGTCAATGTTAATGTTAATGTCAATGTTAATGTCAATGTTAGTATTGCTCGACATTATGGTAAGGGTCCCCCCTTTTCAATATATGGTCTTCGTATTTAATATAGGGGTATTGCTCGATATTATGGTAAGGGTCCCCCCTTTTCAATATATGGTCTTCGTATTTAATATAGGGGTATTGCTCGATATTATGGTAAGGGTCCCCCCTTTTCAATATATGGTCTTCGTATTTAATATAGGGGTATTGCTCGATATTATGGTAAGGGTCCCCCCTTTTCAATATATGGTCTTCGTATTTAATATAGGGTTATTGCTCGATATTATGGTAAGGGTCCCCCCTTTTCAATATATGGTCTTCAATGTCAATGTTAATGTCAATGTTAATGTCAATGTTAATGTTAATGTTAATGTCAATGTTAAAGTCAATGTTAATGTCAATGTCAATGTCAATGTTAATGTCAATGTTAATGTTAATGTTAATGTTAATGTCAATGTTAAAGTCAATGTTAATGTCAATGTCAATGTTAATGTCAATGTTAATGTCAATGTTAATGTCAATGTTATTGTCAATGTTAATGTCAATGTTAATGTTAATGTCAATGTCAATGTTAATGTCAATGTTAATGTCAATGTCAATGTTAATGTCAATGTCAATGTTAATGTTAATGTCAATGCTAATGTTAATGTCAATGTTAATGTCAATGTTAATGTCAATGTTAATGTTAATGTCAATGTTAATGTTAATGTCAATGTTAATGTCAATGTTAATGTCAATGTCAATGTTAATGTCAATGTTAATGTCAATGTCAATGTTAATGTTAATGTCAATGTCAATGTTAATGTCAATGTTAATGTCAATGTTAATGTCAATGTTATTGTCCATGTTAAAGTCAATGTTAATGTCAATGTCAATGTCAATGTTAATGTCAATGTTAATGTTAATGTTAATGTTAATGTCAATGTTAAAGTCAATGTTAATGTCAATGTCAATGTTAATGTCAATGTTAATGTCAATGTTAATGTCAATGTTATTGTCAATGTTAATGTCAATGTTAATGTTAATGTCAATGTCAATGTTAATGTCAATGTTAATGTCAATGTCAATGTTAATGTCAATGTCAATGTTAATGTTAATGTCAATGCTAATGTTAATGTCAATGTTAATGTCAATGTTAATGTCAATGTTAATGTTAATGTCAATGTTAATGTTAATGTCAATGTTAATGTCAATGTTAATGTCAATGTCAATGTTAATGTCAATGTTAATGTCAATGTCAATGTTAATGTTAATGTCAATGTCAATGTTAATGTCAATGTTAATGTCAATGTTAATGTCAATGTTATTGTCCATGTTAATGTCAATGTTAATGTCAATGTCAATGTTAATGTTAATGTCAATGTCAATGTTAATGTTAATGTTAATGTCAATGTCAATGTCAATGTCAATGTTAATGTCCATGTTAATGTCCATGTTAATGTCAATGTTAATGTTAATGTTAATGTTAATGTCAATGTTAATGTCAATGCTAATGTCAATGTTAATGTTAATGTCAATGTTAATGTCAATGCTAATGTCAATGTTAATGTTAATGTCAATGTTAATGTTAATGTCAATGTCAATGTTAATGTCAATGTTAATGTCAATGTTAATGTTAATGTTAATGTCAATGTCAATGTCAATGTTAATGTCCATGTTAATGTCCATGTTAATGTCCATGTTAATGTCCATGTTAATGTCAATGTTAATGTTAATGTCAATGTTAATGTCAATGTCAATGTCAATGTCAATGTTAATGTCAATGTTAATGTCCATGTTAATGTCAATGTTAATGTTAATGTCAATGTCAATGTCAATGTTAATGTCAATGTTATTGTCAATGTTAATGTCAATGTTAATGTCAATGTTAATGTCCATGTTAATGTCCATGTTAATGTCAATGTTAATGTTAATGTCAATGTCAATGTTAATGTTAATGTCAATGTTAATGTTAATGTCAATGTTATTGTTAATGTTAATGTTAATGTCAATGTTAATGTCAATGCTAATGTTAATGTCAATGTCAATGTTAATGTTAATGTCAATGTTAATGTTAATGTCAATGTTAATGTTAATGTTAATGTCAATGTTAATGTCAATGTTAATGTCAATGTTAATGTTAATGTCAATGTCAATGTTAATGTCAATGTCAATGTTAATGTCAATGTTAATGTCAATGTTAATGTCAATGTTAATGTCAATGTTATTGTCAATGTTAATGTCTATGTTAATGTCAATGTCAATGTTAATGTTAATGTCAATGTCAATGTCAATGTTAATGTTAATGTCAATGTCAATGTCAATGTTAATGTCCATGTTAATGTCCATGTTAATGTCAATGTTAATGTTAATGTTAATGTTAATGTCAATGTTAATGTCAATGCTAATGTCAATGTTAATGTTAATGTCAATGTTAATGTTAATGTCAATGTCAATGTTAATGTCAATGTTAATGTCAATGTCAATGTCAATGTTAATGTCAATGTTATTGTCAATGTTAATGTCAATGTTAATGTCAATGTCAATGTTAATGTTAATGTCAATGTCAATGTTAATGTTAATGTCAATGTCAATGTCAATGTTAATGTCCATGTTAATGTCCATGTTAATGTCAATGTTAATGGTAATGTCAATGTTAATGTCAATGTCAATGTTAATGTCAATGTTAATGTCAATGTTAATGTCAATGTCAATGTTAATGTCAATGTTAATGTTAATGTCAATGTTAATGTCAATGTTAGTATTGCTCGACATTATGGTAAGGGTCCCCCCTCTTCAATATATGGTCTTCGTATTTAATATAGGGGTATTGCTCGATATTATGGTAAGGGTCCCCCCTTTTCAATATATGGTCTTCGTATTTAATATAGGGGTATTGCTCGATATTATGGTAAGGGTCCCCCCTTTTCAATATATGGTCTTCGTATTTAATATAGGGTTATTGCTCGATATTATGGTAAGGGTCCCCCCTTTTCAATATATGGTCTTCGTATTTAATATAGGGGTATTGCTCGATATTATGGTAAGGGTCCCCCCTTTTCAATATATGGTCTTCGTATTTAATATAGGGGTATTGCTCGATATTATGGTAAGGGTCCCCCTTTTCAATATATGGTCTTCCTATTTAATATAGGGGTATTGCTCGATATTATGGTAAGGGTCCCCCCTTTTCAATATATGGTCTTCGTATTTAATATAGGGGTATTGCTCGATATTATGGTAAGGGTCCCCCCTTTTCAATATATGGTCTTCGTATTTAATATAGGGGTATTGCTCGATATTATGGTAAGGGTCCCCCCTTTTCAATATATGGTCTTCGTATTTAATATAGGGGTATTGCTCGATATTATGGTAAGGGTCCCCCCTTTTCAATATATGGTCTTCCTATTTAATATAGGGGTATTGCTCGATATTATGGTAAGGGTCCCCCCTTTTCAATATATGGTCTTCGTATTTAATATAGGGGTATTGCTCGATATTATGGTAAGGGTCCCCCCTTTTCAATATATGGTCTTCGTATTTAATATAGGGGTATTGCTCGATATTATGGTAAGGGTCCCCCCTTTTCAATATATGGTCTTCGTATTTAATATAGGGGTATTGCTCGATATTATGGTAAGGGTCCCCCCTTTTCAATATATGGTCTTCGTATTTAATATAGGGGTATTGCTCGATATTATGGTAAGGGTCCCCCCTTTTCAATATATGGTCTTCGTATTTAATATAGGGGTATTGCTCGATATTATGGTAAGGGTCCCCCCTTTTCAATATATGGTCTTCAATGTCAATGTTAATGTTAATGTCAATGTTAATATTAATGTTAATGTCAATGTTAATGTCAATGTTAATGTCAATGTTAATGTCAATGTTAATGTCAATGTTAATGTCCATGTTAATGTCAATGTTAATGTCAATGTTAATGTTAATGTCAATGTCAATGTCAATGTTAATGTCAATGTTAATGTCAATGTCAATGTTAATGTTAATGTTAATGTTAATGTCAATGTCAATGTTAATGTCAATGTCAAGGTTAATGTCAATGTTAATGTTAATGTCAATGTTAATGTCAATGTTAATGTTTATGTCAATGTTAATGTCAATGTTAATGTCAATTTTAATGTTAATGTTAATGTCAATGTTAATGTTAATGTCAATGTTAATGTTAATGTCAATGTTAATGTTAATGTTAATGTCAATGTTAATGTCAATGTTAGTATAGCTCGATATTATGGTAAGGGTCCCCCCTTTTCAATATATGGTCTTCGTATTTAATATAGGGGTATTGCTCAATATTATGGTAAGGGTCCCCCCTTTTCAATATATGGTCTTCGTATTTAATATAGCGGTATTGCTCGATATTATGGTAAGGGTCCCCCCTTTTCAATATATGGTCTTCGTATTTAATATAGGGGTATTGCTCGATATTATGGTAAGGGTCCCCCCTTTTCAATATATGGTCTTCGTATTTAATATAGGGTTATTGCTCGATATTATGGTAAGGGTCCCCCCTTTTCAATATATGGTCTTCGTATTTAATATAGGGTTATTGCTCGATATTATGGTAAGGGTCCCCCCTTTTCAATATATGGTCTTCGTATTTAATATAGGGGTATTGCTCGATATTATGGTAAGGGTCCCCCCTTTTCAATATATGGTCTTCGTATTTAATATAGGGGTATTGCTCGATATTATGGTAAGGGTCCCCCCTTTTCAATATATGGTCTTCGTATTTAATAAAGGGGTATTGCTCGATATTATGGTAAGGGTCCCCCCTCTTCAATATATGGTCTTCGTATTTAATATAGGGGTATTGCTCGACATTATGGTAAGGGTCCCCCCTTTTCAATATATGGTCTTCGTATTTAATATAGGGGTATTGCTCGATATTATGGTAAGGGTCCCCCCTTTTCAATATATGGTCTTCGTATTTAATATAGGGGTATTGCTCGATATTATGGTAAGGGTCCCCCCTTTTCAATATATGGTCTTCGTATTTAATATAGGGTTATTGCTCGATATTATGGTAAGGGTCCCCCCTTTTCAATATATGGTCTTCGTATTTAATATAGGGGTATTGCTCGATATTATGGTAAGGGTCCCCCCTTTTCAATATATGGTCTTCGTATTTAATATAGGGGTATTGCTCGATATTATGGTAAGGGTCCCCCCTTTTCAATATATGGTCTTCGTATTTAATATAGGGGTATTGCTCGATATTATGGTAAGGGTCCCCCCTTTTCAATATATGGTCTTCGTATTTAATATAGGGGTATTGCTCGATATTATGGTAAGGGTCCCCCCTTTTCAATATATGGTCTTCGTATTTAATATAGGGTTATTGCTCGATATTATGGTAAGGGTCCCCCCTTTTCAATATATGGTCTTCGTATTTAATATAGGGTTATTGCTCGATATTATGGTAAGGGTCCCCCCTTTTCAATATATGGTCTTCGTATTTAATATAGGGGTATTGCTCGATATTATGGTAAGGGTCCCCCCTTTTCAATATATGGTCTTCGTATTTAATATAGGGGTATTGCTCGATATTATGGTAAGGGTCCTCCCTTTTCAATATATGGTCTTCGTATTTAATATAGGGGTATTGCTCGATATTATGGTAAGGGTCCCCCCTTTTCAATATATGGTCTTCGTATTTAATATAGGGGTATTGCTCGATATTATGGTAAGGGTCCCCCCTTTTCAATATATGGTCTTCAATGTCAATGTTAATGTTAATGTCAATGTTAATATCAATGTTAATGTCAATGTTAATGTCAATGTTAATGTCAATGTTAATGTCAATGTTAATGTCCATGTTAATGTCAATGTTAATGTCAATGTTAATGTTAATGTCAATGTCAATGTCAATGTTAATGTCAATGTTAATGTCAATGTCAATGTTAATGTTAATGTTAATGTTAATGTTAATGTCAATGTCAATGTTAATGTCAATGTCAAGGTTAATGTCAATGTTAATGTTAATGTCAATGTTAATGTCAATGTTAATGTTTATGTCAATGTTAATGTCAATGTTAATGTCAATTTTAATGTTAATGTTAATGTTAATGTCAATGTTAATGTTAATGTCAATGTTAATGTTAATGTGAATGTTAATGTTAATGTCAATGTTAATGTCAATGTTAGTATAGCCCGATATTATGGTAAGGGTCCCCCCTTTTCAATATATGGTCTTCGTATTTAATATAGGGGTATTGCTCGATATTATGGTAAGGGTCCCCCCTTTTCAATATATGGTCTTCGTATTTAATATAGGGGTATTGCTCGATATTATGGTAAGGGTCCCCCCTTTTCAATATATGGTCTTCGTATTTAATATAGGGGTATTGCTCGATATTATGGTAAGGGTCCCCCCTTTTCAATATATGGTCTTCGTATTTAATATAGGGTTATTGCTCGATATTATGGTAAGGGTCCCCCCTTTTCAATATATGGTCTTCGTATTTAATATAGGGTTATTGCTCGATATTATGGTAAGGGTCCCCCCTTTTCAATATATGGTCTTCGTATTTAATATAGGGGTATTGCTCGATATTATGGTAAGGGTCCCCCCTTTTCAATATATGGTCTTCGTATTTAATATAGGGGTATTGCTCGATATTATGGTAAGGGTCCCCCCTTTTCAATATATGGTCTTCGTATTTAATATAGGGGTATTGCTCGATATTATGGTAAGGGTCCCCCCTTTTCAATATATGGTCTTCGTATTTAATATAGGGGTATTGCTCGATATTATGGTAAGGGTCCCCCCTTTTCAATATATGGTCTTCGTATTTAATATAGGGTTATTGCTCGATATTATGGTAAGGGTCCCCCCTTTTCAATATATGGTCTTCGTATTTAATATAGGGTTATTGCTCGATATTATGGTAAGGGTCCCCCCTTTTCAATATATGGTCTTCGTATTTAATATAGGGGTATTGCTCGATATTATGGTAAGGGTCCCCCTTTTCAATATATGGTCTTCGTATTTAATATAGGGGTATTGCTCGATATTATGGTAAGGGTCCCCCCTTTTCAATATATGGTCTTCGTATTTAATATAGGGGTATTGCTCGATATTATGGTAAGGGTCCCCCCTTTTCAATATATGGTCTTCGTATTTAATATAGGGGTATTGCTCGATATTATGGTAAGGGTCCCCCCTTTTCAATATATGGTCTTCGTATTTAATATAGGGGTATTGCTCGATATTATGGTAAGGGTCCCCCCTTTTCAATATATGGTCTTCGTATTTAATATAGGGGTATTGCTCGATATTATGGTAAGGGTCCCCCCTTTTCAATATATGGTCTTCGTATTTAATATAGGGGTATTGCTCGATATTATGGTAAGGGTCCCCCCTTTTCAATATATGGTCTTCGTATTTAATATAGGGTTATTGCTCGATATTATGGTAAGGGTCCCCCCTTTTCAATATATGGTCGTCGTATTTAATATAGGGGTATTGCTCGATATTATGGTAAGGGTCCCCCCTTTTCAATATATGGTCTTCGTATTTAATATAGGGGTATTGCTCGATATTATGGTAAGGGTCCCCCCTTTTCAATATATGGTCTTCAATGTCAATGTTAATGTTAATGTCAATGTTAATGTCAATGTTAATGTCAATGTTAATGTCCATGTTAATGTCAATGTTAATGTCAATGTTAATGTCAATGTTAATGTTAATGTCAATGTTAATGTCAATGTCAATGTTAATGTCAATGTTAATGTCAATGTTAATGTCAATGTTAATGTTAATGTTAATGTTAATGTTAATGTTAATGTTAATGTTAATGTTAATGTCAATGTCAATGTCAATGTCAATGTCAATGTCAATGTTAATGTCAATGTTAATGTCAATGTCAATGTTAATGTCCATGTTAATGGCCATGTAAATGTACATGTTAATGTCAATGTTAATGTTAATGTCAATGTTAATGTCAATGTTAATGTTAATGTCAATGTTAATGTCAATGTCAATGTTAATGTCAATGTTAATGTCAATGTTAGTATTGCTCGATATTACGGTAAGGGTCCCCCCTTTTCAATATATGGTCTTCGTATTTAATATAGGGGTATTGCTCGATATTATGGTAAGGGTCCCCCCTTTTCAATATATGGTCTTCAATGTCAATGTTAATGTTAATGTCAATGTTAATGTCAATGTTAATGTCAATGTTAATGTCAATGTTAATGTCAATGTTAATGTCCATGTTAATGTCAATGTTAATGTCCATGTTAATGTCAATGTTAATGTCAATGTTAATGTCAATGTTAATGTTAATGTCAATGTTAATGTCAATGTCAATGTTAATGTCAATGTTAATGTCAATGTCAATGTTAATGTCAATGTTAATGTTAATGTTAATGTTAATGTTAATGTTAATGTCAATGTCAATGTTAATGTCAATGTCAAGGTTAATGTCAATGTTAATGTCAATGTTAATGTTAATGTTAATGTTAATGTCAATGTTAATGTCAATGTTAATGTCAATGTTAATGTCAATGTTAATGTCCATGTTAATGTCAATGTTAATGTTAATGTCAATGTCAATGTCAATGTCAATGTTAATGTCAATGTTAATGTCAATGTCAATGTTAATGTTAATGTCAATGTCAATGTTAATGTTAATGTCAATGTCAATTTCAATGTCAATGTCAATGTCAATGTCAATGTCAATGTCAATGTCAATGTCAATGTTAATGTCAATGTTAATGTCAATGTCAATGTTAATGTCCATGTTAATGGCCATGTAAATGTCCATGTTAATGTCAATGTTAATGTTAATGTCAATGTTAATGTCAATGTTAATGTCAATGTTAATGTTAATGTCAATGTTAATGTCAATGTCAATGTTAATGTCAATGTTAATGTCAATGTTAGTATTGCTCGATATTACGGTAAGGGTCCCCCCTTTTCAATATATGGTCTTCGTATTTAATATAGGGGTATTGCTCGATATTATGGTAAGGGTCCCCCCTTTTCAATATATGGTCTTCAATGTCAATGTTAATGTTAATGTCAATGTTAATGTCAATGTTAATGTCAATGTTAATGTTAATGTCAATGTTAATGTCAATGTCAATGTTAATGTCAATGTTAATGTCAATGTCAATGTTAATGTCAATGTTAATGTCAATGTCAATGTTAATCTCAATGTTAATGTTAATGGTAATGTCAATGTCAATGTCAATGTTAATGTCAATGTTAATGTCCATGTTAATGTCAATGTTAATGTTAATGTCAATGTCAATGTCAATGTTAATGTCAATGTTATTGTCAATGTTAATGTCAATGTTAATGTCAATGTCAATGTTAATGTTAATGTCAATGTCAATGTTAATGTTAATGTTAATGTTAATGTTAATGTTAATGTTAATGTTAATGTTAATGTTAATGTCAATGTCAATGTCAATGTCAATGTTAATGTCCATGTTAATGTTAATGTCAATGCTAATGTCAATGTTAATGTTAATGTCAATGTTAATGTCAATGTTAATGTCAATGTTAATGTTAATGTTAATGTCAATGTTAATGTCAATGTTAATGTTAATGTCAATGTTAATGTCAATGTTAGTATTGCTCGACATTATGGTAAGGGTCCCCCCTTTTCAATATATGGTCTTCGTATTTAATATAGGGGTATTGCTCGATATTATGGTAAGGGTCCCCCCTTTTCAATATATGGTCTTCGTATTTAATATAGGGTTATTGCTCGATATTATGGTAAGGGTCCCCCCTTTTCAATATATGGTCTTCGTATTTAATATAGGGGTATTGCTCGATATTATGGTAAGGGTCCCCCCTGTTCAATATATGGTCTTCGTATTTAATATAGGGTTATTGCTCGATATTATGGTAAGGGTCCCCCCTTTTCAATATATGGTCTTCAATGTCAATGTTAATGTCAATGTTAATGTCAATGTTAATGTTAATGTTAATGTCAATGTTAAAGTCAATGTTAATGTCAATGTCAATGTTAATGTCAATGTTAATGTCAATGTTAATGTCAATGTTATTGTCAATGTTAATGTCAATGTCAATGTTAATGTCAATGTCAATGTTAATGTCAATGTTAATGTCAATGTTAATGTCAATGTTAATGTCAATGTTAATGTTAATGTCAATGTTAATGTCAATGTTAATGTCAATGTTAATGTTAATGTCAATGTTAATGTCAATGTTAATGTCAATGTTAATGTCAATGCTAATGTCAATGTCAATGTTAATGTCAATGTTAATGTTAATGTCAATGTTAATGTCAATGTTAGTATTGCTCGATATTATGGTAAGGGTCCCCCCTTTTAAATATATGGTCTTCGTATTTAATATAGGGGTATTGCTCGATATTATGGTAAGGGTCCCCCCTTTTCAATATATGGTCTTCGTATTTAATATAGGGGTATTGCTCGATATTATGGTAAGGGTCCCCCCTTTTCAATATATGGTCTTCGTATTTAATATAGGGGTATTGCTCGATATTATGGTAAGGGTCCCCCCTTTTCAATATATGGTCTTCGTATTTAATATAGGGTTATTGCTCGATATTATGATAAGGGTCCCCCTTTTCAATATATGGTCTTCAATGTCAATGTGAATGTTAATGTTAATGTCAATGTTAATGTCAATGTCAATGTTAATGTCAATGTTAATGTCAATGTTAATGTCAATGTCAATGTCAATGTTAATGTCAATGTTAATGTCAAGGTTAATGTCAATGTTAATGTTAATGTCAATGTCAATGTTAATGTTAATGTCAATGTCAATGTTAATGTCAATGTTAATGTTAATGTAAATGTTAATGTCAATGTTAATGTCAATGTCAATGTTAATGTTAATGTTAATGTCAATGTCAATGTCAATGTCAATGTTATTGTCAATGTCAATGTCAATGTTAATGTCAATGTTAATGTCAATGTTAATGTCAATGTCAATGTCAATGTTAATGTCCATGTCAATGTCAATGTTAGTATTGCTCGACATTATGGTAAGGGTCCCCCCTTTTCAATATATGGTCTTCGTATTTAATATAGGGGTATTGCTCGATATTATGGTAAGGGTCCCCCCTTTTCAATATATGGTCTTCGTATTTAATATAGGGTTATTGCTCGATATTATGGTAAGGGTCCCCCCTTTTCAATATATGGTCTTCGTATTTAATATAGGGGTATTGCTCGATATTATGGTAAGGGTCCCCCCTTTTCAATATATGGTCTTCGTATTTAATATAGGGTTATTGCTCGATATTATGGTAAGGGTCCCCCCTTTTCAATATATGGTCTTCAATGTCAATGTTATTGTCAATGTTAATGTCAATGTTAATGTTAATGTTAATGTCAATGTTAAAGTCAATGTTAATGTCAATGTCAATGTTAATGTCAATGTTAATGTCAATGTTAATGTCAATGTTATTGTCAATGTTAATGTCAATGTCAATGTTAATGTCAATGTCAATGTTAATGTCAATGTTAATGTCAATGTTAATGTCAATGTTAATGTCAATGTTAATGTTAATGTCAATGTTAATGTCAATGTTAATGTCAATGTTAATGTTAATGTCAATGTTAATGTCAATGTTAATGTCAATGTTAATGTCAATGTTAATGTCAATGTCAATGTTAATGTCAATGTTAATGTTAATGTCAATGTTAATGTCAATGTTAGTATTGCTCGATATTATGGTAAGGGTCCCCCCTTTTCAATATATGGTCTTCGTATTTAATATAGGGGTATTGCTCGATATTATGGTAAGGGTCCCCCCTTTTCAATATATGGTCTTCGTATTTAATATAGGGGTATTGCTCGATATTATGGTAAGGGTCCCCCCTTTTCAATATATGGTCTTCATATTTAATATAGGGGTATTGCTCGATATTATGGTAAGGGTCCCCCCTTTTAAATATATGGTCTTCGTATTTAATATAGGGGTATTGCTCGATATTATGGTAAGGGTCCCCCCTTTTCAATATATGGTCTTCGTATTTAATATAGGGGTATTGCTCGATATTATGGTAAGGGTCCCCCCTTTTCAATATATGGTCTTCGTATTTAATATAGGGTTATTGCTCGATATTATGATAAGGGTCCCCCTTTTCAATATATGGTCTTCAATGTCAATGTGAATGTTAATGTTAATGTCAATGTTAATGTCAATGTCAATGTTAATGTCAATGTTAATGTCAATGTTAATGTCAATGTCAATGTCAATGTTAATGTCAATGTTAATGTCAAGGTTAATGTCAATGTTAATGTTAATGTCAATGTCAATGTCAATGTTAATGTTAATGTCAATGTCAATGTTAATGTCAATGTTAATGTTAATGTAAATGTTAATGTCAATGTTAATGTCAATGTCAATGTCAATGTTAATGTTAATGTTAATGTTAATGTCAATGTCAATGTCAATGTCAATGTTATTGTCAATGTCAATGTCAATGTTAATGTCAATGTCAATGTCAATGTTAATGTCAATGTTATTGTCAATGTTAATGTCAATGTTAATGTCAATGTCAATGTTAATGTTAATGTCAATGTCAATGTTAATGTTAATGTTAATGTTAATGTCAATGTCAATGTCAATGTCAATGTTAATGTCCATGTTAATGTCCATGTTAATGTCAATGTTAATGTTAATGTCAATGCTAATGTCAATGTTAATGTTAATGTCAATGTTAATGCCAATGTTAATGTCAATGTTAATGTCAATGTTAATGTTAATGTTAATGTCAATGTTAATGTCAATGTTAATGTCAATGTTAATGTTAATGTCAATGTTAATGTCAATGTTAGTATGGCTCGACATTATGGTAAGGGTCCCCCCTTTTCAATATATGGTCTTCGTATTTAATATAGGGGTATTGCTCGATATTATGGTAAGGGTCCCCCCTTTTCAATATATGGTCTTCGTATTTAATATAGGGGTATTGCTCGATATTATGGTAAGGGTCCCCCCTTTTCAATATATGGTCTTCGTATTTAATATAGGGGTATTGCTCGATATTATGGTAAGGGTCCCCCCTTTTCAATATATGGTCTTCGTATTTAATATAGGGTTATTGCTCGATATTATGGTAAGGGTCCCCCCTTTTCAATATATGGTCTTCAATGTCAATGTTAATGTCAATGTTAATGTCAATGTTAATGTTAATGTTAATGTCAATGTTAAAGTCAATGTTAATGGTAATGTCAATGTTAATGTCAATGTTAATGTCAATGTTAATGTCAATGTTAATGTCAATGTTATTGTCAATGTTAATGTTAATGTCAATGTTAATGTCAATGTCAATGTTAATGTCAATGTTAATGTCAATGTTAATGTCAATGTTAATGTCAATGTTAATGTTAATGTCAATGTTAATGTCAATGTTAATGTCAATGTTAATGTTAATGTCAATGTTAATGTCAATGTCAATGTTAATGTCAATGTTAATGTCAATGTTAATGTCAATGTCAATGTTAATGTCAATGTTAATGTTAATGTCAATGTTAATGTCAATGTTAGTATTGCTCGATATTATGGTAAGGGTCCCCCCTTTTCAATATATGATCTTCGTATTTAATATAGGGGTATTGCTCGATATTATGGTAAGGGTCCCCCCTTTTCAATATATGGTCTTCGTATTTAATATAGGGGTATTGCTCGATATTATGGTAAGGGTCCCCCCTTTTAAATATATGGTCTTCGTATTTAATATAGGGGTATTGCTCGATATTATGGTAAGGGTCCCCCCTTTTCAATATATGGTCTTCGTATTTAATATAGGGGTATTGCTCGATATTATGGTAAGGGTCCCCCCTTTTCAATATATGGTCTTCGTATTTAATATAGGGGTATTGCTCGATATTATGGTAAGGGTCCCCCTTTTCAATATATGGTCTTCGTATTTAATATAGGGTTATTGCTCGATATTATGGTAAGGGTCCCCCCTTTTCAATATATGGTCTTCGTATTTAATATAGGGGTATTGCTCGATATTATGGTAAGGGTCCCCCCTTTTCAATATATGGTCTTCGTATTTAATATAGGGTTATTGCTCGATATTATGGTAAGGGTCCCCCCTTTTCAATATATGGTCTTCAATGTCAATGTTAATGTTAATGTCAATGTTAAAGTCAATGTTAATGTCAATGTCAATGTTAATGTCAATGTTAATGTCAATGTCAATGTCAATGTTAATGTCAATGTTAATGTCAAGGTTAATGTCAATGTTAATGTTAATGTCAATGTCAATGTTAATGTTAATGTCAATGTCAATGTTAATGTCAATGTTAATGTTAATGTAAATGTTAATGTCAATGTTAATGTCAATGTCAATGTCAATGTTAATGTTAATGTTAATGTCAATGTCAATGTCAATGTCAATGTTATTGTCAATGTCAATGTCAATGTTAATGTCAATGTTAATGTCAATGTTAATGTCAATGTCAATGTCAATGTTAATGTCCATGTCAATGTCAATGTTAATGTCAATGTTAATGTCAATGTTAATGTCAGTGTCAATGTTAATGTTAATGTCAATGTCAATGTCAATGGTAATGTCCATTTTAATGTCAATGTTAATGTTAATGTCAATGTTAATGTCAATGTTAATGTCAATGTTAATGTCAATGTTAATGTTAATGTCAATGTTAATGTCAATATCAATGTTAATGTCAATGTTAATGTCAATGTCAATGTTAATGTCAATGTTAATGGCAATGTCAATGTTAATGTCAATGTTAATGTTAATGTTAATGGTAATGTCAATGTCAATGTCAATGTTAATGTCAATGTTAATGTCCATGTTAATGTCAATGTTAATGTTAATGTCAATGTCAATGTCAATGTTAATGTCAATGTTATTGTCAATGTTAATGTCAATGTTAATGTCAATGTCAATGTTAATGTTAATGTCAATGTCAATGTTAATGTTAATGTCAATGTCAATGTCAATGTCAATGTCAATGTCAATGTCAATGTTAATGTCCATGTTAATGTCCATGTTAATGTCAATGTTAATGTTAATGTCAATGCTAATGTCAATGTTAATGTTAATGTCAATGTTAATGCCAATGTTAATGTCAATGTTAATGTCAATGTTAATGTTAATGTTAATGTCAATGTTAATGTCAATGTTAATGTCAATGTTAATGTTAATGTCAATGTTAATGTCAATGTTAGTATTGCTCGACATTATGGTAAGGGTCCCCCCTTTTCAATATATGGTCTTCGTATTTAATATAGGGGTATTGCTCGATATTATGGTAAGGGTCCCCCCTTTTCAATATATGGTCTTCGTATTTAATATAGGGGTATTGCTCGATATTATGGTAAGGGTCCCCCCTTTTCAATATATGGTCTTCGTATTTAATATAGGGGTATTGCTCGATATTATGGTAAGGGTCCCCCCTTTTCAATATATGGTCTTCGTATTTAATATAGGGTTATTGCTCGATATTATGGTAAGGGTCCCCCCTTTTCAATATATGGTCTTCAATGTCAATGTTAATGTCAATGTTAATGTCAATGTTAATGTTAATGTTAATGTCAATGTTAAAGTCAATGTTAATGGTAATGTCAATGTTAATGTCAATGTTAATGTCAATGTTAATGTCAATGTTATTGTCAATGTTAATGTTAATGTCAATGTTAATGTCAATGTCAATGTTAATGTCAATGTTAATGTCAATGTTAATGTCAATGTTAATGTCAATGTTAATGTTAATGTCAATGTTAATGTCAATGTTAATGTCAATGTTAATGTTAATGTCAATGTTAATGTCAATGTCAATGTTAATGTCAATGTTAATGTCAATGTTAATGTCAATGTCAATGTTAATGTCAATGTTAATGTTAATGTCAATGTTAATGTCAATGTTAGTATTGCTCGATATTATGGTAAGGGTCCCCCCTTTTCAATATATGATCTTCGTATTTAATATAGGGGTATTGCTCGATATTATGGTAAGGGTCCCCCCTTTTCAATATATGGTCTTCGTATTTAATATAGGGGTATTGCTCGATATTATGGTAAGGGTCCCCCCTTTTAAATATATGGTCTTCGTATTTAATATAGGGGTATTGCTCGATATTATGGTAAGGGTCCCCCCTTTTCAATATATGGTCTTCGTATTTAATATAGGGGTATTGCTCGATATTATGGTAAGGGTCCCCCCTTTTCAATATATGGTCTTCAATGTCAATGTTAATGTCAATGTTAATGTCAATGTTAATGTTAATGTTAATGTCAATGTTAAAGTCAATGTTAATGTCAATGTCAATGTTAATGTCAATGTTAATGTCAATGTTAATGTCAATGTTATTGTCAATGTTAATGTCAATGTCAATGTTAATGTCAATGTCAATGTTAATGTCAATGTTAATGTCAATGTTAATGTCAATGTTAATGTCAATGTTAATGTTAATGTCAATGTTAATGTCAATGTTAATGTCAATGTTAATGTTAATGTCAATGTTAATGTCAATGTTAATGTCAATGTTAATGTCAATGTTAATGTCAATGTCAATGTTAATGTCAATGTTAATGTTAATGTCAATGTTAATGTCAATGTTAGTATTGCTCGATATTATGGTAAGGGTCCCCCCTTTTCAATATATGGTCTTCGTATTTAATATAGGGGTATTGCTCGATATTATGGTAAGGGTCCCCCCTTTTCAATATATGGTCTTCGTATTTAATATAGGGGTATTGCTCGATATTATGGTAAGGGTCCCCCCTTTTCAATATATGGTCTTCATATTTAATATAGGGGTATTGCTCGATATTATGGTAAGGGTCCCCCCTTTTAAATATATGGTCTTCGTATTTAATATAGGGGTATTGCTCGATATTATGGTAAGGGTCCCCCCTTTTCAATATATGGTCTTCGTATTTAATATAGGGGTATTGCTCGATATTATGGTAAGGGTCCCCCCTTTTCAATATATGGTCTTCGTATTTAATATAGGGTTATTGCTCGATATTATGATAAGGGTCCCCCTTTTCAATATATGGTCTTCAATGTCAATGTGAATGTTAATGTTAATGTCAATGTTAATGTCAATGTCAATGTTAATGTCAATGTTAATGTCAATGTTAATGTCAATGTCAATGTCAATGTTAATGTCAATGTTAATGTCAAGGTTAATGTCAATGTTAATGTTAATGTCAATGTCAATGTCAATGTTAATGTTAATGTCAATGTCAATGTTAATGTCAATGTTAATGTTAATGTAAATGTTAATGTCAATGTTAATGTCAATGTCAATGTCAATGTTAATGTTAATGTTAATGTTAATGTCAATGTCAATGTCAATGTCAATGTCAATGTTATTGTCAATGTCAATGTCAATGTTAATGTCAATGTTAATGTCAATGTTAATGTCAATGTCAATGTCAATGTTAATGTCCATGTCAATGTCAATGTTAATGTCAATGTTAATGTCAATGTTAATGTCAGTGTCAATGTTAATGTTAATGTCAATGTCAATGTCAATGGTAATGTCCATGTTAATGTCAATGTTAATGTTAATGTCAATGTTAATGTCAATGTTAATGTCAATGTTAATGTTAATGTCAATGTTAATGTCAATATCAATGTTAATGTCAATGTTAATGTCAATGTCAATGTTAATGTCAATGTTAATGTCAATGTCAATGTTAATGTCAATGTTAATGTTAATGTTAATGGTAATGTCAATGTCAATGTCAATGTTAATGTCAATGTTAATGTCCATGTTAATGTCAATGTTAATGTTAATGTCAATGTCAATGTCAATGTTAATGTCAATGTTATTGTCAATGTTAATGTCAATGTTAATGTCAATGTCAATGTTAATGTTAATGTCAATGTCAATGTTAATGTTAATGTTAATGTCAATGTCAATGTCAATGTCAATGTTAATGTCCATGTTAATGTCCATGTTAATGTCAATGTTAATGTTAATGTCAATGCTAATGTCAATGTTAATGTTAATGTCAATGTTAATGCCAATGTTAATGTCAATGTTAATGTCAATGTTAATGTTAATGTTAATGTCAATGTTAATGTCAATGTTAATGTCAATGTTAATGTTAATGTCAATGTTAATGTCAATGTTAGTATTGCTCGACATTATGGTAAGGGTCCCCCCTTTTCAATATATGGTCTTCGTATTTAATATAGGGGTATTGCTCGATATTATGGTAAGGGTCCCCCCTTTTCAATATATGGTCTTCGTATTTAATATAGGGGTATTGCTCGATATTATGGTAAGGGTCCCCCCTTTTCAATATATGGTCTTCGTATTTAATATAGGGGTATTGCTCGATATTATGGTAAGGGTCCCCCCTTTTCAATATATGGTCTTCGTATTTAATATAGGGTTATTGCTCGATATTATGGTAAGGGTCCCCCCTTTTCAATATATGGTCTTCAATGTCAATGTTAATGTCAATGTTAATGTCAATGTTAATGTTAATGTTAATGTCAATGTTAAAGTCAATGTTAATGGTAATGTCAATGTTAATGTCAATGTTAATGTCAATGTTAATGTCAATGTTAATGTCAATGTTATTGTCAATGTTAATGTTAATGTCAATGTTAATGTCAATGTCAATGTTAATGTCAATGTTAATGTCAATGTTAATGTCAATGTTAATGTCAATGTTAATGTTAATGTCAATGTTAATGTCAATGTTAATGTCAATGTTAATGTTAATGTCAATGTTAATGTCAATGTCAATGTTAATGTCAATGTTAATGTCAATGTTAATGTCAATGTCAATGTTAATGTCAATGTTAATGTTAATGTCAATGTTAATGTCAATGTTAGTATTGCTCGATATTATGGTAAGGGTCCCCCCTTTTCAATATATGATCTTCGTATTTAATATAGGGGTATTGCTCGATATTATGGTAAGGGTCCCCCCTTTTCAATATATGGTCTTCGTATTTAATATAGGGGTATTGCTCGATATTATGGTAAGGGTCCCCCCTTTTAAATATATGGTCTTCGTATTTAATATAGGGGTATTGCTCGATATTATGGTAAGGGTCCCCCCTTTTCAATATATGGTCTTCGTATTTAATATAGGGGTATTGCTCGATATTATGGTAAGGGTCCCCCCTTTTCAATATATGGTCTTCGTATTTAATATAGGGGTATTGCTCGATATTATGGTAAGGGTCCCCCTTTTCAATATATGGTCTTCGTATTTAATATAGGGTTATTGCTCGATATTATGGTAAGGGTCCCCCCTTTTCAATATATGGTCTTCGTATTTAATATAGGGGTATTGCTCGATATTATGGTAAGGGTCCCCCCTTTTCAATATATGGTCTTCGTATTTAATATAGGGTTATTGCTCGATATTATGGTAAGGGTCCCCCCTTTTCAATATATGGTCTTCAATGTCAATGTTAATGTTAATGTCAATGTTAAAGTCAATGTTAATGTCAATGTCAATGTTAATGTCAATGTTAATGTCAATGTCAATGTCAATGTTAATGTCAATGTTAATGTCAAGGTTAATGTCAATGTTAATGTTAATGTCAATGTCAATGTTAATGTTAATGTCAATGTCAATGTTAATGTCAATGTTAATGTTAATGTAAATGTTAATGTCAATGTTAATGTCAATGTCAATGTCAATGTTAATGTTAATGTCAATGTCAATGTCAATGTCAATGTTATTGTCAATGTCAATGTCAATGTTAATGTCAATGTTAATGTCAATGTTAATGTCAATGTCAATGTCAATGTTAATGTCCATGTCAATGTCAATGTTAATGTCAATGTTAATGTCAATGTTAATGTCAGTGTCAATGTTAATGTTAATGTCAATGTCAATGTCAATGGTAATGTCCATGTTAATGTCAATGTTAATGTTAATGTCAATGTTAATGTCAATGTTAATGTCAATGTTAATGTCAATGTTAATGTTAATGTCAATGTTAATGTCAATATCAATGTTAATGTCAATGTTAATGTCAATGTCAATGTTAATGTCAATGTTAATGTCAATGTCAATGTTAATGTCAATGTTAATGTTAATGTTAATGGTAATGTCAATGTCAATGTCAATGTTAATGTCAATGTTAATGTCCATGTTAATGTCAATGTTAATGTTAATGTCAATGTCAATGTCAATGTTAATGTCAATGTTATTGTCAATGTTAATGTCAATGTTAATGTCAATGTCAATGTTAATGTTAATGTCAATGTCAATGTTAATGTTAATGTCAATGTCAATGTCAATGTCAATGTCAATGTTAATGTCCATGTTAATGTCCATGTTAATGTCAATGTTAATGTTAATGTCAATGCTAATGTCAATGTTAATGTTAATGTCAATGTTAATGCCAATGTTAATGTCAATGTTAATGTCAATGTTAATGTTAATGTTAATGTCAATGTTAATGTCAATGTTAATGTCAATGTTAATGTTAATGTCAATGTTAATGTCAATGTTAGTATTGCTCGACATTATGGTAAGGGTCCCCCCTTTTCAATATATGGTCTTCGTATTTAATATAGGGGTATTGCTCGATATTATGGTAAGGGTCCCCCCTTTTCAATATATGGTCTTCGTATTTAATATAGGGGTATTGCTCGATATTATGGTAAGGGTCCCCCCTTTTCAATATATGGTCTTCGTATTTAATATAGGGGTATTGCTCGATATTATGGTAAGGGTCCCCCCTTTTCAATATATGGTCTTCGTATTTAATATAGGGTTATTGCTCGATATTATGGTAAGGGTCCCCCCTTTTCAATATATGGTCTTCAATGTCAATGTTAATGTCAATGTTAATGTCAATGTTAATGTTAATGTTAATGTCAATGTTAAAGTCAATGTTAATGGTAATGTCAATGTTAATGTCAATGTTAATGTCAATGTTAATGTCAATGTTATTGTCAATGTTAATGTTAATGTCAATGTTAATGTCAATGTCAATGTTAATGTCAATGTTAATGTCAATGTTAATGTCAATGTTAATGTCAATGTTAATGTTAATGTCAATGTTAATGTCAATGTTAATGTCAATGTTAATGTTAATGTCAATGTTAATGTCAATGTCAATGTTAATGTCAATGTTAATGTCAATGTTAATGTCAATGTCAATGTTAATGTCAATGTTAATGTTAATGTCAATGTTAATGTCAATGTTAGTATTGCTCGATATTATGGTAAGGGTCCCCCCTTTTCAATATATGATCTTCGTATTTAATATAGGGGTATTGCTCGATATTATGGTAAGGGTCCCCCCTTTTCAATATATGGTCTTCGTATTTAATATAGGGGTATTGCTCGATATTATGGTAAGGGTCCCCCCTTTTAAATATATGGTCTTCGTATTTAATATAGGGGTATTGCTCGATATTATGGTAAGGGTCCCCCCTTTTCAATATATGGTCTTCGTATTTAATATAGGGGTATTGCTCGATATTATGGTAAGGGTCCCCCCTTTTCAATATATGGTCTTCGTATTTAATATAGGGGTATTGCTCGATATTATGGTAAGGGTCCCCCTTTTCAATATATGGTCTTCGTATTTAATATAGGGTTATTGCTCGATATTATGGTAAGGGTCCCCCCTTTTCAATATATGGTCTTCGTATTTAATATAGGGGTATTGCTCGATATTATGGTAAGGGTCCCCCCTTTTCAATATATGGTCTTCGTATTTAATATAGGGTTATTGCTCGATATTATGGTAAGGGTCCCCCCTTTTCAATATATGGTCTTCAATGTCAATGTTAATGTTAATGTCAATGTTAAAGTCAATGTTAATGTCAATGTCAATGTTAATGTCAATGTTAATGTCAATGTTAATGTCAATGTTAATGTCAATGTTATTGTCAATGTTAATGTCAATGTCAATGTTAATGTCAATGTCAATGTTAATGTCAATGTTAATGTCAATGTTAATGTCAATGTTAATGTTAATGTCAATGTTAATGTCAATGTTAATGTCAATGTTAATGTTAATGTCAATGTTAATGTCAATGTCAATGTTAATGTCAATGTTAATGTCAATGTTAATGTCAATGTCAATGTTAATGTCAATGTTAATGTTAATGTCAATGTTAATGTCAATGTTAGTATTGCTCGATATTATGGTAAGGGTCCCCCCTTTTCAATATATGGTCTTCGTATTTAATATAGGGGTATTGCTCGATATTATGGTAAGGGTCCCCCCTTTTCAATATATGGTCTTCGTATTTAATATAGGGGTATTGCTCGATATTATGGTAAGGGTCCCCCCTTTTCAATATATGGTCTTCGTATTTAATATAGGGGTATTGCTCGATATTATGGTAAGGGTCCCCCCTTTTCAATATATGGTCTTCGTATTTAATATAGGGGTATTGCTCGATATTATGGTAAGGGTCCCCCCTTTTCAATATATGGTCTTCGTATTTAATATAGGGTTATTGCTCGATATTATGGTAAGGGTCCCCCCTTTTCAATATATGGTCTTCAATGTCAATGTGAATGTTAATGTTAATGTCAATGTTAATGTCAATGTCAATGTTAATGTCAATGTTAATGTCAATGTTAATGTCAATGTCAATGTCAATGTTAATGTCAATGTTAATGTCAAGGTTAATGTCAATGTTAATGTTAATGTTAATGTCAATGTTAATGTCAATATCAATGTTAATGTCAATGTTAATGTCAATGTTAATGTCAATGTCAATGTCAATGTTAATGTCAATGTTAATGTCAAGGTTAATGTCAATGTTAATGTTAATGTCAATGTCAATGTTAATGTTAATGTCAATGTCAATGTTAATGTCAATGTTAATGTCAATGTTAATGTCAATGTTAATGTTAATGTAAATGTTAATGTCAATGTTAATGTCAATGTCAATGTTAATGTTAATGTTAATGTCAATGTCAATGTCAATGTCAATGTTATTGTCAATGTCAATGTCAATGTTAATGTCAATGTTAATGTCAATGTTAATGTCAATGTCAATGTTAATGTCCATGTCAATGTCAATGTTAATGTCAATGTTAATGTCAATGTTAATGTCAGCGTCAATGTTAATGTTAATGTCAATGTCAATGTCAATGTTAATGTCCATGTTAATGTCCATGTTAATGTCAATGTTAATGTTAATGTCAATGTTAATGTTAATGTCAATGTTAATGTCAATGTTAGTATTGCTCGATATTATGGTAAGGGTCCCCCCTTTTCAATATATGGTCTTCGTATTTAATATAGGGGTATTGCTCGATATTATGGTAAGGGTCCCCCCTTTTAAATATATGGTCTTCGTATTTAATATAGGGGTATTGCTCGATATTATGGTAAGGGTCCCCCCTTTTCAATATATGGTCTTCGTATTTAATATAGGGGTATTGCTCGATATTATGGTAAGGGTCCCCCCTTTTCAATATATGGTCTTCGTATTTAGTATAGGGGTATTGCTCGATATTATGGTAAGGGTCCCCCCTTTTCAATATATGGTCTTCGTATTTAATATAGGGTTATTGCTCGATATTATGGTAAGGGTCCCCCCTTTTCAATATATGGTCTTCAATGTCAATGTGAATGTTAATGTTAATGTCAATGTTAATGTCAATGTCAATGTTAATGTCAATGTTAATGTCAATGTCAATGTTAATGTCAATGTTAATGTTAATGTCAATGTTAATGTCAATGTTAGTATTGCTCGATATTATGGTAAGGGTCCCCCCTTTTCAATATATGGTCTTCGTATTTAATATAGGGGTATTGCTCGATATTATGGTAAGGGTCCCCCCTTTTCAATATATGGTCTTCAATGTCAATGTTAATGTTAATGTCAATGTTAAAGTCAATGTTAATGTCAATGTCAATGTTAATGTCAATGTTAATGTCAATGTTAATGTCAATGTTAATGTCAATGTTATTGTCAATGTTTATGTCAATGTCAATGTTAATGTCAATGTCAATGTTAATGTCAATGTTAATGTCAATGTTAATGTCAATGTTAATGTTAATGTCAATGTTAATGTCAATGTTAATGTCAATGTTAATGTTAATGTCAATGTTAATGTCAATGTCAATGTTAATGTCAATGTTAATGTCAATGTTAATGTCAATGTCAATGTTAATGTCAATGTTAATGTTAATGTCAATGTTAATGTCAATGTTAGTATTGCTCGATATTATGGTAAGGGTCCCCCCTTTTCAATATATGGTCTTCGTATTTAATATAGGGGTATTGCTCGATATTATGGTAAGGGTCCCCCCTTTTCAATATATGGTCTTCGTATTTAATATAGGGGTATTGCTCGATATTATGGTAAGGGTCCCCCCTTTTCAATATATGGTCTTCGTATTTAATATAGGGGTATTGCTCGATATTATGGTAAGGGTCCCCCCTTTTCAATATATGGTCTTCGTATTTAATATAGGGGTATTGCTCGATATTATGGTAAGGGTCCCCCCTTTTCAATATATGGTCTTCGTATTTAATATAGGGTTATTGCTCGATATTATGGTAAGGGTCCCCCCTTTTCAATATATGGTCTTCAATGTCAATGTGAATGTTAATGTTAATGTCAATGTTAATGTCAATGTCAATGTTAATGTCAATGTTAATGTCAATGTTAATGTCAATGTCAATGTCAATGTTAATGTCAATGTTAATGTCAAGGTTAATGTCAATGTTAATGTTAATGTTAATGTCAATGTTAATGTCAATATCAATGTTAATGTCAATGTTAATGTCAATGTTAATGTCAATGTCAATGTCAATGTTAATGTCAATGTTAATGTCAAGGTTAATGTCAATGTTAATGTTAATGTCAATGTCAATGTTAATGTTAATGTCAATGTCAATGTTAATGTCAATGTTAATGTCAATGTTAATGTCAATGTTAATGTTAATGTAAATGTTAATGTCAATGTTAATGTCAATGTCAATGTTAATGTTAATGTTAATGTCAATGTCAATGTCAATGTCAATGTTATTGTCAATGTCAATGTCAATGTTAATGTCAATGTTAATGTCAATGTTAATGTCAATGTCAATGTTAATGTCCATGTCAATGTCAATGTTAATGTCAATGTTAATGTCAATGTTAATGTCAGCGTCAATGTTAATGTTAATGTCAATGTCAATGTCAATGTTAATGTCCATGTTAATGTCCATGTTAATGTCAATGTTAATGTTAATGTCAATGTTAATGTTAATGTCAATGTTAATGTCAATGTTAGTATTGCTCGATATTATGGTAAGGGTCCCCCCTTTTCAATATATGGTCTTCGTATTTAATATAGGGGTATTGCTCGATATTATGGTAAGGGTCCCCCCTTTTAAATATATGGTCTTCGTATTTAATATAGGGGTATTGCTCGATATTATGGTAAGGGTCCCCCCTTTTCAATATATGGTCTTCGTATTTAATATAGGGGTATTGCTCGATATTATGGTAAGGGTCCCCCCTTTTCAATATATGGTCTTCGTATTTAGTATAGGGGTATTGCTCGATATTATGGTAAGGGTCCCCCCTTTTCAATATGTGGTCTTCGTATTTAATATAGGGTTATTGCTCGATATTATGGTAAGGGTCCCCCCTTTTCAATATATGGTCTTCAATGTCAATGTGAATGTTAATGTTAATGTCAATGTTAATGTCAATGTCAATGTTAATGTCAATGTTAATGTCAATGTTAATGTCAATGTCAATGTCAATGTTAATGTCAATGTTAATGTCAAGGTTAATGTCAATGTTAATGTTAATGTCAATGTCAATGTTAATGTTAATGTCAATGTCAATGTTAATGTCAATGTTAATGTCAATGTTAATGTCAATGTTAATGTTAATGTAAATGTTAATGTCAATGTTAATGTCAATGTCAATGTTAATGTTAATGTTAATGTCAATGTCAATGTCAATGTCAATGTTATTGTCAATGTCAATGTCAATGTTAATGTCAATGTTAATGTCAATGTTAATGTCAATGTCAATGTTAATGTCCATGTCAATGTCAATGTTAATGTCAATGTTAATGTCAATGTTAATGTCAGCGTCAATGTTAATGTTAATGTCAATGTCAATGTCAATGTTAATGTCCATGTTAATGTCCATGTTAATGTCAATGTTAATGTTAATGTCAATGTTAATGTCAATGTTAATGTCAATGTTAATGTTAATGTCAATGTTAATGTCAATGTCAATGTTAATGTCAATGTTAATGTAAATGTCAATGTTAATGTCAATGTCAATGTTAATGTCAATGTTAATGTTAATGGTAATGTCAATGTCAATGTCAATGTTAATGTCAATGTTAATGTCCATGTTAATGTCAATGTTAATGTTAATGTCAATGTCAATGTCAATGTTAATGTCAATGTTATTGTCAATGTTAATGTCAATGTTAATGTCAATGTCAATGTTAATGTTAATGTCAATGTCAATGTTAATGTTAATGTCAATGTCAATGTCAATGTTAATGTCCATGTTAATGTCCATGTTAATGTCAATGTTAATGTTAATGTCAATGCTAATGTCAATGTTAATGTTAATGTCAATGTTAATGTCAATGTTAATGTCAATGTTAATGTCAATGTTAATGTTAATGTCAATGTTAATGTCAATGTTAATGTTAATGTCAATGTTAATGTCAATGTTAGTATTGCGCGACATTATGGTAAGGGTCCCCCCTTTTCAATATATGGTCTTCGTATTTAATATAGGGGTATTGCTCGATATTATGGTAAGGGTCCCCCCTTTTCAATATATGGTCTTCGTATTTAATATAGGGGTATTGCTCGATATTATGGTAAGGGTCCCCCCTTTTCAATATATGGTCTTCGTATTTAATATAGGGGTATTGCTCGATATTATGGTAAGGGTCCCCCCTTTTCAATATATGGTCTTCGTATTTAATATAGGGGTATTGCTCGATATTATGGTAAGGGTCCCCCCTTTTCAATATATGGTCTTCGTATTTAATATAGGGTTATTGCTCGATATTATGGTAAGGGTCCCCCCTTTTCAATATATGGTCTTCGTATTTAATATAGGGTTATTGCTCGATATTATGGTAAGGGTCCCCCCTTTTCAATATATGGTCTTCGTATTTAATATAGGGGTATTGCTCGATATTATGGTAAGGGTCCCCCCTTTTCAATATATGGTCTTCAATGTCAATGTTAATGTTAATGTTAATGTTAATGTCAATGTTAATGTCAATGTCAATGTTAATGTCAATGTTAATGGCCATGTTAATGCCCATGTCAATGTCAATGTCAATGTCAATGTCAATGTTAATGTCAATGTTAATGTCAATGTTAATGTTAATGTTAATGTCAATGTTATTGTCAATGTCAATGTTAATGTCAATGTCAATGTTAATGTCCATGTTAATGGCCATGTTAATGCCCATGTTAATGTCCATGTTAATGTCAATGTTAATGTTAATGTCAATGTTAATGTCAATGTTAATGTCAATGTTAATGTTAATGTCAATGTCAATGTTAATGTCAATGTTAATGTCAATGTTAATGTCAATGTTAATGTTAATGTTAATGTCAATGTTATTGTCAATGTCAATGTCCATGTTAATGGCCATGTTAATGCCCATGTTAATGTCCATGTTAATGTCAATGGTAATGTTAATGTCAATGTTAATGTCAATGTTAATGTCAATGTTAATGTTAATGTCAATGTTAATGTCAATGTCAATGTTATTGCAATGTCAATGTTAATGTCAATGTTAATGTTAATGTCAATGTTAATGTTAATGTCAATGTTAATGTCAATGTTAATGTCAATGTTAATGTCAATGTCAATGTTAATGTCAATGTTAATGTTAATGTCAATGTTAATGTCAATGTTAATGTCAATGTTAGTATTGCTCGATATTACGGTAAGGGTCCCCCCTTTTCAATATATGGTCTTCGTATTTAATATAGGGGTATTGCTCGATATTATGGTAAGGGTCCCCCCTTTTCAATATATGGTCTTCGTATTTAATATAGGGGTATTGCTCGATATTATGGTAAGGGTCCCCCCTTTTCAATATATGGTCTTCGTATTTAATATAGGGTTATTGCTCGATATTATGGTAAGGGTCCCCCCTTTTCAATATATGGTCTTCAATGTCAATGTTAATGTCAATGTTAATGTCAATGTTAATGTTAATGTTAATGTCAATGTTAAAGTCAATGTTAAAGTCAATGTCAATGTTAATGTCAATGTTAATGTCAATGTTAATGTCAATGTTAATGTCAATGTTATTGTCAATGTTAATGTCAATGTCAATGTTAATGTCAATGTCAATGTTAATGTCAATGTTAATGTCAATGTTAATGTCAATGTTAATGTCAATGTTAATGTTAATGTCAATGTTAATGTCAATGTTAATGTCAATGTTAATGTTAATGTCAATGTTAATGTCAATGTCAATGTTAATGTCAATGTTAATGTCAATGTTAATGTCAATGTCAATGTTAATGTCAATGTTAATGTTAATGTCAATGTTAATGTCAATGTTAGTATTGCTCGATATTATGGTAAGGGTCCCCCCTTTTCAATATATGGTCTTCGTATTTAATACAGGGGTATTGCTCGATATTATGGTAAGGGTCCCCCCTTTTCAATATATGGTCTTCGTATTTAATATAGGGGTATTGCTCAATATTATGGTAAGGGTCCCCCCTTTTCAATATATGGTCTTCAATGTCAATGTTAATGTTAATGTTAATGTTAATGTTAATGTTAATGTCAATGTTAATGTTAATGTCAATGTTAATGTCAATGTCAATGTTAATGTCAATGTTAATGTCAATGTTAATGTCAATGTCAATGTTAATGTCAATGTTAATGTTAATGTCAATGTTAATGTCAATGTTAGTATTGCTCGATATTATGGTAAGGGTCCCCCCTTTTCAATATATGGCCTTCGTATTTAATATAGGGGTATTGCTCGATATTATGGTAAGGGTCCCCCCTTTTCAATATATGGTCTTCGTATTTAATATAGCGGTATTGCTCGATATTATGGTAAGGGTCCCCCCTTTTCAATATATGGTCTTCGTATTTAATATAGGGGTATTGCTCGATATTATGGTAAGGGTCCCCCCTTTTCAATATATGGTCTTCGTATTTAATATAGGGGTATTGCTCGATATTATGGTAAGGGTCCCCCCTTTTCAATATATGGTCTTCGTATTTAATATAGGGGTATTGCTCGATATTATGGTAAGGGTCCCCCCTTTTCAATATATGGTCTTCGTATTTAATATAGGGTTATTGCTCGATATTATGGTAAGGGTCCCCCCTTTTCAATATATGGTCTTCAATGTCAATGTTAATGTCAATGTTAATGTCAATGTTAATGTTAATGTTAATGTCAATGTTAAAGTCAATGTTAATGTCAATGTCAATGTTAATGTCAATGTTAATGTCAATGTTAATGTCAATGTTATTGTCAATGTTAATGTCAATGTCAATGTTAATGTCAATGTCAATGTTAATGTCAATGTTAATGTCAATGTTAATGTCAATGTTAATGTCAATGTTAATGTTAATGTCAATGTTAATGTCAATGTTAATGTCAATGTTAATGTTAATGTCAATGTTAATGTCAATGTCAATGTTAATGTCAATGTTAATGTCAATGTTAATGTCAATGTCAATGTTAATGTCAATGTTAATGTTAATGTCAATGTTAATGTCAATGTTAGTATTGCTCGATATTATGGTAAGGGTCCCCCCTTTTCAATATATGGTCTTCGTATTTAATATAGGGGTATTGCTCGATATTATGGTAAGGGTCCCCCCTTTTCAATATATGGTCTTCGTATTTAGTATAGGGGTATTGCTCGATATTACGGTAAGGGTCCCCCCTTTTCAATATATGGTCTTCGTATTTAATATAGGGTTATTGCTCGATATTATGGTAAGGGTCCCCCCTTTTCAATATATGGTCTTCAATGTCAATGTTAATGTCAATGTTAATGTCAATGTTAATGTTAATGTTAATGTTAATGTTAATGTCAATGTCAATGTTAATGTCCATGTTAATGTCCATGTTAATGTCAATGTTAATGTTAATGTCAATGTTAATGGTAATGTCAATGTTAATGTTAATGTCAATGTTAATGTCAATGTCAATGTTAATGTTAATGTTAGTGTCAATGTCAATGTCAATGTTAATGTTAATGGTAATGTCAATGTCAATGTCAATGTCAATGTTAATGTTAATGTCAATGTCAATGTTATTGTCAATGTCAATGTCAATGTTAATGTCAATGTTAATGTCAATGTTAATGTCAATGTCAATGTCAATGTCAATGTTAATGTCCATGTCAATGTCAATGTTAATGTTAATGTCCATGTTAATGTCCATGTTGATGTCAATGTTAATGTTATTGCAATGTCAATGTTAATGTCAATGTTAATGTTAATGTCAATGTTAATGTTAATGTCAATGTTAATGTCAATGTTAATGTCAATGTTAATGTCAATGTTAATGTCAATGTTAATGTCAATGTTAATGTTAATGTCAATGTTAATGTTAATGTCAATGTTAGTATTGCGCGACATTATGGTAAGGGTCCCCCCTTTTCAATATATGGTCTTCGTATTTAATATAGGGGTATTGCTCGATATTATGGTAAGGGTCCCCCCTTTTCAATATATGGTCTTCGTATTTAATATAGGGGTATTGCTCGATATTATGGTAAGGGTCCCCCCTTTTCAATATATGGTCTTCGTATTTAATATAGGGGTATTGCTCGATATTATGGTAAGGGTCCCCCCTTTTCAATATATGGTCTTCGTATTTAATATAGGGGTATTGCTCGATATTATGGTAAGGGTCCCCCCTTTTCAATATATGGTCTTCGTATTTAATATAGGGTTATTGCTCGATATTATGGTAAGGGTCCCCCCTTTTCAATATATGGTCTTCGTATTTAATATAGGGTTATTGCTCGATATTATGGTAAGGGTCCCCCCTTTTCAATATATGGTCTTCAATGTCAATGTTAATGTCAATGTTAATGTTAATGTCAATGTTAATGTCAATGTTAATGTCCATGTTAATGTCAATGTTAATGTCAATGTTAATGTTAATGTCAATGTTAATGTCAATGTCAATGTTAATGTCAATGTCAATGTTAATGTCAATGTCAATGTCAATGTTAATGTTAATGTTAATATCAATGTCAATGTTATTGTCAATGTCAAGGTTAATGTCAATGTTAATGTCAATGTTAATGTTAATGTCAATGTTAATATTAATGTCAATGTTAATGTCAATGTTAATGTCAATGTTAATGTCAATGTTAATGTTAATGTCAATGTTAATGTCAATGTTAATGTCAATGTCAATGTTAATGTCAATGTTAATGTCAATGTTAATGTCAATGTTAATGTCCATGTTAATGTCAATGTTAATGTCAATGTCAATGTTAATGTTAATGTTAATGTCAATGTCAATGTTAGTATTGCTCGATATTATGGTAAGGGTCCCCCCTTTTCAATATATGGTCTTCGTATTTAATATAGGGGTATTGCTCGATATTATGGTAAGGGTCCCCCCTTTTCAATATATGGTCTTCAATGTCAATGTTAATGTTAATGTTAATGTTAATGTTAATGTCAATGTTAATGTCAATGTCAATGTTAATGTCAATGTTAATGGCCATGTTAATGCCCATGTCAATGTCAATGTCAATGTCAATGTTAATGTCAATGTTAATGTCAATGTTAATGTTAATGTTAATGTCAATGTTATTGTCAATGTCAATGTTATTGCAATGTCAATGTTAATGTCAATGTTAATGTTAATGTCAATGTTAATGTTAATGTCAATGTTAATGTCAATGTTAATGTCAATGTTAATGTCAATGTCAATGTTAATGTCAATGTCAATGTTAATGTCAATGTTAATGTTAATGTCAATGTTAATGTCAATGTTAATGTCAATGTTAGTATTGCTCGATATTACGGTAAGGGTCCCCCCTTTTCAATATATGGTCTTCGTATTTAATATAGGGGTATTGCTCGATATTATGGTAAGGGTCCCCCCTTTTCAATATATGGTCTTCGTATTTAATATAGGGTTATTGCTCGATATTATGGTAAGGGTCCCCCCTTTTCAATATATGGTCTTCAATGTCAATGTTAATGTCAATGTTAATGTTAATGTTAATGTCAATGTTAAAGTCAATGTTAAAGTCAATGTCAATGTTAATGTCAATGTTAATGTCAATGTCAATGTTAATGTCAATGTTAATGTCAATGTTAATGTCAATGTTAATGTCAATGTTAATGTTAATGTCAATGTTAATGTCAATGTTAATGTCAATGTTAATGTTAATGTCAATGTTAATGTCAATGTCAATGTTAATGTCAATGTTAATGTCAATGTTAATGTCAATGTCAATGTTAATGTCAATGTTAATGTTAATGTCAATGTTAATGTCAATGTTAGTATTGCTCGATATTATGGTAAGGGTCCCCCCTTTTCAATATATGGTCTTCGTATTTAATATAGCGGTATTGCTCGATATTATGGTAAGGGTCCCCCCTTTTCAATATATGGTCTTCGTATTTAATATAGGGGTATTGCTCGATATTATGGTAAGGGTCCCCCCTTTTCAATATATGGTCTTCGTATTTAATATAGGGGTATTGCTCGATATTATGGTAAGGGTCCCCCCTTTTCAATATATGGTCTTCGTATTTAATATAGGGGTATTGCTCGATATTATGGTAAGGGTCCCCCCTTTTCAATATATGGTCTTCGTATTTAATATAGGGTTATTGCTCGATATTATGGTAAGGGTCCCCCCTTTTCAATATATGGTCTTCAATGTCAATGTTAATGTCAATGTTAATGTCAATGTTAATGTTAATGTTAATGTTAATGTCAATGTTAAAGTCAATGTTAATGTCAATGTCAATGTTAATGTCAATGTTAATGTCAATGTTAATGTCAATGTTATTGTCAATGTTAATGTCAATGTCAATGTTAATGTCAATGTCAATGTTAATGTCAATGTTAATGTCAATGTTAATGTCAATGTTAATGTCAATGTTAATGTTAATGTCAATGTTAATGTCAATGTTAATGTCAATGTTAATGTTAATGTCAATGTTAATGTCAATGTCAATGTTAATGTCAATGTTAATGTCAATGTTAATGTCAATGTCAATGTTAATGTCAATGTTAATGTTAATGTCAATGTTAATGTCAATGTTAGTATTGCTCGATATTAAGGTAAGGGTCCCCCCTTTTCAATATATGGTCTTCGTATTTAATATAGGGGTATTGCTCGATATTATGGTAAGGGTCCCCCCTTTTCAATATATGGTCTTCGTATTTAATATAGGGGTATTGCTCGATATTATGGTAAGGGTCCCCCCTTTTCAATATATGGTCTTCGTATTTAATATAGGGGTATTGCTCGATATTATGGTAAGGGTCCCCCCTTTTCAATATATGGTCTTCGTATTTAGTATAGGGGTATTGCTCGATATTACGGTAAGGGTCCCCCCTTTTCAATATATGGTCTTCGTATTTAATATAGGGTTATTGCTCGATATTATGGTAAGGGTCCCCCCTTTTCAATATATGGTCTTCAATGTCAATGTTAATGTCAATGTTAATGTCAATGTTAATGTTAATGTTAATGTTAATGTCAATGTTAAAGTCAATGTTAATGTCAATGTCAATGTTAATGTCAATGTTAAT
Source organism: Epicampocera succincta (assembly GCA_932526305.1). Classification (NCBI taxonomy): domain Eukaryota; kingdom Metazoa; phylum Arthropoda; class Insecta; order Diptera; family Tachinidae; genus Epicampocera; species Epicampocera succincta. The sequence goes on along the minus strand of OW052037.1, from coordinate 43,707,777 downwards.
GTCAATGTTAATGTCAATGTTAATGTTAATGTCAATGTTAAAGTCAATGTTAATGTCAATGTCAATGTTAATGTCAATGTTAATGTCAATGTTAATGTCAATGTTATTGTCAATGTTAATGTCAATGTCAATGTTAATGTCAATGTCAATGTTAATGTCAATGTTAATGTCAATGTTAATGTCAATGTTAATGTCAATGTTAATGTTAATGTCAATGTTAATGTCAATGTTAATGTCAATGTTAATGTTAATGTCAATGTTAATGTCAATGTCAATGTTAATGTCAATGTTAATGTCAATGTTAATGTCAATGTCAATGTTAATGTCAATGTTAATGTTAATGTCAATGTTAATGTCAATGTTAGTATTGCTCGATATTATGGTAAGGGTCCCCCCTTTTCAATATATGGTCTTCGTATTTAATATAGGGGTATTGCTCGATATTATGGTAAGGGTCCCCCCTTTTCAATATATGGTCTTCGTATTTAATATAGGGGTATTGCTCGATATTATGGTAAGGGTCCCCCCTTTTCAATATATGGTCTTCGTATTTAATATAGGGGTATTGCTCGATATTATGGTAAGGGTCCCCCCTTTTCAATATATGGTCTTCGTATTTAATATAGGGGTATTGCTCGATATTATGGTCTTCAATGTCAATGTGAATGTTAATGTTAATGTCAATGTTAATGTCAATGTCAATGTTAATGTCAATGTTAATGTCAATGTTAATGTCAATGTCAATGTCAATGTTAATGTCAATGTTAATGTCAATGTCAATGTTAATGTTAATGTTAATGTCAATGTCAATGTTAGTATTGCTCGATATTATGGTAAGGGTCCCCCCTTTTCAATATATGGTCTTCGTATTTAATATAGGGGTATTGCTCGATATTATGGTAAGGGTCCCCCCTTTTCAATATATGGTCTTCAATGTCAATGTTAATGTTAATGTTAATGTTAATGTTAATGTCAATGTTAATGTCAATGTCAATGTTAATGTCAATGTTAATGGCCATGTTAATGCCCATGTCAATGTCAATGTCAATGTCAATGTTAATGTCAATGTTAATGTCAATGTTAATGTTAATGTCAATGTTATTGTCAATGTCAATGTTAATGTCAATGTCAATGTTAATGTCCATGTTAATGGCCATGTTAATGCCCATGTTAATGTCCATGTTAATGTCAATGTTAATGTTAATGTCAATGTTAATGTCAATGTTAATGTCAATGTTAATGTTAATGTCAATGTCAATGTTAATGTCAATGTTAATGTCAATGTTAATGTCAATGTTAATGTTAATGTTAATGTCAATGTTATTGTCAATGTCAATGTCCATGTTATTGGCCATGTTAATGCCCATGTTAATGTCCATGTTAATGTCAATGTTAATGTTAATGTCAATGTTAATGTCAATGTTAATGTCAATGTTAATGTTAATGTTAATGTCAATGTTATTGTCAATGTCAATGTCCATGTTAATGGCCATGTTAATGCCCATGTTAATGTCCATGTTAATGTCAATGTTAATGTTAATGTCAATGTTAATGTCAATGATAATGTCAATGTTAATGTTAATGTCAATGTTAATGTCAATGTCAATGTTATTGTCAATGTCAATGTTAATGTCAATGTTAATGTTAATGTCAATGTTAATGTTAATGTCAATGTTAATGTCAATGTTAATGTCAATGTTAATGTCAATGTCAATGTTAATGTCAATGTTAATGTCAATGTCAATGTTAATGTCAATGTTAATGTTAATGTCAATGTTAATGTCAATGTTAATGTCAATGTTAGTATTGCTCGATATTACGGTAAGGGTCCCCCCTTTTCAATATATGGTCTTCGTATTTAATATAGGGGTATTGCTCGATATTATGGTAAGGGTCCCCCCTTTTCAATATATGGTCTTCGTATATAATATAGGGGTATTGCTCGATATTATGGTAAGGGTCCCCCCTTTTCAATATATGGTCTTCGTATTTAATATAGGGTTATTGCTCGATATTATGGTAAGGGTCCCCCCTTTTCAATATATGGTCTTCAATGTCAATGTTAATGTCAATGTTAATGTCAATGTTAATGTTAATGTTAATGTCAATGTTAAAGTCAATGTTAAAGTCAATGTCAATGTTAATGTCAATGTTAATGTCAATGTTAATGTCAATGTTAATGTCAATGTTATTGTCAATGTTAATGTCAATGTCAATGTTAATGTCAATGTCAATGTTAATGTCAATGTTAATGTCATTGTTAATGTCAATGTTAATGTCAATGTTAATGTTAATGTCAATGTTAATGTCAATGTTAATGTCAATGTTAATGTTAATGTCAATGTTAATGTCAATGTCAATGTTAATGTCAATGTTAATGTTAATGTCAATGTTAATGTCAATGTCAATGTTAATGTCAATGTTAATGTTAATGTCAATGTTAATGTCAATGTTAGTATTGCTCGATATTATGGTAAGGGTCCCCCCTTTTCAATATATGGTCTTCGTATTTAATATAGGGGTATTGCTCGATATTATGGTAAGGGTCCCCCCTTTTCAATATATGGTCTTCGTATTTAATATAGGGGTATTGCTCGATATTATGGTAAGGGTCCCCCCTTTTCAATATATGGTCTTCGTATTTAATATAGCGGTATTGCTCGATATTATGGTAAGGGTCCCCCCTTTTCAATATATGGTCTTCGTATTTAATATAGGGGTATTGCTCGATATTATGGTAAGGGTCCCCCCTTTTCAATATATGGTCTTCGTATTTAATATAGGGTTATTGCTCGATATTATGGTAAGGGTCCCCCCTTTTCAATATATGGTCTTCAATGTCAATGTTAATGTCAATGTTAATGTCAATGTTAATGTCAATGTTAATGTTAATGTTAATGTCAATGTTAAAGTCAATGTTAATGTCAATGTCAATGTTAATGTCAATGTTAATGTCAATGTTAATGTCAATGTTATTGTCAATGTTAATGTCAATGTCAATGTTAATGTCAATGTCAATGTTAATGTCAATGTTAATGTCAATGTTAATGTCAATGTTAATGTCAATGTTAATGTTAATGTCAATGTTAATGTCAATGTTAATGTCAATGTTAATGTTAATGTCAATGTTAATGTCAATGTCAATGTTAATGTCAATGTTAATGTCAATGTTAATGTCAATGTCAATGTCAATGTTAATGTCAATGTTAATGTTAATGTCAATGTTAATGTCAATGTTAGTATTGCTCGATATTATGGTAAGGGTCCCCCCTTTTCAATATATGATCTTCGTATTTAATATAGGGGTATTGCTCGATATTATGGTAAGGGTCCCCCCTTTTCAATATATGGTCTTCGTATTTAATATAGGGGTATTGCTCGATATTATGGTAAGGGTCCCCCCTTTTCAATATATGGTCTTCGTATTTAATATAGGGGTATTGCTCGATATTATGGTAAGGGTCCCCCCTTTTAAATATATGGTCTTCGTATTTAATATAGGGGTATTGCTCGATATTATGGTAAGGGTCCCCCCTTTTCAATATATGGTCTTCGTATTTAATATAAGGGTATTGCTCGATATTATGGTAAGGGTCCCCCCTTTTCAATATACGGTCTTCGTATTTAATATAGGGGTATTGCTCGATATTATGGTAAGGGTCCCCCTTTTCAATATATGGTCTTCGTATTTAATATAGGGTTATTGCTCGATATTATGGTAAGGGTCCCTCCTTTTCAATATATGGTCTTCGTATTTAATATAGGGGTATTGCTCGATATTATGGTAAGGGTCCCCCCTTTTCAATATATGGTCTTCGTATTTAATATAGGGTTATTGCTCGATATTATGGTAAGGGTCCCCCCTTTTCAATATATGGTCTTCGTATTTAATATAGGGGTATTGCTCGATATTATGGTAAGGGTCCCCCCTTTTAAATATATGGTCTTCGTATTTAATATAGGGGTATTGCTCGATATTATGGTAAGGGTCCCCCCTTTTCAATATATGGTCTTCGTATTTAATATAAGGGTATTGCTCGATATTATGGTAAGGGTCCCCCCTTTTCAATATACGGTCTTCGTATTTAATATAGGGGTATTGCTCGATATTATGGTAAGGGTCCCCCTTTTCAATATATGGTCTTCGTATTTAATATAGGGGTATTGCTCGATATTATGGTAAGGGTCCCCCCTTTTCAATATATGGTCTTCGTATTTAATATAAGGGTATTGCTCGATATTATGGTAAGGGTCCCCCCTTTTCAATATACGGTCTTCGTATTTAATATAGGGGTATTGCTCGATATTATGGTAAGGGTCCCCCTTTTCAATATATGGTCTTCGTATTTAATATAGGGTTATTGCTCGATATTATGGTAAGTGTCCCTCCTTTTCAATATATGGTCTTCGTATTTAATATAGGGGTATTGCTCGATATTATGGTAAGGGTCCCCCCTTTTCAATATATGGTCTTCGTATTTAATATAGGGTTATTGCTCGATATTATGGTAAGGGTCCCTCCTTTTCAATATATGGTCTTCGTATTTAATATAGGGGTATTGCTCGATATTATGGTAAGGGTCCCCCCTTTTCAATATATGGTCTTCGTATTTAATATAGGGTTATTGCTCGATATTATGGTAAGGGTCCCCCCTTTTCAATATATGGTCTTCAATGTCAATGTTAATGTCAATGTTAATGTCAATGTTAATGTTAATGTTAATGTCAATGTTAAAGTCAATGTTAAAGTCAATGTCAATGTTAATGTCAATGTTAATGTCAATGTTAATGTCAATGTTAATGTCAATGTTATTGTCAATGTTAATGTCAATGTCAATGTTAATGTCAATGTCAATGTTAATGTCAATGTTAATGTCAATGTTAATGTCAATGTTAATGTCAATGTTAATGTTAATGTCAATGTTAATGTCAATGTTAATGTCAATGTTAATGTTAATGTCAATGTTAATGTCAATGTCAATGTTAATGTCAATGTTAATGTCAATGTTAATGTCAATGTCAATGTTAATGTCAATGTTAATGTTAATGTCAATGTTAATGTCAATGTTAGTATTGCTCGATATTATGGTAAGGGTCCCCCCTTTTCAATATATGGTCTTCGTATTTAATATAGGGGTATTGCTCGATATTATGGTAAGGGTCCCCCCTTTTCAATATATGGTCTTCGTATTTAATATAGCGGTATTGCTCGATATTATGGTAAGGGTCCCCCCTTTTCAATATATGGTCTTCGTATTTAATATAGGGGTATTGCTCGATATTATGGTAAGGGTCCCCCCTTTTCAATATATGGTCTTCGTATTTAATATAGGGTTATTGCTCGATATTATGGTAAGGGTCCCCCCTTTTCAATATATGGTCTTCAATGTCAATGTTAATGTCAATGTTAATGTCAATGTTAATGTTAATGTTAATGTCAATGTTAAAGTCAATGTTAATGTCAATGTCAATGTTAATGTCAATGTTAATGTCAATGTTAATGTCAATGTTATTGTCAATGTTAATGTCAATGTCAATGTTAATGTCAATGTCAATGTTAATGTCAATGTTAATGTCAATGTTAATGTCAATGTTAATGTCAATGTTAATGTTAATGTCAATGTTAATGTCAATGTTAATGTCAATGTTAATGTTAATGTCAATGTTAATGTCAATGTCAATGTTAATGTCAATGTTAATGTCAATGTTAATGTCAATGTCAATGTTAATGTCAATGTTAATGTTAATGTCAATGTTAATGTCAATGTTAGTATTGCTCGATATTATGGTAAGGGTCCCCCCTTTTCAATATATGGTCTTCGTATTTAATATAGGGGTATTGCTCGATATTATGGTAAGGGTCCCCCCTTTTCAATATATGGTCTTCGTATTTAGTATAGGGGTATTGCTCGATATTACGGTAAGGGTCCCCCCTTTTCAATATATGGTCTTCGTATTTAATATAGGGTTATTGCTCGATATTATGGTAAGGGTCCCCCCTTTTCAATATATGGTCTTCAATGTCAATGTTAATGTCAATGTTAATGTCAATGTTAATGTTAATGTTAATGTTAATGTCAATGTCAATGTTAATGTCCATGTTAATGTCCATGTTAATGTCAATGTTAATGTTAATGTCAATGTTAATGGTAATGTCAATGTTAATGTTAATGTCAATGTCAATGTTAATGTCAATGTTAATGTCAATGTTAATGTCAATGTTAATGTCAATGTTAATGTTAATGTCAATGTTAATGTTAATGTCAATGTTAATGTCAATGTCAATGTTAATGTTAATGTTAGTGTCAATGTCAATGTCAATGTTAATGTTAATGGTAATGTCAATGTCAATGTCAATGTCAATGTTAATGTTAATGTCAATGTCAATGTTATTGTCAATGTCAATGTCAATGTTAATGTCAATGTTAATGTCAATGTTAATGTCAATGTCAATGTCAATGTCAATGTTAATGTCCATGTCAATGTCAATGTTAATGTTAATGTCCATGTTAATGTCCATGTTGATGTCAATGTTAATGTTATTGCAATGTCAATGTTAATGTCAATGTTAATGTTAATGTCAATGTTAATGTTAATGTCAATGTTAATGTCAATGTTAATGTCAATGTTAATGTCAATGTTAATGTCAATGTTAATGTCAATGTTAATGTTAATGTCAATGTTAATGTCAATGTTAATGTTAATGTCAATGTTAATGTCAATGTTAGTATTGCGCGACATTATGGTAAGGGTCCCCCCTTTTCAATATATGGTCTTCGTATTTAATATAGGGGTATTGCTCGATATTATGGTAAGGGTCCCCCTTTTCAATATATGGTCTTCGTATTTAATATAGGGGTATTGCTCGATATTATGGTAAGGGTCCCCCCTTTTCAATATATGGTCTTCGTATTTAATATAGGGGTATTGCTCGATATTATGGTAAGGGTGCCCCCTTTTCAATATATGGTCTTCGTATTTAATATAGGGGTATTGCTCGATATTATGGTAAGGGTCCCCCCTTTTCAATATATGGTCTTCGTATTTAATATAGGGTTATTGCTCGATATTATGGTAAGGGTCCCCCCTTTTCAATATATGGTCTTCAATGTCAATGTTAATGTCAATGTTAATGTTAATGTCAATGTTAATGTCAATGTTAATGTCCATGTTAATGTCAATGTTAATGTCAATTTTAATGTTAATGTCAATGTTAATGTCAATGTCAATGTTAATGTCAATGTCAATGTTAATGTCAATGTCAATGTCAATGTTAATGTTAATGTTAATATCAATGTCAATGTTATTGTCAATGTCAAGGTTAATGTCAATGTTAATGTCAATGTTAATGTTAATGTCAATGTTAATATTAATGTCAATGTTAATGTCAATGTTAATGTCAATGTTAATGTCAATGTTAATGTTAATGTCAATGTTAATGTCAATGTTAATGTCAATGTCAATGTTAATGTCAATGTTAATGTCAATGTTAATGTCAATGTTAATGTCCATGTTAATGTCAATGTTAATGTCAATGTCAATGTTAATGTTAATGTTAATGTCAATGTCAATGTTAGTATTGCTCGATATTATGGTAAGGGTCCCCCCTTTTCAATATATGGTCTTCGTATTTAATATAGGGGTATTGCTCGATATTATGGTAAGGGTCCCCCCTTTTCAATATATGGTCTTCAATGTCAATGTTAATGTTAATGTTAATGTTAATGTTAATGTTAATGTTAATGTTAATGTCAATGTTAATGTCAATGTCAATGTTAATGTCAATGTTAATGGCCATGTTAATGCCCATGTCAATGTCAATGTCAATGTCAATGTTAATGTCAATGTTAATGTCAATGTTAATGTTAATGTTAATGTCAATGTTATTGTCAATGTCAATGTTAATGTCAATGTCAATGTTAATGTCCATGTTAATGGCCATGTTAATGCCCATGTTAATGTCCATGTTAATGTCAATGTTAATGTTAATGTCAATGTTAATGTCAATGTTAATGTCAATGTTAATGTTAATGTCAATGTCAATGTTAATGTCAATGTTAATGTCAATGTTAATGTCAATTTTAATGTTAATGTTAATGTCAATGTTATTGTCAATGTCAATGTCCATGTTAATGGCCATGTTAATGCCCATGTTAATGTCCATGTTAATGTCAATGTTAATGTTAATGTCAATGTTAATGTCAATGTTAATGTCAATGTTAATGTTAATGTCAATGTTAATGTTAATGTCAATGTCAATGTTATTGCAATGTCAATGTTAATGTCAATGTTAATGTTAATGTCAATGTTAATGTTAATGTCAATGTTAATGTCAATGTTAATGTCAATGTTAATGTCAATGTCAATGTTAATGTCAATGTCAATGTTAATGTCAATGTTAATGTTAATGTCAATGTTAATGTCAATGTTAATGTCAATGTTAGTATTGCTCGATATTACGGTAAGGGTCCCCCCTTTTCAATATATGGTCTTCGTATTTAATATAGGGGTATTGCTCGATATTATGGTAAGGGTCCCCCCTTTTCAATATATGGTCTTCGTATTTAATATAGGGGTATTGCTCGATATTATGGTAAGGGTCCCCCCTTTTCAATATATGGTCTTCGTATTTAATATAGGGTTATTGCTCGATATTATGGTAAGGGTCCCCCCTTTTCAATATATGGTCTTCAATGTCAATGTTAATGTCAATGTTAATGTTAATGTTAATGTCAATGTTAAAGTCAATGTTAAAGTCAATGTCAATGTTAATGTCAATGTTAATGTCAATGTTAATGTCAATGTTATTGTCAATGTTAATGTCAATGTCAATGTTAATGTCAATGTCAATGTTAATGTCAATGTTAATGTCAATGTTAATGTCAATGTTAATGTCAATGTTAATGTTAATGTCAATGTTAATGTCAATGTTAATGTCAATGTTAATGTTAATGTCAATGTTAATGTCAATGTCAATGTTAATGTCAATGTTAATGTCAATGTTAATGTCAATGTCAATGTTAATGTCAATGTTAATGTTAATGTCAATGTTAATGTCAATGTTAGTATTGCTCGATATTATGGTAAGGGTCCCCCCTTTTCAATATATGGTCTTCGTATTTAATATAGCGGTATTGCTCGATATTATGGTAAGGGTCCCCCCTTTTCAATATATGGTCTTCGTATTTAATATAGGGGTATTGCTCGATATTATGGTAAGGGTCCCCCCTTTTCAATATATGGTCTTCGTATTTAATATAGGGGTATTGCTCGATATTATGGTAAGGGTCCCCCCTTTTCAATATATGGTCTTCGTATTTAATATAGGGGTATTGCTCGATATTATGGTAAGGGTCCCCCCTTTTCAATATATGGTCTTCGTATTTAATATAGGGTTATTGCTCGATATTATGGTAAGGGTCCCCCCTTTTCAATATATGGTCTTCAATGTCAATGTTAATGTCAATGTTAATGTCAATGTTAATGTTAATGTTAATGTTAATGTCAATGTTAAAGTCAATGTTAATGTCAATGTCAATGTTAATGTCAATGTTAATGTCAATGTTAATGTCAATGTTATTGTCAATGTTAATGTCAATGTCAATGTTAATGTCAATGTCAATGTTAATGTCAATGTTAATGTCAATGTTAATGTCAATGTTAATGTCAATGTTAATGTTAATGTCAATGTTAATGTCAATGTTAATGTCAATGTTAATGTTAATGTCAATGTTAATGTCAATGTCAATGTTAATGTCAATGTTAATGTCAATGTTAATGTCAATGTCAATGTTAATGTCAATGTTAATGTTAATGTCAATGTTAATGTCAATGTTAGTATTGCTCGATATTAAGGTAAGGGTCCCCCCTTTTCAATATATGGTCTTCGTATTTAATATAGGGGTATTGCTCGATATTATGGTAAGGGTCCCCCCTTTTCAATATATGGTCTTCGTATTTAATATAGGGGTATTGCTCGATATTATGGTAAGGGTCCCCCCTTTTCAATATATGGTCTTCGTATTTAATATAGGGGTATTGCTCGATATTATGGTAAGGGTCCCCCCTTTTCAATATATGGTCTTCGTATTTAGTATAGGGGTATTGCTCGATATTACGGTAAGGGTCCCCCCTTTTCAATATATGGTCTTCGTATTTAATATAGGGTTATTGCTCGATATTATGGTAAGGGTCCCCCCTTTTCAATATATGGTCTTCAATGTCAATGTTAATGTCAATGTTAATGTCAATGTTAATGTTAATGTTAATGTTAATGTCAATGTTAAAGTCAATGTTAATGTCAATGTCAATGTTAATGTCAATGTTAATGTCAATGTTAATGTCAATGTTAATGTTAATGTCAATGTTAAAGTCAATGTTAATGTCAATGTCAATGTTAATGTCAATGTTAATGTCAATGTTAATGTCAATGTTATTGTCAATGTTAATGTCAATGTCAATGTTAATGTCAATGTCAATGTTAATGTCAATGTTAATGTCAATGTTAATGTCAATGTTAATGTCAATGTTAATGTTAATGTCAATGTTAATGTCAATGTTAATGTCAATGTTAATGTTAATGTCAATGTTAATGTCAATGTCAATGTTAATGTCAATGTTAATGTCAATGTTAATGTCAATGTCAATGTTAATGTCAATGTTAATGTTAATGTCAATGTTAATGTCAATGTTAGTATTGCTCGATATTATGGTAAGGGTCCCCCCTTTTCAATATATGGTCTTCGTATTTAATATAGGGGTATTGCTCGATATTATGGTAAGGGTCCCCCCTTTTCAATATATGGTCTTCGTATTTAATATAGGGGTATTGCTCGATATTATGGTAAGGGTCCCCCCTTTTCAATATATGGTCTTCGTATTTAATATAGGGGTATTGCTCGATATTATGGTAAGGGTCCCCCCTTTTCAATATATGGTCTTCGTATTTAATATAGGGGTATTGCTCGATATTATGGTAAGGGTCCCCCCTTTTCAATATATGGTCTTCGTATTTAGTATAGGGGTATTGCTCGATATTATGGTAAGGGTCCCCCCTTTTCAATATATGGTCTTCAATGTCAATGTGAATGTTAATGTTAATGTCAATGTTAATGTCAATGTCAATGTTAATGTCAATGTTAATGTCAATGTTAATGTCAATGTCAATGTCAATGTCAATGTTAATGTCAATGTTAATGTCAATGTCAATGTTAATGTTAATGTTAATGTCAATGTCAATGTTAGTATTGCTCGATATTATGGTAAGGGTCCCCCCTTTTCAATATATGGTCTTCGTATTTAATATAGGGGTATTGCTCGATATTATGGTAAGGGTCCCCCCTTTTCAATATATGGTCTTCAATGTCAATGTTAATGTTAATGTTAATGTTAATGTCAATGTTAATGTCAATGTCAATGTTAATGTCAATGTTAATGGCCATGTTAATGCCCATGTCAATGTCAATGTCAATGTCAATGTTAATGTCAATGTTAATGTCAATGTTAATGTTAATGTCAATGTTATTGTCAATGTCAATGTTAATGTCAATGTCAATGTTAATGTCCATGTTAATGGCCATGTTAATGCCCATGTTAATGTCCATGTTAATGTCAATGTTAATGTTAATGTCAATGTTAATGTCAATGTTAATGTCAATGTTAATGTTAATGTTAATGTCAATGTCAATGTTAATGTCAATGTTAATGTCAATGTTAATGTCAATGTTAATGTTAATGTTAATGTCAATGTTATTGTCAATGTCAATGTCCATGTTATTGGCCATGTTAATGCCCATGTTAATGTCCATGTTAATGTCAATGTTAATGTTAATGTCAATGTTAATGTCAATGTTAATGTCAATGTTAATGTTAATGTTAATGTCAATGTTATTGTCAATGTCAATGTCCATGTTAATGGCCATGTTAATGCCCATGTTAATGTCCATGTTAATGTCAATGTTAATGTTAATGTCAATGTTAATGTCAATGATAATGTCAATGTTAATGTTAATGTCAATGTTAATGTCAATGTCAATGTTATTGTCAATGTCAATGTTAATGTCAATGTTAATGTTAATGTCAATGTTAATGTTAATGTCAATGTTAATGTCAATGTTAATGTCAATGTTAATGTCAATGTCAATGTTAATGTCAATGTTAATGTCAATGTCAATGTTAATGTCAATGTTAATGTTAATGTCAATGTTAATGTCAATGTTAATGTCAATGTTAGTATTGCTCGATATTACGGTAAGGGTCCCCCCTTTTCAATATATGGTCTTCGTATTTAATATAGGGGTATTGCTCGATATTATGGTAAGGGTCCCCCCTTTTCAATATATGGTCTTCGTATATAATATAGGGGTATTGCTCGATATTATGGTAAGGGTCCCCCCTTTTCAATATATGGTCTTCGTATTTAATATAGGGTTATTGCTCGATATTATGGTAAGGGTCCCCCCTTTTCAATATATGGTCTTCAATGTCAATGTTAATGTCAATGTTAATGTCAATGTTAATGTTAATGTTAATGTCAATGTTAAAGTCAATGTTAAAGTCAATGTCAATGTTAATGTCAATGTTAATGTCAATGTTAATGTCAATGTTAATGTCAATGTTATTGTCAATGTTAATGTCAATGTCAATGTTAATGTCAATGTCAATGTTAATGTCAATGTTAATGTCATTGTTAATGTCAATGTTAATGTCAATGTTAATGTTAATGTCAATGTTAATGTCAATGTTAATGTCAATGTTAATGTTAATGTCAATGTTAATGTCAATGTCAATGTTAATGTCAATGTTAATGTCAATGTTAATGTCAATGTCAATGTTAATGTCAATGTTAATGTTAATGTCAATGTTAATGTCAATGTTAGTATTGCTCGATATTATGGTAAGGGTCCCCCCTTTTCAATATATGGTCTTCGTATTTAATATAGGGGTATTGCTCGATATTATGGTAAGGGTCCCCCCTTTTCAATATATGGTCTTCGTATTTAATATAGGGGTATTGCTCGATATTATGGTAAGGGTCCCCCCTTTTCAATATATGGTCTTCGTATTTAATATAGCGGTATTGCTCGATATTATGGTAAGGGTCCCCCCTTTTCAATATATGGTCTTCGTATTTAATATAGGGGTATTGCTCGATATTATGGTAAGGGTCCCCCCTTTTCAATATATGGTCTTCGTATTTAATATAGGGTTATTGCTCGATATTATGGTAAGGGTCCCCCCTTTTCAATATATGGTCTTCAATGTCAATGTTAATGTCAATGTTAATGTCAATGTTAATGTCAATGTTAATGTTAATGTTAATGTCAATGTTAAAGTCAATGTTAATGTCAATGTCAATGTTAATGTCAATGTTAATGTCAATGTTAATGTCAATGTTATTGTCAATGTTAATGTCAATGTCAATGTTAATGTCAATGTCAATGTTAATGTCAATGTTAATGTCAATGTTAATGTCAATGTTAATGTCAATGTTAATGTTAATGTCAATGTTAATGTCAATGTTAATGTCAATGTTAATGTTAATGTCAATGTTAATGTCAATGTCAATGTTAATGTCAATGTTAATGTCAATGTTAATGTCAATGTCAATGTCAATGTTAATGTCAATGTTAATGTTAATGTCAATGTTAATGTCAATGTTAGTATTGCTCGATATTATGGTAAGGGTCCCCCCTTTTCAATATATGATCTTCGTATTTAATATAGGGGTATTGCTCGATATTATGGTAAGGGTCCCCCCTTTTCAATATATGGTCTTCGTATTTAATATAGGGGTATTGCTCGATATTATGGTAAGGGTCCCCCCTTTTCAATATATGGTCTTCGTATTTAATATAGGGGTATTGCTCGATATTATGGTAAGGGTCCCCCCTTTTAAATATATGGTCTTCGTATTTAATATAGGGGTATTGCTCGATATTATGGTAAGGGTCCCCCCTTTTCAATATATGGTCTTCGTATTTAATATAAGGGTATTGCTCGATATTATGGTAAGGGTCCCCCCTTTTCAATATACGGTCTTCGTATTTAATATAGGGGTATTGCTCGATATTATGGTAAGGGTCCCCCTTTTCAATATATGGTCTTCGTATTTAATATAGGGTTATTGCTCGATATTATGGTAAGGGTCCCTCCTTTTCAATATATGGTCTTCGTATTTAATATAGGGGTATTGCTCGATATTATGGTAAGGGTCCCCCCTTTTCAATATATGGTCTTCGTATTTAATATAGGGTTATTGCTCGATATTATGGTAAGGGTCCCCCCTTTTCAATATATGGTCTTCAATGTCAATGTTAATGTCAATGTTAATGTCAATGTTAATGTTAATGTTAATGTCAATGTTAAAGTCAATGTTAATGTCAATGTCAATGTTAATGTCAATGTTAATGTCAATGTTAATGTCAATGTTATTGTCAATGTTAATGTCAATGTCAATGTTAATGTCAATGTCAATGTTAATGTCAATGTTAATGTCAATGTTAATGTCAATGTTAATGTCAATGTTAATGTTAATGTCAATGTTAATGTCAATGTTAATGTCAATGTTAATGTTAATGTCAATGTTAATGTCAATGTCAATGTTAATGTCAATGTTAATGTCAATGTTAATGTCAATGTCAATGTTAATGTCAATGTTAATGTTAATGTCAATGTTAATGTCAATGTTAGTATTGCTCGATATTATGGTAAGGGTCCCCCCTTTTCAATATATGGTCTTCGTATTTAATATAGGGGTATTGCTCGATATTATGGTAAAGGTCCCCCCTTTTCAATATATGGTCTTCGTATTTAATATAGGGGTATTGCTCGATATTATGGTAAGGGTCCCCCCTTTTCAATATATGGTCTTCGTATTTAATATAGGGGTATTGCTCGATATTATGGTAAGGGTCCCCCCTTTTAAATATATGGTCTTCGTATTTAATATAGGGGTATTGCTCGATATTATGGTAAGGGTCCCCCCTTTTCAATATATGGTCTTCGTATTTAATATAGGGGTATTGCTCGATATTATGGTAAGGGTCCCCCCTTTTCAATATATGGTCTTCGTATTTAGTATAGGGGTATTGCTCGATATTATGGTAAGGGTCCCCCCTTTTCAATATATGGTCTTCGTATTTAATATAGGGTTATTGCTCGATATTATGGTAAGGGTCCCCCTTTTCAATATATGGTCTTCAATGTCAATGTGAATGTTAATGTTAATGTCAATGTTAATGTCAATGTCAATGTTAATGTCAATGTTAATGTCAATGTTAATGTCAATGTCAATGTCAATGTTAATGTCAATGTTAATGTCAATGTCAATGTTAATGTTAATGTTAATGTCAATGTTAGTATTGCTCGATATTATGGTAAGGGTCCCCCCTTTTCAATATGTGGTCTTCGTATTTAATATAGGGGTATTGCTCGATATTATGGTAAGGGTCCCCCCTTTTCAATATATGGTCTTCAATGTCAATGTTAATGTTAATGTTAATGTCAATGTTAATGTCAATGTCAATGTTAATGTCAATGTTAATGGCCATGTTAATGCCCATGTCAATGTCAATGTCAATGTTAATGTCAATGTTAATGTCAATGTTAATGTTAATGTCAATGTTATTGTCAATGTCAATGTTAATGTCAATGTCAATGTTAATGTCCATGTTAATGGCCATGTTAATGCCCATGTTAATGTCCATGTTAAAGTCAATGTTAATGTTAATGTCAATGTTAATGTCAATGTTAATGTCAATGTTAATGTTAATGTCAATGTCAATGTTAATGTCAATGTTAATGTCAATGTTAATGTCAATGTTAATGTTAATGTTAATGTCAATGTTATTGTCAATGTCAATGTCCATGTCAATGGCCATGTTAATGCCCATGTTAATGTCCATGTTAATGTCAATGTTAATGTTAATGTCAATGTTAATGTCAATGTTAATGTCAATGTTAATGTTAATGTCAATGTTAATGTCAATGTCAATGTTATTGTCAATGTCAATGTTAATGTCAATGTTAATGTCAATGTCAATGTTAATGTCAATGTTAATGTCAATGTCAATGTTAATGTCAATGTTAATGTTAATGTCAATGTTAATGTCAATGTTAATGTCAATGTTAGTATTGCTCGATATTACGGTAAGGGTCCCCCCTTTTCAATATATGGTCTTCGTATTTAATATAGGGGTATTGCTCGATATTATGGTAAGGGTCCCCCCTTTTCAATATATGGTCTTCGTATTTAATATAGGGGTATTGCTCGATATTATGGTAAGGGTCCCCCCTTTTCAATATATGGTCTTCGTATTTAATATAGGGTTATTGCTCGATATTATGGTAAGGGTCCCCCCTTTTCAATATATGGTCTTCAATGTCAATGTTAATGTCAATGTTAATGTCAATGTTAATGTTAATGTTAATGTCAATGTTAAAGTCAATGTTAAAGTCAATGTCAATGTTAATGTCAATGTTAATGTCAATGTTAATGTCAATGTTAATGTCAATGTTATTGTCAATGTTAATGTCAATGTCAATGTTAATGTCAATGTCAATGTTAATGTCAATGTTAATGTCAATGTTAATGTCAATGTTAATGTCAATGTTAATGTTAATGTCAATGTTAATGTCAATGTTAATGTCAATGTTAATGTCAATGTTAATGTTAATGTCAATGTTAATGTCAATGTCAATGTTAATGTCATTGTTAATGTCAATGTTAATGTCAATGTCAATGTTAATGTCAATGTTAATGTTAATGTCAATGTTAATGTCAATGTTAGTATTGCTCGATATTATGGTAAGGGTCCCCCCTTTTCAATATATGGTCTTCGTATTTAATATAGGGGTATTGCTCGATATTATGGTAAGGGTCCCCCCTTTTCAATATATGGTCTTCGTATTTAATATAGGGGTATTGCTCGATATTATGGTAAGGGTCCCCCCTTTTCAATATATGGTCTTCGTATTTAATATAGCGGTATTGCTCGATATTATGGTAAGGGTCCCCCCTTTTCAATATATGGTCTTCGTATTTAATATAGGGGTATTGCTCGATATTATGGTAAGGGTCCCCCCTTTTCAATATATGGTCTTCGTATTTAATATAGGGTTATTGCTCGATATTATGGTAAGGGTCCCCCCTTTTCAATATATGGTCTTCAATGTCAATGTTAATGTCAATGTTAATGTCAATGTTAATGTCAATGTTAATGTTAATGTTAATGTCAATGTTAAAGTCAATGTTAATGTCAATGTCAATGTTAATGTCAATGTTAATGTCAATGTTAATGTCAATGTTATTGTCAATGTTAATGTCAATGTCAATGTTAATGTCAATGTCAATGTTAATGTCAATGTTAATGTCAATGTTAATGTCAATGTTAATGTCAATGTTAATGTTAATGTCAATGTTAATGTCAATGTTAATGTCAATGTTAATGTTAATGTCAATGTTAATGTCAATGTCAATGTTAATGTCAATGTTAATGTCAATGTTAATGTCAATGTCAATGTCAATGTTAATGTCAATGTTAATGTTAATGTCAATGTTAATGTCAATGTTAGTATTGCTCGATATTATGGTAAGGGTCCCCCCTTTTCAATATATGATCTTCGTATTTAATATAGGGGTATTGCTCGATATTATGGTAAGGGTCCCCCCTTTTCAATATATGGTCTTCGTATTTAATATAGGGGTATTGCTCGATATTATGGTAAGGGTCCCCCCTTTTCAATATATGGTCTTCGTATTTAATATAGGGGTATTGCTCGATATTATGGTAAGGGTCCCCCCTTTTAAATATATGGTCTTCGTATTTAATATAGGGGTATTGCTCGATATTATGGTAAGGGTCCCCCCTTTTCAATATATGGTCTTCGTATTTAATATAAGGGTATTGCTCGATATTATGGTAAGGGTCCCCCCTTTTCAATATACGGTCTTCGTATTTAATATAGGGGTATTGCTCGATATTATGGTAAGGGTCCCCCTTTTCAATATATGGTCTTCGTATTTAATATAGGGTTATTGCTCGATATTATGGTAAGGGTCCCTCCTTTTCAATATATGGTCTTCGTATTTAATATAGGGGTATTGCTCGATATTATGGTAAGGGTCCCCCCTTTTCAATATATGGTCTTCGTATTTAATATAGGGTTATTGCTCGATATTATGGTAAGGGTCCCCCCTTTTCAATATATGGTCTTCAATGTCAATGTTAATGTCAATGTTAATGTCAATGTTAATGTTAATGTTAATGTCAATGTTAAAGTCAATGTTAATGTCAATGTCAATGTTAATGTCAATGTTAATGTCAATGTTAATGTCAATGTTATTGTCAATGTTAATGTCAATGTCAATGTTAATGTCAATGTCAATGTTAATGTCAATGTTAATGTCAATGTTAATGTCAATGTTAATGTCAATGTTAATGTTAATGTCAATGTTAATGTCAATGTTAATGTCAATGTTAATGTTAATGTCAATGTTAATGTCAATGTCAATGTTAATGTCAATGTTAATGTCAATGTTAATGTCAATGTCAATGTTAATGTCAATGTTAATGTTAATGTCAATGTTAATGTCAATGTTAGTATTGCTCGATATTATGGTAAGGGTCCCCCCTTTTCAATATATGGTCTTCGTATTTAATATAGGGGTATTGCTCGATATTATGGTAAAGGTCCCCCCTTTTCAATATATGGTCTTCGTATTTAATATAGGGGTATTGCTCGATATTATGGTAAGGGTCCCCCCTTTTCAATATATGGTCTTCGTATTTAATATAGGGGTATTGCTCGATATTATGGTAAGGGTCCCCCCTTTTAAATATATGGTCTTCGTATTTAATATAGGGGTATTGCTCGATATTATGGTAAGGGTCCCCCCTTTTCAATATATGGTCTTCGTATTTAATATAGGGGTATTGCTCGATATTATGGTAAGGGTCCCCCCTTTTCAATATATGGTCTTCGTATTTAGTATAGGGGTATTGCTCGATATTATGGTAAGGGTCCCCCCTTTTCAATATATGGTCTTCGTATTTAATATAGGGTTATTGCTCGATATTATGGTAAGGGTCCCCCTTTTCAATATATGGTCTTCAATGTCAATGTGAATGTTAATGTTAATGTCAATGTTAATGTCAATGTCAATGTTAATGTCAATGTTAATGTCAATGTTAATGTCAATGTCAATGTCAATGTTAATGTCAATGTTAATGTCAATGTCAATGTTAATGTTAATGTTAATGTCAATGTTAGTATTGCTCGATATTATGGTAAGGGTCCCCCCTTTTCAATATGTGGTCTTCGTATTTAATATAGGGGTATTGCTCGATATTATGGTAAGGGTCCCCCCTTTTCAATATATGGTCTTCAATGTCAATGTTAATGTTAATGTTAATGTCAATGTTAATGTCAATGTCAATGTTAAAGTCAATGTTAATGTCAATGTCAATGTTAATGTCAATGTTAATGTCAATGTTAATGTCAATGTTATTGTCAATGTTAATGTCAATGTCAATGTTAATGTCAATGTCAATGTTAATGTCAATGTTAATGTCAATGTTAATGTCAATGTTAATGTCAATGTTAATGTTAATGTCAATGTTAATGTCAATGTTAATGTCAATGTTAATGTTAATGTCAATGTTAATGTCAATGTCAATGTTAATGTCAATGTTAATGTCAATGTTAATGTCAATGTCAATGTTAATGTCAATGTTAATGTTAATGTCAATGTTAATGTCAATGTTAGTATTGCTCGATATTATGGTAAGGGTCCCCCCTTTTCAATATATGGTCTTCGTATTTAATATAGGGGTATTGCTCGATATTATGGTAAAGGTCCCCCCTTTTCAATATATGGTCTTCGTATTTAATATAGGGGTATTGCTCGATATTATGGTAAGGGTCCCCCCTTTTCAATATATGGTCTTCGTATTTAATATAGGGGTATTGCTCGATATTATGGTAAGGGTCCCCCCTTTTAAATATATGGTCTTCGTATTTAATATAGGGGTATTGCTCGATATTATGGTAAGGGTCCCCCCTTTTCAATATATGGTCTTCGTATTTAATATAGGGGTATTGCTCGATATTATGGTAAGGGTCCCCCCTTTTCAATATATGGTCTTCGTATTTAATATAGGGTTATTGCTCGATATTATGGTAAGGGTCCCCCCTTTTCAATATATGGTCTTCAATGTCAATGTTAATGTCAATGTTAATGTCAATGTTAATGTTAATGTTAATGTCAATGTTAAAGTCAATGTTAAAGTCAATGTCAATGTTAATGTCAATGTTAATGTCAATGTTAATGTCAATGTTAATGTCAATGTTATTGTCAATGTTAATGTCAATGTCAATGTTAATGTCAATGTCAATGTTAATGTCAATGTTAATGTCAATGTTAATGTCAATGTTAATGTCAATGTTAATGTTAATGTCAATGTTAATGTCAATGTTAATGTCAATGTTAATGTCAATGTTAATGTTAATGTCAATGTTAATGTCAATGTCAATGTTAATGTCATTGTTAATGTCAATGTTAATGTCAATGTCAATGTTAATGTCAATGTTAATGTTAATGTCAATGTTAATGTCAATGTTAGTATTGCTCGATATTATGGTAAGGGTCCCCCCTTTTCAATATATGGTCTTCGTATTTAATATAGGGGTATTGCTCGATATTATGGTAAGGGTCCCCCCTTTTCAATATATGGTCTTCGTATTTAATATAGGGGTATTGCTCGATATTATGGTAAGGGTCCCCCCTTTTCAATATATGGTCTTCGTATTTAATATAGCGGTATTGCTCGATATTATGGTAAGGGTCCCCCCTTTTCAATATATGGTCTTCGTATTTAATATAGGGGTATTGCTCGATATTATGGTAAGGGTCCCCCCTTTTCAATATATGGTCTTCGTATTTAATATAGGGTTATTGCTCGATATTATGGTAAGGGTCCCCCCTTTTCAATATATGGTCTTCAATGTCAATGTTAATGTCAATGTTAATGTCAATGTTAATGTCAATGTTAATGTTAATGTTAATGTCAATGTTAAAGTCAATGTTAATGTCAATGTCAATGTTAATGTCAATGTTAATGTCAATGTTAATGTCAATGTTATTGTCAATGTTAATGTCAATGTCAATGTTAATGTCAATGTCAATGTTAATGTCAATGTTAATGTCAATGTTAATGTCAATGTTAATGTCAATGTTAATGTTAATGTCAATGTTAATGTCAATGTTAATGTCAATGTTAATGTTAATGTCAATGTTAATGTCAATGTCAATGTTAATGTCAATGTTAATGTCAATGTTAATGTCAATGTCAATGTCAATGTTAATGTCAATGTTAATGTTAATGTCAATGTTAATGTCAATGTTAGTATTGCTCGATATTATGGTAAGGGTCCCCCCTTTTCAATATATGATCTTCGTATTTAATATAGGGGTATTGCTCGATATTATGGTAAGGGTCCCCCCTTTTCAATATATGGTCTTCGTATTTAATATAGGGGTATTGCTCGATATTATGGTAAGGGTCCCCCCTTTTCAATATATGGTCTTCGTATTTAATATAGGGGTATTGCTCGATATTATGGTAAGGGTCCCCCCTTTTAAATATATGGTCTTCGTATTTAATATAGGGGTATTGCTCGATATTATGGTAAGGGTCCCCCCTTTTCAATATATGGTCTTCGTATTTAATATAAGGGTATTGCTCGATATTATGGTAAGGGTCCCCCCTTTTCAATATACGGTCTTCGTATTTAATATAGGGGTATTGCTCGATATTATGGTAAGGGTCCCCCTTTTCAATATATGGTCTTCGTATTTAATATAGGGTTATTGCTCGATATTATGGTAAGGGTCCCTCCTTTTCAATATATGGTCTTCGTATTTAATATAGGGGTATTGCTCGATATTATGGTAAGGGTCCCCCCTTTTCAATATATGGTCTTCGTATTTAATATAGGGTTATTGCTCGATATTATGGTAAGGGTCCCCCCTTTTCAATATATGGTCTTCAATGTCAATGTTAATGTCAATGTTAATGTCAATGTTAATGTTAATGTTAATGTCAATGTTAAAGTCAATGTTAATGTCAATGTCAATGTTAATGTCAATGTTAATGTCAATGTTAATGTCAATGTTATTGTCAATGTTAATGTCAATGTCAATGTTAATGTCAATGTCAATGTTAATGTCAATGTTAATGTCAATGTTAATGTCAATGTTAATGTCAATGTTAATGTTAATGTCAATGTTAATGTCAATGTTAATGTCAATGTTAATGTTAATGTCAATGTTAATGTCAATGTCAATGTTAATGTCAATGTTAATGTCAATGTTAATGTCAATGTCAATGTTAATGTCAATGTTAATGTTAATGTCAATGTTAATGTCAATGTTAGTATTGCTCGATATTATGGTAAGGGTCCCCCCTTTTCAATATATGGTCTTCGTATTTAATATAGGGGTATTGCTCGATATTATGGTAAAGGTCCCCCCTTTTCAATATATGGTCTTCGTATTTAATATAGGGGTATTGCTCGATATTATGGTAAGGGTCCCCCCTTTTCAATATATGGTCTTCGTATTTAATATAGGGGTATTGCTCGATATTATGGTAAGGGTCCCCCCTTTTAAATATATGGTCTTCGTATTTAATATAGGGGTATTGCTCGATATTATGGTAAGGGTCCCCCCTTTTCAATATATGGTCTTCGTATTTAATATAGGGGTATTGCTCGATATTATGGTAAGGGTCCCCCCTTTTCAATATATGGTCTTCGTATTTAGTATAGGGGTATTGCTCGATATTATGGTAAGGGTCCCCCCTTTTCAATATATGGTCTTCGTATTTAATATAGGGTTATTGCTCGATATTATGGTAAGGGTCCCCCTTTTCAATATATGGTCTTCAATGTCAATGTGAATGTTAATGTTAATGTCAATGTTAATGTCAATGTCAATGTTAATGTCAATGTTAATGTCAATGTTAATGTCAATGTCAATGTCAATGTTAATGTCAATGTTAATGTCAATGTCAATGTTAATGTTAATGTTAATGTCAATGTTAGTATTGCTCGATATTATGGTAAGGGTCCCCCCTTTTCAATATGTGGTCTTCGTATTTAATATAGGGGTATTGCTCGATATTATGGTAAGGGTCCCCCCTTTTCAATATATGGTCTTCAATGTCAATGTTAATGTTAATGTTAATGTCAATGTTAATGTCAATGTCAATGTTAATGTCAATGTTAATGGCCATGTTAATGCCCATGTCAATGTCAATGTCAATGTCAATGTTAATGTCAATGTTAATGTCAATGTTAATGTTAATGTCAATGTTATTGTCAATGTCAATGTTAATGTCAATGTCAATGTTAATGTCCATGTTAATGGCCATGTTAATGCCCATGTTAATGTCCATGTTAAAGTCAATGTTAATGTTAATGTCAATGTTAATGTCAATGTTAATGTCAATGTTAATGTTAATGTCAATGTCAATGTTAATGTCAATGTTAATGTCAATGTTAATGTCAATGTTAATGTTAATGTTAATGTCAATGTTATTGTCAATGTCAATGTCCATGTCAATGGCCATGTTAATGCCCATGTTAATGTCCATGTTAATGTCAATGTTAATGTTAATGTCAATGTTAATGTCAATGTTAATGTCAATGTTAATGTTAATGTCAATGTTAATGTCAATGTCAATGTTATTGTCAATGTCAATGTTAATGTCAATGTTAATGTCAATGTCAATGTTAATGTCAATGTTAATGTCAATGTCAATGTTAATGTCAATGTTAATGTTAATGTCAATGTTAATGTCAATGTTAATGTCAATGTTAGTATTGCTCGATATTACGGTAAGGGTCCCCCCTTTTCAATATATGGTCTTCGTATTTAATATAGGGGTATTGCTCGATATTATGGTAAGGGTCCCCCCTTTTCAATATATGGTCTTCGTATTTAATATAGGGGTATTGCTCGATATTATGGTAAGGGTCCCCCCTTTTCAATATATGGTCTTCGTATTTAATATAGGGTTATTGCTCGATATTATGGTAAGGGTCCCCCCTTTTCAATATATGGTCTTCAATGTCAATGTTAATGTCAATGTTAATGTCAATGTTAATGTTAATGTTAATGTCAATGTTAAAGTCAATGTTAAAGTCAATGTCAATGTTAATGTCAATGTTAATGTCAATGTTAATGTCAATGTTAATGTCAATGTTATTGTCAATGTTAATGTCAATGTCAATGTTAATGTCAATGTCAATGTTAATGTCAATGTTAATGTCAATGTTAATGTCAATGTTAATGTCAATGTTAATGTTAATGTCAATGTTAATGTCAATGTTAATGTCAATGTTAATGTTAATGTCAATGTTAATGTCAATGTCAATGTTAATGTCAATGTTAATGTCAATGTTAATGTCAATGTCAATGTTAATGTCAATGTTAATGTTAATGTCAATGTTAATGTCAATGTTAGTATTGCTCGATATTATGGTAAGGGTCCCCCCTTTTCAATATATGGTCTTCGTATTTAATATAGGGGTATTGCTCGATATTATGGTAAGGGTCCCCCCTTTTCAATATATGGTCTTCGTATTTAATATAGGGGTATTGCTCGATATTATGGTAAGGGTCCCCCCTTTTCAATATATGGTCTTCGTATTTAATATAGGGGTATTGCTCGATATTATGGTAAGGGTCCCCCCTTTTCAATATATGGTCTTCGTATTTAATATAGGGTTATTGCTCGATATTATGGTAAGGGTCCCCCCTTTTCAATATATGGTCTTCAATGTCAATGTTAATGTCAATGTTAATGTCAATGTTAATGTTAATGTTAATGTCAATGTTAAAGTCAATGTTAAAGTCAATGTCAATGTTAATGTCAATGTTAATGTCAATGTTAATGTCAATGTTAATGTCAATGTTATTGTCAATGTTAATGTCAATGTCAATGTTAATGTCAATGTCAATGTTAATGTCAATGTTAATGTCAATGTTAATGTCAATGTTAATGTCAATGTTAATGTTAATGTCAATGTTAATGTCAATGTTAATGTCAATGTTAATGTTAATGTCAATGTTAATGTCAATGTCAATGTTAATGTCAATGTTAATGTCAATGTTAATGTCAATGTCAATGTTAATGTCAATGTTAATGTTAATGTCAATGTTAATGTCAATGTTAGTATTGCTCGATATTATGGTAAGGGTCCCCCCTTTTCAATATATGGTCTTCGTATTTAATATAGGGGTATTGCTCGATATTATGGTAAGGGTCCCCCCTTTTCAATATATGGTCTTCGTATTTAATATAGGGGTATTGCTCGATATTATGGTAAGGGTCCCCCCTTTTCAATATATGGTCTTCGTATTTAATATAGCGGTATTGCTCGATATTATGGTAAGGGTCCCCCCTTTTCAATATATGGTCTTCGTATTTAATATAGGGGTATTGCTCGATATTATGGTAAGGGTCCCCCCTTTTCAATATATGGTCTTCGTATTTAATATAGGGTTATTGCTCGATATTATGGTAAGGGTCCCCCCTTTTCAATATATGGTCTTCAATGTCAATGTTAATGTCAATGTTAATGTCAATGTTAATGTCAATGTTAATGTTAATGTTAATGTCAATGTTAAAGTCAATGTTAATGTCAATGTCAATGTTAATGTCAATGTTAATGTCAATGTTAATGTCAATGTTATTGTCAATGTTAATGTCAATGTCAATGTTAATGTCAATGTCAATGTTAATGTCAATGTTAATGTCAATGTTAATGTCAATGTTAATGTCAATGTTAATGTTAATGTTAATGTCAATGTTAATGTCAATGTTAATGTCAATGTTAATGTTAATGTCAATGTTAATGTCAATGTCAATGTTAATGTCAATGTTAATGTCAATGTTAATGTCAATGTCAATGTTAATGTCAATGTTAATGTTAATGTCAATGTTAATGTCAATGTTAGTATTGCTCGATATTATGGTAAGGGTCCCCCCTTTTCAATATATGATCTTCGTATTTAATATAGGGGTATTGCTCGATATTATGGTAAGGGTCCCCCCTTTTCAATATATGGTCTTCGTATTTAATATAGGGGTATTGCTCGATATTATGGTAAGGGTCCCCCCTTTTCAATATATGGTCTTCGTATTTAATATAGGGGTATTGCTCGATATTATGGTAAGGGTCCCCCCTTTTAAATATATGGTCTTCGTATTTAATATAGGGGTATTGCTCGATATTATGGTAAGGGTCCCCCCTTTTCAATATATGGTCTTCGTATTTAATATAGGGGTATTGCTCGATATTATGGTAAGGGTCCCCCCTTTTCAATATATGGTCTTCGTATTTAATAAAGGGGTATTGCTCGATATTATGGTAAGGGTCCCCCTTTTCAATATATGGTCTTCGTATTTAATATAGGGTTATTGCTCGATATTATGGTAAGGGTCCCTCCTTTTCAATATATGGTCTTCGTATTTAATATAGGGGTATTGCTCGATATTATGGTAAGGGTCCCCCCTTTTCAATATATGGTCTTCGTATTTAATATAGGGTTATTGCTCGATATTATGGTAAGGGTCCCCCCTTTTCAATATATGGTCTTCAATGTCAATGTTAATGTCAATGTTAATGTCAATGTTAATGTTAATGTTAATGTCAATGTTAAAGTCAATGTTAATGTCAATGTCAATGTTAATGTCAATGTTAATGTCAATGTTAATGTCAATGTTATTGTCAATGTTAATGTCAATATCAATGTTAATGTCAATGTCAATGTTAATGTCAATGTTAATGTCAATGTTAATGTCAATGTTAATGTCAATGTTAATGTTAATGTCAATGTTAATGTCAATGTTAATGTCAATGTTAATGTTAATGTCAATGTTAATGTCAATGTCAATGTTAATGTCAATGTTAATGTCAATGTTAATGTCAATGTCAATGTTAATGTCAATGTTAATGTTAATGTCAATGTTAATGTCAATGTTAGTATTGCTCGATATTATGGTAAGGGTCCCCCCTTTTCAATATATGGTCTTCGTATTTAATATAGGGGTATTGCTCGATATTATGGTAAGGGTCCCCCCTTTTCAATATATGGTCTTCGTATTTAATATAGGGGTATTGCTCGATATTATGGTAAGGGTCCCCCCTTTTCAATATATGGTCTTCGTATTTAATATAGGGGTATTGCTCGATATTATGGTAAGGGTCCCCCCTTTTAAATATATGGTCTTCGTATTTAATATAGGGGTATTGCTCGATATTATGGTAAGGGTCCCCCCTTTTCAATATATGGTCTTCGTATTTAATATAGGGGTATTGCTCGATATTATGGTAAGGGTCCCCCCTTTTCAATATATGGTCTTCGTATTTAGTATAGGGGTATTGCTCGATATTATGGTAAGGGTCCCCCCTTTTCAATATATGGTCTTCGTATTTAATATAGGGTTATTGCTCGATATTATGGTAAGGGTCCCCCCTTTTCAATATATGGTCTTCAATGTCAATGTGAATGTTAATGTTAATGTCAATGTTAATGTCAATGTCAATGTTAATGTCAATGTTAATGTCAATGTTAATGTCAATGTCAATGTCAATGTTAATGTCAATGTTAATGTCAAGGTTAATGTCAATGTTAATGTTAATGTCAATGTCAATGTTAATGTTAATGTCAATGTCAATGTTAATGTCAATGTTAATGTCAATGTTAATGTCAATGTTAATGTTAATGTAAATGTTAATGTCAATGTTAATGTCAATGTCAATGTTAATGTTAATGTTAATGTCAATGTCAATGTCAATGTCAATGTCAATGTTATTGTCAATGTCAATGTCAATGTTAATGTCAATGTTAATGTCAATGTTAATGTCAATGTCAATGTCAATGTTAATGTCCATGTCAATGTCAATGTTAATGTCAATGTTAATGTCAATGTTAATGTCAGCGTCAATGTTAATGTCAATGTCAATGTTAATGTCCATGTTAATGTCCATGTTAATGTCAATGTTAATGTTAATGTCAATGTTAATGTCAATGTTAATGTCAATGTTAATGTTAATGTAAATGTTAATGTCAATGTCAATGTTAATGTCAATGTTAATGTAAATGTCAATGTTAATGTCAATGTCAATGTTAATGTCAATGTTAATGTTAATGGTAATGTCAATGGCAATGTCAATGTTAATGTCAATGTTAATGTCCATGTTAATGTCAATGTTAATGTTAATGTCAATGTCAATGTCAATGTTAATGTCAATGTTATTGTCAATGTTAATGTCAATGTTAATGTCAATGTCAATGTTAATGTTAATGTCAATGTCAATGTTAATGTTAATGTTAATGTTAATGTTAATGTTAATGTTAATGTTAATGTTAATGTCAATGTCAATGTCAATGTTAATGTCCATGTTAATGTCCATGTTAATGTCAATGTCAATGTTAATGTCAATGCTAATGTCAATGTTAATGTTAATGTCAATGTTAATGTCAATGTTAATGTCAATGTTAATGTCAATGTTAATGTTAATGTCAATGTTAATGTCAATGTTAATGTTAATGTTAATGTTAATGTCAATGTTAGTATTGCTCGACATTATGGTAAGGGTCCCCCCTTTTCAATATATGGTCTTCGTATTTAATATAGGGGTATTGCTCGATATTATGGTAAGGGTCCCCCCTTTTCAATATATGGTCTTCGTATTTAATATAGGGGTATTGCTCGATATTATGGTAAGGGTCCCCCCTTTTCAATATATGGTCTTCGTATTTAATATAGGGGTATTGCTCGATATTATGGTAAGGGTCCCCCCTTTTCAATATATGGTCTTCGTATTTAATATAGCGGTATTGCTCGATATTATGGTAAGGGTCCCCCCTTTTCAATATATGGTCTTCGTATTTAATATAGGGGTATTGCTCGATATTATGGTAAGGGTCCCCCCTTTTCAATATATGGTCTTCGTATTTAATATAGGGTTATTGCTCGATATTATGGTAAGGGTCCCCCCTTTTCAATATATGGTCTTCAATGTCAATGTTAATGTCAATGTTAATGTCAATGTTAATGTCAATGTTAATGTTAATGTTAATGTCAATGTTAAAGTCAATGTTAATGTCAATGTCAATGTTAATGTCAATGTTAATGTCAATGTTAATGTCAATGTTATTGTCAATGTTAATGTCAATGTCAATGTTAATGTCAATGTCAATGTTAATGTCAATGTTAATGTCAATGTTAATGTCAATGTTAATGTCAATGTTAATGTTAATGTCAATGTTAATGTCAATGTTAATGTCAATGTTAATGTTAATGTCAATGTTAATGTCAATGTCAATGTTAATGTCAATGTTAATGTCAATGTTAATGTCAATGTCAATGTCAATGTTAATGTCAATGTTAATGTTAATGTCAATGTTAATGTCAATGTTAGTATTGCTCGATATTATGGTAAGGGTCCCCCCTTTTCAATATATGATCTTCGTATTTAATATAGGGGTATTGCTCGATATTATGGTAAGGGTCCCCCCTTTTCAATATATGGTCTTCGTATTTAATATAGGGGTATTGCTCGATATTATGGTAAGGGTCCCCCCTTTTCAATATATGGTCTTCGTATTTAATATAGGGGTATTGCTCGATATTATGGTAAGGGTCCCCCCTTTTAAATATATGGTCTTCGTATTTAATATAGGGGTATTGCTCGATATTATGGTAAGGGTCCCCCCTTTTCAATATATGGTCTTCGTATTTAATATAAGGGTATTGCTCGATATTATGGTAAGGGTCCCCCCTTTTCAATATACGGTCTTCGTATTTAATATAGGGGTATTGCTCGATATTATGGTAAGGGTCCCCCTTTTCAATATATGGTCTTCGTATTTAATATAGGGTTATTGCTCGATATTATGGTAAGGGTCCCTCCTTTTCAATATATGGTCTTCGTATTTAATATAGGGGTATTGCTCGATATTATGGTAAGGGTCCCCCCTTTTCAATATATGGTCTTCGTATTTAATATAGGGTTATTGCTCGATATTATGGTAAGGGTCCCCCCTTTTCAATATATGGTCTTCAATGTCAATGTTAATGTCAATGTTAATGTCAATGTTAATGTTAATGTTAATGTCAATGTTAAAGTCAATGTTAATGTCAATGTCAATGTTAATGTCAATGTTAATGTCAATGTTAATGTCAATGTTATTGTCAATGTTAATGTCAATGTCAATGTTAATGTCAATGTCAATGTTAATGTCAATGTTAATGTCAATGTTAATGTCAATGTTAATGTCAATGTTAATGTTAATGTCAATGTTAATGTCAATGTTAATGTCAATGTTAATGTTAATGTCAATGTTAATGTCAATGTCAATGTTAATGTCAATGTTAATGTCAATGTTAATGTCAATGTCAATGTTAATGTCAATGTTAATGTTAATGTCAATGTTAATGTCAATGTTAGTATTGCTCGATATTATGGTAAGGGTCCCCCCTTTTCAATATATGGTCTTCGTATTTAATATAGGGGTATTGCTCGATATTATGGTAAAGGTCCCCCCTTTTCAATATATGGTCTTCGTATTTAATATAGGGGTATTGCTCGATATTATGGTAAGGGTCCCCCCTTTTCAATATATGGTCTTCGTATTTAATATAGGGGTATTGCTCGATATTATGGTAAGGGTCCCCCCTTTTAAATATATGGTCTTCGTATTTAATATAGGGGTATTGCTCGATATTATGGTAAGGGTCCCCCCTTTTCAATATATGGTCTTCGTATTTAATATAGGGGTATTGCTCGATATTATGGTAAGGGTCCCCCCTTTTCAATATATGGTCTTCGTATTTAGTATAGGGGTATTGCTCGATATTATGGTAAGGGTCCCCCCTTTTCAATATATGGTCTTCGTATTTAATATAGGGTTATTGCTCGATATTATGGTAAGGGTCCCCCTTTTCAATATATGGTCTTCAATGTCAATGTGAATGTTAATGTTAATGTCAATGTTAATGTCAATGTCAATGTTAATGTCAATGTTAATGTCAATGTTAATGTCAATGTCAATGTCAATGTTAATGTCAATGTTAATGTCAATGTCAATGTTAATGTTAATGTTAATGTCAATGTTAGTATTGCTCGATATTATGGTAAGGGTCCCCCCTTTTCAATATGTGGTCTTCGTATTTAATATAGGGGTATTGCTCGATATTATGGTAAGGGTCCCCCCTTTTCAATATATGGTCTTCAATGTCAATGTTAATGTTAATGTTAATGTCAATGTTAATGTCAATGTCAATGTTAATGTCAATGTTAATGGCCATGTTAATGCCCATGTCAATGTCAATGTCAATGTCAATGTTAATGTCAATGTTAATGTCAATGTTAATGTTAATGTCAATGTTATTGTCAATGTCAATGTTAATGTCAATGTCAATGTTAATGTCCATGTTAATGGCCATGTTAATGCCCATGTTAATGTCCATGTTAAAGTCAATGTTAATGTTAATGTCAATGTTAATGTCAATGTTAATGTCAATGTTAATGTTAATGTCAATGTCAATGTTAATGTCAATGTTAATGTCAATGTTAATGTCAATGTTAATGTTAATGTTAATGTCAATGTTATTGTCAATGTCAATGTCCATGTCAATGGCCATGTTAATGCCCATGTTAATGTCCATGTTAATGTCAATGTTAATGTTAATGTCAATGTTAATGTCAATGTTAATGTCAATGTTAATGTTAATGTCAATGTTAATGTCAATGTCAATGTTATTGTCAATGTCAATGTTAATGTCAATGTTAATGTCAATGTCAATGTTAATGTCAATGTTAATGTCAATGTCAATGTTAATGTCAATGTTAATGTTAATGTCAATGTTAATGTCAATGTTAATGTCAATGTTAGTATTGCTCGATATTACGGTAAGGGTCCCCCCTTTTCAATATATGGTCTTCGTATTTAATATAGGGGTATTGCTCGATATTATGGTAAGGGTCCCCCCTTTTCAATATATGGTCTTCGTATTTAATATAGGGGTATTGCTCGATATTATGGTAAGGGTCCCCCCTTTTCAATATATGGTCTTCGTATTTAATATAGGGTTATTGCTCGATATTATGGTAAGGGTCCCCCCTTTTCAATATATGGTCTTCAATGTCAATGTTAATGTCAATGTTAATGTCAATGTTAATGTTAATGTTAATGTCAATGTTAAAGTCAATGTTAAAGTCAATGTCAATGTTAATGTCAATGTTAATGTCAATGTTAATGTCAATGTTAATGTCAATGTTATTGTCAATGTTAATGTCAATGTCAATGTTAATGTCAATGTCAATGTTAATGTCAATGTTAATGTCAATGTTAATGTCAATGTTAATGTCAATGTTAATGTTAATGTCAATGTTAATGTCAATGTTAATGTCAATGTTAATGTTAATGTCAATGTTAATGTCAATGTCAATGTTAATGTCAATGTTAATGTCAATGTTAATGTCAATGTCAATGTTAATGTCAATGTTAATGTTAATGTCAATGTATATGTCAATGTTAGTATTGCTCGATATTATGGTAAGGGTCCCCCCTTTTCAATATATGGTCTTCGTATTTAATATAGGGGTATTGCTCGATATTATGGTAAGGGTCCCCCCTTTTCAATATATGGTCTTCGTATTTAATATAGGGGTATTGCTCGATATTATGGTAAGGGTCCCCCCTTTTCAATATATGGTCTTCGTATTTAATATAGGGGTATTGCTCGATATTATGGTAAGGGTCCCCCCTTTTCAATATATGGTCTTCGTATTTAATATAGGGTTATTGCTCGATATTATGGTAAGGGTCCCCCCTTTTCAATATATGGTCTTCAATGTCAATGTTAATGTCAATGTTAATGTCAATGTTAATGTTAATGTTAATGTCAATGTTAAAGTCAATGTTAAAGTCAATGTCAATGTTAATGTCAATGTTAATGTCAATGTTAATGTCAATGTTAATGTCAATGTTATTGTCAATGTTAATGTCAATGTCAATGTTAATGTCAATGTCAATGTTAATGTCAATGTTAATGTCAATGTTAATGTCAATGTTAATGTCAATGTTAATGTTAATGTCAATGTTAATGTCAATGTTAATGTCAATGTTAATGTTAATGTCAATGTTAATGTCAATGTCAATGTTAATGTCAATGTTAATGTCAATGTTAATGTCAATGTCAATGTTAATGTCAATGTTAATGTTAATGTCAATGTTAATGTCAATGTTAGTATTGCTCGATATTATGGTAAGGGTCCCCCCTTTTCAATATATGGTCTTCGTATTTAATATAGGGGTATTGCTCGATATTATGGTAAGGGTCCCCCCTTTTCAATATATGGTCTTCGTATTTAATATAGGGGTATTGCTCGATATTATGGTAAGGGTCCCCCCTTTTCAATATATGGTCTTCGTATTTAATATAGCGGTATTGCTCGATATTATGGTAAGGGTCCCCCCTTTTCAATATATGGTCTTCGTATTTAATATAGGGGTATTGCTCGATATTATGGTAAGGGTCCCCCCTTTTCAATATATGGTCTTCGTATTTAATATAGGGTTATTGCTCGATATTATGGTAAGGGTCCCCCCTTTTCAATATATGGTCTTCAATGTCAATGTTAATGTCAATGTTAATGTCAATGTTAATGTCAATGTTAATGTTAATGTTAATGTCAATGTTAAAGTCAATGTTAATGTCAATGTCAATGTTAATGTCAATGTTAATGTCAATGTTAATGTCAATGTTATTGTCAATGTTAATGTCAATGTCAATGTTAATGTCAATGTCAATGTTAATGTCAATGTTAATGTCAATGTTAATGTCAATGTTAATGTCAATGTTAATGTTAATGTTAATGTCAATGTTAATGTCAATGTTAATGTCAATGTTAATGTTAATGTCAATGTTAATGTCAATGTCAATGTTAATGTCAATGTTAATGTCAATGTTAATGTCAATGTCAATGTTAATGTCAATGTTAATGTTAATGTCAATGTTAATGTCAATGTTAGTATTGCTCGATATTATGGTAAGGGTCCCCCCTTTTCAATATATGATCTTCGTATTTAATATAGGGGTATTGCTCGATATTATGGTAAGGGTCCCCCCTTTTCAATATATGGTCTTCGTATTTAATATAGGGGTATTGCTCGATATTATGGTAAGGGTCCCCCCTTTTCAATATATGGTCTTCGTATTTAATATAGGGGTATTGCTCGATATTATGGTAAGGGTCCCCCCTTTTAAATATATGGTCTTCGTATTTAATATAGGGGTATTGCTCGATATTATGGTAAGGGTCCCCCCTTTTCAATATATGGTCTTCGTATTTAATATAGGGGTATTGCTCGATATTATGGTAAGGGTCCCCCCTTTTCAATATATGGTCTTCGTATTTAATAAAGGGGTATTGCTCGATATTATGGTAAGGGTCCCCCTTTTCAATATATGGTCTTCGTATTTAATATAGGGTTATTGCTCGATATTATGGTAAGGGTCCCTCCTTTTCAATATATGGTCTTCGTATTTAATATAGGGGTATTGCTCGATATTATGGTAAGGGTCCCCCCTTTTCAATATATGGTCTTCGTATTTAATATAGGGTTATTGCTCGATATTATGGTAAGGGTCCCCCCTTTTCAATATATGGTCTTCAATGTCAATGTTAATGTCAATGTTAATGTCAATGTTAATGTTAATGTTAATGTCAATGTTAAAGTCAATGTTAATGTCAATGTCAATGTTAATGTCAATGTTAATGTCAATGTTAATGTCAATGTTATTGTCAATGTTAATGTCAATATCAATGTTAATGTCAATGTCAATGTTAATGTCAATGTTAATGTCAATGTTAATGTCAATGTTAATGTCAATGTTAATGTTAATGTCAATGTTAATGTCAATGTTAATGTCAATGTTAATGTTAATGTCAATGTTAATGTCAATGTCAATGTTAATGTCAATGTTAATGTCAATGTTAATGTCAATGTCAATGTTAATGTCAATGTTAATGTTAATGTCAATGTTAATGTCAATGTTAGTATTGCTCGATATTATGGTAAGGGTCCCCCCTTTTCAATATATGGTCTTCGTATTTAATATAGGGGTATTGCTCGATATTATGGTAAGGGTCCCCCCTTTTCAATATATGGTCTTCGTATTTAATATAGGGGTATTGCTCGATATTATGGTAAGGGTCCCCCCTTTTCAATATATGGTCTTCGTATTTAATATAGGGGTATTGCTCGATATTATGGTAAGGGTCCCCCCTTTTAAATATATGGTCTTCGTATTTAATATAGGGGTATTGCTCGATATTATGGTAAGGGTCCCCCCTTTTCAATATATGGTCTTCGTATTTAATATAGGGGTATTGCTCGATATTATGGTAAGGGTCCCCCCTTTTCAATATATGGTCTTCGTATTTAGTATAGGGGTATTGCTCGATATTATGGTAAGGGTCCCCCCTTTTCAATATATGGTCTTCGTATTTAATATAGGGTTATTGCTCGATATTATGGTAAGGGTCCCCCCTTTTCAATATATGGTCTTCAATGTCAATGTGAATGTTAATGTTAATGTCAATGTTAATGTCAATGTCAATGTTAATGTCAATGTTAATGTCAATGTTAATGTCAATGTCAATGTCAATGTTAATGTCAATGTTAATGTCAAGGTTAATGTCAATGTTAATGTTAATGTCAATGTCAATGTTAATGTTAATGTCAATGTCAATGTTAATGTCAATGTTAATGTCAATGTTAATGTCAATGTTAATGTTAATGTAAATGTTAATGTCAATGTTAATGTCAATGTCAATGTTAATGTTAATGTTAATGTCAATGTCAATGTCAATGTCAATGTCAATGTTATTGTCAATGTCAATGTCAATGTTAATGTCAATGTTAATGTCAATGTTAATGTCAATGTCAATGTCAATGTTAATGTCCATGTCAATGTCAATGTTAATGTCAATGTTAATGTCAATGTTAATGTCAGCGTCAATGTTAATGTCAATGTCAATGTTAATGTCCATGTTAATGTCCATGTTAATGTCAATGTTAATGTTAATGTCAATGTTAATGTCAATGTTAATGTCAATGTTAATGTTAATGTAAATGTTAATGTCAATGTCAATGTTAATGTCAATGTTAATGTAAATG
Source organism: Epicampocera succincta (assembly GCA_932526305.1). Classification (NCBI taxonomy): domain Eukaryota; kingdom Metazoa; phylum Arthropoda; class Insecta; order Diptera; family Tachinidae; genus Epicampocera; species Epicampocera succincta. The sequence continues at coordinate 43,671,509 of OW052037.1, read as the reverse complement.
TCAATGTTAATGTCAATGTCAATGTTAATGTCAATGTTAATGTTAATGGTAATGTCAATGGCAATGTCAATGTTAATGTCAATGTTAATGTCCATGTTAATGTCAATGTTAATGTTAATGTCAATGTCAATGTCAATGTTAATGTCAATGTTATTGTCAATGTTAATGTCAATGTTAATGTCAATGTCAATGTTAATGTTAATGTCAATGTCAATGTTAATGTTAATGTTAATGTTAATGTTAATGTTAATGTTAATGTTAATGTTAATGTCAATGTCAATGTCAATGTTAATGTCCATGTTAATGTCCATGTTAATGTCAATGTCAATGTTAATGTCAATGCTAATGTCAATGTTAATGTTAATGTCAATGTTAATGTCAATGTTAATGTCAATGTTAATGTCAATGTTAATGTTAATGTCAATGTTAATGTCAATGTTAATGTTAATGTTAATGTTAATGTCAATGTTAGTATTGCTCGACATTATGGTAAGGGTCCCCCCTTTTCAATATATGGTCTTCGTATTTAATATAGGGGTATTGCTCGATATTATGGTAAGGGTCCCCCCTTTTCAATATATGGTCTTCGTATTTAATATAGGGGTATTGCTCGATATTATGGTAAGGGTCCCCCCTTTTCAATATATGGTCTTCGTATTTAATATAGGGTTATTGCTCGATATTATGGTAAGGGTCCCCCCTTTTCAATATATGGTCTTCGTATTTAATATAGGGGTATTGCTCGATATTATGGTAAGGGTCCCCCCTTTTCAATATATGGTCTTCGTATTTAATATAGTGTTATTGCTCGATATTATGGTAAGGGTCCCCCCTTTTCAATATATGGTCTTCGTATTTAATATAGGGTTATTGCTCGATATTATGGTAAGGGTCCCCCCTTTTCAATATATGGTCTTCAATGTCAATGTTAATGTCAATGTTAATGTTAATGTCAATGTTAATGTCAATGTTAATTTCCATGTTAATGTCAATGTTAATGTCAATGTTAATGTTAATGTCAATGTTAATGTCAATGTCAATGTTAATGTCAATGTTAATGTCAATGTCAATGTCAATGTTAATGTTAATGTTAATGTCAATGTCAATGTTAATGTCAATGTCAAGGTTAATGTCAATGTTAGTATAGCTCGATATTATGGTAAGGGTCCCCCCTTTTCAATATATGGTCTTCGTATTTAATATAGGGGTATTGCTCGATATTATGGTAAGGGTCCCCCCTTTTCAATATATGGTCTTCGTATTTAATATAGGGGTATTGCTCGATATTATGGTAAGGGTCCCCCCTTTTCAATATATGGTCTTCGTATTTAATATAGGGTTATTGCTCGATATTATGGTAAGGGTCCCCCCTTTTCAATATATGGTCTTCAATGTCAATGTTAATGTCAATGTTAATGTTAATGTCAATGTTAATGTCAATGTTAATGTCCATGTTAATGTCAATGTTAATGTCAATGTTAATGTTAATGTCAATGTTAATGTCAATGTCAATGTTAATGTCAATGTTAATGTCAATGTCAATGTCAATGTCAATGTTAATGTTAATGTCAATGTCAATGTTATTGTCAATGTCAAGGTTAATGTCAATGTTAATGTCAATGTTAATGTTAATGTCAATGTTAATATTAATGTCAATGTTAATGTCAATGTTAATGTCAATGTTAATGTTAATGTCAATGTTAATGTCAATGTCAATGTTAATGTCAATGTTAATGTCAATGTTAATGTCAATGTTAATGTCCATGTTAATGTCAATGTTAATGTCAATGTCAATGTTAATGTTAATGTTAATGTTAATGTCAATGTCAATGTTAGTATTGCTCGATATTATGGTAAGGGTCCCCCCTTTTCAATATATGGTCTTCGTATTTAATATAGGGGTATTGCTCGATATTATGGTAAGGGTCCCCCCTTTTCAATATATGGTCTTCAATGTCAATGTTAATGTTAATGTTAATGTTAATGACAATGTTAATGTCAATGTCAATGTTAATGTCAATGTTAATGGCCATGTTAATGCCCATGTCAATGTCAATGTCAATGTCAATGTTAATGTCAATGTTAATGTCAATGTTAATGTCAATGTTAATGTTAATGTCAATGTCAATGTTAATGTCAATGTTAATGTCAATGTCAATGTTAATGTCAATGTTAATGTTAATGTTAATGGTAATGTCAATGTCAATGTCAATGTTAATGTCAATGTTAATGTCCATGTTAATGTCAATGTTAATGTTAATGTCAATGTCAATGTCAATGTTAATGTCAATGTTAATGTCAATGTCAATGTCAATGTTAATGTTAATGTCAATGTCAATGTTAATGTTAATGTCAATGTCATTGTCAATGTTAATGTCAATGTTAATGTCCATGTTAATGTCAATGTTAGTATTGCTCGACATTAAGGTAAGGGTCCCCCCTTTTCAATATATGGTCTTCGTATTTAATATAGGGGTATTGCTCGATATTATGGTAAGGGTCCCCCCTTTTCAATATATGGTCTTCGTATTTAATATAGGGGTATTGCTCGATATTATGGTAAGGGTCCCCCCTTTTCAATATATGGTCTTCGTATTTAATATAGGGTTATTGCTCGATATTATGATAAGGGTCCCCCCTTTTCAATATATGGTCTTCGTATTTAATATAGGGTTATTGCTCGATATTATGGTAAGGGTCCCCCCTTTTCAATATATGGTCTTCGTATTTAATATAGGGTTATTGCTCGATATTATGGTAAGGGTCCCCCCTTTTCAATATATGGTCTTCAATGTCAATGTTAATGTTAATGTTAATGTTAATGTTAATGTCAATGTTAATGTCAATGTCAATGTTAATGTCAATGTTAATGGCCATGTTAATGCCCATGTCAATGTCAATGTCAATGTCAATGTTAATGTCAATGTTAATGTCAATGTTAATGTCAATGTTAATGTTAATGTTAATGTCAATGTTATTGTCAATGTTAATGTCAATGTTAATGTCAATGTCAATGTTAATGTTAATGTCAATGTCAATGTTAATGTTAATGTCAATGTCATTGTCAATGTTAATGTCAATGTTAATGTCCATGTTAATGTCAATGTTAATGTTAATGTCAATGTCAATGTCAATGTTAATGTCAATGTTAATGTCAATGTTATTGTCAATGTTAATGTCAATGTTAATGTCAATGTCAATGTTAATGTTAATGTCAATGTCAATGTTAATGTTAATGTCAATGTCATTGTCAATGTTAATGTCCATGTTAATGTCCATGTTAATGTCAATGTTAATGTTAATGTCAATGCTAATGTCAATGTTAATGTTAATGTCAATGTTAATGTCAATGTTAATGTCAATGTTAATGTTAATGTCAATGTTAATGTCAATGTTATTGTCAATGTCAATGTAAATGTCAATGTTAGTATTGCTCGACATTATGGTAAGGGTCCCCCCTTTTCAATATATGGTCTTCGTATTTAATATAGGGGTATTGCTCGATATTATGGTAAGGGTCCCCCCTTTTCAATATATGGTCTTCGTATTTAATATAGGGGTATTGCTCGATATTATGGTAAGGGTCCCCCCTTTTCAATATATGGTCTTCGTATTTAATATAGGGTTATTGCTCGATATTATGATAAGGGTCCCCCCTTTTCAATATATGGTCTTCGTATTTAATATAGGGTTATTGCTCGATATTATGGTAAGGGTCCCCCCTTTTCAATATATGGTCTTCGTATTTAATATAGGGTTATTGCTCGATATTATGGTAAGGGTCCCCCCTTTTCAATATATGGTCTTCAATGTCAATGTTAATGTCAATGTTAATGTTAATGTCAATGTTAATGTCAATGTTAATGTCCATGTTAATGTCAATGTTAATGTCAATGTTAATGTTAATGTCAATGTCAATGTTAATGTCAATGTTAATGTAAATGTCAATGTTAATGTCAATGTCAATGTTAATGTCAATGTTAATGTTAATGGTAATGTATATGTCAATGTCAATGTTAATGTCAATGTTAATATCCATGTTAATGTCAATGTTAATGTTAATGTCAATGTCAATGTCAATTTTAATGTCAATGTTATTGTCAATGTTAATGTCAATGTTAATGTCAATGTCAATGTTAATGTTAATATCAATGTCAATGTTAATGTTAATGTTAATGTTAATGTTAATGTTAATGTTAATGTTAATGTTAATGTCAATGTCAATGTCAATGTTAATGTCCATGTTTATGTCCATGTTAATGTCAATGTCAATGTTAATGTCAATGCTAATGTCAATGTTAATGTTAATGTCAATGTTAATGTCAATGTTAATGTCAATGTTAATGTCAATGTTAATGTTAATGTCAATGTTAATGTCAATGTTAATGTTAATGTCAATGTTAATGTCAATGTTAGTATTGCTCGACATTATGGTAAGGGTCCCCCCTTTTCAATATATGGTCTTCGTATTTAATATAGGGGTATTGCTCGATATTATGGTAAGGGTCCCCCCTTTTCAATATATGGTCTTCGTATTTAATATAGGGGTATTGCTCGATATTATGGTAAGGGTCCCCCCTTTTCATTATATGGTCTTCGTATTTAATATAGGGTTATTGCTCGATATTATGGTAAGGGTCCCCCCTTTTCAATATATGGTCTTCGTATTTAATATAGGGGTATTGCTCGATATTATGGTAAGGGTCCCCCCTTTTCAATATATGGTCTTCGTATTTAATATAGGGTTATTGCTCGATATTATGGTAAGGGTCCCTCCTTTTCAATATATGGTCTTCGTATTTAATATAGGGTTATTGCTCGATATTATGGTAAGGGTCCCCCCTTTTCAATATATGGTCTTCAATGTCAATGTTAATGTCAATGTTAATGTTAATGTCAATGTTAATGTCAATGTTAATGTCCATGTTAATGTCAATGTTAATGTCAATGTTAATGTTAATGTCAATGTTAATGTCAATGTCAATGTTAATGTCAATGTTAATGTCAATGTCAATGTCAATGTTAATGTTAATGTTAATGTCAATGTCAATGTTAATGTCAATGTCAAGGTTAATGTCAATGTTAATGTCAATGTTAATGTTAATGTCAATGTTAATGTTAATGTCAATGTTAATGTCAATGTTAATGTCAATGTCAATGTCAATGTTAATGTTAATGTCAATGTCAATGTTAATGTCAATGTCAATGTTAATGTCCATGTTAATGGCCATGTTAATGCCCATGTTAATGTCCATGTTAATGTCAATGTTAATGTTAATGTCAATGTTAATGTCAATGTTAATGTTAATGTTAATGTCAATGTCAATGTTAATGTCAATGTTAATGTCAATGTTAATGTCAATGTTAATGTTAATGTTAATGTCAATGTTATTGTCAATGTCAATGTCAATGTCAATGTCAATGTCAATGTCAATGTCAATGTCAATGTTAATGTCAATGTCAATGTCAATGTTAATGTCAATGTCAATGTAAATGTCCATGTTAATGGCCATGTTAATGCCCATGTTAATGTCCATGTTAATGTCAATGTTAATGTTAATGTCAATGTTAATGTCAATGTCAATGTCAATGTTAATGTCAATGTTAATGTCAATGTTAATGTCAATGTTAATGTTAATGTTAATGTCAATGTTATTGTCAATGTCAATGTCAATGTTAATGTCCATGTTAATGGCCATGTTAATGCCCATGTTAATGCCCATGTTAATGTCCATGTTAATGTCAATGTTAATGTTAATGTCAATGTTAATGTCAATGTTAATGTCAATGTTAATGTTAATGTCAATGTTAATGTCAATGTCAATGTTATTGTCAATGTCAATGTTAATGTCAATGTTAATGTCAATGTTAATGTCCATGTTAATGTCAATGTTAATGTCAATGTCAATGTTAATGTCAATGTCAATGTTAATGTTTATGTCAATGTTAATGTCAATGTTAATGTCAATTTTAATGTTAATGTTAATGTCAATGTTAATGTTAATGTCAATGTTAATGTTAATGTCAATGTTAATGTCAATGTTAGTATAGCTCGATATTATGGTAAGGGTCCCCCCTTTTCAATATATGGTCTTCGTATTTAATATAGGGGTATTGCTCGATATTATGGTAAGGGTACCCCCTTTTCAATATATGGTCTTCGTATTTAATATAGGGGTATTGCTCGATATTATGGTAAGGGTCCCCCCTTTCCAATATATGGTCTTCGTATTTAATATAGGGGTATTGCTCGATATTATGGTAAGGGTCCCCCCTTTTCAATATATGGTCTTCGTATTTAATATAGGGTTATTGCTCGATATTATGGTAAGTGTCCCCCCTTTTCAATATATGGTCTTCGTATTTAATATAGGGTTATTGCTCGATATTATGGTAAGGGTCCCCCCTTTTCAATATATGGTCTTCAATGTCAATGTTAATGTCAATGTTAATGTTAATGTCAATGTTAATGTCAATGTTAATGTCCATGTTAATGTCAATGTTAATGTCAATGTTAATTATAATGTCAATGTTAATGTCAATGTCAATGTTAATGTCAATGTTAATGTCAATGTCAATGTCAATGTTAATGTTAATGTTAATGTCAATGTCAATGTTATTGTCAATGTCAAGGTTAATGTCAATGTTAATGTCAATGTTAATGTTAATGTCAATGTTAATATTAATGTCAATGTTAATGTCAATGTTAATGTCAATGTTAATGTTAATGTCAATGTTAATGTCAATGTCAATGTCAATGTTAATGTCAATGTTAATGTCAATGTTAATGTCAATGTTAATGTCCATGTTAATGTCAATGTTAATGTCAATGTCAATGTTAATGTTAATGTTAATGTCAATGTCAATGTTAGTATTGCTCGATATTATGGTAAGGGTCCCCCCTTTTCAATATATGGTCTTCGTATTTAATATAGGGGTATTGCTCGATATTATGGTAAGGGTCCCCCCTTTTCAATATATGGTCTTCAATGTCAATGTTAATGTTAATGTTAATGTTAATGTCAATGTTAATGTCAATGTCAATGTTAATGTCAATGTTAATGGCCATGTTAATGCCCATGTCAATGTCAATGTCAATGTCAATGTTAATGTCAATGTTAATGTCAATGTTAATGTCAATGTTAATGTTAATGTCAATGTCAATGTTAATGTCAATGTCAATGTTAATGTCAATGTCAATGTCAATGTTAATGTCAATGTTATTGTCAATGTTAATGTCAATGTTATTGTCAATGTTAATGTCAATGTTAATGTCAATGTCAATGTTAATGTTAATGTCAATGTCAATGTTAATGTTAATGTCAATGTCATTGTCAATGTTAATGTCAATGTTAATGTCCATGTTAATGTCAATGTTAATGTTAATGTCAATGTCAATGTCAATGTTAATGTCAATGTTATTGTCAATGTTAATGTCAATGTTATTGTCAATGTTAATGTCAATGTTAATGTCAATGTCAATGTTAATGTTAATGTCAATGTCAATGTTAATGTCAATGTCATTGTCAATGTTAATGTCCATGTTAATAACCATGTTAATGTTAATGTCAATGTTAATGTCAATGTTAATGTTAATGTCAATGTTAATGTCAATGTTAATGTTAATGTCAATGTTAATGTCAATGTTAGTATTGCTCGACATTATGGTAAGGGTCCCCCCTTTTCAATATATGGTCTTCGTATTTAATATAGGGGTATTGCTCGATATTATGGTAAGGGTCCCCCCTTTTCAATATATGGTCTTCGTATTTAATATAGGGGTATTGCTCGATATTATGGTAAGGGTCCCCCCTTTTCAATATATGGTCTTCGTATTTAATATAGGGTTATTGCTCGATATTATGATAAGGGTCCCCCCTTTTCAATATATGGTCTTCGTATTTAATATAGGGGTATTGCTCGATATTATGGTAAGGGTCCCCCCTTTTCAATATATGGTCTTCGTATTTAATATAGGGTTATTGCTCGATATTATGGTAAGGGTCCCCCCTTTTCAATATATGGTCTTCGTATTTAATATAGGGTTATTGCTCGATATTATGGTAAGGGTCCCCCCTTTTCAATATATGGTCTTCAATGTCAATGTTAATGTCAATGTTAATGTTAATGTCAATGTTAATGTCAATGTTAATGTCCATGTTAATGTCAATGTTAATGTCAATGTTAATGTTAATGTCAATGTCAATGTTAATGTCAATGTTATTGTCAATGTTAATGTCAATGTTATTGTCAATGTTAATGTCAATGTTAATGTCAATGTCAATGTTAATGTTAATGTCAATGTCAATGTTAATGTTAATGTTAATGTCAATGTCATTGTCAATGTTAATGTCAATGTTAATGTCCATGTTAATGTCAATGTTAATGTTAATGTCAATGTCAATGTCAATGTTAATGTCAATGTTATTGTCAATGTTAATGTCAATGTTATTGTCAATGTTAATGTCAATGTTAATGTCAATGTCAATGTTAATGTTAATGTCAATGTCAATGTTAATGTCAATGTCATTGTCAATGTTAATGTCCATGTTAATAACCATGTTAATGTCAATGTTAATGTTAATGTCAATGCTAATGTCAATATTAATGTTAATGTCAATGTTAATGTCAATGTTAATGTCAAGGTTAATGTTAATGTCAATGTTAATGTCAATGTTAATGTTAATGTCAATGTTAATGTCAATGTTAGTATTGCTCGACATTATGGTAAGGGTCCCCCCTTTTCAATATATGGTCTTCGTATTTAATATAGGGGTATTGCTCGATATTATGGTAAGGGTCCCCCCTTTTCAATATATGGTCTTCGTATTTAATATAGGGTTATTGCTCGATATTATGGTAAGGGTCCCCCCTTTTCAATATATGGTCTTCGTATTTAATATAGGGTTATTGCTCGATATTATGGTAAGGGTCCCCCCTTTTCAATATATGGTCTTCGTATTTAATATAGGGTTATTGCTCGATATTATGGTAAGGGTCCCCCCTTTTCAATATATGGTCTTCAATGTCAATGTTAATGTCAATGTTAATGTTAATGTCAATGTTAATGTCAATGTTAATGTCCATGTTAATGTCAATGTTAATGTCAATGTTAATGTTAATGTCAATGTCAATGTTAATGTCAATGTTATTGTCAATGTTAATGTCAATGTTATTGTCAATGTTAATGTCAATGTTAATGTCAATGTCAATGTTAATGTTAATGTCAATGTCAATGTTAATGTTAATGTCAATGTCATTGTCAATGTTAATGTCAATGTTAATGTCCATGTTAATGTCAATGTTAATGTTAATGTCAATGTCAATGTCAATGTTAATGTCAATGTTATTGTCAATGTTAATGTCAATGTTATTGTCAATGTTAATGTCAATGTTAATGTCAATGTCAATGTTAATGTTAATGTCAATGTCAATGTTAATGTCAATGTCATTGTCAATGTTAATGTCCATGTTAATAACCATGTTAATGTCAATGTTAATGTTAATGTCAATGCTAATGTCAATATTAATGTTAATGTCAATGTTAATGTCAATGTTAATGTCAATGTTAATGTTAATGTCAATGTTAATGTCAATGTTAATGTTAATGTCAATGTTAATGTCAATGTTAGTATTGCTCGACATTATGGTAAGGGTCCCCCCTTTTCAATATATGGTCTTCGTATTTAATATAGGGGTATTGCTCGATATTATGGTAAGGGTCCCCCCTTTTCAATATATGGTCTTCGTATTTAATATAGGGGTATTGCTCGATATTATGGTAAGGGTCCCCCCTTTTCAATATATGGTCTTCGTATTTAATATAGGGTTATTGCTCGATATTATGATAAGGGTCCCCCCTTTTCAATATATGGTCTTCGTATTTAATATAGGGGTATTGCTCGATATTATGGTAAGGGTCCCCCCTTTTCAATATATGGTCTTCGTATTTAATATAGGGTTATTGCTCGATATTATGGTAAGGGTCCCCCCTTTTCAATATATGGTCTTCGTATTTAATATAGGGTTATTGCTCGATATTATGGTAAGGGTCCCCCCTTTTCAATATATGGTCTTCAATGTCAATGTTAATGTCAATGTTAATGTTAATGTCAATGTTAATGTCAATGTTAATGTCCATGTTAATGTCAATGTTAATGTCAATGTTAATGTTAATGTCAATGTTAATGTCAATGTCAATGTTAATGTCAATGTTAATGTCAATGTCAATGTCAATGTAAATGTTAATGTTAATGTCAATGTCAATGTTAATGTCAATGTCAAGGTTAATGTCAATGTTAATGTCAATGTTAATGTTAATGTCAATGTTAATGTCAATGTTAATGTTAATGTTAATGTTAATGTTAATGTCAATGTTAATGTCAATATCAATGTTAATGTCAATGTTAATGGCCATGTTAATGCCCATGTCAATGTCAATGTCAATGTCAATGTCAATGTTAATGTCAATGTTAATGTCCATGTTAATGTCCATGTTAATGTCAATGTTAATGTTAATGTCAATGTTAATATTGCTCGATATTATGGTAAGGGTCCCCCCTTTTCAATATATGGTCTTCGTATTTAATATAGGGGTATTGCTCGATATTATGGTAAGGGTCCCCCCTTTTCAATATATGGTCTTCAATGTCAATGTTAATGTTAATGTTAATGTTAATGTTAATGTTAATGTCAATGTTAATGTCAATATCAATGTTAATGTCAATGTTAATGGCCATGTTAATGCCCATGTCAATGTCAATGTCAATGTCAATGTCAATGTTAATGTCAATGTTAATGTCCATGTTAATGTCAATGTTAATGTTAATGTTAATGTCAATGTTAATGTCAATGTTAATGTCAATGTTAATGTTAATGTCAATGTTAATGTCAATGTCAATGTTATTGTCAATGTCAATGTTAATGTCAATGTTAATGGTTATGTCAATGTTAATGTTAATGTCAATGTTAATGTCAATGTTAATGTCCATGTTAATGTCAATGTTAATGTTAATGTCAATGTTAATGTCAATGTTAATGTCCATGTTAATGTCAATGTTAATGTTAATGTCAATGTTAATGTCAATGTTAATGTCAATGTTAATGTTAATGTCAATGTTAATGTCAATGTCAATGTTAATGTCAATGTTAGTATTGCTCGATATTATGGTAAGGGTCCCCCTTTTCAATATATGGTCTTCGTATTTAATATAGGGGTATTGCTCGATATTATGGTAAGGGTCCCCCCTTTTCAATATATGGTCTTCGTATTTAATATAGGGTTATTGCTCGATATTATGGTAAGGGTCCCCCCTTTTCAATATATGGTCTTCGTATTTAATATAGGGGTATTGCTCGATATTATGGTAAGGGTCCCCCCTTTTCAATATATGGTCTTCGTATTTAATATAGGGTTATTGCTCGATATTATGGTAAGGGTCCCCCCTTTTCAATATATGGTCTTCGTATTTAATATAGGGTTATTGCTCGATATTATGGTAAGGGTCCCCCCTTTTCAATATATGGTCTTCGTATTTAATATAGGGGTATTGCTCGATATTATGGTAAGGGTCCCCCCTTTTCAATATATGGTCTTCGTATTTAATATAGGGTTATTGCTCGATATTATGGTAAGGGTCCCCCCTTTTCAATATATGGTCTTCAATGTCAATGTTAATGTGAATGTTAATGTTAATGTCAATGTTAATGTCAATGTTAATGTCAATGTTAATGTCAATGTTAATGTCAATGTTAATGTCAATGTTAATGTTAATGTCAATGTTATTGTCAATGTTAATGTCAATGTTAATGTCAATGTTAATGTCAATGTTAATGTCAATGTTAATGTTAATGTCAATGTTATTGTCAATGTTAATGTCAATGTCAATGTCAATGTTAATGTTAATGGTAATGTCAATGTCAATGTTAATGTCAATGTCATTGTTAATGTCCATGTTAATGTCCATGTAAATGTCAATGTTAATGTCATTGTTAATGTCCATGTTAATGTCCACGTAAATGTCAATGTTAATGTTAATGTCAATGTTAATGTCAATGTTAATGTCAATGTTAATGTTAATGTTAATGTCAATGTTAATGTCAATGTTAATGTCAATGTTAATGTTAATGTCAATGTCAATGTCAATGTCAATGTTAATGTCCATGTTAATGTCCATGTTAATGTCCATGTTAATGTCCATGTTAATGGCCATGTTAATGTCCATGTTAATGTCAATGTTAATGTTAATGTCAATGTTAATGTCAATGTTAATGTCAATGTTAATGTTAATGTCAAGGTTAATGTCAATGTCAATGTCAATGTTAATGTCAATGTTAATGTCAATGTTAATGTCAATGTTAATGTCAATGTCAATGTTAATGTCAATGTCAATGTTAATGTCAATGTTAGTATTGCTCGATATTACGGTAAGGGTCCCCCCTTTTCAATATATGGTCTTCGTATTTAATATAGGGGTATTGCTCGATATTATGGTAAGGGTCCCCCCTTTTCAATATATGGTCTTCAATGTCAATGTTAATGTTAATGTCAATGTTAATGTCAATGTTAATGTCAATGTTAATGTCAATGTTAATGTCAATGTTAATGTCAATGTTAATGTCCATGTTAATGTCAATGTTATTGTTAATGTCAATGTCAATGTCAATGTTAATGTCAATGTTAATGTCAATGTCAATGTTAATGTTAATGTCAATGTCAATGTTAATGTCAATGTCAAGGTTAATGTCAATGTTAATGTTAATGTCAATGTTAATGTCAATGTTAATGTTTATGTCAATGTTAATGTCAATGTTAATGTCAATTTTAATGTTAATGTTAATGTCAATGTTAATGTTAATGTCAATGTTAATGTTAATGTCAATGTTAATGTCAATGTTAGTATAGCTCGATATTATGGTAAGGGTCCCCCCTTTTCAATATATGGTCTTCGTATTTAATATAGGGGTATTGCTCGATATTATGGTAAGGGTCCCCCCTTTTCAATATATGGTCTTCGTATTTAATATAGGGGTATTGCTCGATATTATGGTAAGGGTCCCCCCTTTTCAATATATGGTCTTCGTATTTAATATAGGGGTATTGCTCGATATTATGGTAAGGGTCCCCCCTTTTCAATATATGGTCTTCGTATTTAATATAGGGTTATTGCTCGATATTATGATAAGGGTCCCCCCTTTTCAATATATGGTCTTCGTATTTAATATAGGGGTATTGCTCGATATTATGGTAAGGGTCCCCCCTTTTCAATATATGGTCTTCGTATTTAATATAGGGTTATTGCTCGATATTATGGTAAGGGTCCCCCCTTTTCAATATATGGTCTTCGTATTTAATATAGGGTTATTGCTCGATATTATGGTAAGGGTCCCCCCTTTTCAATATATGGTCTTCAATGTCAATGTTAATGTCAATGTTAATGTTAATGTCAATGTTAATGTCAATGTTAATGTCCATGTTAATGTCAATGTTAATGTCAATGTTAATGTTAATGTCAATGTTAATGTCAATGTCAATGTTAATGTCAATGTTAATGTCAATGTCAATGTCAATGTTAATGTTAATGTTAATGTCAATGTCAATGTTAATGTCAATGTCAAGGTTAATGTCAATGTTAATGTCAATGTTAATGTTAATGTCAATGTTAATGTTAATGTCAATGTTAATGTCAATGTTAATGTTAATGTTAATGTTAATGTTAATGTCAATGTTAATGTCAATATCAATGTTAATGTCAATGTTAATGGCCATGTTAATGCCCATGTCAATGTCAATGTCAATGTCAATGTCAATGTTAATGTCAATGTTAATGTCCATGTTAATGTCCATGTTAATGTCAATGTTAATGTTAATGTCAATGTTAATATTGCTCGATATTATGGTAAGGGTCCCCCCTTTTCAATATATGGTCTTCGTATTTAATATAGGGGTATTGCTCGATATTATGGTAAGGGTCCCCCCTTTTCAATATATGGTCTTCAATGTCAATGTTAATGTTAATGTTAATGTTAATGTTAATGTTAATGTCAATGTTAATGTCAATATCAATGTTAATGTCAATGTTAATGGCCATGTTAATGCCCATGTCAATGTCAATGTCAATGTCAATGTCAATGTTAATGTCAATGTTAATGTCCATGTTAATGTCAATGTTAATGTTAATGTCAATGTTAATGTCAATGTTAATGTCAATGTTAATGTTAATGTCAATGTTAATGTCAATGTCAATGTTATTGTCAATGTCAATGTTAATGTCAATGTTAATGGTTATGTCAATGTTAATGTTAATGTCAATGTTAATGTCAATGTTAATGTCAATGTTAATGTCCATGTTAATGTCAATGTTAATGTTAATGTCAATGTTAATGTCAATGTTAATGTCCATGTTAATGTCAATGTTAATGTTAATGTCAATGTTAATGTCAATGTTAATGTCAATGTTAATGTTAATGTCAATGTTAATGTCAATGTCAATGTTAATGTCAATGTTAGTATTGCTCGATATTATGGTAAGGGTCCCCCTTTTCAATATATGGTCTTCGTATTTAATATAGGGGTATTGCTCGATATTATGGTAAGGGTCCCCCCTTTTCAATATATGGTCTTCGTATTTAATATAGGGTTATTGCTCGATATTATGGTAAGGGTCCCCCCTTTTCAATATATGGTCTTCGTATTTAATATAGGGGTATTGCTCGATATTATGGTAAGGGTCCCCCCTTTTCAATATATGGTCTTCGTATTTAATATAGGGTTATTGCTCGATATTATGGTAAGGGTCCCCCCTTTTCAATATATGGTCTTCGTATTTAATATAGGGTTATTGCTCGATATTATGGTAAGGGTCCCCCCTTTTCAATATATGGTCTTCGTATTTAATATAGGGGTATTGCTCGATATTATGGTAAGGGTCCCCCCTTTTCAATATATGGTCTTCGTATTTAATATAGGGTTATTGCTCGATATTATGGTAAGGGTCCCCCCTTTTCAATATATGGTCTTCAATGTCAATGTTAATGTGAATGTTAATGTTAATGTCAATGTTAATGTCAATGTTAATGTCAATGTTAATGTCAATGTTAATGTCAATGTTAATGTCAATGTTAATGTCAATGTTAATGTTAATGTCAATGTTATTGTCAATGTTAATGTCAATGTTAATGTCAATGTTAATGTCAATGTTAATGTCAATGTTAATGTCAATGTTAATGTTAATGTCAATGTTATTGTCAATGTTAATGTCAATGTCAATGTCAATGTTAATGTTAATGGTAATGTCAATGTCAATGTTAATGTCAATGTCATTGTTAATGTCCATGTTAATGTCCATGTAAATGTCAATGTTAATGTCATTGTTAATGTCCATGTTAATGTCCACGTAAATGTCAATGTTAATGTTAATGTTAATGTCAATGTTAATGTCAATGTTAATGTCAATGTTAATGTTAATGTCAATGTTAATGTCAATGTTAATGTCAATGTTAATGTTAATGTCAATGTCAATGTCAATGTCAATGTTAATGTCCATGTTAATGTCCATGTTAATGTCCATGTTAATGTCCATGTTAATGGCCATGTTAATGTCCATGTTAATGTCAATGTTAATGTTAATGTCAATGTTAATGTCAATGTTAATGTCAATGTTAATGTTAATGTCAAGGTTAATGTCAATGTCAATGTCAATGTTAATGTCAATGTTAATGTCAATGTTAATGTCAATGTTAATGTCAATGTCAATGTTAATGTCAATGTCAATGTTAATGTCAATGTTAGTATTGCTCGATATTACGGTAAGGGTCCCCCCTTTTCAATATATGGTCTTCGTATTTAATATAGGGGTATTGCTCGATATTATGGTAAGGGTCCCCCCTTTTCAATATATGGTCTTCAATGTCAATGTTAATGTTAATGTCAATGTTAATGTCAATGTTAATGTCAATGTTAATGTCAATGTTAATGTCAATGTTAATGTCAATGTTAATGTCCATGTTAATGTCAATGTTATTGTTAATGTCAATGTCAATGTCAATGTTAATGTCAATGTTAATGTCAATGTCAATGTTAATGTTAATGTCAATGTCAATGTTAATGTCAATGTCAAGGTTAATGTCAATGTTAATGTTAATGTCAATGTTAATGTCAATGTTAATGTTTATGTCAATGTTAATGTCAATGTTAATGTCAATTTTAATGTTAATGTTAATGTCAATGTTAATGTTAATGTCAATGTTAATGTTAATGTCAATGTTAATGTCAATGTTAGTATAGCTCGATATTATGGTAAGGGTCCCCCCTTTTCAATATATGGTCTTCGTATTTAATATAGGGGTATTGCTCGATATTATGGTAAGGGTCCCCCCTCTTCAATATATGGTCTTCGTATTTAATATAGGGGTATTGCTCGATATTATGGTAAGGGTCCCCCCTTTTCAATATATGGTCTTCGTATTTAATATAGGGTTATTGCTCGATATTATGGTAAGGGTCCCCCCTTTTCAATATATGGTCGTCGTATTTAATATAGGGGTATTGCTCGATATTATGGTAAGGGTCCCCCCTTTTCAATATATGGTCGTCGTATTTAATATAGGGGTATTGCTCGATATTATGGTAAGGGTCCCCCCTTTTCAATATATGGTCTTCAATGTCAATGTTAATGTTAATGTCAATGTTAATGTCAATGTTAATGTCAATGTTAATGTCAATGTTAATGTCCATGTTAATGTCAATGTTAATGTCAATGTTAATGTTAATGTCAATGTTAATGTCAATGTCAATGTTAATGTCAATGTTAATGTCAATGTTAATGTTAATGCTAATGTTAATGTCAATGTTATTGTCAATGTCAATGTCAATGTTAATGTCAATGTCAATGTCAATGTTAATGTCAATGTCAATGTTAATGTCCATGTTAATGGCCATGTTAATGCCCATGTTAATGTCCATATTAATGTCAATGTTAATGTTAATGTCAATGTTAATGTCAGTGTTAATGTCAATGTTAATGTTAATGTCAATGTCAATGTTAATGTCAATGTTAATGTCAATGTTAATGTCAATGTTAATGTTAATGTTAATGTCAATGTTATTGTCAATGTCAATGTCAATGTCAATGTCAATGTCAATGTTAATGTCAATGTCCATGTTAATGTCAATGTTAATGTTAATGTCAATGTTAATGTCAATGTCAATGTCAATGTTAATGTCAATGTTAATGTCAATGTTAATGTCAATGTTAATGTTAATGTTAATGTCAATGTTATTGTCAATGTCAATGTCAATGTTAATGTCCATGTTAATGGCCATGTTAATGCCCATGTTAATGTCCATGTCAATGTCAATGTTAATGTTAATGTCAATGTTAATGTCAATGTTAATGTCAATGTTAATGTTAATGTCAATGTTAATGTCAATGTCAATGTTAATGTCAATGTCAATGTTAATGTCAATGTTAATGTTAATGTCAATGTTAATGTTAATGTCAATGTTAATGTCAATGTTAATTTCAATGTTAATGTCAATGTCAATGTTAATGTCAATGTTAATGTCAATGTCAATGTTAATGTCAATGTTAATGTTAATGTCAATGTTAATGTCAATGTTAATGTCAATGTTAGTATTGCTCGATATTACGGTAAGGGTCCCCCCTTTTCAATATATGGTCTTCGTATTTAATATAGGGGTATTGCTCGATATTATGGTAAGGGTCCCCCCTTTTCAATATATGGTCTTCGTATTTAATATAGGGGTATTGCTCGATATTATGGTAAGGGTCCCCCCTTTTCAATATATGGTCTTCGTATTTAATATAGGGTTATTGCTCGATATTATGGTAAGGGTCCCCCCTTTTCAATATATGGTCTTCAATGTCAATGTTAATGTGAATGTTAATGTCAATGTTAATGTCAATGTTAATGTCAATGTTAATGTCAATGTTAATGTCAATGTTAATGTCAATGTTAATGTTAATGTCAATGTTATTGTCAATGTCAATGTTAATGTCAATGTCAATGTCAATGTTAATGTTAATGGTAATGTCAATGTCAATGTCAATGTTAATGTCAATGTCAATGTTAATGTCCATGTTAATGTCCATGTAAATGTCAATGTTAATGTTAATGTAAATGTCAATGTTAATGTCAATGTTAATGTCAATGTTAATGTTAATGTCAATGTTAATGTCAATGTTAATGTCAATGTTAATGTTAATGTTAATGTCAATGTCAATGTCAATGTCAATGTTAATGTCCATGTTAATGTCCATGTTAATGTCAATGTTAATGTTAATGTCAATGTTAATGTCAATGTTAATGTTAATGTCAATGTTAATGTCAATGTCAATGTTAATGTCAATGTTAATGTCAATGTCAATGTTAATGTCAATGTTAATGTCAATGTTAATGTCAATGTCAATGTTAATGTCAATGTTAATGTCAATGTCAATGTTAATGTCAATGTCAATGTTAATGTTAATGTCAATGCCAATGTTAATGTCAAGTTTAATGTCAATGTTAATGTCAATGTTAATGTTAATGTTAATGTCAATGTTAATGTCAATGTTAGTATTGCTCGATATTACGGTAAGGGTCCCCCCTTTTCAATATATGGTCTTCGTATTTAATATAGGGGTATTGCTCGATATTATGGTAAGGGTCCCCCCTTTTCAATATATGGTCTTCAATGTCAATGTTAATGTTAATGTCAATGTTAATGTCAATGCTAATGTCAATGTTAATGTCAATGTTAATGTCAATGTTAATGTCCATGTTAATGTCAATGTTAATGTCAATGTTAATGTTAATGTCAATGTTAATGTCAATGTCAACAAAAATATAATTTTAATTGATTTCCTCGACGAGTTTTTTTTGTATTGTAAAAACATTAAGTTTTTTTTATTGAACATGAAAATAAATTTCGCAAATGCGAAATTGTAAATGGTGGCAAAAAAAAAAACAAGTTTTCCATAAACATACTAGTTTTTGTTGTTGTAATTGTGTTTTTTTTAGAAAAACTCCCCCACTTGAAAACGCAAATGAGTGCATAAGAGAATATATTGTATAAAAAATTAACTTAAAAACAAATAAATATGAGTATTTATTTGTATTTGACCATGATATATTTATCAGAAAAATGATCACTAATAATAGCCCAAGCTCGCACACAGGCGGGGATGAGAAAATATTATAATATTTACTTAAGAAACTTACGAATTGTAGATGACTCGCGTAACTCCTCCGATCCTTACATCAAGGTAATTTTAATGGTGCCGGGCAAAAAGAATAAAAAACGCAAGACGGCGGTGATTCGCAACAACATAAATCCAGTCTACAACGAAGCTTTAACATTTGACGTCCACAAAGAGACTCTCAAGAACGCAACCATAGAACTGCAAGTCGTGCACGATGGCTTATTGGGTATGAATTGAGTATTTTAAGAGGCTTTTTCTTATGTGATGAAAAACGACAAATATTTTATTGCAGATGCGAATGAAGTTTTGGGCAGAGCCATTATTGGCTCAGGTGCAAATGTTCGCCCGGATGAAAAGGTTTTCTTCGAAGAAATGTTTCGCTCGCAAAATGCAATGGCCCAGTGGATACCTTTGCAAGATGTTAACAGTAGTCGCACTAACAGCGGCAATTAAGTTGTGTTTTGTGGAACTCATTTGCATCAGGACAAAGGATTTTGTCTAGAATATAAAGGTTTCATGCAACACTAAAACATAGAATAAAAATCACTTGTCTGGACTTTGGAATCATAAGGCGGCCCACAGTCTACGTTTGAGAGCCACTGTTGCAAACTTTGCCCAACAACATTTTTGAATAGTTCGCCAACTACTACTTTTGTTCTGTAAATATACATAACGTGATTAAGGTGTTAGTTATACAGTTATACGCAGCAAAGTCAACGGTTTCGACAGGTTAGAAAACGTGCTATAAACCGGGTCTTATCATTTCATACAATTATTAATATAATTCATACGAGGCTTCGAAAATTCATATATTAAAATACTTAATAACTCAAAACGAGACACTTCTAGGAAATTGGTTTGTTTTGATAACAGAAATTCCTTACTTTCATTATCAGCAAATTTACAAAGATGACATAAATTAAACTCTGGAAAAATCCAATTCTAAACTCTTAAATTTGATACAGATCCACGTGATCAGTTCGAGTGTAATGCTTCGTTGGGAGGTCCATATTATTCTCTTTACCATTATGCAATTTATATACATATGTAGTTAAAAAAGAACAGTGAACAAAGAAAAACAGTGTAAGAAACAGAGATAGAGACATGAGATTTAAGTTGAGTTTTGGCAGTTTCCCTACAAATTGTGAACAACTGAATATGTAATAGGGTTTGAAGTATTTTCTTGGTACAAACCTATTTCCTCTCATGTTATTGGTTGTACCGGGACATAAGTCATGTCTTGGTCTTAAGCAGTGTGATATGTTAGAGGATAATAAGACAGAATTGTTGACGTTAAAATGTTGAATAATATAAGCCTGCAATGGTCACTCTGGAGTAAGTTTATAACAGTTATTTTAGGTTACTCTGCAGCTATAACTGTTGTTCCAGTTTAAGATTAACAGACTGATGTCTGTTAGCACTTCTAACCCACCAACAACGTAGACATTTCTTGTGCTGGCCATTAAAATGCTCAAGTTTTTACGAAAATTGGTAAATGGCAAATTAATTTGAAAAGCAGCTATTTTTTTGCAACCAGAATTTGAAAAAAAAACCCAGCAGATAATAATCAAGTAATTCGATTACTAAATTTCTGACATTAAAAGGAAAACACCTTGAATTCGAGAGCATAATGGTTGTTACATACATACATACATACTTAAATCTGCTCCTCTGGAAAACTTAATTATTTGTGAATATAAGAAATGTCTAAGAAAAAGTTTTAACGTCCATTTGGATTTTCATTTCCGCAAAATTTCTTGACACTAGAACTTTTACCAGCTTCATTGTGACGTTGTTTTAAGATAAAGTATAAGATCATTATCCACAAGATCCGCCATTGAAAAGCTCAAGTAGTTGTCATAGTGAAGAATTCTCTTTAGGTTTGAAGTGTTAAATAAACGTTTCCCATCACCAGAATGTCATCGGTTCATTTAACGTCTTCCAAATCGGCAGAATGGTGACAAATATATTAATATGGTCAGATATCGTACCCACGTGACTCACGTATCTGCCGGTAGCAAGTTACGTTGTTGCCTGCTATTTATTATATTATATTTTCTAGAAAATTACTCGTAATAATGAATTTTTAAGAGTATCCGTACAAGCCAAACGGTTTCAACGTATTATGGGGTTTTTTGTATATGAGTTAAATTTAATTAAAATTTCCATCGCTCAATTAAAAGTTTACTTCTTTAGTTTTTTGGTTAACTTTTTAATCCTTCCTATTAATCGTTCTTTGAAAATGTTAAAAACAACATCGTTTCTCAAATTTATATTGTTGTTCTAAACATAAATTCAAGGAGGAACATTTTACATAAATTTGTTTCCTTTGAATACATCAATTTTCACTGTATTCTGTATAAACTGAAGTTTGCGAACATGACATCACTGAAATATATATGAACAAAAGTATGTTATAGAATGCAACTATAACTCTTGTATTACATATATGAAACATGCAAAAGCAAAGCCACGTAACTTATATATTTAGTAACTTACAGTAGAAACAGTACAATAACCTACAAATGACACCAGCACTTGCAGTCACGTACTTTCGATCGATTTGCGTTTCAAAATCATCATAAATCATTATAATCGATCAAAAAATTGATTTTGTAGAGTTTGTCAGTTATCCCGTTTTGTATTTTAGCTAACGATATATTTCTGAATAATGAAAGATGGAAAATTAGAACATTTGCAGGGATATTTAAATAATATGTGATGAACGAATAAAATTTAACACACAACTATAAACAATTATTTGGTGTGTTCGTTTCTTCAAAACAGAATTAATATAAAATATTTAAGCACCTCTAAGACAAATTTTTAACTACACAATTAATAATGTTAAAGAAAATATACACATATTTCTTAATGTTTCCATTGTAGTGATTTAGGCATAATTATATGAAACATATTTTTTGTAAAATAATCCTTTTTATGTCAAAAAGTACCTAAACGTAAAATACAGCATTAAATGTGACTTCAAATCAAACAATTTACAACTAAGCAAAATTTGATTAATATTTTTGCTGACGCTTGAAGATTAGAGCACTTTTTTCAATTTTTTCTTTTTAAAACAAAATTAACAACCATTAATAAATATTAGAAGTTATTGGCAGAGTTTTCATATTTATATAATTAAAAATAAATACCAATATTTAGCCAGAAAATATTCATAATATATAATATAATAATATAATAATAATAATACATTTACATAATAATATAATATAAATGTAACATGATAGTGTCAATATGTATTTAAATAAATTCGTATTTGAAAAATATTTTGTCCAAATTTGACCCACTATATTAATGTAAGGTTTCAGTGACTTGTTAAACTTTGAAATACATTCCCCGTTCCGTAAGCGGAATAAAAAGGTAATTTAGACACAAGTAAGTCACTCCCCGGAATGTTCTTCCTCTTTCTGGTGGTTTCGTGGTTTCTGCTCTGAGTTAATTATTTAGATTAATTAATTAAATTGAAATAATATGTTTAGAACGGGCTTGTTATTTACGTATTTTTAAAAGCTACAACTGCACAGAATAGTGTGGGCTTGCGAAGACCATAGGCCCATGATGGTTTCAACAGGCGCTTTTATAAATGCTTCTGTGCCTAACTTATACGACCCATGCCTTCGCATAAGAAGAACCAGCGCTGATGATCGGAAATTCCTCAAATAAACATTAAAACACTACAGCCATCGGAGGCAAATTAGTCAACTGTCCGAGTTCTACGCATGACTTTCAAAGGGCAAACAACAACAGCAAGTCGCACCGCATTTAAAATGTATTACGCTGACCTGAGAGCTGTTGTTCAGCCCAGAGCTACTTAATGACTGTTTCTGAAGTAAAAAACACTTTTTCATACAAAGTTTTGACTTGTACCTCAGACAACTGATATGAACGCAATTTTTCACCATTTCATTTGTACGGCCACTTTTTTGTGGCACTTTCTTAATTTTATTTGGTTGTTCTTATGCAGATACTTCAGGGAATAAAATTAATTTGCTACTACACAAACGCAAAATGCAATTAAAAGTGTTTTCATAAAAGTTACCGCAAAAAAAAATGCTTTTGAAAAGACGGAGAGATGTAACTAAACCGATGTTTGTTTGCTTTTATGAGCGCACTCTGCTCATGAAAACAATCACACGCAGTTGGTTTTCCTTTTGTTGTTTCACTATGAAAGAGTTGCATTTTTGGTCTCAAATAACTGTTGTGCCATACAGACATCTGGAACAAGTCCTAAATTTGCGGATATACAAAATCAATTATTCCGATTTTGATGATTCGATTGCTTCTGTTTAAAAACAAACAAAAAACACTTGTTTACCCAACCGTTCGGTTTAAACATGCACCAACATGATTTCCTACTGTGTTTTGAATTGTTTGAAACTCATAATGGATCGATGCAAACGTGATGTAGTCGCAACAAGTTTATTATTCAGTAGTTAAAGAAAGCATTTTACTCGTTGTTTTCAAGCTTTTGTTGTTAACAAACAAATTTTTTTTTTGGATATATTGAAATTTTCCCAGCATTTTCGGGAATTTTACATTGTAATTGATTAACCTCAGACCTTACAAATCGATATTTCTCAGTTTATGGTAAGTTTTATATTGCCAACATATTGTAAATACACAGTGAATGTACACTTGTATGCCTTTTTTGTCGGTCGCTTATAACTCTATAAGTGGCTCGTCTGTTGTTGGTTCGACTGCATACAGAACAAACTGTTTATGTACAAGAGTTCGCGTATCCATACAAATCAGTTGCTGTCAAATGCTGGTAATGGACTTACACTTGTTGCTGCGTTTTCTACTTGAAAATAGCTAAATATTTGTTTGCGTTGTTCATAAACTTCAAGGTTACTGAATAAGTCGGCTTGATCAAATTTGTTGCTGTTTTCTGGTGTCATAAATAAAAAAATAAAATAAATTATTGCGTCATACATATTCCACAGTGAAAGTCTCGTGATACGCACCCATAACCACTTACACATGTGTGTGTGTATGTGTGTGTGTGTGCTTTTTATTGAAAAAATTCGAGAAAACTAGGCTGACGACTCAAAATCCTATTTGCATAAGAATGGCTTGCAGATGATTTATCTGCGGCTTCAGAGTAATATAAAAACATATGGCATGAGACCCTTCTTACGGCACTTTGCCCTTCTATTTCCGCTTTCGCCTGAGTCATTGTGATCAGATTTTGCTTTATCGTATTTGGAACTGATACCGTTTGCTTTTGTCCTTCTGTCGACAGGGTAAATCAAAGTTCCTGTAAGTCTTTAGTTCTTGCGAAAACTCAGTCGCAGATTAATTGGCAGAACCAGTACCAGAATAGCCACGATATGTTTCGAAAGACGGCTGGTGGTGGTTATTTGGTTGAGTTGCCTGTCTTGACTGTCTTGGTGCACGGCCATATTTTCGGATATATAAACGTCCGCTAGTTGCTATTCGAGAAGATGCTTGTTTTATTAAGGAGCTGGATGCAATAAAAATTGGTTGTCACAATTAATTCTTCAGAACTAATATTTCGCTACTTCTCTAGCCAGGATATAACATTAAGGAACAATACGCGTACGTATTGTTAGGAGCTTGTAGTTTCGGGCTACCAGCTAGATTGTTGCGAGTTCCTGCATTGTCCAGCCAATTGCTGCCAAAAGACACAGGATAGACCGAGCTGTCAAATAAAAGGGTTTGTGATATGAACCAGGTCAGCATAATACAAGAAATTGCTACCTGTGCTCACCTTATAAGGAACACAACTGAACGAATTCACCGGTAAACGTCATACCGGATGCTGATCTGTACCAATTTTACAATCTTGGACATATTTTTTATGCTTCTTCATTAGACTCTTTGAACTTCTTTGTCGCCAGTAAATCATCTCATTAAATTTAAGCACAAAACAAGGAAATTCATTAAACAATTTCTTGAAAATGTTTTAGCCACAATTCAAGTGCTTAAAATAAAATTTCTCTTTTTTTTTATTATTATGTTATTCACACGGTAACCTCTGCATTCTGCGAATAAAAAACTTTTTGAAATTCCTTTAACCTTTAAGGTGATTCTATTGCCTTGTTTCATCTATTGTTCTTGTGTGTATTCTTCAATACTGTGTCATCGTGTCACTTGCACCAACTTGCACCACTGACACCATGGACGGACACAAAGTTGATACTAAACGACTTAAAACAATGACATGGCTTGATGCCATCTTTTTCGCCTGCTTCAGTTTAAATTGCTTTTAACTAAATACATTATAGTTGTTTAACTTCAAATTGTGGATAAAGTGCTAAAATCGAAAAACAGCTCAAGCGAAGTTTTATTCAATTTTAGCAATCTGTAAGAAAGTGGAGTTGCAATTTCTTTTAAATCCTTTTTGTTTTTGTTCTTTTTTTTTGATAAAAATGTTTTGGAAATGAAACCTTAAAGAAAATTTAACAAACGAATTTTGTTTTTTTCAGCAGAACCTTAATCCACCAAAGGACAATTTAAACTGACACACGTGCTTAAAGTTGTGCAAGCTGTCCGGAAAGTCAGAGATGTACAAATAGACAGTGGTTTCGAAAGTGCAAATGCAGATTTGCACATATTTTTGATTTGACATTTTTAGAAATAAAATTGAGAAAGTCAGATGTGAGATTTAAGAACATTAGTCCTCCACCAATTCGCCCCAGTTGTTTCCCCATCTACTTTCGCACTAATATTATTAAGATAAAATACCACCAAAAGACATCTCAGCCATGGTTTGGATAGAATGTCTGCTTTCTGGCGGCATATTCCCAGTTGCTTCAAGGTTTCCGAAATTCATACATCCTTAATGCTGTCAAACCAACTTTAAACTCAAAAAGCTGGAAGACAAAACCTACTTCCGAAGGATAATAAATTTATTGAACTCAAACAATACGACATTCTAGGCAATAACGTGCAAAGTGTACGATGAAAAAACCTGGGTCATATGCCCCTAAACTAAAAAAGCGGTCCTTATATCATGTTCATTCGGTAAAATGAACTACTTGGCTCGCACTCTGATACTCAAACAATTGTTTCTTCTTTTTCTTATTTTTTTTTCTCAGATAAATAGTTCAGATAAATTTGCGATAACTTGCTATAAACTTTAGAGAGGATTTTTCGTGCTTTGCCATAAGATTTTCAAAATTTTGTATGACCGAAAATATTGGTTCAATCAAAATCGGGACGCTAACCGCATGAGACGTCGAATCAGTGGTACAAGTTTTCGTGTGAACCTGATGATGTTCAAACAACACGTGTAACCTAGAAGTAGGCGACACAATAATCTTTCAGTCAAAATCAGATGTTAGTAAAATATCTATGTATTTATTGTGACAGTTTAATGGCTGGAATATGAAACTGAAAACTTAACTGATCTAAAGATCTTTACACAAGTGTAAAGCACGAATTGGCCTTTGGTGCAATCTGTTCTATTCCCAGTAATTATTTTCGAATTGTTTTTTTATTTTAACCTGATTTTGTCGATGCCACTGTCTTCATCTAATAATCAGTTGCAAACTGCAGCCATAGAAATGCCAACAAAGTTTATATTTGAACACCCACTAAAAATTACCAACATGCTGAAGCAGCCACACATCGATGCAAGAACAGACGTGAGTTTGCCTGTT
This sequence comes from Epicampocera succincta, assembly GCA_932526305.1. Taxonomy (NCBI): domain Eukaryota; kingdom Metazoa; phylum Arthropoda; class Insecta; order Diptera; family Tachinidae; genus Epicampocera; species Epicampocera succincta. The sequence continues at coordinate 43,644,655 of OW052037.1, read as the reverse complement.
GCAAGACTGCCACTGAGAGCGAACCGACTTCTACTTGGAACAATTCTACTCAAGCCAATAAGCAACCTAATAAAAAATGAACACACAACCCTCACGAAAAAGAAAGATATACAAAAACGTAGCGAAAGAAAAGTTAATAGAATACAAAGGAGAATGTACGAGTAAACCCAAAGAATAAAGGAAGTTAGCACTTATCTTACTGAATGAACAACTAAAAATTCTATTATCCTTTCGATAATTCGAAGAAGTCAGCCACTGATGCATTATTGAAGCGCACAACAATCAGCTGGAATGTTTGTGAATGGTTAAATTGGTTGCATCTCTATCGCCGGCTTTTTTATCTGCGTTCGTGTGTGAGTGTTTGTTAAACTGTACTTTTACGCTCGCACACTGTCGCTACGCAGCGTATGCTGGAAAGCCATTGCGGTTGCGGTGCATACAAAATGGTTGTCACGATTGTTCAGCCAAAAATATCGCAGCGTTTATAGACAGTGAGATTGTGTTATAGCGGAATTGCACATTTAGCTGCCGTTTAACATCATCATTAATAATTCAAAATGCTTCTTTTGTGTTCGGTTCCTTGGTATTTTCCTGGTTTGTTAAAGCATTAATGAAACAAACAATCTCAACTTAATCAGGTCAGGTTTCTTAAACTTTTAAAGTTAAAATAAATAAATGCATGGAAAACAAACATAATAATAATGCAATGTTTGAAAGGGTGCGGCGAAACACGCACGCGACTGAATGTATAATATTTGGCAGGTATGGCAGTAGGTATTTCAGTTTAATGTATTCAGAAGCTGGCCTTTAGCTTAAGGCCCATGCACGCGACTATGCATGAGTGATAAGATCATTCAAATGTTCGTTCCAATTATGTATGACTCTGGCGCACAGATACGTCTGGAAGCCTCGGGTGCGTCGTTTTTAGCAAAACCCATGAGAAAAAGTCTAATCAGATCAAATCGCATAATCTTGGTGGTTACAGCAACTCCAAAAGAAAAAATCATACCCTCAAACCGTTTGTGCAGAATGTGCCGAAAGCACCGTCCGCCCGAAACCACAGGTCGTCTACGTAGATATCGTCCAATCGGCTATAACCACTTTCATACCCGTTTTGAAAATATTAGGCGGATCAATGACACCGCCGGGACGACATCCGCACCATATAGGGGAAGTTTTTGCTTACACTGATTGCTTTTGGTGAACAGATGCGATTGAAAACCCCCTTCGCTTGAAGTTGGTGGGTCAGCTGTAAATTGCTAATGAAAGAATATTTCTAGAGAATAGTTTTACTCAATGATTTAAATGGTAAATTTTCCGGTTGTATTTCTAAATTTATACAAAGTTTCGCGAACCGAAATCTGTTTTTTTTGTTTTCTGCAGCTCTGGCAATTAAATCAGTTGAAATTGATTTTAGGCTCCAAAGGATTTCGTTTTCTTTTTTAAGCTTTTAATATCGTTACCGACAAATATTGGCCTATAACTTTTTGTTTGCATTTGGTTTTTCTTTTTCCAACCATCAATTGAGTGTTTTTAGTTTTGGTGAAAGCAAACAGGCAGTTTTTCCAACTTCAAATTTAATTGCAAAGCGTTGGGTAGGAGTAGAATTACAAAACAAAACTACGAGTTGGCAATAAATATTTCGAGGCCGAATAGTCTTAAACGATGAACAATTGCAACTAGAATAGTATGCAGATATTAAAAGTAATGATTCAGGATAACTTTATTAGTTTAGCTTAACAAGTTTATTTGCTGTTGGTTTGTTTTCGCCGAAAGTTCTTAATATGTTTCTAGTTTTATAGTTAAAAGTACAAATTTTTCGTACTCTCTTGTTGTGATACCAATTAACAAGCCAAAGACCACGTTTTGAAGTGGAAACTACAAACATATATTTACACAAAACTTACAGACCAACAATAGATACAAGTGCCAGTAGTTTGGAAAGTCATATTAGCAACGAGTAACAACAATTGATGTCATGAATACTCTTAAGCGAATACGATTATTCGCACAGGCTTGATTCAAATATATAAATAGGATTGTATTATGGATGGATTCTAGTTGTATCGCGAGTCTTAAAAGTGTACATCGATTCTTGACTATTCGCGGAGTACCGATCATTGATGAGAATTGCAAACAGCTGTTGATCGATAACCGGATCGTACTTAGCCCTCAAAGGGCACCGCTACAAGAGCCACACTAAAGATATACGAATGCATCGACTGCAGGTTTTCTGATCTTTAAATAAAAATGAGGTTCTTTAGAAAAGCTACTCTTTTGGACAAAGTTTGTGTCCGATGGAAGCTTCAATAACGTTCAAAATTTTATTTACATGAAATGCTTAATAATTGAAAGTAATGGCGAGGCGATTTTCTTGGACAGACAATACTTTAATGCAAATTTGCCGAGTTTTGTTGTTATACTATTAAGTTTTCCAGCTATGAATTCTCCTGTAATCGCAGGCAATTAAATTCAAATCAACGCCTACATATATCGTTACTTTAATATAGAAAGGCCCCAACTCGTTTTTTCCCAAATCGAGTTTTGTTTTGTAATTTTCGAAAGATGATTTTCCAACACATCATCAATTGACGTGATCCGACTAAAAACAACAAAAATATAAGCAGTTGAAAACTACAAGCTTTGATTTTTATTAAGTTTTTTCTCTCCTGAAAAGTTAGAAACATGTTGCTTAGGGCCTTTCTATATTAAGATATCGATATATATGTACGTCAGTATTTTACAAGCCCAATAACTCTTTGTCTTAATTGGAGTAACTTTTTTTCTAGTGCTGCTGCCCTGTGGGCGTAAATAGTAAATAAAGTTTTTGTGACAAAAAACCAAATTCGGTTCGGTTGAAGGTATTTTTTTTTCCTTGGGTTGGCTTTTACGAATTTCTCTTAAACAGCATTTTTTTTAAATAATCTAAACTGAACACAACCGTTCCACAGGTGCTACTCGTATAGTTCGTGAATTAGTGGGCATTTGCTCACTGACGTTTTGAAGCTGCTAATCAGACTTGTTTTACCACCTGGCGAAGTCTTACACAAATAAAAAGACATCCAAGATACACCGATTTGAGCACGTTGTTACGCCACACGCAGGTAGTTAATTCAAAAAACAAACAAACAGACAAACAAAAATGTTGGGGAAAGCAACACGAAAGAATGTGTAGAAAAAATTGCTAACATTCGCAAATTAACAACATCGACACTTTCGTCGTCACCAGTGCCACGAACAGCCAGCCATTGTCACTATCGCAGTAAAGAACGAGCCGCATGAAGAAGCAGCTGTTGTCCAAATTCTCCTAAAGCCCATTGTCAACTAGTGCTGTACCTAAGAAACACATACATATGAACTATTGAAAGTTCATAAAATGCAACATGAAATCTACATGAAGTTCGTCAGTTGTCATCATTTTGAGTTAAAAGTAAAAACGAGAAAAAACTTTTCCAGAATATTGTTTGTTCTGCCGTGATATTTGATTAGTGTTGAATGACATCTGTTTACATCACTTTTAATGGGACGAATTTGTGGGCTGCAAATAGAGAAAGTTACTGGACCTTCTTAAGCGTTTTGTTTTCAATTTTTGACAAGAAAAATGTTTTGTGCATTAATTTAAATACACTGAGATATTGAAATTTAGAAAACCAACATTCTGCGAGTTCGAATGCAAAAGTTTTGTTGTTGTAAGTGCAGTAAGTTTGTGGCAGCTAAAATGCAAAAAGTTTATTACTAAAAAAGTATTTTCAAAATCTCAAAAACCTCGATTACCCGTTAAGAAGCTTCTACCACAAACATTTATACTTCTAGTTTTAGTTCCAACGATAAGGATATTGTGCTTTCAACTATGTATGTACATATGTTTTCTCTACGGCTGGTTATGACAATAGTACGATATATTTGGAGTATAATATGGTCACTCATTATTACAATAACTAAAATATTATTATCAGCATCTTTAGGATTCAATGCTGCTACAACGATCTCCATTCAACCATATATTTCCTTTTTCGTGTCAGCACTAGAGCGAAGGACCGTCTTAAATTGAACGGATCATTGAAATGAACGGAGTGAGCCGGCCGTTTAACTGACCGGTTTTGTTCAAGCATTCTACTGTTGCCAATGCTTTCGTTGCATTCTGTCCGCTTCTAAAAAATGCTGAAGTGAAAAGTTTTTTTCACTTTCATTGATAACAAGAATAACAAACATATTAATAGTTGCCGTACTGTTTCCTCAAAGTGGCCGATTGATTGAAAGGAACGACGGATCAGTCTTCGCGAATTGAACGATAACAACCGGTCATTCAAATGAAAGGCCGGCCATTTAAAAGTTTCACAGTCTTTTTGGAGGCCTTTCGAAACTACTTGGCAAGTTTATACTTAAGGTTTAATGGGATGTCTTTTCTATTTCTATGCGAAAATTCCTTTCGAAACGCACTTTTCTTAAGAAATACTTGAGATATTTTATCTACTAGCGTTTGTTCAAGTAGTTATAGCATTTTTTAACAAATTGTACCGCGTATTTTTGGCGACAATAGAACAGACACAGACCGGTAATAGAAATTTACTTGTACTTGCACTGGCATGAAACTACAAGTACTCCTGCATACATGAACTTTTAATCATGCACATCCTTTTAAATATCCTTAAACTGCACACTTAATATACTTTACCACTATTAAACTCTCACCTAAATTGAAGGTGTTTATGCTGCTACAAATAGAATTTGCGGCTGTGTGTCATGCAACTGATCAATTTCATTGCAGAAGTGCACTTACATATATAAAAACACATATATTCAATCTGTCCCACTGAACAATTTCCGCAACGAAATCGTAGAGATTCTAAAATTGTTACTTCTGACAGGAATCTGTACAGAATTTCTTAAATCAGAAGGCGTGTGAGAAAAATTATGGGAAAAGAAACAGGATTTGTGATGTGTTTTGTAACAATAGAATGGGCTGAATCAGTTAATAAGTTGTTTACATACGGACTTGTAACAGAATTCACGGGCTGGAACAACAAATTTGCAAAAAACCGGTGTTGAAGGAAAACTGCCAATTTGTTCAATCAAGATAAATTGACATGCAAACTTTGCTCAGCCAAATACATAGATTTTTACCATTTCTTTAAACAAACATCGAACATAAAAGAAGGAAAATTTTTACCGAATCAGCTCCAGTTTTTGTAGAAAACGAACTTCTTAAGCAAATATTTATTGTCTTTTCGTTTTGCAATTATTTTTTAAGCACATAATAAATAAAGAAGTCTTCGATGTTTTTTGGATAAACCGAATGGTGCAAAGGTTTCGCTTAATATACGCACATCTATCGCTTTCGAAAAGGTTTGCAACGATAAGAGCACATCAGCTTGTCATTAGTGAATTTCCGATTTCGATTCTTGTTACATCTTAAAAAATAAGAAATAACTAATACTTAGAGAGACAGTTTTTCACTCTCACCAACTCAATGAGGGACCTGTTGTTAGCATAAGATACTAGTAGCATTCTTGTTGCTGTTGGTTCAGTACGAGAACCATCAATTTTACAATTTTTAATTATACTATACGAAAAAAAATTTCTTATATCACATATTTTTCATTTATCAGCGTATCTTATTATAAGCCATATAAGAAAGCGACAAATAATGTTGGCAGCGCCGCAAAAGGTTCGTGAAGTGCCGTTGGTAAACCTTCGCTTATCAAGAGACTAAATAAGATCATTCTACTTTCATTGGCGACACCTGTTTATTATAGTTTTGCACATAAATTACCCGCAAAACTTGCCATGCGACACTATTAGGGAATGTTGGTTTTGCTTTTTTTTTTTGATATCAGATTGCAAAATTTATAATCAGGCTTAAAATTTCCGTTTGCCAAAAGATCTATAGTAAAAGAATCAATATATAAAGCGTCGACGTTCCAGCACACTCGTCTAATGGCTGTCCTGTTCTGCACAGTGTCCGTCGTACTTTTATTTTCGAAATCAAAGGGCAGTTGTTGAAGTATATGAAAGTCTGCCGTAATTACTGGCAACGGATATATAAAAATTAATGAAAAGCTTCTGGACAAATAAGGAACAATTTTACAAAAGCAGCAACTGCTATTTTCCGTAATGAGCACAGCCCTCACCACTCAGTGTTTGTTTCATAACGAAGTATGACCGTGTAATTGTCGCTTAAAATACTGCTCCCTACAATGTCTGCTATGAGAACATAAAGCATGTGCCAAAAACAGCTGTTTATTACAAATAAAAACATATCTACTAAGAGATAAAACTTTTGATTTCTTTGAATAAAAATAAAACTACTGGTAGTTGCTTCCAGTGCAGAGAAAATAAGTGAAACATATCTTTACTACTGACAGCAAAAAGTTGCTTCAATTTTTATTTACGATCGATTTTGTATTTCATTTAAGATCAGTTGACATTCATCAGTTGATATTCATTATCCCTGCCTGGAAAGAAAAAAAGAAGCTGAGCCAATTTGAGTGTGTTCCACTCCTGCTTTAGAATATCTCCATGAACACATTTTTGTAACCCTTTCCCAAATACAGTTCTCGCTTCTCTCTATTTCAACTAACTTTGCAAATTGTTCTGCAGTCTGAGTGCAATTTAAGCAGGGAAAGCAAAGTGTACCGTACCTGAGACTTTTGGGACTGAAATGTTGTGTGGGTTCGAGTATTTGTTGCGTTGTACGGGAGATATAACAATATTTCTTCGTTGTATTGTATAAAATAATGCAAGCATGTGCGTGTGTGTGCACATTTAGCTGTCAGTATACAAGATGGTATCGTATTCACTGCAGAAATCCTCTTGGCATTAACCTGACACAAATCTGACAAAGAAAAGTTACCGCCAAATGATATCGTCTTTGAACATCCTCCTTATAGACAACGGCACCTGAACCATGCCTTGCCACAAAGTTGTCATTTTACAATGAAGTTATATCTAAGTTGCTACTTAAATTCAAATGAAATACACGTGCCAATGTGTGTGAGTGGCCCGCGAGATACATTTACATATGTGAGTAAATACACTAACATAATGATGTGCTTTGCAGCAGCCTAGGAAATACAGCCATGAGGTAATTGTGTTTTAATGATTTAAAAAAAAAAACGTCTGGCAACGAGTCTGTGCTTCTTTTGTTCGAATTACAGGCACGTTATCACTTAATTAATGCCATATAAATTTAATCAAAGTTTTTAATAAGAAAATAATTATTGTTGCCCAAGGACGTTTAGGTAAAGTTAGGCTCACAGAATAGGATTAAATACCAGAATTTATTATATCGGCACAGACTTGAAAATACTACACATTATGACAAAACTTAACTGCGACAATAATCGGCACAATGCGATCACACAGTTGTGTTTTTTTGAACAAATTAAATCACGCAAACGATTGAATCGTATACAATTTCAGAATGCTCTTCGTCTGAGCTTCCTAAAAACATACAATAAAGTTTATTTCACTGCACTCACTTACTGGTTGACTGATTCTTCTGCTGCTTCAGACGACTGCCTGTATCGCAAAAGAGTTCTTTTATAGAAGCTCGTAACTTGAACTAATGTTTTATGGCTTTTTGAGACAAAACTTGAGAAAACAAATATTTTATTTCAGCATAAGGATATAATAAAAAAAATACAACCCTGCATTAAATTTATATTCATTTATTTTATTGATTGTCAGTTTTTCTTAGATCCTACACGAACACAAAATATATATTATTTTTAACTCTTAAAAAAACGATACTTGTAACTTAATTTTTACCAGCCTTAACATAAAAACCACAACATATCACACAGCATTCAGCACAAGCTGCCTTCAAAAACGCTCGTGTTCCTGCAAATAGAAAACTCAATGTTTGTTTTTCCTTTTGAAAAACACATTCTCTGGAGCTTTGACGATCTTTACTACCTTATTCTTGTCTATACTTTAACGTTATTTTGCTGTTCCGTTTCTCGTTAGTTTCTTCCTCTGCTCCAACCAAATCTTCGAACCTCTCTGTCAATTTAATGCTCGTATTCAGAACCCAAAATTCACAAAAATTAAACCGGTCGGTCTGATAGACCAATTGCTACTAAATAGACCAAAAGGTTTGTCCCGTGCAAACGCTTGCAAAACACTGAAACAACCCCCAATTTCCTAGCGTTTGTAGAAAAAGAAATATTGCAATGTACGTACCCCATCCATTCCAGGACATTCCAAAGTATTCATTAATAAATAAATAAATAATATTGTCAGATTGAATCGAAATTTTATATATCTTTAACCGAAATGCAAAAGCACGTAAATAACCAAAAACTTGAAATCAAAGTTTTGATTTATTGTTTTTACTCCCATTAAATAAAAATAGGAAATTTTTTATTTATTTTTCACACACAGCGCAACATGCAATTATTTCTACTGTAAAACTAACGGTATATTACCGCTAATAAGCGGTTAATTATGATCGCAACTCTATCTCTTTGTAAATATTATTATTCTTACTAATTAATTTATTAAATAATATAATTATTGCAATAAATATAAGGCATAAAAAAGAGTACTAATTAGTTTAATACTTGTAACACATGGATCTTTTAGGAGATCAGATGATGAGGTGGACCGAAGGACTGAAGACCTTATGGAATTGTAGCAAAAGCGTTCGTGACCCACTTAATTCGCTATCACATGTGAGCCAAGGCTCATCACGACAGTTTGTAACAGAATAGTGTTCCAAGTGCAGGTTGATCTTCATAATTCATCACGTTTTGAAGGTTTAACAATTCTCGTATTTTTTCTCGTTGTTTACGAGTACATATTTATCTATTAATGGCTGCAAGCTTTTATGTGAGCGTGTGTGTGCACATACCTACATGCGTATATTTGCATAATAAAATTTGTAAATTGCAAAAGTTGTGTGTGTGTGCGTCTGTCTCACACTCACACACAAGAGGTTAATTAGTTTTTCCTTCTTTGCGATGTACTTGTAATTTCACAAGTCATAGGATATTAGTTTGCATTTTCTTTTTGCCGTTTTGGAAAAAGGAAATAAATAGGTGTGATTTAATGCATTTCTTGTACATTGAAAAGTTTTTTTCATATCATTTTTTTTTTGTTTTAGCTTTTTTCCTCTTGCGTTCTTCAAACATGTTATTAAGAAATGTATAATATTTGAGTTTTTGGGGGAAATTACGATGCATTAATATTTTCAGATATTTCATTTATATCAGATTATTATTTATTTTCAGATGTGTATAAACAGGTTGTTAATGATGGGAAGAAGGCAAAACAAATTAAAACAGGAAGGTGCAGGCCGCATTTAGGTGGAATCCATTTTATGCACTGAGACCTGCACGTTGCCATTTTCCAGCTGTTCCAATTTATGTGTGTGACACGAAAGAGTTTCCGGAAAACACAAAATTAAGTCATTCTAAATCTAAAAGCGCTACCATCCCACAAATATTCGGGGAAAATGTTTATATGGGCCGACGATGTATCAATGTTTTATCCATACAAGTGTAAAGAAGCTATTAAACATTATATGGAACATGATGCGCTATTAATATGTGAACATGTGCATTTGGACAAGTTATTTATCAAAACGAAAAAAAATATTTGGTTTCAACTGTCATTCGGAATTTAGTTTCAATATAATACCAATACAAAACTGCTTATATGTAATTTGAAATCGAAATATAGTCATATTAATTATTTAGCATTGATTTATGCTAGTAAAAGACCTACAGACTTAAAATCTCTGCCAGGACTTCAAAACAAATCGGTGAAAACAGCGGCAAATCTATCAATAACGGACTCAAGAAACCGACCCTTTTCCTCTATATGAGCCCCTCTGCTCTGCTGAAATGCTTTGGCTGTGGCTTAAATCCATAAATAGAGGGTAACAGTTTTTATTAAAGTGCAGAAATTCTACACTCCGGGAGTCTATGGTTAAATTCTGATGTTCATATTGGACTTCAACCTACCAACTCTGAAGTTAGATAGTCCGAGCTTTTCCGCAGTGGATTTGTCATTAAGGCCAAGTAACATTTTCTCAGGTAATTGCCCCCTATATGAGCACCATGAAATTGGTGCAATAAACTATACGATTGAACGAATTTTATTTATGCAGTGATCGTCTGGTCCCAGCTTTAGAATCGTGAAAAAGGAAACAAATAGCATAAATCAAAAACTTCTGATATTTGAAAATTACTCCTATTAACAGTGAATAAAACTACGATTTTGTAAATATTGTATTGGAGAATTCATGCTTTAAGAATTTTTTCTCAAGTTTGAAAAGTCGCTTCCACATTCATCTACATTCGGTCAGTTTAAGACTTTCCTGTGACATTCGCTTAATACCACTTTTGCACGTACGGACGTACATACCTTTGTATGCTCATAAACTTGATGAAGTTTAACGTTAATCAAGCTAAAATATATAGGCCTCCAAATTGGGCAACTCAAACAGGCATTAAATCGTTATTCATATAAAAACAAATTTAAAATTAAATGCTTGTGCGTTAAATATTTAAACGATTTATAAACTGTCATAATTTAATTCCAAACAATATAATTCATGTATGGCAGCATCCTTTTTATATATACATTCACATATGTATGCAAATAGGAGTGTGTGTATGTATGTGTTTTTTGTGCTCTACACGTTAAATCTACTAAAAATTTATGGCAGTCGTATAAATTAAGATTTGGCATTGAGCCAGAAAAAAAACTTATACAAAAAATTGTTCTCTATTGTATGTGCTCGTATGTGCACATACTTAACATATAAGTATGTATATATATAAATACATATATGTGTGTGTGTGCACATAGCCGTGCAAAGATAGACGGAGTGTAGCGTTACGCTATGAGCCGGATATAGGAATTTTCACTCTATACGTCTCATATTCTCATATAAAAAATGTAAAATTAGTTGGAATAAGAGGTGTTATTTGTGGCAATCTTTGGTAGAGAATCAAATTGGACTAATAAATGCCAATATCGCACTTCCAAACATGTTCGTCGCGTATAATTTACGTTTCTTTTCTTTTCACTAGGGTTAGTCACATGTTTTGCTGGTGACCATGTTGTGAATTTTATAATTTAAAAAATACGATGTGGAAAATCGTTCGGAAAATAAAATATTGCTGATTGCACAGGTTTAGAAATGTTTTGCTGGTGCAGGAATTGAACACAACGCATTTTAGGGTGCCTCTACTCAAACGCCAAGGGATGAGGTGTTTAAGCCGTACAGACGAATATTGTTCTCTGTGACTAGACAATACCGCTGGAAGGTTTGAGTTTGGCCGTGAAAACGTGGCTTGAAGGACAGTATTTAATAATAAAAATTAATAAGCAAAAATTACAACAAAAAATTCATCAACAGGTTTTACTTGTACGTCCAGGCTAAAGACAAAAATTGGCTAAAGATTGACCTGCAGTTTTAATACCCATTCTTGGCACCACTTCCACCTTGAAAAGGCCTTTGATCGATTTTGCACATTATGACGTCTTAATTGTTTTATTTGCTTCGTATTGCACAATGCGTACTTTATATCGTATTATATGACCTAAATAACAGGCTGTCAAAAGATTGTCGACAAACAGCTGAGATCTTTTTAGGAAAATGCAAAACCTTTTCAGCTCAAAATTAATTTTTAAACCTTGAAAAAGAAAGAACTTCATGTATAATAAACTCAAAATCGTCAAAACTGTATCGTTAAAAAAAAGAGTTGTGAGAAAAATTTTAAAAACTCGTTGGTCATTCGGAGACTTATGCGCAACTTTAATGGATTAAGAGCTGTATTCGAACTGTATTTGGTTTATCAGAAGGCAATTATTAATTTCTGCTTAAATGTTCAGTATTTTTACACTTTTAGTAAAACAAACGTTTTCATCAATCTTATTATTAGCACAATAATTTGCTGTTATTTAGGGCAAATAAGAAGAAGACTTAGTTTTAGAAGAAGTTGCCTCCTTTTGCGTGCCGGTTTCATTCGATTGTTTTGTTTGCCAGATGATTTTAGAGTAGGTGTTTGCTTATTAAATTAACACATCTTTTTGAAAGACGAGCTTCACAAGACACAAAGATAACCACGAAACCAAACAGACAGACACCCCAACATTCAATATCATGTTGCAAACAAAAAAATATACATAAGTATGTAAAAATGAAAATGCATACTTGTGCATATGGAAACTCAAACACACACACAAGCTCGTGGATGCTGCAAACAAAATACAGATGTGACAACTGTCGACACGTTTTAAACAGCAAAAGGAGCAAAAAGACAAGCTAAAAAAAATTAAAAAAACACCAACAATCATAAAGGTTTTACGATATCATGTTCGTTTGTAACGGCATAGATACGTATCGCCCTTCTGCTGCAACACGGCCGTAACTAAAAAATCTGGTTCTTGAATTGCTTATTTTATCACACCTCATTTAAGGAGGGTTCTTTTTGGAAAGTGTAAAGGAACTTGGAACTTAGAAAATTGTTTTTCTTAAAACTAGTTATTTGGGAGTTATGCTCATGTTGCAGCAAATGAGTGGCGTGTGAATACATGTACTAAAGTTTGTAAGAAAGAATAGTGATAGATATCATAGAATTTGTAAAGCTTTTATATGCACCCTATTACATACATACAAGCATATGTATGTATGTATGTATGTGTGTACGTAACTCTGGTGCACGATGCCTGTTAAACTGTCCGCACACGGAGTGTGTAACAGTAATGGACTGTCACTTGTTACATAACCAAAAAAAAAAAAAAAACACATGCCGCCTGATTCATACAAAAACGCTACGTTTTGTGTGTGTTTTAGTATTTGTTGTATCTAAAACCCACTTTTCAGTAAAATAACGTTTTGTAGGGATTCTGAAAAGTCAGCGGCATCAGTCGATTATTTCAGAATATATATTTCCTAGGACATACATACATACGTACATATGTATGTGTGCATGTGCATATGGATGTGTGTGTTGTTTGGGATGCTAATTGGATCCTGCACACTCCTGAATTGTCGCAGACAGGCCGTAGCGTATTCCGTCAATCACAAACGAGCACATTTTTCGGCTGACATTTTTAATATGAATTCACTTATATGTACAAACATACTTACATACATTTGTATTTAGTTTTGTTTCATTTGAATTATTTTCCAATTTGTTTTGGTTGACAATTTATTTTTTGTTTCGATATTTTATTTTGATTTCACTTCAGATCACTGACAAAATTCCAAAATTCCAAAAAATCTAACTAGAGTTGCCAGTTTTAGCATTGAAAGAAATATTTCTTACAATTCAAAAAGATAGAAGTTTTTTGTTTCACTCTTTATGGGAAAAGTTTCTCGTTGCGTGACACATAGAAAAAAGGTTCTGCAAGTTTTTAAATTTTCGGAAACATGTCACAATTGAGACAAGAGGCACGTATTATTGTTTTCTCCTACATATTCGAGTTATTCGTTCACAGTTTTATTATCAGAATTGTATCTTTGTTGTCTATTTATATATGAACAGTGGCCTTCTTATAATTATTATACAAAATTATTATACAAATGTTTTTGAATCCCACATAATACACGTTGCGGAAAGTTTTCAGATTATTCTTTTCTAAAATTAAGATTCTTTTTGGGCAACTGAGGATTTTTCCATAAAACTTCTGCCAGCTCTGTGTACGTGGGTTGCTGTAATTTCTCTTTTATAACATGTAACTTTATGAAATTGTCACCATTGATTTGCTTTTCCCAAAGTTTTATTTGGTTGCTGGAAACGTGATGTGTATTTCGTATTCAAGATTTTGCAGCACATTTGTCGTTATTTACAAAGTGAATGGATTTTCAATAAACGTGCACGTGTTTATGCATTTTCTTAATTAAGTTAAAATACACACTTTAATAAAAACCATTTTAACAGTAACCTGTTACTATAACAAGAAAGTTAATGTCGGTTTAAACAAAAAAAATGCCGAAATATAAATGAAGAACTTTCGGTTTATTTGTCCCATCCGAATATTCAAAAGTGAACTGAGTTGTGCGGAAAGCTAAAAATTAAACCAATTCAAAGGAAAAATGAACACAATCGCCGTACGTTGAATGCTGAAAAAAAGGTACATAAAAACCCAGAAGAAACGATAGATGTTGGCTAATATTGTTATAGTTTACAACAGCCCACAATCTGGCCCAATATACCCAATTTTAGATAGTATATACGGTTTCGGTTATCAGCCCTCACAGTTGTTTGATAACGAGTTGTTGATCTACGATCTCCTCTCTAAACTATCACTCTTCTTCGTTTTTAACTTAGGCAGGGTACAAACTACTGAATATGTGCTGTAAAAATATGCCCAACATTTAATAAAATTCCAGTTCACACTTACGTCTCGCATGATTTAGGTTGACGACGAGAGATAGCAAGTCCACATATATAATCGTCTTATCCAAAGTAAGTTCTTTCATTTCTGAAAAAATGCTTAAACAGGGAACAAGTACTAATTACGATGATTGCAAATTGCCCAAGAAATTGCTGTAAAGCGAGTCTTAATCATATATATGATGTGTGAGTTTGTGTAAACGGCGAAGAAAACAAATTTAAATTTAAAAAAAATTATCAACAGAAACGAACAAAAAGTAACTGGTACTTCAGTTTGAAGCTTTTCTTTTTCGTAGACAAAACGTGCTCGACATATTTTGGTCGGGTAAAGCATTCAGTAAATGAACGACGGTATAAATTCACTGCACGCCATGTTTTGCGGTTTCAACCAAAGTCTCTGGTCTGTGCGATTCATGATCATTACAAAAACTACATTATTGGACAATTTGAAAGGCCCACACGAACAATGTTCACGTTGACCATAAGCCCAAGGCTATTTTTGAACTTTGAACAAATATTGTCAGCAAATACGAGCTACAGTTAATGTCAAGCTTCAGCAATATTTTTAATTTCTGATATTTCTTTTTTAATATAAATTTCGTATTGACATATCATTTTCACATCAATTACAGTGAAACTTTGGTATAACGGACTACTCCATACAAAGAATGTTTGAGAAAATCTTTCTACCAGGTTTTTTATACAAAAATACATTGAAGTTGTAACAAAGAAGTAGTGGGTCATAAATAACCGATAGATGTACATATAGCGAAGTATTTATACTAACCCTTCTGTATGATGAAATCAGTTCCGTTATGAAAACAACGCAGTCTCAGCAGCGAGAGGAAGGAAGAAGAAACGTAAGAAATCGAAAGTGCTAACATAATTCCAGGAAAACTATTCTTGACGCACAGGATTCAACAACGCCAGATAGTTTAAATTGCTTAGCATCTGTCGAAAAGATTATCGATAACTATATTGCCCACCTGCGAACGCAAACGAAAATAACACAATATTCCTTTAGAACTTAATAAAATTAAACGAATAAAAATAAGTGTTTTATAGTTTTAACCTCTTGAAAAGCAAATTTTTATTAATATTTTCATGTAAAATAGAATTTGTTTAAGGAAAACTATAGTTAAAGTAATTTCTGTTTCATATTTCTTCAAGACTCGAACGAGAGTGTACAAATTAATATGTTAGAACTAAGTCTTTTTCCATTCCTTCAGATTCGTTATACCGCAGATTCACTGTTCTCAAAATCAAAATTAATTTAATACCTTTTGTGCTGCCCGTTAACATGCCGACAGTACAACATTTTTATGAATGCTATTTTGCTATAGTACTCATATATAAAGAAGAAATCTGTTTGGATTTCAAATATGGCCATCACGCAAACTACCAGCTGGTATCCTCTCTAATTGGTGCTGGGTTCGTCATAGGACCAAACAGATTAGTTTCAAAGCTTTTTTTTATTTTTTTGTAAACTGATTTGTGGTAACAACTGACAAAACGCAATAAGCTATTGGTGCAACATAATTAACGCATTTGTTTAGTTGGTAAACGAAATCCTCGCAGCTGTTTAAAAGCTCATTAAAATTTTAAGCATTTAAATAGAGCCAGTACGTGCACCACCGAAAGTGCAACCTCAATTTTAATGATAGACCGACAGGGACTAATTTTTCACTTAACAATTAAAGCAATTGCCATTTAAAGTTGCTTCTACGCTTTCTAATGAACATAAATTTGAAAACATCTGAATTTAATTCCATTGTAACTCCACACCTTCATCGTCGTTGGTGCATAAAGTCATCATTTGAAAATGATAATTGACAGATAATTGTTCTAGACAGTGATAATCCACCATTCACTGATTTGACTATAACAAGATAATAGGAATAAGGGGAAGGAATAGCTTCTCTAGAGTTATAAAAACAAGGTCGCAAAAGTATTGCGATGTAAACATTTTTAAAACAGTGATGCCAACTCTTGCATCATCAACAACACATGGCAATAGGTTAAAAAAGGGCAAAATTAAAAAATTGCGCATAGAAAAGCACCATCCTGATGTTTCCTATTATTGATGTTTGAATCACAAGACACTAAAACCTTGTGCTCGGATCTACAATTATGCCTTAGAGCTGCCAATTCTAGTCCTGATTATACAAAAACCTCCGGTGGGCAAAAACAAATTTTTTCTGTATATAATTTTCACGAAAGTTTCTTGCCCTGTATAATTCCTAGACCTCACTGGTCGGTGTGAGGTTTAAGTTCTGACGTTCACCTGAAAAGAATTTGAACTAATGCCAGTTACTTAAAAAAAAAAAATCTTTCAAAACACTATGAGGAAAGTTATTATTAAAACAATTGAAACAACATTGAAACAAGCTTTTCCAGGTGACATCTAATTTATTAAATTTAAAAGTTTCACATTTTCAGTTGCTTTTGTAAGACCAACAGTTATTTGCACACAGAGTTGAGAGAACAATTAGATACGATTTCGTGCAACTAAATGATGGGAAGGCAATTAATTTAGGATAATTGAACCAATGAACTAGTTACTCGCTATGTAGCAAGTGAAACTATTCTGGCTTAAATATTTCGTTATAACTTGTTGGTACTTTTCATTTCGTAATTTGACAGCCTCATAAAAGTCTAAAAAGCGAAATCATATCACGACCAAAAATATTTATAAAATGAATATAAAATTACACTTTTGAACTGAAATCGGAATGTTACAATTACAGTTTCCCAGACACAGTAATAATACAGCAAATATGCTGGTGGAAAAATGTCCTGCTCTAGGCAGAGACCTACAGCGATCTCAAACCTGATTAAATACTGATAATTAAGCAACAACTGGACAAAAAGTCAAACAAAGTTTCACCAGATACACTCGTATAATAAAGGTTTGAACATATTTATTCATTTTATGTTTGGGATATATTTTTCGTTTGCATTGTTATTTGTATGTTGTTGTTATCTTTTGAATTTGTTTGGAACAATGAAATAGAAAATATTCATAAATATACAATGTAAAAGGACATACTTGCAATTTTTACATGCACAAAGTTCACAGTCATACACGTACATAAAACTGAAAGTTTAATTTCCGCTGAAGTATATCGCTTGGCGGTATTCCCTTTTTTTATTGGCCAAAAAGAAACTGCGTCATTCTAGCAGCGGGCCTGTGTAGGGGGCCTTAAGTAGGTCGAATTTGATAAATTAAAGGTTGAAATTAAAGAGTTTTTCAATTGGCGGAGGAAGATATTGGCCGCCTGTGACATGCTTGTTGTCTAGGTGACGTCTGTCCAGCCTGTTGTGTATTATTCAGTTGCTGACGCGAAAATGGCATTAAACAGATTCGGGACAAAAATTATGGCTGCGTGGCCGGTAATACTAATGTCAGAAAAACGGTCGTACGCCACCTACTTAAGCGTAAACATAATAATGTTTTATGTACATACATATGACATTTTGGCGTAAACAATTATTGTGGTAGCGATGCATTTACCTTGATAAGTGCGCCCTGGGATAGCGTATCACGGCCTTAAAAGATTTTAAATAACAATTATTCATATAACAAACTTTTTAGCCCACAAATTTTCTGTCAAGTTTTCAAAAACTTGCTGATTTATCAAACGATGGAAATCGAAATTTGAAAGTGGTGTTTTTCTAACCTCTACATTAAATAACTGTAATAACTTATACATACATACATACTAAATAAATATTTCCCCATCAAAAGGGCTTTAAAACAAGGACCATTTTACAAGGTATTTGAAAGTACCAATTTTTTTTTACATTGTCCATATTGTTTTTGTTTTGCAGCAGGAACAGAAATTAGTTGAAATTGACGAGAGCAACACTGATGGCCGTCTTTTCGTACAGCTGTGCTGTCGTTAACATTATACTTACCAGGAGAATGTATGTATTTTAATTTTGACATATTATAGCCGCTCGCCTGCTGCCTCAAAAGTGTTTTATGCATCACAATTGCAGAGCACGTGCAAATGACAAATCTTTATTATCAAAATAGCTGGTTCTCAGCGAAAACAAGTCAATCAAAAAAATAGCCGTTTTGTATTTAATGAACAGCTGTTACAGAATGCATCAGGACCTCAGTCCAGTACAAGCACGTGATAAAGTCATGCAGACAATTCCACTTTATAGTGCTTCACTGTTGGTCTGCGAGAACCAACACGAGGGAAGTACTGGGAAGTTTAAGAGGAAAAACGAAACTTTCAAACAGATGAATACCTAAGATGGAACGAAGAGTTCACAAGAATCGAGAAAATTGTGCAATATATATCAGCTTAGCAATTATAATATGTAGTTAGTGAAAAAAGGAGCAGAAACATTAGCAGACAAGGCCCGTCTACTCTTACCGCTGCATATTTAAAATATGTATGAGAACAATATTTTTCCAACACTCTGATATTTTTATGAAATCATATATGAATACATAAACACATTCATTTTCATGTATGTACATACGAGTACATTCACATTTTAAATCGCATAAATAAAACGGAATTCATAAACAAAAACCACAAATGCTGCTTGTTTGCGACCGAAGAGGACGGTATTCAAACAAACCTGGTTTGAAAAAACTCCTCTTGGTGTTTGGCAGTTCGGGACATTCTGGAAAAATGTTTTTTGCGTCAATGGGACAGCACTATTTTAAGTTATAGGTATAATAACGAAATGTAATGTTATTTTAGGTCAAGGTGAGGAATTACAGTTTTTATCATGTTATATCGGCACACATGAAGCATGTGACATTATTGTTACAGGTTGTGGAAATATTTGATGGTTCAATTGCGCCAATTACCGATTGGCAGATTTTGTGGGACAAAATAAATCACAGAAACTCCCAACCCTCTTCATTACAATACTATATGTGAAACAAGTCCTACAAATTCTAAATATATAATAATATTATTGGATGTTTTTTGGTAACCGACTTAATAGCTGATAGTTTGTTTTTGTTTAGTTGAAATTCTTTTTGCCAAAATAATTTTTCTGTTCGTCAATTGATACTGATATTGAATTTGCATTCAAAATTTTGTTCTCCAATGATTCTCGCTTTGGAAGTGGGAACAATCCGCAAGTTTTTGTCGAAACATCATAACATGCACAAAACATTACTGTCCCATTGGTCCATACTGCTTGAAAAAACGATGGTTGTTGTCAGCAGTGAATGGTGGAAATGTATTGGAACGGTGTTCCAGCTTTTACCGTAACCGAAACTGTATTTAAACATGTCATAAAATTTTCTATCTTTCTATATATGTATGTATTTGTTTATTTTATTATAATTTAAACTTGCGTTACTTTAAAAACAAAACGTCCAGTACTTATTAAATTTTATTAAAACTGACCGCCCAGCGAGTAAACAAATGTTTTTAAACCAGGGACATTTTAGAAGCGAATTGAATCAATTACAAGAACTCCATATCGGGCTCTTCTCGCAACATATATTTTTATACACTGATATATTGAACTGGTGCCAAAAATTCTAACTGAGTTCTTTGTTCTACCACTTTCGATCACATAAAGTTGCAAGTTGCTGTAAATTTGGAAAGATCAAATGAAATTCGTTCAAAATTAAAAGAAGTTGAACAAAATGAAACAAAGAACAAATTTAAAACAAAATAATTCCAGAGAAATGTTAAAAGAACAACTCGTTTGTTTCTCTGCTTGTGACCATTGCTTTTTTTATTGTTGTTGTTTCTTTGTTTCTGTTGTTGGCAATTTAACCGAAGTAACCCGCCATCCACCAACTGTCATTGTGCTGAGCTTCTATAAATACGAGTAGAAATATTTATTCCAGAGGAAGAACACAAAAAAGGGACATAAAATACCAACATTGAGCAATTTCTGTTCGGTATGGCGAGCTATAGATTTAAAATTTTTACAATTTAGGCGGTGACAGTGTGGACTTTGTGTGTGCACGATGTGACGAGTTTGAGCGGTTTTTTCTTTTTTCAATTGCAAATTGAAATGTACGAAAAGTTCAAATGCTTTAAGTACTTACCGTAAAAAAATGGTAAAGAAAAATTGTATTTTTTAAATGGTAAATTTTGTTCACAACAGAAGAAACCAAATGAAACAATTTATTGGTTTGTCCTGCTACTGGGACATTTGCATGCGAACACATACATACACACATACATACGTACGCATATATATATGTAAGTGATTCGACAAGATGGCGGCTCGATTAGCCGACGTCCTTCAGTTCATTACTATGACGAAACCAATTGGTTTACCGCATTGGCTGCGATTGGCGCCTGGCCAGTAAACTAAAAATTTAATTTATGAAAAATATTTAAGCGTTAAGAAAAATAAGTGAATTTGTTAAGAAACATTTACACAACGACACGATTGTGAGAAATCAAGTATGTTGGATGTTGAATTAACGTGTCTTTAAAACAAATTGCAAATTTGTAGTTAATGCACTATGAGGGACTTGGCAAATTGGTTGGTTATTGGAACTTGGTAAGAGAAGACATTTGATTTGAACGTTCCATTGAACATTAGAAGTAACAGGCACTAGTTCTGTATGGGATTTATTTTACTCGCGGTCAACATACGAATTTTCTCTGCGTGCTCCCACTATACATCAATGGGGATGATCGCAGGACTGTTCCGGGCCAAACGCTGATTATTATCCATTCATTCAGGTATGGATGAGCTGTTGATTAAAACCTCATAGATACAAAAATGTTCGGTTTTCATGGACTTCTAAATTAATCTCGCGATCGTTTAACAAGAAATTAGCCATGACCTACAACGCACTGCATAAGTTGGGTTCATCTCATGACAACTATATTCTTCTTAACGAACTGTGGCCATTATTTTTGATAATTTTTAGGTTTGTTTTTCCCAATCCAGACATTTAGGAAACAGTGGACAACTCCTAACACGCTGGAAACTCATTAACAGTGAACAACCAGCTGCAATACGTGCTAAATGCAAGCGACGAAAAACTAGAAACTTTGCGTTGAAGAAGCCAATACATGGAATAAGAAGTAAAAACAGATAAAATGTTAAAATTAAATTAAAAAGCCAAATTTGTAAAAAGTTCGTATTTTTAAACAATTGAGACCAATTGAACTTAAGGACTTTAAGATATCAGCAAAAAGTTATATTTAACGGATTGTGACATAAAATTGCGCCACGCCGCAAAGTGGCCAAACTCTTTATATCAAATTTTTTCTCGTAGGCTTTTTTAATAAAACAAAATTATTTCGCATAATTGTTTGTTTTTATTTAATAACCTTTCCTCGTCTTGTTGTTATCAGCTGTAGTAGTGCGTGAGGTTATATGGTGTTACGTGACTGGCAGTTCATGAAAACTCGTCTAAAACAGACACAACAACACAACAGAAAATAAAATAACAATAACGTACATGAGTGCATGATATTTTCAGTTAGGAAATAAGCAAAAGATATTGGCTTCAGAAAACTACATATATAGATTTATATATTAAGAAATAAGAAAAAGACAAAACCATGAGAAAATGATATATGTAAGTGCGGTGCATGAATAAAATTGCATTTCAGAATAGCGCTTCGATAATGTTAACTTTCAGTCTAACTTTTCAGCTGAGAAGACCATAAATGAGTGCAAGTTTGAAATAAACATAATGCCATGCAAGGAAATTGCTCACAAATTGGCGTGGCGTTACACACTTCAGAAAATTAGTATAGAATTTGTTAAGCAAGTGAGCTTTGAGCTGCAGAAACCATAAATAACGGCAAATTTAAGGCGAACGTAACGTCATGCTAGGAAATTACTCATAATCTGCCACGACACTTTTGAACATTAATATAAAATGAAGTACTTGTTTTTCCGACTTTTTTGTTCTCACAAACACAGAATTTTTAGTTTTTCTTACAGCTCGAAGTCATGTGTCGTGTGTCACGTGATTTCGTCGTCTAACCTCTTAGTGGCCTTATATTTATTAAATATATGTGCATTTTACATACATATAATTCTTTTTTAAATAAGACAACAACAGGTAGCTGTAATCGTATTGCTTAGCTGGGAGACAACTTCGTCGGCGTTACGTTACGCCTCAGCACCGCACTTTCTGTCTTACGTTTAATTTGCACAATTTATCCGTTAGGCTCAAAGAAAAGTGGAAAGTGCATGATGTAAAATATCAAATTTGCCAAAGTGTTTGACATTTTTTGCGGCTTATACATTTCTGTTGCCATTAAGGCAATAACGAGTTTCAGTGATTTCTTGGCTGAATTTCTGTTTTGATTCTCGGTTTAAAGTAAAAAAAAAACAAAAAAATGACTATTAAAGTTTGAACTGCGAACAAGTATTCCATCTCATTTCATCTAGCAAATGGCAAACAATCTATTTGATTAAATTGTTTATTAAATAGAGTCACAAGCGAAACAATAAATAAATAAAATATTTATTTAAAAAAAATTCAGTGCTGGCTGCTAAAACCCAAAAAGAAGTATGAATAAATTTTGTAAAATGTATAAGGACTTTTTTCGAATCCTATTTGTGTCTTTAATACGTTATTTATTTGCGATTGCCTGAGTGTTGGGGCCGGGTGGTGAACCTGATGTTACACATTTTTCATTTTGGTCTCTCTTTGCTGCTGCAGGCATATTATTGCAATTTTTCATTAAAATGGGTTTTACGACTTTTGCAAAATATTATGCAAATTTATACAAATAAATACAACATACAATTTACAATTTTTGCTACTATTTTGGTTTTCCTTTGTTCAGTGTTTGTGACCATTTGTATACAAAAACTTGTAGATTTTTTTTTTAATTTGCTTCAATTGTTGCAAATCCTACTGAAGGCAGAGTGGCAATAAGTTGGAGAAATAAAAAAGAAAATAATCTGTAGTTATAGTCATTTGTGAATTTTGTCATTTCTGTACGTTTCTGTTGTTGGATTCGTGTACTTTTTACGGATTCTATTGTAATATTTCTATATTGCAACAAATAAATATTATTTATGCAAATTAAGTTTTATATGTGTTTTTCATTTGCGAAAGGCTTTTGAAGATCAATAAGTGTCATGAACGAAACTTGCTTTATTGAATTTAAGATCTTGAAGGAATTAATTTCAAATTTTTAAACCTTTTTACATGGATTAAGGTACATGGTGAAGGCTGAAGTGATATTTGGCTTGAGCGTTTTATTCTCTTTTGCTTTAATTAATTGTACAAGAAAAATACCGTTGGGAGCTTAATACAAATTTTCAGCCCATATAAATCTGCCCTACAGTTTTATATGTTTCACAAATATCTTTACTTTTTATGCTATTTAGCATCCTTAATTTGCTTGTGAGAGACATAAATTTAGGAAATATTTTGCGGGTGAAATAAGTGGATTTAAACGAACTTGCATGAAATTTTGCGTAAAAACGTAATTAGGCGCAACTTCATATCCAACTTTTGTTAGCCGGTACCATGGATCTAAAGCTGCACTGTTCGTAAACGAATGGATCAAAATTAGCGTAATACCTAAGCCAACGGACAAGCTTCTGGAAGGTTTGAAAGAAAAATTAAAGCAAGTCTTGCTAACACGCCGAAAAAGTCAACTCAAAGAAAAACACATGACTTGAGCGAAAGCATTCGAAATTGAATTGTACTTAACAAAAAGCGCCCAGTTAAACAACCGATCCACTTCATCACTTCATAGTACACATAGGAGATCTGTACCTCGTTTCTATACTTTCGTATTGTGTGAAACAAAAAGTTCCACCGTTTCTTGATATGTGGAAAAAATGTGTCTATAACTCCATTCAATGCGAAAACAAGCGACTCAGGTTCCGTTTTCATTGGAGTATTTCCAGTGATCTAAAGAGAAATGAAAACGAAACGTCAAATAAATTCAAGACATCAAATAAATTCTCAAACAAACCAAAACGCGGTTATGAAAGATATTTTGTATAGAACAGAAAACTAAACACTAAAAATATCAGCTAAAAAATGTTTTCCTTGGCAATAATTGTTGTTAACTTTCCTTTCTTGATAACTTTTTCCGCTGACTTGGAGTCAAAATGAAAAAATGTGTTAGAGTTATTAATTATTATTATTCTTAAGATAAGAAACACATGTACACAAATTAAATAAAATGCTGTAGACTTTTTCTTCCTGCGTCCTGAAATGTTAACTACAATTCTTGCCGAAAATCTATTCACTTAATTTGCACCAGACACATTTTTTCTGGTTGAAAGAAATACAGAAACTGTCTAGGGGTTAAGGTTTGAGGAGGAAAATGAACAAGTGGAACGTATTACCAGCAGAATGTAGAAAGATAGATCAGATATACTCTCCCTAAATGAACAAGGGACGTAAACAGGAATGGGTATCATGTGCAAAATGTTTTGAAATATTCCAATTTTATAGGTTTAAACAAAAATTTCCAGTAAATAATGATGCGTTTCAGAGCATAAAATGTATCTTAAACGCTATTTAACACGACCCACAGCAATTCCAAACACGATAAAAGTGGCCGCTGTTTTGCAAATGCTTGGTCAAGACCACGCCTTCAGCCGTAATGCCACTTAATTTTTTTCAGCTTCTTGAATCAGAAATTGAAGGTGTGACGCTGGAAAGAGGCAACTGTAAGAATTATTCAGTGATGCATCATCATTTTTACAAAAAAAAACCCAAGTAAAAAACCAAGACGACGAACGACACTGTTCTATGTATCGTTGATGTTATTCATTAGAACTCACTAATCCACGAACGCCGACAGAACAAAATCAGTTTGGATAATTCATGTATAACGCAATAGAAAATTCAGCATCTGATAATTTGAGATTGTTAGTAATTTGCACAATGAATCCTCATGACGTTCGTCACCGGCTTCTTCTGAATACAAAGACAAATAACTGTGTCATTTTTAAGAACGATTAACTCTCCACATTCATGTTCTTCTTCTTTTGGCGCTACAGTCCGTGGTGAACCTGGGCCTCAACCAACAAAGTTTTCCAGCTGGCACGGTCTTTAGCCAGCGTTCTCCAATTGTGCACACCAAGATGGTTGAGATCCCTCTCCACTTGTGTGAGCCATCGGTTCCGTGGGCGTCCTCTACTGCGTTGTCCCACAGGTTCGGAATCGAAGATTCTACGGGTCGGAGCAGTATTCTCCATGCGCTCTACATGGCCCAACCATCTAAGCTGTTGGATCCGTAGGCGCCTGGTTAGGCTCATGTCGCTGTACAACGCGTACAGTTCATGATTGAATCTTCTTCTCCAGAAACCATCAACGCAAACAGGGCCGAAGATTGAACGCAGAACTTTTCTCTCGAAAATACCAAGGACTTCCTCATCCGCCTTCGACACCGTCCATGCTTCTGCGCCATAGAGAAGTACTTGGTTTTTCGAGAAAGGGCTAAGGCCCCTACTCAATTGCCTCTTGAGCAAAAAGAAACAGTGATTGGCAAGAGTTATTCTGCGTTTGATCTCGGTACTGATGTTCTTCATACTGTTGACTTGGGAGACAAAGTCCTTCACTACCTCGAAGTTATAGCTGCCTATGGCGATGTTCTGGCCCAGTCGTCGGTGTTGCGCGTCCTTTTTTGATGACAGCATATACTTCGTTTTGCCCTCGTTCACCGCTAGACCCATTTTGGCCGCCTCCGTTGAAATACCAGCAAACGCTTCAGTGACGGCTCGCTGTGTTCGACCAATCACGTCAATGTCGTCAGCGTATGCCAGCAGTTGCACGGACTTTTGGAAGATCGTGCCTCTGTTGTTGGCGTGTGAGTTTTGCACGATCTTCTCAAGAATTATGTTAAAAAAGTCACATGACAGTGCGTCGCCTTGTCTAAATCCCCTTCTGACATTGAAGGTCTCGGTGAATTCGTTACCGACCTTGATGGAGCAGCGAGAATTCTCCATCGTCATCCTACACAGCCTGACGAGTTTAGTAGAAATGTCAAAACTAGACATGGCTTCGTATGGCTCGTCTCTATACACACTGTCATATGCGGCCTTAAAATCGACGAATAGGTGGTGGGTGTCGATTTGCATCTCTTGGGTCTTTTCCAGGATCTGCCGTAGTGTGAAAATTTGGTCAATGGTGGACTTCCCCGGCCTGAAACCACACTGATAAGGAACTATCAAACTGTTCACGAATGGTTTCAGGCGCTCACACAAAACGGCAGAGAAGATTTTGTAGGCGATGTTCAGGAGACTTATTCCTCGGTAGTTGGTGCAGTTAAAGGGCTCTCCTTTTTTGTGGATCGGGCAAACGATGCTGAGATTGCACTCGTCGGGCATGCTTTCCTCCGACCATATCTAACAGATGAGCTGGTGCATGCGCCCAACCAGGTCATCTCCGGCTGCCTTAAAAAGTTCCGCGGACAGTGCGTCCGCTCCTGCAGCTTTGTTTGATTTCAATCTCGATATTGCTATCTTGACTTCATTCAGGTCGGGGGGACGGAATTCTGTACCATCATCGTCCGTTATCTGGAGTCGAATATTCTGCCTGGCGATGGAATCGGTGTTCTGTTCGCCGTTAAACTGTCTGCAGAAGTGATTCTTCCAGATTCTCAGCATCGATTGCGGCTCTACTACGATTTGTCCCTCTTCGTCACGACAGGCTTCTGTCCGAAGCTTATATCCATTGGATAGTTGTTTTACCCGTTGGTAAAACTTTCGGATATTATTCCTGCCGTAACACCTCTCCAGTTCCTCGATCGCGCGCTTCTCGTGCTCTTTCTTCTTCTTTTTGAGAAGCCGGTGTTCTTCACTTCTCTTCCGTTCGTAGAGCTCACGAGGTGCTCTCGTCCTTCTCTCCAACGTCGCCTTATACGCTGCTAGCTTCGCTGAATGTGCCTGCCTGCACTCGTCGTCAAACCATGGGTTTTTTGCGGGTGGCATTTTAAAACCCAATACATCAGAGGCAGCATCTCTGATGGCGTTTTGGCAACGGTTCCATTCCTCCCACATTCATGTTACCATATACATGTATTTCAGCTGGACCGCTGAATAGTACTGATGGGTTTTGAAAGGAATACTTTTCTATATAGTCTGTTGCTGGCTCACTTGGCCGTTCATTAATACTTTACACATACATACACATTCCATCACAATTAAATTAAATCCATTAAAGATATATGTATGTTGTTATCGTGTGTTGCTTTAAAATCTTGAAAAGCAAATAAGAGAGAAATACACATACATATACATACATGTGTGTATGTCTGTACATTTTATTTAAAGAACCGAAATCCTTTTGTTTATTTTGCGACTTCAATTAGATTAAAATTCTCACAGTGAATGCTCAATAAAAGATAATAATTGTATTTCAAAAGCCTTATTGACAGCTACAGATTACTTTTTGTTAGTTCGATGATATTTCTAAAGAATTTAAATTAAGCATTTTATAATACATACACACATACATACATACACACGAGTACAATTATTAAAAAGAATTTTAATAAAATAATTTTTTCTTGCCTGAATGTTCATGAACATTTTATTTGCATTGAAATCTAATTTCTATACGTTTATTGGTTTATTCACGTTAAGTTTCTGCAGCCTCATCGGAACTTATGCTGGTGAAATAGAAGGAAAAAGGAATAACATCTTCAACACTTATCTCAACTCTTACAAAGAGTGGAATATAAAATGATGTATTGGAAATATGTATATATTATGATGAATATGAGTATAAATCTTGTAAAAAGATGAAAAATAATTATGCTTTTAGACTGGTGTGACCAAATCTCAGTGGCCAAAATGGGGAGGCCATGGCAAGATGTTCTCATATTGGTTCCCGATCGTAGTGAAGCATTTAAATTTATTTATTTATTTCAAGTCTACAAGTTTATGAATTCTCACTGACTATCTACATACATTTGTATGCAGACACACATACATACATTTTTAAAAATTAATAAATTATTTAATGCAGGTTTTATTACATATCCTTTTCAACAGAAATAACCATAAGAGTTCTCCTTACAACTCCTAATAAAAGAATCGGAACTAAAAAAACTTAATATTAAGTGGTTTAGTAGTAGCGGATATAGCGCTGAGGAACACAGAGAATATATTTCCCCGTCAAAAGTGTCTTTAGGTTTTACCACTAATTATATTTAGAATTAATCTAGCCCTTAACGTAGATTTTCGACTGCCTTAAATTCCTTAGCCCAGCGTCTGATGATATCTTGCTTTACTCACAATTCGGATCTGTTGAAATTCCAAGATCTGTAAATGTGCAAACATTTTGTAGCTCATGAGTAATCGGAAAATACTTAAATGTTAAATAGAAGGACAACATGCGCTTGCATTTATTAAAGGTCGTTTTCATTAAGGTCAAGTGACAAGCGGAGTATAAGAAATTTTAATCTGGTTGTAAAAATTTATGCTCCTTATATTCATATACGGCATCAGCGTAGGTATGAATGCGTTCGTAATAGCAATCCAAATATCGGTGAGTGTTGAATAATATGAATAATAGGGGCGTCGGACCCAGAATGACCCTTCGCCGTTGATCCTGTCAATAAGTGATACTTATTTTAATTAGACTATGCCAAGGATTAAAACTATCACTTTGGTTACAGACTTATACTCAATTATGAGGAGAACTGATTTTTAGAGGACCACCTTAATGAAGATTCTTACAGGCACAGACGCACGCACGTGCGCTTGAATGGGAATCTTTTTTCTTTATCAAAGTAAATCTTTCTTTCCACAATTATCAGTCACAAAAAGAGGTATTTGGGTGTGTTTGTATATGTGGGTGTGTGTGTGTGTTTCCAAGTCTTGAAAAGAAGTGAACGCATGATTGAAAAACTTGCTTTGCTTGACAAATAAATTTTATTTTTGTAAAAAAAAATATATTTGGGTTTGTTCGCAACAGTAGTATATAATTTTATATATGTAAATCGTTTTCCATTCGATTTTTTAAAGGCAAAGAATCGATTATAAACACGTATGTATGTGACATGTATGTGAGTATGAAATACCCGTTTTTGAACGTACTTTTTTTTGTTCAAAAGTGCACACGTTTTTTTTTTTTTTTTGTTATAATAAGTTTCTTATAAATTCCACAGAATTAATGTGAATAACAAAATTATGGGTAAACAAATCGTTGAGTAGACCGCAGAAGAAATTCTTTTCTGATGTTTATCTTTTTTCAATTTATGTATCTATATGTATTTTATTTCACAAACTGCAGATAATTTTAGTACGAATAGAATTCCAAACACGCATTTTTTACATTCACATTTTTTTGTCGATTAACTTTATGGCATTAATATACAGTGAGCATCAGAAGTAGGTTGGCACAAACGAGTGTATAAGTATTTTTGCATGCAATAACAAGGAGATTGAGTGTATTTTCGGCAAAACCGTTAATTCAAATTAATTATTACTAATTAAGTATCTATATGCACTTTATTGTTTCCATCTCTTCAATAGAATTTTAGGTTTGGAGTTAAGAACTTTATTATATTTATGAATGAACAAAATTCAATTATTGCCGGTGTTAAATCCATTTTGTCTTCTTAAAATACTCCATTAATAAATAAAAAGTCAAAATAAAATAAAAGTTGAAATAGTCTGCGTACGTAGTGAAATAAAGTAAATGTAGCAGAAAATATCGCCTACACTCCGACCTTCATAGTTGAAGGGGAATGCGATAGGCACAGAGAGAGAGAGAGAGAGAGAGAGAGAGAGAGAGAGAGAGAAAGAGATAGATGTTTACCCATAACGTAACACCCTACATTGATTTAATGAGAATTATTAGACAATAACTAAAATGAGCCTATTATTTTTAAGTCTTTAAGTCTTCCCAAGAACAGCTCTGTTCCCGGATAAAAGTGATTTACGAAATTTGAATACGTTAATTATTATAATATCCTTCAATAAAAAAAAGCAACGAAAAGTTCGAACGTTTTATCAAGAAAGTGCGCAAATTGATTTTAGGTCACAGAAGAAGTCTTTGAATTAGAACACAAAAGTTTAAAAAATAAATGTTTTTAAATACTTTGCGCTAGCCTCAACAAGCTCTCCTTTAAAATTCACCTCATTAAGAGTTTTGCTTACGGAAATGTGATGTAAACAGTTTGTGCCATAAGTCAATGTGAATTGCTATAGGAATAAATGGAAATTACTTGAATGCAGTTTCAAACCATGTGAAACCAGCAACAAATATTAATTTTTGAGCGGATGGCTTTGAACAGCAACCAGATAAAAAAACAACATTTAATGCATTTGAACACTCATTTCCATATTCTAGCAAATCGCTTTGCATATTAAACAAGCAAGATTATTTTTCAAAAATGAAGACTTCACTCGGAAACAGAGTGTTTGAGTAAGAATGTATCTGAAAGAATAAATATTCAATTTACCTCTGTATGTCTAAACGGCGGCATTAATTTCCTTTAAGATAATCTCAAGGATTGACTTTGATGGCAAGACCGCAGAAGCTGACAAAATATTCTATATTTTACCTTAATTATTTGCATGAACGCCTCCTGACTCAACACCCATTACAATGCCATCAATAAATCTCATCATCGGTATGTGATGTGTTATTTTTTCGCCATTCATGAATAACGCACGATATCAAAAGCACAGCCTTAATTCATCTGGCTGAAGAATCAAAATTTTATGCAACATTTCCTTTTGCACACTTTCGCGCACTGGGCGAAGCGCAAATGAGCGCGAGCAGAAACAAATACATAGAAGGGTATTTAGCATTTAATTAGCGCCGAAATTATGGAAAACGCACCGCACACTGACACAGTTAAAATCGATGAAATCTTGTCATAAATGGGATGAAATAAAATTACCTTTTGGAAAGGTAAT
Source organism: Epicampocera succincta (assembly GCA_932526305.1). Classification (NCBI taxonomy): domain Eukaryota; kingdom Metazoa; phylum Arthropoda; class Insecta; order Diptera; family Tachinidae; genus Epicampocera; species Epicampocera succincta. The sequence goes on along the minus strand of OW052037.1, from coordinate 43,613,477 downwards.
TCGTTTGACAGGAAAAGGATATGGATTTCATTTATTTCTTTGCATCAGAAATTTTGGTAATGTCTGTTTTTAAGCCCAAAACAATACATAATGATATGACAATAATGGTTTTGGTTGTTGTTTTTTTTTAAGAGGGGACTTTAAATTTATTGTGATAATAGTAAATATATGGGTTGTTTCTGAGAGCTTGAAATTTGTGAGTTTGCAACACTGCTTTTATTTGACAACAGCTGATAGATGGTTTTTCTTTAGTTTAAATTTTTTTTTCCAAAATGTTAGTGCGTTCGTCGGCACTGGCTGAGTCATTAGTTGGCCAGAATTTTGCTGTCAATGATGAACGCTGAAAATTGGTTTTCCATATTGCGACCATGGCCGAATTCACATTTAAACATTAACATTAAAATAATATTTTCTATCCCGCAAAGTCCGTTTCACTTTATTTAAACTTAGAGTAACTCTAAAAAGCACCTCGTACATCCCCATGTAGAAGTATTTCGACAATACCATGCAGCTACTTAACATAAAGATTCCTGTGTTAAATCAAGAAGGAATATTAATTATTAATATCAATTTTGATTTCCGATTAGATAACTTGCAAAGTACGGCAATAGAGAATGGGCGAGAAAACGAAGACCATATGCCCATGATGGTACTAACAGAATTTCTCTGTGGGACTAACTGACGTACACGCGCCCACAGCAGCAGCTTCGCTAACACGAATTTCTACAAATAAACCGCAAAATTATTACAGTTATCTGATGCAGATTAGGTAACCAGTGCAAGTGGAATGCAGGGCTTCGAACACCAAACAACACTAATAAGCCTAACCACACTTACGAAATAATTTTGGTAGCTCCCCGGCTGTTTTTCAGTCCAGCGTTTTTTTTCGGTATTTCTCTCATTTTGTATGTTTTCACTTTGAAATTTGACAATTTTCGATTTAAAAACCTTTCGCTAATTTTACCGCCACTGGGTATAGAACTGTTTCAGACTATTTTTACCAAAAAAAAAATTTAAATTAAACGATATTATAAAATATTTTTTGATTGAGTTTCAATGCGAAAACAGGCGACAGAAATCTAAATATATGTAAGATGAAATTAAAAGTATGAATTAACAAATTTATTGCCTGGCGTGAGTTATGGCTGAAGTGTTGCCAACTTTCTTTTCTCATTACTTTTCCAGCTGATTTAGAGTCAAACTGAAAGAATGTGTATTTAGAAATAGTTTTTGTTAATAATTTTTATCATTCTTAAGTTAAAATAACACAAATTAAAATGAAATGAAATTTTTAAACTTTTCCTTCCCGCGTTGTGAAATGTGAACTACTTTCACAATTCTGGCGGAAATTGTTTCGCCTAATTTGCACACATGCAAGCCCACTTTTCTTGAATCGTTTCAATAGTTATTGGAGAATAATCTTAGTGGCAGGTAGTTCTCGCATGACAAACATGCAGAAACAGTTGTGTGTGATACCCCCTTTTCCCCATCGTTATTCTTCTGGTTTCATGTGAAAAGTTTCTCAGGAACGAGGTACTGGGTATACTAAATCGAGATGACTGTCACAACTGCAGTATACCTTTTTTTTTGCAATTTGCATCATCATATCTTTCTTGCGGTGTACAGTTTAGTTTTGCTGGGAGGTAAAATAAAAAGTGAAACACGAGTTGGAAAAAAATCGAGCCCGGGATATGTGCGGAATATTTGGTTCCATTTAATTGCGGTTTGTCACGTTCGTATAAAATACATATAGTCCAGTGAATGCAAAATATGTAAAGAGGCCAAACATTTTATTGAGACAACAACGTTGTTAATTAAAGTGTTAATTGCTAAAGTTTAATTTTTGACACAGAAGGCTTCCTTACTTGTGTACAGTAAACTCTGCCTAACGACTAACAAGTAACTAAATCCCCAAATGTAAACGTTTAAGGTCAAAATGTTATTGATCCAAATCATCTTACATTACAACAGAACCAAATGTGTAATTACATTTCTATACATCCTACTCATAAGGGGAACCCCCCACAATTGGATGTGTTTCAGTCATTGCTAAAATTTTGCTTTATTTATCGTTGACGTTCTGGAACAGACAATTTAAAAAAAAAGGTGTAAGGTCTTGGGATGCTGACGGAAAGGGGTATCCACGTACACTGTGTCGAAATATTTATGCCGCAATTTTTAGTAGTCCCTTCTAAATTGTATTCCTTTGAACAAAGAAAATGTAAAACAAACTTTATTGCTGTTTTACAGTTTTAATTGGAGTTTGTCTGTTTTTGTTGCTTTTATTGCAGTTATTCAGGTTTTTTGTGCACGCAATTTTACATTGAAAATTTAGGGACAAGAAACTGATGCCAGCAGATGAAAATAGCAATTTGTGCTGTTTTAGCAACAACTAAAGGGTGATAATTTCGAATCGTACTATAACGACGTATCCAGACTGTTAAGCTGTACCACGAAAATTGTTCTTTCGACCAGTAATAAAGTTTTCGACATCGACTTATATATCCATGTTTAGATAAGGAAAAGATCTAAATAAGTCGAACTATATTCCAATGTTTAGATAAAAAATGGTCTAAAAGCAACACCCGTTTTGCCAATATTTCAAATGCTTTTCACAACTGCCAGTTTAAGTTTAGAGAACAAAAGAGTGTTTAACATGAAATTGTTTATAAATTTGAAAATACTTTACAGTTCGAGCGAATTAATTTGTTTAATATGTGGAACACTTAATATCGCTCGCATTATTTGCAGTGATAGCGCGTCTTTTTTTTTAGAGGGGAAAACTAATTTTCCACCGAAAAATGTTTTTCGAATAAGAAAATGTAAAGAAAGTAAATCCAAATTTGTTCATTAGCCACAAAAATGAGTTCTATTCAGGGGTTTTCAATATTTTACCAAGGCTTCGATGAGAAAAAATTTTAATTTATCTTTCTTCTGATGGTAGAAAAAACCTCTGAATATGCAAAGGGGCCACGATGCCGCATGGTGTTGCCACAACAAAAGTGAGCAAAACTTCCTAAACTTGTACATCTTCCCACACTAGTTGCTTAGTCGCAAGTGTTGTGATATAGATTTCAAAAGATGTCAACAGCAACTTGTTTGAGATTTGGCAAATCTTGTGTGATGCTGGGGCTTTTAAAGAGGACTAATTAATTCAAAGATATCAGCCAGCTGCCAAAGCTTTCAAGCTCTACTCTGAAGAAATAAAATTACAATGTCGAGTATAGAATAAAATTGTTTCCAAGCGATCCTGTAAACTCGACCTTTTTCTTACCAACTAGACTTATGAATGTTAAAACTATCAAGTTAAAATTTGAAAAAGGGCAGGAAACTGCAAAGCTTTTTGCTCGTCTGCAGTAACGGCCAGAGTCTTTGGTAGGAATCGAACCCACAACCTCTGGAATGTTGGTCGAAAATTCTGGCAAAACTTACATCGAGGCTATCGTAGCACTGCCATGGGTTACATCGAGCCAATAGTCTAGTGCCGTTTGAAAACTTAACTGCGAAATATCCCTTTCCCTCACCGATTTTGCTGTAATTTGTACAAGTTACCATTTAAAAAGTAGATAATTGTATTTTGCTGTACAACAACGACAACAACAACATATGCGTATTCCACTTTTTGCTGGAAAAAACATAAAGGGTGTTTTAAAATTCCTCCATATTTTTAGCCAAAAAACTTTCATTTTAAAATGTATGACTGAAAGATCAAACAAAGTTAGTTCTAATCGAATTAGCAGTGATACGCGCTTGCTGTTCTGCTACCGGGCTCTGGGAAAGTGTGTGTGTACAATGTCGGGTTACCCTGTGCAAGCACGAAAATATAAAATTGCAACAGCATCATAAATGTTATATTTGTAAGTTTTTGTGGTGAATGCGGTTGAAAACTAACTGCTCTCACTTGCTGGTGGCTTTTGTTTAAACATTTAAACACACAAACAAACAAACAAACAAAACTACAAAACACTTATTTAAAAAACAAGCTATTCTTATATTCAAACATACTGACATACACGTGCACGTATTTGGAATTGTTGTGTTCGCCTAATTTTTATTTTAAATTAAAATGCCACTGCCACTTACTCTCACTGCAATATTTTAATTACGGGCTTTATTTCGCACATGCAGGCAAATATTGAACTTAATCAAACAAACGGGGGAATATCTATTATTCAAATGAAAATATGCAACAACAACAACAACAACAACAACAAAAGCTATGCAAACAAATATCTAAATTATATAGCATTTTTTTTGTTTGTTTTTTTGTTAATAGTGCAAATATGAGCGTTTTTTCATAATTTTAGATTTTGTTAATGAATTATGGCAAAACTACATTTTGACAAGCATTCACGCGACTAGATGCAAATTTGCGATTTCCTTTATGGCTGAATTTGTCGAGATTTAGGTCTTTTAACCCGTAAAAGTGTTGTTGAATGGCAGAAACGCCAAGTTACCAGAAGAAATCTGTTAGAAATCCCTAATCCGCCTTCATTGGGCGCTCCAAATGCACTTTCCAATAAACAGAACAGACTTAACATCCTTAATAGGTTAGAATAATATATTAATGTGTTTTTTGAACCACGATAGATTTCAAGTAATCGGCCAGTGCACTCAGGGCAAAGTTGTTGATTGCTCTCAACCTGGCGAGAAGCCAGCAGCGATCCCTGAAAATGGACTGGTCAAGCTGACATACTGCCTCCTCGCGGCGCCCCTGGATAGCCCCTACAGCACCCGCTTACAAGGACCCGGTCCTCCAGGTTTCGGGGGTTGTGCGTGGGGTTAACTTCCCTACCGTGTAAAAACACATTAGTTCCGATACAACCACAAGAAATTATGAATATGGATAACCCTATCGCTGACGACCATGGACAACGAAATAAGGATAACGATTTTCGGTTCTGCACGTGGAATGTCAGGTCCTTGAATAGACCACGTGCAGCCGATGAACTTGCGGAGGCCCTGAAAGCCTATAAGGCTGACATCACCGCCATCCAGGAAGTGCGATGGGATGGGCCGGGCAAAAGGAAAGTGAGAAACTGCGACATCTACTACGGTGATTGCTGCAAAGAGCGGCGACAGCGCCTGTTTGGATGCGGGTTTGTTGTTCGAGGCAGACTTAGGCAAAGAGTCTTGAGCTTTAAATACGTGAGCGAACGCCTCATTACAATCCACATCAAGGCTAGGCTTGGCAACATTAGCGTAATCTGCGCCCACGCCCCTACGGAGGATAAAGATGACGACAGCAAGGATGACTTTTATAATCTCCTAGAAAGAACATACGATCAATGCCACCGCTACGACACCAAGATCGTCCTAGGAGATTTCAACGCAAAGCTGGGCAAGGAAGACATCTTTGCTAGACTCATGGGGACACACAGCCTGCATGACGACACATCGGATAACGGACTCAGGCTGCTAGATTTTGTGACGGGGCGAAATCTCACTGTAGCAAGCACGCGTTTCGCTCACCTTAACATTCACAAAGGGACCTGGCGGTCCCCTGATCAATCAACCGTCAACCAAATTGATCACATTGCGATCGACGGCAGACACTCCTCCAGTATTCTTGATATCCGAACATTTCGAGGAGCCAACATTGACTCCGATCACTTCCTTGTTGTAGCCAAGGTAAGATCACGGATATCAGTAGCAAAACGGAGTAGAGCACGACCACAACAGTTTGACGTCGCAAAGCTACAATCGAAATTGACCGCTGGGAAATTTGCCGATCTAGTCTCCCTTAAGCTCTCAGAGAGTCCAACCCTGCCAGGCGAAACAACCGATGAGGAATGGAACCGTTGCCAAAACGCCATCAGAGATGCTGCCTCTGATGTATTGGGTTTTAAAATGCCACCCCCACGACGAGTGCAGGCAGGCACATTCAGCGAAGCTAGCAGCGTATAAGACGACGTTGGAGAGAAGGACGAGAGCAGCTCGTGAGCTCTACGAATGGAAGAGAAGGGAAGAACACCGGCTTCTTAAAAGGAAGAAGAAAGAGCACGAGAAGCACGCGATCGAGGAACTGGAGAGGTGTTACGGCAGGAATAATATCCGAAAGTTTTACCAACGGGTAAAACAACTATCCAATGGATATAAGCTTCGGACAGAAGCCTGTCGTGACGAAGAGGGACAAATCGTGGTAGAGTCGCAATCGATGCTGAGAATCTGGAAAGATCACTTCTGCAGACAGTTTAACGGCGAACAGAACACCGATTCCATCGCCAGGCAGAATATTCCACTCCAGATAACGGACAATGATGGTAGAGAATTCCGTCCCCCCAACCTGAATGAAGTCAAGATAGCAATGGCGAGATTAAAATCAAACAAAGCTGCAGTTAGTATACCGCTCAGCAGCGCTCCTGTTTGGCAGGCCAATCACTGTAGTCAAAATGGCTTTCACTTGCATCACAACAATTCCCTGGATAATTGAGACAAATAGGACAAGTGGAATTGAAAGTCTTTACTGGTATCAGTGTTGGAAATATTCATTTTCAATTTCATTAGTAATGCATATTTTTTGGGACCCATACACCGAACACCAGAGGGGCCGCAGTGAGTTTGATTAAGAACAATTTATTTTATTCTGTCACAACATCAAACTCAAATGCAAATCCTCCATCGTATTCTACCACATCCTCTATTGTTAATTTGCCGGCTGTGGAAAACAGACGGATGATGATTTTTAAAAAAGCCTCAGTAAGTTCAGAATTCCTAATGATGAACATCAACTTTAAGATTGCTCTTAGATCTACTCGGACCTTTACAGCCCTTTACCTTGAGTGCCTTCAAACGAATTATGCAAACGCTGACCCCTTTAGCAGCTCGTGCAAACATTTTAATCATTTCTATAGTTTTAATGATTTGGTTCCGAAACGTGAGCTGTTCATTAAGTCCCTCAAATGTTCAAATATATACGTATTTAGTGAATTTTATTGGCCTGTAAGGATATTAGTCCACAGACCGTGATGAAATAAAATAAGAAAGAAATTCTTCAATGGCATCTGTCTAATCTGTTATTTTATATTCAAAACACAAGTAACACGATTAAGCAGTCCGTCCAAATGATAAAACTTTAATAACAAGTGTCCGCTAATGCAAAGTTTGTACGTGTGGCGCCTATTTTAAGGCAGACACGGTGAGCCTAAGCACTTGATGTTTGGTGGTTTGCGAGGCTCACCAGGTGTGATGATGCCATATTCAATGGCAGGCGCTGCAGATTGTGAAATTAATATACATCAGCGCGAAGGTAGCAGACTTTTGGTTGTTGTGCCAAACGGAGGAGCCCTTCTTCTCTACACCTCGAAAGACACGATGCCACAATTTGATACCGCCAGGGCTAAACCTGGTGCCCGGTGTTGGCAAGCCCTACAGAATGATGACAACTGAGTTGTTTAAACGAAATGACGTACACAACACGAGTAGGCGCTTTGATGCACACTTTGCATACACGACTATCTCTGACACGGGTGACCACTTCCGAATTGCACAAAGCAGCTCCTCCAATTTAAGCCCAGTGTGACACATTCAGCTTAAGTTTTGAACATCAAGACCAGCGACAGATGTATACATTTTTTTGGGACAGCATTCAGGGTTCAACCACTACATACGGAGTGCATTGCACCAGAACTGGGTTAGGGACGAGGAAAGAAGTAGTAGTGGTTTTTGCTATTTGTTTATTCTATATTTCATTTCATTAATTTAGTCTTAAAGTAACTAAATCGTGTTGATATTTATTGATGGTATTAATAAAGTTTTGACAACTCAAAACACTAATCAATAGGAGGTATTTTTTTATGTTGGAAACCCGCTTTTTACATAAAGAAATATGTTCTGAAATAACTCTTTAAAATAATAATTTTTAGGGTTAATTCACAAAAGCAGTTCTCGTTTTATTAAAAATCGTTGTCAGTTAACAAAAACCTTGGGATTTTCTTTTAAACATTTCGTTTTAAAAGTCTTATTGTCGACACTTTTAACACCAAATGCATAAAACGACAAAATATACAAATTAATTGTCAGAATATGAAAAAGCTTTAATAACATATTTCCCGTTCTAGATGGCGAATAACAGGTCTTTTGAAATAATTGAACTTCCAATAAACATTTTTTTTATTATATAAATACATACATATGCAAATAAAAAATTATTTTAAGAAAAAAAAAATTGAATTTTTTAAGAAAATCTTTAGTATTTCAAAATGTGTGTTTGATCTTTTACCTGGTTTTTCTGTTGAATAGTTTCAAAATTAGATCAGTTTAGGAAAGTGAATTTCTCTATTGATAAGCAAAAACAAACAATAAGCAAAAACATGGACCGCCATAAATAATCTATTGTTCTCTCAATTGTTATAATTTTTCTTTTTGAGGTTTTTTTATTCTTACTTTTTAATTGTCGTAAAGAAGGCCTGGGTGACGTTGGTTAAACAGCGAAAATTTTGTTTTGAAAACCAACGATTAATTTTAATGCACGAGTCATGCTGCCGTTTTCTGAATGTAAGAGCTGGACCACCAGAGGCAGGTTTTAGAAGACAACACATGGAAAGTGTCAGACAGAAATCTAAGAAAATGCTCTGCAAGTGTAGAAAGGATGGGTTAGATATTCTTATGTTTCGTGTTCACAACATCACGCACCAAAACGAATGGAAAATATGAGTAAAAAAGAAACAGATCGATAAAACCACGATCAGAGACATTTGAAACTATTCAGCCGTTAAAGTGATTGTTGGAGAAGGAAACTAAACAACATAAAACTACATTAACTTTTGTATGCAAAACTTTTTGTATGCAAAAAATCAGAGACATTTGAAACTATTCAGCCGTTAAAGTGATTGTTGGAGAAGGAAACTAAACAACATAAAACTACATTAACTTTTTGTATGCAAAACTGTCGACTATTTTACATTTAATTTAGTCTAATGGATAAATTAATCGTGTACTGTTTCGAAGGAGTTTCTGAAAATGACGAAGTCTTGTGGAATGTCAAATCTCTATATACGAAGGAGTGGATAAAACGTTAAATTCTGTACAAACGCCATAAACTAAAGGAACACGCATTGAAGTCCTTGGGCCAATTTAGCTGCTATATTTATACTCCATAAGTAACTGTAATATGCTAATGTAAACCCATTGCCCGGTTTCATAATAAGATTTTCCAAGTCACATCAATTCCTTTTTATCACTGGCCAACTATTAAGCTTATTGATGGCTTAAGATTCTTTTCTTTTCCATAACAGAATATTTTAGTGTCATTCACATCAACTGGGCATTATGTCAGCGCTGGTGGAAAGATTTCTTCGTGGTACTTGAGCTTTTCCTTAACCAGTTACGAGGTCAAATGTACCAGTAAACTGCTTCACAATACACTGGTTTGTGTAAAAACTGTATGTATTTACGCAGAGTCCACCAGCCACCAGCCACGCACACACACATACACACACAGACGCGTAAATATTCTTTGTGACATTCTTAAGTTCTTAAGTTCATATCAATAGCCTGCTTGTATTTAAATTAATGTAGATATTTTCATGTTTTTATTTGTTTAGTGCCCACTCTGCCAATCCTTTATACGCCTGAAGTTCCTTGTTCTCCCACATCTTGTCGCAGGACTGAAATTAAGAAGAACCACAAAATAAACATTCCTGGTACCAACGAAACAGGCAGAAGATGAAAAAAGACGTATTTCAAGACATCGAGCGTTACCCTGAACGTGAACACGCTCGCATACACACTCTCATGCACACAGGCTCAAGCAAACAAACAAACAAACAAAGAAACAGGCAAGTAAATGTATTAAAGGGCCTACGAAAAAAACTGTGCAAGAAGATCAAACGGAAAAACGAAAGAGCAGAGTAAAGAAAAAAGTGCTGTGAAAAAAAAGGAAATCATGAGGGAACTGAATTGTGTTGATGGGAAATTATGAAGGCGATGTGTAATGAATTATTCATGCATGTCACACCAGCACAACAAGAAAACAACAATACAACAACAGCAACAACCACAACCAGCTCCAGAAGCAGCGTCAATACTGATGGCTGACTAAAACAATGACAATTTGCGTCTACGATGACGATTAGGAAAATGAAATGGCATGCTAACCAGATCCTAGAGCATCACAGAACATTTAAGTATTTTTTAAAGTGACGCTTTTTTAACGCCACCAACTGAAACTGGAAATCGGCAGAAGTTGTCGGCAGCTTTTAAAAGTATTATTTCTTAAAATCATTAAGGATTTTGAAGATGTGCATGGTTTTGCTTCCTAAACATTTGCTTAAAGTTTTCATATAAGAAATTAGTTATTTTAGCATTTGGCAGCATTTCTAAAGCAAGGCCGGTAAAGCCAAGTTTAAATATCGCTTCAGCTAATTACACTTAGAAAAAAAGTGAATAGTTTTAGATACTTTTTTTTTTGTAATATGAAATTTATTTATAACTTCATTCATACCGTTCGAAGATACATACTTTTCTTTTGCACTTCTCCATATGGGTTGGCATCGTTCTCATACGTTAAACGTTTTTTCTTGTGCAGTTACGCTGCAGATCTGCAGCAATTTTTGGCAATTGTTGTTGCACTTAATTTTCTGCAGCGATAATAACAATAATTTGTTACATATCAGATTCAAGTCGCTGTGGTGGAAGGACAATTAAATATCAAATTAAGTAGATCCTCATAAAAGTAGAGTCCAGCATCAGAAAAAGGTTGTGAAGCAGATCACGTTGGATGCGAAATATTTCTTAATTTTGCGAAAACTTTTGTTGCTTTTTTCTTTGATACAATATTTTCAATAAATTATGTTAATACTTTTATTACCTCTTATCTGCGATCACAAAACAATTTTTGCAGCTGTTGTGCAGCATCACCATCAACCCTGCCACAGCTGACCGAGCGTCTGCTACAAAATTTGGCATCACTGCAGCAGTGGTACAATGTCTGTTTGCATTTACGAACGTATCTTCTCTTATATTCAAGCATTTCCCTTGCGATGCGATAACGTTCAAAATTAAAAATGTTTCGGCCAGATAAACAAAGCGAAAATATCAATTCGATATGCTGGTATTAACGCACGCATATTTTAAACACGGCTCTTGAGACTGTAATCGTACAAACAAGTTTTGTGAGCTCACACAACATTTGTGTTGGTATCATCAGTGCAACAATCAAAGCTATCAATTGTCAAGAAACACAGAAAAATTCTTTAATGAATTCTGTTCGCCCCTCCTTTTTCCGCTTTGCTGTTTCCTTGCTTAGAAGTGTGAAGAGAACTCTTGATATCTGTGGTGCCATTACAAATACTTACATATGTACATATGTATGTATATATCTGCACACACATTCACACATATTTGATGGTGATTTGCCATTCAAATCATACATGCATAAACATGTCTTGTACACAGTAAAATCGTATTGGAGAGAATGTGAAAAATGTCAGTTCAAAATTTGCAATTTAAAAAACCGTACAATTCCAAGCCGTTTTTTTTTTGTTGTCGAAATGGCAGTTCAGAGAAATTTCATAAAAACGAACTCGACTTAATATTGCATTTCGCAAATGGCAAAAAAAAAATATACAATTCAACTTAAACAGGAGCTGAAGATAAAAATGTTTTCAATTAGCAGCTTTGTAGCAGCGCTATGAAAGCGAACTTCAGCCCTGTCTAATGGCGAAAAGCCATTTTTTAAGCGAATTTTAATTGGCTTAGAAAAGAAACCAAAAATTTTAGTTCCAAAACTTCGGAGCAGAAGAATTAAAAAAAAGCTCAAATATGTTTTAAGTAACATTTCATATGTTGCACGTACACACATACATACACAGTCGTCTAATTCAACGCCCATATAAATGTTTGCCGTCACTTCAGCTTTTAAAACAAACAACAATTGCAGCTGTTAGAGATTTGAATAGGACTTCGGTTTTAGCTTTTCTTCAACTTGTTTCATTGCATCGCCACCAAATTAAATTAACATTTTCTTTTCCAAAAACTTCTTTTATATAAATACATACATACGTTTATATAGTATATAAATGATCTTCAGCTTTATTTTAGAAAACCAGGACTTGCTGAATCTAAAACCATAAAAAGTTATTGCATAAATCTTCATCGACGTGTTTGTTACCGCCACTGTCGGCTAATAGTTATCGAATCTTAAGTAGTCAAACTAACCAAGTATTTAATCAATCGGCGCTGTCTGTTTTCCCGCCGTCAATTGTTATTTTAGCAAGTGTGAATGTTAAAAGAAATAAAAAGTTTTTATAATATTTTCGTTTTATTTGGCGTTTACAACCCTGTAAAAACTGGCTGCTTGGGCTACATCCGACAACACTATTGTTTATTAATGTTCTACAATATTTCCGAAAATAAATTGGTAATTTTTCTCCTCTTGAGATCTTGGTTTGCGAATGAGCGAACTTGAGTTGCAGTTCCTTTCGTTCGCAGTAAAACGTTAGAGAACGATGTGTCCATCGTTTTTATTCACATGTAATTCTTAGAGCTTTTTTGATTAAGAACAAAAAAAGTTTTTGGAAGAAGTTAATGAAGAGTAAAATCTTCGGCTTGCTTCTTTCCGATACACTTCGTTAATGAGTTTTAGTCCTGTCCTGTGCGGCAGCCAGTGAGATCGTAGTGTGCCCCACAACCAACAATATGATCCTTATAATTCTTTGCTCAAAGAGCGCAGAATTTAGGAATAGATTTTAGGGTTATGTTGTGTCTTCCGCCAGCGCAGTTATTGCTCTTCAGACTGTATAAGCCTAAGCCTAGACTGAGTTTAAATTGTCTCTTTAGTTATACAAGAAAATTAATTCGTTTAAGAAAATTGTATAGAAACTATATTTATTATTTATATTTATATGTACACACACACACACATATATATACTAATTTATAAGAATTTTATTTGAGGACGCATTTTCAGCTGCTGTCTTTGTACTCCAGCTAATTTCGGCAACTTCTTTCAATTTGCCACTGACAAAGTTGTAAATGAGTTGTATATTAAATGTTAAAGAAACTGGACCAGTGAAACTGATTCAGCACAATGTACTTTCCATCCAGAAAAGATATATATTTTTTGAAAATCCGAATGTTCTTTTTTATTCGGTCCAAGAAATGGTGCTAAATTTGTCGAACTTGTTAAAGCTGAGTTGGTCGCTGATTATAGCATCGGGTGTAAGTCCGCTAATCAGCCAGGCAATGCAAGCAAAATTGCTTACTTGGCGATAGCTGAAGTGAGAGCTCCCTATTTTATTTTGTCAACTGAATCTATAGTTATCCTGTATTAATATGTCTTAGTTTTGTTTGCAAATAATTCGGCTGGGAATGTTTTAGAAGAAAAGTGGCATTTGGAAAATGGAATTTGTGTGTCTAAATCTGTTTGTCCACTATTTGTGCAAATTTGGCGGAAGAAAGATCTTAAAAAAAAAAATAAGAAATGCGGAAATGGGATGATCCAAATTCATGGTACTCAACATTTTGTTCCCTTTCACCTTTCATTTAATATGAATTAAAAAATTTGTATTGCGACAGAATTGTAAAGTAGAGTCAAGCTCTAAAAATAGTTTCAAACAAATTAATTTGTACGTTTTGAGCCGTTTTTGTGGTTTTTTGCAAACCGTGACAATTAATCTATTTTTCTTCTTTTGATTTTTGGTTTCATTGGCAACATTTTTGTGTTTGGCATTCAAATCAACTATTTTCCCGCCCAACAGAAAATAAGAGGATTCATTTTAGGGTCGTTGTTGCAACTTCCTTCAACATTTCCTTAATCCTGATGTCTAACTAAAAATCATTGAGTGTAGCTGCTGCAAATGCATTTGGAGAAGGCAGTTTTTAATCGCATCATCTCACAGAAAAGAAAAGATACAAACATCGTTGTAGAGATTTATGTGGGCCTTCTAATTTTTTTTAATGCTCGCTCTATGGTGATATGCGTGGTGATTTTCGTCTAAGCGCTGGGCTATATTCGGCTTTGTATATTTGATGCAAACCAGTTGCAACAACAGCAACAAGAATAAATACACGCAGCAGAGAACCGCAACAAAAATCAGGATGCTGCTCGCCGCACAAACAAAGACAAACATAAAGCAAAGGACTCAGAACTTTGTATCCTGCATAATTTCTTTGTTGTTGGCAAATGTGTTTGTTTGTGTGATAACTCTTCAAAATGTTATAAAAGTGATATGAATATTTGATTAACTGAATATGTCGGGCTGCCCAATAAACATAAAAGGCAGCGTCTGATAGGCAGGCCCTTTTCTTATTACAAGCTGCGCACGTGTTTTTTATGTTTAGGATTAAGATTTTCAATGAGATCAGCACTGAGGACGCCGCCTTCGCGGAGTAAGCCCCCGTCTTAAGCTTTTTTAAATAGCAGGAAACAAATATACAAGTTCAAAAGTTAACAGATATTTAATTAGTTTGTTTTTATTATTTTAATGTATTTTCAAATAGGCTCAAAACTGCAATTGGCCATTTGTCTTCAGGCAGGTTCTTAACGTACATATTTCAGAGGTCTTATGAATATAATTGATGAACAATTTATTCATAAAAAAAATTGGCAATTTTTCTACAAACATATTAAATAGCATTGCGATATATGGACAGTTTACTATTTGGTTCCACGATATACCTACAAACTTGTTAAACGATATCAAAGTCCTTTGTGTGACTTAAAGGCTCTTTTGTTTGCTGGGCACAGTCTTGGTTAATCACATTCTTTTCTCACTCATTCGTAAAATGTAGTGCCACAATTTCTGCTGCTGCATTTGGTAAATTTTCTATTTATACGGGTAATCGTATTACACGCAATTCGTTAGAGCTGCGCACACCCTTTAGTTCAATTGCACCGTTGCTGTTAAAAACTTTTTAAGATCATTGCACTTTTTAAAGTATTTTTTTTTCTAATTTTACTAAATGCTTTATGAAAAGTAAATAAAAGTGGAATTTTTGAATAACATTAACATTCATTGTAAATCAGCTTGAATTTGAACCAGGGATCATTGTCAGTATTGAACTTTGGCAGTGACCCTTTAACCATTTCGACTGGTTGCAGACAATTTTAAAATTTTATATGGCAATTTGGTTTTTATTGGTTGTGAAATGTTTTACATCGCACCATACTTTTTCCAAATCTCAAAACATACATACATCAAATTGATGCTGAAGTTTGAATTTCGGCAATTCTATGAATTCTATTTTCAGAGGCTCTCAAGCATTCCCTCCATAATTGTGCATGTGTATACATTGTTTTGTTGCCGTTTAAGTACTAATATCGGATACTTGATCCAGCACCGAGGCAGAAGAAACGAGATAGAAAGTAATAGATACAATCAGCTCTAATTTTCCATCACTTACACACAACAATCGGATTAATTTACTCTTCTTATTGCTTTATTAGCTTCGCCTGTAAAATCAATTAATAGTTTTCCTTTTATTACTCTCTTTGCTAACATACGTATCATATTTTTCTAAGTGTAAAACTGTAGAAGTATTTCTTTTCTGACCATAAATCATTGAATGGAAGTTATTCTTGTGATGTAATTAAATATAGAAGCCATGTTTAGAAAAAGTTAAAGGGATCCACCTTTGAAATAATATGCAAAAAAATTGCAAGAGCTTTATTTCGTAATTCATATATATTTTTTTTTATCTGAGTCAGGAGCTAAACTGGTTTCCTTAAGAATGATTAAAAAGCGTTTAAAATGACATCAAGTTAGTTTTTTGCTCATGATAAAAACTACCGGGTAGTGGCACACGCACGCTGATGCAACAAAAATAGGGACACACTTTTTTAAGATTATAAATTTAACGCACTTCATACTTGATGGTTGAAATGCCAACTTTGGTCTCAGGGAGTTTTCAAAAAGGTTCCGAAATATTGTGCATGTTACTTATAGAATGAAAGTGGGACTGCAGTTTTAGCATTCTGCACATTTTTTTGTTGCAGTTTGGAACAGCGCCTGGCCGTATTCATATCGTTCATTATGTCCGCAACAAACAAAAAAGCCGAACGTGGGCAAAAACTTGGAGGAAATACTCTTTATGGTCATTCGATTTGATTTGTTCAACATCAAATGTTACAGCGCATTCCTAAAGAAGAAGTTTTCTTTGACCTGATTATCTTTCGCAAACAAGATAATCTGCAGTAAAACTGAGACAATACGTTTTTGTATTAATATTTCATATGAAAACTATACTGGCCCGTATAAGACTTAGAATTAAATTACATTTTAGACAGGGTACAGATGGCACGAATGATGATATCAGTACTGCGTATTGTTGGAAACCTATTGATGTCCTTAGTTTCCAACATTAATGATCGGCCGGATGCCTATTTTATGGCTGGTATCAACATCGTCCCTTTATTGATGGGAACTATCGGTCACATTTTGCAGAAAAAAGAATGGAATATTTGCTGAGGCCTCTTACATTACAATATCCACAGCATCGCTGGAAGCAAATACTGACAAATTTAAACTAAAACGAAATGTTTACAAACTCGTCAGTTTTTCTGACCTTAATTTTGAAAATTCTGCTTGTATTTAAAGGTTTTTTACAACTCACAAGTCATTTGCGTAGCAAATTCAAAACTTACGCGATTGTTTTGCCAGAAAAATACCTTTTATAATCGGCTGACGCATGATTTGGTCATTTGTGCAGCCATTTTAAAATTTAAAGTTGGTTGGCTTGAGGTTTTGCCCCAAAGGCATTTGTCTGAAATATTTATCACAATATGATTTATATTCCTTAATGATTCAAGCAATGGCATTTAGAACACACAAGTTTTACCAATTTCCAGTCACAAATACACATGTATTTAATTATTATTGTATTTATAGCCTGACATTAACCTGCAAATAGGTTTCCGTTCCCGCTGTTTAAATACATATTAAGTCAACGCATCTTCTAAACTCTGCTTCTTCTTACAAGCAAAACGTGCTAAAAACATCCAAAGACTGTTAATAATCTCATTTAAAAACATTTTATTCCATATGCGGGCGTTTAATATATTTCAATTTCCATTAAATTGCTTATACGCCGTCTAAACTCAACACGACGTAATCGCCATTTGCAATTTTGTTGGCGTCCAGGTCGGTTGACGCATGATCAATGCTGCGAGCTCAAAAATATTAAGTACAAATGTCCATTTGAATCAGAAACTTTTGCTATTTTTAGAAAATTTTGTTTTCCTTTTGAACTGAAGTTGTATGAAATGTTGCCAAGAACTGCGAAAATAAAACACGGCATTGACTTTGAAATACTTGTGAAAAGTTTAATTCACTAAGTAGAAGGTTGAAACTTGGCAAAACCGAATAATTTAGTGTGATATATATAATATGGTGACAGTTATGATTTAGAAATGCCGAAGCTCATCAAAATGTAATCGAGTTCAGTCTGGCAAATTGTCGTTGTTAACGAACTGGAGCTGCAGTTGCGAGCAGGGTGCTGTCCCAGCAACTGTCCTGTCCCGTTTTATAATCTAAGGATGTCGTGCCACCTTAAGCCATGCACAATGTATGCACACATTTGCCCATTTAAGTTCTTACAGCAACACACTGACATTTACTCATAAGCAAATTTGGTAAGTGTGCGATCGTGGTGTTTGTCCGTTATTTGAAGAGCAGTGATTTTAAACCACTTAAAACACTTGTATGTCAATTTATTTTGTGGTAAATGAGACATGTTTATCATGGTCATCTTTTCAAATTGCTTGTGGCAAACTTCAAGCCTTGTTCATGTGTGAGTCGCAAAAAAAAAACATTTCCAAGTTGTTTCTTTAATTTCTCTGTGCGAAAATAAGTTTGGTGCTGGCCAGCAAACATTCGCATATCATGTGATTTATTTGTTCCTTATGTTTTCATACATGTGGTCTTCTCAACAAATGCGTGTATGAGTGGATTTAATAAATTAAAATCGAAGTGGAAATAAAGTTTCATCAGTTTCTGTTTTTGCCCAAACTGAGAAAATGACAAGACAAATCAACAATATAAATCAGGTTTTTTGGAAATTCCATTGAGTAGACGGATATGGCAGCAATTTGCAATTTGTTTAAAACTTGTTCTCTGTTCATATATACACACACACACATACGAATGATGTTTATTTAGGAATTTGGATAGTAGAGCAAAATTTGTGTTTATTTGAAGAAACGAATTAAACTTGTTTTTATTACTTTATGGGAATTTTCTTTCTTTTTTGTAGTTCAGTATCAGCGGTATTTTCTTACCAGCAGTTGCTGAGACTAGTTTTATTCTCTGGAGAGAACATGAGCTGCGATTACTGATTTTAAAGGGAGTGGGAGGTTCAGCAGTCTAACAAACATCTAACGCTTGAATGTCAAACTGCTCAGATTTGTATTCTTGCATTCTCCATTTAATTGATTCAATTTAAGTACTTTGTTTCTGCTTAAAATGCTATTAAAGAAGTTTAATTAAGTTTCGAAATCCTCTCAGACTTACATTCCTCTCAACACTCAATACTTCAAGATCTTAGAACACAGTTTTTAAATATTTCTAACAAACATAAAAAGACATCCAAATTTGCGAGAATGTAAAAAACCTCACAACTTGTAAGAAGTCAAATTATGTCAAGTTTTAGCATAAGGATATTTCTGAACGAATAAAACAAACACCCAATAGCACAGAAACTTTTATGGGAATGCTTTTTTCTAGTTTTACTTCAACATGTTCTGTGATAAGTGGGTTAAAATAAATAAATATCACTGAAACAGACATGAAACCAGCACATACACACACAATTGCATACACACAAGCTTATAGATACATTTGTACATACACATGCACTCTTATTACAGATAAGAGATATTTTTCCAACTCTTCTTGTGTTAGTGTTGGCAACTGAAGAGAGACAAACCTTTAAGAGCAGAGTTGGTAACTCTTGTAATGTAAGTTGGCATGTAAACAGTTAACATTTTAATGCTCTAGAATAAAGAGTACAGTCACACTCTTTAACTGCAAGTGCACTCTTAAACAAATGCAACATCTTAAGAGTTTAAACATGTTTTCAAACAAAAATGAAAAATTATGTTCTTTGGCAATTTTTGGCAAACAATTTTTATACGTTTATATTTCAGTAGGAGACCACGTGTCGTGAATGGTCGTTGGCAGATGAGCAGGCAGATTATTTCTTTCAAACACGTATAAATGTGAAAGTTTTTATTATTGGCCTACGAGTTTTACTCCTATCAAATACCCTCATTATTACTTAGATAAATAAAGTCTACAATCTTCTTAAATCTGGCCCAGTCCAGACAATAAAAGAAATTCAAAAATTTTGATGTCATTTCGTTATGCGCCAAACCACTGCGAAATATTATCTACAGCTTTTATGTATATTTTACACGTAAACGAGTTTTACTTTAATATCCTTGCGAATAAAGATCATTTCAAAGACTATATTTAGACATTTGTTTAGGCTTAACACGCTACTGCTAAATGTAGTCTTATAGTTCATGTCATGACTCACTTTACTTGTATTAATGACCATGACAATCGTAAGCATAATATTATTAGAGAGCCGCAGTCGCTTGAGGGCCGTTCAAACTATAAAAGATTCTAGCACGACTCGTCAAATACCCGTAATACGTGCCAGAGTGCCAGTCGGCAAGACAGACCTCATTATTTTTAGTTTTTTTAAGAGATGTTTCATTTGATCAGGGCTGCATTTTAGTAAAATGCAAATTAAGTACACAGTGAATTTGCAGCCGATAACGGCTGTGAAAGTGATGTCAAAGTCTGCTGCTGGCATGAACTTATTCAGCCGTCGCTGAGCGGAGTCTTCGCAAGAAATCTTATTAAATTGCTTTCGGCCCTCTAGCAAAATGATTTAGTCATTCTGTTTTTCAAAATTACAGTATTATTGTTCTTAATGTCTACATGTTTTGTAGACAGATACTTCCATATAAATATATACACACACCCACATACCCACATACCAGATGTAGCTACTTGCAAATCTACTGTGTGTTTTAAATAAAAATCAAATAATATTGAATCGATAAGAAGTGCAATTTATTCCACAATATTCTCTTGATTAGTGTAACTTCTCGAAAATGAAAACAGAAATAGTTATTTAGTAAATATGAAAAATACATCTAATAGAGAGAGGCAAAAACCCCAATTTATTTTTTTCCAAGACTAGTTTTTTTTTGTTGCACATTTTATGAAATTAAAGGAAATTGTACGAATTGTACGAAAAATATTGGAAAAAAGTTAGAAGAGACAGAGTAAGGATTGTATTG
The DNA here is from genome assembly GCA_932526305.1 of Epicampocera succincta. Classification (NCBI taxonomy): domain Eukaryota; kingdom Metazoa; phylum Arthropoda; class Insecta; order Diptera; family Tachinidae; genus Epicampocera; species Epicampocera succincta. The sequence goes on along the minus strand of OW052037.1, from coordinate 43,593,226 downwards.
TACTTTAAATATATACCTAAAATTTTGTAGCTCCGCTTTTTGTTCTTCCTAAATTTTCGTTTACACACCCACAGATTCTAGTTTTTATTTTATTTAGTCAGATTTGTATATATAAGATGCAAAGTGGTATTTTTACTATTTTACAATCGAAACGAAATGATAGGATATTTCTCATGACGTGAATAATTAATGTAATTTTGGTAATTAAATGTAAAATGTCTCCGTTTTATTTAATAACATTAAAATCGATCGTACCATGGATTTAAAAGTTTTATTATTTACGTGGCTTTGCATTTCAGCTAACGAAGGAAAATATATCATAAATACGTTAACAAATCGGTCAAAAAACCTCTACATTTTTTGGTCCAAATATAGGATAATAGGAAAGTTTACCAAGTGCAAGGCGTTCCGATATATTAAGAAAAATAGCAAACTGTAAAAAATTTACTAAAGTTATCGGGTAAAAATTAAGTTCGCTCCAACTTGCAACACCAAGCGTGCTGATGAATGCGCGCTTTATAGCCAGTTTAGGCGATTTAGCGCTCGTGTTCTGTTCGGCTTAGCCGTTTCTTATAACCGAAAAGTTGACTCTTGATAAAATAAGCAAAAAACAAATGTTTTGTTTAAATTTTTTTATCGGCTGCTCTTTTTTATAATATTTGCTCTATTTCTTTCTATCAATTAATGCTTCAGTTAATAAAAGAAAAATGTAAATCTATAAATTTAAAAAAACTAAAACCAACGAAAACCGCTTTCCTGCCAAAGCCTGGACAGTCATTGTAACGGCTGCAATGAAAATCCTATTAATAAGTATGAGACTAGTATTTAAATTTAAAATTCCCATTGTCTTTTTAAAACTCATCAAACCTGAAGCTAAATTCAGCAACATTTTGCATCGGTTTGACAGTGGCGTGATTACTGCAAAATATAGGGACTTATGAAACTGGCTAGAAACCTCCCACGTAAATGAACGAATATAATCAAATTTTTATCACAAATCTGACTTAAATTTATGTATGTACGAGCTCAGTGCACGCCTCTCAGTTTTACATGCAATGAAACGAACTGTTTTGGATTGAACGTGAATGTCTGCGTCGGACAAACAAAAATACAATAATATTTCTCATCAATCAAACGTGATTGAATTCATATTTCTGCATTAGATTAAACCTTTATCAGATCGAACTTAAATGTTCCGAACTGTATGGAGGCATTTGGTTTTGTCAGATCTTTTTGTTTCGTGAAAATGTCATAATTTAAACAAATACATATTTATAAACGTGCGAGAGCCAGTTGACAAACACTTACTGCGGCGCTTCAGATCTACAGGTTTTTTTTTTTTTTTGGCGTTGAACAATAATTTGACTTTGTCCGAGCATTCACACCAAATCCAAACATTGTACGCCAGTCAGACAAACGTAAAATTGGCAAAATGTTGGCCAAAAAAGCCGTATTTTTATCTCCTTCTGCAGTTTTAATTTTTGGTTTGTTTTGGCAAAAAGCCTATAAAAAGATAACAGACATATGGCTGCGTGTAACACTGCAGGTGATTGTAATAAGGTAAGCACAATCATAAATGCTTTTTCTTTTAAAGGTAATAAAAGCAGCAGTGGCTGTATTTTTTTTTTTTTTATAGGAAGTGTAAAATATAATGATTTATTCATAAATACACTGCCAGAAATGTTCGGAGTATAAAACTTATGCATATGTGCATGTAATTTTAAGTTTCTGCTAATTTTTGGTATTTATCGTATTATGTCAGTTTGTGTCAAAAATTAAATTCCTTTAGTTTAGAACGAGGCACAAAAATAAACTAAATGAGGTTCTTTAGCCAATAATTTTACAACCCGTTTTTTTTATTATGTTTCCGTTAGTGCAAAGCGGGTAATGTGCTGCAGTCAACCATATTATTATTCAGGCTAACCAGAATAAATAGTTCCAATTGAATATTGTGTTTCATTTAGTGGAGAATAGAGCACTAAAGGAGAAATATCTTATTGGGCAAGTGGTTTCCTCATTGAACCTGATGTATACCGATTACTTTAGTTGCTCTTTATTCTATCGCATTTACTCGTCTTCTTTTGCTTATCTTATTTATTTTTCCTCTTTTAAATATATAAAAAGCCTAGAAATATTAAAAGAGGATTTTCCAAATTAGTAACTTTAAGTGACTGGCGCTGATTAATTAGTATTATTACATTGTTAGGGCTTAATATAGTGTATAACTTTTCTTCATGTGCTGGTCCCGTCTATAGTAAGATAAGCTTGATAATATTTTATGGTTCGTTTATTTCTCGCGTGTTCAAAATTCGATTAGGAGAATTTTGTGAGAGTCCTCTTGTCTTTCATCACAATCATCATTTAAAATTTATTTATAAGTATTCAAGGCACAGATACCCTTAAGGAGTGCATACTGTACTTTCAAGCTGCGGTGGAGTCTCGAAAAAGTTAAGTGGTTTGTTTTGGGGTTGCTTAACTTTTTTGAATTCTTATTCTTAACTTTTCTGTGGTGTGAAAAATTCAGGTAATTATAAAAATTTGTACACTTTGTCAATGTATTTTTATTACGTATTGTGAACTATAGTGTTATAAGTGATTATTAATGGTTTTTAATGTCTTTATACTTTATAGCTTTTACTGTACATAAGTATGCATGTAGCAGGAATAATTAACTTCATACGACTAAATATCACGCTTTTATGGTATCTACTCAGTGAGATGAAGCTGTGAACAGCTCGGAAGCTGATATGCCAGAGTGTTTCGCATTGTACTCGTTCTATTTCATACACTGCATACGAGTGTGTACACAAAGAATGAAAATCGACCTATAAGAAGGCAAAAACCTCTCAAAAAAGTTAAGAACCACTTAAGCTGCGTAAACCGTCCGTATATTTCATTGTTTTGCAGCTTAATTTTTGCAGCTTCCACTGTATTTGAGAAGAATTTTGCCAAAAAATGCTAGTCTTGCGAAGGAAAAGTTATAGCATATTATTTGTAAGCAAGTTCCCAACTAAACATAGAATAAGAGAAAGTTCTCTTTATAAATCCAACTGACTGGCAAATTTTCCCAGAACTTTTGAAAAATAAGTCCCGAAATACAAAATAAGAAACATTTCTTCATATATTCATCTTTCAGAGAGGTTTCAACTGTTTTAATTTTTAGTAAGTAACAAATAATTTTTTTCACATTAAAGTGTAAACACGAAACGTATTTAGTTTTGGGTGGGTGTATGAACAGAAGCCGTACTCAAATAATTTTAATATACAATATTAAGTACAATACAATTTTTGTTCGCGCATGCAGATGCATGCACGAATAAACATATACATATTTATTTAAATAAGTTAATAAAACTGGTTTTGATTTCATTTCTTTCGCTGACGAATATATAATTTAAACAACATTTCGCATATTTTGGCAAACATATTAATAAATATGACTGTGACAACTTTCTTCCACAAAACCTGCACAATGCAGCATATCAAATTTGCACCTTCTTACTTTGTGGCTTCAGTTTCTGCAATTAATAATATGAAAGTATTACACGGCTTAGCTCCGTTTACGATCTTACAGCATCGTTAATATTTTCATTTGAAATTTAATTTGGAGCCTTTTGTCAAAGAAAACGGACTTTTATTTTCCCGTCATCAGAATTTCTGTCGGCTATGGAAAGAGTTAAACAAATCCATTCAAAAACCCCCCATCTACTATTTCAAAATCGTAAAATTTTTTAAAGAAACGCAAGTGCCGTTCACTAGTTTGGATAAGTATCTACTATCAAACAATCGGCAAACAAATGATTCGGAAACTCATTCATGCAACTCAGTTCATTGAAAACCAGTCAAATATATTGCAAAATGGTGCTTATCGCACCCGGTGACAATGACAAATCAGTAAAGTTTAGTTCCTAGGCCAGCCGATTTCGCCTATTCTTTACAATCATTTACAATTTCAAATGTTTTTGGATGAAATAAAATATAACAAACAAAATGATCAGCAGCGAAGAAAAAAAGTTTGAATAAAGTGAGTTTTTAAAGGCTGGGAATTTTGTAGCATCCGCATCAAAATGTTTAATGGTTGACATGTTCACTATTCCCCCGTCTGATTTTCAACATCAGACCTCAAAAGCCCATTGAATTTTAGCTTCAGTACAATTTAAATGTAAAAGGTTCATGTTTTGCGTTTGTTTCTCATAAAATCAGTTAAAAATAGTACCAACCCCATATAAATACATTTCACACCTGCTTCATTTTTGTATATTTAAGCGAAACAGTCAGCGATAAAAAAGGGGATTTCTAAAATTGAAATAACCAGGAAAAATTTACTGAAATACAAAAGAATAAAAATCCGTCCCCACCAGGAGCAATTGCAATGTAAATTGGTGAATTACTACATGCCGTCAGTGCCTGCAGATGATGGTGGAATATAATCGCTTCTAAGAGACTAATACAAAAAAGGTCTAAAGAGATGTCAGTTCAAAATCTAGGGCTCGTAAAAAAATGGTTTTTGTTAAAGAAAATAAAAAAAAAATAACAGCAATATAAACTTTCGTTCCAAATTCCATTTATTATTAGTAAAGGAAAGTGCCACGACTATTTAAAGACAAATTTCAGAATTTTTTTCTTTAATGGCATTTAATTTAATGTTTTCATGTTGAAGTGGTTGTAGTGTCCAATAAAATGTCTGTCCTTTATTTATTCCAACTTTCCCTTCTATTAATCTTAACCACTAACTAATATGCCGATCAAAGTCCCACCAGTTTTGCACAAATTCAAATTCGTTGGGCTTAAAATATTGTATAAGACTTTTTAAAGTTTCACAATTTTGTGCCCAACGAACTGAAGTTAAGAGTGTTCTCAAGATTCATCAGCCAATAATGTGAACCCCCAGAATTTTTTGAAATGTGTGACAATGTTGAGAAACTAAATTCTGAAATATGCCGATCAAAGTCGCCCATTAGCGCTGCTACATGGGATAGCAAAACAGGTTTCGAAATTCGAAAATTGACTCGAATATTTAGATTTTCGAGGCCAAGTTGTATTTAGCAAAATACATTTTTCATTGCTTTCATTTATTCATATTGAAATATTAAATCGTAACTCTGTATGATTGAACCAACGAAAACAAGTTGCTTTCAACAGAACGTCGCAGTGGTACCGATTTTGTCATCTCTGGTTTGAAAACAGCTGCTTACAACAATTATAAAACAGTTTACATTTCATTTTGAAACTTTGACGCTATAATACACAAACATACATGTGTACAAGGCAAGCACGGCCACAGCAGTTTTCTGTTTTCGAAAGTAGTCCGTTCCGAAAGCCAAATTCAGTCCTAGAGCCAAATAAAACAAATATTTAATTTCGCACTATAGTGTCACGACAATGTCGCGATTATTGTCACAACTGATTGATGGAGCCAGAGACAACAAAATTCCGAAATATTCGGCGATGTTGGTACCATCCAAAAATATATATTTCCAAATGTGTGTTCACATTGCACGATAACCTAAGTCGCAGGCTGCGCTATAATGGGATCTTAGGCTGACAATGGGATCTTCGGCTTTGTTTCAAAATTTATAGGTATGCATGTATGTGTGTATGTATGTCTGTACATATTTATATGCATGTAACTAAAACAGCGAAAAGTAATTTTTTGTCATTTCCTTCCAAAGTAATTCCAAAATTATGTAAAACCTATTTGCCACATCTATTGCAGATACGATATATGTAAATTTGTTTGACATCATGTCTGCAAGTTCGGTGAAATTTATGCATGAAAATGTATGTATATATATGTTTGTATATTGTTTATTTAATGTCGTTTATGTTTTTTTACACCAAAAACATTTGAAAAAAATATACAAATTTGTCAAACAAGTGCGACAGCACCAAAACAAGCCTGCGCCATTACATTGTCAGAGAAGTTGGGCTAACGAAAGTGTGCTGTAGCGGGTACATACATATGTATGTATGTATGTATGCATATTAATGTCAGTAATTTCTGTCCTTTTGTAAATATGTATGTATTGTAGAAAGAACATGCTACAACTTGCCATTTTTCGGGCGCGACTTACTAACTTCAACACAATTTTAAGTGGTTCGACTTGAACAAATCCTTATTCAAATCTTCGCCAACCTGCAATGAAAAATTTGTGTTTTGCCCCACAAACACACACCTAAAAGCAACATTTTATCGGTGGATGGGTGTGTTTGAGTGTGTGTGAGATGTCGTTTGCATGACTGAATGTGTGCGGGTACATCAAAACCCGTGCATGTGTATCATTTTGCAATATTTTTCGTGTAAAATAATTTTTCTGTTGTTTCAATTATATTTTTGTGCTGAAAAAGGGAATGGAATAGAATCCCTTTTGTATCGTGATTTATGGCTTCGTAGTTATTTGCCACACAAGTGCGGCTTCCATGTATGTACATTTTTTTAACGACTGAGGAACGCACACGCGACTACAAACACCGTTATAACAAGTGCGCTAAATGGATTCCTGCTTTCTGACAAAATAGAAAATATTTCATCATAAATTAAAACGATTTGCTGCCATTTTATTTATGTATGTACAAATATCTTCTGTTCACATGAAACTGTGGAAAATTTGATTTGGTCTTCATCATTCGATAAGTTCAAATTGAAGTTACATTTTTTTTCCTTCATTTTGAAATTTAAATTATTTTTAATAGATTTAATAACGGGCATTTTATGTTATTTTTATAGCAAAATGTACCGAAAATATTTTCAATCTACATAAATGATTTAAAAAATCTAAGTCTAACTGGTGAAATATTTATGTTTCCCGATGACATTTGCTTGTTTTATCCATTTAATTATAATATAGTTTTGAAAACACAAATAGAAAAAGATGCTAATTTATTAATGGAATTTGCTCGCTTAAACGGATTATTACTTAATTCTGAAAATACAAAATTAATCAGATTTAGACCTCGTGCAGTAAACGCCAATAATAATTTCTTTGTATATGTTGATGGCAAACCCATATATGAATCACATTCCGTCAAATACTTAGGAATCACGTTACAAAGTAACTTATACTGGGATTGTCATATTAATAATGTGAAGAACCAAATAGCTCCAGCTATTGGCATTTTATACAAATTTAAAAACAAATTATCTGAAAAATCAAAATTAATGAGTTACAATTCTTTAATACAATCGCATCTAAACTATTAAGTGAGTGTTTTTGCTTTTGATAGAAATAATACAACTTTAAAATCGTTACAACGTTCTCAAAGTAAAGCATTGAAGATGGTTCATAATTTGCCAAATACTTTTTCAACACTTACGTTATACAAAGATGTATGTGAAAAAATCTTGCCAATTAATGACTTATATAGATATATATCAAGTTCTAGTATTTGTATTTAAAAGTCTTCACAGCGAAGTTGATCATACAATTCCATTTTTTGAAAACCAGAAATTCTTCTAATTTAAGAACTCCAAGATGTAGATTGGAAAGAACGAAACAGCGTATTGACTATATTGGTGGTAACCCTTTTAAAAATCTACCTACAGAATTAAAAACTGTTGAAAGTATTTCAATATTTAAAAGATTTTGCAAGGAATATTTGAGTAATTCAATAGAAACACTAATTTAAATACGTAAATTTTGTAAAATTTATATTTTTAATATTTAATTTTTATAATATTTTTTATATTTTCTTTTATAATATTGTTAATTTTATATTTATAATATTTATGTTAAGGTTAAACAGTTGTCAGCTTGCCTCAAAAATGCCTTTATGGCGCTGAGGCCAAACAATATTATGTAAAATATTTCTTCTTGTATAATTATTGCCTAATAAATAAACAAATATTTAATTTATAAAACAAAAAAACAAAAAAAAACAGTGTTATGAGACTGAGTTTACATCCAATATAGATGCCGAGTATCTTAATTTAATTTAAGCCTATTTTAGACCGGCCGGACTTCACGTACGTTAAATAAGAGAGAAATTATGATGAAATTGTATCGTTAGTTTAAAACTCGGAGTCTTAACTTTACAATCAAATTGAATTTGTTTTTATTAGCTGAAACTGAAGTTACAACAAATACAATAGTGTACTTTGTTGGGGCTTGTGATGATTCATGGGTTAAAACCCATTAGTTAATTCAGTTACATTCCGGGCACATAAACATATATCCGTTTAAATGTGTTTAACCCTTAAATGCATGATATTTTCTTTTGGATTGAAAACAATTTTTTTAAATAGAAACTTAGACGTAATTTACGTAAAAAATAATAAAAAAAAACTTTTGATAATAATTTTGAATGATTATTTTGAAAAACACGGTATGTAGACTTTTGACAACAATATGCGTTTGGTACTTAAATTACAGAGGTATGAAGAGTACTCATATATATGTACATATTTATATTAGATACAATTATTTAGAAAATTAGTTTTATGTATGAAACATTACAAAGCAATTGCGATTTTTATTGTGGCACAAAGTGTACTCAGTCCTTGAAAATTCATTGGAGCCTGGAAGTTTGCATCATGCCCTATACCAACGATCCGAATATCTTGAGTCCAAGTACAGGTCTTGTGGGTCCTCTGTGCCCATAGGTAATATATTAATAAAACAGACGTATAATAATTGGAGAAATAAATTATATGGTTCATCTTACTGGGAATTTTACCTACTACACCAATGTCAGGTCCATCCGATAAGTTTTCAACGTCTTGTTCTCCAGAATAGATTTCAAACCCGGGGGCGTATACAGACAATGAGCATAATACAGATAACCTGGGGTTTATTGTTGGTCCACTGTATGCAAACGATTATGGTTTGGGTGACCTCGAGCCTTGTGTTGAAAATCGTCGTCAAAATGTATAACTGATCTTATCTTTTCAAACCAATTTAGTGTCATCAGGTTTAAAGCGTGGACAACAGCTGTCAATATTTCTCAAAGTCGCGAAGAAGTAGAACATCCGATTTTTGTTTTCTTAGAAATTAGTTCTTTTTGCTTACGACCGATTTTTTCACTTTTACATCATTGGAAAGAAACCAAAACAAATACAAACAACTGTTGAAAGAAAAGAAATGCCTCATGTTTTTCTCGTAATTTTTATTTTTTTTGCTTACATAGAAATCCAGCCCTGATCCCAAGTAATGTCGTCGTTTTAAATGTTTTTTCTAATAATAAAGAGCGTAAAAATTTTCACGTGTATTTTCTCTACATGTTATACATCGTTATTAAATATTAAAGCGACGCAATAGCGTCAGTTCTCTTCTACACACACATTTGACATTTCTCACCACTTTTGTTATCATATAAACCACCTTTCAGTGGTTTCAATTTTTTTTTTCCAGAAAAATATGAAGTTTTTATCCATATTTATATGTTTGAATATAGAAAAGGAGTTCAGTATATCTGCCCAGAACATTTTCAGAACTCAACGTGGCTCGATGTTGTTACAATGGCATTTTATTACAACGTCCTTTAAACCAATAAACAATCGCAATTCCCTAAGCAGGAGGTCTTAAATAAATTTATAGTTATAACAATACGTAAGTAAATCCTTTGGAAGTTTTTTTCCCATTTAACAAAAGACTCTTGGTTTCAGATTTATATGATGAATGTTTATACAAACATGTTATTGAGAAAAGCATTACGACAAAAAATTTCAAGCGGAATTCCAATGGACTTAAGAGGACGCAGAAAACTTAAAAACATACATACATACATATACGTACACTTTTCAGTAAAACAAAAGTCTTATGTCTGTCGTCGACTCCGAAACCGCGCCGGAGTCCTTAGAAAGGTAGTTTTGAAAAGGTCATTTGAAGCACCTGTTGCGGCTGAAACTGCCTCTAGGTAGGCCAATCTGGTACATTCTAAGCAACAGAAGTATGCCAGACAATGACCTCTATTTCAAACTTCAATGTGTTAAAACTGCTAGATTATATTGTTTCCATTTATTTCAAATAACGGCTTCGTGGTTCTACCAAATTAAATACTTTTATTGGGCAAACGGGATTCTGCTACACAGATCGCGTGCCAAGTAAAACAATAATATTTTCCAAATAATTTGATGAAAACAAACGTATCAAGTAGGCAATTACGGTTATCGATAACGGTACTAAAATAATGGTCATTTGCAATAAACTACTATAGGGGTAGTGACTTAAGTGTGGGGTTAATAACACCTAAAACCCTCGCTGATTTAAGTTTTTTTTTACTAAGAAAATTTTTCACAAATTTTTTTATTTGGTTTTATTTTTTTTTTTAATTTGTTTGTTTCCTGATGTGAAGATCAGCTTTCTGTTGTGGTGATTTTGGGACAAATGCAACAATGAGTGGTCCGGTATATTCAACCTTTTGGCATATATCAAACAAGGATTTTGTGGATAAAGGGCTGCTTTGGTATTCCGGTGAACTAAACCCTAAACTGAGGGAAGAAAATACTTGGTCTCATTTTGTGCCTTTAGCAAAATTATTTGGCAGAACGGCGAACATTTTCCCCTTAAATATTGTGTTTACCAAACAGCCGAAGATGATCTCATTTAAAATGTCTTGTCCGTGGTTTAAAACCAAAAACATAAATCTTTAATAGTTGCCTGCCTTGGGAAAGAAGTAGGCGAAGACAGCAAGTGCTGGCTCGATCGATAGCCAACTCTCAATTTAAAATTCACTGGTGCCGGGCATCAAGGCAGGCACTAACTATATTCATAATATTTCTGTCATTTTTAAGCAAAAATACCACTGAAGATCCAAAAAGTTCTTTTGGACATTATTGGAGTGCGCCGTTAATAAAACGAACTGCCAACTCGTATTTGAGCTCAATAAAAGGAAGCGGCTATCCACGGAAGACGCGCACTAAACGAAATAGTGTGTAAAACAAGTGCTTTTATTGAACGTAGTTATATAAATTTATTAATAACTTTATAGCTTTGAAATATTTGTTTTAAGTCGTCAGCAGTTGGAATGGAATTTGAAACCGACAAAAAATAGTCCATTGGTGTCATGAAATCCATGGCGTCACATAAGCCAATCTTATTGATTTTGTTAGCAGTAGTATTTTGAAGTAAATCAAAAATCAAACGCTGAAAGCGCTGTAAATAATGAAATAAATTATTTTTAGGCAACGCAACTGCAAGTTGCAGTATTGGCGGAATCTTGGAACGAAAAAGGTGTCCTTCATTTGTGTCTAGGATTACACGGAAAGCATCTTTGTTTAACCGATAATAGCCTGCAAATCTGCAAAACAGCTTCAAGTATGAACGGACGATTTAAAGAATGTACTCACGCTGTGGCCGCTAAATTCTTCTTTTCAGCCTTTCGGATGTTGTTTGAAGGGCACATGCAACAACAATTTAAAGGCTTATAATATACAATTTTATATACTGCTTTCTTCACAGATATAAAATAGAAATCATTCGCCATTTAAGACGCAGTTGTTTACACTAAGCCCCCGAAATGTGCAGTAAAAGTATTATAAAAGAAAATATATTTGGATATTTTACATGTTTGATTTTTAAGGAAACCCATTCACTAAAAGTTTGCTCTATAAATCATTTTTTATTTTAAGGTGCAATTCAATAAGTTATTTTCCCAATAAAGCTGACTGGAGTCGAGTTCAAAATAATTTAAGCACCTTGTGTTAGTAAAATTGTGGAATATGTGAGAACTATTGAAAACTTGATACCACAACGAAGAAAATAGCAATTAATTCAACACGCTTTTTGCCAAATAAAATTCTCATTTACATATATCAATAGAGCTGAATGTACAGTAAAATAAGGCTGAAATTACTGTCCACTCCGCTTGAAATGAAAGGATACAGCTAAACTATTTGAAGCCTTTGGCTTTATGTTTGTTGGTTAGCCGCAAGCGTATCAGTGCTTGCGATGGTTGCGTGAAACCGTACTCGGTTTACTCGCTTTCCACAAGCGAACGAATACCCCAAAAGTTTAAGCACCAAAAAGTGAGACAGTGGCACAACCCGCAGGAAAGGAAATGTGTGCCAAAAGCACATTCACAACATTAAAATTGGTCCCAAGAAAATGTCTACTGCAGTATTTCTTACATTTTTTCATGTCTATCTAAATAAAAATCATTTTGTTGTATTCATTTCCATTTAGAGGCCATAGTGCTGTTCTTTGTTTTTAACTTGCTGCCTTTGGAAAGTTCACTGTTCGTTCTGACAGGATTTTGTTAATTTATTTTGCATGTTTCAATTTGTCCGTTGTAAGATGTTGTAAGAAACTTGACGGCATAAGTATTGCCTGTTGCTTGAGAGCTGGGTCTACTGATAACGTGGCTGATGTTATCTAAATTAAAAAAATAATCTACTCAGCTTGTGGTTTTATGTTCTTGCATGAGTTGCTGTGAAGAGAGCAACAGGCAATATATTGCTAATTGTTGAAACCTGTACAACATGAGAAAATGTTTCTTCTATGTAAATAATAAATACACTGACAAATTTGCAAGTACTTTTATCTAACAAAATCAGACTGCAAGAGTTACTCTGAACTCGGCAGTGCAGCAACAAATCGCGGGGAAATCCCAAACGTGGAATGTGTTTCTTACAGGTATTCGTAGACATGTTGACATCCAATGGAGTCAGCTGCGCTTTCAAATTACCCTGTAGTGCAGACGCCTTCAGTGTTGGAATCATTGAATAAACAATTTTATTTATTTACAAACATTTTTACGTAGTTAGTTTATAAAACATTATAAAAATTATCAGATAAACGTCAATTTTTCTTTCAAGCCTTAGAGGCTCCTCTTGGGAGCCTTCGGATTAATGAGTGACAAAAATTCAATGAAATAAATCAAGTTGTAAAGTTTCTTATCGAACTATAAACCTAATGTGTTATATATTATTTTTTGAGCCTTTTCGGAAGGAATTCGAATCATGTCATCTTCGCACGACTGTCGAGGAATTCTTATTTTATCGCACAATTTTGCATACGCTATAGAGCAGCCTATAAAAATCCACGCAACGCGTTCCAGCAACGGTGCAATCTATGTGTTGTAATCTCCTTTATGTTCCGAGTTTTCGATAGAAAAATATATGTATTTAAATATAAAAATAATTATATAAAATATTTAAATTAAAAATATGTTTAATAACTGAGAGTGGTCAAATGGATGGCAATAGTTTCAATTTGTTGTTAATGTATGTATGTGGTTTAAATCAATTGTTAACTCGTTAAAAAAGTCAATGCCAAACCATCGTTATTAAGTTTAAGTTCATTAAGCGACTAATTATCTTCTCTCTCTCTATATATATATATATATATATATCATCGAAGCAAACGATGTTTAACTTAACAAATTGCTTCAACTCGTCCTTATAATTTCTCAAATCTTTCAGAAATTATAAACTACAGCGATTTATTAACTGGATAATAAATCTTTCTGCAAACTTTATTAAAGTATTCAAATATATGAATACGTGTGTGTGTGTGTGTGTGTGTGTGTGTGTGCGTGTGTGTTTGTGGGCGCGTGTGCCTGTGTTCTGAGTTTAACCCAGTTATCCAGGTTGGTGTAGATGGCATTTGTTATAGACGTTTCCTTGTACAATTATAAGAATAAAGTACAGTAATCTAATATAGTCTCTTCAATGAAGAACATCAGAGGACAGAGCAACCGATAAGTGCATCCAAGTTGTCGTGTTTTAAATCTAGTGACAACATGAGAAATAGATATTTATTTTTTGAGAGCTTTACATTGGCAATGTGTTATCGACGTCCATTTTATATAAAAATTGTCGGGAAATCTGCTGCTGGTGACACTTTTGACATCAACATCATTAGACTTGTCGTCAGCAACAACTTTGATAGAATTGTCCTAAAGTTGGTTGCTGGTAGCAATTTCGATAACAATGTTATTGTAGTTGTAATTTTCGTACACGAATTACGTTGTATGAAATATAAAGCCTGTAATGTCGCCGTCGTGTCGTCGAAAATATTGTGTGGAAATACGACAGATCTTGCACCTGGCATAGACGACGCCTGCCCAACACAGCCAACTGGTTAGCAGGCCAGTGTTGCTGCTACAAAATAAATTAAATAAATAAAGCAACAAAAACGTGAAAAACGCTTTCTCTCCGCTTTTTAAGCACCTCGAAAGATATTATATATAGAAGTAAAAGTTGTTCTCAGTACCCATCAATCGGAATGGATATCAACTACAATAAACAAATAAATACAATATCTTTCACGAACACGAAAGTGCTATCAAACAATTTAAATTAAGTTTCCTTTGATGGCAGTACGGACTTAAAAGCTCTTTACTTTCAACTGCCTTATTTTTGCTTTCATTTTTTCACAAATAGATATTAGTCCTTATGCAGTTTTATAACTTATAAATAAATCTTCCGTTTTTATTCAATTTTAATTCTCTAGAAAAGCAACATAAAAAATTGCATTCGCAGGACATGCCGCCAGACAAATTAGACAAGCGCACAAAAGACACAGAAGACTGAAAAGACAGCAGCAACAAAAGTATGCCAGGAATAAGAACATGCAGGAGAGGACAGAAATACTTAATAAGTGTAAGCACTTCAAAAGGAAATACCAAAAAAAAAGTGTGTAATAAGAAATTTAAATGCAAAGAAAAAGTTACAAATTGTAGAACTGAAAAATAGTAGAAAAAAAAATAAAAAACGGAAGAAAAAATCTCCCAAACGATAAAGCAAAAAGAAAAAACTAAAAGTCTGTGCACAAACACAATAGAGCTTCAGCTGCTCAACATTGTCTGTGCAACTCCAAAGGTTTTCTGTTTCTTATAATTTTTGTATTTAAAACAAAAGTTTTTAAATACCCAAGAGGCTGTCATCTTACAAATTTGCATCTCCTTTACAATTTCTATTTCATGATTTTGTTTTTCCTTGTCTAAATTCCACTTTTTGCCAGGCTTATCAAGAATATCTTATGATTTTACTAAAAGGTCTCCAGTGTGTCTGTTCCGTTGAGTTCTTTGCGAAGACATACTTACATATATAAATACGGTTGCTTTAATGTAGCAATCAGGGCTTCTTTCTTACAGTAAAGCGACGTACAAAATATTTTCTTCAGAGAAATTTAGTATTTTCTAGGGATCTGAAATCTCTAAACAAATCATTTAATTTAGGGTGGGTATTCGTTAATTTGTACAGTGTTGCTACAATTATTCAATTGAGCCAAAGTGGAAAACAAAATAAATGAATAACGGCCTCGCCAGTATAATTATTTTTTATTTCGATAATGGCATTACCGGAATATACTTTTACCGAGTCTAAAATACCGGTATCACTGTTAAGCTTTTTGTCTGTCAAAGACAGATTATATTTATGTGCAGTGAACACGCGCAAAGGTTCCACCGAAAACTGCTATTGAAAACTAAAGACTGAACGTTTCAATAAAAAATACTCTGCACAACTTTTATTTCGGCATTTTAAGCAGTTATTTCCCTCTAACAGACAAATAAATCAAAATATTTAAGAGCCCTTAAAACAAACAACACAAATATTTATGTGTTGAAATTGGCAAAGTAACAAAAGTTGAAAAAACCAAATATGGAGCTGACACATTTTAAGCGCCGCGTTGCTCAAGCTTTTTTATTATTTGTATGCAACATATCTACTTAACTCAAATGTTACTCTACGTATGTATCACATAATTATCAATCCGTTACTTGATTACTTCTAGGTAATGTAGGCAGTAAGCAGCAGGATACTGAAAAGTATGTTATCATCAAGTTTTGGTTATATTTACAAATTTAATAATTTCTTGCATTTTGGAAATTTAACAATACACCCCGTTGAATATTTCTCCATTGAATATTTCTGGCTTTAAGAGACATTATAATAAATTCATAACTTTAACAATGGAACACTCACTTGTGCTGCTGGAACAACAAATACAAATTGAATGGTTTCATAAAACGACAGTTAACTTTTGACCTGTTCCTCCCACCTATACAAAACATATGTATGTATGTACAGGGGCACACTTTTTGTTCCTAAAGGCATTCAGCCAAATTATTTCATTTCTAAGAGACAAAAACCTTCTCTGAAAATTTTTCGTTGTGTGGTGAACATTTGTGTTTGTATATGACATGCGTATAAATTAATCAGCCAAGAGAAATTAATTTTTGAAACTGCACATATATGCATACAAGTCAGGCTACGGCAAAACCATCGATAACTAATTGCTAAGTCATCTTCACGTCCGCCGACCTAGAACTTAGATACTTTCAGCAGTTGAAATATTCATTATGTTTCGTAAGTTATTTTTATCGCGTTAAACAAAAACATATAATTAAAAATTGTGCACTATGCCAAGCAATTAAGGTGAAATCTCTAAGCCCTGAGTTCTCATACTTTTGAATGTCCAGTTCAACCTGGGCTGTGCGACCAATCGATAATTCTTCTAACAAGGATTCGTAAATTCCTCCCCCAACTATAGCCATGCATTTTCTATGTAAAGTTTTGGTTGTCATATCAAGCGAAGAACCCCTCCATTTATGACTCAGCAAAGGTAAAGCTTGCTCGCCTGGATAACACATATATTTACAGCTTAAAAGGCCATAACTCTTCAAATAATAAGGTAAATAGGTTATGGTGTTCATATGGAGTGCCTTGTCGTCCAGAGGTCGTAGGTTCGATTCCTACCAAAGACTCTGTTGAAAAAACAAAACCTAGAAATTTGTTGACTAAAAACAATAGCAAAAACGCACAATATACAATACAAACACATAATAACGCAACAATCATCAAGTCCATATAAATAGACCACAAAGGCAAAATGTTCGGGATTAGGGATTAAACTGATGTTAGACTGGGCACTGGGCACTGACCAGTCAAAACATAATCATCCCTGCAATATAGAATAAAAAACAAAAAACGGGGAAACACTACTCCTTCTTGCCTCCTCCCTAACACAGTTCTGGTACAATACACTGCATATGTAGAGGTCCAGCCGTAAGAACTGGTCCCGAAAAAAATAATATTTATTGCGATTTTAGGCTTAAGCTATTTGGCTATTGGCCTGCCACTAGTTTTCTCTCAAATGAAAGAAGTTGGAAAAAAGCCTAAAAGTAGCAGGTACCCTACCCTTGTGAACGCAGCAGTTGTGTTCATGAGCTGTTCTCTCCTTCACTACTGTTGAAAGCAATTTTTTCCCTTTATATACAATCGCACTCTTCAGAATAATAATTTTTATTTGTGACCTTGTTAATTTTTTTGTGATTCTAATTTCCACCTTTAACATTTAAACAATGTGAAATATGTCCTTAAAAATTTCAAGCTGCAATAAAGTTGTTGGTTGAAAAGTTTAAAGAGCAACTTTTGTTGAGTTTTATTAAACTAAACACAACAATTGCGATTAAAACAACAATAAGCCCACCCTTCTGTCGGCTTGAAACAACATAATTTGTAGAGTATCACCCCTTCTCTGCCAAAATGCATGACAGAAATTGTTGAATGCTGGGCAGCTATTGCTCAAAGACATTTTTTGCCATAAAACAACACACAAACAACGACAACAAAAGGGAAAATAAACTAGAAGTAGTCGTGTTAACTTTATAAAACATGTTCACTTGCCTAATGATGTGTTTTTCGGATAAGAAGGTGTGTCGACGCTTGCGAATGAGAATGCGTTGATACAGGAAACAGATTGACTTAGAGCCCGCACACCCACTCATAAAATGGGCAGCTTTATGTTGTGAAATTAAGTGTAATCGGCGATAGTATACATAGCAACGTACTGGACTTTCTAAAGGCGAACACAAAAATATATAAAGGGTGGTTAAATTTCAAGGGCCGATGTTGATTTTGAATAAAACACAAACTATTAAGGAAATTATTGTAATTTTATTTTATTATGATGTATTGGTATTATTCAATTATGTATGGAACAAAATATCGGCCAAATGGGCGCCGCGACCTCGGCGGCACACCTCCATCCGATGGTCCAAATTTTCGATGACGCTGAGGCATAATGGAGGTTCTATGCCGTTAATGTGCCGAATTATCTGATCCTTTAGGTCTTGAATTGTTGCTGGCTTATCGACGTACACCTTTTCTTTCAAATAACCCCAAAGAAAAAAGTCCAACGGTGTCAAATCACATGATCTTGGCGGATAATTGACATCGCCATTACGTGAGATAACACGGCCATTGAATTTGTTGCGCAAAAGAGCCGTTGTTTCGTTAGCTGTGTGGCAAGTGGCACCGTCCTGCTGAAACCACATATCGTCCACATCCATATCTTCCAATTCGGGCCATGAAAAGTTCGTTATCATCTCACGATAGCGAACACCATTCACAGTAACTGCCTGACCGGCCTCATTTTGGAAAAAATACGGCCCGATGATGCCGCCAGCCCATAAACCGCACCAAACAGTCACTCTTTGTGAGTGCATTGGTTTTTCGACAATCACTCTTGGATTCTCATTCGCCCAAATGCGGCAATTCTGTTTATTGACGAATCCACTGAGGTGAAAATGTGCCTCATCACTGAAGATGATTTTCTTCGAAAATTGATCATCCACTGTTGCCATTTCTTGCCACCATTCTGCCCATCCACGACGTTTGGAATGGTCAAGAGGCTTTAGTTCTTGAGCCAATTGCACCTTGTAAGCGTGTAAATGCAAGTCTTTATGCATAATGTTCATCAACGACGAGCGTGAGAGGTGCAATTGTTGGGAACGACGACGAGTTGAGGTGGACGGCTCTTCAGCCACACTATCGCGAACAGCAGCAATATTTTCTGCAGTACGAGCTGTACGAGCATGCACTGGTGTTCTCACATCTTCTACAGACCCGGTGTGCTCGAATTTTTCCACGATTTTTGCGATTGTACGCACATTTGGACGATGAAATTGACCAAAAAAATTACGAAGTGCACGATATGCATTTTGATTTGAACTCCCATTTTCATAATAAGTCTGGATAACTTTAACACGTTGTTGGATTGTGTATCTCTCCATGGTTCAAATTGAGTAAGTCTGAAATAGAGAAATGTCAAATAAAATTCGTGAAAAAACTTGGCGTTTAGGTGTGGTTCACATTCAACATCGGCCCATACAATTTAACCACCCTTTATATATGCAGTCGTAAGCAAAAAGGAGTTAATCAAGAGGATATTTAGTACAAAAGGCCTTGAGGTACTTGTCAAGATTCATTACACCGACAAGTACTTTCCCGACACAGAATTCGTTTTCTATATTATCAAATGTAGTGGCGCCGCATCGCACAAACTGTACAAATGGGAAGTCAAGTTTGATGAACGGAAAGCAGTGAAGTGACACTCATTGTTATTCACTGTGACCTTAGACTGGCTGAAAGTCTCATACTAACGCAAAACTAATTCAGATCAAATCAAAAGCAGTTCAACTTGATTGTTTAATTGGCAGATATTCTAACTTAAAGCTAAGCATTTACCATATAATGCGATTCCAAAGCCGATATGGTGCAATGACATTCTTTGGCATCAAATATTGAAAAACTGCAGAGACTTAAAATAAAATTCTCCAGCGTAGGCTAAAGACTTCAAAATTCACAAAGATCTGAGCCCACCTTTGCTAGAAGATGACCTTGCAAAATATGCGACAAGAAACACCAGCAAACTTGAGCTCCGTCTAAATCCTTTGACACACAATATCTTTAAAATTGGGGGCCATAATCGGCTTGGAAGGAGGGATATTCTTTCCGCCATCTGAGCGCAAGCCATATGATTTGATTGATATAGCACTCGCAGAAAGACAAGTTCTTGTGCGGCACTGGGTAGACGTGCCCCTGTTTAGTAGGTTTTGTCCTGACGTATATCAAAGGGGGTATTCCTCTTCTACTGTTGATTCTAGGTGGAGATGCCTGCCTTGACTAAACCGGTCTGGCTGTTGATTACACCTTAAAACCTCAGGAAGTAAAAGTAAACCTCACCTTAAAACTAGGGAATAGACAGGTAAGCTTTTTTTCTTGCGGACTTGGGGCTACCAACTCACATGCCTTTTCGAATTTTGTAACTAGGAATTTACGGGCAGACGGAGGAAGGTGTGTGTTCTAAGTGCCATCCTCACATAACACCGTTGGCAAGTAGAGTTGGTCAACCATCAGATCAATACTGTGTTCACTTATGCACGTTAATTAAATTGTTCGCACTTAAAACCAATATTGAGCTCAATATTTTACAGAAAAATTCATTTAAGTTAATTGACAATTAATAGTAAATTGTTATAAACATAGACTAAGCGTGAAGTGCAACTCTGTAAGAAATGTGCTACCTGCGCAATATATGTGTTTAGTATAAAGTACACGAATGTCACCAAAAGAAAAAAAGAAAAATTGAAGATAAGTTTTTACACTAAATTTATCAATAAAACATAAATAAAACTGCTAATTGAATTTGGCTAAAATTAAAAAAAAAAATCATTACAAATTCAATAAAATTTCAATAAATAAATTAAATTATAAAAGAAATAAAAGATGTGTTTTTCATGAAATATTTTTAAGGAATCGTGAAAAATTCAATATCCTCCTGCAAGGGGCCCAAATGGTAGGCCTTCTTTTGCGACATCTTCACAGCATGTTTGTGACAGTTTCGTAAAATTTAGTGCTTTCGGTTGCATCGTGTAACATATTTTGCTGGTGCCTAAAACTCAACTTTTGTGTAGGATTTTTTTTATTTTATCACCTACAATGCAGAGATTTTCTTCGGCAATTACATAAAGCCACAGCCCAGCCACATGTTCATGCAAAACTGCCCCTACAGACATACTCGCACACACACAAAAATCATCATTTGAATGCCAATAGACATTAACTATGCCAAGGTTTAAGTTGTTCTTTTGTTTTCTTTGGTTCATTGATGGACATTCTTTGAACAATGTCTACGAGAAGCGAGCTGAAGTGCATCCATGAGCCTTTTGTCTTCCAAAGATCTCTCTTAAATTCTTTTGTTCTAGCACAATATATGTACATCAAAGTGTTGGTATGTATCGTGGTATTCGTTAGAAATTATTTAAAAATGCATCAAAGGAATACGAAAACCAAAAGGTGGAATGATGAAAAGAAAATGCTATTTGGCATCCAGCAAATACATACATATTTCATCTAAGAGCAAAAAAGCTCTTCTAAAAGCTACGGTGTACGAACTGCATATTTCTCTTCAAAACTATTTTATTCGATTAATTTCTTTTCAAAAAGTATTTAAGCTGAACCATCCCTGCTTTTAGTAGCTGCGGCCGTTTCATTCTTTTGTTTTGCTGGCAACCTTTTATTCACAAAAAAATTACAATTAATGTTTGCAACTGAAATTTTGCAAAATATCAATAAATATTAAATCACAATTAAGCATTCCCACAGCTCACGGGCACTTTTCAGCAACTATTGTAAACATTTTTGCCAGTGTTTGAGACCAGGAAAAGTTTAAATGGTATAACTAATAATAACATCAATGTTTCATGCAACCAAATTGTTTCCAAAACTAACGTAATAAATTGTAGCTAAATGAAAATCAACTAAACTCTGTGGCCAGGCTTGACGTAACATGCATGTGCATGTCTTTAGTTCCAAGAAACTCAATTGCAAAACTAACAACGTTTTGCAATAGAAAATAGAGGTAAGTCAAGTCTTTGTGATAGCACGAGTAGAGCGGGTTTGATGTGTGAAATGGTGTGACTCCTCACTGCAGGGTAAAACAAGTCTGGGTGGCAGTGGTCTAAACTAGCAACGTCCCTACAGACCGGTTTGACACCAGCATGCATCATCAACGATAGTTTGGTGGCTGTGATAGTTTCGGGTTAATTTTGGTGGTTAGTGGCAACCGAATTTGTTCTTTGGAACTGTGATGAGCCCGAACTTTCACGTGTCCTAATTTGGTATTGAGCTCGTTTCAAATGTGTAGCCTTTGCTGGCCGAATTCGGAGATTGATATATCAAAAAATTACCCCCTGCATTAGCAATTCACTAACATTCGAATATATCATGGCATCTGGTGTATGTCAAGAAATCTAACGCGAGTATGAGAACTGGTGTTGCTAGTGGCGCCATTCACTCCTCCTCTTTACACTTAGAACCCTCGGATGATTTCGTTTCTATCCCCTGTCGAAGTGAAAATTTTTCGATAAATATTATAATCTGTAATCATATTTGTCTCACTGTTTTGTTGTTTTTTCGCCAAACGACATGATTAAAATAAATGTGGATAAATTTTATAGTAATATTTTCAAACAGCAATCAAATTGGTATTGAAAACATATCACATCAAAATCAATTCAATTTCACACAACAACAATACAGGCAAAAACTATGAAAACTCGAACTAATACTTAGTAATAAAATTTTGATTTGCACATTATTAATGTACGAAAACAAACTTGAAGAATAACAGTCGAGGACGTGAACACACCAGCTCCTTCAGACAACCGCACATTCACACATTAACTAAAAATCGTTGTATGATCGTTTATGTGATGTGCGCTCATAAATTTCCCTCAATTTTCCTTTATTGAGTTTGAAATATTCGAAAACATGTAAAATATTTATGAGTTGTTATACGAGTATTACTTGTTGTTCAGGGTGTAAAACTTTTAAAAGCCCTTTTTGCAGAATATTGAAACTCTTAAGGCAAATCCTTCGTGTTGCATATGAAATGCTTATAACTTCTTATATGCGATGTTAGAAAGTAAAATGCATGAAAAATTTATACAAACTATAGTTGAGGCATATACGCAAATGTATGTTTAAGCCTTATGTGCACAATTTTTAAAGAGAAATATTATCGAAATTTTTACTTTTACGTATGTATGTATGTATGTCTGTATTTACATATATAAAATACGACTGCTTGCGAACCACTAGTGGCTAATCACGGTTCAAAGGCTGTACCGACCGCTCACATCGTTAGAAAAAAAATGAGCTGTCTAGCTGTTTGTGTCACATGAACCTCCCTTATATATAGAGTATATAAACTGCTACAGATTGTGAAATTGATTTACATCAGCACTTGCCAATATGGTTTAATCTGATGGTGGACCAATTTCACCACCTGCACTTGTCAACAGCTAAACACTGTTCCCATGCGGCGTACCAGGCACTTGCTCCTACACAAACCACCTGCTATTCAATCTCTTCTAGTAGTAATAATCCGGCGAATGTCCCGAAATCCTAAAACAACATCAGGCCTTAGCAGAACTCAGCTTAAAATTCACTGCATCTAATTCTTACGAATTACTAGAATGTGTGTCAAAACAAGGCAATCACACTCCTACTACTATTACCCCTCATGTCAACCGAAAAACTTCATCATCTCTATACCCCAGAATCCAAAAGTGACTGAATTTAGAATACATCAAGGCAAAGCCAGCTCCCCGAAGCTTGGCAAGCTTTTGTATATGGAAACTTGATGTAGAAATCTGATGAAAACAAAATTATACTTACAATGTGCAAAGTCCAAGATAGTATAGCCAAAACTGGAACCATAGGTGTGATATATATAGTGGGAATATTCATTTGTAATATCCTACAACCTGTGGCAGAAAGAGCGGCGAAAATTTCAATTATGTGCTCAAGATCTTGCCGAAATAATTAGGGTAAATCGTACGTCTATTTGCCTTGAACTCCATTTTTCACACCAATTTCTCATATAAATTTGTCTTTTTGTTCCTTCCCTTTTAATACTCGTACGAAAATATGGTACACACGATCTATTAGCTTCGCAACAGGACGACATACAACTTGTGAACTGTCTCACTTACTTTTGTGCCACCATTTTATAAATTTATTATTCATTGAAAAGTTGTTTGTTTGTTTGTTTGTTTGTTTGTAATTAAAGCAGATAAATCATGATCTGGAAAGAACCATGAGTTCAGCTCAATTGTTATTTGAATGTTTCCTGAAACATTTTAGCTGCAAATCAGTTCAGATTTACAACAAATATTTTTCAGATCCATTACTGGTGTTTTATTTTCTTATTAATGGACTATAGCCCAGTAAATAGCTAAAACTTTACTCGGTTGAATAGCACTTTAATTGCTTTAGTTAAAAGGATCTTTTATCAGTTTTATAATTGATGCTGAGCTATTCCTGTGCAAAATGCCTGCAGCTTTATTTTCTTGACAGAAAACAAACGTCAACTCTTACTCTTGAATTAATAATTAAGGCATTTCTTTGCACACAATTTAGAGCGAGAAAGTACAATTTACGTATAAAGAGACATTTATTCTATAACATCCCTGTTTTTTAGTTCAACGTAAAACAATAAAATCAGGAACGACATCTGAAATAATAAATAAATACATACGGACGGAGAATGCAGACTTTTTTCACCTTTTGTAGTCTGATACCCATGAACATGAATATGCATGTCTGTATGTGTAAATATGCGCATATTTCATAGGCAAACCAGTGGTGAAGTGATGCGGACTGCCGTTTTATCACACACCAAATACAAGGACAGCAGCGGGCTACCAACTACAATCGGCTAAAAACTAACACGCCAGTACACAGTTTTATAAGTATGAAAACGATTACAGGGCGAGCGGCCTTGGTCCTTTTCATCAACTTTGTATAATTTCTAATTTGGTTGGCGACAAAAGATATGTATGTATGTGCAGGTATGAATGGGTGTGCCTGTGAGTGCGCTAAAAATTTGATTTTATAGAACAGAAAGGAACAGCCAAACTTTTTTTCAGGCGATTGTTGCTACTCGTATATGGATGCAAGCTGGGGGAATTCAGCAATAACAATGGCTGTGCACGTCAAACCCAATACTCGCCATTAGGAACTAAAAAATAAGATCATGTGGGAATGCACTCAAATGTTGGTACATACAAAAAAATATATAGACAAGCGAATAGCATGATGCTACAATATTTGTTTAAAACTAACACACCTCCGAGATTCAACATTAATCATTTGTGTGTATATTTAATAAAATTTTATATAATATTGGCGTAACAAAACAGGTCATTGTTGCAATTTACATTTAAGGTCATGACTAACTTTATAATATTACCAACGTCGTGAAAAGCCTTGTTAGAGTTGTAATTACTATTGTTATGCGGCCCAAAGTCACGCCATCTAGTTGCCCTACGATTTCATCACAGCCTTCCTGTGTGACTATTTCAATAGGACAAGTAATTTATATGTATATCCATCACTTGCTTTCCACGAGTAAGGAGGTTCGGAACTACAGTCCTTCTCTTCTTCTGTTTGTCAATTATATTAATGTAGTTTTCGCACATTTTTCATGCATCTGCATGATTTATCAGTGCATTCACAGTATTTTCTTCGATAATCATGTACTCGTAGAAGTGGTCTCTTTTCTCTGCCCCTCTCACATAGAACACGTGTTTTGTGGCCAGTACGTCACATGAGTCACATCTGCTTGTGTTTTGCAGTTCGAATCTATGCACATATTTATTAAAGTGGCCATGATTGATCCTAGTTTGGGCTAAAAAAAAATTATACTCTCATGTTTCTGCTGCACCCAAGTTCTATATATTGGGGATAAGTTTTACAAGTATGTTCAGCTCCCGGTTTCGTCGAGATCCCATTTTTCCTCCAGTTTCTGGCATTTTCTTCCATTTCGATGATTTTCTTTCCTCTTTCCCTTGACTCGATCCTATCACAGTTAACCCGCTTAGCATGTAAATTTGCTTTCTTTCTAACATTAACTGCAAGCACTAGAGCTGCCCCGGTTTATACCGATCCTTACTCCGATATAGTACACAAGAAGCTGAGTCTTTGCAGCTTCTGAAGAAGTTCTATTTCGTTGCATTCGAATGTGCTCCAGCGCATGTTGGGGCAACGTCCATGCTTCCTTGTCTATGGGGCTTGGGATCCCAGAGTTTGGCATTATTCTGAGAGATGATGAGGCATTTGTCGAATCTCTATCTCGGATATTACGGTCATGTTGTATGTATGTAATTTAATGCTTAAATTGAATATTAAAATTTGTTTTAAGGCAAAATAAATGAAAGATTGAACAATTTTTGGGTACTTAGAATAAAGTTTTACTGTGAAGTTCATAAAATGAAGAAGAATGAAACTGAACTAGAACTCCTGAGTAAAAGTTGGTCTGCGCTGTTTACACATACATATATCTACATATGTATGTATGTGTTTGTGGCAGACGAATCAGTTTCGCGCAGTATGTTGCATTCCATCATATTATTATTAGATTCTAGCATATTGAAACAAAATAGAAATTTAAGCAGGAATAGTCAACGCACTAGTCTTGCTACAAAAATATTTTGAAATACTTTCCATTTGCGTGGACGACCCGCCCCACATGACTGTAGAGTCGTCCACAATTTTGTACAATTTGTTCAGCACGTCCAACGTATGTCTCTTTTTTCAGTGTTTTTTGATAAACACATAAATTAAAAATCTGCTTGTTTGGTTTGGCAGAGAATTTTTGCATTCATTGGAAAAACTATAATGAAATTTAATAAAAACTGGTTTTTCACCAAAAGTGTAGTCCTTTGCTGCAATAAAATAATTGCAGAAATATGTATGTATATCTTTTAATTAATTCTTTTTGTGTTTTTGGATACTTAAAATGAAACCAATAAATTTGTATCTCAAGTTCTCTGGAACAATCAATTTTTTTATGATTGAATATCCAAATTGAAAGCGAAAACAAAGAAAACAAATTGTGTTTTTTCTCACGTATTTATATTATCAGCAGAAAATAAAAATAAATAAGAACCAATTTAAGCGCAATAAAAACTACTTGTTTTTAATTAATTTGACTGCATTCGTATCTGGTGTTCGCTGTAAACAGAAAGTTGTTGGGCAAGATCATAGCGATGGCAAGTTGGATGATCACCAGCTTCAGACAACCTAAAAGTTTGAAGAAGATGGCGAACCTACAAGGAACGGTTGTCATAATATGTAATGACGAAGATAGCAGAAACTTAGTGGGGCAGCAAAATAAGGTTGATAGTGATTATATATGTACGAGTTCATAGTGACTTGTGTAGCTGGTTACAGTGATGACGTAGAAAGTTTCATTTGTTTGTGGGTCCATATGTATATAAATTTTATAAAACCACCGCAACCAGGACATGTATTTTCACACTTTTTTAGAATTGCAGTTTAATATAATTGTTGACTATAAAGAGAACTTCCTCATAAATAATTTTAAAGTTTGTACCCTATTTGCAGCCATTTAGTCGGAACCAATCTTAAAGATATTGGAACTTTAAATTAAAATTTTTGGGGCTGATCACTGAATGTTTGTAACTTTCTTAAGCCCTATAATTGAAGGTGAATTAAAACACTTTGCAAAATCCTTACAAACATTCAGTCTCTTATTCAGTTGTCTTTAAAAGGACGATGCGAATTAAAAGAAAAATGTTCTAATGGTGTTTTTTCAAAAACCACCAAAATTAGCGTAGTCTTCTTTTTACAGGTTCTATTTTACGTAGTAACTTTTATATATAGACACCTGGAAAACACCTAAATACTTTTTTGGCAGATACCATTTTTTTTAATTTTTGGTATTTTAATAATTGATTTTGTTTCCAAGTGATACAAATTTTTTAATGCAATTATATAGGGTTATACTTGAGCAGCATCGCAATTAATATTTGGAATAATTGTGTATATTTTACCCAAATGTTTTATTTGTGTAACAGGTTCTCATACAATAAAACATATATCAATAACCCAGGAGCTAAATTTATTGTTTTTTGTTTAAATGTTTAATGCCTTTTAATGTGCGATAATATTTTGCTAAGATCGCAAAGCTGTTGAATTTTTATTATATTTGTTTCTATATTTTTGAACTCTTGAACGGAACGAATTTTTATATTGTTTTAGCACAGAGAAGAATGTACCATTTTCGGAACCACTAAGTGATATCGCTGTAGATTCCAGGTGGAAGTGTACTCAGTATTATTAACTGAAACCGCTTTATTTTCTCAGACTTAGTGGATCAAATTAAATTTCATTATTTTGCTCAACGTTGTAGGCCAAAGTGATATAAATACAAACATATATGAAAAGTTTTTGACCTGATTTGGTAGAAAAAGTTAAATGATTCTGCACTAGCAGCGGAACGTGCCGGAAGTTGGCAGGGAAATGGAACAGAAAATGCATACATACATACATATTGTACACAAAATCTTTGTAAGAAACAAGCAAAATATTTATGCGTTATTTGAGTCAGTTCATGCAACACCAACAAACAAGAACTGAAGACATGATATTAAGGGCTGAATGTTTGTGTTGTAAACTGAAAAATAATCTGCACTTAAGTTTAGTTTTGCTGCAAAAGTTCTCCGAAAAAAACAAGAGCTCTGAAAATTTGTCTTCTTGTTGATTTCCGTTTAAAAGTTTTGACAGTTTTATGTGCAAATATGAATGTTTACCAGCGCATAAATAAATACTGGAATGTACTCGCATGTTACATAACCCGGCGGTACTTGTATGTGTTTTACACACAGAATTTGTATATTTGCCAAAAATAAAAAAACCCTAAGCGATTTATGAGTACTTACCTGTTCCAAAGTGAAGAACTTTTCTTTCCTAACGGAACTTAATGCTGCTGTGAACTTGAATGCATTCCTCACTCTTCCAAATGGTTTCTTGTTACAGCTAAATTGATCATCAATCATTGGGCCAGTACAAATTGCAAATTCCCTGTACATAAGTGGAAATGGAATTCCGCCAATTTAGGCCCTCCGCCGATAGCTGATTTTAGTACAATATATATTTAGGCGAAAGGAATTGCTTAAATGTCTGCAGCACTGCCTTCTTTTGAAAGTATTTTCTAGCATACGGATTAGACAAAAATGAGTTTTATCTTGTCTAGTTTTTGTAGACTTCGAAAAAATTTACTCATATAGCGGTTGGTAGCACCATTGCAAATATATATTCAGATTCAAATTGTATAACACTGATATCTTTTCTAAAAGCTCAATATCTTATCTAAAGGCTAATGTTGTGTAAAAGATGATAGATATTTAAAACTACATTAAACTAATAGCTCCTTGGTGAAAGGCAGCCACATGAAAAATGAGACTTAATTGGGTTGGCCCATGCTCTGGGCTATTGCAATTAAATGTAGGTTATTATAAACGTTTGAACATATAATTATATACCGAACTAGTTTAACCCGGTGTGCTCAGCCAGCGCCATCAAAAGGAAATAAGAAGTGTTTACATGCATATAGACAAAATTATTTTAGTGGACCTCTGCCATACGCTACCAGCCTTTGGATAATTGATCCACAGATCACGAAGTTATTTGATAATCAATTATGGGTAAGTGAGTAATTTGTAACATCCTCCCAGAAAATAAATTGATGGATTATTGAAATTTGGTGCAAAAAACTAAAAACTCTGCCCAAGAAGTAACTTAGTTTAAAAAAGTGGCAGTAAAAGTGGCTGTGGTTGAAAAAGAGTAGCCAGAGGCGCAGATAAATGTTGTGAAAATTTCAGGTCTTCTATATGGAACAAACAAACAAACGCACATTCCGTTTTATATATATTTTACATATACAAATTGTGCTATTTAGTTTGTAGGAAATTGAAATTAAGTAATTCAAACTTAAGCAACAGCGAAGACGAAAATCCGAGCAAGCGTCTTTCTCCTCTACACTGGGTAATGGCCATTGGACGGTACAAAAATAGAATAGCCTTCTTCTAAAGGCACACCCTGCAACATCGCTTGACTGCTGCCAAATTCAAATTAGTTGGAAATAAACTTTGATGGGCTCAGAACCGCGAAGTTACTCAGTATTTATGTGTTAAGATGAGCGGGAACCCCTGCATCAAGAGTTTCGGGAAGAAAAAAACTGTTTTAAATGGATTTGTGGCAACATGATTGGATGGGCAAAAGGTTTGGACTGCAATAAAAGGTTTGTTGGCACTTAACAAGAATGTTGTTAAATCATACGCAGCAGTTGCGCGACATACTTACATATATATTAAGTCGTTCATCTGCCATAAATGTATGTACGTGGGTTTAGGTAAGAAAACTTACTCATGTCAGCCTAAGCAATATATGTATATATGTACATACGTACATACATACAGAAATACATATTTATTTCAGACATTGACAGACAGGTTTTCCAGTATTCCGTTTTTTTTCCTCCAAAAAAAATGGTTGTTAAAATATGTATGTACTTATGTATGTATGTATGTGTGAATGTACAATATATTGAAGTTGGCAACAAACAACTACAAAAATAAAACAAACTAGAATTTTTCAAAAATATGCGCCGTACAAAAAGGTGGAAGAGTCAAATTTCTTGTTATAGCAGATTGAAACATATGAATTCTGCTTTTATGTGCAATAAAACACGTGTGCGCTGTAATGTATTAAATATACAGACATAAACATGTCGTCAGCTGCAATGCAGGCAAGTCAATGTAACTTACATTTTTGCTATTTAACTTGTAATATAAAAATATGTCGTGGGACTTGCACTTGCCAGCCATGAATCAATGAAAAAACATCGATTCTGAACATTGTGTTAGTAACATGGTTTTGCAGTTTTGCCAGCGATATGTTCGTTCACACACACAAAAAAAATAATCTGAAGATATCAATCTTCAAAGATATATATATATATATATATATATATATATAGATATAATTTTTTTATTATAATTTTAGCTGAACGAACATTTGACCGTGAATAAATAAAATTTAGTTTTTACTCGTACCTTCACACATTTTCTTTTTTCAGCACAGAATTCAATACAAAAGCAACAAAATCAAAGTTAAATTGTAAAAACCAATTCTAATCCACAAATATTTGAATGAAAATGTCAGAAAAATTAAAATTCTTACAGTACGACTAAGTTTTAAGTGGAAATATAATACTTTTGATGAAAAATTTACTTTTTAAAAACAAGATGCCCGTAAGAATGTGATTCACAGGGGGCGGGGAAAATAAAGTTGGAATGTAGATTTCGGTAACTGAAATACTCTGCTGAAATGAGTGAAGAAATATTCTACTAAAGCGGCGACAATAATAATATTTTATGTATATGAAGAACACAAAATAGACATTTCAAAGCCTCGACTTGAAGAATAAAATATACACATTAAAATCATAACATTGTTTTCCCCTAAAGAGTTTAAGACAAGCTAAAAAAAAAATTTGAGTAAAAATCGGAGAAATTATAATTTTTTGAACAGAAAAGCGGAAAAGAGTTATTCTTGAAGGCGTCCAAAATTTTCTACCTGTTCACAATAATATATTCGTATGTACAAGAACACTTAATTTGTTTTAGCTGAACACTTACGTTGTTGAAGCAGAACATTGATATTTCTTGGCTGGTATGAAGTCCTTGTCATTTGTGTGCCTGCCTTTTTTTGCTTACAGACTTACTTACGCACTTACATTGAACTGACAAAGCACAATTTCGAACTTCTCTGTAGGATCTGGTTCTAAAGCAAATTGTTCCTCAAAGCCTATTGGAGTGCACAAACAGCCTACATCACTACACTTTGATAGCTGCCAAGAAAAACGTATTTAATTTTTAACTCACGCTGATAATCATGAGAATCACCAACTTAAATTTTCTTTCAGTGCAGTTCATTCATACATCTTGTCAAGTGACTGGAGAGATGGACACAGAGAGCAAAATGATTATTTTCACGGTACGATTTTAGTCATCCGCTAATTTGATTTTTGGTTGCAGCTAAACTTTGACACCAGCTTGATGCGAATATCTTTTCTTAATTTTTCCTTTGAAACTGTTCACTGGCTTCTTATATATTAACCAATATCCGACTTCATCTGCTGCTGAGCCATTTTCGGTAACAAAGTGTCCGTTATTGAAGAATTTATAGATTTCTTTGACATTTATGACTAGTAAACGCTTCATCCTTGTGAACTCTTTGCTTTTAGCCATTTCACAGTTGAAGTTGAAGAATTGTGGCACTTGTGTTCCAAGCATAAATTTTTAAGGGTTTTTATGACAAATTTCCTTTTTGATGGTTTCCATAAAAACAAAATTGAACGGATTTAAAAAAAGAAAGAAAAGGAAATTGAAATATTTCTACTTGATTGTTTCGATTAACACAAAGGAAACGAGTGTGACTGAGCAAGAAGTGTTGGAAATTCTGCTCTGAATGATATTTAATAAGTCTGTACGTCGGTAAGAGTGAGTGCAGTTTTTTTTTTTTGAAATTGTGTCTTTAATGTTTTACATGCTCTTGGAACATAAAAGAATTGCTTAATCATATTAAACATGTTTGCAGCAGACGTGTAGCAAAAATGTGAAAAATGTCCTCCTTTTTCTTGCCAACAAACCATTTGAAGGTTGTGAGAGATAATATTTTCGATTCAAAATAAGTCGTGGTGAGAGAATAGTTTGTTTTAAATTTTTTCATTTCCAGCACTTGCTGAACCGAAGATTTAATAGTGGCTATAGTTTTTAAAATTCGAAAGACATGATGGTATGTTCGCTGCGGCTACCAATTGCCTACTTTCGCCAATAAATTTGAAAATGGCTTTCAGTGCTTCAAAAGTTACTGGTTTGTCGGCATTGGTATAGCCCGATTAAAAGTAATCCAGAGGCCTTTGATCGCGCAAACTTGGGGCCAGTGAATAGCATCACTTTGGGAAAGAAAGTTGCCACCAAAGTGATGTTGCAATAAATCGTTTGCTAAGCGCGCTGAAAGGCAAGTTGCGACATCTTTTGGAACCAAACGTCGTTGATGTTTAACTGACTGTAAACTGTACCAAGCCCTCCATTCTGATGTGATGTAATTGTGAATCGTTAACAGTTTGTCATACAAACCACAGTTATCGATAACAAGCATGCAGCCAAAAAGTAATCGTTCTTATAAAAAAATTATTATTATTGTCCTGCAATCACCATGGATACCTTTTTCTTATCCTCTTGTATCTCTTCTGAAACATGTTTGAATACTCAGGCTCCCTTTTGCATTTTATATGACGATACGCGCCGGCCAAAAGTTATTATTATGTCTAGTGCTATTTCAAAACTTTAATTTGGTTATTTAAGAGATCACAAAGCGATTAAGTGTTATATAAGAAAAATTTGTAACTTTTAACTTTTCGTGGTGCAAAAGTTAAATAGATTCATTTCTATTTCCTTATACATTTGTTAGTGTGCCAAAAAGAAGAGGATAAGCCGCAAAACTTTACTAAAATGTTGCTGGTCTTTTAAAATAAGAGTAATTGTTTTTTAAAAGTAGAAATGGATTTATTTTTCATTAAGCCATAAAATGTGGCTAAAGCCACTAATTTTAGGGAAATGTTTAATTTTGAAATAAATCAACAGTTTCAAAAGAGAAATATTATTTGACCATAAACTAAAAACCGGCCTTTCTGAGGTGGCGTTCAATAAACGCAGGATCTTCATATCTATTAGTAGAGTTAATGCTGGTTTATTTATGTGTGTGTGTGTGATTGATTTGAAAGTTTGTGTTAAATTTCATAAGATCAATGAAGATTTTATTTGCTTCAATTAAGCTGACGATTAATTTTGCTTATTATGAGATAGATTGCAAAAAAAAATATTAATAATAATGATGATGCCCTGACGACTTTTGTGTCCTTTTAGTCTTCCTCAAACTTCGCCACTTCTGCTCTCTTCTTCTTTTTCATGAAATTAAAACTTTCTTTCTTTCTTTCTTTGGTTGAAGTCATAATTGATGTTTTATTTTTACTTGCTCCTTCTAAATCAATTTGTAAAATAAAAAATTGTTTTCATTGAGAAAATCGAAAAAAAACTGTCTATTCATATTTTAACACTTTTTTTTTGCAAATTTTTTAAACCTGAAGAACAGTAAAGAAATAAAATTTAAAAAATAAAATCCAATGCAGGTAAACAAAACGCTACTGCGAATTTTACTATTTCGAGAAGATCTGCGCTTTTGGTCACATTTTCAAGTGGTTGTCCAACAGTTACAAGACTAATTATACAATATTAGATACATCGAATATAATTTCTACAAGTCTATAATTCATAGAGTTTTGTATGTTCGTCGGCTTGAAAAATACTAAAAAAAACCAAAATTTGCTTCTGAAAACCATAAAAAATTAAATTCTATTTGTGTTAAAATTTAGTCACTTTTCACGCTCAGTTCGAAGCAGAGTCTTTGAATTTTATCCCAACTACATACATTGAGATGTCCAAAATATAATTTCCGCTTTTACTAAAATTTTACTAAAATATAATAATAAACTATTTTGTTATACTATTACCGTAAATATTCTCCCAATCGAG
This sequence comes from Epicampocera succincta, assembly GCA_932526305.1. Lineage (NCBI taxonomy): Eukaryota > Metazoa > Arthropoda > Insecta > Diptera > Tachinidae > Epicampocera > Epicampocera succincta. The sequence goes on along the minus strand of OW052037.1, from coordinate 43,559,032 downwards.
GATAAAGTCGGGACCAAAAGGCGAAACATATTTGATTGTTTTTTTATGTACCTTAAGGCTTTACAGCCGGTTGAAATACAATAATATCGGGTAGTGTTTGTATAAGTTCTGAGAGCTCCCGGTAATCAAATTTGGCACCCGGAAGCTTTCCGCTTGTTTCGATAGGCTGGTGAAAATTTCAAAACTTTTAAAGCTGAGGTTCTCCCCTCTATGGTTTCTACGCCATCATTTTATTTATAATCGAGTTGTAAGTTTGAAATATCTCGGTTTATTACCATCTATTTTACCAATTGGCAAGACCGTGCGTCAAATATTTTCTTATTATTCAACAAAACAAGACCTCAAGCTGAACGAAAAATAAATCATTGTCACTGTAAGAGTGTACTTGTAATTATAAATACGTATAAGATTGTCGGCGAATATAGCACAATCTGTGCCGACTTGTATCACACAATATCGCCAAATATTGCACAACATAAAAATATTACTGGAACACAATGGGCAGCTGCAGCGTGAGGCGAGAAGTATTAAACGATCTGTTAAAAGTAAAACATATTGTTTCAAATGTATGGCAACACAATGTGAATAAAGTTCGAATACTTTAATTTTTAGCAGCGCGCCACGATAACAGCGCTTTTTTAACATATTATGTTATTTGACATAGTAAGAAAAATAATGACATGTCACAAACCATAACTTTTTCACTCTGTAAGCATTTTTGCAGTGCGGTCAATTGTTTTAATATGTTTTTACCGAAAATTTTTATTTTGACACAAGCAATAATAAGTTTTAATTCAATTTGGTTATTAAGTTAACAGTGACTGTTAACAGTTTGTGTTGCCATACTATGTTATGCCAGAGATGCCATTAATGTTTGTCATTCACACAAATTTAGTACATATGTAAATAAAATTTTGATTGAGTACAATGGAAACTACGAAATACGTATCCGCTTGAGCGCAAACTTCAGTTTTGGCCTCAGCTTTACGTTGTGCTCCAGCCTTAAGCACAAAACATGCCTTATTTCTGATTTGAAATCGGTAAATGTTCGATCCTTTATTACTTTCTTGCTAAAGCAACGATTTTGCTTTAAAAACAGACCCACTGATTTCTTACAAATATAAATCGAATAAATCAATTAAGCCCAAACAATTAAAAAAAGATTGAAAATTAAACAAAAGTAAAAGGGGAAATGGGTAATTTTCCCAGAATATTCTCTTTTAAATTTACAAATAATTTAACTCAAATGAAAACCGAAAATGTTAATAATGATGGCAAATAAAATTTCAACAAAAGTACAAATAATGTTTCTTACAATAAGACATTTATGGCTCGGAAAACATTAAATATTTTCCATTTTATGTGCAATTTACGGAAAAAATTCTTTTATTCATTCTCTCATACGATAATACCGGACGAGGTATAAATTGTCAAAGTTAAAGACTAAAAAAATAAATGAAAATTATTTAAGTGCAACAACGCACGCTTTTATTATTCTGAAACTTGTCACACATTTTACTTTTAATTACTAATAACAATGCAAAAGGGTATATTAAATACATATGTATGTTTTTTTTTTTTTTGTAAATTACTATTATCCTCAGAGGAATACTACAAATCTTGTGAGTCATCGCCGTAGGCTAGCGATGTGACTGGGGGAAATTGTCTATAAAACAGTAAGAAGGTCTACAGCTGTTTTTCGACTTTTGTGTATTAAAAATGATGTTGGCCACATCGCTATGAAATAATTACTTGACAGCGGCATGTAAAACTTAATTACTAATTCCAAGACTTTGTCCGAATGTGCTGATGACTTGTGTTCTATAGGAGAATGCATTTAATAACACTTTGACAAAATTCAATAACTTGAACACATTCAGAAGAAGGACTGGCTGCTTTTTAAATATAGATGGATATCAAAAGGCCACAGCATCGGTTAGCCCAATTAATTACTTTTCTAAGCATCAGAAAAGTATTATATTTAAAACTGAGAGAGTTTTAAAAATTAGCGGTAAAGAGTTTCACAAAAAGAGAATAATCAGAAAATTAGAGAAATTCCTTCTAACCAAGATTCCAAACAAGGGCAGCAAAGAACCACTATGAAAAGCTGACAAAACACTTAATACTTAAAATACATTATTTAAGAGACCCAAAGTCAAAATAGATAAACTTTACAAAATTCGCTATAAAGGCAAGGAAAACTATCACAAAAAAGTATCAAAACAAGAACTTCTGGGCAGAAATGTGATCACAAACTCAGTAGCAAAATCATCCCATTGTGCGAATTTATGTGGGTCGTCGAATTCTGATAAAGTTAAAGTTTCAAACATTGACAACAATTACAGGCGCTGTTCTTTGCTAGAGATACTACAAATAATAAACGTTCCAGCCAGTGATGCCAGAATGAAGATTTTATCTTTGTTTTGACAATATTTCATTCAGAATAAGATTTTTTGCCCGCTCGTCTATACGTGATAAAATTTTTGTCAATCTGTATATGAGAAATACTTCTCTTGAAATTATTATCTACCAAAAAAGTTTTATCCCCAGCACGAATTTTTTGCGAATTCTGTTAATGGAAATGAGGTTCAAAACGGAGGCGACAAATACTATTTTATTTATTTTTGGTTAAATAATATAAATTTTTTAGGAAACTTAAATGCAAGATCTTTCAGAATTTCTGGACAATTATTGCCGGAATTGAGTTTTGGCAAATACGAAAATCATGTCACAACGAGGCGTCACCCAATAATAAATTGTGCAATAATTTCTCAATACTATGGCTGCCGATAAAGGATTTTAGTTTAAACAAAAACAAAACTACACAAGAGAAATGGTTTATATTTTCTTAAAAAAAAAAACTCAACAAATTCCTTAATTTTGGGAGTTTCGATTTCTTGAATAAAAAAAAATTTGTTGATTTCCAGAAACCATAATGGTATTAATCACAGTTGTAAGGAATTAGACATGAACTCAAGCTGCAAGAAAATAAATTCCGTATTTGCACATTTACCAAAGCAGTTAAGAGTTTTATGGCTTTCGGTATTCGGCCCCAAACAGCAGTCAAATTGGTAAAAGAAACATTGAAAGTTCAAAGGAATATTACTTTTCTAGGTCGCCAAAAATTATTCTCGTCGAGAGGAAAATGGACCAAAATTGTGTGAATAAAGACTGGGTGGATCACACGTTTAGTACCAGAGAAATTTAGCACCCGCAAAGAACCACCACCGATCACGTGTCACCGCCGCCATTACAGCTGCAGTAACAATTTCACAAAAGAAATCCGGCACAAGTGCATCAACAAAGGCGCTGAAGAACAGCAACTTAATATCCATTAAAATGTATAGTGCCACAATGACAGCAGCTTTGAACCAGGAAGCTTTTCTTTTCTTAAATAAAAATGAAATGGTTTAAAATAAATATTAATACAACATGTCCGTTTGCCGTTACAGGACGAACAATAACATCTTTTGTTGCGACAAAAGCAGCAAAAATTTGTTTGCATGGCTCAGTGCAATTAAATCTGATCGTTTTATATCCGTGCAGTCGTATGTGCATTTTTTCAGAAGGATGCACGCGTACGGCTGCTGTTCTTCTGCGCTGGCATGCCTGTTACATTAGTTTTCAATTTAACAAACATTTAACAGAGTAAGAAAAACTGTTCGCTGCCAAAGTGGCGCAAAAAAGTATATTTTTTATATGGTTGCACACACTCGAAGTCATGCTTGCAACTGAAAAATATTAAATTAACCATCAGTTGTTAATAATAGCGAAAAAACGTGATATTTCATCTCAGTGTTGCAAGAGAGGAAGAACGTGGTAAAATATTTCTTTATTACTGCAGATTTCGTAAGATTATTTCATATTCCAATAGCAGGCGAACACGAAGTTGCTCTTGAGTTTGAAGTAGAAAGATTACTTTTGTGTAGTTTAAAATTTGCTTGTCTTCTCATCAAACTCAGCCCATTCATTTCTGGTTGCATGGGTACCTAAATAAGCAGAATTATCGCTTTTCGAGTGAGGAGAATCCGCCATTACATCCACAGAGAATTATTGTTTGGCGCGCTTTATGGGCTGGCGGAGTCATTGACCCATATGTATTCAAAAACGATGATGGTCAGAATGTTACTGTCACTGGTGATCGGTATAGGAACATGAATCTCAATTACGTGGGATTAATTTGGTGATATGTGGTTGCAACAGGACGGAGCGCTACAACTGATTTACTCAGAGAAACTTTTAATAAAAAATTATTTCACGTAATGGCCCAATTAATTGGTCACCAAGATCTTGTAATTATTTTCTTTGGGGCTACGTTAAGTTTAAGTCGCTTGTCTACGTCGATAAACCACAAACAATTAAACACCTGAAATCAAGACTTGAAGAGTTATCGGCACAATACGGCCGTAAATGCTGCGAAAAGTTATTGAAAATTGGTGTTCCAGATTGCGTGGCCACATGGCAGAAATCATATTTAAACGTTACTTTCATAAAATTTATTTTCTTTTAAACTGGTATCAGTCTATAAAAAACAGCCTTTATATAGTCCATATTTCAGTAAATAGTGAGTAGTACCTAAAATACTCGTACTGTCATCTTAAAAACTCAACTTTTTCTGCGCTGTCATAGAAAAGGGACTGGGATATTTGGGTTTGCTGGTAGTCTCGAGTCTAGAGTCTAGCTGCTAGATTATTATTTTAGTCGCTCTTATTGGCTACACTGACTTTTAACTGTATATCTTTCTAAAGCCCAACAAGTCATTTTCTGGAACTGCAAAAAAAATATATATTGGTTTAAAGGTCACTTTTCTCACGGGTTTTCCAATGCTATTTTTCAACAAAACTATTAATGTACCGCTGTAAAAACATTAACGTCTGGTCACCTTGCGCCTACAGGACTGATAGCTTGCCAATCCTTAGGACGCGCTATTGTGCACTTGAAAAGAGATCAGGCAGTAATCCTGAGAAAGTGAATTCTCTGACATTTTGTTGCGTTTATTTTTAGTCCATCTTCATCTTTCACAAAACTCACAGAATAATAAACGGAGAAACAACAACAACAAACAATATGCAGTACACACTACAATTTCCCTAAGCATATTGTAATTTTGTACGAGGAAGAGATAAAAGATGCACTTCTTGCACCAATCAGCACATCGTTTTTTTCTTCATAATGTTCGTTAGTCTTCACTGCACGTTCTTTAAAACCTACTTACGGTTTCTTTCCGCCTCCAATTACACATGGCAAATGGTTTCCTTTAAACTTTAAGTAAATCTTTTCTATATCCATTCATTCAGAACCAATTTCTACTCTTTTGCTGTCAGCTGCATATTAATGTTATTGTTGTCACTCTTAGCCCGACTTTATAAACCGGCTCAGTAGTCCGTTCACTCGTTTGCTTATAAACATCATAATAAATATGTCCACACGCACGCACTTGTTTCTTTAATTCCACCGTTCGTTTATTACGGCCAGTTATTTACGCTGCCAGAACTTAAAAAACAGGCCAACAAATGAATATAATACGTTTCATTTATTTACTTAAAATCAGCACTGCAAATGGGCATATGGCTGGTTCGTTTTCCGCAAGAGTGTCACATTTCCAAGAAAACACTATATAATTTAAAATTTTTGTTAAAACTTAAAAAAAATACATGTTTTCTTTTCCGCTGAGTAGAATATGTTTAAAACCAAAACTAGGAATTTTTTTATTTGTGCCAGTGTTGCAAGGAAGGCACAATGTTTGATTCGAAGGCAACAGTTTTGGGAAATGTGCTGAGTATTACTGTGAATTACCAGCAGATGGTGGATTTCCAGACGAGATGAATACTTCATTGGGCAGACAAAGAAATTCATAAAGGAACATGTTTTCTATTCAATTAAATTTATTGGCAAAAATCACGGCTTGATTGGTTGGAGTTTAAGGGCTTAAATTAGACAAAAATACATCGTAAACGGCCAAAAAAAGGCATTCATTACAGTTAAAGTAAAATTTAATTGTACAGCGGCCAGTGGACTTTTACACACTTCAATGGTTGCCTCAGATATAACATTATAGCTTCAGTAAATGCAACACTGCAAACTAAAATGAAGCTGTAATTGCAACTCAGCATTAGATGCATTTTAAACTTATAAATGAAAGACATACGACATATTTGCATTGTATCTTACGACACTCATTAAAATGGGCTGTATTTGCAAATATCAAGCACAATTCTTAACTATTATTTTGATTGTGAGCCGTGAACCGGCCGTCAAATGAGTTCCAATTGTAAACTTTTAAAACGCCGACACTCGTATACTTTTCTTTGGTCTCCTCTACTAGTATCGATTGGCGGAACTGTTATGAATTTTTTATTTTTGTGTTGTTTAAGGTCTGTTTACATGATAAGAAAAAGTATTACGAACTTGTAGAATCAAATTATTATGAAATTCTCTACGTATTTAAGAAAGAGAACAGAAGTCTGTTTTTCATGATCACACGGATGATAAAGTCAAAGCAAAAATATTGGTTTGTACGAATTAAATAGCTGATGGTTCAGTTCTACAATATTAACAAACTGACATGAACATTTTTTTCGTAATTATTGCGAGAAACTTCATAACATTCTGTCGGCGCTGCCGACGTTTACTGTAAGACCCGCCTCTGGTGTGATGAGAATAATGGTTTCATTTTCACATCTTTTACGAAATTTTGAATGGAGATTACGATTTGACAATATTTCTTTTCTGAAATTGATTAAGTCATTATTTTAAGTATTATTTTAATGTTATAAACTAGAATGAACGAGTTCACTGAGGATAATAATATAATACTAGATGAACAGTTTGGTTTCATAAAACAGCATTCGACAGTACACCAAGTAGAACGAGTCGTAAAACTTATATCAAGTAATAAAAACCAGCGTAGAAGTACAGGAATTGTTTTTCTGGATATAGGAAAAACTATATATATTCTATATGGCATGATGGGCTAATATATAAACCAAGTCTACTTGCAATAGATCATACAAAGTTTTTTGAACGAAAGAACATTCGTTGTAAATGTAGAGAATGAACTTTCTTTCCCGCGGCTCATTCCTGCAGGACTACCACAAGGATCGGTTTTATCGCCTACAATATACTCAATTTTCATCTCGGATTTCAAAACATTAAGAGAACAGTCAGCTGCATTATACGCAGATGATACGGCAATAATAACAACGGGGAAAGTCTCCAATGCTATTATCAATATTCTCCAAACGTGCGAAAAAGCTGTCCGATGTGGAAGAGCTCTGTATCCTTTACTAAACCGAAGGTCAACTCTAAATAAGAAAAACAAGATATTGCTCTACAGAATGCGTATACGGCCAATTATGACATATGGATGTCCAGTGTGGTCAAAAAGATGTGCCAAAACATATTTGAAAAAGCTCCAGGTCATACAAAACAAGAATCTGAAGATTATATTCAACCTACCGAGACGACACTCAACAAATAGATTAAATAAAATACACCAACAGGAAATGTTTATAACACTGATCAATAATATCACACACAGATTTGAAAACCGCAACAGGATTTCAAATTCTGCATCGATATGAAATTTGAAATATTATTTTCTTCTCCAACTTTATATAAATTTGACAGAAGACTTAATGTAAACATTTCTCTTAATTCCTATTAGGTTTTTTATCTATCTTTTTCCCTATAATGTAAATAAAATCTTTTAAATGTCTAAAGTTAATTCTAAATCATTTATATTTGTTGTAATACTAATATAGTAATAATTCAAAATGGGTGTATAAGAAATTTGTATATATTTTTACCTGTGATGATGATAAATTAAAATAAATAAAAGAAAAAGTTTTTTTTAAGTTCTTTGGAAAAACATACAACCATGTGATTTGAAAAAACCTTAAGTTACAAAAATTGGAAAATTGAATATTTCGTTTCTGGTAAATTTTACACACCTGCATTTGCACGTTCTTGTCAGCAAATTTTTAAGAGACCTTGAATTAACTTGCGGCCTCTTCGGTTCATGTCTCTGAAAGTAATACTAAAAGCTGTGTATTTTTATTCAAACATTTATTAATGAAATCATTCAAAAGTATTAAAGTTTTGTTCTTCTTCTCAAAAATTATTTTCTATGAAATCAAAATGCGGAAATATTTAAAGAAAACGAAAAGTTTCTAAAATATAGTGAAAGAAATGTCTAATGAGAAATACCAGGTTTTTGATCTTAACAGATCTTCAATAAGTTTGAACGAAGTTGGCAGTTGTTCGCAACTGGTTCGCAAACGGGCTTTGTTGCAAAGAAAATGTATCATTTCTGCCATGTGGCCGCCACGGCTGGTGCGTAGCAGGCGCAATCTGGAACACCAGGCCGTATTTCGCCGATAACTCTTCGAATGTTGATTTCCAGGTGTTCAATTGTTTGTGGTTTATCGCCGTAGACAAGTGACTTAAACTTAATGTAACCCAAATAAAATAATTACAAGATCTTGGCAACCAATTAATTGGGCCAATACGTGAAATAATTTTTTATTAAAAGTTTCTTTGAATAAATCAGTTGTAGCGCTCCGTCCTGTTGCAACCACATATCAGCAAGATTATTGCCACGTAATTCGGGAACGAAAAGATTTCGAATCATGTTCCTATACCGTTCACCAGTGGCAGTAACATTCTGACCATCATCGTTTTTGAAGCCCATAAAGCGCACCAAACAGTAATTTTCTGTGGATGCGAGGGTGTTTCGACAAAAGCTTGTGGATTCTCCTCACTCCAAATGCGACATTCAACTAGAAATGGTGTTCATCGGAAAATAAAATTTTGAATGGAGATGAGTTTGACGAATAGAGCAATAATTTTGATTAAAAATTTCAAACAACTTGCACGCGTTGCACTGGTGTAAGTGAAATTTCAAAACAAACTAAACAAAAAACAACGATCAGCTGTTAAATGGGTGCTCAAATAAAGCAGTGTTACCACCTGCAAGTTGTGGCACTCCAAAAAGAACACGCTTTATTTATATATACAAAGAAGATTTCAAAATATTGTTTATTTAGAAAAATAATTAGAAAATTAGGATATGAACTGAACTTTATGTATATATTTTGTTTTGATAATCACAAAAATATTTATAATTTAATAAAACAAGTATTTTGTTAGAAGCGTGTTTTTACTTCCTGCCGATTTGTTGATGACTTGCAACTATTTTGACGCCAGTCCCAATTTATCTGGGACGGCAGTATATACGAAATATTTTATTATTTCAACTACTCAATGCTATCCGCTGATATAAGAAGTCAGTTCAAAATGTAAGGCAGCTTAATTTTTCTAAACAAATATTTACTTATTCATTGATTTCTTTTCTTCTTCCTTCAAAGTACAACCCTGGTGTGTACTTTTCAAAACTCGCACCGAACTGTTTCTGATCTTGGATCTTGAGTTTTTCGATTGGGACGATTGGACTGTGGTTTCCACCTCATAACCATATGCTCACGATTTGTAACCACTTATGCCACTTGTAGGCAAACCTGAATTGCCGTTGTCCTCATTCAGCATCTCCGGAGCCATGCTAATTCGCATCATTTTTCTCCTAGACCGCCATATTTTAAAATTCAGCCCATTTTTTGAAAAGGCCTCGTATATGCGTGTATGTATGAAGTTCAGGATAGTTAAATACGTCGGCTGATGAACCAGCTACGGTGTGTGGGGATTCATCTTCAACTCCTTCACCTGAATTCTCTGTAAAGGTCGCCTATTGGAGCCCAATTTAACGGCGTCCTTTAGGAAATCCTCAGTGCTATTCTCTGCCGAATAATTCTGAAGAGCTTTCGATATTTCTTTGCTGTTTCTATTTGCTTCTGTGCTGTTTTCAACCCATGTTTTCGGTGAATTTAAAGTGCCATTTTATTTGCACCATTATGCAGTCTGTCAAGAAGTTTTTGATGTGACTCTAAACACTATAGAGTCTGACAGTCAAATCTCCATCTTAGCCAGCGAAATATCCAATCAAAAAAGTCACAGCTGACACACTGAAAACTATTGCCATTTGCCAAAGTTGTGTTGGTGAAATTATTGGAATTCTTGGAATCTTTGTGGATAGTGTCAGTTTTGTCACTTAAAATTGCTGTAAGTTTTTGAATTCTGTGATTAAATTTTTCATCTCTAAAGCGAAACATAAAATTTAATCCTTTTTCTTTGCTTTTGCATTCAACATCGTTTTTTATAACATATTTCATTATAAATCGCACGTCAACGACGTTGACGTCAACCACGTTTTTTTTATAATTTTGTGGCTGTTCATTTTGCCCATTTAGGAATAATGTTTTATAAGCCAAAAATTAAAACAAAAAGGATAATTATGGCAACGGTTATGACCGAATGTGTGCGCGTTATTTATTTATTTAAAAAAATTTTTATAATTAAAGTTGTAACAAACCATAGAGTAAAAGGACTAGCAACTTAGGCCCTCGACTTGAGTCAGCGTTATACGAGTATTTCAGATGTTTGTTGGAAAATTGGTAAATAAAATTTAACATTTCTTAATTCATCACATCCGTTTTATAATTGTGCTATGAAAACTGCGAAACAAAATTTCCGAAGAGAATGTTTTTTGTGTTAAAACTTTATAGGCCAATAGATTTAATATAAAAAACAATAGACTTTAACCAAGGATCTTCGAGGGGCAATTTTAAGAGTAAATAAATACACGCCTATAATTTACTTTTACAAATCTTAGCAGCGTAAGAATAAAATTCTTTAAGGGTTCTACAGCGAAGTTTATACCTGACTGAAATGGTATAATTTTGTGAAGAAGAACTGTACAAAAAGGATATTAAAGCTGGACGACTTCTGCGGAACTGTTTTTTATAACGGGGATCAACATGTATCTGGTATGCCTTCATACGGGGATCCTGGTGTTGGACATTGGCTGAGGTAGCCTACCTTGGTGGAAACACCTGGCTTTGACTAAAGTCAAGTAATGTGCAAAGTATTTTGCTGGATTATGATGACATCGCCATTAATTGGCAAGTCCGAAAAGTTAAATTTTACTTAATGTCAAGATTCTCATTAAAATTTAAGTGATGCTGCTTTTAAGTTTGTGCTAATTGTATTCACATACATAAATCAAATTATTGAAATATTGTTACGACAACATTTTCAAAATGTATCATCATTTTAGGGATACACAGTTTTAATCATCATTAATTTATTGTTGTATACAATTTCATAATCCTTTTAGGGCCGAATATAAGTTTTAAGACATGTTTGGACGCAGCAATAACATTTATGAAAGTTGTTTGGGAACAACAATAGTCACGCATCACGCACAACAACAAAACAGTCTGTTGTGCTCAAACGTGTGTTTAAATAGTTCACGAGCAGCAATTGTATGTTTACGGAATGAACATATTATTGTTAATAATAATGTTTTTCCTTTAATTGGATAAAAGATATTAATTATTCATTTAATAGACTTGAATCTTCGCGATTCCAAAGGATTCTGTGTTCAGCGGTTACTACTAATATCCAAACGGTTGGTACTTCTGTGAATATCGTCAGTTGAAATGTAAAACCACGTAACTAACATTAAAAATAAAAAATTATGGAACTTGTACTTTTTGTCATTTATATGTTCGATTTTAGGTCACAAAATCACTAATTTTTATTATATGAGAGATAAAATGGGAGAGAACATGATGCCGATATGTTTCACAATCAATTAAAAATTTTATTTGGAACTGGGTATTGCATTTAAACTAACGATACCCTTATAAATGGTGAGCTTGACCTCCTCTTACCGCTTTAAATTCAGTTCTGACACCTGGACACAGATTTTTGAATAAACAAAAATTTATGGAATGCAAATCAAGTTGATGATGAAATAAATGAATTATATATTCTTGTTCAAGAAAACTATTAAACTTTATTGAGTATCCAGAAAAGAAACAAACACATACACAAGTGCTATTAAACGAACGCACAAACATTTTTTCATCCTCTTCAAAGGCTTTAAACTAACAAGAACAGAATATAATCAACAACAATAATATTTTCCTATATTAATTAAAATCCCTTGAGAAACAAGTGCCCAGTTTTGTTGTCGACTAGTTGGGTGGTTTTTGACGAACTTTTGATTATATTGTACGAAAAACTTTGTCAATAACGAAAAGTTGACATTTTGTGTCGGTGGCACAATCGATATTTACTTCAGAAATGTGCCAACAGTGTCGGCTGGAATAATTTAAATGTGAGTTTGTAATTCCAATTTTTACACACACCTCTACCGGGGAGCAGGTTTTGCACTGGAGGTAGAGAGGAGAAAGGGTTTCCTGGGTTGAAACGACGAAAGTTAATTGGTAGCACGGGTCCTAGTGTTAGTCATTGCTTGAGCTGTGGGCTGACGTATTCTTCCTACGTTTGGAACCTAAAGGCGCAGGAAAGGGCGTTAGTAAATGTTGGTAATAGTGGTTTACTTTCGGTGATCCAAATATCCCCAAGGTACGATGGTCTTGCAACAGTTTGCTGGTTGTTAAGGAAGTGAATGGTGTGGAATTTTCAATGCGTCGTTGGTGGGTGGTAGACAAATTCAACCGTAGATATGTTCGACCCTGCGATTAGTCGATAATGACAGCGACCAGCTTAAATCAAGGCTGGATACTTTATCCAACCAAAGTGGAAAAGAATATACATATATTAAGCACAGTATTTACACATGGAAATTTTAGTGCTGAAAATCACTTAAGAAAACCAAAAGGTGTTTGAATGGCAACAAGTAAAAGCGCGCACTGAAATAGTTCATTTATAATTTATTTATTTTATCATATTTAATTTACCCTCTAGAGCGTAAAGTTACACAAACTGTCACTTGTACGTTAGAGGCGCGTCGTATCTGCACGAAACCTAAGACCCTTAAAATATGTTATTAAACATTTCAGCTCTTCAAAGTTGGAAAAAATTAACAGAAAATAGATTAAAACAAGGAAAATAGAAATACTTGCAACAAGTAGCCAGAAAAAGTAATAAAATCCCTGGGAATTTATGTTTTTTGTTGGAAATGCTGCTTACGGCGAAAGCGAGGAAAAACGTAAAAAACAACCTGAGACTGGGACGATAAACAAGTAAATAGAAACATAAACAAAAGCTAAAGGAAAAGTAACATAAAATTAAAGCCAAACCACTTGGCTACTCCCTCTCCTAATGGCGTAATTTAAAGAATCACTATTGCGAGGAAGCGCACGACTAACGAGACCGGACGGTTGACGTTAGAAAAAAGAAATAAAAAACTCGAAAAAGATTAGTTTTTTAAAAAGGTTATTGAGTTCTTTTGGACTTTCTTAAAAACTAATTACAATATTATAAATTGATTCTTAAAAATTCAGCTGACGTCTGTTGAAAATTTTATTCATAAATTTTGTGTTTGTGTGTCGAAAATACATATATTGTGAAATAGGAAGTAACAATTAAGCATTTATGCTGACTACGGGATTGCGAAATATTATTATTGTGAAAAGAAAAGAATGCAGTTTACTGAACTTCTATTAAATTGGGTTATCAATTGGGTTATTGTTGAACTGATAAAATGTTGTTATTGTTGCCAATTAATAGGAAGTGAATGTATTGAACTATTGGAATGGGAAGTTGACGTAACTCACGCGTTACGTCTGTCCTCACATCTAAAATTAGTTGAAAGGTACTCGTACATAAAAATTGTGTTCCTGTACTCGTATATAATAGAAATGGGGATGAGATTGAATTGGAGTTAATTTGATCGGGTTTTCTGTGCTTAATATAAAATACTTACTGCATTATTATTTCCATTCGAGTGGCTCTTTAAGACGATAATAATAAATGTTTCAACTGAAATGTTTAAGGCATATCCCAAGTGGTCACGGCTCACTACTCACTGTTGGAAGCCCTGCTCTTAACCGCTTCAATTTTTGTATGCGAATAGTTTCAATGACGTGATAAGTTTCTTCTGTCTGGATTAATATAGCAGGCGCATCACTTGCGTTATGAAAGAAATGCTGATTATGTTTATGGGAGGCTGCCCCATCGAAAAGTGAGGCCCTATCCAAAATTTCAGAACAATAACATAAAACTTGAGGGCGTTTTTTTCCTTTTTCAATTTTACGGCACTTTTTTTTTCTTGTTGATAGTCGCCCATTTTTAATGTAAAAAAGGAGAATCATAGTCAGTTACTACTACAATTTGTTTCCTTCTTTTAGTTATAAGTTTTACTTTTTAAAGATAAACTTTATACTATAAAAGTTTTGTAGACGAACTACGAAGTACTTCTGATTCGAATTTCATAGCGCCAGAAAATACCCTATAAATATATAGATGAAGGTAGAATTGTGCTTTCGTGGCAGGGCACTCGACATCCTTCTAATCGTATTATACATGTAAACTGTTTTTTGGAATACAAAACAAACACTATCTTTACTTGAACTTGCTCTCTGGACTTTTGTATATTCTTCTTTTCATATCATTGATGTCAATTACTTCGCAGGTTATTGAGTTCGTGAGTCATGATTTATTTCTTTAGAAACAACAAGGCAAGACGAGACAAGTAACTTTAAGATATTGTGCGGGATCGAGGGGCCCAGTGAGCTGTTTCGCGGTCGTGTTCCCAAATAAATCAAGTTTTTATAGCATGAATTTTAAAGTTAATAATTTGTTACTGTTATTTGATGAAAAAAGCGTTTCGCCTAGTGCTAAATTTATTTAAAAATTTACATACTCGTATGAAAACAAATCACATTTATGTATATCTGTTTGCCCCAATGTTGTTTCGTTTGCTGGTTAAGGAATTTTCCTTTTTAAATTTAACAAACGCGTACAACGTACATACGTATGTATGTATATCCCAGCGACCGATAAGCGGTATCAACATAAATAAAACAGTATCTCTACATTCATATTTGCTGCTGTTCAAATATGCACATTTTTTTATTTTTCTGCAAACAGGGGAGAATGTCTGTTTTATTTTGCAAGCGAAAAAGCGAAAAAGCAAAAAACACACACAACCCTGTGTGCTCATACCGCCTTCTGTGTTTATCGTTTGCCGGCGAAATATTTCGACTGAAGCTCCCCGTTTCAAGGGGGTTGAAAAAAGAATTTCCTTTGAAAATTTTGGTGTGGTTTGTTGCAAGATATGAGTGAGTGCATGTTAGAAAAAGATAAAAAATTCCACCAGCAACAACAACACTCATACGTGAACAAAAAATATTTGACATGGCATCTTCTTTAAATAGAAAGAAAAAAATAGCACAGAATTTCTGCAACATCGTCATTGGCAATCTAATGAGTGATCCGAGTATCAATGTCAACACATAAATAATTGTGAAATATCTACTCATGTGGTTGTCAGGAACGCACAAGCGTGTATCAGCACTTTGGAAAACTCTTGTGGAATATTAAAAGCGAAAGTTATATAATTAACTAATATCATTTTATTGCATTAGGAGGAACTTCAGTAGAAAATACTAATATTTTTCAATCGATAAAACTAAAGTGACTGTGAGAAAGTGTGTCACAAGGTTTTGGGCCATCCTAATAAATGAGTTAAATTTTATACCTTTAAATTGTCTGCTCACTGAAACATGTTCGCATCTATCGTACCACCAGCACCACTGTGTGTGTGTTCGTTTGTTGCAAGTAAACTATTTGTGCTTTTAGTCAAGTATTTATGTGTGTGTGTGTGTGTGTGTTGTTGATGTTGTTGTGATATCTTTTTAATTTTTTAAGGTTAGCAAAATCGGGGTGGTTACTTTTGACACTGTTATTTTTCGTCACTTAATGCAGTGGCATTTTGCATTTAAGATTTCTTGACGTGTGCGGCAACCAAACTGGGTCAAAAATTTCTAATAATAAAAATGTACTGATACACAAAATTTACAATCAATCAATTTTGTACAACACTATAAAGCTGGTGGAAGGAGATTTCTCGAATCATGCAACAAAAAGTCTGGCAATAAATTTTAATTCAAAATGCAAAATGAAGTATCAGTTGCATCAGATTTCAACGGGAGCGCCAGTACCTTGCGACAATCACTACATGCAAATGTTTGACAAGGCCAGTTTCCACGAAAAGGGCAGCTAATACGAAAAAACAACGTCTTGACTATTTGTGAAAATAAATATTTATGAAAATAAAACATTTGTTTCTGGAATAACGTCCATCCTGTTTGACGACTAAGTTTATGCCGAATTATTAAATTAACGAGTGCTCAGCTATTGGGCCTCCAGGAGTCTTGAATATGACAATGATCCCAAATAAGCTGCAGGGCTAGTGAAAGGATGGTTACTTAATGGCACTCTTAGCCTCTGAATAGTCTACTCAGCAAAATCAGTTAAAAAGATGTCTGAATATACCCACCTAAGGAATTTGCCGATTCAAGCAACAATTTTATAAAAGGAGTTGTTGAATGAAAACAGCCAATTTTTTTAATATGGAAAATATGACATGAAAAGTCACTCTTTTCCAGCTTCAATTTAGAGCATTTTAATGCAAAAAAAATTACTTAAACAAATACATTTTTTGCCATTTCAACAAACAAACAAACCGCAAAAAAAATTTACTAAAACAAATTAGACCTTTAAGAACCGTCATAAAGGAGCAGTTTTATCATACGACGAAAAACGACTGGCAGTAATTTCAAACAAAACGCAACTAAATATTATTATTTGACAGAAATAGAATTTGTTTTAAAACTTTTATAGTTGTAAATTGTTTTGCCATTTCGTGGCATAAAATATAGAGTTGAACTCAGGCCTAAAAAGCTAAAATGTTGAAAACCTGTAATAAAAATTAGGCGATCTGAAGTCCTACTATATTTAACTGCTTTAGGAGGGATCAGTATTTTTTGCAAAAATCGAAAGTGCTGCCAATCGGATTTAAGCAATTACCATAAAGTTCGCTTACAAATATTGAAAGATTTGCGAGCAGCCATCGAATATTACAGTTCCAGGCATTGAAAGAAACTGATGTGACATTATTTTTAGGTTAATATCGGTTAAACCTCAATTAGGCCAGACATCACCTCAAATCGGTTAAACTGCCGTTCCATTTTAAATAGATTACAGCGCGGAACTGACTGAGTCGTCAGGAAAAGGAAATTTGCAAAGCTCTTAGTCCCATACTGCACAGTGCGTACCTGGCTTTCCAGGCAGGGACGGCAAAATCGAGACAGTTGCAAAGTTTTTGTGAAAATGTTTTTTTTTTCTTTTGTTCAATAGAAGAAATGTAATATTTAATATTTTAATATACAACAGAGATATGTATGTATGTATGTATGTACATATATGGTAGATTTGAAAAATGTGTTTTGGGTACAGTACAGCAGCCCGTTTAACGCCAAAATTTGTTCGACCATTCCAGGTGCCGGTGCACAAGTGACCGATAAAAATCGCTGATTTGTTTGCCGACAATCAGCAAAATTTTGGCACAGAATCGCAGACTTTAAAAACTGAGCAACTGTTCACACTATCGATCCTCTGCACCGATAGCTTAAGTTTCAAAAAAATAATAAACGCGTGTAAACCCATTTATTCTTGGCTACAACAGCGATCATAAAATCAGTTTAATGACACATGTTTTTCTTAAGACGCAGTCCACTTGAAGTTTGATGTTAGTTTGGCATAAAAATTTCTATTTCACCATTTTTCCAATTTGACTACAATTTAGTTGTGTTTTAACTGCGTTCATAAGCCCATACATTTCGGTTTTTTAAGCCATTTAATTTGATAACATACATAAGTTTTATTAAAAATTCATTCTACATTTACTTTTTAATTGAACAAAAAATAAAAACATTTTTCAAGCTTGTTAAATGGATTTGCAAACATGAGCCTTTTAGTATTTGTAAAAGCTGTAAAAATTTATAAACTTCATGAAAACATACGCACATACACACATACATACATACAGGCATATGTACATATGTACATATATGTATGGATGTATACTGACATAAGTATTATAGATGAATTTAAGATTTATGAATGTTTGTGTATAAACAACGCATGCAAAATGTGCTCTTGTATGTGTGTGCGCGTGTGTGTGTGTGTGTATGTGCGCCTCTGCTAGTCGTGTTAATATTTGAGAAAATTCATTCATGTGCGATTTAGGCAAATAACTGTGAATATGAACATGAACTGGCATGCATGTACATATGTAGATACATACACACGTACATACTTTCATATATAAATGTGGGTCTTTGTACGAGCGCTGCTGACAATTTCTCATTCTCAATTTCCATCTATGAGCGCTTTAATTTGTTTTTTTTTCCCCCCAACTTTAGTGTTTCATAGAAAATACAATAAATAAAATTGCAATTACAAAATTGTATGTGTAATAATTTACAAATGAATGACATGATAAATGACAGTAGCACCCGGCTACAATAATAACAAAAACAGCAACAAACCAATTGCAACAGCTGCAACAAAAACAACTGCATACCAGTGTTTTGATATTGTTACAGTGATATTAGTTGTAAAGTTGTGGCATTTAACCACACACGAACATACATATAAAGGACAAAATATTCAAGTATTTTACACGCAAGTGTTCTCAACTTGGCGTTTTAACTGCCAGAACACAATCTGCTTTAAAATTACTCAACATGCATTTGCTCTCGAGGCTGCAATTGCCATTTGCAATAGCTTTTGCTTTCGGTCACCGTAAAGGGCATTCCCAAAGTCTGGAAATTAATTGTTGAGATCGTCCAAAGCAGTTAAACGAATACCAACCAAACATACTACATATTTGAGCTCGAAAGAGGAATTTGTTTATTGACTTCACTGTGGCACAAGTGCGATAAAAAAAACTTAAGAAAACTATTTTGGGGTCAGTAGTTCATTTAGACAAGTCTGCGATGTGCTCTGGCTGATTGTGCTAAGCAAAACTCAACTTGCAGTCAAACGAGTTATTTATTCTTGTTTCTTCACGGAATGTTGCACCAATAGTGATTTTTATTCTTTAATTCACTTAAAATTAAAAAGAAATAATTGATGAGTCAATAAAATAAAATAAGAAAAATGCATCCAAAATTCAGTTTAAACATTAAAGTCTGGACAATAAAAGAATAATTATCGTTCTATAAATAAAATAAAATAAAATAAAATAAAATAAAATAAAATATTTACAAAATGGCAGTTTACGATTAACTGAGTCTTAAGATTTTCGTTGAATGTTGTGAGAAAAAAATCTAATGGGATTTATTGCGAGTGTGAAAAGGTGTAACTTCTGTTTGTTTGCTGCCAGAAAGAAATCTAAAGTCTGTTCACATACTCCGCACTGGGAGCCCGCGGAATCCCAACTTTATCATTTTCCTGTACTCAAAGTGAGAAAATCTATGAGCCAGATATGCTTTCATGTTCTTTTTGTATCAAGCAATCATTACAAAAGAACGTAGTGTGTTTTCATTTGGGCATACTTCGTTTATAAAGAACTAAGTTAAACCGGTGTGCTTTGCTACAACCTCCCTACCCCTTTGGATCAGACTCTTCCAAATGCAAAAATTATTTTGAAAATTGGTTCACAATTGACGAAGTTATTTGATAATCAACTATTAAGGCGGGCATTTTGGGCAAAGCTCCGCCTTCCTCAATATTTAAAAAAAAAAAAAAAAATTAGTACACCTTTTACACAAGCAAAAGGAATTTTTAAAATTGATCTGCCAACAACAAAATAATTTGGTCGTCCAGTTTTTGGGGGCATATTTCGCCCCTCTCTAATTTAAAAAAAAATTAATTTTAGTGACCCTCTTCCATATGCAAAAAGAATTTTAAAAATTATGCTCGTTTTTATTGTAAAATCTATTAAAAATTAAGTGGAAGGAGTACCATAATTTGAAAAAATGGCCGTAACGTGGACGTGATTGAAAAAGTGGCCTTTAATTCATTCCAAGTGAAATGTTGGGAAAGTTTCAGGAAGATCGGTCCAGCGGTCTGGTCTCCTATAAAGTACAAACAAACAAACCCGCATTCTACTTTACTTTGATAACGCTGTTAATTGAACAATTAAAATGTTATTTGTTAATATTGAATTGTCAAAACACTTTGACGTTTTCTTTTGGAAAACGAAATTGGTGTTCTCGTACTTTTGTATAAACATTACGGACATTTTTCTTCAATCTCAACTGCCCCAAAAAGTATGGAAATAAACTTCTAATGTGAATCTAAGATTTCTTTTCAAAGAGATATACGATTAACCAAATAGGCGCCAGCTTGTGAATATATTCAGCTGTTTAAAAAACAGTGAAATCAAATAACGCAAAATTGTATTAAGTTTTTGGCATAATACGACCATTTTGAAAGCTGGCAACTTATCCAATGTTCGGTCTAATATTAGGCCACTTAAGTCTCAGTGAAATACCGAAATATAAATCAGAATCTATTTTTAGTTTCTTTTATATACATCGTATTTAAATTAAGTTAAGAAGGTGTGCAAACTTCTATTGTAAATATTTATATGTGTAAACAGATACCATTTGAATAAAATGCATTGAAATTCATTTATACTAAAAAGTTATATGTACAAACTACTACTTGTAAATATCAGTCTAATAATTAATATTAAAAAAAATTGATGTATTGAACTTGACTCATATTTTGCTGCAGAAACGGGCGTTTAAGTTTTATTCTGTATAGACAGAATATTAGTAAAACAGAAATTCGTAAAATGCACTTGCGCCCCACAATAAAATAATTTTTAAAAGATGCTAAACGCGATTTAACTGTGCCAGCTTCTACATCCCTGACAATAATTATATAAAATACTTGAAAAATACGTTGAGATATTCATGAACTAAATTTCGCATTTAAATAGTGCTGCGAGCTTTATGTTTACAAAGGCAGTTAACAATCGTTAAGGTTTAAACTTTTCTTGCAGTGTTGATTAGCCACTGGTTGTTGTCAATTGACAGTTGTTTTCACAGTACGGCCATGATAACAAAGACAAAGTTCTTTTCCTCTTTTACGCAGATTTTAACCTAAAACAAAAAAAAATCCCGGTGTCAACAAAACACTTAAATTATGAACTTTAATTTTATACGGACTTGGCGGAAATTTATTAACATTGTTTTAAAAAAACCCTGACCCAAACAAAAGTAACTCTGATTGTACCCTGCAGTAACTAATTCAAGCAACTAGAGTTAAGATCAACTTTTGCAATATCAAAAAAAAATTAAATATAATGGTGCTTCATTAACGAGAGAAATTTATTATATTCATCTGAAAAATTCGTAAATTTTAAAGCACATGTTTCATTCCACTGTGCGCCCTAAAAAGAATTCCGATTATGTTAAAACTGTGTACTTATACTTTTGGGAGATCATAATCCCTTGCATTTTGTAATTCATAACAGTGGTTAGATGTCACTACAGTTGAGATCAGACATTTCCAGCCAAATCAAGTCCTTTTTGCATAACGATGGAGGCTTTTAGTGCGCGACCTGATTTTGTATCATACTTTTAAGTTACTCTCACCTAATGGAGGGGAATGTTGAAAAAAATGTCGTTTAAGTTGTGCTGGATTGTCCGAGACCTTGAAATAGCTTTTACAGTTCAATAATACACAAAATGTGAGTTGTATATTTAAAAATTGTCTTATTTTCCGAATAACAACCAAGTCCTGCACAAGAAATCCTTTACAGATATATCCCAAAAGCAGCAAACCAGCGATAAGCAACCTATTAACTTTTTTATTTCTATGAGCCATTTGTGGTTTTCACTCTCACCACGGGCCGGCGTTGCCAATAAAATTTCATCTCATTTCCATAATTTAAAGTCTCCAAAGTGTTCAAGTGCAAAAGTGTAGCAGCGCCTAAACTCTCGAACATTAGAAGTAATACAAAGGAGTCTTTCTTTCTGGCAAAGTCAATAAAAAATAATTCAAATTTTGAGCGATTTTCTACAACGCAACAACTCGAAATTTAGTGAAGTTGCTTCTGTTTCCTAAGCAATAGTTTCATGTTCCCTGTGATACGACCTTTAATTCCTTAAACATCATGTTTTTACTTGAGTAAGAATGCGATAAAGCTGGACTAATGCACGTTGCACACTTCTCTGCAAAGCGTGTCAGCTCATAGTTACGCAATAGAGCAGCAAAGGCAACGGTGCTACGCCCTTAACCTGCTAGACACTGCAGTAAACCCAGAGGAGTTGTTACTAACAGCTGGAGTTGTGAACGGCTGTAATACACGAAAAAATCTGACTTATTCGCTTTCTGCTGCAAAAGTAATGAGTTTTGTCATTTGGTAATGAGTTTTGAAGCAATTAATGTCTGTTACTTAAAAACTACCAGCAGACGAGTTGACAACACTTTGCAGCTGCTGGTTGACAATTAAAAATTTATGCCGTATGCTGGGCGAGATGTATTCGTAATGGAACGTAGCCAATCGACATTAAACTTCGTAACGAGAGTCTGTGAGTTGTTTAGCATCGGCGACTATAGTATATTTATTTACAACTTCACACTCTGTTTCAGGCTCGTACAACGTCCTGCATTTGGTACCATTCGATAGAACTGTGAATTTCGATATTGTTTCAAAATTTTCCGGATGGTGGTTTTTGCGGCTGCAGTGGTTTCAGTTCATACGTACATAAATGGCTGGTGCAATTGTTGTTGTTGCCAAAATTGTTGAGATGTAGATGTGTTTGGATGTATGTATGTAGAGACATATAGATATTCTAATATTTGTGTGTCTTTTATTTTCTCATATCGATCGAAATGATGTTGATAATTAAAAAAGGAAAAAAGAAAATGTTGTCAGCAGGTGTTGACAGTTGTGTGTTGCTGTTGCTGATGGTCAGAGTTATTTTATGCTGTGATTAAATTTTTATTTATTACACGTTAAATTTCTCATAAATTTATTCTCATGTTCGTACTCAACGATACAATATCAGGCCAATAGTTTTACATTTGGCTCACGTGTGTTTGTGTGCTGCGAGGGCAATAAATTTTAATGCTTGTTCACACATATTCAATAAATGCTTTAATATTTAATCTTAATTTTCAAATCTGTGTATAACTTTTCACAAATTAAAGGCCTCACAGTTCTTGTAAGACGAAACTGATTTTAATATTTATTCGAGATTAAAGTGATGGGCTTGGAAAAGGAAATTAATTAAAGCCTTAAAATAGTTCAATGTTAAATTATACTATTTGTAAGTTTACGAGTATTAAAAGCATGGAAGCGTCTCACGAATAGGTCGTCACGCTCAGGTTTGTGTGACATTCTTCGGTAATTAAAAATTTATCAGACATCTTGAAATGAGGGTGCAGAACTTCAAGTATTCAAATAACTTATTAATGAAAATTTTGTTGCACAGCCAGCGTCGCACCGAAACCTGTTTTTTCAAAGACAGAGGAATTGCTGAAAGCCTGTAATTTGTTAAACAAACCAAATTCTGAGATATTTGAAATCATTCATGCCCAAACCGATCGATTTTAGAATAGTTAAAACTATTTACTTGTATCGAATTGCCTTCGTACTCACATTTATCTGTTACTTTGTGTAGGACTACACATCTGTAGGTACAAGCTGATCCCAGCAGTACAATAATATTTTTTGTTGTTTATTTCTGGTATTAGAGTTGCATTTTGAACTTAAGTGAGTGCGGAGGCACTTTACGTGGCGGTTTTAAAGGTCAAAGCAGTCAGCTCAGAAACCCAGATTAGAGTAATCTAGTTCTGCGCCCCCAAGCCGATCTAAATGCGATAACACGGTCTACTGTATAAAGCACCAATTACTTCAAACAAGAGTTATTTGAGAGAATAAGAAACAAACACATGAATAGTGAAGTAGCAAAAGGCAACTGTGATTGTTTTGATCAGTAGAATGTCTTACAGAAAGGAAAACAAATAAATGGTTACACGCGCTGCTTTTTCACATCAATTACAACAGATAAATATGTAAATGTGGTTGGCAATACTTTTAGCAAATTTATTTATTTTAAATTGTTTTTTTGTTTGTAACAGTTTAAACCATAATAAAACTAAGAATCACATTTTTAATATCGATAAATCGAGATTTTGGGGACAGAAAATTTTTGGACATTTACGTTTAAATATGATTTCTACCGTGTGACGTACGGGGCGCAATCTGGACTGCAAATTTTCACATTTCACTATTGACAGTATCATTCTGACCATCATTCTGTTTTTGAAAAAGCGCATCAAACGGAGAACAACATTTTCATTTATAATTCAAAGGAAACAATTTGCCATCTTTGTTCTGTTGTAAGTCTATCCATAATGAAATGTCAAACCAGAGGTAACAACTGTCAGCTGTAAAATGTGTTGATAAATAAGGCAGTGCTGCCAACTCAAAGTTAATAACGTGATAAAATTGTTTAACTTATTACGTATTTCAATGATCAAATAAGGGTTTCATTTGGCAACACCAAGGCGCACTAACAGGCAATACGTTTTAGGTCACTTCGCTTTAATCTATCAAAATAGTGAAAAAAAATCTTTATCTGAAGGTTAACACCCGCTACAGCTCTTGCTTAGTCATAATTTTCCATCAAAATATTAAACAATGTGCACTGACTTCACACAATTCAAGCCCATCGAAAGAATTGCGTGCACGCGAGCTCGAGACTTAGCAAAATTTTAGTGTTTTGAGTGAAACGTTGTTCAAACTATTAATATTTTGCTGCACAATTGAATTTTAACTTTTTTGATTTAAATGATTCCTGAAGCACAAATCAATTTTTGAATTCTTTTGCAATTTTCAAACGCCATCATACCCTCCATTGTTGTTCTTGTGATAATTGTAATAGTTGGTATTTGTAATGGCAAATGGCTTTATTACGAAACGACAAGCATTAAAAGGCATTTGTTAGCCACATCTGGAAATGTCTGTTCTGCTACGAAGAATAAAATGAAAAAAAGTGAATAATAGAGTTAACAAGAGAAAATCTCCAACGAATAGCAACATTATGAAGTGTAAAGAAATGCAAGATTCCTTTTTCGCTTTGGTTCTCCAAAGGGACGTTGTTACGGGCATGAGAAGATAATGAAAAAGGAAAATATCTAGAAGTGAAACTATTGCAAAAGTTAATAAAAAATTATGTCATTTGGAGCACAAACAATTAGAAAAAAAAATTAAAGAAAGAAAAATGCATAAAGCATTTTAGCTTGACAAACGAAATCACAAGAAGTGTATAAGAAAAATAGCGTGAAAAACATACTGTTGAAAAACATACAGTCATAAAGATCCTGAAAGGCTTTTTTAGTGGATAACGTTTCTTGTTTTTAGACAAAATATCGAAAAGTTTACTTGAACTTGTTATATTTCAAAGGAAATCTGAAATCGTTCAAAAGCATTCTGCAGCAAAAAAGAGATCATGAATAAGTTTTTTAGCAACGGGTGATATCTCATTAATTAATCCACTTTAATTTTCATACCTTTTTTTATCATGAATACAAACGTATGACTGACAGAGTTTTAACATTAAATCGCACAGTTATCGACAAAATTTTGCCTGCGGTGATCAGTGTGATCATATTTGTGGATTACGTTGTGAACGTTCGTTAAATTTTCAAGTCTTAAAGTTCGCGTGAAGCAACACTCAAACTCTTCCCTCAGAATTTTTTTTAAGCGAAAACACAAAATGTTCAATAAAAACGAGGACTTAAACAATTTGCTATTATTTCCGACTGGTTCTTTCACACAAAATCAGGTCATTTTATTTGAAATCATCTTAAATTAACAGGAATTGCCAATGAAGGAATATCATTAGCCCCTAGGCTGTAATTCCCTTTTCATGATGAATTAAATTGGTGTACTATTGAAATTAAATTGCTGTGTAATAACTTTGATGAAATTTACGAAGTCAATGTAAAATAGCAAAATAATATTAGAATTCATGTAAAAATATTCAGCAAATGCAGCCGGTTCAGCAAGTTTTTCATTTAATATAAACTGTTTAGCATTAAAGCAAAAACCAAACTCCAGTACTTTCATTTTCAAAACTTTTAAAGTAAAATGATAGTCCTCGTTATAAAGGATTCTTTGATAAGGGCGGGCGGATGTTCAAGTGCAATTAAAGTGGCTGTGCGTAAGATATTAAGGAGGTTTTGTATGACATCTGACACTGTTGAAATGTCGGCAGCGGTTATGAATTCAAGTGGTCCAATTTTTACTGACACCGCCCCCCACCAATTCCACAAATCCTGCTGACTTTGACTTTTGTGAATACTTTGCCACCCGGGGAGCCTGGAGGGGAGTGGCGTCATTCCAAATGAGTTGGAAAGTCGGCTGGGAATGGCCACTGCACCTTCCGTAAAAATAGCACAACCGTCGCAAAAGCTTGAACTAACAAAACACTGACACTCATTTCAAAGTATAGTTTGGCGTGGTGCCTTGGCGTCAGTAACTAGATAAACCAGCCCATAGACCCCACAGTCTAAGTTAATTTTGTACTGGGTTTGGTGTGTGCAGCCCTTGATACCAATAAGAACAAGAAACATTAATATAAAAAAAGAGAAAGGAGAGCAGGTACTCGGAAAATTTTAATGAAAAGCCCTTCCACAAATGTTTTCATCCCAATCCGATATCATATAGTCTTGAGTACTCGCATTATTTCTTATTTTAAATTATTCCAGCTGTCTCGGAAAGATTTCAAAACAACCTCAACTGCAAATAGAATTAGTAGAATAGATACCTGACAGTTAAGAAGAACTTCTAATACAGACAAATAAACTTTTGATGAAATTCGTAAAATATTTTGGATGGGTCCGACCTATTCAAAAAAAAAAGAGATCAAATCGCCTTAAATAATACACATGTTTCCCAACTGCCGACTTAGCTGCACATATAGAATTGTTTGCATAACGATTTTCCGACAGGCTCTTAGTGCACACAATTCAGAATCCTGGGCAACTATTTGTTAATTGTTTTCTTTCAGATCTAATTGTTCGAACAAATTTTGACACAACTATTTACATATATATTTGCACTGTCAGCACCGAAATGGGAATGAGCACGTGTGAGCGCGTGTGGTATCGTTCGTCTTGATTGCCTGCCGTCAGACATGCTCCCACGCAAATGTCATTGTATGTAGTTGGCTTGTGTGCACCGATATGTTAGATATGTACTACATATGTTCATATGCGTGTATGTATGTAGGTGTCGTTGTAGCAAAACGATAAAGCATAACTTTGGCTTGGCAACATTTGTATTTTATGTTGCAAACGATTTTTTACGGCACAACGCCGCACTGCAATTGCCAATGTCGCCTGTATGTGTTTTTTGCAGTTTTCCACTGTTGCTACAGTTTTAGTGTTATTGCCGGTGTTATTGTTGCCATTACGGGCACAAACCAACAGAACGAATTCCGACAGTTCCAAACCAAAATGTCATAACATTAACATACTTTAACGGAACAGAAGATTGTAAATTTTTTCAACTTGTACGAGTATTTTTATTTATTTTCGAAATGCATTTTACTTTTTATAGTTTGCAAACTTTTGGCTGAAGTCAAACTTCGGTGGTACAAAACGTGAATTTTCTTCCTCAACTTGAGTCCTGAAGAAATTGTTTGTTTCGTAAGTAAAAGTGTGTTGTTGTCATCTTTGTGTTTGCCTGAGTCAGCGGCAGCCAAGTACCGTGTAAAACCATGTGTTACTTGTTACAGTTGCACGGGATACTTGTGCTCGGAGAGGAAGAGATTTTGAAGATTTTGAAGTTTTCTTGTTTTCTTGGTTTTTTGGATAACAACTTATTGCACTGGTGAAAATTACTGCTTTATATCTAGTACCTGCTGTGCAGAAGCTGGGCGGACAAATGAATTTGTCATGGCTGCAGTCAATTTGCTTGGCTGGAGGTCTTCTGCTAAATTATTTAAATCCTTTATAAAAAGGACGTATTCTACAGGCATTTGGGAGGCAGCAAATCGTGAGAAAAAAAACTTGGTAATCATGATCGAGTTTTCTTATGTACATAAATATCAGATCAGCTAGAATGGTCAGGCGTTTGAGTCTTTCCCACCTGTCCATATGGTGGCATTGTGTCATTGTTCAACCGTTAACAGATTTGAAAACTTATGATAAATAACTTTGTTTGCAATGGCCTTTAAAGAAATGCAGTTGAAAGCAAAATGTTCTAATACTACTATTTATTGCTCGTACGTACTAGTCTTTTCTTTAAACTTAGATTTTCTTAATAGCTTTTATAAAGACCACAAATATCCTTTGAAAAGCAATACACAAGTATTCCAGCAAATGAGTTCAGTATTTGCTTTAAAGCTTTGCAAGTTACTTTAAATCGCAAGCAGCTCAATTCTGGGTCGTGTTAAGTCTTGGGGAAAAGTTGAAGTGGTGGAATTGAGTATGAAAATAGTGTTTGACAATTTGAGAGGAACTTAAGAAATACCCAACAAAATGTATATAATACTTTTACTTGTTTAATCTTTCCAGCAAAAGCGCAGTGATTGATTTTATAGCAAAATGTCCTCTTGTTTCAGCTTCACACTCATACACATATTGTCAATATTAGAATCAGATTGTAAAAACCCATAAACTTCATTGGTCTGTCGGAGTTAAAACCATTTTCCAAAGTACTTATCTCTTTATTCGTCAAAACTATTTTGTATATTCCGAACAATAAAAACAACTTTAAGTATAAATTTGTTATTTAAACATAATCAGGACTTTCGTCCTTAACCCAACAGATTTAACTACAATTGACTCAAAAACAATTGTTTTACTCTTAAAAACTATTCAGTTTTAAAGTTTACGAACGACATGCTGCGAAACTTTCTAATAGAAATTGTTTTGAAAACAACTCTCATACTTTTGGCTATTTTGCAGTTGCGAATAGTTTTACTTTTGAAGTATTGCAGGAGACACGCAAAAATACTTGAAAAAGATTTCAAAATAAGCAACAACAAAAAAATGTTTTGACAGTGTTAAGTACTTTGGCAGAGGAGGAGGAAAGAATAGAGAGGAGGCTTACGAAGAAAGCAGTAAATTGCGCAGCTGGAAACGTAACGAATATACACATACATACATACATTTGTATTCGGCGTCGCGAATATTGTCTCGGACTCGTAGAGATAAAAGCTGAAAGGTTGCTGTTCGACTACTCAGAAATGTATACTGCTAATAAGTTGTACGGCCTTCGTCGCATTATTAGTGTAACAAAATGAGAAACCAAAAACTGTTTGTGTACCTTGGCCGTGGCTTCTCCAGCCCGGGGGGAGTGTACAGTTTAACGACGCGCCAGAATGGCAAAGCGTTTTGTTCCAGCAAAATTCCGCCCACTGCGTCCATTTCACGAACCTCACACTTAACGTTATTCGCAATTCGAGGGGACTTGAGTCCTCTGGTTAAGGAAAGATGGTGCCTACAACTGCATAATGAATAAGCAAAAACAATTCTATGTTCGTCCTACGGACAAGACTATCCGCAAAGTAAATGTATTTGAGTCCTAACCCGTGAACTGCTGTTCATCAGAGTGTGCAGAAGAATCTGGGCCCATCGATTTGACGGCCCGCAAAGTTACTCGATCTTTCGCAAACCTCAACTAGGCAAATCTTACGGTCTGAACTTGTGCCGAAAGGCTAAAAGCAAACGTTCGTAGAGACAACGTTAAGTGTTCATTGAATGGGCACTAGAACAGCTGGACACCGACTTCTTATTGAAATAATATTCATTCTATAACAGATGTCGGCTAATGTTTTGCAGCCTTATTAAATTTACTAAAGGCTTAATAATCGTTATTAAGCTGCAATCCTTAATATACGTGTTTTAAATCGCTAATAAACTTTATCCAACTTTGACAAATTTAATTTAAGATTAAGATTTCGTTAAGCAATCGCAGAAGCGGTGCCATTAAGTTAGGAAGCCATTTATCACTAACAGTGCGAACTTTGCACCATCAAAAATTTCAAAGGGGGAACAAGTTATTGCGCATCATTCAGACCATACGGTAGTGGAAGATCCCGAACATTTTAGACTGCCAGTTGAGCTCTTAACACCCGAAACCTATAACAAAACTAAACTATATGGTGTTGACCAATAGGGAATTGAATGAGCGTTAGATTGAGGCATATCCGTAAGAGGGGTGTCGCGTTTTACCACAATTTGGCACAAGTGTGCGCCAGCTCAGGACATTATGCCTGCTACAACCACCCATACAGAATGGGCATATCCAATACAGACACTTGAACACTCCGGCACTCCACTCCGCGGTGAAGAGGAGGAGCCAATGGAACACTTCATTAGCACATGCGTGGCATTCAAGCCTTTATGCTGAGTGAACAAGACTTGCCAACACTCGCATTGAAGAAGCTGGTCCGGTTCCTTGATGTGTTAAAAGGAATGTAAAGGAAAGAAGAGTCACAATAGAACTGGGATGGTGGCAAACACCGTTCTGGCCCACACCCGCACTATTATTCATTCATTGATACCAGCTGGGAAAATCTTGTTGGCCGTTTTGTGAAATGTAAAAGAGCAAAAATCTCAATGAAGAGCATTATGCAAAGTTATTGGGTCCGAGTTTGATGAAGGAAAAGGCTTTTTGTACCAGACCAACACAGGGATTTGCAAGTTTAGATACGGCTCATCATCCCTATTTCTTGAATCCAAAACTAAAAAAGAAATAGTCTGGCGGGAATCATCACACAAACGTCTCTTACAACAACCTCGACAAGTCCAGCATGTTGAGAGCGTTAAACACATTGAAGAATTCAACAAAGTATGCAGACCTAAAAGGAGACAAAATGTCACAGACTTGCTGAACTGCCCTCGTAGCTGCCATGTGTTGTCACAGGGTGAGAACACAAAATCTTATATTTGTCTTTTAAATAAATTCAAAACGAAATAAGCAAAATTTATTTATATAAATACATACATAAATAAACTCCCTCAGTTTGTTTGACTTTTTCCAAAAACTTTGTGACGGCAACAAGGCGTATTTAAGTGGCAGCAGCAAATGTGTGACTAATATCTGCTTGCAACCAAACAGAAAAAAGCCGCGCCACTTCATTGACGGTGTTCCAGCCAATTGGAAGCACTCGCATGAGCTCATCATTAAAACAAATACACATTTATATAAAATTTTCTCTTTTTTAGGTTTTGAAACATCCGGAAACACACAATTTCGCAGGAAAAGAAAAAACACACCACAACGCAATTTCTATCTTCGTTCTGGAATAAAATAAATAAAAGTAATAAAAATAATGCATCCACGAAGACCCTTAACAGGATAATAATAAATATGAAAGAACAAGCAAGGGAAATACAAGAGCAATAAATGTGTTCTTAGCAGAAAGGACAGGGCGAGGATGCGGCTGCGGCGCTACCCACATTTTCAAATAACCAAGTAAATCCTTAAATATGGTTGTGGCATTAGTAAAACTTACATTCGTAGTTCAGCTAAAACCTTTTAAAAGCAATTTTAAAATATTTATGATTTTAAATATTAAATAGTGGAAAAAAGTGACTTAAAACGACCTCCAATTTGATCGTTTATTGATTATAAGACGGCATAAAAATAAGTTGAGTATTCCTGCTTTATTTTTCCTGATTGGAAAAATAGTATCCTTTGCCGGTGATTTTCTCCATCTTAGAGAAAAATTTGATAAAATTTTAAATACGGCTTAAAGAAAACATCAAGAATATTTTATATTCCGCAATACCTTTTGCGTTTCTTATGCACAACTTTTCATTTATTTTGTTTTTTTTTGCTTGATTCCTTGTCTGGAGTGTTTTAGTTTAGCTTTTATTTTCTATTAATGCAATTATTTTCTAAAGCTTTTTTATTCACTCGATGGTCATGATGATGTTGAATATTTATTAAGTGTTGGGTGTTTTTTGTTTCCTTTTAGGAGCAAAGCAGGAACAAATTCAATGTTATGACCTAAATTTTGACATCACTAAATCACGAGTTTCATGACATTGAAATATTTGAAGGACCTCTGGCATATGACGCCATCCTATTAGTCCAGTATTTCGAGAAGCGGTAATAATCAATGATTACTGCCATATCAGCCAGACCAGAGATTTTATTTATTTGTCACACAAAGTAGTCGAAAGGTGTTAAATTACTCGAGCGAAGATAATTCACTCAAGGGTGGCGCTGTTGCGTCATCTCATTACAGCCATTTTCCATTTAAATAATTTGTTAATACAAAAGAAATAAGAAATCCTTTGGGGACCAAAGGATTGCAATATGACATAAGAAATAGAACAATCACAAACACATGTGAGCCTTAACAATTCACGCTACTATTTTCGTCGGGGCGAAGACGCCTTCGGCTCGAAACAGTCCTTTTTTGCGTTCTGCAATGATCTAAAAAACCTCATGCCCATTATTTACAGAAATTAGAATAATCGCTAAAGATAACAAGGCACTGAACAGATAACGCAGTTGATGGTCGGCTGACTTTAATTCTTACATCAGTGGGGTCTCAGTTGGATGTGGGTATTGGCCTACATCAAAAGTTTCCAAGTAGTGCACAGAACAGGTGGAGTAAGGACTACTATACACCCCTGGTGGTGTTGTCATGTACTCGTAACTGTGTCTGTGACTAAATTAATCCGACACTTGCCTTCAGGTAGGAAGTAGCCGCGCAGCTGACATGAAATTGTTATCCGAGTCAGCTGCAAACTCTCGAAGGCCAAAGAACAGCATGATCGCACTTAAAAAATAACCACGTGAGAGCTGTTCTTCAGCCTAGAGCTGAATGACAAATATATTTACGATTAAATATATTTACGATTAAAAATGTCTAGTGCAGCTTTTGTGTTGCCAGCGAGAAAACAAATTGCTGAAGGACAAGCTGTGCATTAAGGATGGCCAAACAGTTGCCAAAAGAAGGTTAAGTCACGCCAGTAACTCACTTGAATTGCCACAAATCTTGTAAATATATAAAAACTTTATTACCAGCATTTATTTTGTGACGAATATAAATATTTGATTTACTTTCCAAAGATTTTAGAAATACTACAGCATGTATAAGTCCTGTTAACGTCGGCTATCCAACCAACATATAGAGCGTTCGGAGCATATGCCGCAAGAAATTCAAGCTACACTACGTTCCTTCGCCGAAGGTGGGTACCAAACAGATCTAAGAAAAAATGTCGGCGTGCCTGTTGCAACAATGGCAAAGTTATGACGAAAGCCAAACACTTTTCGAAATCATACTGCTTACCGTCTCCATTACTTAGTAGCAGTCAAGTAAGGACTTGATTATTATGTGATAGATGAGGAGTTTTTCTTGCCAAAAATGCCTTTATCAGCGCTTTAATGAAAACTGTTTGAGTAATACTTTAATTTGTACTCGTATGTATGTAAAAAGAAATTGAGTGAAACGAAGTTTAAAATGTTAAAAAACGAATGAGTTTTCGTTTTTCGTGTTGGTTTTTTGAAAGTTTCTTAATTAGCGAATTTTGTGTTGTTTGTTTTAAGAGGTTTTCAGTTATTGGGTTCTCTAAGGACTCTGTGAACTAGTCACGTGTAAGCGACAGTGACAAGTACTGGCCTCCAATGACGTCGCCGTATTAAAATAATCACTTAAAGTGCCAAAGAAGAGTAAATAGTTAAATCGCAACACCTTTTACACTTTCTCTTAAAAAGTCCCTTGGCATTTGTTGGCACTGCCACCTTCTCCATTTTATTTACATTCATAAACCACCCAACTCCAACTTTTAATTACGTTCCCACGTTCAGTTACGTTCTGATCGAAAATGGTTATTGTAGCATAAAATGCAATCGACAGAAAAAGAAGAAGAGAAGGGTATGTTCAATGCCAACAATTTTGCCGTAAAACATGTTAAAAAACAGAACAAATATTTTGTCCGTTTCTGGCATTTAAACACTTTTTAAAGGCATAAATATCAAAATTAAAAAAAATCCTTTACTTTTTTGAACTTAGAGAAATGTGCGATCGTAATGCCGGATACATACGATCGTAACAATTTGAAACAGAACGGAATGACGAATAGCAAAAGTCAGAACAAGGAAAAAAACCCCAGAGAGATATTAAAAGAACGAAAATTTTGAAAATGTGCCAAAAAAAAAAAATTGTTATTCGGAATCAGGCTGATGATGATGGTATTAGATTTGCCATCTCTGCTTTATTGGAAAACACATTTAGTTACTTTTTTTTAGTTTGCTTTGACATTTCATCCTGAATAGATGAATGATAATGGTTCTGTTTCCATTCTCCCATGAAGGCCATTTTAGGTTGACGAAGTGGAATTATTGCATTCAGATAAAGAATCATCGCCAGCTTTTGTCGAAACGAATTCAATGGCCCATATGTTTTCAAAAGCGATGATGCTCAGAATTTCAAGAGGGAAGGGTGTAGGGACATGATTAGACATTTTTCGTACCGCAATTGACTGACATTAGACCGCACGCCACACAGCCCGCCCTACCATTGATTTACTCAAAGAAAGTTTTGATGAATGAATAATTTCACGTAATGAAAGAACTAATTGGTCACCATGATCGTGTGGTTTAGCGCCACTGAATTATTTGCTTTTGGTTTATGAAAAGTCACTGGTTTACGTCGATAAACCAGAGACATTGTAGTGGCTGGAAATTCGAAAAAACATTCGAAAAGTTATTGCCAAAATACAGCGGCAAATGTCACGTGGAGCTTGGGAAAATTGGTGTGCCAGATTGGGCATTGAACGCGCCCACATGACCGAAATAATTTGTTTATACAAGGTGGTGCAAAAATAACCTTCCGATGTTTTTTGGCTGTAATTTGTAAATGGCCGCCGCCACAGTTGATTGTCATTTGAGCCCTTTTTATGGCATTTTCCATCACTTTGTCCAAAACTTCCGGCGATAGGTTCTCACATTCTTGACGGATATTGTCTTTAAGAGCTGCAAGAGTCTGAGGCTTGTTGACATAAACCCGCGACTTCAAAAAGCCCCACAAAAAGAAGTCTGGAGCGGTTAAATCAGGCGATCTTGCTGGCCAGTGCAAATCGCCAAAACAGGAGATTAGGCGCCCGGGAAATGCATCCTTCAGCATATCGGTTGTGGCACGTGCAGTGTGTGCCGTTGGACCGTCCTGTTGGAACCACATGTTTTCCAATCCCAATTCATCAAGTTGCGGCAAAAAGAACTCGTTGATCATTGCTCTGTAGCGCTCACCATTCACAGTAACCGTTTGGACCGCGACGTCTTCGAAGAAAAAAGGTCCGATGACTCCTCCAGCGAAAACAGGACACCATACAGTGCCTTTGAGCGGGTGTAATGGCTCTTCGTGGGTTACACGCGGATTTTCAGTGCCCCAGAAGCGTAAATTTTGCTTATTTACGTACCCGCTAAGATGGAAATGGGCCTCATCACTCATGATTATTTTTGATGAAAAATCATCTTCCTCTTGGTGGTGATTAAGGATGGCTTGAGCGTATGTTAGACGCGATTGGCGGTCAGCAGCTAACAGCTGATGCACCGTGTGGACTTTGTACGGAAACATCTTCAAATCTTGTACCAAAATTCGCTGTAAAGACCGTCGACTGACACCCATTTGCGTGGCACGTCGTCTGGTCGATGTCGACGGCGCTTCCATGACATCCTCAGCTACAGCAGCAATTTTCTCTGCAGAACGGCTACTCCGGGGTCTGCCACGCCTGGCAGCATCTCGTGTTGTGTCAGACTCTTCGAGGCGAGCGGCTAAACGTCGCAGTGTTTCACCAGTAGGCGTTGGACGGCCAAAGTCACCGACCGATTATTGGCCAAATAAATAGTCACCAATATTCCGCGTTCTGCAGCAGTGTAGCGTAACATTGTTTATTAACGTGTATTTCGCATGTGTTTACTACACAAATGTCAAAACAGAACTGACATTAGGGGCCAATCACAAAATTTATTGCATTTTCCGATAGGAGGATTACTTTTGCGCCACCTTGTATTAATATTTTCTATTTCTTTGTTTCATGACACTTAAACTTTTTTACTCGAAAAAACATCCGGTTTACAGCTGCGCATTCAACAGAAATGTTTGCTGCCCAGGGCCTAATTCTAATTGTACGTCAGTTTTATAGTCAATAGTCCCCACGTAGTTGAAAGATACTTACCCGCTGGCTGAGGTCCCTCCTCTTTTTAACAATTAAATACAACCGCTCTCTAGTTTTGTTTAACATTTCATATGTATTTTTTGTTTTTCTTTTTTCTTTATTATTTCACATAGGCTTTTGTTTTTGTTTTTGTAAAGGACATACTAGGACATCGTTTTTTACTTATGTTTGGTTTTTTTTTTTGTTTGTTTTCTTCTTCTTTTGAATTTACACTTACTGGACTAATAAATTTTGGTTTTCATTACCTTTAATTTTAAATAAAACATACAAATACTGTTTTTTCCGTCAATCGTTAATGTTTTCCTGTTTGTGTCATGTGTCATGTGTGTTTTTGTTTGTCTTGTTTAATTTTAAATGTGTCTTAAAAAATTATTTTAATTCATGTTGTTGGTTGGTTTTAATAATTAATATGTATATGATTTCTATAATTAATAAACTATATATAAATTAGTTCAAATTCTGTTTGTAAGAGTTTTTTCTTTCATATTTTACCATTTTATAATTAATGACTTAATGACACTTTTTTGTTTTAGGGTTAATTTGATTTTTTTTCACTACATTTACGTGCTAAAATTATTTACAATTAATTTTTAAATAGTTCTTTTGTTTTTTTGGTTTCTTTATTGTATATTTTAGGTTTAAATATATTTATTTATTTTACTTCAATGAATTGCACTAAGTTCTTGCTAAAAAGGTCTGCTTTTGTTTAATTTATTAGTTTCTTATTTTTTCGTCTTTCCTATTGTATTTTTTTTTTTTTATTTCTTATAATCCTTTTTCATGTTATTGCTAAATTTGTTTATTTTTGTTCGTCAATATGTAGTTTTTAACGATCGGATTTCATTGTGAGCTCAAAAATTAATTGTGAAGTTTTTTTATATTTTTTTTAATAATTTTTTTTTTTTTTTTGTTAATGAGTTCTTATTTTATAATGCAGTAAATTTTTAAATAGTGTTTTTCTTGTTTGGAATTTGTAATTAATTCTTGTTTGTTTTTGGTTTTGTAACTGAAAATTAAAGTGCTAAAATCAATGAGTTCAAATTTTTGTTGTTGTTTTCAATTAGTTTGTTGCCTTATTCATAAAAACTACCTTTTTGTTCATTAAAGTTGCATAAGTCAAATTTCTATAAACAAAAACGCAAAACAGAAAAAATTGTAATTAATTTTGCTTTCATTGAAAAACTGAAACAGTATTTTATGAACAAGAACAATTCAGATATTTTACTTAAATATGTTTTAAGCCTAATAGTTTTATTAATTTATTAATTTTATAAAATAATGCAAGTTTTTTCATTTGAAGTGTTGCCAAAGATTTCAATTTAAAATTCACAAAGTGAACAGCACGTCACGCACACTCTAACTGCATGGCCGCATAGCCCAGCGCAGTCCAGTCTTATTAGTGCATCATTGTGACGCGATTACTTACAACGGGTGTCGTAAAGAAACAACATTTCTGTGTGTTGGTGTCACATACGCAATCAACTGTCATCAATACAGCCGCCATTAATAGGCGATTCGATTACTTGCCGCCTAACAATTTGCACGGAGCTTTTTGACTTATTTCGCGCCTCTAGAACTGTTGTATAAAATAAAATTTGTTTTACTCGCTCAACACCAACACAAGAGTCAACAGAAAGGAAGTGCTCAACGTGACCATACTTTTGGTTTGTTAATAGGAACTGTTTGACAATAGCATTCAGTATACATATAAGTATTTGCATACGTATAAGTTTCACTTTAAACATTTCACGACATAAACCGCTTCCTTTTCTTGATAGTGACCAAATGGGTTGCAAAAGATGGTCATGAGTTGCCGTACTCTTTACTTGATATGAGAAAATGTGCTGGTAGCTCTGCAGCGTTTGCAAAATGTTGATTCAATTCAATCTCTTCTTTCAGCTGGTCTTTCAAAAGAAAACTACAACAGACGTAATTAGAAATGCCCGGCGGAATGTTGTTGGGAGGAAATTTGGGAATGTAATTCAAAATGTTTGTCGTACAATAATTTAGCTTAAAATTAATAACTTGTAGTGCTGTTTTTGTGAATAAACTCATTTCCAGATTATGAATATGCACACAAATTTTGCGTGCATCCGATGAATACTCGCATATTCACTTTCATGAGCAGTTTCGCCAACAAACCACAGCAATTACAAAGTCGGTTACGACGTGCAGCTAATAAAGAGTGGCCTGCCCTTAAAGTGATTTATGTCCCATCCCAGCAGCGGCAGCGGCAACTTAAAATGTCCATAAAAGAGCAGCAAGCAACTCATGTGAATGTGCACTCATGGTTGTGTCAGTGTTACCATGCAGAAAATCTATCAAAATCTCAGTTTCATTTGCGGTTTTTGCAATTAGGACGCAACAAACTTGCAGCACACTAAATGGCGCCTAGACTGCGTCGTGCTGCCTGTGAACTTTAAACTGCTCTCAATCTTTAGCAGCTGTTTCCATTTAATTTCTGATAAAGTTTATAAGATGTTGCCCACAAACTTTGCAGCGAAGATCGCCCTCTCTAACACAGATGTTCACATATGTAGATAACAGGTGTAATATAATAAAAAATCTAATAATAGAGTCCCCCTTGCAGATATAATTGGGCATCAAAAGCCGAATTCAAGCCAAAAGTAATGGAAGTTGATAGAATATAAAGAAGTATCAGCTGAACTAATCATTTTAAACATATTGTATAAAGTTACAAGCACTTTGTGGTTAAAATCGCAGTTAACCAGCCCAATGATGAATGTCAACTGGGCGAGCAATTTCCCCGCTTTCTCCTATTACAAATAAAAATTCCTTCACGGGGGAAAAAATAGAAGCCAAAAGAAAAGTTTTGAATTTCTTTGAGGATCTCAGGGAAAAAACTTCAAAATTAGTTTTTTGTTTTAGTAGTTTAAAGGTTGAAAAACTTACACGATTGTTTTCGTTTGAACAAAGTAGAGAAAAAAGGGGGAATTACGTAATTGTGGATTGTCGTTCACTATTTCTTAGTGTTGTCAGTTTTGTACTATTTGATGGTGCAGTTTGACAAGCGGCTGCATACGAATCTTAAACAGTCTTTATTGAAGTACAAAAGCGCTTGATTTAAATGACAATTAAACGAAAAGGAAAATACTGTTTATCTTTAGGCGATAAAATAAAAATATTGAAGACAAGTCATTAAGGGAAAGCATTAGATCCCAGTTAGAGAAATTCTGCCAATGCATATTTATGCACACATGTATGTAAGTCTGTGATTATACCGAAACGAATCAAGGCTGAATTCTGTGGCCAATACCGACTAAGACGCATATACACATGCAGATGTCTGTAGTTGTAGTTGTACATGACACTATACACTCGGAGAAACGTCAACTGATTAAAGTCCCGAGCGTGGGTGGATCTTTATCAGTTTGTTGACGATTATGAATTTTCAGGTTTAATTGGCCATAAATTAAAACCCAACAAGAAATGAACAAGACAAAGAACGAGACAGAGACAGAGAACGGATAAGCACGATATGTAACCACTTCTTCATACTACACACTCGTAAGGGGAACCACCAAACTCGCCACCAATTACACTCCATAAATATGCCGATATATGTTGTGTGTATACATATAATCTAATTGTTACTAAGACCAAAATTTTGCTGCATTCAGAGTTGACGATTTGTGCTGTAGTTGATCAAATGGGGCATAGGCGTTATTAGGAGCACTGAATGATGAATTCGGACATTTGAAGCTTCTTAAAAACAAAGTGTTTCTACTTGGCGATCGTTCGCTGTCTGCTCTTGAGAACTGAAATGGAACTTGAAGTTTAGTTGTAATTTTTTAAATTTCTCTTAAAATTCGTGTCACATTCGTTAAACCGAAGGCTCATGGTACGAATATTTCTACCATCAAGGCAGGCGCCGGTTTCGGCCTTCGGTGGATCTAAACTTTATCATAAGTGTTTCAATTCAACAATTCAAATTGTTGCAACGCAATACGAGTACATTATTTTTATTTTAGATATTTTTCTTAAAGTAAACTTTAACAAGTTTATGAAAACATGCGGGTATTTTGTTTTAATAAATTATGAAATTATGTTTCTTTGTTAATTTAAAAACTTTTTTTTATTAAAAATGTTATATAATAGTGATGGAACGAAAACAGTCTTTGGGTATTCATTTTCTTTTCTTTTTCTTTTTTGTGTAAAATTGAATTAATTATTTTTTATAATTCATATATATATACTATATATATATATATATATTAATCTTTAAGTATAATTAAGTAATAATATCATTTTGCATTTGTTTTTCTTTTCATTCATAATAATTGCGTTATAAAAAAAGTGTTGCTGTTTTATTAGTTAATTATAATAAATATTTGTTTAAAATCTCAATTGGTGAAAAAAAAAATAGTTTTAATAAAAAACTTTTAACGCTTGTTTAAACATTATGAAAACATAAAAATTAAAATGGAAGGTGCTGCTTGTGGTTACAATTCAACGGTTAGTTTGATAACAGTAAATTTAATTTTTATTTCGCTTTTAATTAATTAATTATTTTGTAATGGAGATTCCCTAAATATTTAAGATATTGTTGGATTTTTATTGCTGTTTCGTGTATGTATGGAGACAAAATTTTCGGTTATAACAAGTAAAAACTTTGCCGAGTTTTGCTTACAACAACCAATTAATAGACTTGGTTCGTCTCAGCCGAACCAATTGATTGTGGCATTTGTATGTGTCGTCTCAATCAAATAATTTTTTTTTTCTGTTATTGATCAAATGGAAGCGTGATTTTTTGTTATCTGTTTTTGCAACACGGAAATATTTTTCCCTTAAAAGTTTCTAAAGAATTTCACAAATTTGTGGTGCATTAGAAAATCTTCAGTTGCATTCTTTTACCATTCTGATTATATGTTTCGTGTAAACAGCTGTAATTTATTTATGGGACTTCGAACTTAACATGGATTTTTATATTTATTTCCGGTAATGCCACCGAGTGAATACAGAGTCTCCTTCGCAGAAACAATTATTGCAAAAGAAAAATCAATCAACTTTTGGTGCAAAAAATTATTATTTTTTAAATAAATTATTTTTTTATTATTTTTTTTTAAATAAATAATTTTTCCTACTAGTTTAAGGGTTGTTTAAAGAAATAATGAAAAATGTATTCGTATCAGTAAGTTTTTTGTTGGAAAATAAATTAAAGTTAGAAAATAAATTAATCTTGTAATTCCATGTTTCTTTGTTAAAAAAAAAAAAAAATTGACTGTTTCCCCTCAACAATTGAACTACTATTCCCGGGCCAGGCTCAAAAAAGCTGATTCGTGGTGAATTACAGGCATTTACAATTATTTTAAACCCTTTTTTAGAATGCAACTCTGTCATGGCAAGCAAAGCAGTCTGTCTATCTATAGCAAGTACATGCAACACCCCAGTTGACTGACACTGTTAAAAATTTACTCAAAATATTATTTCCCAGAGCAAAACAAAAAAGTGGATGGAGATTGTCGAGAGTTTTAAAAGAAAAAAAGCCGCAAAAGCGTAAAAGCTCCCACCAGCAAATTCGAATGGACTACTGTCGATTGCGCGAAGTGTTTATTTTAGCTGGATTAATTAATTATAAAAGTGAAATTCATCCCAGGTAGTTCAAATGTACGATTCAGTAAACTGAGTGACGTGAGCGATCATTAAAATTGATGATTTCGATCGATCAGCGATGAGCGTTTTTATTTAAGTGCTGAGCGCTTTTAATAAAATTGTTCGACTTTATTTTGCCACTGTGAGTATTTGCCAGACCAAACACATATTTATATGTATGTATGTAAACAAAGGCTTTTAATGTCCTTTAATGTCATAAATTATGTACTACATATTCGTTCTTATTATCCTTTAAAATAGAAATAATTGTGTTTGAAGGCAATAAACTTTCACTGCCTCGCTTACATTACGTTTTCTATCTACTAAAAACCGACATGGCCAGCAGAACTGTGTCCAGTCCTTCGTTTCAGTGAACAGCCATTTTAGTTCGTTTATCGAAGACTGATGCGTTCAATTCCAAGAAATAGTGAGGCAAGAATTCTTGTTGTTTGTGATACTTCACGTGCGTTGATGAAACCAGAAGAAACAACAGCGACTATTAAAGACGGTGATATTTAACAAAAATAATTTGAACGAATTCGGTTTTGCTAACACCTAAACCCAAGTTTTTGCAAACAAACAGATTAATAAAATAACACGCACTAATTACACAAAAAACAATTAACTGAAACAAGAGAATTGAAATATGAAGAAAAAAAGCAAGATTTGATGTGAAACACTTGAACGAAGGCAATCGAAATCGAACGGTGCAGGAAAGATGGAATGACCGGCTTAGTTTGGTTACTCCAGGTGATCGACGCAATTTCCTTCATGCTCTCATGCGTTCACGCAAGACCCAGTGCCACTTACCAGAGTTGATTGTCTGTAGTTAAAGCCAATTGAGCCACAGAACTCACTGCGCTGCTGATCTACGGTACGAACTTGTGCAGTAAAATGCGAAAATTGCCAACTCCAAAAACATCGACGACTGAGCCCTTTATTTGTTCTGGGCTCCATTTGTGGGGATGTTGATGCTGTGTTCCCCCTTAGTCAACTAAACTTCAACGTTTCTGTAGGGCCCGCAATTTTGAACTCTTGTCATTACTGTGCCAGCTTCAATAAATGCTACCAAATTCATGACATACCGGAGAACAACGACGTACTGAAGAGACATCTTATATTTTTGTAACGCATATTTAGTCAGTAAGCAAGAAAAAATCTAAATAAATAAAGGACCACTCACGCAAAATGGCTGGACTTTGAATTTATTCTCGGGTTGCACGTACCCGTACTTTTATGTACTTTGATGAAAACTGATCGTGACAGGACCGGGTATTTTAAAGGGTATTTGTTTTTTTTTTTTTAATTTTCCATGTCTTGCTGTGAAATACAGAATGACCCATAAGATTCAAATATTTTTGTGACAACTTTTATCGATTCAAAGAACTCTCCGAAAGCCCACTTTTCAATGTACATACATATATATGTATGTATGTATGTGGTATAAGGAAGTATTTGTTGCCTGCAACATGTTGCTAAGCAGGCTTGTTTGTGTGTGTATGTGTGTAGGTGTGTGTGCAAGTGTGTCGTTTGCGTGTGTGTTTCTGTGTGTGTCTGTATGTGTGTATGTGTGTGTGTGCGTGTGCGAATGGGTGTGTTTTAGACCGTTTGTTGTCCCACCTCAATTCCTGTGTATTTCTTCTATTTTCTATAAAAATAAAATGAAACCAAAAACTTGTTATTGGCTTAAAATCGTTGTTTTTTCCGTCTTTCTATGCGAATGAGTATGAGGTTTGCTTTCTTTTACAAGAAATAAAAAACTAATGGGTTTATGAAATGAAAATATTACAAAAATAAATAAATTTTCAAGAGTTGAAAAAAGAAATTAAGAAACTAAAGCTAAAGAATGTACAAAATTTTATAACTATTTCTTATGTCCGTTTTAAAAAACTAATTTAATTATTATTATATATGGTTGCTTACAAATTAAAGACTTTGGTTTTCCTTTTATTCATTAAGACCTAAATATATGTAGTTTTCGTTTCACTTTTTCAATTTCAAATTTATTTTGGATTTTTCTGTTTGTTTGTTTGTTTGTTTTTTTAAGGTTGTATTCGTTTTGCCATTTTGGAAATGAATGGCGAAATGAGTGAGTGAATGAATGTACGATATCCTGTTTTTTTTCTTCTTGTACGAGTTTGGTACGTTATACTTGCATGCAGCATGCAGGTATGTGTAAAGGAAAGGATGCTTTTGGGTATTGATGGAAAAACGTATGTATGTATATGTGTGTGTGTGGTTGTGTCGGTATTTATGGTTGTTATGCACGTGATCCTATAATACAAATGTAGTTGGATTCTGTTTATTTGTTAGTGGAAATGTAATTTTTTTTAATAATTGTTTTTTGTTTTTGACTGGAAAACGACTTGAATCTTTGGTTGTGATGTAAGTTGTTCTGTCTTTTTTGTGTGGGGGCTTCTATTTGAAATTATTTTCTATTCACATTCGGTTTTAAATTTCCATTTTCTTAAATCTTTTATCTGCTTCCAAATATATATTTTTCGTTTTAGGTTGTTTGATAATCTCAAATGGTGTTCTTTTTTATTTTAATTTGTTCGTTCATCTTGTGGTGGTGAATTTTTTTGCATCCTATTTTGCAAATTTGTTTCAGTTTTTCTTTCGATTTTTAGCTTTGTGGGTTTCGTAATCAAATTTCTCTTTGTTTATGTTGTATATTTGAATTTTTAATTGTTTTTTGTTTTGTCCTTCTTAATCCGCTTCGTTTCTTTTTTCTTTGCATTTTTGTAATTTAGTTGGATGAAATCAATTTATTTCGGTTACTTCTCCGGTGTGTTTTATTTGTTTCT
Organism: Epicampocera succincta; assembly: GCA_932526305.1. NCBI lineage: Eukaryota > Metazoa > Arthropoda > Insecta > Diptera > Tachinidae > Epicampocera > Epicampocera succincta. The sequence continues at coordinate 43,514,561 of OW052037.1, read as the reverse complement.
CTTCGTTTTTCTTTTAGTTTGTTTTTTTTTTATTTTTTACTTTAAACTTAAGATTCTATGTCGGTAGTATGATTGGGTGCTTCCGGTCCATACATGTTGGCCAGCTTGTCAAACCTGGGACCCCAAGCTCCAAGGTAATCATATTCTTGACATTCGTCATCAGTTCCTGTTGATTTGAATAAAAGTTAGAATTAAAAATGTGAAAACACACTTTCTATGAAATTATTCGGAGTATTCACAGTTCTTTCTAAAATAATTTTATTAATTTCGAATTACATAATTGCACATAATCAAGGCGACTTTGATAACCAGTTACAAGTGAGAGCACAGCTCATAACCTCTTATATGTTTTAGTCTTTCTTTTAGTTATTTAGAAAACAAAATACATTCAATCAATCTTGCGGCGATGTATTGCTATGAATTCGCCTTGACTTTAATTTCAATCAGGGCGCATTCATGACCGGCAAACTAGTAATTACAGCAATAAAATACACCAAAATCCCAATTATCGATTATTCTTTGCATTAAATATTCCAAAATGTCACAAACAAAAATGTTTAGTCTTGAACGGTTGACAACCAAGAGACACTCCAAATTGATATGTTATGAATTCGCCTTGATTAAAATTCCTCGCCGATATAATATTAGAAATAAAATAACTGAGTCAGCGTTTCAGAAAAATTTTAAAATGCTGTCTTATCTCCAATTTGGCATTACTGCTGCAATAATGTATATGATTGCGGCAACAATGTGCCCTACTTTACAACAGTATATACTGTGATCAAAACTAGTTATTATTGTGGCTGTTTTCTTTTTCATCTTCAGATTCTTGGACGCTTGATGCACTCAAGCATTTGAATCTGTTGTTTTGCCATAAAAGAACTGCGAGTACTTAAACACAAAGTTAACAAAACTTATAGTTATACTTTAAGAAAATTCAAAAAATTTACTTCACAAAATTATAAAAATATGCTCCATTTATTAAGTTTATTAATTGTTTAATTACACCCAATATTCGGCTGTATTAGAGTGTAGTCTTAGGCGTAGGCCTGTAATTTTAAACAAACAAATATTTACATTAACTTCATAAATTTACATTTTTTTCTTGCCTGTTTGCGCTAAGTTTTCGCTACTAGCCGTACTCGTGTTACAAAATATTGGATAAGGGGTTGCGCTGCTCGAGTTGTGAAGGTTGGGTGACTTAATGGATATCTAAGTTACTAAAGGACATGTGCATTATACTTGTGCTTATGGTTTTCCTTCAAAAACTATAATTTCGAGTTTAATTTTAGGTGAAGCAAAAACTAAGGAAACAATTTTACTTGCAATTGCGTTTCATCTCTTTCACAATGTCGAATAAAAAGATGAAAAAAATTAATATATATGTGTTTGAAATCTGCTCTAAGAGCCTTTCAGGTGAATAACTTTGAGTCAAATTCTTTACAAAACCATAAAACTGAGAACCCAGCAGCGTAGGTACTGAGTAAATTCTTAGAATTCTTTCATATTCCAATTTTTTTCATATGATAATTTTTTGATATTCCAGGAATTTGGCTCCTAAAATTATAATTGAAGTTAACGGTACCAAAAATAAATTCGTGAGATCTATTAATCATATACATATATTAAAATATCAGGTACTTGTACTGTTGAGCACTAGATGACAATTCCTGAACACTGCAATTATACCGATTTCACCAGCCATGGCTTTCAATCCTCTGTTTACAAAAGAATAATTAGAAAAACGTACGCGGTGTGCAGTAAATTTGAATAAAATATGGTTAATTTTTGACTACATTATGGGTTCTAATCGCTGGAGTGTAAAGTCGACCTGTACAAATATATTGTAAAACTTATCTGCACAAACGAGAATATTTACCGTGACTTAAACATTCCTGGTATTTGTTACAGAGATGGAGAAGAATTGATACTCTGATCCATTTTAAAGCGCCATAAACAAATTCGTGCACTATTTAATCATTATGTCTGTAGTAATTAAACAAATTTTAATTCAAATGAGATTTGAGTACTTATTTCTTTGGGAAAAATGTATTATTCAAAGTTCAAAATATATAGTTTTCCAGCTGTCTATATGTTGACATTTCCTTGGAGGAGTAGGATAACTCGCCAGTAAATTGTATAACTTTAGAGCAATTAAATGAACCCGGTTGTTTGATTATTTAAAGTTCCTTGATGTAATTTGCCATATAAAACACGACAGTGTGAACGTATTGTAGTGACGATTATTGTCGCGATTGAGGTTGGTCTGCTAGGACCAGGAGGAGTGGCGGTATAGACTGTGATATTTGTACAGCTGGTATCTTTAATAAGTTTAAGCTTTAATAGTGTTATTTTAATTTTTTCGTTTCTTATGAGGGTTTTGCTAATTAAAATTTAAGTTTTTTATTATTTAATTACTGATTTTAATTATTTGAATTCCTCTTTTCCTGGAGATGATTTTATAAATATGTTAAAGCCACTTTTTAATTGCTTAAAATTGTAACTTTTGGAATATAAAAATAAATTAACATTTTTAAGGCACCCGACCTGGACAAAACACGTTTATAATAGAAGGAGCTACAGTGCTCCTGGGATCAACAAACTATGTCTCCAGTGGGCAGGAGAACATGGATGAGTGACGTTTTTAGTGTTTTGGTATGCAGATTCTTCGCAGCAAAAGGTAAAAAACTGTAAGGAGCTATAATAGTGATTAGTGTCCTCAACCCCGTGCCCTTGGTTGCATTTCCCCCCCCACATCAGAACCCAACTTCACTTGAATATCTGACACATAAAGTTTGTTGCTGGTTTAGCCTTATACATGATTTTGTGAACACATTTAATTTTGTATTTAGTAACTACAACTTATTTTCTCATCTGCAGCCAACTTCATTTCACATAAGTGCTGTCAATTAAACATTAGCATACGGTTTTTTTGCCTATAAGTTCTGTTGTTGTTTTTACCTCATACAAGGATGTATGAACATATTTAGTTTTAGATTTCGTGAACTGATAGATTATCTACATGTATGTATGTATGTATTTCTGAGTCTAATTACTACGAATATTGAGTGCAATATCTTAAAATTTTACTTTATAGTTAAAATTTTTGAAGCACAAAGAAAACTAAAACTAAAATTTGATGAAACTAAATCAAGTTCAAATCACTTGCCTGAAGCCAACGAACTTAACGAGCCCGCTGTACTGCCGCCACCCTCGTAAGCATAATTACGTAAGTCATCAAAAGGCGGTGCATTAGGATCGCCGTCGGCTCGTTTTTTATGCTCCTCGATAAACATGCCAACATTGGGCTCCTGGCCAGGCATCAAGGTCATGACAGGATCTGTCGCAAATACAAAAGAAATTACCATGAATGGAAAAACTCGCTATTTAAGTGAAAGTCTCCTTCAGCGCCAAACACAGTGCAAGAACTTATTAACGTTTGTTAGTTGGGGCCACCATTAAACGATTCATATTTCATTGCATTCGCACGCTCATTTGTGCTCGTACTTACACATTATTGGCATTTTCATTGTGGCCAATTCAGGTGGCATGGGACCACCAATCGGTATCTGCAACGGCGTTATATCAAAAGCAGTCATATCGTCTTCGCCGCCGCCTTCATCGTCATAGTTAATGATATTCTCGCGTACATCATCATCTGGTCCTGGATATTTAATATGCGCCTCACGACGACGATTATACACAACAAACACCAGCACCAAAACTGTTTTAGTTGTTTTTGTGTTCAGCGGTTGTATGAATTTTTTTTAATATTTTCACGTACGAAACGGGGGAAAACGAAAAAATTGCAAAATTATGAGGATGAGAAAAAAAACACGAATTAATATTATTATGTAAATTTTGTAGAGAAATAAAGTTATCTACGTTGCAAAACTATTATACATATTAAATTTATATTAAAAAATAAACCCTGGACAGAAGAAGGCAAAAAAAAAACTACTTGCGCTTTATTGTCTGCAAGGGAAAAATTGTTGTTATGGTTAAAAGTTTAATTTCATACAGTTTATTAAGAGTTATAAAAATATTTCATACTTAATTTAATTACGTATATAAAATCATGCTCGAGAAAATTAAGTTTATGATGAATTCGATGCAAGTATAAAGGATAAGTTTCGAGCTTAAAATGTGGTGGAGTCGCGTTAAAGAGTCAATTTTACTATCCACAAATGTGTTCTGCGTACTTCTGTAGATAGAATTTAATATTTAATTTTGTTTATTGAAGTGAGATTTTGTAAAATGTCAAATGGAACAGCAAAACAGCTGTTGAATGCAAAACTGACTTGTTGCGACTTCAAACTTGGTTTGATTTCGTATTGTTGGCAAGTGTTCAAAATAATGCTGAGCAGTCAATTAATCAACATCTTCAATATTTGGTTCTTTCATGTCTCGTATTTTCAGAAGTTTTAATTTTTCGAAAACATGAGAAAACAGGTGATTTGCTGTTTGTCAAAACTTCTAAGATTTTTAAGGGTAGATGTGAGACTCAATAGAATGTTGAACGTAGTTCGGGTCGCAACCCTACCCTGAAAGCTTTTAGGCTGGGGTTGCGCAACCGAGTTATATTATCTCTTGAACTCGGCCATAAAAATAATACTATGTACAATACTTCAATTTTATATCACTTAAACATCAGATCTCGAATATATTAATTCACACGTATGAATATATTGTTTTTAATACATTGGAACGTTTGGAAACAAATAAGAAGCAGATTTACATATTTAAGTTTTCTACAAATGAAATGAGAAATATATATATGAAAGAGTAAAGGAATTCATTTGATTGATGAACCCTTAAATTTTGTGCTCTTAAGAATAAAAATTGTTTCTACTTTTGTTCTTCTAGTCAATGTCATGCGCCACTCACATCACATTGATAACACGATCGGCGATATAACTTTTCAAATTACATACAAATATACACTATTGTATTTTTATATATATATATAAATATATACTTTTAAAAACACATGCTATTTGCCGCAACTGGCAGTATATTGATGTTTGAGATAAATTTGGATTCACGTACATTAAAGGTTTTGGTGGGACGAACAGGCTTTAGCGTTTATTGCAATAATCTATATAGGCATAATATATGTAAATCTCCTAAAATCTCTAAAGCATTAAAACAAGCTGCAAGCAAATGTCAATCCTTGAAGTGGGTATATTATTTACTTAACCTTGGACCACTGCTTAAAGGATTTTAAAGGAACTGCAAAGGTCAAGAATTGCAAAATGTGAAAATGGTATTTTTTTTTTGCAGTGTAAATAAGATTCGGTCAGACATAAATTTATGCGCACAGAAAAGCTAAATAGTGGAGCATTCAGATCAACATACTATTGCCGTCTACTATGTCTGAAGTCTAGTAATTTTATGTTGTTGTGCATGATTTGCCATACAACATGATTGGATTCAACCATATTTCCCAGCAGAAACATTTTTCAAAATGTGGTAGATATAGAGGTGGCAATATTTCGGTATATAACACACATGGTCATTGTTTTACTTCACATTAAAAATTCTATCAATTGATTATTTTTTTATAATACGAGTATTGTAATAATTTTTAGTTACAAGAGTCATTTAAACTGAATAGATAAAAAATCTTTGAAATAGTTATTATTTTAATTTTGATTCATGAATTCTTTTGCTTCGGAAAACCGGTGTATACGAGAGCAGCGGCTGCATATTTATTTATATGACAAATTCCTACCTTTTTCCTCACAACACTAGTTTTTGTGTGGCAACACTGGCCATTAACAATCCTTAAAAGTTCAATAGAACACTTGCTTGTTATGATAAAAATACTGTTTTATATGAATTGCACAAAAATATGATTTTTTTATAGAGCAAATCACTGACTTTTCCTCAGTGCAGTGGCAAAAAAGGCTTTAATACTATTCTAAACCTATTCTAAGCTGCAAGACTTGTTAACTTGCAGCGAAAAGTCTATTAAGATAAGTGAAAAATATGATCTAATTCTAGTTTAATTTTATTAGCTGTTTTACATTTTCAATTTAAGCTCCTGAGGATGCTAAAGCGAGTATTAGTTCACTGAATTGACTAACAAACAACTTGCTTTAAAAATGAATTTACAGAATTGCTTTAGTCTTTTAGGTTTGCAAAACAGCACTGCCTGCTTTTAGGTTAGCAACAGAGAAAGGAACTAAGTTTGCCGTTAACTGTTTAAACTTCCAAAAATGAAGACAACTCCAGGTTGTTTCCTTCTCTTGCAGAACAAAGCATAACTAGTCCAGTTTATGTTTTAGGGCATAGCTTTAGGCTATTTGCTGTCAGCTTTGGAAATAAAGCGTACTTTAGAGACAACAAAACGTTTTGAATTCTTTTTCATATAAATAGTGTAACCATCTGCATGTCGGGGCCCAGAGTTCTTCGTATCATATAGTTTATGATTTAAGTGAATAAGCCAAACATTTTCCAGCTCTTTAAAGCTTTTTTATTAAACTTAAGCCTTTTTATAAAATTTCATGAAATTTGTGTCGAGTTTTTACCACTTATGTGGTCTGTTACTCTTCGCAAACTCATACAATTACTTCTTTGTATGTGTGTTGTAAGGAGTTCATGAAGCATGTCAGAGTAATATGTATTTCTATGAACAACACTAGCGGTGCAATAGAGTGCTTTGCAAGTTGTGGCTGTGTGCAACAACAGATCGAACGATCGTGTCAGCTGACAATTTTTAGTGGTAGATATAATTCCTGGGCAGCACAACAGTCTGAACTAACAATCTCCATTACCCGTTCATTTCCAGTACATTGTCAGATCCTGCGATATCGTAGCCTTGCTGTGCAGATGCAAAAATCGTGAATTTAAAACCGATGGAAGAGCTCAAACAATTCAAAGAAGATGGAACTCAGCCCTGACGTAAATAAAGATAAAGAATACTACCTACACAAAATAAATAAATATATTACAGTTTTTCCTTCATTCAAACTTATTTTAAACTCTCTTAAGTGTTTTTTATTTTTTCCACTGAAAAAATGAATTATTTGTGTTGCTGTTTCGTCAGCTTCTTGCTGCGCGAAAACTTTACGTTCGCCAGCGTATAGAATAGAGAACATATCCGCAACATGAACGTAAGAGCATACAGGCAGATGTACATTTAATCATTATTTTTATTACCATTTCTGGTTCATTCGTTTTTTCCGAATATTTAATTCACTATTTTGAACAGGCCGTGGCTGATGTTCGCAGCAACTTTTTAAATTGATACTTTTGTGTTGAAAAAGGTTTCGCTGTTAAAAATTAATTAACGAAAACGTGGATGGTTTATGTATGGAAATATTAATGCTGCGCTTTATACATTTCAATTAATGAGTTAAAAATGACATTGTGACGAGCATGCATATGCATGCCAAGGCAGGCAAACACTTTTGTTCAAAAGCAAGAAAACAAATACAATGTGAACGAAGAATGTTTCACAAGAAAACTATTTGGAATGACATAATTGCAATAAACTTCAGAAATCATTTTAATTGTTTCAGTTTGGCTGTTCTATTAAAGCTTCTTGTGAAATTCATTTAAACGAAAAAGAAACACCTTTAACGACTGCAGTAAATAAAAAATAATTAAATTAAAAATTCATTTGGCGATGGACGCATATTATCAAAAGAAGATTTTAAAACAGACACTGTCAAGTAAAAATTAAAGAAAAGAAGACTAAAACACTTTCGATTCTGTTGAACTGAATCGATAATGTCGCCAAAACCTTGTGACAGGCATAAGTACATTCTCCTCCACTTTACAAAAAGATTTTAAGCGTTACAAATAGAGTAAAAAGTAAAATGATTTAATTCATTCATAAGTCCTATTCGAGCATATGAAAACATAGTATTAAAATAAAAGTTAAACTTAATGAGAATTTTAACATATCTTAAACAAAACAATATACTTTGTGTAATAATTAAACATACCTACTACTTACCTTTTTTTGTGCTTTCTTATATCTACCACAAATTATGTCCAATTATCAACTGAAAATAAGTCTACTTACGTATCAAAGTAGTTGAGCACAAAAGCAAAGCAATTATAAAGTCACGTGACGGCTTCAACACACCGGACGCCAATAATTCCAATTCACAATGCATGCCCGTAAAGCCCATTGGACACTGGCATTCATATTTTTTGGGAGGATTATAGTCACGACAACGACCGCCATTGCGACAAGGAAACAGCAAACACTCGTTGTCGTTGACACATGTACTGCCAGAGATTTTGAAACCAGCAGGACATCTGCAGATTCAACGAAATGTTTCATGTCAGGACATGTAAGTATGTACATATGAAGTGTGAAGAAATAAAAACTTATGAGAAGATTGCCATTTGCTTAGACTTTTGCTGTAAAACAATGTTTTAGCTTTAACGCTAATCTTTCGAAATTGCCGTTCAACATTTACCTTGATTTTATAAATTTGCAAAACGAAAGAATGTTTAACTCAAAATTAGCCAAATACACATACACAAATGTTCATACATAATATGCATTTCAGGCACTTGAACGCGTGTGGCGGCAAGAGTGCGTCAACAACAGCTGTTCGTGCTACGTTCGATTTAGGCCAATTGTTGTCGAAATATTTGCACAACCTTGCAAATATGGTCTCCACAATTGAACGTTGGCAGAGGTTTGTCTGAACAAACGTCCTTATTACATCATCCACATAAAGTTTCCAGTGTTGGCCCAACACTGAAGCAAAATTTCAAGTAGTCTCAAGACACAGGAACAAAGTTGTCACAGAGACTTTGTCATTGCAAAAATCTAACTGCGTGCCCGATGATACCGTTCCAGCGCTCAGACAAACTATTAAGAAAATTCACTTTTCTTGTTTTATTGCAAAAAAAAAAAAATATTGTAATAAGTTTCATTATTAATGATGTATAAAAATTCTGAATGAGAAAATTCGAAAAGAACTCGAAGCCCGTAATTGTTATTGTAGAATTTTGTGACATTTTACTGTAACAGATTGAATGGAGTTTCAGAGCTCAACTTTTGCTTGACAAAATTATTTTTCGTAATTGCGATTCCTTTCTTTTGGCCAGACTTGCGTTTTAGACAATATGGATTTGGTAAATATTTAAATTTAAATATTGCTTTTAAATACTATTAAGTATTAAATTATATACATCCATATACTCGTATGTATATTTCTCAAGTTGTATGTTTCGGTCTCACTTTATGATGAAATTTGCTTGTTATTGCATACATTTTTCAATAGATTGCAAATAAATAAATGAAAAAAGAGAATATATGTCTATCTGAAGTTCAGTCATTAGGATAAAAAGTCACAGAGTTAGTAAAAATATGGGCTTGTCTAACTGAATTAGTGAATTACTTGAAAAAATATTATGCGATGATCAATTTATAAATAAAATATGTATATATGCAGCGGATTTTTGTGTGGTCTCCAGCTGTCTATATGCTGACATTTATATTCGTATTCGTCAATATTACGGTCATTTTATCTAATTAATATTTCATTTATAACAAAACAATAATTAAAGAAAGAATTTACATAAAACTATATTACAATAAGAAAATCAATAATATACACAACAATCTAATTATTGTTTAGGTTATCCCAATTGAATGAGTAAAAACGCAGGGTTGCATATTTGAAGTGCATCACGTGAGATTGAGAGTAATTTGCCCATATCTATAAAAATGTATGACACTAACCAACATAATTTGCAAAAATGCCCGTAATTTGCATAAATAACGCCGCTGAAAACATATGAAACATCATATCTGAAATAGCCTGAAGAACGGTTTCTTTGGCCGAATGTTGATATTGCCAGACTGCGGCCGGATTTTTGTTTGGTGGATGTGGAAGTATAAATTATATGTTTTTTGTTTATTTATTCGTTGGCTTGTCTAAAGCATCGGGCAGCAGGCAGTGAGTGTGGAGTTTTCGTTGTTTGGATTTCATACCTGAACTTCGCTGGCGCGGGTACTTGCTTGCGAAAAATACTTGCGCCACGTTTCCGTATGTCTCGCGTTGAAATTGTCGCATTTGTAACAAGATAATTGAAAACAACCCGATATAAATTGAAACAAAGTGTGATATTTCTCCCCCACTGTATGTGTCCTTACGGGTACTTTGCAACAGTTATGGGAAAAATGCCAATAAAAATGTGTTGAAATCCAAGTGACGGGTTTATGTGGACAGCCTTGCGCAAGAATTGTCCATATAGCAGGTACTTCAAAAGGACATAAAAATCAAAATATTTGCAAAAACTATTTTAAACTATTTTTGCTCTTCTGTTTTTCAAGTTTTCAAGTTTTGCTGATATTTTTATTTATTAAGTCCCTATTCGGACGCTTGAACGTTTGTTTATCAAAGGAGAGTGGTAATTGCTACGGAGTTGCATCGAATCGAGTTATATACGTGAAGTTAAATGAAGGTAAATCTATATCTATATATATCTAAGACAGAATGTGTGTTTGTTTGTACCTTATAGGAGGCCGGACCCCTGCGCCCATCTTCCTGAAATTTTCACAACATTTAATTGCGATTTCGGAGTGAATTATAGGCTTCTTTTTTCAACCACGCCCATTTCTTTATATTATGCGTTGATATTATATGTGGACCAATTTTAAAAAATTTGTTTGCATATAGAGGAGGTCAACTTAGTTTATTAAAAGTGAGAAGGGTGAAATATGCCCGCCGAAAATGGATTATCAAATTCCTTCGTCATTTGTGAACCAATTTTTACATTTATTTTGGCATATGGAAGAGGTCCACTAATTTCTTTCTCCAATGGGGGTAGCAAAAATAATTCACTACATCACAAATTTCTCTTCATTAAGATGCTTTGCTGCATATAACACTCAATTTTGTGACGGAATTGTAGACAGTTAATTAAAAGATTTAAGAGAAAATGATTTTTCTGTAAAATATATGTACCAGCTCATACTTCAAAATTCATACATATGTACATGTATTAATGAAACCCACAAACGGGGAAATGTAAATGAAATGAATTGCCAATTTTTAAAACGAAAACTGCTTAAACAAATTTCTTTGTCTAAACTTTAAGGCAACTTTGACAAAAACTGATTCATAAAAGTTGAAAAGTTGAAAGTGTTTCTACCGGGACTAACTTTCACTTTTTTTGTCGGACAGTTTATTTCTTGTTTTGACGTTTCGTTTTTATTTGACATTTGATGTATAAAAATATTGCAACGAAAGGGTAACTAGTGTCGCTTGTTTTTTCAAATTTTAGCTTCAAACTTCACAGACAAATTTCTCGTTAAGGAAAATATACAAACGAGATATTGGGCATATTGGAGTTGCCAGACTTTGGCTGATGGCTTTAATTTTCGTCAAAGACCTACTTCACAATCCTCTGACTTCACCGTTTCTTCCCAATTTTTTTAAGCAGCAGGTGATAAATTTTACAAGGGCTAGTTTTACATTTACGCGCTGGCCGGCCACTTTTAATCAAAAACAAAAATAGTGGCAGTACTTAAAATTGTGCCATGTAAAAATGCCAATGAAACGATGATTTTTATCCAACAGAACTATGCACGAGTTGCCATTGTGGGTTAATAAATGAGTTTTATTGGATCGTGGAGTTGGAAGCAAAATAAATATTTTAAAATTGATTTCAAAATGCGTTTTTATGATGATAAATGACTTAAATATATTTTCTATTAAAATATTTGTTTTTCTGTTGCTGTTTGAGATGGAAAAATGACATGCAGAGAATTATATATATATGTTCATATGTATATATTTAATAAAAGCTAAATAAATATGTATGTATGTATGAATGAACGCCAGCTAAAAAATTCTATTTAAATGAAGTTATTTGTATGAAATATTTATTTGCTAAAATTCTAAAATGAGAAGCACGAAACAAAAGGACGAGATTAAAATGGATGATTAAATGAAATGAATGGATGAAAATCTGATGGTTTCTTTTTTCTATCTATAACACGAATTTGGAAAATAAATAATTGTTTTAATGTTTGAATGGGAATGTTGATAAATTATGTTTCCGTTTGCCAAGAAGCTGGTGGTGCAATTCATAAAGGAGACAAATAAAAATTTTGCAGTATTGTTGTATGAACGTAAATATATATGAATGAATGACTAACACCAATACAAACTCAAAAGACATTAATTAATATATACACATCGATAAGAACAAAATATACAATACGAAAAGAGGACTTCAAAGGATCGAATGGAATTAAAAATCGTGTAATTGAAATCGCAGGAGAAGAAAAAAATTGAGAAAACGAGCATATTCATTGGTTCGGACACTCCGTCACAAATCCAATTGTATGCCGTACAGATTTCTCTTTCTCAGTCCATGGACATTATTTTCCTTTCCTGCTCTGAAAAACATATTTACACAACGATGGTTAATATAATTTTATAGTTTGTTAAGGGCGCAAGTAGCTTTTTTTTACCAAATATAAGATTTTGTAGTAAGTTTTTTTCTGTAAAAGAAGACTTTGTTATGCTCACTTAGTATGATAAGCAGGCAGACTAGTATTGCCGCTAAAGCGCCCATGCTCAACTTTAATGTTTGTCCTTCTTGCACCAGTTCACAATTTTCACCCCAGAAACCATCAGGACAGATGCAGCGGTAACGCAGTCTTGGTTCGAGATTGATACAAGTTGCCCCATTTAAACAGGGCAGATCCAAACATTCATTTCGATCCATACAACCTTTAGCATCCGGTGACATAACGCGTCCTTCACCACATCTATTAAACGACACGATGACATTGTTTCGTACAGTTAATTTTAATATGCAGTTGGTTTCGGTTTTGTTATAGAAAAGAATAAACAAAAAAACACCACATTTTAAAAATGTATAAACAAACTTAATCGAAATCGTACGAGAGTGATGGCTGCGATCATAAAAAATAGTTTTGATTTAAAAATGCCTGTTATGATTCAAAAACATTTGTATGGATATGACAAAAAGAAAACGTTTAATAAACAACTTATTAAGAGATTAAAAAGCAAGCAAACGCTCAATAAATTTTGAAAGAAAATCAAGATAATGAAGCAAAAGCAAATTGATTTAATTTCGCACAATTAAATTCAGTTTTTTTCCGCTTCTTCTGTTCGTCCATTTCAGTTTTAGTTAAGAACTACTCGTGGAACATCTTCAATTCAGCGAAAAATATTGAGAAAATTCCATGTAAAATTGAGAATAGACTGAAAAACTTTTATTTCATGTTTCATCATTTATACTTTATGCAGGAGAAATACAAAATTCTTGAAATTGCCGGCGAAAATACCAAATTATTTTCAGATTTTTTAGACAAATCTTAGAATGTAAAAAAGCGCAGAAAATTGAAGGCAGATTTTCTAACTAAAAGTGCGAGTTTCCATGTTATTATTGTACAAATTATGCAGTAACGCAAATTAAAGAAAAAATATTAGTACCTTTCACAACTTGTTTTTTTTCGCACAAATACAACTTTCGAAAATCTAAGAACTTCTTTTTTATAATATTCCCAATTTATATTTCAAACTTCTTTCTTCATTATCAATTCGCAATTTCTGTTGAAAATCTTAGTCACTTTGCGATTTTTTCATATTTAATCTAAAACAAATCTTCTTAATTCCACTTTGAAATTTCTCGAATTTTACATGAAAAATTCATTTTTTTATTTCAACCAGAAATTCTCAATTTTATTTGAAATTTTCTAATTTGAAATTCTTAATATCAAGTTTTCTTCACGCCAAATACAAATTTCGTGCGGAATTTTCTAGTTTCGATTAAAAATTGAGTACTTAGTTCGGATTTAGTAGAGTTAGGGTTTCGTCTGTTCGAGTTCACTACAAAAGAAATTGGCGCATGGACTTAGGCTGTGAAAGGCATTTCTCACGAAGTCGAATGCATTCGTTAGCGACCATTTTGAACGATCAAATCCCAATTGAGACCAAACTAACTAAATTAATAGCGATATGTGGCAGCTCATGAGAAGCCACTGATATCCAGTTAATCAATCAGGTTTTCCGTCTTTAAAATGCTGACTATAGTTAACGTCCGATATGCTGAGACTGCCACTGAAATGTGGTTTTTTATAGCTTTTGAATGCGCGAAAAGCGCGCAATATTTTTGTGTGTTTTATATAGAGTAACCGCAAGAAACGTTTAAATTCAGAGCTCCACTTGACAAGCCAGTCCCGCAGGATCTTCTACAGGAAAAAAATAATTTAAAGGTAGCTCCGCTTCATTTGATATCAAGTGCATCTTTAGAGTAATTTTTGTAATGTGTCCAGTCAATATTTGTTCAGTCTTAATGAAGTCTGTGCTCGCATTGTCCTGGAAAAGGAGTATAACGCTTAAAGAAATGAAAGAAAATGAAAACTCAAACAGTTGGATTAGTGGCTTTTGTTAAGAGAATTATTTTTGTGTGATGCCAAAAGCTGCCGTTGAGCTTCAAATGTTTTGAGAAGCTACTCCCAGTGAGATGATGTTAAATTAATGCGCAGCAATGTTGTTTTTATGAAAGAATGAATGATGGTGGAGAGGAAAGAATGCAGCTTAACGAGGAAGTGTAATAAATGTGAGACATTCAATAAAAGTTGAGAAAATTTTCGGATATGATTTATATTCTTATTATGATTTTAATGATTATGTTTATATGTAAATATGTATGTTTCTGTGAAGAATGAGGTGTTTTTATTTTTATTCCACACAATATTCAGTTAAAATCATTGTAAAATGTTAAAAGCAACTGATTTTATGTGTCCTCTCTTTTGATAAAAAAAAATATTTCATTTATATAAATTGGCCAAGTTAAAGTGAAAATGATAGATTTGATGTGGAGAATCATGTTCCGTAGCCCAGTATACGCAAAAATCCAATTCATTAGGCATTTCATATCAACGTTAACAACAGTTTTCATATGCGAACGCTATCAAATTAACTCAAATAATTTAAAGAGAGTTTCCTAACATCAATATTATCCTATTCACAATCCGGTGCACACGCGCTTACATCATTCGAGTAGCATTTGGAAAATGGACTAGTACAATATATTTTCGTTTTATGCTAATAAAATATCAAGAAATGGGCTGGCTGCGTTTTTGCTTGTGTACAACATTAAAAATAGTAGTTTATGTTTACACCATTGCGACTGTTTCTCTATCTCGAACGTTCGCAAGCATTTGCAAGGACGAAAATATCGTTTTAAGGTCCAAAGTGATAGTTTCTTGTCACAAAACATAGAAGCAAACATATAATTTTCATACGACTTGTTAGCCTTCAGTTTATATGTCGACCCCTCTTTTAATGTAGAGAACGTCAGCGAACGTTAACGTTCGAGATCATGAACACTGTAATCTTGTAAATTTTGGGTGTTATCTCAGATGGTTACAAACTTAATTAAATATTTGAAATTGCTGAAATTTTAAATCTAAAATTCACAAGATTGTGAATAGGGTTATTGTATATTATTTTAGGTCAACATTATGATATATTGTCTATACTTTTTAATATTTTCTATATCTAAGTTCTTCTCTTGCTCTCATCAATCAGATGAAACGGGAATCTGATTTCTCCTTAGTTTTTCCATTCTGTAGGAAGCGAAGTTATACGTTTTTGTGGCTTTAAATCAACTAAAAAACGTGTTCGAAAAAGATAGGTTGCGTGTAAATACATGGTCTTTAGCAAGGTTCTTGCAGTATAGCATTAAGCACTGAATTTGGAAGAACTTTGAAAAGATAACATTCAAACATGACTTGTCAACTTTGTGGACAAACGAGCGCTATCAACGAATGATGGAAACAAAATCAAACAATTAGAAAGGATTCTAGAAAGTACCATCCATCGAGCAGCTTCCGGTGCGCACATGGACGTAAAATGGAAAAAAATCCTATTCCGCAGTGTCGAATTCACAAGCATTTTTAATAACAAAAAACTGTTTAAATAAATAAATTGGCGACATATTGGAATTAATCAATGAGAAGTTGACAAAAGAAAGTTCATACATAGAAACTTTATTTCACTTGCAAATGCTGGCGTACGGCATCGTTTATCACCGTGAACCAGAATATGTTTCACAAATAAAAAACATTTTTAAAATTGTTTTCCTTTAAGTGCGACCAATGCTATATATAACACTTTAAGCAAGTCCGCACGGCGCACCAGAGATATATCGAACTCGCGCGTCTATGGCTCTTGAATAATGAAAAAGCCCTCATTTTAAGCCAACCATATTAAAAGAGACAAAATATGACATTAAATCTATTCTCAGATTAGTTTTCCAAAACTAAAATACTTTTTTTTTATAATTTTGGTACTTATGCGGCAAAAGAAAATGCTTATCCAAAGGTACTAATTTGCAATTCTGAACTGAAAAAGCTTTATATTGTGAAACAGAACATTTTGGCTCATTCTAATCATTTATTTATACTGATATTGGATTCAGCATTTCGTACTTTTTGCGCTCGATTTGCTTCCGAGTGAAGTTCTTTATAAGTTGTTTATTACAAAAAAAAAAAAAAAACACTTTATTGGGGTTTTTTGCTTTCTACAAGCCCAAAATCGTTGCATGTGCATATCTCGAAAAGACACCTGCCATGTTTTCCAGTTGGAGATACATTTACTGTGAATGCCGTCAGGCTTTAAGGTACAAAAAAAAAAAAAACCGTGGCGGTGCCACCAATTTATCAGCTATTGTCATTTAACTATATAATCGTCTATAATTATTTAATATTAGATTAAAGATAAGAGAATATTGTATTCTTACTTCTAAAGGGTGGTTAAATTGTATGGGCCGATGTTGAATGTGAACCACACCTAAACGCCAAGTTTTTTTCCGAATTTTATTTGACATTTCTCTATTTCAGACTTACTCAATTTGAACCATGGAGAGATACACAATCTAACAACGTGTTAAAGTTATCCAGACTTATTATGAAAATGGGAGTTCAAATCAAAATGCATATCGTGCACTTCGTAATTTTTTTGGTCAATTTCATCGTCCAAATGTGCGTACAATCGCAAAAATCGTGGAAAAATTCGAGCAAACCGGGTCTGTAGAAGATGTGAGAACACCAGTGCATGCTCGTACAGCTCGTACTGCAGAAAATATTGCTGCTGTTCGCGATAGTGTGGCTGAAGAGCCGTCCACCTCAACTCGTCGTCGTTCCCAACAATTGCACCTCTCACGCTCGTCGTTGATGAACATTATGCATAAAGACTTGCATTTACACGCTTACAAGGTGCAATTGGCTCAAGAACTAAAGCCTCTTGACCATTCCAAACGTCGTGAATGGGCAGAATGGTGGCAAGAAATGGCAACAGTGGATGATCAATTTTCGAAGAAAATCATCTTCAGTGATGAGGCACATTTTCACCTCAGTGGATTCGTCAATAAACAGAATTGCCGCATTTGGGCGAATGAGAATCCAAGAGTGATTGTCGAAAAACCAATGCACCCACAAAGAGTGACTGTTTGGTGCGGTTTATGGGCTGGCGGCATCATCGGGCCGTATTTTTTCCAAAATGAGGCCGGTCAGGCAGTTACTGTGAATGGTGTTCGCTATCGTGAGATGATAACGAACTTTTTATGGCCCGAATTGGAAGATATGGATGTGGACGATATGTGGTTTCAGCAGGACGGTGCCACTTGCCACACAGCTAACGAAACAATGGCTCTTTTGCGCAACAAATTCAATGGCCGTGTTATCTCACGTAATGGCGATGTCAATTGGCCGCCAAGATCATGTCATTTGACACCGTTGGACTTTTTTCTTTGGGGTTCTTCTTCTTCTTCTTCTTTTGGCGCTACAGTCCGTGGTGAACCTGGGCCTCAACCAACAAAGTTATTCTTTGTTGTTGTGTCGTAACTAGTGTGTTTTTACACGGTAGGGAAGTTACCCCCACGCACAACCCCCGAAACCTGGAGGACCGGGTCCTGGTTTAGACCCCTGGACAGAGGGGATTCGCTGCACACTTTGGTTCACCTCTAAGCGGGTGCTGTAGGGGCTATCCAGGGGCGCCACGGGAAGGCAGTATGTCAGCTTGACCAGTCCATTTTCAGCGATCGCTGCTGGCTTCTCGCCAGGTTGAGAGCAATCAACAACTTTGCCCTGAGTGCACTGGCCCATTCCCCCTTTGGGGTTATTTGAAAGAAAAGGTGTACGTCGATAAGCCAGCAACAATTCAAGACCTAAAGGATCAGATAATTCGGCACATTAACGGCATAGAACCTCCATTATGCCTCAGCGTCATCGAAAATTTGGACCATCGGATGGAGGTGTGCCGCCGAGGTCGCGGCGCCCATTTGGCCGATATTTTGTTCCATACATAATTGAGTAATACCAATACATCATAATAAAATAAAATTACAATAATTTCCTAAATAGTTTGTGTTTTATTCAAAATCAACATCGGCCCTTGAAATTTAATCACCCTTTAGTAATGCCGACATTTTGATGCCATAAACTGCGCCAGGAATTTGTTATAGCCCTATTTAAAAATTATTTGCTGCTGTGAAGGCCCGAAATCTAAATATTTTCTCACACAAAGCACAAGCATTTCCCCAAGTCCACAGTCTCCAACGGGACACGCACGAGTGTACGCCGCTGCGTTACGAATGGGGAAGCGATCATTCAATCATTTATAGCCTTGGCAACGGATTGCAACAAAAAAGATTCAAGAATAAAAGACGTTGAATTTACACCGTAATGTTGCACATTAAAGGTAAAATCTTTGTTACGGCATAAAATGCTGCCTGAATAACACGCAAATAAAAGTACTCGATTAAAAAGTAGTTCTCCTCCAAAACGCTTTCGCGTCTGGAAGAAATTATATATGTACGTACATGTACATACAAACATATGTACATTCATCTGTATGTATGTATGTATGTATGAACGCTATTGAGAGAAAATTAAATTTTCATTTAATTAAATTTGTATTACAATTCATTTGCATTTTGATTCGTTTGTGGAAAGATGACTGTCAGTGTACAGCAAAGTGTAATTTATCATGTTGCTCTGCAGCAGATGTAATCACTAAGTTGTTTTCATGTGTTTACAAACGCGTATTTCAGTTGTTTGTATTTTTTGGTTTTGAGTTTTCATCAACTAAAAATGCACTAAAAATGTTCAAGGAATGAAAACAATTTGAAGGTAAAAAGGAAGATCCGATTTCTGTGTTTGCAAATTTATAAAATCAATTATATTAATGAAATGAGTTTTTTTTTAATTCTAACAAAAGAATATGCATTTTAGTTTTAATTTTTCTTTCAGCTAAAGCTTTGAGAACAAACATGTGTGTATTCAAATGATAAAACATATGAAAACCGAAAAGCACAAAATGATAAACTACATAAACAAAATGGAGAAATGGAAAAATAAACAAATAGACAAGGGAAAAGAAACTTACGTGCACTCGTATTCATTCCATAAATCAACGCATTCGAATGGATCTGGACAAATGACATTAGAACATGGTTTATTAGAAGGGCAGTTCTTTTCCAAATTACGTGCCATTGTAGCCTGACCCCATTGTGTGCCATTCATGGCCGGTGGCAGCGGTAAATGTTTACCTTCAAGTCTGTAAATAAAAAGGACGACATATAAAAGTTCGTTATACTGCTGAGTTTTCAGCGCGCAATTAAAGCAGGTTAAAGGTTTTTTGGTTTTATTTTCCTGTTAGCAAGACTACAGGGTTGTGGTTTCTAAAGGGAAGTGCAAATGCAGGTCTGCTTAATTTATACTTATTTCATTTTAGTGCGGAGCTCGCTGAAACTGGGCATAAACTTAGCATAAAAAAGAAACACTGCAATCCCTAGTAATCTGTTACTCACCGTATGTCATCCAAACAGCTCTTCTGATAGTCAGCATAAACCTCAAATGTACGCACACCAGTGTACTCAGCCTTGCCACCAGCATATACTCCCTCTTGTTTGTCTACCAGCAACCACTGGTGGCCCACAAACTCAAATGTTTCATTATAACGTCTGCCCTCACCACCATCCAGCTCTAATGTTGCTGCCGAGCCGTAACGATTAATGCGCACCACATGCCACTGGCCATCATCAACGGCCACTGCATTAAGCCATAAATCCTTCTCCTCTGTACGCAAAGAATTCAAATTGTAGCGGAAATGTAAACGAGCATCTTTAATCTCTAAAATGCCATATTCCCGATTATGCTGATCACTAACACGAAACAGTTCACCATGTTGTTCACGCGTGCGAAAGCGTAATTGTATTTGTGTACTGAAACGGTCGGGCTCAAAACTGAGAGCATATTTAACATAACTTTGTTGCTTGAATGTGGTTGGAATGGTGGGTATATTACAGGCAGGCCCAGTCCAGCCGGGCCGACACTGGCATCTGGCTTCCGAGAGTGAACCCACACAGTTGCCGTGCTCCCAACATCTGGCCGTTTGTTCAGACTGAGCGCACACTTCTTCTGTTTGGGGGCAACCGGCCAAGCTGTTGCGCGATAAGCCGGGGTGAGCCAAATCATAAAGCTTAGAGTTGTGCACCAAGTTGCGTATACAACCATCGAAACCTTTAGCCATGGGCGTATAGTGCCAAAAGTAAAGTGAGGGATCGAACTGCTCTCGATAAAAGCCGCCTACTTGTAGGGGAGCATTGACGTTGAGGTACTCGCTGAAGGGCGGAATTTGACCTCTGGCTTGACAAGACATATCATCAAACTCCGGCATAGACCCATCCTCCATTTCACTTATTTCCGCCGACTTACAAAAGTCCACTACCATGCGCACATTTTCACTGTCCCAGAAAAGATCAATGCGGTGCCATTCACCATCGTCTAAAGTCTTCTTTGTCTTAACTCTCAGTTCCAAAGTACCGGAACCGAAATCTATCAGAAGTCTTGGGTAACCTCTTTCCAGTTCCAGTGAAATAAAATCAGATATTAACATTTCATCTCTTTCAGGTGGCACAATGGGGCCGTTATAGATTATAAGACCATCGGGCTTCCGTGTTATGAATTCCAAACTTAAATGAGATTCATCACACATTTCCAGAGGAGGGTACCAAGCCCAACCATTACCGCGGAAACTTCTCGTCGTTTGCTGGCATCTGGGACCTGTATAGCCTACCGGGCAGGAGCAGTGTGGCCCAAATCTGGTATCCACACACCGCCCGCCATTATAACACGGTGTATTCCGGCAGTTTTCTGGCTTGGAGAAGTTTCTAGCACCGCAAGTACATTCTGCCAAAGTGTCAACTCGTACACCCACCAAAGCAGTTTTATTGGCGTTCACCATGTACGGCAAGGAACTTATATCCAAGGTATTTGTGCAAGAGCCTTCGCACATTTGATTTTCATACAGACACTCATCAATGCCCACCATGGTGATGTTTATGCCCACATCCTTTTCAATTTCTTCTCGGTTCATTAGCACTATGCCATTCAATCTGACTGGCTTGTAATAAGGTGAACCGTGCGCTGAAAATCTGACATCGGTTAGAGGTGGGTGCTTCTTCTTAAGTTGCACACTGAAAATATCCACATTCTCACGGGCGGTGTTCAAAAGATCAGCCAGCTTGTCACGGAATCTGTCCATTTTAGATCTGCTCAAAGACTGCGTTCTATAATTCCATACCCGTATAAAGTCCTCGTCGGTTATGCCGGAAAGTCGCACTGAACCGGAATTTATAACAGCTTCATGAGGTATTTCTCTAACAGTGACTGTTACATTGGCAGGCACATCAGTTTGTGTGTGTTTGCGATCGTAGACCTTAAATCTTAAATGATAGCGACCTTCTCGCGTACCAGCCCTCATAGTAACCATTCCTGAATCTTCATCCAACTTAAAGCGTGGATGTTCCTGCGACTCCCAATAGAATTTCTTATCGGGTAAATCCCAATCGTCCAGGTCATAGACATAGACACGACCGATTTGTGTATCCGGTGACTGGCCTTGATAATTGTAGGCAAAAATATCTTTGGAGCCGGGCTGCATTTTATTGTCGTTAACATCACCAATAATAACAGTCAAAGTACTGGTACCAGTCATGGCCGGCGAACCGTGGTCCTTAATTACAATCGGTATCATGTATTCTTTTTGTTGTTCTCTGTCAAAGGATCTCAAGGATGAAATAACAGCCATGCCATCACCATTCGCACCCTCTGCAAAACAAGAGAAAAAGCGATTTTAAAGGTTAGTTCTTGCCGTAAGTCGCAGCGGTGCAGAATTTGTATTTGAATACAATTTCGTAGTCACAGCAATGCAATTTACCCCTAATGAAAGCAGCAGTTTGCGAAAAAAGCCGAACTGTTTTTACGAGAAAAAGTGCAAGTAAAAAATAAGTAAAACTTATTCATGTATAACTTTTATATTGTAGGAATAATGTTGCCATATACGAATTTTTATGCGCGCAATGAGCGCACAGGAATATCTAAAACTAACTATCCTCTGGATGGCTGGTTTCGACTCTTTTAGGCAAAAAAGGCTTTTTTGTGTAGTTGTGTGTCAGCTAATTGATTTTTGATAAAGTCCTGCTAAGAAATCATGGCCAATAAGTTTTTTAAGTTTCCTTCAGCCATGTGTAAAAGCGTTGCTGCTAACATTCTTTTTTCGAAAACTGGTGGAGCAAAGTTGCAGGCTGATGTCACTTGTGGACAGGCAAGCCGGTTTAATTTTAGAAACTTTTTTTCTAAAGAGCGGTTGAACTTTTATGCTTAAAACTTATTGGTTTCTTATTCAGTTTTAGCGTTCAGACGTTGCTATTACTTTAACTGGCAAATGCTAAGCACAAAGGTAAGAATATATTCATCTGATAAAATATAAATCTTAAGAGAAAAATAATTATTGTTTATTTTTTATAAGCGAAAAAAAACGTACGTGATTCTGCATATTAAAACCCACCTAGTGTGTCAAATTTCATGAATTCACTTTGTTATGGATTTGTGTGTAAAAATCCTTGAATTCTCTCAAAAACATGCGATAATAATTTAAAAATACAATTATATAAAACATTAAAACCCCACTAAGTGTGTTTTAACAATGAAAAGTGAAACAGAAGGGAACTTCAATTGCGTTTTACTCAAAAACTTGTTCCATACACTCTAGGTGGGTTCTCCATGTTCGCTCAAGAACGATTAGTATCAGGCAGCCTAAGTTTTAAACTCGTTTAAGGCCCTTGCAGGGTTTTTGTCGCCTGTGAAATAGAGTCTGGCTTTTATCTGTTATTGTACATTTTTGCATAACACATTTTGTACATTTTGTGATTTGTGCCTTCAACAAAATTGAGAGCAGAATTCATTTTACCCAAGAAAAGTATTGTGAGCAACAAAATTCGTATTTAAATAAAAAAAAAAGTCGTTAATTTCTACTTAAATTTAAAATTTATTTAAATAAGTGTTTTATTCTTCAGTCATATTTAAGACATCGCATTGTATTGTGGAATTTGGGAAATGTGGTAGCGCCATAAACAGCTGTTTGTAAGTGTTTACATTAAGCAACGGAAACTACGCATATGCCAGTAGTATTTTAAATTTAATTTAAAATATAGTAGACACTTAAGTTTCAGTGAAATCAAAAGTGAAAGACATTAAAGTTTGTTTATGGTTAAAAGACGAGATTAAAAACCGTTCATAAGAGCGATGCAAAATTTTGGTAAAATAAATCTTCTCTGGATCAGCCTTTTGACATCCGAAATGCTGGCGAATTTCACAGTTCGGTAATAGTGGGACTGGCGGACCAGGTGAATTCATGACAAGTAAACTCACCAGTGGAATAACACAGCTGGGCAGTTTTACGCCTTACATTGTGAAAAAGTTGACATCTAATCGCGACTATAATTTAAGCAAAACGTGCTCATGGCCGTACTATGAAATCAACTTTAAATTTTCTTTTAACTTTTATAATTCCTCTCTTCAAAAACATTTGTGTGCTAAAAAAAGTCGTTCATTGAAATTTAACAAAAATTAATTTGAATGGCGCTCAACACATTTGTACGAGGACCAGAGGTAAACTTTTCTTTTGGAAAATAATTCAAGAAATTTGAGTTCAAGTGCTGTTCAAAACTACCTAAATTCGGTACAACATGTCCTTGGCGCCAAGCGAAGAAAACTTTTCTTGACAGGTTTTGTTAGAAAATAGTTTAGTTCGTTGAATTCGACATTAAGCACTCACAGTCTCTGTTCCCATCCCAGCAAAATTTATCACATATTGAATATGTAGTTTAGATGCAGAGCTGTAGCCGAACGTTGTTTGGCGCAAAGGGAACAATAACAATCAACTTTATGCAGAATATGTAGTAAAAGCAGTTGCTGTACTGGACTTGACAAACCCTTTATAAATTATTCTTGAGGGAAAAACCATCTTCATTTAAGCCAGTATTTGTGGGTAAGAGCGTCACAGATTCCAATGCCTCTTAGAATTCTGTTTCAAAAAAAAGTGATAATTAAATAAGAATTTGCACAATGACAACTTTCAAAAAATTTGCAATTTTTAAGTTCTTTAATGCCGAATAACGTCAGAACGGAACAGAGGAAGATGTCGGTCTGCACGTGTCCCTAACATTTATCTATCTGCAATATTTTCTTTTCTCTTGCGATTGACTATAGAAATTTGCTAATTGGATTTTAATATCAAAGTCCATTTACAAAACAAATAGGGCAGCAAACTGTATTATTTGCTGCAAATGTTGCTTGTTTTCGGTTGCTTTAAGCTTAAACAAGTTGAGGTTTATTGTAGATTCGAATGGTTTTGGTTTTTACTCGTATTTAAAATAATATCAATTAGATGTTGTCAGTTGTGAAACAACTATTAATATTTTATCACGTTGTATTTCCTCCCTCCCCGTTGTTCGTTAAAATACATGCAATACTGACAACAAACATTTTGCCTACTGTCTTGGCAACTGGCAACTGACTGGTTATTCCATTAAGTTTTGGTTGGTAAAAGCTGTGCAGAAACTGAACTGCAAACTTAAAGTGAAATGAATTTAAAAAAAAAATTCTTTTCCACTCAAATCACATGTGTGTTTTATATTGTAAAATAGAATTTGCAGCAAATTAAGTGGTCCACTCAACGTCCGATCGATGTACATATTTTAATAACTTTTTACATCTATATAAAAGTTTATTTAATAGGAAGTGGGTTTGCAATTTCAGTGACGCTAGATAATTGTTTCTAAAAGTGATAATATCGAGTTCAGATTTCTAAGCTTTTTAAAGATTCTACTCACTTTGATCTTGCTCCACTTTAAAGGAAGCTCTTATTATGTCATCGGCACTGGGATCTAAGCGGAACTGGAAGGGTGGTCCATTACTCTTAGAGCGATCATCGTCATCTGTAGCTAAAATTTCGACAACCTTGCGCGGTGGAACATGCTCCGGCAGTACGGGTCTGTAGTCTTTCAGAAACTTGGGGGCATTATCGTTGATGTCTTGTACGATTACTGTTAAAGTAGCGGTGGCAGTTTTGGGTGGACTGCCGTCGTCTATGGCCAATATCTTAACTTGATGTCTCGGCACTACCTCGCGATCCAAAGAACGTTGTATCGTAACTGAACCATTCTGGTTGATAGCAAATTGCCTTTGTCTATCTGAAGATCTGTCTATAGAATAGGAAACTTTACTGCGTCCACCCTGATCTGGATCCGTTGCTTTAAACTTTTCCAGTTCTGTGCCGACTTTTGTGTCCTCAAACACCGACACCTCAACATTGGCCCTCTCAAAGTGGGGCTTATTGTCGTTGATGTCCCTGAGCTTCACCACCACCCAAGAGTAGGCTACATGATATTTATCGTTGTCGTTATCTTCACCCTTGTCGTTGACTTGTATTCTAAAGCGGAAACCATTCGACTGCAACTGATCTTCATAATCCAAGGGCTGTACAATTTTCAAAGAACCTGTTCCGTCGTTGTTTCTCACCATGGTGAATTTGTCTGCACCATAGCCGCTGTTATCTATTACTTTATATTGAAATTTATTTGTTTCGTCCTCGTCGTGAACTGTCACTGTCAGAATTGGCATTTCGGGCAGCGTGGTACCATCCGTTTCATCCACTTCCGTAAACCACTCATCTTTGGTGAATTGCGGTGGCATATCGTTTATGTCTTTCACACGTATAGACGCCGTCCCCGTGCCTTTCAAACCCCCGCCATCCATCGCCACCACCTGTATCGAATAGTCCGGTGTACGTTCACGATCCAAACAACATACCGCCGTCTTTATAACCCCCGTATCTGGTTCGATCTCAAATATTGGTGAGCCCGTTTCTTCCTCGATAACATTTTTCTCTATTGAATATACCAGTTTGGCATTTGAGCCCTCATTAGGATCGTCATAGTCTACCGCTGTCATGGTCATTACCACCATGCCGGCAGTACCATTTTCGGTAACATTTCCAAAGTAAACGCCTTGCGGGAAAATGGGGGCATTATCATTTATGTCTTTGAGATTCACTTGCACATCGGCATAACCGACTAGACCTTCGCCGCCCTCGTCTTGGGCAAAGACCGTGAAACGCCACTGCGGTCTACCATTTGGTTGATCTCGGTCCAAAGGCTGCAATAAAGGAATTTATGTTAAATTACGGTAAATCTTTTTACACTCAAAATATTTAGAGCTTTTCAAACAGTTTCTTAAGTTTTTTAGAATTTCTACGTTTTGCTCGCAAAAAACTAAAGGCCATAGAAAAATTTTGAACCGACTACTGGCAAAAAATAAAAATATTAATGATAAATTCTATTTATTTGATTTCTTGATAAAAATCCAGCTGAAAATGTTTATGGCGCCCAACAGTGTTACCATAAGTCTGTTTGTTTTAGCTTTAGACTAGTAGGTAACAGGAATAGGGTCCAAAATTTCGGCTGAAGATCAAAGTAAAAGCTTTCCTTATATAAGACATTTTGTGTTAGCTATTACTTAAAATTCCTTAATCAGGCGTTTTAGGTTGGCTTACAAATTTTGCTTTTATAATGAATTAATCTTTTGCATATTTTGCAGCTGACTTTGCCCTGCTGTTTGATAGTTGTCATAAATGTCCTTAAGATGACAGTTAGAACTTGAGCAAGAAAATGTCGTAATATTATTTCGAAATAATGGCAACCAAATTTGTCCAACTAATTAAGATGATATTGTGCAAAGTTGCCATATTAAAGTTATGTTCAATCACCTCATTGCTGAAACCACACAAGTGTCAGTGTCAGGGGAGTGCAAGGCTTATCTCTCCTTTTTATTGGAAGATCTTTTACTAGTTTGCGATGTACGTCAGAGAAGCATAATAATAACATATCATTTAAACGTGGTCGACAACTTCTGATCTCATATTGCATTCAATAGTATGAAATGAGGGTGGTAGTCGCATGCAGAGTTCTTGACTTTATTCGAAAAGTTATGTTTCAAATAAAGAATGTTTAAATGTCAATATTTTAGGCACATGCCAACAAGAAAACGTACATATGTATGTATATTTTTTATGACATCCTCCCAAATATCAATTATCTTGTTATGGGTAAGATTTAGTCTAAACAGAAAATGCCACTTTTAAGGTTACTAATTTATTAACTAATCTGGCAACGCTAAACTTCCAACAGAAAAGTTTCAAACAGTCGCACATTTTTCATTTAACCTCCTTTTTAAACGATTTTAAGCGCGTTTGTTATGTATAACAAAAGTCTTCCCAGAAACTGATAAGATGTAGGGTTTCTTAAAAAGGGTACAAAAAGAAATGTATTAGGCACAGCTCAGGGTCTCTATTTATGAACATTTTGCTTCACAAAAACTGCCGTTTTGTCATCTTACTTTTTTTACTCTTCTAATTTCTAACAGGAAATTTCTGGCTAAAAATATACAAAATTTTTGGGCTCACATGTTAAATGAAGTTGAATAGTAAAAACTATAAAAGGTCCCTAAGGAGCAGGTTTTCTCTGAGGCACACTGCTTTCGGTATGTAGAGCGGAGGAGTGCATTGGTTGGTACGACAAGCAAAACTGTAGGAAGTTCGCATATGACTTTTGTTATGCAGCTTCTTTCGAAATTTTGATCAGAGGTCTTGTGCCAATTGGCTATCCAACGTCGCCTTGGATGCTTTGAAAGAGCGATCCTGGAGTCTGTCATAAACCGAGCTATTTCCTTTTGCTGAAACGTTTCCGCTGTGGTTTCTATCTAAACTCGCGGCAGTGGGCTTTTGGTAGATGCTGAAATTTTGGTCAACGCTCTGTGACAAAAATGCCCCCTGGTGCTGTTATCTTGCAACAGATTTCTGTTCTTTGTACGCAACCAGATGAGTTCGTAAAGACCTGATATTCCTTGATCAGTTCGAGCTACCAATTCTATTGCCTCATCCTCCTTTTACAGCCTTGGTAGAAGGAAGGGACTGTGCTATGTGCCGGCCCCTAACACAAGAAGTTGCCACCTAGGTGTTGCTGGTAAGCCACAACTGATTCATCGGATACGGCCATATTGGCAAACGCTGATGTAAATCAGTTCAAAAGTCTACAAAAAAAAAAAAAAAAAAGCTATTCTAAATAACACTTATTGTTTCCAAATTTAGTGAAAGCCATGTATTTGGCTGTCATCTCTACCTTCAGCCTGACTTGGAACACCAAAAGTTGTACAAACGAAGTAAGTTTCAACATGCTCGTTTCGCAAATCTGTTGATTACTTTTTAAAGACATGACTTTTGAAAGACTTTTGAAAAGATTTTTACCCGTATGAATGCAAAAACCATTTTTATTAATCAAATCGTATTTAAGTTGTTAAATGTCTTTGGTGACATTAAACACGAACAACATGTTGCAAATTAATTATACACTTACAGAAATGCGCACGCAAACTTATAGATTCTTTCTATTCCATTATTATCAAATAAATGTGATAGGAAATTTCATGTAGTAAAATTTCGCTTAATCCCCACAAAGCGAGCGAATTTTCATACAGAAACACTAGTAATTCCTCCTCTTTAATTCTGTGTGTGCTGCTATAATATGTCATCCCCATAAAATGCTAATTTCGTGAGCCAAATATAAATATTTAAGTTGCTGATACACTAAATCCTGCAATCTTATTTTGCTCGTATTTGGTGGCACATGAATTAAAAAATACATACATTCATAAAATATGTAAGCATAAATGTGCTCACGTGTGTGTACTTGGCTCGAGTTGCCACCAAGCCGCAACAGTAATTTTGGTGATTAGCAATTTTATTTAAAATTTTATACCCGATGCACGGAACTTGCCTTGACAGGCACCGGCACCGGCACCGGCACTATAGAGTACGAGTATTTGTTGTTGTATTGTTGTTCAACGGAATTCAGAAGAAACTGCTGTGCAGGGGCTTGTAGTCATTTTTCAAATACAAAGTGCGCGTAAGGATACAATAAATTTTGTTTAACTAAAATCATATCCTCTTAGTTAAAATATCAGCCGGCAAACTAACGTTTTAACAATGAGCGCATGTTAAGCCATATTTAACCGAAAAAAGAAGAAGAAAATACTAAAACAAATGAGCATATGTGTTCTTAAGCTTGCCGTGAAAGGGGGAATTACACAAAGTACACGATTTGATGTATGCGAATATGTGATTTTGAATTCTCTTACAGGACACGTTCGTTCATCTCTTAGTTCGTGCAGATACATATCAGGAGCAGCATTTGTGTGTGTGTGTGTGTGTGTGCAAAAGTACAACAAATTTTGTGGTTGTCAGGCTGAGTACGACAGATAGAGGAAAACAGTTGTTACAAACGGGATGGTGAAAAAGCAACAACTATGACTTAGCAGGCCTTTCAGAATAAACATATTAATATTTGTAATGTTGCAGCGAGAGCTGTTGCAACATAAAGGAAAGAGATAAATTCTTAATGTTCTAACCAAACTCGTGCTTTTCATGTGAAATAAATTTAAAAAATGTCTTCTTTTAGATTTGGCTTTAAACAATTCACTATATATATAGAAATTTTCTACCCAAACACCGCTTTTCCGAACAGAACTAAAGCAAAAATGCTTAACACTTTTATCGTATTTGTTTGCCTGCCGCAGCTCAAACTGGTGTTCTTCTAGCATAAAGGCCGATACACATAGAACACGTCATGCGTTCGTCCGTCGTCTTTTTCAACTGACAGCTACGTCTGCTGCAACGCAAACTATTTAAGTTGGGCAACCTTGCACATACGTTGAGTACTTTGACAGCTAAGAGTTACTTTTTTTTTGTTTTGATTTAGATATTCGTATGACACATGACATCTTCTATCTGGCCTGGCCTTACGAATCGCCTTAATGCTCAAATCGGCATAAAAGGTGTTTGGAAATTTACTAGCAATATTGTTTGTAAATAAATAAAATTCTTCCCCGAAGAAACATTTTTGCTGATTCAACGCAAAATAGGAACAACGTACTCATTTTCTGTCATGAAAAATTTGCCATTTCGCCCAACAACTGAAGCAATTTAGTGAAGTTCAGCATTCAAACAATCTATTAACTGATGCAGCGCATTGCGTGATTGAGTACGAAAAACAGTGTGTGCTATTTAATTGCAGTCAAAGCTATTTATCGTCACCTTCAATGCAAACGGGCAAAGCTACACTTTTATTTTTTTACAAAAGGAACGCAAAACGTTATAAAATCCATAATAATAAAATGTTGTGTTCGTTTCAATTTGCTTAATAAAGTTGTCATGTTTGATCGCAGGGGTCTAAGAACTTCCGCTTGACACATACAACCATAACCAATCGAAAACTCGGTTTCGAACCATCATGTGGTTACGATATGAACTCCGGAAAATAGTGCTCACAACTCGAATTGTTTCAAGTACATTGTCAACTGTGCACTTAACTATTGAAAGTGACAAACTTCAGCATTTTATTACGAGTATTTTTTTCGTATTTGCGAACAGAGTTCGAAGAATAGTGTTTAAAAAACACTCTGCGCATAAATAGTGGCGTCTCTCAAACAAAAATATGTTCTGGAAGTGGCGGAAAAAAGAAAACTTTAAAATTAAGTGAAGAAGCTGGGAGTTAGTTGAATTGAAGTGTCTTTTTATGGCTGATGGCAAACAACCGCATTGACAATTCATATTTTTTGCTTGATCTATAATGCATTTATTTTTTACCTATTACTCTCTTTGGCCTCATCTTTATCAAACAATACAAACTTAACTCTTAACAGAACGAAGTGCTTTTAGCAACACTCTTCGCGCGCTGAACAACCATGTTGCAAGTTTGTGGCAAGCCACCCGTTTAAAAAGGAAATATTTTCATAACGTTTTTTTCCAAATTATTATTTGGGAAAGTAAAAACCAACATTAATGTTGCATTAATGCACTTATTACTTTCGGATTGAGTAACAAACTTGTAAAATAGTTTTTGTGCTGCTGGAAGGAAGCAAAATAATTTATTATTTCATACACTATAAACGATACACAAGACATTGTTGCTTGCTGCCAGTTGCCAGTTGCCACGACGGGAAAAGTTAAATGTTTGCTGCTGTGAAAGGTTTCTGTAGTTTTTTGTTTTTGTTGTGCCGGCTATAAGTGCTTACAGGAGAGCAATGAAGAAAAATACTCGTATATACATGTGTATATAAAGTGCATGTGCAGGTCATGGGCTTTGTTTAGATTTTTGCTACTTCTTTGTGCAAAAACATATGTACGGCTTATACCTGGTCACATGCACATAATTCCATTCTATAAGACAAAAAAAAAAAAACGCCAAAGAAACGTAACCAGACTTTCTTCATCATTCGTAGCTTCGCTTGGGCAGGGATTACACTTTTACTGTTCAGTCCGAGGATCGATGCAATGAGTCATCATCATCCTCAATGGCTATTACAGAAAATTTAGTCCACTAGTCGAACGTAGAATAGCATTTCGATCTTCCGCACTTCTTCTCCAATTTCTCAAACTAAGTTTCAAGATGTCCTCCTCCACCTGGTCTTTCCATCGGAGCTGGGTTGTTCCTCGTCTGCGTACATCGCCACCCGAGTACCGTTACTTAAAATTCCTTACAAGTGAATAAAAAAAGAGAGCAACTTAACAAATAGAAATCTAGAACGAAATATCGGGCAAAATCTAGTTTCCTTCTACTAAAAAATCTAGTTCATCATAAGGTTTGAAGAAAATCTATTCTTAACTTAGTAGGAGTGATGCAGTGTTGTTTCTTCCAACTGTTTTCTGAAATGAACAACAACAAATGGAATTTTAAGAAAGAAAAAAATTATTATCGATTTTTTCCTCGCTATCCTCTATTCAACTATTTTCCATACAATTTTTTCTTTCATTTCTCCTTCAATTTTATTTACAATCTATGAACTCATGCGAATAAGTAAATTTGATGCAGTAAATTTTTAACATTCATTGCTGAACTCCTTTGAGAACAGCAATATATACAATTTGAAATTATAATTTTAATTTTTTTCGTTTAAACCAGAGTTGTCACACTAGTCTCGCCATTTGAACTGCTGTTGGAGTTGTCAGCTCTTTTGCACTTGATTGCGTCCTTATCAAATCTTTTAATGCATTTGTAAACTTCTTTTATAAGGAATGCAACTAATAATTACTTTAATTTTATATAAATTACTTTATTTACTTTTTCTTCGTAATTTGTGTGTTCGTTTTATTTATTTTGCCATATTTGATATTACTTTTTATGTGCTTAATAGGAGACTTTAAAGTTCTCCAATTAACAAAAATACAGAGGCTTGCAAAATCAACAAAATTTAACAAAAATTTATTATATTATAAAAATTAGTTTACAAAAAGAAAAATCGCATGTTGCTGCAATGTACCGAATACGGCAGGTACTGGCCATCAGTTATATTGCAGTTTGTCACATATAATTTTCCTATTGCCGAAAAAGTTGTGAAATGAATTACAGGCAATTTAGATTTTGACTACAGTTTAATTAAACGAACGCCCTTCTAAAAAACTAACTTTAAAAAATCTCATTTCAGTTCAAACATTGTTCATATTTACTGCTACGGCGCTAATTTCCCTGAATCTATGTTCAACTTTTTTAATTTGAACACATTCAAAGTTTGCCGTGTTCAAAGCCTTATTTCATGCGTTTTAAGGCCGTCCACATATTACAGTTGCTGCCAGGGTTGTCTTTATGGCTTCCAAGTCAACGCACACATTTAAGTAGATCTGGTGCTGAAAAGTGGGGCTGTACCTGGTGAAATGTTGCCATATATAATAATTATATTGTCTGTATGTACATAAACAGCAATTTTCGATAAACAGTTCCTTGTACCTGCTTTCTCGTTTCTAAATTTAATTATACTATTGATGATCAGTGGCATTTATTATGCCCTTTAAAAAAAAGATCAAGTTTAACGAGGAATATTATATATAACATCCAATTTTGCAGTATCTTCTGCAGATATGTAACAATAAAGGACATTAAGATCGAATTAAAAGAAAACTATTTTAGTTTTTAAAAACCTATTTTTATACATATTAAAAAAAAAAAAAAAATAAAGCTCGAAACAACCCAATTTGCAGACTTTCGAAGATTAAGAGAGAGTTCATTACACACACAAGTATTCAGTATTCCCCGTGAGTGTTTCTGCATATAAAGGGTGGTTAAATTGTATGGGCCGATGTTGAATGTGAACCACACCTAAACGCCAAGTTTTTTTCCGAATTTTATTTGACATTTCTCTATTTCAGATTTACTCAATTTGCACCATGGAGAGATACACAATCCAACAACGTGTTAAAGTTATCCAGACTTATTATGAAAATGGGAGTCCAAATCAAAATGCATATCGTGCACTTCGTAATTTTTTTGGTCAATTTCATCGTCCAAATGTGCGTACAATCGCAAAAATCGTGGAAAAATTCGAGCAAACCGGGTCTGTAGAAGATGTGAGAACACCAGTGCATGCTCGTACAGCTCGTACTGCAGAAAATATTGCTGCTGTTCGCGATAGTGTAGCTGAAGAGCCGTCCACCTCAACTCGTCGTCGTTCCCAACAATTGCACCTCTCACGCTCGTCGTTGATGAACATTATGCATAAAGACTTGCATTTACACGCTTACAAGGTGCAATTGGCTCAAGAACTAAAGCCTCTTGACCATTCCAAACGTCGTGAATGGGCAGAATGGTGGCAAGAAATGGCAACAGTGGATGATCAATTTTCGAAGAAAATCATCTTCAGTGATGAGGCACATTTTCACCTCAGTGGATTCGTCAATAAACAGAATTGCCGCATTTGGGCGAATGAGAATCCAAGAGTGATTGTCGAAAAACCAATGCACCCACAAAGAGTGACTGTTTGGTGCGGTTTATGGGCTGGCGGCATCATCGGGCCGTATTTTTTCCAAAATGAGGCCGGCCAGGCAGTTACTGTGAATGGTATTCGCTATCGTGAGATGATAACGAACTTTTTATGGCCCGAATTGGAAGATATGGATGTGGACGATATGTGGTTTCAGCAGGACGGTGCCACTTGCCACACAGCTAACGAAACAATGGCTCTTTTGCGCAACAAATTCAATGGCCGTGTTATCTCACGTAATGGCGATGTCAATTGGCCGCCAAGATCATGTGATTTGACACCGTTGGACTTTTTTCTTTGGGGTTATTTGAAAGAAAAGGTGTACGTCGATAAGCCAGCAACAATTCAAGACCTAAAGGATCAGATAATTCGGCACATTAACGGCATAGAACCTCCATTATGCCTCAGCGTCATCGAAAATTTGGACCATCGGATGGAGGAGTGTCGTCGAGGTCGCGGCGCCCTTTTGGCCGATATTTTGTTCCATACATAATTGAGTAATACCAATGCATCATAATAAAATAAAATTACAATAATTTCCTAAATAGTTTGTGTTTTATTCAAAATCAACATCGGCCCTTGAAATTCAACCACCCTTTACAATTATTT
The DNA here is from genome assembly GCA_932526305.1 of Epicampocera succincta. Taxonomy (NCBI): domain Eukaryota; kingdom Metazoa; phylum Arthropoda; class Insecta; order Diptera; family Tachinidae; genus Epicampocera; species Epicampocera succincta. Next base: position 43,479,718 of record OW052037.1, on the reverse strand, counting down.
TGAGCTTGAGTGGCAGCGTTGATATTTAAATGAGTTTTAAAAAAAAAATAAAACGGACAAATTTTCCACTTTTCTACCATAACGTAAGCGACTTATCAGCTGTGATTTCCTTCCTCATCACGTATGTTTAATATGTTTTATTTGTTATGAAAAGGACCAGAAGGGAGTTTTATTAAGGGTTGCCTAAAATACTCAAAGAGTGAATTGAGATTTAAGCGAATACATTAAGAAATATGGTTCCATGTTAGACTGATATGAATTTAAAATTTTACAGAATTCATGTTTGAGTTGGCTCTGACCCCAACGGAAAGATGTTGAGCCAAGCCAATGCTTCGATATGTTTATAATTAATTGCACTTCAATGCAAAATTTTATATAATTAATTTTCATGAAAAAAGTTTTTAATTTATTTATTCATGTGTGTAAATATGTATTTCGAACGACGAACTGATTATTTTCATAATGATGAATGACTCTTAACTTGTTGGAAATGCATAAAGACAAACTCTGACGGTCGTACAAAGTTGACGGCTTTGCATTTTAAATTATACTCGTAACCAGATATCGAAATCATGTGGAATGCTGCTATCGGCCTTAAAGCGAAAATAATTATGGACATTTTTAACGACAAAAAGTTCAAGTTTTAATATTTTTGTAGAGCGCATATCAAGATTTAACATACATGAACACACATAAATCTAGCGTACAAATATTTGAGTAGCGCTGCTTTTTTTTGTTGACCCGTTACTATGGCAAAGCATTATCAGCTTAACTGACATATAGAGTTCGGAATTGCTGCAAGTTTTTCGCATACCAAAAGTCAGAGCGCAGCGTAGAGACGGATGGCTGAGATTGGGAAATTTACAGCTATAGAAAGCTTTTGCACGATGCCATTTGTTCAGGTACATATTTAAATGAATTAATTTTTGTTGTTGTCATAAACGGGGTTCCGTCTAATACTTTATGTTTTTTCCCTTATGGGTCATAGAATTGACAGGAAGTGCTTGCACAGTGAATTGTCTTCATTCAGCTTACGAATGTCTTTATGTTGCTTTATTTGAGAGCCTAAAAGTTGAAAATCGCTTGATGCGGCCACCCTTTGCTGATGCAACTGTGTCACACTGTGTTTTTTCTCATATTGGTTGTGTTCAAAAGCTACAGATTTGCCATAATTATTTATTGGTCGTTTTTATATCCATAAAAATGGGAAAAATATCTCTGATTTAATAACAATAAGATAAATTTTCCGTGCTGGAGATGGGAGCCCAAACTAAAAACAATGTTTATATCTACCCATGACGAATGTGTGAGTAGCGTTCAAGTCTGTACTTTAACAAAAATGCATTTATTTAAAACGCTTTAACAACGAAAGAAAATCCAAAAAACAATTAACAGTCGAATGTGTCAGTAAACAAATAAAATTAAGTTTTTACCACTTTGAAATTGTGTTAAATTGCTTTATTTTTTCCCAGAGCAGCATTTGTTATTATGACCTTATTTTTTGCTTTTAAAACAATTTAAAGTTTCATAAAATGTATGTACATTAATACGTATGTACGGAATTGTAAAGGGCGTGTGACGACATTACGCAGGTGTCAACTTCTTCGTCGCATTTTGTACCGTAATCGAACTGTGCCCCTCCACAGATTAATGTTTGATGTCTGAATTAAATAATTTTCTTTCCTCTATTAGTTTATGCGAATGGAAGCCGCGCAAATTAAAACGGCTCTTGTGTGTCAACAGTTTTTTGCATCGATATTAGTGTCCTCATATTTTAGGCGGGTCCAGAAGATCAACACCAACTTAAAAACTTAGAAAATTGTGATAACGAATCTATATTGCAAGAACGCGTTATACGCTCTCACGTTATGAGTCACAATAAGTGACATAAATATGATTTGGAAAGAAGCACGCAAGTACTTGGAAGTGTTGCTTTGGAAATACTTCGGAAGAGGAATTTACATATATGACTATTTCATTGAAGCATTTGGTTAAATATAATCCCATGACTTTTAGCTGCGTCTAGAAAATAAATATTTTGATTTCGGAAAATCTACGATGATGTTTGGATTTCTTTGGGCTTTAATTACAAATTTTGATTCATTTGAATTTAAGTATAAACCGTTCGACAAAGTCCATATTAAGCTTTTCAATACACTCATGTATCAAGTTTATCTTACAAATTATATAACTCATATGTATATAAATATATATGTTGTTGTTGTACAGAAGTTGTTTAGCTAAACCATTGATATATAATGTGAACAAAAGTCGTGCGAGAATATATAACCCTGAAGTGCGTGATTAGCCGAATCGAACGCTTTGGCATGATACAAGAACCCAAAGAACGTGACACAATCTGGTAGCTCCAGAAACATTCAGGAGCAGTGTAACACAACCATGCCTTTATCTAAGTCCAGATTGACTTCTTACCAGAAGCTGGTTACTGGTTTACTTATTTGCTCATGTAAGAAACGGTCAAAGACTTTGGGTATGTGGGGTAATATTGAAAGGGGACAATATTCATTGGCAGCTTTTGGTCCAGAAAGGATCTTGGCATAACTTTAAGGTTTTGTTGACGAAACCGGGTAGTGGCGTTGTCCCGAGCAAACTGTACTCCATAGTCCATCAGAACATTTAAAAATGTGTTTAAAGGCAAATAGTTGACCTTTTTAACTTCTTACTTACCTTCAGCACAAATATTTCGCCTGTTGTCCGATTGATATCAAATTTACTGTTGGCCGGATTGTCGGGATCGATTCCCTGGCCTGTCAAGAAATACACAATGTTTTGTGGCCGATCTTTGTCGCCATCGGTTGCGGTGACCTGTGTATTTACAGTTTAACGGTTCAAAGCAGTTTTTCATGTGGAAATAAAATAAAATAAAAATCACATATTAGTTACATTTTTATAACAGCAATATCATGCCACAATGAACTAAATAATTGAAAAATACCTAAAAGCATGCCCTCGTATTAATTATTGAATTAGACATAAAGCGTTAAAAAAGCGAAACAATTATAAATATGTATATAGTGTCCACATACATACATGAAAAGAATACAATAAGTCTAACAATTCTAAAGTACCAACAAAAACTTATATATTTTTATAATTTAAAAAATGTGTTAATTAAATTTATTTACAGTAAATAATATTAAATTGTTTAGCTTCATGCATTTTTAATGAACGAAAAAAAAAAAATTTGCAAAAGTTAAACAAAAACTCTTAAACATTCATAATTATTTTAAAAAATTAGTTTAGATAAATTAGCCTGACAGTTTAACATATTTTTACATGATAAAACTGCCATTTAATTTTAATGAAACCATTCACAACAAATTATGTTGTTTTAAAATACTTTTCAATAACAATTGAAATAAATAAATATTGGCTAAACGGCTGGCAATGACGGTAAGGGGCCTGCTCTGGGCCTTTGGTTTTAAACAAATTTATTTGGCACTCAATCATTTTACTTCATTAAGAGTGTCAGAGGATTTTGCCCTGGTACCCTGGTACTTTTCGGGCTATAGAGGAAGGTGGACGGACCGTCCGTCCACCAAAGCTCTAGGAAATTTTATATATTTCTTGAACTGAGCAGGTATTTTCGATGCCCTCACCAAAATTAAACTACCAGAACAAGACCAACTCTGGCTCTGGAATATCTGTAGAGAGGGGACCGATTGTAGCTCGAATCGTTCAGGCAGAATGTGCATCGCGGCATCTGTTGGCTGCTCAATCGGTGTTTTGGCATGAGTTGGTGAATGACAGATTAGACCAACGCTAGCCAGGCCGCAGGCCGCTAACCCTACGTACTAGTTTCTAAAACTTTGTTTTTCTTCTAAAGAAATTTCTTTGTTCTTCTTCTAAAATAAATAAAGAAGAAGATTCTTTATTGGAAATAAAATGATATGGGCGTTTGAAGATTTTTTGTTGCCTGTTTCATAAAACAAACGTATTTTGCGTTTTAATTAAGCGGCTTTTTCGCTTAAGCAGATTTATCTTTAAGTGGTCAAAATTGATTTGAATCAAAAATTTCAATACAAATAGTTTTAAAATTTTTTTTTACTATAGAAACACATTGAATTAATTGTTTCATTTAATTCAAGTTATTTTTTCATTGCTACTGCACACTTGTATCATTTATTACTATTATTTGTTTGATCAAATAACTATTGAAATAAATAAACTCAAATTATTAAAAAAAAATTATATAATTGTTGGTTTGCTGGACGGATTTAAGATGTGGCACAAAAACTCTTGAAAAGTGTTGTTTTACCCTCAATTAAGAATTAAAAAATGAGTTTCGATAATAACGAATAAATAAATTTGAGTAAAAGAATTTTTAAAGTTGTTTCAAGTGTGTAGAATTAAAAAAAGCCAAGAAACCAAAAAAATACAATTCGATATGGTTTGTAATTACATGTTTTTTGCGATAAATATATTCGTTTATTAATGAGCATTTCCAAATAAATCCCTATTAAAAATATTTCGCCTGCCTTTAAATATGAGGTGGCAAATTCATTACCATTTTCCTTTTTGTGCAACTGTCTATTTTAATTAACAGACAAATTATTGGATCTTTAAGTAAATACGTTTGCAATGTGATATTTATTTTTTTTTTTTTAGTTTTTATGTGCAGTTTTTTGAGATTTTATTATCCCTGTGAAGTTTTATCATACCAGCTTAAGTCGAATTTTAAAGTTGCAAAAAAAAAAAAAACACGTGTCCAACATTATTACTTTAGTTTTGTCAGCTATTTTTCTTTTGTCTTATTTTTTACCGAATTTTCTCCTTCAATTTGGGTTTGTTCTCATTTGCTCTTTTTATTCAAATATCTCTCAAAAACTGATTGCGGTCTTATCTGGACTTAAGCCGTTCTGCTTTAACGCCACATACATATACATACAATAAATGTCTGCTGTTATTTGTTTAAGCATGAGTGTGATTATTATATGCGGAAATTAATACATCGATACACTCTTGTAACATTTAATATTATTTAATTTTTATTTACACAAATTTTTCATTGAAAAATTAATTTATTCAAATTGCATTTAGAGAAACTCATAAACTTTATTAGTTAATAAATGAAAAACTATAAACATACAAATAAAGGTGAGTGTGCGTGTGCGTGTGAGTGAGTTTATTCAAGCAACTCACGGAAAAATCGGTTTTCTGGACTCGCCTAAAATTGTAGACTAATTGCAACTTATAAGATCTTTAAATCGGCGTTTGCATGCAGTTGCCCGTTTTTACATTATTTGGAAGTCATATTACGCATATCAATCATATGATGTGATTTGAAAATCACATGTTTTTATATGTTTAGAAATAAATGTCAAAAGATGAAAATCTTGCGGCAGCTGCAGCATCATTAAATTAATAATTGATCATAGTGTCATTCGGGTTTGGCAGTTTGGCACAGCAAACGATTATAATTTTGTGAAATATAAACCGATTCCGATATCTTCCCCTAATTTCACAAATTAAAGCAAACTTGCCGCTTGAGTAAAATCGAAATAAAATAAATTTTGTGATTTGTGAACTAAAGTAAAGTTTTGTTTGAAAGTTAAATTTCTGCTCACATATATCTTTTCTGGATACGGAACTAAAAATGAAGGAAGATAAAAAAATAATTAGATGATAAAAAAAGAGATAGAAAGCTTCACTGGTTCAATTTTCATTTCACAATTTCAAAGTCTGGGTTTACAAGCCTACAAATGTAACTGTCTGAGCCCAAATATTTAAAAGATAATTCGATTAAGACAAATTTGCCAGTCTTGCAAGAAAATTCTCCTCAGCAGCCGCATGTTTTCACTCTGCTGCAAAAGGGTAAAGGATGAGCGACCGGAAGTCAGCGCCTGCCACATCGGCACCCTTCCCTTGCCGTCCCTTTTTTTCTCAGTTTTATTATTTCATATAATTTTTAATTACCTATTTTGTATGGTTTTAGTATTTATTTAAAACCAATAATTTCATTATAATTTTTAAATCGTTAATAACACTTGGTCGACTGCCCCACTTGTGCGTTCCATAAATACTTAATAATTAAACAGAACACAACAACTGTACACTTATTTCTATGCGAACATGGATGTATGTATGTATGTAAATGTGAGAATGGAAAATGAGGTGAACAAAGAAATCTTAATTAAAATTGAATATTCAAAGTATAATGGAAAAAAATCATTAAATAAATAAAGTTTACAAATAAAAGCACATAAATTAAGCCGACCTGACCTTTATAATGGTAAAAGGTGTCTTCAGTTCCTCATTCAACGCACGCTCGTACAATGTTTGCGGGAATGCAGGCGGCATGTCATTAACATCACGTACATTAATAATAATCGTTGTTGAATTTTCATTCAAGCTATCGGATGCCACCAATTTAAGCTCATACTTAAAGAGTTTCAAAAATTTGGTAACAGGTCAAAATGAAATAAAACAAAAACATAAACCAAAATTATAAAAATTAAATTTATAAAAACAAAACTTAAGAGGCAAAAAAAAAAAAAATAAAAAAACAGAAATGAAAACATATATTGACATTCATAAATGATTTAAATGAATAAATCGTCTTTAAATAAATATGTATGTACATATGTATGTATTGATGTATGAATGTACATATAAGGCAGTTAATGGAACTATTTTTATGGCGAAATATTTGCAATAAATTTTAAACAAGAGAAAATTGGAGTTTTCTGTCTCACTTCCATCAAAAAAGTAATATCTGCAGCTCCTGTTTTAATCCTCTTAAAGTAAAGCTTGCTTTCGTTGGAAAATATTTTCCATTTAAAATAATTCGCTTTCGTTTGTAAAATTTATTAAAAAATATTATTTTCGATGGGCCATATTGACAAAAAGTACAGTGATGGTAAAAAAAAAAAAAACACAAACTACAAAATGGCATTTCACTGACCGCTGACCCAGAATAATATTGAGAGTAATTTTAATTTTTATTTAATTAAATACGTTAAAACTATTCGAATAATATTACGTTTTTAGTTAAGTGACTCGGGTAAGACGTTTGGACTAACCCAAAAATATATTTTTCTAATTTTCGTCTCCCCAAATCGAAAAATTATAGAAAACGAAAAAAATATATGTTAAATGATAACCAATTAAGTCCTAAGCAGACCAGTTTAGTACAATAGTCCTCAGCAGCGCATAATTCAGTAATTAATGGCCCACAAAATTTCAATGATCTTTCGGCTTTCGGCTTGATAAATTGTTGGTTCAGTGCAACAATGTGAGCGGCATATGAAAGGCTATAAAAAGAGTTCTATCTTTGAAACAGATAGACTTTTTTTTAAATTTATGAATTATGACCTGAAAATTTTTTGGAGATGGTACAATACTTTAGCAGCAGTATCGAGAAATGAGTCTTATGACAATTTTTTTTTAACCAATTGAATTCATTCTTAGTTCTTTCCTATAAAGCGTATCGCTGTGTAATATATTGTAAACAGCATACCGTTGAAGTGTCTTCAAATTAATGTGCATAAAATATATTCATACGATCTTATACAACACTTAGTTGCACTACCTGCTAAAAATGCACAATTGTTTTATTATTGGTCTGATCTGATATCTCGTAAGTCGCATTGGAGGCGTAAATATTTGGACTTTTTTGCAAAACGTTATTTTGGTTTTAGTGCTTTTTGGCGCGTTATATCATCGTACGATTACAAGCTACATATATATATATAATATATTTTATTAAGTCATTTAAAAATGTAAAAAATTTAAAAACCGCAAAATAATAAAATCTTTATAACAACAAAGTAACGGAAAGAAGCAAATGGGCCGCACTTCTATTGAACGCGTACGAGTGTCAGCACTGGCTTACAAATGTCACGCAACAACAGTCTCAAATTCTATTTCAAACCGGTTCAGGCGTTGGGGCAACAAGACAGTTAATTCGGGTAAACATTTGAATTGTTTTAGTAGACTTCCAAACCGAACGGCCGTTCCGTTTGCTTACGTCGACGTAGGCATAATCTTCTCAACGTTCCAATGCCCAGAACTTACTGACAAAATGCCACCTAAATTGCTTTTATGTTGGAAGCACCTGATTTTTGATTGAAATGCAGATCGGCTCTTGATCGTCGGTCACAAGACGATGAGTCTTAATCTTTAACAGCTAAAAAATATCGAAAAGATTAGCTTCTGTCAATTTCCAAAAATAAACTTAAACCATTAAAATTGCTGAGGAACTGAACTTCAATCACGTACAGAAATATTCTATAAAATGTTTTATTGCATTGAAGAGCTGGTTAGGCCAATTACTTGCAATTACCAATTACTGCAGCACCACCGCCAATGGGGGAAAAAACAAAATTGAACAAATTCGCCAAACTTTGTGTTTCAATGTAAATATTAAAGGTCTTCGTTAGAGAACCTCTGATTATGATGCGTCCAGTGGTGGACTTTTTAGATGAAGCATTTTATAAAGTGCCAGTTGGAAGAACATTTTTGTGTGTGGAAGCTCCGACAAAGAACTTCAGTGTTGCGTAAATTTTGGAGTTCCGCTTCAAATCGTCGTTAATAGAATACAACAAATTTTTGTATCATTAGTGGTACTGGTACTATGACTAAACACTCCATTTGGAGACATTGGAACCGGAAATTTTTATTTACTAACTTTTGCCACATTTACAGTTTTTTACATCGTCACACCAAGTTATACTCGTTCTGATTTATATTTACTGAATTAAGCTGAAGGTTTTCTCTTTACGGCTGTAAACTAACGAGTGTAGGCAGTTGCTTCAGAAACCGATTAATAAGATGATGATTCTTAAAGTGTCTATGGCGCGCATTTTGCAATTAACGTCATTTGTTTTAAATATTTAATTTTTCAGTGTTTCTGACCTGAGCAATCAATTGTACGATAAGAAACAATCAATGTCACTATAAATACTGCATGCCCCGCTTTTTTATAAGCCACTGTAATTTTTTACTCTTTATAAATCTTGTCATCATGGAAATGTTCTGATCTTTTACACTTCACATGAATATAAAAACGGTTTTACACACAAATCGAATTTTGTTAAAAAAAAAAACCAACAAACAAAAAATGTGTGTGTGTGTGTGTGTGTGTTGTTTAAATATTTAAAATAACTACAAACAAGTGTTAAATGATTTAAATAAAAACGGAAACAGTTGTATCATAAAAAATGTTATAAAATTTTTACAAAAGGCCAAAAGAAACAAACAAAACATTTATTTTTATTGTGTATGAGTTGTGACACGATTGACATATTGTCAGTCTTGTGAAGGGACACAAACGGTAGATGGAAAAAAACGACTTTGTTTTTATATTGGAACCAGTTACTTATACATACATAAAAATACTGTAGTATGAAAATTTAATTATTTGCGAAAATAGTGATTTAAAAGTAACACACATACATACAACACATACTCGTACGTGTGTATGTGTGTGTTTCCTTTTTTTTTAATGCATGAAAATATTGGCAAACACTTTTTGTTTTCTCCGATTTAAATAAAAATATAACAATTTAAAATAACAAATTTGCATTTAAACTATTTGCTCATGCATAAAATTGCAAAATTTCTGTTTGATGAAAAACTACTGTCAGAACGTATTAACAAAAGAAAACGTTTGCAAACCAAGCAGTGGAACTCGAAACAAAAACGAAAAGCTTTGCTTTTAGCAACGAAAAACTGGAAGTGTGTTGAAAAGTTTTCTAGTAACCTGTAGAACGCGTTTGGGCAGATTGCGATCATCCTCCTCGGTAATTTGTGTGCGATATGTGGGTCTTTCGAAGACTGGCGGATTGTCGTTGACATCCTTGACGTGTATTATAACGGTTGTATAGTTTTCCTTCAAATTGTCCGAAGCCGCCAAACGTAACTCATACTAAACGATGATGGAATTGTTGTATATAAATTTAAATGATTATAAAATTGTAGGGTTTGTTTCTTTGGGATTAAAGGATATTTAAAAAAAAAAAGTTTTCCCTTAAATTTTGAGCGAGTCAACTTTTTATTCCCGTTTATTCAAAATAATAAATAAATCAAACCAGTAAAATTCTCAAGTCTTTTTTCTTTCTTTATGTTGACCTCCTCGAATTAACATTTTTTTTCTTCCTTTTTTTTATTTGTAGAATTGGAGCCGACTTACCCTGCGTCGTGTCAGGTAGTTTTTTTTTTTTTTTTTTTTTTTGACAAAAACTGACATAAAATATTTTTTTGTCCTGCTTTTTATTCGTAGAATTTTAACCAACTTACCCTGCGGCGTGTCTCGTAGTCCAAAGCACCGGCAACATAAATAGCACCAGTCATATTCTTTACCGCAAAAGCGCCACCGATATTACCGCTAGTGATTTCGTATCGTATACGCGATGCTGCAATAAAATATATAATCAGAACTATTTTGTAGAATGTCATTTTGCCTAGATAGATTTTTTCTATATTCAGACATTCTTCTCTTTGTAAAGACAGAAATACGAGTACTGGGGTTGTCGTCATAATGGAATATCAAACACAGCAACCATATTTTGATTGAGTTTAATAAGAGCTGAATAAGGACTTTTTCCATAAGGGCGTACGAATTTCCTTTTTTTTTTTGTATGAAAGACACACATTCATAATATTATACATGAAATATACTCGTATCGGTCAATTGCGACTTATTGAGTTTAGAAAACCGCACAAATAAGGTCTAGTAGGGTCAAATCACACGATCTTTGTCGCAAATACTCTTCCCTTCAGCGGGAGATAGACATACCCTGAATATGTTCTTGCTGAAAGTGCGCAGTGTCGTCCAGTTTATGGCACTTGGGGCCCTAAAATGTCATCTATGTACGTCCATATAGTTTTACTTGGGCCAAAAAAGTATCGATTATATTTCATTTCACGTCTAAGCGACGTGAGACGAGCCCTTGGACGTTCTGTTCAGTCGTGTAAGTTGTGATGGTGCTTTAGCATCACCACCAACCCCAGGACACCATCCTCTGTCCGCTCCAATTGAGAACCCATTTAAAAAGTGATCGTCATGCAAAAGCAATTCTCTCAACTGAAAAAGTTATTGACAGGCTATTTTATCATCGTCTTAAACTTTAAACATATCTTAATAATTGGTTTTGTCACAGTCCATGTTCAGTTTTATGCACCAAAATAAAAAAATATTTTCAAGACAAGGTTTAAGTTTCCTCACTGAAATAATATTGCGATTATTATTTGTTTATGGGAAAGACCATTAAAGCTAAATTTCTACCACCATGTCCGTCAATTTTCAATCACGTCACATTAAATTCAAATCACTTTGGCTTAAAACTTAACGTAAAATCATTTCCAAAAATCTTAAATCAATAATTCAATATTATGTAAAAAAGATGCGAATGACGGAGATTCCCGAAATATGACCAGCTAATAAATGGTCCAGTTACCCAAATCGCAGTGAGTAGATATCGGATTCAGCAAAACGTGCAAAATATAATATTTTTCCTCAAAATAGATACTGGTTCGCTGAGAACCGTTTTGCTAATTTTACTGTCGCAATAATCGTCCCAACCAGACGACTATTACACCAACTCTTTGGTTCAATTAGGACTGGGCCAGCGTACACACAAACCGGCGGCAACACGCAAGATTTAACACAAACATTCCCATTGTCTGGGAGAGTGAGCAAAAAAAAAACGAGGTACTCTATTTCACATCTTCGCAAATTAGGGTCGTCTTACTCATTCAGAACTCAATTGACTCAATTGAACTGGATATAAACGACTTTAGACAAAAATGTCTTCCTCCAATTGGATCAGCTGAAGAAAACTCACTCTAGTTTTTATTAAAAAAAAAATTATCTTCAGCACGATGGCGGCGTGATTCTTTTTGAGAACGAGGTACGATCGGGGTTAGTGGCGAGCGCTTCATTTCTGACGAATGAAGTGACTGCTTTGATCTGGATTCGATTACTTTGAGCAAAACATGATTTTCTTGAGGGAAAAGAAAAGAATAGTTTCTAGTGAAGCTGTGCGGTGCGTATGATTTGAGCAAAACATAAATCTCACGCCCCGCTAAGATCATGGCCGCGTCTGAGGGTTTCTCAAACAACTAGTATATGCGAATAAGGCACAAGATAACACACAGGTATAGGTTTTGAAATTGGTTAAACTGAACCAGATTTATGTGCCAGAGTTATGGAAAATCGGAAAATCCGGCAAATTTGTATTTGTTGGATTCCGTACCTGAAAAAATCGATAGGCATTTCAAAAGATGTCTATGACATTTCAGTCACTTTGTGTTATTTAAATTAAGAGTTAACAAATTGACAGCGTCATAAGTTGCCACAGCTCATGGTTTACACCCGCCAATGATGTTATGACAATAGCAGCACATACATACACCCCTTTTCCAACTGACTAAATGGCTGTTTTGAATATTTTGGTGACATAAAAATATGACGTACGTCACAGCTTTTTATGTAAATGAAGATGAATTGAAGAAGGAAAAGCTTGTAAACGGGACCCGTACTTTTGATTTGTTGTTTCAATATGTGATATCGAAATATTAAAATCATTTAATTTACATAATGAGAAAGCAAGAAAGTAGAAGGAAACGCCAAAGCATGTATTGCGATTATTTCTCTTCTGTATTGGTTTTGTTGTACTCGTTTGTAGCACGCGGAAGACGGGTATTGTTGCAGCTCAACGCTTACAATCAACATTTTGCTCAAAATGCTTTGTCGCAATGATTGGCTGAGCTCTTACATACAACGAAACAATTTTGGCAAGTAACACATATTCTTAATAGCCGTATCAGGATTGGCAGGTGTAAACGCAGGTGCAACGTAACATTTGAGAAAGTTGCTATTATAGTGTACAGGAGTGTAAGGACTTTTAAGCATAAGTAACGCTTACAGAATTAGGAAGAAATTTAATATAAATATAATAAAACTATTACTTACATTCATCGTGATCTTTAGCTGTAACCGTCAATACCGTGTGTTGTATGTCTTCATTTTCATCAACTTCGGCTTCATATAAACTCTTGTCGAAATAGGGAGGATTATCGTTTTTGTCCGCAATTCCAATACGTATAAATTTCGTCACTGTTGAGAAAAGGAATACAAGAGGATAATAATACGTAATTAATAAAAAAAAATGTCAAGTAATTATCACGTTTTTCATATAAATTTAACAACTTTTATTAAGCTGGCAACACATGTATGTATGTACGAGTATGTTCGTGTGCTCGTACTGGCACACAATCCTTGAGAGGGGAGACTCCGGCTACGAGCCAAAGAAACGTGCAAATATTTTCGAATTTTCGAAAAATTTACTACGAGATAGTGTTCGTTTAATGTTGAATTTAATATTCTTTGTGAGCCTAAATAATTAATGCATGTTCAACATGTTTGGCATATATTAAAATATTTTAATAAAATAATTTAAATTTTTTCCTTTATTTGTTGACTAAATAATAAATATTGTTTATAGCTGTTTAGTTATTTAATAAAACCTTATTCAGATAGAATATTCATTTGTGAAAATAAATACCAAATATTGTAAATATTAACACGTTGTGCACTTAAATTTATTAATTACTGGCAGATTTTGCAAGTTGTGGAACGAGTATGTGCTTTAGGTATTTTAAATCAGTGTTACTTTTCGATTATCTATACAGACAATATATGGATTTAAATATATTGTCATGACACTTCAATTATTTGCGATACATCAGAAAGAAGGTGAAGTCAATGAACCGGACCAGCGCCTTCAATGGCAGTCTTAACAAGTTCTACTGCACAGTTGCTAATCAAGAATAATCTGCAAGTGTCTGTGTTGGATATGCCCATGCTGTGAAGGTGATTGAGTGCCCCCGACACTAATATTTGGCTTTTACTATCCAGTGTTAGCCCGAGTGCCATCCTCCTGAAGTCAAAGCTCAGAAAATGTTTGGAATTTACTAATCCATCAGTATCGTTCCAATATCTCGCCACAATAGTTAATAACGATTTGTCTATCTCTACTTTATACAGACATCTGTTGAAGCCGAAGAATGAACTGAAAATCACCTCAGCCCTCCACATCGTTTCCTCTATGTTCCTGCATTGTCAATAGCGTCTGTGCTGTCCGTCTTAATGGCAACAAATGTTTGAATACTCAGTGTGACAGAAATATAATAATCGACCAATAAATCACAAAAAATTAATGTGAACTTGTGCCCATTGAAAAAACTTGACGTCAAACAGAAGCAATGGAAGTGTAAAAATAAATTGTATTTGTTTGTATTTATTGGCGTTTAAAATAATTAATTATTTTGATCGATTTTAATAAACATTTTCGAATCTAGAAATTTTGCCCTTTTATTGGATTGCTGTCCTTCATTTGTTTACTTTAAAATTAGCGATTACCGAGTGCCAGCTGTTCTTATTTCCGTTGGAAGAAGAGGTGTTGCCAGATTCTTAGCCACATGCAAATTTCGTTATTCGAATGATGTAGAACTTTAGCATTTGGGTGTTTTTTTTTTTTTTTGTTCCCATTTACGCATGTGTTAATTTATTTCGAATCTTTATATTGATCTCTGTTACAACACACCTATTGTTTGAGCAGACCTATTGTTTTAGTACTTACAAATTTTATCAAGGTCTATTGGAAACAATTAATTATCATTCCGGCCAATCAATGTATTTACGCTTTCTACTAGAATAGAACAGTCGGCAACGGGCACAGGCGGTTGTGATAAAGTCTCTTGGGGTTCAAATTAAAATAGAACTTCAAAAATTATCATTAACATTGATTTAATTTAAATAATTTATGTTTTTGTACAGCAAAGAGATTCACTTTTAACGATAACTCGTTGTTTTTAAAGAAAATATGCCATCATTTCCTTTCTATGCTTTTATTTAAATGACTGAAAGCCGATCGTATAGTTTTTTTTTGGTAGGAATCGAAGCTGTGGCCTCTGGACTGTCGGTCGCAGACTCCACCAACTCACCCGGCGAGGTGCTCCACAAACACTGTATTCTGGCCGACTGAAATTTTACAATAAGAAGGCCGAAGTCGCACAATAATGTCAGCACATTTTGAAGCCAATTGTTTTAGAAAATTAAAATTTTTATTAAAAGATTCTGCGACTTTCGCCTCCCCCCGGAAAGTGTTTTTGCAATTTAATTTTTCTAATGCGATTTAAAATTCTTTTGTTTTCAATATTTTGGTAAAAAAAATTGTCGGCGTTTTTGTAACTTTTTGAGATAATTTATTATTATAATTTAGAAACTTTGTGCTAATTTCTGCATTTTTTGCGTTATAATACGAAAGCTGTTTTCTAATCCTATTTTCTGGCCACCGCTTTTAGCAAATTTTATGTTTTGCGCACAATTTTAGGCTCTTACTTAGTTCGGTCCTTTCCGGGTAGCCAAGTTACGAAATATTAGAGAAAAAGTCATAAAATTAAAGTTTGCTCGACAATTTTTGCGAACAAAAATTTGCTTCTGACTTTATAATTAAGAAATGCCAAACACCGCAGTTGGTGAGAGCAAAACAACTGAATAGAGTTTAAAATAACAATCCTAAAGTTCGTATGATGCCAAACGCTTGTCTTTATTGAGTTATTTTCCAAAGTAAATGAGTGCGCTTTGTTAAATAACTTATAGTTGTCCTGAGCAATAGAGTCCAGTTTTCGTTAACAAAATTATTATGGTGTAAACGTATGAAAAATAAATCTGTTAGACAATTTAACAGTAACTAACATTAGAAATATGTTAAGTATTTTGCAGCAATTAAATGAAATACAAGTGTCATAACTACATACATATGTAGGTATTTTAAAGCCGACAACACAATTATAAATAAAGATATTTATCATTTTAAATAGTTATTTAAATGTGAGATTTCTGTTTAAACCAATTTACAACTTGTTGTCAAACTAAAAGCCATCAGAGACACAATATTGCTAAAGCATTTGCCAATCTAACAAGAAATACAGATTTGGGTTTTCAATATATGTACGTACGTACATACATACGTACAATACATATATATATACATACATATATATACATATATGTATGTGCCTACATATTCAATTCAGATGCTAGTGTATAGTTTATCGTCTTAAAATAGACAAACGACTTTATGTTTATCAACTTGTGGGCAAACAAATACAACGTATCGTTGTGTTATCGCATTTCTAGATGTCAAAAATGAAGAATGTCAGTTATAGAAGTTTTAGACATGCACAGTTCTGTCCGTTAATACCCATTTTTAAACTTTAATAACAATTACCTACATACATATGTCCTGTGTCAACTTTTTGTTTCATCAAACAAATCAAACTAAAATTAAACAAAACAAAATTTCAAAAACTTCAAATGTAGACGAGAATATATGTAGATACACATATACATGTATGTGCAGTATCTAGGCAGTACGGACCCCTTTGCGAATGCCGCTAATTTTAAATAAATGTCTACAACACACAAAATTGTGGAGGATATTGTCAAACACTAGACCTGAAAACAGTGCAGTGTTTCACTATAGGGACGAGCTAAATGACCATTTAAAATATATTCCCACACTTACAATATTCTTACTTTATATGTACCAGACAATCATAAGTTTGCGGTAGCCCCCAAGACATGTGGTTGAAGGGCTTCTTAATTATTGCTATTATTATCCATTTCAATCGGAAGAAACATGATCTATTCAGTTAAGGCTAAACATCACTCTGAATACATTTGGTTATTTATGCAATTATTTTAACTGGCTCTTGTAACTGGAAACGCTTTTGTATTGGCAATTTAGACTAGACATAAATGTTAATTACATAAAGTTGGTCATAGTGATTGTTATTATCACGCTACAGTATCGTGCCACAATTGAGATGAACAAATAAATACAATTTTTCTTAGTAGTGATGAAACAAACGGCAGCAGTGGTGGCAGGAGCGTATGTAATTATAAAGGCAGGTAAATGCAATGTTGATTACACTGATTGGCGCTTTCGTATCAATTGAGACAAATAAGTACTTATTGGATTTGCAACTACTTTTGGCTACACTCCTGCACGCTTTTAGTGTAACCGGAATGTATGTAACGGCCGCCGCTGAATACAACACTGTGGCTTAAGACGCAAACAAGTTGTTGTTTGTAATTAAAGTGTGTCTTGTACAAGGCCCCACATCGTGAATAGCCGCACTTCTGAAAACTGCCACTTGCAAATATTGGAAAATAAACGCTAAGTTTTTAGTTCTCCAATTAAACAGACCGTTTGACTTCCTTTCACAAAAAAATTGCTCATTTAAAAGCCAAATTCATAGTATGAAAAGGGATACGTTGTTTATACATATATTCTTTTTTATCCTTTTTAAAAAAACCAAATGAATGGAGTTTGCACAAACTTTCAAACCACTTCCTCAAGCCATGCAGACACATTGTTGCGGCGGAAATTGTTTTAAAATGTCAAAAACAATATGTTGTTTTTATGTTTGACATTATAAAAACATTCGGGCACCGTTGCGAGTAATTAAGTAAAACTGATTGTACGCAAAATCCATATATTTATATATATATATATATATATATATATATATATATATATATATATATATATATATTCTATGTATTGAGGTCTTTTCAAAATAAGGCGCATTTTAGTTTAAGGAAAAGTTTGCGCATTCTTTTTGGCATCTTTAGTTTGTTTGTTGAACTATTTTGCGTGTTCGGCGATTTTTTGCTGTCGAAAAAAAATAGTTGGAAATTTGCGTACAAGCATTTTCTTGGATCAAACACTGATGAAAATTGTGCTTGAAAAACCCTGACACGCAACTTTTTTTTTTTTTGGAAATTTAGGGTATGAAATACCGTCGCATGTTCGTAATTTTTGGCACCAAAAAAAAATGTAATAACATCGTAATCATGCCTATGCCACCATATTCACCAAATTTGGCACCCCGCAACTTATTCCTGCTTCCAAGATGGAAGAGACCCCTGAAAGGGCAGGGTTTCGCGGCCAATGAAGAGATAAGGACCGAATTACGGAGACAGCTTAAAAACATAACATAAAATACATGTCAGAACCGCTGAGAGCATTAGCCGAAAAGCTGATGTTATATCTCAGGGATGTCCCCTAGAACTTGATGAATAAATGAAAATTCAGCTAATTTTTTAAACAGACCTGGTATGTGCGCCTGTGTGTGTATACAAATTTACAATTTTAAATTTAATTTAAGTTTTATTTTAAATTAACTGAACTGAAGGCATTTTCGAAATGTATGAAATTCTTTTTCCTAAATGTGTATTTTGGAATATTAAAAGAATTTTTTAAAAAAGGTGGTGCTTGATGTAGACCCCTGCTTATTACTGCATGGCTCTTCTCCCCTTAGAAACATGCGTCCATTATCTGAATTATTTTTATTTTTTATTTTGAAAATATTATTTTCAATATCTATAAATTGCAAAGTCTTTTCACATTGAAATAAAACCCATCTCGCTATTCATCTAAAGCCTATTTGTCACGAGTAATTTTCCCCTTGTTAATTTGCCACTAGAAAACGAAACATTCCTCGTTTAAGGTTTGACCGCATTGAATGATAAATCAAATTTTAATTAAATGAAAACTCTAGGGATCAGGAAAATATTTACGCCTTGAACCCCAAGTTATTTAACCGTTTAAATTGAAATTTCCTACATGTTTAATGCTTTTATAAACATCTCAAAAACAATTATTTTTAAAATATAAGTTGATAAAAAATAATGTGTTTCTTATACTAAAAGAAAAACAAACAGCCGTACAAGTCTCTTGACTCCGAAGCGCATTACAACTATTGAACACTGTTGAAACTTAGTCAAGTGTGAAACTTAATGATAAACTTTGCTGGTATTGTCTATTTTTCTGGTTTTTGTCTCTCGAGGAAATACAAGAAATTTGAAAGGAAAAACTGCCAGCAAACTTTTTAAATTGCAGAGGAAATAATACTGTTTTAGGAGAAACCCATAGTAATAGAAATGAAAATTTGAAATGAAGCAAGAAGTCAAATGCATATTTTTAGTTTGTTGTGTTTTGGTTTCTTTTCTAGGAACCTGATATTTATGACACTTTAGCTGAACTTTTTTTGCGTGAACTATAATGCGTTTTAAATTTGTTAGAGAAAAGATATTTGTGTTTGCAAAAGAACTATTAAACAGCAATTGCTTAAATAACGAACCAGGTCTCTCTTAGATTTAAGCTGGATTACACTATTTCCATGATTCGAGTAAATAGTCTGTAAAATTAAAACTACCATATGAAAGGCATGTGCCAAAGAGGGGTATTAATATTGCAAGGCGGCATCATAGCGTCAGGTGTTTAAGCTCTGCGCTGCATAGTATTCTAGATGTCAGCGGTTGGGAAATTATTTTGCATAACCACCTGCCGGTAAAGCCTAATCTGATGATAGACCAACTCCACTTGGCGAACTTGTCAACCGCTCAATCTGCCCACCACATACATATAGTTGGCACATAACGCAAACCCCTTGCTCGGCAGCTCCATCTAACTAATCCATTCTGCCAGTAATTTCCTTGATGCTAAAAGGAAGACGAGGCACCTGATTTAGTAGCTCGCCTTAACCATTTAGTTCCTTGCGAAGAACTGAAGTCTATTGCAAGACAGCACTCTTGGATCACCGAACGCAGACGACTATCTAGTACCTACCAAACCTTCTTCCTGAATTTTTAGGATAAAAGCACATGTAGCACACCAGCTATGATCAACACCAGGATCACAGGTGCGTGTTAGTCCCCGTTCTGCCAATTTACCTTTGCCGAAGCTTTCGGAAGCACCTGCACAGTTAAAGCCAATCGAGTAATCCCTGCTTCCACAATATTCCGGAAAGCAAAGTGTCCCAGTTTGGAATGCACCCGGATCAATAAAATGATCAATAAAAATTCATTTCTTTTTTCTTCAGCTTTGAATTACTTGTGTTTTACTAAAACTTTCATTGAAACAATAAATTTTAATTTTTTACCACACGCGAAGTGGCAGCTTTGATTAAAAAATTCAAATAATTTGCAGAGATGTTGGTCGAACGAAACTTCACAAAATATTCTGAACAAAACAATTTCTTTTCATTCCTTTTTCTTGAACACAAAAACTACAAACTTATAAAAAAAAAAATTCTAAGGACGAGAATTTTGCACGGAACAAATGCAAACTTTCGTTTGAATTGCATGCAGCGAGAGAAGTCGTTGCCGAAGTTCGATAAGAATTTGAAAGCATAAGCGTGGTCCTAAGCGTGCACCCACTAACGAAGTTGTTCACCAAAACACCTCAAGCTGATCGTTATAAGAAAATACGTAATTGGGAAATCTGAAAAGTGACAATTTAAAATGTTCGATGTCTCAAAGTCATTCCGTCATATTGCAATATTCCAAATTCCAATAGTCATCATCGTCAGTACATTTGAGTTGACACTCGTCTTTCACAAAAATTATTTTATTTTGGCAGCTACTTGCCATATTCTAGACTAGACATGAGGCAATAGATAACGACGTTCAATAGTTGTCGAAACTGGGAATACCAGCGGCAATTTGCAAAGACCAATATTTATACCAACATTCACTCAGTCATGCATTTTAGTGTAGTTGGAGAGAATTGGAAGCAAACGAAGAGATTTCTGCAGGAAAACAGACGCTCCAGAGAAGGCAAATATATGAAGAAAACTTTTCAAACTTTTGATTTTATTCGTTCAGCGAACGCAGTCAATTGCTGTCATTTCATTTAAAATGAAGAAAATTTTTGCACAAACTCAAAAGTAAAACGAAAATAATAAAACTATTTACTGCTGAACTTTTACCGGAAAATCAGAACGTGGTCTACAGTCTACTCTAAATATACAAAATACCGTGATTTCAATCATTTCATAAAAAAGAATAAAACCCCTCAAAAAAGTTTCTAGCGGTGAGGACGACTTTTTTATATTTTAATTCGTTTAGTACGTGAGCGAAGCCAAAAGAAACACTTTTCAAATATCAAAGGAGGCAGAATACAACAATTGAATTGCTGCAATGCACGAGTGCAATCGCAAAATTGGAAACCAAAGCAACAGCAAAAACGTAATGACTGATTTAGATCTTAATTGATTTGTCATACTAAATACAGAAGAAAAAAATCTAAACTTTGTCTGGTAATTAAAATGAGCATCATTGTATTTATACAAAAAGTCATGCAAACTGTATTTAAATTTTTACTTTTATGAGTATTTCTAATACTTATAATACCAAAAGGATATCCCGCAGCAAACGCTTGCGAAACCTTTTTCAAAAACGTTTCTTATTGTTTCTTCTACCAGCTGTGTATCCTTGAGTTATTGAACAGGCTCCAGCCTGCCCCTTGCTTTTGATTTTATTTCACATCTGACAGTTGTCTGATCTTTTAGGCATATTTTACTGACAATATAATAACATCTGACAACCGCCCTAATGTTGTTTTATAAAAAACAGCCAAGATTTTTCACACCCTTTTTCCAAACCCCTTTTGTTTATTTGAGCCCCTACAAAACTTCACAAGGAAATTTAAATTGTTTTCGGCATAAATGCAAAACCACACTTTTTTCTAAGTCCATATTAAGGCACTTGTTTGCTTTAATTTGCTGTAAGTTTTCTCGCATTTCTGCTGCATTGAATTTGAGGTCATTTTCTTGTCTATAAAATGATTTCCTTCTTTTCAAATCTAGAGAGGAACATTCTCAAAAAGTATTGGCAAATCTTCTTAAGGAGGCTGCATATTTTACATTAAATTCCTAAATGTGTTGCTGTCTCGAAGAAAACAAGTAATTCTATTGGCATGTGCAAATCAAAATGAATTAACGTAAAGGCGCTGGACACCAGTTCCCTTCAAAAACAGTTTCCATCTGAATTTGTGTTGTTGACATAAAAATTTGTCTGTTTCCAAAAACAATGCATATAAATTGAAATTAAACTTTGAAAAAGAAAAAAGAATTGAAACGTAGACTTGGAGAAGTGAATAAGAGTCACAAGTCATGCCTGCTAATGGAATGAGACTCTTAACAGAGGCTGGATACATGTACGAGTACATCGAAAGTTCAATTGAAAGTTATTCACGGCAAATATTTAAATTCTTTTGAAATACCCGGCTCATGGCTGTTTATAGCACGATTTTCGTGTTCACTGAAGGTGAAGCAAAGAAATTTTGCCAAAAGCTTGATACATTTTCAATTTTAATTTAACCTTTATTTCACTAAGGCAGTATACAAAAGTGTGTGACTGAGCAGTGGTGTGTTCCAGAAAACCCAACAGATGACCATCATGATTTCTAAACGCACTTTTAACATCTTTATTGCATAACTTTTAGCACCGCCGTCGTCGATTCGACGATGCCTAAACTTTGCGCAAGGGAAAACAAATAATTACACGTGAAGGTTGATTGTGAATTTTCTGCAGTCATCTGAAATATTTTTGCCTGTCAATTCATTTTATTATTGTAATTTTTCCCAACACATGTTACAACAATTTTTAATACCAACAATTGCAAATAATTTCGACAATTGCAACAAATTTGATACAGAAATTATCAGTAAAATACACAAAATTTACATAGAGATTAAACGAAAATTTAAATGTCTTACAATATGTCTGAAAATCTTTGTTTTAATCGTTGTATGTTAAAGTAAAAGTATGTTTGCATGTGCAGCTTTTATGATAATATCTTTAAGAACAACATAATGACAACAGAGCAGGTATCAAATTATACAAACTTACCCGAAAAGCTTATTAAGCATCTGCTTTTTAAACTCTAACTGAATCTTTTGCTCAATTAATTCCAAAATACATCCTATTCAGTACGAACATACACATACACATACATCTACATGCAGCCATACTGACATACACATACGCACACACACACATACACACACGCACATACGTGTATGTGAATGTAAGTTCATCCTGTACGGATGTTTGAATGCGCCAACGTATCAAAAACTTCATCTCTGTTTGAGTGTCTCAATGTGTGCAAACTTGGCTTTAATTTGTTTGTAGTTTCGTCCTTACGGATTTTATATTGTTATAATTGTTGTTTGCATAATTACGTGATTATTGTAATAGCAAGGATATTAAATAATTTTGTTAAACTAAAGGCTTGTTGTCACTCTGGCAGTTGGAATTTAGTTTTTAGAAGTTTTTCAAGAAAAACAGCAGCAACTGCAGCTGATGCTTGAAAATCAATAAATTTATAATTAAGGCAACTGATTGTGCATTTGTATTTGCAAAAAGTATTAAATAAATTGGGAAAATTTGCATAAATGCTGTAGTATGTATTTGAATAAAATTGAAATTGTTTATTTCTTAAGCTTAAAAGTACTAAGACTCGTACTCGTTACCTTAATGTTTTTTAAGGTGCTGTTTTCAATACAAAAGTCTTCATCGAATGAAAATTTGCAAAGAACTCGACCTTTGAGAAATAAGTTGGCGCCTTTCCACATTAAGGGCACAATATATTTCCTGCTTCCATGAACATATTTCTGCGATATGGTTTTGCTGATTTTGTTTTTACTCAAAATCCTTTTAAAATGAAACATGTTAGACAACCTTTTAAGAGGCCATCATCATGATTATATTTAATTGAAAACATAATTTCCGAATATTCTAAACATCTAAGAACCAACTGAAATCAACATGAAATTTCATGTTGTTTTAAAATTTAATTTAATTCAATAAATATAATATTTTGTAACATATTCCCGCGCTCTGCAATTTGGAAGCCCTGAAGTTGCTTACTTTGAAACAACGACGAACTTTCTGGCTGCAGTCATGTTAATTTGAAGTTATAAACATTTATAAACAATTTTAAATTGACATATTTTAGTTATGAAAAGAAAAGTAAAAATAAAGTTTTTATGGATTCCTCACATTTTGCTTAAATGTGTGGTCATTAAAAATTAATTCGTGTACTAAATGACTATCCAGCTGATGCTGATCTATAATGGAAGTTTTTTATAATTTCGTCACTAGAGTCCGAACACGAATCTCTCAGCCCAGCAACAACTTCAACCTTCAATAGGTTTTGCTATGTACATTCTCAAATCTCGCCCTTCTGCTTTCTAGAGTAAAGCGGTGCAGGAGATCTCTGCTGACAACCAAAACTCTAGGAAATTTCTACACAACTCCGGTTTTGCCAGTGTTATCCGGAAACTGGGTCTAAGGTTATTTGGCAGACAGGGCACCGACATAACCTTGGGATATATTAGGGGAGATTCGGATGAGGTGTCTATGATTATCTGGAACGTTCTGCTTGTTTCTGCACTGCAGCAGAAAATGGTACACTGCACCGTTTTCAGGGATTCAAATGTCCCCAAGGTTGTCTAGCAATAGATTCGAAACTGGTTAAGGCCTTCTGTGCCTTGGGACTTCGACCAAGGAGTTTCTGATATCTGGTAATTTTGGCACAACACAAAATGTGCCTGGCAGGCGTGATATTATAGCACATCCACCTCAGATGAGGCCATCACTACGAACCTGCGAAAACCCGCCGATTACGGGCTTACTGACAAGTTTTACTGAGTATGAGAAATAAAACACAAAGAAAACCACGCTGGAATAATGAACAGCTCAACTTGAAATATTAAACGATTCATACCTAAATAATATATTTCCCAGATAAATCAAGAGATTAAATATCAATTAACTTTTAATATTATGAACCTTTCAGATGTGCATGTGCATTAATGTCTCAAAACTAAGCCTCCCAAATGCATTCGACAGCCCTTCTATTTTCCAGCGACATTTTCATCTTCATGACTAAACAATAATATGCGAAAACAAATATTTACTGCTGCTATTTATTATGGTGAAAATAACTAAACGTTCTACAAACTTGCTTATAAGTTCCTAAATAAACATCAGAATTTATTTCAGAAATTTCAATAAATTTGAAATTGGGAAATAAAAGTTATTCAAAGGCACGTAGAGGGAAAATATCAACACCCTGTTCACGGTGTTTATAAACCAACAGTGAGTGGCTTTTGTCCGGAAATTTACACCAATACAAATGTTTCGTCACATTTCGGAATAAAGAGTTAAATCGGAAAGACATCCGTGCCTTGTTAAGGGCGCTAGTTAAAACCTTTTTCAACCAAAAACCAACAATAGTATTCCTCCGTCAAGACAACCCAGGGGCTCATTGGCTCCCGTACTGCCGATTGAATTTTGGTGAGATCTCGCATAACCAAAGTCGTACGTGAACTTATTAGGTAACCCTTTCCCTTCTATTCACCAGATTTCAGAGCGCATCAGGAGTTCACTAATATAAAACGTGCTCTCCCCGGTTATACATGTAGACATTTGGAAAGCACCCAAAAAGCAACTGAATTGCTATTGAAAAAAACAAATTGATTGAAATAAAAGCCGATTGATATTCGATTTGACACTAGACTTTTGTATAATGTTGACACTATATTGTATCAGTGTCTATGGAATGACCACATGGCTTAGGTTTTGTCATCACATTTCAATGACGGTTGGTTAACAAAGCCAATGAGGAACTTGAATTCATGAAAAGCTGCTCTTAAGCATTTTGCCAGCCTCAATCGAAAATGGTGGCATTAAATTCAGAATTCCGGAGTGCACACCGGGACCTTGAAAGTAACACAATTAAATACAACATTTCAATGACAGGAAACACATTATTTTAATAAAGACTGGTAAAGCAGTTGTGTTAAACTTTTTTAACAATATTATGGTTAATATATATTGCACAACTTGTACAACTGTGGCGTCTCTATGACAGAAGTAATAACGTTTTTACCAGAGTATGTAGAGACACAAAATTAAATCTAGAATGTTTGCAGTTGATCCTGAAAGCAATGAAATACTTTATGCATTATCAAGCCACAAGCATTTGAAATATTAATATTGTATAATGGATCTTTGAAGGATTTACAATATATATTGTCTTGCTGACAATATTTTTAGGACTACAGATAACCAATTCCTAATCAAACAAATTTATCTTTAAAATGATACATATTTTTTTTAAATTTTATTTATTATTACTTTCATTGTACAATAATATTCTTTGCTCTTATAATAGATTCGATTGGGCAATGAATATACATATTTTTGGTAACTATATCAATATCTGATCCAGTAGTACTCGGTGTAATAATCAAGTTGTCTTTCCAGCCACAATTGCTCCAGACTTTGAGATTGCAGGGTTCACTGGAGCCATGAAAAGATATTACGAATGTTTTCCTGTGTTCACATACGATCGGGTGTGTTACATCGCGATATTTTGATTGAATAAAAACTTCAGCATAAAAATGTTTACAGAAATATTGAAAATATTGGCTGGAAAAAAACAGTTCAAAAAATGTGTTTCCTTCCTAAGAAAAACTTTTTCTAAAACAGTTTCAATCACATAATTCGCAAAATTAGCTAAAAGTTTTTGTTTGATTTTGGAGCTACAAAAAAATTTCACTAAATGGAAATATTCATCATTTTTGTGCCTGTTTCATATTGTTCGCTAGAGTTTTTCGTGCTGAAAATTCTGCAACAAAGAACTGCTGATTGGAAAATTTTTTGTGATCATTTTTTTCCACACGGTTTTCATTCCATATGATGTAATACACCAGTATGTAGCCGCTATCTATTTCCTGACTGATGTTCAGATGTCCTCTCATAAATTGTTGTTCGTAACTAAAGCTGGCGTTTTATTCTAATGCCCTGTTCGAGGGCCTCCACTTCCAACTGCTGGCCCTTAATTCAGCACATTGATGTAAATACGCTCTACGATTTTGTAAATTTAAAATATTTATTAATTTTGCACCAAGAGCTCACTGCTTGTGTTCCCGCTGCTCATGTTCGTTGTTTCACCTTCTTTGTGAGCACGTCCTTGCATTTCTGTTTTATACAAGTATAAAAATAAACACCACAATAACGCCACTGTGTAGAGGAAATACTTAAACAAGTGACTACATCATTCCTGCGTGTAAAACAACTAAGCAGAAAATTTAATCGTATTCAAATAGGAGTGTTGCTATAGCAATTTATTGCTGTAGCATAATGGATGAGGTGTTTGATTCCTTCGCATGAATGATCGCTTCGAGTGCGTCACCATCGTAATCATCATCACGGTCGTCTTCATTACGGTGACGGTTCGTTGGCTCATTGCTTTTTGCTTTTCCTTAATGGTGGCTGTCAATGATTTAGTGTGACAGAACACCTCAACACTTAAACTACTCTTCGTCGCACACTTTGTGTGCGAATACTTCCCCGGCTTCTTGCGTAAATTTAATGTTGTTTGCACTTGCACTTGCAATTGAAAATATCACATCATTTATTTTTTGTGAATTTCATTTGCCGTTGTTTTATGTGCAATTGCTTTTAGACACGGCCATTAGAAATTCTATTGATTATGCGAGTTGCTTTCAAATGCGAATTGTTGCCAGCAGCAGCCATTCAGGTACATACTCGTGCACGTGTAGTCGCAAACATGTTAATACTACCGAAATTATAAACAATTGCAAGTGTTTTCACAGCTGGGTAATTAAGTATATTGCAAAGTCTTTGGTGAATAATGTAGAGTATGTAATTGAAATCTGGCTGCTGTCCCTAATGGAAGCAAGTTCGTACATAGTTGAGTAATTAAACAATGACAATTTAGAAAATCGCAAGATTAGCAGCTACTTTGTGCCGGGAATCAGTTAATTGCACTTTTTCGCAAAGACTTGTAATCGAATTATTGTTATTAATTTTCGAAAGACCAAAAAGAGTAACTGGCACCCAGACAAGAAAAAAATATCAACTTCGTTTAAGAGTAAAAGCAACGTTCTGCCAACGCAGTTTTAAATAACGCTGTTTTAAATAACTCTATTATATTTGCCTTTATTAGACATATAGTGGCTGTAAACATAGTTTTGTTTTCCGTAAATATGTTATTGTTCATATTTCAATAATGTTATCGAGAGTAGTATGTTCGAAAATGTAAACGTGGTTGGTTTGCATAAGGATTTGTTCATACGTATTAAATATGTCCTTAAATCAAACAACACAAATTGTCTATGTTGTTGATTTAAAATAGATGTATGTTTAGGAAATAAACTCACTATTGTCGTTCTAGGTGATATATTTACTTAAGTTGTTGACAGAAAGTGTTTTCAAAATATTTTTTTCATATTCACTTGTAACAAGTGAACAGAAATAAAAATGTAATATAATAAATACACATATTCCTACGTAAACACAGGAACATTTATTTGCATTGTATCGTTCATAGTAAAGCGAACAATGGCGGAAGACTATATTTCATTAATAATTTGCTTAGAGATACGAGCGAACCAGGAAACTGCAGCTCCCATGTTGCTGTAAATATTGTTGTTGCATTTACTTTGCATCTAAGTTTATGTGGATGCCTTTCTTGCTTTGTCCAAGTTTTTGGGGTTGTACACGCTGCAATGTATTACTACAAAGCAACATGCGTTTAAAAAGTCAGCCATACACTGTCGAGCAAAAGTGATTGCATGTTCAATGCACTTTTACTGCAAGTGTCATGAAAAGCAGTTTATTAAAAACTGTTGCAGTTATTTTTTTTTATTTATTTATTTATAAGTATATAGATTGATAATTTAACTTGGACATGGGCGGAGCTACGAAGACCACATGTCCATGATGGTGTTAAACGACACGAAATTCCTCAAAGGAATCGTAAAGCTTTACAGTCAACGAATGCGAGTGAGATGCGAAAGTCTCGAAGGTCACACAACCACAATAAGCCTGAAAGCGAGAGCTGCTCGTCAGACCAGAGCTGCTTTGAGACTGTTGTAGCAACTGGTTTTACTTCATTAGCACAAAAATGTAGTATTCAATGGAGTCGTACACAGAACCTCACAGGTCAACTCAATTAGCTCACTGCACTAGGAAGTGTATATTCTATATACGAGTATATATGTTATCTACAACCCCTCGATTTCAAATTCCCTTTTCTGAATACGGTCAAAAAGCTCTTTTTTGTTGCTGGACAGTCGATTGTGTTGTGCCAATCGCTTCTTCAATGTAGACTACAAATTCTCAATAAGAGTTGACCACCCACGTCAGGGCACTCTGCTTTCCGGTGAATAGAGGGGAAGGGGTCCCTCAGTTGACCCGGCATTTAAAATTCTAGGAAGTTCGTGTATGATTTTGATTAAACATGTTGGTTAAGGAGACAATCCTTGGCTGAAAAGTTCTGGTTTTGGAGCTTGAAAAGATACTGGGTTTGTAAAACGGCCTGGTGATTATTGTTGTCTGGCAGATACTATTAATGTAAGAAACTAAGATCGTGGGGAACGTCAGGCGAGTAAGTTAAGGCTTGATGCCTTGGCCTCTCATGCCGTTCTGGGAAATTGAAAAACACAAGGGATTAGATAGCCCGAGCTCTTCAGCAAGGGGCTTATGATTTGTGCCGTGCAGCATATTATAAGAAATTGCCTTTTGTGTGAGCCTTGGTAGCCACATGGAGGCGTTAGTGAGCCCATATGTAGCTTCACTGAAGTGGAGTTTGACCACTGCCAGATAAGACCATCATGGCAGGTGCTGCCATAAATCAGTTCTGATTTTTTTCTGGCGCATAACAACTATATTTCGTAGTTGTGTTGTCTCACCGATTTCCCTAGATGACTGTCCACTTTCAGTTAAAGTTAGTCCACTGTTTTCTGTTTCTTTGTTAATTTTCCTCATTTTTATTTTATTTAAAAATACTAAATGTGATCATCAAAATTTTAAAAACTGCACGGAATAAAACTGACAACGTGAGAACCTTCAACTGACATATCAACTATAAATACACGTGATTTTATTCCCCTTCAATCATGTTAAATAAGATCTCGATTTTAAACATGACATGCACTGAACACTAGAGATACAGCCATGCGAACAACAACCTCATTTCAATGCAATATTTTAAATGGAATGAAACATTTTCAAAAATTTACTTTGAATCCTTTTGGATATCCTGTTTCGATATCTAATATAGCTATTTTTAAAATATGTATTGCTTTTGTTCATAATTACATCCAAAGACCAAAAACATGCAGAATTATTCTTATACATTTAGATTGTGGGAATATCACGCTGTCCGCTGTCTTATGTGACAAGTTTAATAGCGTCTCATGTTTTGTGCCGGTTTTTTATTGCTCAAGTCTGTTTTAGTGGGAGTGCGATGAAACAGAAATCTATGAAATTCGTAGTTTTTGCTTCT
The DNA here is from genome assembly GCA_932526305.1 of Epicampocera succincta. Taxonomy (NCBI): domain Eukaryota; kingdom Metazoa; phylum Arthropoda; class Insecta; order Diptera; family Tachinidae; genus Epicampocera; species Epicampocera succincta. The sequence continues at coordinate 43,449,512 of OW052037.1, read as the reverse complement.
TCTTTCTTACCAAAACACACAAAAAGTTGTCCAATAAAAGATGGGGTGCGTAAACCGACGCTTTGCATTGATGGTCATTCCACAAGTGCATACAGGACTCCTTTTTAAAGGGTTCATTTGAAATCATTCAAAACTAAACTAAACGAAAATTCAATAAAGCATCAATATCAAGTGATTTTTCTTGTACTTAAATGTTTTTAGTTGTTGAGAATTAAGCGCTTTTCACAAGAGTTTAATTTTTTTTTATTGAATGGCTTTTGCCGAAAAATCAAAAAAAAAAAAAAAAGAATGCAATGGTTTTCTTTTTCTTCCACGCAGGACTCTTTATCCTGCAGCCAAATTCGAAAAAACTTCAAATGTTGGCTGCAAAACTTTTTTTTTTTGTTAAAAGACTGAAGTAATTTTATTCTCAATATTCGAAGTGACTGCAAATGGCGCCACAAAAGGCCAATTATCCTGCCCGCATACTCACAGCCTGTAATGAAACGTTGCAAAATGTTTACAATAACCACATTTTCCTGCGACTAATTATTTAAAACTATAAGAGTAAACAACCGGTAACAGCGTATTTGAAAAAAGCTCAAACAAGGAGAACAAATATTGGCGACAGTAGCAGGGAAGTCTCGTCAGCTTCCGTGTTTACACACATATTTTTCTATATTCCAACTTAAAGTTTGGGGGGATGGGCCAGTGCACTCAGGGCAAAGTTGTTGATTGCTCTCAACCTGGCGAGAAGCCAGCAGCGATCCCTGAAAATGGACTGGTCAAGCTGACATACTGCCTCCTCGTGGCGCCCCTGGATAGCCCCTACAGCACCCGCTTAGAGGTGAACCAAAGTGTGCTGCGAATCCCCTCTGTCCAGGGGTCTAAACTAGGACCCGGTCCTTCAGGTTTCGGGGGTTCTGCGTGGGGGTAACTTCCCTACCGTTACAACCACAAAAAGAAGAAGAAGAACTTAAAGTTTGGTGGAAGCTTAAATTGTTTCTTTGGATATGAAACGTTTTTAATTGTCCCACATATTTACCTTTAAAGTTTTCAGCATTTTAGGGTTTCCACGGGTAAGAAGCGTATTGACATCCCATTAGGGGAAAATTATTGATACAGTTCAGAAAATGAAGATTCTTGTTAAAGGAAGGAATAACTTTTTTCTCTAAAAATTTCTTTGTTTTTTCCGACAGAAGTATTTGCTGATTTAAAACGAAAAAACTGTGGAAAGCAAAAAATTCCTTTTGAGAAGTGTAAAGTAAATTTGGGCAAGTATTTATGGTCTAAAGGTTCTGGCATTCTTGGTACAGTTCGCCCGAATAAAACCTCTGAAATAGAATCTTGTCAAGTCGTGCTAAAATTTTGCACTGTCGTCTTATTCCCCAAAAGAAAGAATAATATTATCTAGTACTCCTCTGACTAATGCTATTGCGCCAGTGGTTAACAACAAGCCACAAACAAAGGAGGGATTGATATAATCGGCGAAAAGCTTTCTGCATACTCCGCCAAACACAAACTATGGCGATGGCTGTTGGAAATGTCTGCGAGGGTAATAGGTTCCATGACAACACGCCTCGCTATTGATATGACATTACAACAGTTGACTAAATCATCGTGCAATGGGGAAGCGCAAAATCATTCTCAAGTTCTTAACAAAAGAAGCTTAAGCTTTACCAAAATGTTTGTTCAGTTTTCTTTCATTTATTTCCTTAGTTACAATCTATTTATTTTAGGACAATGAGTAAATTTGATATAGCAAAGGAAAGGAAATAACGTTTTCAACTCTACTAAGAACAACAACAATTGTCTTTAAATATATTATATAATATTAATATCAGATTACAGGTACATCAATGTAATAAATTTATATATGTACTAATTTTTTGGTAACAAGTCACTTGTGATATAAAAAAAAAAACACAATAAAAGTTAAATATTGAAGGGCAAATTCAATTTCTTTTATTTAAATCATCTTGTTGTTTCAGAATCATGCAGAAGATCTAGATCTAAAGGACTGAGAAATGGTGACTTAGTGTCTTTAAATAGTTTTCACTAAGTTTTTTTATTTCGTCTGCAACTCTCGGAAACTCTTGAAAAATCGAAACTATGGAGGTTTTAATAACAATATTATCTACTAACAAAAAAAAATTTACTTATAACATTAAAGGTAAGAAAAAATTAATAAATCTCAATATTTATGTTCAACATGGTCCCTCTATATGAATCTTAAGACATGTTGGCGAAAGATCTAGAGGATTCTACAGGAATTTTACTTTAACTTATTAATGGACTCCTCCTACGGGTTCTCATAATTTTTTCCGCAAGTTCAATTTCAAACTTTTGTTTGACAACAAACTGATTGAAAAAGTGAGTAATAACTCCAAGAGCGAAGATGAAAAATGGTCGGAAAAGCATCTCTAGACATGACATATAAACTAATGATCGAAGCCAAAAGCAAGAAGCATTTAAAACTTGGTAATGCATTGGCTCCAAATTTCCAGGAGCGGAAATTTGTAAGTTAACAATTAAGAACTAGGCGACTTGTATTTTGTACAAAAATATGGTCTTAAGTGTTGGCATCGTATTGGAAAAAACTAACTAGAGCAATAAAATGCACGTCATCTTGCACCATCATATTTAAAAGCTGCAAGTTTTTCAAAAATTGACAAGGACATACAACAATTATACATAAATGTTCGTTGGAAAAATCGAAATAAAAGAGCGAATAAAAAGAGAGAAGTCCAATTTATGACAGTTTTTAAATAAATCTTGATTCAATTTTGAAACCGATTTTTTTCATCCTCATCAAATTCTGTAAATTTTTTTCTGGGCTTTGAATTCTTTAATTAAGCAACATTTTCACACTACACTAAAAACAGTAATTTAAGTGGTACATGAAGGCAATGGAATGTCGCATTCGTGACACTATAATAGCTATGGTTACGTGTAACCGTATATGGGATGAATGAAATTCACAGAATACAAAAAATAAACAAGCACACATGCGTGACAACGTTGGTTTGCGGCCTCTGCACGTAAACGATTTAACAATATCGCATATATTCTCACACCAAGTTGTCTGGTTCGTGGATATGTATTTATGTATGTATGTACATTTGTGTAGCATCTGATGTTCATCATTTTTATGACCAATAATCAAATAACATTTTCCTTCTGGTTCTGATTACACTTAACGAAACGTATTCAAAAAAGAAACATTTCATATTATACGACAGAAACACGAAAATGTCAACCAAAATGTTTCAAGGGATATCAGTGTTCGTCACCGTAAAGAATTTGTTCGTGCAGAGAAGCTTTATGTCAATTTAGACGGAGCGGTTCAATTATTGAATTAGTGTAGGGACCTGACCCCAAACGAACCTTTACATTTCAACATCGTTGAAGGAGACAACCCAGTCCAGCCAAGTCCTGTTCAGCCAACGGGACTCCAGTGCCCCACTCCCATTTTTTATAGGTGCTTTTAACGGCTATACAGTGTTTTTGGAATGTTCCCAAAGCGGTGTAAAGCGTTTCCTATCCCGTTGAAGCGCAAGCTTCGCTCCCTGAGCATTGATTTTTAGAAGCTTTGAAGCTTCGTTGGATGGAGAATGTCCAGTGAGAATGCCCTCACCACCCATTTTCGGAGTACATGTCTGCTATCTCGTTTCCGTTATACCCCTCATGTCGCTGCGCCTGCACGATTGTAAAAATGTCTGCATTTCTGAACATTCTTCTTTTGGCGATGGTTTGACGTTTATTCGATATTCGATTTCCTCCTAATTCACCCACTTTTTACAGAATTTGATATTCATACGTTTGTTTGCAAACAGTCATTTAATTTGTGGTTGAAAACGTGTTCCACGACATCGTATCTGTTTCTGGCTTTTCGGCGTGTGCAAAACGTGATTTTTGCTTTCTTTTTCAATTTTTGATGTGGTTTTTTTTATTTACAAAAAAATTTTTTTCCTTTTTTGTTTTTTCGTGCCAGATGAAAATCGAATTTAATATGATTTTATGCAACTGTAGCGCGTACTTTTGTAGGTTTACAGTTGCGGACAGCAAAGTAAGTACAGCTTAAAAGATTAGATTGCGTCAACGTAGGATTTAAATCCTCAAAAGAAAAACAGAAATATGTTTTAATTTTATTTCATTTTTTTTTCCTGGCATTTAATTAAGAACGAATACAGTCTGTAGTTTCTGTTCAATTTAAATAAGCACTTCAAATACGTTAGGCCTTATTTAATCTGCCAGCAAGAGGGAAAATCATTTTGGTAGGCAAATCCCATCATGAGTTCTGTTGACTTTTATAAAAAAAAGGTTCATCCTAAATATTTACGAAACTTATATCAATTCATTTCAGCCTGCTGAAATAAGTAAAAATTGAATTTGCTTTCAATCGCAATTACGCTTTGCTTCATATAGTTACATATTTGCTATGACAGGCTTTTCTATCTGACAGAAGTTTTAGCGCTATTCAGCGAGTTAAAATTTGTACATATAATTTTTGAACACGTGTAATTTGTATTTTACTAAATATGTTAAGTTGTGGCAGCCCAATTGGTTCGAAAAGTTAAATCAACTGGCATCACGCTTGGAATTAAATTCAGTTTTTAATAAAATGCTTCAAGTGAAAAAATAAAAATGTTAGAATAGCGCAAAGGTTGATTTTCATTGTCTGCAATTTCTAATACATAAATATAAAATACCTAAATCTTGCATAAGTACTCGTACATTAACGAAAATAAAAGTAATGGACTCAAATGTGCAAATACTAATCCTGGTCCCTAAAACCAACGATCACACCAAGGAAAGGAAAGTAACCCGACACGGAGAAAAGAATGCATGAGCGGGTCCTTAAGCAGGCAGGGATTACGCCTTGTTCTAGTAAATGATATTAGAGTACATGAAATTCTTCTAGAATTATTGGGCAACTTCGGAAGCGGTGAATTTAATACAAATCAGGCTAATGAAAAATTATCATCACGAGTTTACATGCTGGGTACCTTGTCGGGGAATAAGCAGGGTTGAGCTCTTCCAAAAAGTTTGCAAATATTTGCGAAACAAACATGCTGCTGAAACTCCTTGTTATCAGAATAACATAATTTGCATCTTCCTGTTCATTAATATTATAACTAAAATATAAATATTAGCAACCGAAAGCGAGTTAATTTAATTGCATTAAAACTATACAATCTGCTGCTTTCTCTAGCGGTCAACATTCAACTTTATATTCAATGGCCTTGAAAAAAATACAATGACCATTAAGAGAACAACGTTGTAATAATATTAAGAAAAAGAACACACAAAATAAAGTAGTCTTCTATTTACGCTTTACCCTTCACAATAACTTTTATACTTCTTATAGATGTCCTTCGTTTACTACGACTTTGTCTTTGTTAAACTTTCATAAAATGTCAAACACTAAAACCAAAATGTATTCAGCCGGGTTCTCAATCTGCGTCGCCACGTCATCGCCCTGATTACAAATAATGAAATTCAAACTAAAAATGTTGCGAACAAAACTATTCTTCTTTATTGCTCTTCCGCAAAAACAGAAACTTCAAACTACATACACACATAAACATAAAATGATTTTTCGTCCAAAAATATTGCTCTCCGCCAGTGAGTAAATCCAGGTTAATTCCAATGAAAATATTTACTGATCCAACGAACAATGTTTCAGTTCTACGCAAAGCATAGACAAAAAAATGTCCGCTGAATTCCAAGGCTTGATTTAGGGAAAATTTTTAACGATTCAGCGAATCAATTGACTGAAAGTATTTTGAAAATTTCCGGTAGAAAGAAAACAAATATTTTTTTACAAACATAATCGCCTGTGCCAGGATATCTGACGTGCATATCGCCAGCATTTTGAAGGGCGGGAAATTATTTATGAAGTTTGCTTTGACAAGTTCTTCTACAGTTCACAGCAAATGATTAACGCCATGCAACAACAAGGACAGTCAATTTGGTTTAAATTGGTTTACTGTTTGTTCAAAGTATTGGCGACATTGTGGGCCAGGCCTAGGTTCACCACGGACTGTAGCGCCAAAAGAAGAAGAAGAAGAAGATGTAAAAATTATTGCTGATGTTTTATCCCTGAGAAAACAAAGACTCGTAAGAAGAGCGAAGGGGGCCTATAAACCTTACGAAAACATGGGCTTAGATCTCAAGCCGAATATATGTTTAATTAAAATTGTTATTTACCTTATCCGGGCTGTGTGCAGTGTTAACTTATTTTGCCATATACTTTTTTCAATCAATAAGATAATTGTAAAGTTTTACCTGCAATAATAACAATAAAATTTTACGTTCATTAGTGCAAATGTCATTTATTTAATTTGTGCGTTTTGGAATATAATTTTATGTTGAACAAATTCTCTAATGGCGACCTTTGTGTGTATGTTGCCAGCATATAATTTTTTAAACTATCGCCTGTTCTGCTTTAATGGCAACACATGTTCATTAGTGCAAATTTATTTAAACAGTAACTGGGACAAGCATTTATTTACTTTTATATGCAAGGAGCGATAATTCAAAGCTAAAAAGCAATTTCGCCAGCTCTTTAATTTCTCATCTGCAAGCAGTTGAAAGCAAAAGTTGTATATTTATTCGATTTTTGACTTTCAGTTTCCCACAGCGTTTGTGTGGCTACTTTTTGTGCTCGAAGAAACTGTTTTCTACAAAAGCTGATGCGTTCTAAATAAAATAAACATTTTAAGTGCAAGTGACTGCGGCAGGTTAACTTTACATCAATATGTTTTAGCGTATTTCTAGATTCACACCTACATTCTTTACTTTAATCAACGACATTGTCCTTGATCGCATTTTATTCTTAATGGCAATACAAAGGGGACACAATTATGCAAACAGTGTCTTGCCTGTTCAATCTTACAACTATCCATTTTGCAGTTCCTGGGAAGCCGCAAAATTGAATTGAAATTTCTCTCCAAATGGGGCGTCCTGTGTGTAGATAAAAATATGCAGACTTTACTTGCACAAGTGACATGTCGACTGGGCCTCACGGTGGGCTAACAGCCAAACACTGCCGCCACAGCCAAAACGTTTCAGTCGCGACAATGTCATGTCATCCAGTGATCGACGCCAGAAACCCTGTGACAGGACATTCGGGGGTGTCTTTATCCTCACATCCAACTTGTACATTCAAAGAACAATCTTTCTTTGCATGCTCTTATCGAATGAAAGTAATTAAACCAGTCCCGAATAGTATAAAAACAGACTTTTTAATGCTATTATTACGATGGCGTTTCCATCAATAAATTAGCGGTATGTAAGAATGTAGGGTACCAGATGCAATAATAAATATTATGATGGTGTCAAGGGGGAAAACCAGCAGCAAGAGTGACTTGGCTGTGCCGCACTGCAGCACACAAGCTGGTGCTTTTTTCTGTTGTTGTTGTTTTATTTTGAATTTTTTCAAGTTGTCTTGTGAAGAAATGTAGCAGAACATCAGCTAAAACTTTTATGAGCGGAGCTTGTGCTGATTTATAGATTTATGGTGCTTTAGACAAGATGTCTAAAATGTTTTGTTTAAAACAGTTCTTTTTGTAATAAGATGAAGCGCTACGTTGTTGCAATAAAAATTGTTGTTTGATTGTGATATTTGATTTGCTGGTCCTAGTAGCCGTGCTGGTAGCCTATTGGTCATTGAGGAATGCCCAGAGTTTTGTGCTGCGTCCAACATTCAATCGAACAAAGAAGCCTTGTGCCCTATCAGCGATACCACTGCTTTGGCGAAATGGTTAGTGGGATGGATGCTGCCGCTTCCCAATGGAAGTACGATTTGCCACTATGGCCATTGAAGATCGCTTTGGTCACGATCATGGGGATGGCTGGACCAAACTCTCTGTCACGACAAGTATTCAAATTACTGGTGATCATTTGACAACTTATTCAGCTGTTTGCTGTTATAAAAGTAAAGCAATCTATTACTGTGGACGCATCTACCAAGGCTCATCTTTTGTCCAAACAGAATGTTTTATTTATTTTTTAATTAATTACCTGCGAAAGATCGCTTTTCATTTAACCTAAACTTGATTAATTAATATAAATCAATCCATCTTTCAAATTACTCTCATTGAAGTTGCAAAACAAAACTTAGTTTTCATGAAACTGTTGGTGGTTCTTTTGTGAAACAAAGTCTGAATATGCAGCACAACTGTTTTGTGTTTTTAGTTGTTTTGTCGCCTCATTTACACAAAAGGTCGCTGTGATCTTGCAGCCGTGCAAAAGACTATGGTGAGGCCACATGCGGTGCGAATTCTTCAAATTTACATCACAATTTATCCTAAAAGTTTGCAGCAAAGACACTTAGTGTGTTAAAAGAAAGCTTCCGCACTATCCCAAATGCCGTCTAAACTAAACCAAATGCTCAAGATTGAGGGAAAATGGCCATTCGACTGAATATTTTACAAAGCTTTTGGTGTTAAAGAGAGAGAGAGAGAGAGCAAAAGGTTTTTTTCCATTGAATTTATTAAATTCGATGTTTTTCCAAGTAATTTTTCTATTTATTTGTGTACGAATTCTTTTTGCAAAATTTTATGAAACGCTGAAAAATGTCAGTTCCTTTTACTTGCTTGGCTGCTTCTAAATTCCAATTTTTATATCATGAATTATAATTGCTTCATTGATTGCGAACAAAGAAGTTGACCTTCCCTTAAAGTATGCTTTGTATTTGTTCAAAATCTAGCAGCCTTACAGTATGCAATACTTGGCTGGCTTAGAAATGTGCAGGCGGTTTCCTTAGTCTGCTTCAGTATGAAAAACATTTATTTTAGATTTATGACACTTTTGTGCACTTGCCCAACTGGCAAAACGGCACTTGTTTGGCAAATAAAGATAAATTGATATTAAAAACTTTTTAATATGTACAACCAAGAAAAAGCAGTTTCTTGCTTTTTTTAAATTTTTTTCTTCAAATTTAAAAATGCACTTTTAATCTCTTTGTCTAATCCGATATTTGTTACACAAACACTTCTTCTTAGCAGTCGTATTTAACAACTTAATCCCTTAAAAAATGTTTGCGTACTTTTTCACTTAAAAATGCAATTATACTTAAGTGCCCTGCTTTTCAATTTGCGCTCATTTTTATGCGATTATTTTGTTTTGTTAAACAACATGTTTTACGTGCATTTCTGCCATTATGAACTTTTTCTGTTAAATAATAACAAACAAAGTTTTGTACTAATACTAAGCCTTTAAAGCTATTATAAAAGCGTGACTGCAAAGAACAAAAAAAAAAAAAAAAACAAAAAAACACACAGAACAGGATCAAAATAGAACATCAAATATATGTAAAAAAAAAAAAGTACAAAATTGAATAACAAGCTGTTGTTTTACGTTGTACGAGTATTTTGCTTTCACAAAAAATATAGAAATGAGCTGCAAATATTTCGTTTAAATGACAAGCAATTTATTTATTTTTTAGCTCGATACAGAAAATGTTAAACTGGCAATGAAAAAAATGAATTTAAATATTGACGGTGGAGTTTCCAGTTCACTTGTGAACTATTCTATATTATTTACAACAAAGCCGCTATTTGTTTGAAACTCTTGAGCTAAAAGATTTTGCTACAAATGAAATTTTCCAGCTTCAGAAGTTGACACCAAAAGTTTTCCAATATTATTATATTATAAATAGTTGTGTGTGTGTGTGTGTGTACATATATTTGCGGCGGTGCAACTTCAGCATCTATCAAACAGTTGCGTGAGCACAAAACTTGCCAAAAACTAAAATAATACGTGGCAACCTGACAGTGTGAAATCAAAATCTTAAATAGCTGACAAATAATGCGATAAGAGCTGTGACGTCCCGTAAGACCTTTTATTTTTTAGGAATTTTTTTTAGCTGCAAGATTTTCATTTTCATTGTAATTGCAATTGTTGTAATTGCTATTGTTGGCCATCTGACTAACCAATACTGTAGGTTAGTCAAGTTGTACCGCAAGGAAACATTATCGAGGCACTTCGATCTAAAAAACCAACTTCGCTTCCTGAGCACTTTTTTACATGCCGAAGTAACCTTAAAGCAGAAGAGGGTGTCGAAGGAAAGCGACATGAATCTTTGTAATTCTGCTGGGCTTTACTTAAACATTTTTTATTGCAATTGAATTGTGCTAGTAAATAATGCAGTTTGTTTAAAACTCTCAAATTAGAAGCGCTTAGATTTTATTCAAATACAGAATATACTAAAGCAAACATTTAATCCATTAGCCATAAATCCTCCAATTCCTCATTTTTATTTTATTAGACAGCAACTGCCTACAAAGAAAAACCCCTTCTATTATACAAATAACATTAAAAGATGTCACGTTCTTGCATGGACCATCAGCTGGGTCCTTTTACAAACCAACTGCACATACAAATTTAAGGACATTTATGTCCTGTGTCAAAATTTCACTTAATTGATATAGAAGAGAATTTATGGTCATCTATCAATCTAAAATGGACATTTTGTAAGATAGCCAACATGGGCAACACGTTAAATTTTCCATATGAAAAACTCCGTTTTGCTTTTCCGCAGTTTTCGGGCGGGAATAACATTTAATAGGAAGTTTCCTAAGGCTGAGGTGGCAAAATAAAAAACGCTTTTCATCACTCTTAGCGTCGATTTTCAATGTTTCTTAAGACCCATATAAACAGAAAAGTTGAAAATGCGCCGTTTTTGGGATAGTTTTGGCTGTCGATTGTAATCCTTTTCTTCTACAGCCTCATTAAGTTTAATTAGAAATTTGCTTGAAAATGAATTACTGCTAGAAATAGTCAATGCAGAAAATGTTCAGTGTAAGCTACAATTTAACAAAACTTTTCCCTTTGCCAGTAAATCGTATGTATGTATGTGTGTATGTATCTAAGGCACACTCATGTACACAAACACATGCACACATACTCTCCGTAAAGTATGCTTTTGTTTAACACTCAAGAAAATGAACTAGTTTCTTTACATTTTTGCGCTCCAGTTGTCAACAGATTCAGACTCTAATGATGCTACTGCAGCTGGCACACAAATTCAAATAAATATATATATATATATATGTGTGTGTATGTATTTGTACTTACTTCCAACTGTACAAGTATTTTGCATTAGAGGAAATCAACAAGAATACACACATACATACATACGGACATTTTAATTGTTTAGTATTTCTTCAGGTTTTTTGTAACGGCATAAATTATACAAACTGAAAACGAAGTAAGAGGAGCAATTTTGTTTAAAACAATAATTAATTAACCTTAAAAGTGTACTTTGGAAAAGTATGCAGTTAAATTATAACAAATATGTATGTATCTAAAATACATTTGTTTATGAACGTAGATGTTGTCCGGATTTACGTATGTGACTAACAATGTTGCCAGGATTTCAGGAGAGAAAAAAGCACACGAGATTTTCCTCATTAAAAGCATCTGACAAAGTTATTTAGCAAAAAGTAGGAAAGCAAACGCGTATTCATAATATCACTGAGTGCAGATTTGATGTAGTATTTTATCTTGTAGTATTTTATGTCGTTAGCTGAAATGCTGCACAACACATGCCATATCGATGTTTTGCTCCATGTCCTCTCCAGTTTTTACTCCATCATATGAATTAGACATTTTATGCTTGAACACATAATTGCCATGCTAACATTTTGTTTCTACTGTAGAATAGTAAAAGATTTAGCAGTTCAACTGACGATATACATTATTTCCGAAAATACTTGTGATTCGTATAAGTATTGGCAATTATATGGCAGCCTTTGACAATGTGCACGTTGTTTTAGTTTTTATTTTTATTCTTTCTATGTTCCTTTGTACACCAGAGCGTAAACTTCATTGCCTTTTAAAGTGCTCACATCCATTGTAACAATAAAATTGGATTTTTAATATACATATCGATACCTTCATATAGAAAGGCCCTAAATAACGTTTTCCTAACTTTTCAGGAGAGAGAAATTTACAAAAAACTCGATTTGAGCAAAAAGCGAATTAGGGCCTTTCTATATTAAGGTAACGATATACATATTGGTTTAATTTTCATCAATAAGTTCACAAAATATCCGAACACCTAAAGAAAAAACATTTCGAAATATTGTTGTGTCAACATTCGGATTCATTCTGTGACCACGTGTATCGGTGCGGCAAACAGTGTTTTATCGTTTGTAGCACGAACACTTTTAGTCGCTGGTGTTCGGACTTTCAGGTCTGCATATTGTTGCATTTTAATTGCTTTATAACAGGTTTGGTTGCCACTACAACATTTATAAAAAAAATTATTTGAACACATCAGTAGACTTTGTTGCACTCAATAATAAAGATGTAGACTCATTGACCTGCTACGCCCATGTGTATGTCTGTTTTCACAATAAACTTTTGTTGAAGCTGTTGATATATAATTTTCTTTCAGTTTCATTTAATTTTTTTTTCTTTTTTTTTTTGAAACACTCAATTTGTTTTTGTTGCTGCGTTTTATTCTCAAACAAAATGTTTAATATTAAATTTAAGCAAAAGAAAATATAAAATAATTGTGAAAATATTATCATCATAAATAAATTGAAACTAAAAGGTTTTCGTTAGAAGTTTTATATTTACAAGTCTGTTTATATTTGTGGATAAAATTTTAATTGTGTTTGAAATATTATTGTAAAAAATAAATCGATCATCTTTTTGTCAAAAAACTAAATTTTTTCTGCTTAAATAAAGTATTTGTTTACTCAACAAAGTTGTTTTTCTCTTTAATAAAATATATTTGGGTCAGCAACTTTTTGTTTCAAAACAAATTGCAGTTAATAAAAGAAAACAGTTTTACACAAAGTATTCGCTTTGAACAAGAAATTGATTGTTTTGTTAAACAACTAAATATTTTGGGAAAATTTGATATTGAAAACATTTTTTTTAATGTTTTCAAGTTATTTTTGAATATGCAGATTTTTAAATATCAGAAAACTCTATTAATTTTTAAGTCCCTACGAAGGCTGGCAGATAAAAGTGTGAAAAAATCGTATGTTTTTGGAAAGCAAAATCGTCAAAAAATCGTATAACTTAATATGTATATTTTTAATAATTTTTTTCGATGAAATAAAAATATAACTCAAATTATCTTGATTTAAATTGCTTTTCCCCGTTTTTTTTTAAACAATTGCTCTTAATTTTTTCTAAAAAAATTAACAGACGTTTCAGCACTCCTTTGGAAAACTTTTTGGGGAAAAACTTTTAAAATTTTGATTGCAAACTATAATTTTTAGTACAAAATTTGGTAATCAAAAATTGTCAAACATTTTCTCGCAAAGGTTTTCTAATGGAGAAAAGTTTTCGTGTTATAAGAGGCCAAAGACTATTTTAAGCTCGAAGGAAATTCAGAATAATTCATAACAACTCCAGATTTATATACGATTATTCATTAAATATAAGGGACTTTCTAAATACACAAACCTACAGATGCATAATTATATAACATAAATCGAATTTAGCACTTGTATTAAGTCAAGTTTGATTGCAATATTAAAGATCCGTCGCACGATGTGGAATATAGGTGAAGGTTAGATACCATTTGACATCATGGGCCAATTTAAATTATACATTTTAAATAGTCGTTAGAATGAGGAAACGCTTTAATTGAGTAATTATCGTATTTCTTTTCATTGACTCATAAAGATGCAGTTTAAAAAGTATGTCGGCAACTATTAAACTTCACTAATTTTAGGCCAAAACAAACATTAGCTGTCTCGTTTAACTGTCTCGAGTGTTTCGTTCTAGCTGTCAAATACACAGCAAGGCCGGAAGAAACTTATAAACGATACAAGCGCTGATTTGGAATTGGTTATGATGTTTAAATATCAACATTTGACTCCATTTGACAGTCGAAATTATTGCCAGAACTTCCGTAGCACAGAAACAATTATCGGTTTATTCGTTATTGGCATGACAGCATCGGCAGATGCCAGTTGAAGTTGGGCGTTAAGTATGTGCGATAGTTAAAGCTAAAATATGGATTTTAAAGCGCAACAACAGGGTGTTACTAGTAAAAATATAAAAATATTTGAGGCTGCCAGATTAAACGAAATTGTTTCTTTAAGGAAGAGCTATTGAAAAATCCGCATTATGACCATCGACAATTCCTTCACAAGTAATAGGCAAAAGGACTAAAACCGATCAAATCTAAAGTTAAGGTGCCACAATGCACTGATATTTTGCAAAATTCGTGTACCGATATTGCAAATGCACACTTTTAAAGTCCCAACGAGAAACGCACAAATCGTGCTGGCTTCGACCGGTCAAAAATACATATTGTGAACGGTCTTTTGCACAACGCTAATGTTTATCGCTGATCAAGGCTATCGTTTAGCAGCTACAGGCTGAAACAGTTGCTGGCAAACATCTGCTTTCCAAGTAAAATTAAAAATATGCGAATGTTTTGCCCTAAGAGTTTAGCAATGGATTTTGTAGCGAATATAACTTTCTTTAATGTAGGCGGAGAGAGCAAATCAACAAAAAAAGAAGAGAAAAAGCCACTCATTACTTCGTCTTGGACCGATATTGTGAACGTGTAGTGTAGTGGCGATTATTTTAATATTTTCATACTTTCCCGATATGAATCGAAACATATTATCTTTGAAGACTAGAAAATGAAAAAAAAGTCTAAAATGCGTGCTGATTTAGGGCGATAAAAACCGTTATACATTGTGCCATTTGCGCTGATAGTGGGATGCTACCTCAACAGCTGTGGTCGCAACACAAACTGACTTTTAGCGTGGTTTACGAAATCGTTTTAAACTATAATACATTTCACTGCAGAAGGCTTATAACGATGCTACTTCAGACTTCGTAAGCACCAGAAAATCTTGCGCCAGAAAATTGCAGGTGGTAATAGAGTTGAATTTGTAAACTGGATCCCAAAATGAGGCCATTGTTTGGCCCCTTGCCGAAAATCACAATATTCAAAAAGGTCTCAGGAAAAATACGCGTGAATTGATAATACATGTTCAGCTGCCCTAAATGCTTTTCCGCAACACCGGTGCGGTGCTACGGTTGGATGTGCAAATCGAGTTCGCACTGTAACCATTTCCTCCTTTAAAATGTCTATTTTTCTAAATATCTTTGCATTTGTTTTTGTTGTATGTAAGCAGAAAATAGCAAACACAATTTTATTATTAAAAATAAGAACAGAATCAGTTTTCAGAACTTTCATGGACATGTTTTTATTGTCTATTATTTCAACATCAACAGACAAGGTAAACATGATAAAAATAAACATAAAATTATTGTGTTCTTGGGTCAAATAAGAAACTTTAAACTGTTTTCTTTTGTATGTTTTTTTTAAGCAAATTTGTTTCCGTAAAATGAAAACAAAAATTTGAAAAGTAATTGCTGCAGCAGAGTATGGAAGAAGTTATTCGGACATTAGGCAGCCTTTCCTTAGAGTACAAGTATGCAACAGCAGAAACATCTTTTTTTCAATTCTAAACCAAAAATCTTTTTCTCTTTATTACGAATAATCTCAGCTTGCTGTTCTATTTTCCTGGAGCAAAAATGTTAGCAGGTCGGCTTGAAATTGAATTTATCAGGACATTAAGGATTGAGTTAAAGGTTAGAAAACTGTTGCCGCACATTGAAGCCCTCGAACTAATTGAACAACATAATTAGAACTTTTGTTTGGCATAAAAACTTAAAAACAAATATTGAAGATTGTAAAAAATAAGTTGATTGAACTGGAAATCTGATCCTTGATTCGGCTCAAAAATAAAACAGCTACAACCCAGTCGATTGTGATATATAGCGAACGAATTGATAACTTATCTATTATCAAAGCAGAAGGAGAGTTCAAAGGAATATTAAAAGTAAAGACAATGGTTTCATATTTGCCAATAACCATTAAACTTTTTATTTAAATGCTTGAGCTTTTAGCTTTAATTTGACATGCAATAATCTGTTCCTTAATGCTCATATGGCCGATAGAGTGTATGACACAATTTCATTTCTAAACCTTTCTTTGAATAATGATGGACATTTACCTCATGGCATCCTTTTCTATAGAAAGTAATAAGGCTGAAGAACATGTAGATAAACCATGCAACAAAATAATACAATAAATTTAGAAGGTTTAAAGAGGTTTGTAAGCCAAAGTAAAAATGGCAAACAATTCGTTTTTATTTCTACCCGAAAAATTAGTTTTATTCTTTTTACCAGCGACATTTTTGGACTCGGCAAAAAGTTGAAGTGCTGTTTATAGAACACGAATGACTGACACGTCAAAATAATTTTGATTAAAAGCTTCTAATTGTTGAGTGCAATCTAGAGAAGTTTTCTAAACGTTTGGGCCTTATGTATTTGCTCAAATTGAACTCAGTCGCCAGCCAGTACAATTCCAGTACTCGGCACATTCCGCCAGTTTTCTGGCACTCTAATTGATTGTTTGAAAAAGAAACGAATATTTCTTACAGCTATTAAATTTAGGATATTGTGACAGACAAGTGACCGAAATTTACCTCACTTTACTTGTATTACATTTTTCCATTTCACCACTAGTGATAAATTTCATTTGAACAGAACACATAAATGCAATGAAATGTCTAAGGACGTATTTTTCAAATGCATATTGAAATACAAAATGAAAAAAAATTTAGAACGTATGTAAAGTCTGCTCGCTCTTCAATTCTAAGTCCATAAAAGAAACTCATTCGCACTTATCGCTGAATTAAGAAAACTTAAATTATTTTCTAGAGAATTGTTTGCCTGAAGATGTGTCACTGCTGAACTAAATGCTCGTTATGAAAGTTGGAATAACTAAATAAAAAAAAACTTTAATACACTTCCAACCGCACAATCTGTTCGCCTTCTGCACAGGATGATGGCAAAGTTAATCTGCGTCTTCTCTACACAAGCATTTAACTAGTTGAAGGCAAATTATAAAATATTAAAAACTCTTATTATTATCATAATAATGCACAGAAAGTTCTCGTAGCTCTACTCTAAAGTGAAAATAGTTAAAAAATTAAAGGAAAATTAACAGCAGGTTATAAAGAATTACGAAGTTTACAGGAAGTTTACACAAGTGAGTGAGTGAGTGAGTGCGTGAGTGTGTGCCGTGCTGCGAAGTAGGCTTTATTTTTGTGTCAATGACTCATATTGTTGCTGCAACTCATTCCCACTGTTTGAAAAGAAAAGTTTTTACGACGTTTAAAGCTCTGAAATTAGTGCGCTTCAGGTAATTCTTATTCTTTTTTTATATCACAAACTATATGAAACATAAAGTTTAAAAGGCGGGGGGAGAGAGATCGAGAGAGAGAAAGAATAATAAACGTAAAAATTAATGGTGGGTTTGCCAACCACTCGCACTTAAAATCTAATGGGTAGACGAAATTGCCATTGTGTTTTATCTCTAGAACGACTGCTCTATTGAGCTATTTAAATTATTTAACAACGTTTAATAACAATGTGTCTTATGTTCGGAGTTATTCTTGTCAATATCATTATGTTCCATCTTCTTGAAGCAAACACTAAAATTTTAGAGAGAAGTTGCAGTTTAAAATTTTTAAGAAACCAAAATTATTATATTAATCCTTATTGTCTTCCTACAGACAATTGAATGTAACATTAAGTGTTTCAAACTTTTTTCAGAAAGCTTTCAAGTCCACTGAGGGCACTGAGGGCGGCACCTACGCAATGTCGTCCTATAGACGGCTAGAAAACACGCAAATGCCGTTTTATTAAGCATTTATTTGTTATTACCACAAAATATTTTTGCGATAACTGCACTGCGATAACTTTTCGCTCACTGCAGTGAAAGTGGGAAAAAGCTTATTCTTTAAGTCTTTAAATACAGGTTACTTTTGCTACAGCCATAGAAATTCCGCTCAAACCAGCTGCCATACTAATCAAGTGTAGTTGACTTTTTTCGCTACGCTTTTACAAATCACAAACGTTTATAAATCGCCGAAATTTGCTTCCAAAGTTGACGTTTTGTTCACCGAACTTAGAGCAGTTTGTCAAGTTTACGGTGGCCATAATCGTCGATCTGAGCAGATATAATATGGATCGATTTCTGACCACATATAATCTTCAAGATAATATTCACCCAAGTCGGGACACGTGAGTGTGGCAGCGGAGTCGAATTTATACCGACGAGGTCGTTCCCAAGTAATATCTTGGCCTACATACATGCAACAATTCAAGCCATCGGACCATTTCTATCACCAAATCGGATATTTAAAGAAACTAAACTGTAATTTTTGGAGATAGGACAATTCTCAAGTGGTTCTTGAAAATCGTGGGAGTAATAGTGAACACTACAGGCAAAACAAAAATCGTAATTCTTTTTTATTTCTCACATTATTGCAGAAAAATGGTTCCAGGCAGAAATCATCACTTTATTAGCCCAAACGCCAAACTTTTGAATTGGTCTCTTTTTATATGTGATTTGACACTTTTTGTGTGACACGAATTAAATCTCTAATCTATTCCAATGAACGAACAACATCTGATCATTTAGAAGACAACACAGATTTAAAAAATTGTATTTACAGAAAAGCGTATAAAACAAAATATGATACAATATCTAATTTCATTTATGTATTTTATTTTCATTAAAATTTTCCAAATTTTTTTGTGACCTTTAAATCGTTTGCAATTACTTTTCATAGATGGAAATGTTCCATTGGCAGAATTTAATTACTCAATATATGTATGTACACATGTATGTATGTAAAAACTTGAGCCATTATCATTCTTACTGGTAGTTCTTGAAGAATGAAATGCAATTAAATTGTATTGTTTTCATCATGTTCATATTTTAGATTTATACACATTTCACTGACTCAAAATTCATGCATATAATATATTTATATGGATGTATGTACGTACGTATATGTATATGTATGTATGTATTTATGTACACATCTTGAAGTTTGTATTTAACATGAAACTGCTGCACGCTTTTAGGCGAAATATGTGCAATTTCGTTTGTACAGCTCCTGGTCTGCAGTGCTCTTTATGAGCAGTAATATTCGCACACAATGAAGTAGTTCTACTTTAGAAGTATTTTAATATGATTAAATCATTTCATCACAATATCATATTCCAGCGTTATTTTGAAAAGATTTTTCCATGCACAGTCTGAAAACCAACAGAATTTTGAACGCCAGTTACTCGTATAAGCAAACAAGTAAAATATATTGTATAAAAATCTCTCCTCCCTTATTAAATAAATGAGGATAAATGATGCTTTTGAAATGGCAAAACATTGAAAATTGTATTAAAAATATTTAAAAACCAGCGGAGGAATTTGTTAATATTATTGACTTAAAAATATATCGTCTGCCCCACGACATCGAACGTTAAGGTTCGTCACTAAACTGAATGGCAAAAAAAACTGATTTGGAGTCATAAATTTCATCCAGTTAGAGTAGGTTCACGTTATTGATTTGCGACAGGCAGTAACTGGGTCAGTTGGTGTGTTTTCCGCCACTTTTCTGTTATCCAACTGTTGGCGAGGGTTTGCATGCGACTGAGAAGAAGTGAAACGAAAATGTGTCTACGTGCCATAGATCTGATAGATAATCTTTGTTTTTAGGTCAGAAACAGCAATTTTAGAGCCTTAAATACGTTTTATGCACCAACACGATGGCCTTTTTGTTCTGTTTTTCATTAAATCAGTACGTCTGGGGTAAAGATGGCCGTGTCAAATGCTGTTTAAGTTAAATGGAAAGAAAAAATTAAATTGCTGGGAAATATTTCAATTATCCAACCTTTTGATTTGGTCGAATGCCAAAAAAATCTGCTGTTGTTTTTCCTCTGCTTGTGTTTTTACAGAAAGAAAATCAGAGGTAAATTCTTTCACCTGTACATATTTGATTTTTTGTTTGTTTTTGTATTCTTTTATCTTGTCGGATTTCTCTATATTAAAGAAGATGTGTTACGTATCTGTCTATTTGAGGAAAATTTCTTGATTTCATTTCATTTTGTTGTTTCTCCTTTTTTCTGTTTACGATGCTGAAGTGTTTAATATCACTCGTGGAAATGTACGAGCGTAGTTTAATAATTTAGTAACTTTTTACAGTTCCAAAGTAAAAGTTTTTAAGTCCCACCTGTTACTCATCTACTGTAGAATTTAGAGGTAATTACATCTTCAGTTTGTTTTTGACAGCCAATTAAACCTGATTAAACAAACAAACCAAAGAAAACAACTAGAAGTTGCCGCAGCGTATATTTCAATGGTGAAAAAATGGTGGGCAGATCAAGCTAAACGTTGAAGTCGCCCTTAAGCTGTCATTGCGAAAGAAATGGGCAATAAAATCCGTGTATATCACTTGATAATAAGAAATCTATCCGCTCACTGGGTACCACGATTAATGATCAAACAGATCAAATTTTCCATAAAAATGGTAGTAAAAAGTTTGCATTGAAAACTGGTCATTTAATAGAATCTATTCTTTTTCTTCAATAATGCTGCCACACTTTCATAACACATTATACTTCGCTTAAGCAAAGCTTAAAGGAAATGGGCTTTGTCCATTTGGCAGCGACTTTTCTTTAAATTGCGGACTTTGCTAAACGTTATTTTGGTCACATTGGGCAATAAATGAAACCGTCCTAAATCCAAAGAAGCTCCTGCGCTCTTTTATAGCTGTGGACAACCAAACCCAAATCAAAGCTGTGAATTTCTGCGTTTAAACGTGGACCACCAGAAGCCATTAATAAGGATCTGTCATCCATTAAAGTTATGGTCTCTTATTATTTTGGAAACACGCCGCGTCATTCATGTCGATTACGACTGAAGCGGGTTATGTCACTATGCCAAAAAAATGCCGTAAATTTTTCCTCCAACTGCTGCTCCATCCCGTTTACTTTCCACATCTGGATCACTAGCCAATAGCCTCTGTTATGTCCTATTGACGCTGAGGCACCAATTTAAATTTTGCAAGATTTATATGAAGAATAAAAAAAGAGGTTCTAATTGGATACTTTGAAAGCTTTAGGAAGACGCCAGAATATGTATCCAGCTTATAATGCCGTGACAAATTATTTCAGCAAAATTTCGCCCTCGTAGTTCAGTTTCAGGTACCTTTAAGGTATTTGTATGTATATGTAAGTATTTTCCTTATATTTAGCCTAAAAAATCTGTACAAGTGCACATTTTCTACTAAAAAAACGTGGATAATTGACAGTCATTAAAAAATTTTAAAAATAAAGAGGGCAAATGCGAATTTAGGGAAAGATTTGCCGTATATGTCATTCATGAAATTTCCAATTTTCACAATTAAATAGTTTTCGCACTTTTTTGGATTTGAATTGTAAGAAAGATTGCGTAGATTTTAGTTTATTTTTCTGTGCTTCGTTCTGCGTTTATAGCGATTATAGCTTAAACATGATTTGTTGTTGTTGGTATTATCCAAGTAAAAAACAAAATTCCGACGGTTAATGGCGGAAAAGTTACAATAACCTACAATTTTAGACGATTCCTGCAAATTGCACACGTAATGTGAGTGAAGAGTGCCAGTAGCAACAACATAGTTTTCAATATGTTGCAGGTTTTTGAGGGGCTTTTTTTTTAAAAGACACCATATTGTTGAAGGTGTCTTTACACGATAACACAAGCATTGCGGACTCTCGCAGAAATCTCTGTAGAATAACAAAAATCGTTTTATGTGAAAGCAAATTATGTGCGATTTTAGAACAGTGTCATCACATCAGAGGTGCGATCCAGTAGCCACATACGATATCGAGGGTAGTATCGTATCATCTAATAATAATTCTATACTATATGTATGAAACATCGTATCTTTAAACAAGATTTAATAGATTTCCAACACATACATGATGCCAAAAAAAAAAAATGTAATAATCAGAAAGATATAAAAAAAGATTGTGCTAAATAACATTTAAGTAAAATTAAAGTGTAAAAGCAAATAATACGCCAATATTCCTTTATTTATTCTCATCAGCAAATTACAGATAAAGTGGCCGTTTTTCGTTGCCGGCAGCCGACGGGCCACATAAGTTTTATATTATTTTTTTGGATGGCGACAATATCAAAAATAAATAAAATAGTAGACCACATTAGCCGAAGTTACTCCCCAACAGGTTCGAGATCATTTTTTCTTAAGCGCGAAGGGAATTTCGTAGTTTTATTTGATTCTACGTACAAAATATTTATCTTTTTTATTATTATTATACGTTTTATTTTGCGATTAAATATTTGCAAGAGCAAATCGTCTAAGCCCATCTTAAGCTTGTAAAGTTTACGTAAATCCATAAACTCACCCCAAAGGGCAAAGAAAATAAACTTTTCTATGTTTCCCTTAGTAGCATTTAAAGTTCATTTCTTTAAAAACTCATAAACTTTAAAGCGGGGGATAGGGACTCAAATGTGGACTTATCTCTAAGTATCCTCTTCCATTTGTTACCATCTCGCCACTCTACAAATACCACAGTCGTATAAAGTAATGATGCTTTTAATAAGATTTGAAACATTTTTTTTTTTTATTAAAAATAACTCTTTCCCATTTTAAGGTGAAGGTTGAAAAGCTCATTAAAATCTGTGACGGTTTGCTTTTTCTTCTTCGTTTTTTTTTTGCCTGGCATCTGTGTTGAGCTTTATTCATTCACGACTATACGACAAACTATAAACACAGCCATCAACGGTATTATCATTTAAATACAAATAGCAAAAAAAAAGTTATAAAAAGAAAAATGTAGGAAAAATGTAAAAAATATGTAAAAAATATGTTGATAGTTGCAACCTTATACAAACAAATGACGACAATTTCAAGAATGCAACAAATATATGCGAATCATGAAATGCAATGCTTAAAGCTTAACAACAGCATGTTGCAAGTACACAAAAAAAAATATGTATCCAACTGGATATGCACTAGTGCAGGCACATACATACATACGCATGTATGTGTTTTATATGTCGTCGTACGCAGAGAAAAAAAATTATGTCCGTTTATCGTGGAAAAAATCGTAATCGTATTTGTATCGAATGTGGACTGTCCGTCTGCTAACGGATCGACTATATTCAACTAATTCTTTTGTCCATTACTGTAGTATTTTTATTAAAAATCGATCACAATAGCTTCTTCGTGTTCAATAAAAACAGTTTATTGAAGCAATGAAATTGTTTACTGGCATGCAAAAGTCTACCAGAAAATTACGGCACATTTAGTTAAACAAATTATTTTGTTTTCTTTTTGTTTGTGGAGTCATTGGATCACCAACTACAGGGTGGGGCAAAACTCCCATGGGGGCTCAAAAACTTAACATTTTGGAAATAACACCTGGGGAACAAATAATGGAGAAATTCACAACCCAACATAGAACCGGAACTGTAAGACGTTTTTCGCAGCGCAAAGCATAAAACATCTGGGAATGGCTCGTTCGTCGCGGCGCGGATTTACAGTTATTGCCACATTGCCAATTGGTGCCAGAATTAAAACCTGCTGTTCGTGTACAACGGGGATCCTTCACGGGACATGTCATTTTCCATACTTAGCAGAAAAAATAAAAATCCATTTTGTATATTTTATGGTATAAAAGAAAAAAACTGCAACGAAAAAGTTATCAATTGTGACTTTTGACGCATCTGGTATTTTTTAATTGAAAGGTTTTAAAATTTGGCAACAAATATTTGTGATAATTTTTTCTGTGCGTGTAGTTGTAGCAACCTTTGTTGATTGCGCAACCATAGTAAAGAGGTTGCAACTAAAATGCTAAAAGTAGCTGTGATAGAAAGATAGAGGAAAATACATGTTACGTGTAATTATTGAGTAGAGAATTTAAAAAAAAAATATATATAAAACCTCAAGGTCATGATGAGACGACTTG
Source organism: Epicampocera succincta (assembly GCA_932526305.1). Taxonomy (NCBI): domain Eukaryota; kingdom Metazoa; phylum Arthropoda; class Insecta; order Diptera; family Tachinidae; genus Epicampocera; species Epicampocera succincta. The sequence goes on along the minus strand of OW052037.1, from coordinate 43,425,707 downwards.
CTTAACATCAACTGCCACATCCATTGGTTTACTTTTTCTCCTGCCACACGTTTTTTTTCTCTAAACCTGCTGTAAACCCCCGAAGTAAATGTTGGTTGATGATACAGCGCATACCAGTATTTGCAGTATAATTATAATGAAAAGTGCACGTAATACAAAGGACGAGCTTTGCTTTTTTATGACATTAAACAAAGACAAAAAGCAGGTTAAAATAAGAAAACGCTTTCTACGTTCCAAATACGCGAATCTTCTTTTTGGGTTACATCTACATACATACGTATATTTTATAGGTTTTTGCAGAACTGTGGGGGCACACAAATCTACATAAATGTAATCTTTAGCATTTGGAGAGCGCTGCAGGCGTGAATTCACATCTGTTAAGCGTCTATAGCAAAGAAGCCATTTTAAACAGCTGAATAATTACAATAAGGTTAATGAAGTATTTAAACTTGACTCCTGAACTCGAATGTTAACATTCAAAGTATGTAGTCCAAAAAAAAAAAAAAAGAATTTAAGAAATATTAAATTGCTTGTAACGAGAAAATAGCGCTACTTTAAGGAAGTAAAAGCCCACTTTAGCCACAAAAGTCCCTTCTAAAGATAATTAACAAATTAAATCAAACAAATTAACATCCTTTGATACAAACTTTTTAATAGAAGTCTTACTGAAATGACCAAAAAATATTTGCTGCTAAGCAAAAGTTTTGAAGAACAAAAGGCTTTTTCTTAAGTATTCGCAATTAAATAGTTCTTTGAATCAGCGAAATTTTTGTCTGCATGCAGGCCTACAACAAACACTTTTATTATTCTTTGTTGTTCTATCCCCTGGTTCTTGGAATCAGCAGATATCTCTTGCTGAAGCAAACCCCTAATCAATTGATGCTCTACTCGTAAAATAGTAAAACTACTGGTCGGGGCTTCATATAATAAAAATCCGAGCTTGAGTTTATATGCAAAAAGAGACCTAAAAGAAAAAAATATATTTTAATAACCTGATAACTTTCTTAGTAACTTTTTGTACAACGAGTGTCCTTTGTCTAGCCTTGAATCGGATAAATTTACTTGAAACTGCTTATCGCCTGTCCCGTGTTAACGAAACTTAATGTTCGCCATATTTTGTAGGGCAATAAATTACTGCGTTATGAACTTTCTTTTGCCAAATTCATCCGACATGATGCAATTCGGCTAATTGGGGTGCTTTTATTTGGTTTTCTGTTGCCAGAAATGTTGACGAATTTTATCCGAATTTTATCTTTTTTTTTTTTGTTTATAAACAAATTAGTTTCACACCGACTGTGGACTGGCCAAGCAATTCTTTATGTACTTGCATGAGATAATCTCTAGCTGTTTCATGCGCTTCAAATTGGCCAGAAGTCTTCAGAAAAACTTCAGTGCTTCTTCTTCACAACATTGTCATACGAACTGGAAAGTTAAAGAGCAGCCACATTTCTATTAACCTGCAACCCTCGGAAATAGATTTTTGATCTTTCAACATTTTGAAACTTATCAACTTCCATTCTTCTGATTCCATGTTATTGGCAATATCAGATACGCCGCCTAATATTTCACAGATTTTTTCCTTTTCTTATAGTTTTTTTTCTTTTGTCTAACATGAAGCCAATAAAGCCCTTGATTTATTAAAAATATTACTCTTGAATGGTGACAAATCGTTTGTAATTTGCTTGTACTTAATCTGAAAAACTTAAATATTCTCACATTTCACGCAATAAATTCCTGAAAAGGTTACTTCAATATAATGTACATGCATGGTTGCCAGATTGGACGATTTAGTGTCATTTTGACAATTGCGGATACCAAGACGATTTTTGTCTCAAATGTGACATCTTTTCCAATAGAATTTTGGTCATTTAAGTTCACACTAATGTGCCGTAGAATGACTAAATGAACATCACATCACTATTAAATTTTTCACATGAATTCAAACTTGTTATTCCGTGTTATTCCAATTTTGCGCTCCAAAAATAATTACAAAAGTTTAATTCATAAATCAAAAAATGTCCCCAGAAAATACTAAATATTTTGTATGTTCCGCCCAGGGTACGTGTATTTAGGAGCTAATTTTTATTGTTATTAAAAGATGTTGGCGGCCTGTCACCGTCGTATTGTTTTCAAAGAGTTCGTCTTATCTGTTGTTTATTATTCGGTTATTGATCCAAAAACACCATAACAAGTTGCACGATTGGGCACCATGTGCAAGTCACAAAAGCTCGTTATCAAAATGAGGGTTCGTCACTGCAAACGGTGCTGGTTAAATTCAGAGCTACAGATTTGGCGTCGGCCGCGTCATTGGTCTGTACTTCTTTCAAAACGATATTATTCGGGTCATCGCGCTCTCAAAGAGTTACAGAATGATGATAACCGATTTCTTTTTAACCAAGCAGATGTTTTGGATATAGTTTCGTACGCAGCGTGACGCTACGTGCCACATATCGTACCTCACGATGCATAATCTGTAGTGCAACAGGAATTCTCCACCAGAAAGGTATGATTTGACTCCACCACTCTATATCTTGTGGGTTTTCTGAAGACACAGGTCTATGCGGCAATCGACCGATACCGTTGCTGACACTCCATTCGCAAGGAAATGATGCTTATACATACATCGAACAATATGTATATGACTATATATAAAACAACTGCTGAGAATTAGCATTATTTTATATAAAAACTGTAAATTTAAATACATTTTTGGTATATAAAATTTAAATGTGTTTTTAACTTTGGCGATTTCGTATAATTTTTTTTTTTGGTCTATTTTGATGATTTTTGATTTGACACTATTTCATCTGGCAACTGTGTGCTCATATGAGAACTTTAATACCCACTTTCACTGGAGCTGAGGAAAAGGTAGGCGAAGCACAAATAATTTAAATAACGCCAGTATGGCTAAAATCCTACACTCGCAAAGATGATTTCATGGCATCAAGCCAGAGAGGTTATTAATGGGTGTCAGCAAAGTGGGATGACAGTTTAAAATTTAAAAAAAAAATACAAAGCCGAAGCAGGTGTTTGGAAATAAAAGATTGGAAAGAGTTTTTCCTTCCTACGATTTCAAGATTTCTGTACTTACAAATTGAGGTGTCAAAATTGTAATTGAAAGAATTAAAATTTGCATAGAAAAAAAGCTGTATAATAATCAAATATGGCAAACTTGTGTTGACTATGAGAATAAAATAGGAATAAAATTAAAGAAACCTGAAGATTTGTTTCTGTGGAGCAAAGAAGAAGAATTGGATGGGATGTTTCAACATTTTAATTTCAGATTTAAGCCTTAACGTCGCTCTTATAATTTTTATTGTGTTTCCCGGAGGAAAACGATTATTTTATTTTACTGTATTTTTTATTTACAATCTATTTTATAATTTAACTAATTTTATAACCATCAAATAACTTAAATTCAGTTTCCATTCAAATTTTATTTAAAAGTAAAGACATACAAGGATGTTTTCTTATAGAGTCGAAACGATGATCACTTTTAATAGGTTAAATAATATTTAATAAAAGTTCTATACACAAAAGAAATTTTTGGCCGTTTTTCATAAATTCTATACAGCAGCTTTTACGCACTCAAGAGTTTATTTTTTTATTTAAGTAACGAAAATATTCGGGGAAGTTAAAAAGAAATTTTTGTTTTTTCTGAAAATTTTTTTTTATAACAAATCAAATAATTTACCGAATCAGCGAAATGTTTGTTTGAATACGGACTAACAAAAGAATTTCTCTGAACTAACGAACACTATTGTTAAAAAAATACATTTTGGTTTTGTTGTACAGGACAGGTTGGATCAATTCTTGCTTTAATTTAAAACATTTTTTTAGGGTGTAAAAAAACTTCCAGAGATTAAACTTCCAAAGAAATATGCCATACAAAGAGTTTCATCAGTTTTGAAGAGAAATCATTCATGCCCATTTATATTATTGCCATTTAAAGAGAAACTTCAGATAAATAACATTTTTTGTCATGTTGCCTTTAATAAATTGCTGGCGTTGAACTTTTAACGCCCTTGAACACAAGGAGCAGAAAACGTGTCTTGCTTGTAGGCATCAATGAAAGCTTTGTGGAACGAAAAGCGCTTTGTTGCTAATGTCACAAAAAGCTCTTGGGATTATGGCTTGATTTTAACGAATTTCATTTCGCTCTAAATAATATTATTCATCTAATATTATTAATAAGAAAACACTTGAATATATAAGAGTATAAGCAAGTATGAAAGTTAAGAAAATTATTTAACACCAACCAAATTTTCATAACTTTTTAGATTCCAAATACGTCTAAAGCTTTTAAACAGATTTTATATGTCCTACAGAGAGAGCAAAAATTTCATGAACTTAATTGAAATACTTATAAATAGTCGTATATTGGCAAAATAAGAAATGAGATAAAAGCACTTTAGTCACATATTCGTTTAGACAAAATATTAGCTGAAGTAAAATTTTATGGCCTAATCCCAATAGCTGTCATCTTTAAGCCTTAACTTAGCACCGTTTCTGCTATTGGCTGCTTCAATTTTGCATCGTTATAGCAACCAATAAGACGTATTGGAAATTATGGCATATGTAGAAAACTTTTCTACTGAGACTAAAGTTGTAAATATTTAGCCATAAGTTTTATAAGAGACCGTCATGAATAATAATTCTGAGCGAATTTTACTCATATAAACAAGACGAACTCATATGAATTCGCTGCAGTATAACACATTCTTTTAAATGTGTAATACAGGACACATGTTCTAAAACAAATCTTTGTTTTTATGGATGAAATGAATTTGGCTTTTAGTTATAAAGTTTTTTTTGTAAGCACTACTGTTATACACATGTATATAGTTAAGATAGCAGGACTTAGCAGGACTCTTACAGCAGCTTTCAAGCCAACTATATGAATGTTATTAGAACAGTTGCTATAACACAAACATGTTGCAGATGCACAATAAACAACGAAATGTTAAAACCCTACCCAGAAAAAGCTCAACACAAAACAACAGTTTGTGCTCGTGTCGAAAAGACTACTAAAAATTTAGTGTTGAATAAAGTGAGACATGAATTTCTGTTCAACAATTGTCGGTGTAGAGTTCGATGTTTTAACATTAACTGTTTGGAGAATTTTGAAGAATGAAATTGTTAGAAACATTTTTGTGCTACTGACTGGGTTCATATAAATATACAAACCCCTTAGAATAAAAAATAAATTTACTTTTATATACATATACGAGTAGGTATACACTTTTATTGTATAATATATTCCACATTACATTGGAAAAAGGACGATTTTTTTTCTTTTTTGTTGACACCACAAATTATAGTTTTCTCCTAAAAAATAAATTAGTTCAATATTTCCAGCTATATTTTTCATTTTCTTTGTAGAAAATATTCATACCATGTACTTCTGAATGCCGCTTCTCCTCTTCTTATTCGCATTTTTGGCATTTAAAAGCACCGCATTCATTCCGTATTCGTTTATCATTTTACAACTTGCAGCACAGTTGCCTGATTGTCTGTGGACAAATAAGTCAACCAGTGCTCTCTAAGGCCAAACAACAACAACAAGCCTGACCGCACTTAAACAATAATTACGATGCTGCCAGAGCTGTTCTTCAGCCCAGAGTTGCAATAATACAGCAATTGTTCACAAACATATAGACCAAAAGTGCGATGTATTGAGTGCACTTTTGCAGGATTTTGTAAAATGAACAATAAAACATGAAGAATTTATTATTAATTTTAATTATTGCTTAACAAATTCTAGAATTAATTTAACATTTTTTACGTGTTTTCTTCAAAATTTTGAAGTTGGATTTCTCTTTCAAACCCATTTAATAAATTTTGTTGAAATACAGGGTGGCCAAACAATAATCAACTTATCGAAAGATGCCATAAATTTTAATAGCAAATTGACCTGATGACTCCAACAGCGAATTTTGTCAACTTTGAAATTTCAAAACGCACCAAAATGGAGAAGAAACGCTCCTTTAAAAACCACGCTCGAAGAATTTTCAAAACGCACATGTTCTCATAAAATATGCAAACAGTGCATCTGTTAATGGTTTCTAGCCGTCAGTCGCTCAAAATCTGTTTTAATTTTGTACCAGATTATGAAATTGATTTACATCAGCACCTGGCAATATGATCTAATTCGAAGGTGGCCGACCTCCAGTTGGTGAACCTGTTAATGGCTCATCACCGCCCCCTTCTAGCTTACCAGGCACACACATATATGTAGGTGGCAACTCTTTGTGAAATGTGGAAGCGGCATATAACGCAAACCGATTGTGCCACAGCTGGGGCTATATGATTCCTCTTGCCCTTCATTTCCTGGACAGAGGAGGAAGTCAAAGAAACTGAATTTCTAGCTTGAAATCGCACAACAACATCAAGCCCAGCCACTTGTCTAACAAGAATCCGTTGTAGTTCCAACAGCCCTTTGGAAACATTTGGGTCACTCTATCATTAGTATTTACCTGAAGTCATAGACCGAACGTTTCAACCAAGGTAAGCACCTCAACTAGTGACCAATACCAGGATCCCTCTTTTAAGCGCATATGGATGCCCGTTCTGCCAATTAACCTTTGGCGAAGGTTTCGGAAGAACCTGCACAGCCGAAGCCATAGCAGAATTTTCAAGAGTTTTGATTGTCGCAACAACATTTGTTCTCCACTGGATGAACATTTATTGCCGTTGGCAGAGGGATCAAATCTACTGGGCAGCACGATATAGGAAATTGTATCAATCTTTTCCCTTGTAGAACAGTTTCGAATGCAGTCCGTTTTTAACTATACCAGGGACATATATATTTACTTAAAGAAATTTAAGGAAAAAGTGGGAATATTTACATATGTGCATATATATATATGTATATGTGTGACTGGCTATACAGATAGATTTGACCACCTATTATTTGGCGGAGTTCATTTGTGTCATTGATTTCAGATTGAAAGAAAAGTCAGTCGCTTCTATTTCATTATTTCACATTCGATCAAAACCCGAAAAGACTATTATAAAGAATACGTTTCTAAAACATCTTTAAAAACTATATTAAAACTTCATTCTGAAGTTAAACAATCTGTGCTTTCAACAATCTAATAAGATCGGAATGATTGGATTTTGTGCGTGATACCTTAAGTTGAACAGATTTTGTGTCTACACACATTCAACTCGAATTTTTCTAAACATGAAAAAGATTTGTTTTAACACATACACAACACACGTGTTGTGTGGTCTTGAAGAATAATGTGGGCTTCGGGAATGACTTCCCTTTTTGCGTCGAGCAATATTCATTGACTCATCCACTGCGGCGCCGATGATCGAGGCTGCCGTTGTAATTGGATGCTCAACTATCTACGATGAGCTGCATCGTCCTCGCGTTGCATTCGGCTGACAGTAATAGCCATTAAAATTCATGAGCGTTTGTTTCTTTGTACTGAAGACTGTTCGCAGAAAACAAACGACTAAAAATCATGTTTGGAGAGTTTTTGTAGGCAGTTTTTTTTTTTTTTTTTTGTGTAAAACAATTTGTAAATGCAACAAGTTCTGTGAACTTTTTTTGTGTTCATTTTAATTATTTTAACATATTATTCAATTAAATATAAATAAATTTGCATATCACTCATAATATATTCAGAATTCATTCGTGTTTTTATTAATTGTTTAAAGTACTTTTTATTCCTGTTTTGCGCACAAAAGTTTTTACGACTTAAATGCCCACTACAGCTTTAAAAAATTAAAATATTTGTATATGTTTGTGGATAAAAGAACAACAGCAAAAACATACGAAAATTAATTTATGATTGTTTACACAAAACAGAGATGATATAAAAAATGCGGACTACAATAAATATTTTATTGCTGGAAATGCTTCGAACGGAATGAATTATAAATCTACGACTATTATTTTTATTTTCCACAATTTTCACTAAATGTCAATAGCAAACATAAAATTGTGTTTGTGAACAAATGATTAGGGCCATATTTTTTTTAATAGAAGATTAACGATGAACAAAGTAAATCAAAACAAAAATGCTCGTCCGCCTGTTTGTTTGTCTGTTAACAAATATACCATCACACATCCACACAAAAAGCCATAAATAAAATTTGTACTGAGGTTTGGATGAAGAGCCGTTCAATGCGTTCTCAATCAATCAAAGTTGGGAGCAAATCAATGGCTCTGAGCTGCTGCACAGTTCGCGTAAAACAGTTTTATGCTACAAAGCAATTCAGGCGCTTATTTGAATGCACCCACTGAATGATTTGTAAGTTCATTTGTCCGAGTGATTGCCAAAGGAGGCTCAAAGGCTTAACCGATTTGGCGCCACATACTCGTATCTATAAAAAATCATTCATATTCAGTCATATCGTCACATATCGATATTGATATGAGTTGTCTCGCTCGATTTATTATTTTATTTGCAAAGAGTGTTTGTATTCTATGAAATATCTGACGGCGCTATTGTCTTCAGATGACTCTGTTTTGTGTCGTCGCCTCTCTTGATAAGGCGTTCAAGTGAGTAAAAAAAACGGTAAAACTTAAACAGATAAAGCGGTTAAGACACTTTTTAACTTTTGCTAAGCCGAGACTGAAACAGTGAAACAGTCGATGCTAGAAAGAGATATTTCTCAGAACTGCATAAAGTGATGCATCACCATGTTATGAAAAAAAACACCTGCTGTTCACACGTTACACGCCTGTTTGCCATCCCCGATATCAGACTCCGATGCCAAAGACCAAAAGATAAGATAAGATTTATAACTATTTTATTTCAACATTAAAATAATTCTTATTATATTTCAGACAACCAGTTTCGAACCTCAAAATGTTGAAATACTCCTCAGCCAAACTATTTCTAGCTAAATTCCTGTATTAAAAGACTTTTTAAAATTTTTTTTGTTATAATTTTACATAAGTTTTCATATTATATATTATTTACAAATCTAAAAATTTGTTCTCATTTATTAAGTAAAAATGGCAATAAATCTAAAAAGGAGTGAAAAATTCAAAGCGTGAAGTTTATTTATTTGAATAATATTTAATATAAATTATTTGCACTCATGAACAATCTGACAGAAACGCCCACTTCCACTCGTTTCCATCCGTTCCGTTATATAAGAAAATTAGAAAAAAAGTATATTATTTAAGCGCAATTTCTAAAATTTATGGACTTTTAAAGTTCATGACAAGTGTTCGAAGAGACGGTGTGGGAAGAAAACAGAAGAACAGAACAATGTTACATATTTTGTAAAAGTGTTGAGGCCGTAAATGATATAATAAATCTACCGGAAGGGTGAGTTTTTATAAACGAGTCACGAGGAAGTTTTTTAAATTACGCTAACGTTCGACATGGTATAGACGTATCGTGTCGTTGAATAATTTTATTTCCATGGTCTATATACCATGTAACATTATTTATGAATATTATTTGATTTTACAAATTTATTCATTGTATTACTTTTCTAAGGGCGTACAATAAGCATGAATCAGTAAAGGCTGAACAGCCTCCCACGATCAGATTCATCAAATTGTGGAAAATATAGAACGATGAATACACTTCTAAGTCAGGCCTATAAATTTGTTTGTCACGTATGAAATTGTGTATTGAAAATAATAAGAAGTTAACAGCTGTGAGCCGATAAAATTTGTGGTTTAGAGGGTTTAAACAGCAACTTACGATCAGATTCATAAAACTCGAAGTACTGAAAGATAAGTAAATTTTTAAGGGTCGCGTATGAAACCATGAACCAATAAAAATTGAAATTTACAATGTTTAGAACTGTATCTTATGATCAGATTCATAAAATTAGGTAAAACACTCAAATATAAGTTAAATTTTAGCTGCAGATTCTATAATATGTTTTTTTTTGTCACGTATGCTATTTTATATTGATAATAGATATCAAGAAATTTTAGTTCCTTAGTTTTGTTTTCGATATACATATATTCAAAATAATAGCCCATTTAGTAGCAATGACTTTATGCTTTTGGTCCTCGTGTGTTGGGGAGAGCAACATTATTTTCCTTTAAATTTAAAACTTTATGATGGTCATTTAAATTTTATCTCTTCTAATAATTATAAAATGATTTGTTAGTCCGTGTATTGCCGGCCTATTACAATACAAAAACTACTTTTATACATCATTTTTGCGAAATTTTTTTACAGTAATAAAATATCTTAACGACTTACAGCCATTGAATTTAGTATCTTCAATTAACATACCTGTAAATAAAGACAACAAATTATTGTTAATAAAAACTTACGATAAAGTGGAAATTGTTCTACAGCTAATTTATTATTAAAAAACAATTATTAAATGCGGATTCCGCCCTATTCAGTTTCAGGTACGCACTGCTTTTAAAAACATGGTTGATGCGGCAATCACCGTCAACGACAACCAGCAGCATGGAGGGCCGCCTCTATGCAAATTTTATATCAACGATTTGGGGGTATTCATTTTGATTTGTGGAACCTCCTTAAGTCGCAGGTCTATGCGAATAGGCTGTAATCGACTGATGCCAACATAACCGAGTGCAATGCTCTATGCGCCAGAGCCTTGGTTCTGTGCTACCGTAAGCTGCTGCTGCATAATGACATGCCTGAGTATTTTAATTAAAAGAAGAATTTCATTTCATTTCATATTGGCCTTCTACCATTTTCTAGTTACCTAATCGAAAAACTCTTTACTCAAGGTCTGCACTCGGCTGCCATTGAAAATTCCACGTTAAACACTTTAACTATTTCGCAGAGTTTTTCCAAACAACTGTATGTCAAAAGTTTTTCCTCTCAATTTGTTCATGAAAAACTTCCACAACTGAGCGCAAATTTTGAAAACAATGTTGTTGTTGAGATATTAATATAATTAAATTTCAGTGTAATTAAATTGAACAAATAATTTTCAAATTCCTGCAGTTGAGGTGCGACTTCGAAATTACGACCGTTCTACTTTGAAGTCTTAAAGCTTGGAAGAAGTCGGTTTGCCAGACTGGTCCTTAAAAAGTTTTTAAGTTTTTACAAATAGCAACATTTCAATTTTATCACCTTGTGTAAATGTTGTTAATTTCTTTTCAGAAATGTCTTGTCGGTTTCATGGTGCCTCTTCTTTATTTAACTGACAAAAGTTTTCATCAACAAAATTTTCTTGGCTCTTAAAATAACCAAAAGAAAAAAAAACTTTTTAAATTTCCATGTGAGCATGAAAGTGATTGTGTTACGTTTTGTTAAACATTCAACTTAAACTGCATTACACTTCCAAAAGTTTCAAGTTTACGGGCCTTGCTATGGAACTTTATTGAAGGCATTAAACTTTTCTTGGTGTTTGTTTTTTTCTCTTCTTGAGCTGCACAAACAAAATACTTAACCGGCAAGTTTTTGTCATTTTTGTGTAGTAATTTTGACTTTTCGAAAAGGCTGTTTACAGAGACAAAGACATACGACCATGTAAATTGCTTTTTATTGGGTGGCCTTTGGAGATTCTGAAACATGTACTTTTGCCATCAATTTATTTTCGGAATCCAAACCAAAATTTTGTTATCGAAATACTGAGAAGAGCTTTTAATGTAAAACAAATTGATACTGTTGGAGTGTCTTTTACGACTCATTACGTTCGACACGAATGACACAGACCGATAAAAAACGTTGTCAGTTTAATTGCATGTGAAGTAAGAAACTCAATGGAATTAAAAACTTTTGATGAACAAAAATAAGAAAATTTGTTCAATTGAGATCCTTGAGGGTGACAGTTTTCTTTAGACTTGCGGGATTCTTCTAAGCACATAAACCAACAGACGTGGCTTCATGTGCTTCAGTGGTGGTCAGAAATAAGACCCTCGCCGGAAAAAGCAAATAAATTTTGTATAGAAAAACTAACATTATACTGAGAAAATTTCAATTCAATTCAATTCGATTAGGATAAGTTTCTTCTCATAAGACAATTGATTTCATATGACCAAAAGCTTTATAATTCTACGACAAACTTACAAAAATTAAGAAAGCGATTTTCCAATTTTTAGGAAAATTTTAATAAGAAAATAACAGATTCGAATTGTAGCTCCCAAAATATTTAGGCAGGAAATGTTACTTTACAAAAGTTTACAAAACTTATTTCAAGGTCAATTAAGTGTTTGACAGCAATCAGGCAAAAGTAAAGTAAAAGTTTTCAAAATTTTTACGCCCTCTCAGACCACATTTAAAAAACACCTTTAAATGCCAGCTGCTTGTTGAAGAATTTTAAAACATTTCAGTAAAAGAATTTGCTATATGTAACACAAAAGGAAATAATTCTGTATTGCCACAAAATGTTTGCTGATTAGGAAAAAATTCTTTTGCCGATCCGTTATCAGACAAAAATTTCACTGATTCAGCGAATTATTTCATTGAAAAAGGAAAGTTTGTGTTCTAGATATTCCTTAAAAGTGTTCACTTCCCAGCAAAGAACTTTGATTGTTCCGCTAAATATTGTCTGTTGAATGTATCCAACCTGTTACTGATTTTGTTTCCCCAAAAGAGATATCAGTTGAACTTGTTCTTATTTATAGCATATTTTTGATATTGAATTATACCAGTCATTAGTCTTCATTACCGGCTTGAAATGATTCACATGGCCACAGTACTAGTACTTTTCACTCACATTTAAAACTCTTGCATTTATTTTAAAAATTTTTTTTTTGGGTTTTTTTTCAGCCTCAATCTTTACAGCGACCTTGCAACGCTTTTTTCTGTAACTGCTGAATAATACTATACATTTTTCCAGTCTTTTCAAGATGCATCATTAAGTCATAAGTCTACCTAAAGTTGTTAGTGTCCCAAGTAACGGTGTTACTCGTTGCTGTGGATCTATACCAATAACAAAGACGCTGATTCTCAGTTGTCTCTATGGCATCTATGGGAAGATTTTAATAGAGTTTGGAGAAATAGGGTACCAAAATTTCTTATTGAAACCTTTAAAATTAATGGGTATTGAAACATTTAAAGAGCTGCTGAAATTGATTTCATCATACATTCCCAAAGCGGTAATAAACATTTTGGTGAAAGTGAAATCATCCACAATATCGCAAAATTCTTCATTGAATCTCATATCGAAACTTCAACTACAAATACAATTAATATGTAAACTAAATACTCAGGTACAATTTTATTAGTTACAAAAGGAAATGCGACCGCACACAAGAAACAATTTAATAATATTGACGCATAGTGGACACTTGAATTGCGGCACAGGAACACCAAAATGTCGCACGTTTGCATGTCAAATGCCCAGACGATTGCCGCATAAAGGTTGCATCTGATAGGTCGAAACAAGTACAATATTGGCCGCGTTTGCCACACGAGCGAGTTATAAAAATGTCACTATCTTAAAAGTTTTAATTCTTAAATTCAATCATAATTTTCTTAATATTTTTTAAGTTCGTTTCAAAGCGGTTTCTCTCTTTTTTTTGTTTGTTTTAGCTTTTGGCAAATTGATTTTTACACGTTTCGCCTTCAACAGGCATTAACTCATTCTTTCTGCATTTTCTTTCCATTATGTGTGTGAACGCATCATTTTCGACATTTGTTTTTTCTCTCTATGCATTTTTACACCAGTGCCTTTAGGTTCCACACAAATAAACAACTGCACTATAGGACATTTACAAGTTATCGGTTTTTTTTTTTTTTCTAATGATTTATTTTTATTTGATTTTTTTACTCCAATTATTTTGGCTTTACCTTTGTATTATGCTGTGCTTTTGTTCAATTGCAATCGAGGACATTGTGTGTTGCTTAACTTTTTTTAATACTGAAAGGAAATGCCATAAACTTGTGTAAATAACTACTTTCTGTTATACGAGTATTTGCTGTCTGAATGTCAAGCGTTATGGGCCAAAGAGACCAGAATAGAAGGAAAGAACGCAAGAAAATATTATAAACACTGGAACTAGGAAGGAAAAAGAATTGAAATTATTTTCATTCTTGTGAAATTAAATTCTTAAGAATTTCATCGTACAGTATTTGAGAAGTAGCAAATATTTTCTAGTATTGATTGTTATTATTTAATTTTGCGGGCAAAGTTCTATTTAAAGTCAACGCAAGCAGACCCACATACGCATGGACAGACATAAAAATTCAAACATATACACACATACGTACATATGGACATATAGCAGGTCCCAGATTATATGTGATTTAATATATTATGAATTCCGTTGCACACGAGTACATACAGAAAATGAGAGACCTGCAGCAGATTTAGTGCTATTTGTCCAAAAGCTTTTGGCGCTGTTACTAGCACAGAAGGTAATAGTTCAAAAGATGTTACAGTTTTTCTAAATTGGGTTTTATTGAATCTGTTGCACAAGTCCGACTTGGTAGCGGCTTACTGGCAAAGAACTGCAAATGTCTAGGGGGCATCAAATCAAAAGGTCAATTTACGTCCCCTTTGCGAGGGAAAACTGTACCCTGAAATCGTTCATGCGTACATGGTGGCTTGGGTCAGGCAGCCGCAACCAGTATGGCTCCAAAGAAAATAATCATCATAGATATTAGCGGCCGCCGTCGTTAGTGAAGTTTACGAACCAATGAAACCACCGGCGCAAAACCCTCCCCAAACAATATAACAGAAAAATGTATCCCAAAGATTTTTTTGTTGCGAAATTCAAAAAAAATTTCAGTAAAAGTTTTGTGTGATCCATCGGACAATGTTTTAGATCTAAAGTGAAATAAAACAAAACAAATCATGTTCAGACAAAACTTTTCGCTGATTCAGCAATTTATATTATTGACATGTGTCAGAACGAAAACCCATTTTAATCAGTAAGAGAGCAAAAGAGTCAAGTGGCCAGCGATCTTGCCCAAAAAGTTGCAAATACTTTCGTTGTTTCAATTGAAAACTGTTATTGAAAATGTAGAACTACAAACATTTTGATTGATGTCACAAAAAAACAGGCTTAATTTGTACTATGGCAGGAAAACCAATGACGACGTTGGACTTATTTAGCATGAAATACGCTTTTCATCAATCAAAATAAAATCTGAGCTGACATTTGAGTTAGAACTCAAGTCAGAGGAGTTCAAACGCTGACGAATCGCGGTATCTCTACTAAAATTGTATCGTTGATTGCTATGAACTGAACTGCTACAGTTTCAAATGAAACTAAATACGAGCACAAAAATGAAAATGCTGTGTCAAAGTGGAGCACAGATCAAGAAATACAGGCTGATACCTCTAAAAGCAACCCATTATGATATTTTGCTCCAAACAATTAGAACTACAAATTATCTCAGAATTTGCCAAAACTTTTTATTTTCTCATCATAGTGACAGATAGGGAAAGAGAGATAGAGATAGAGAGAGGGAGAACTGCACTTAATACATTTAAGGATTATTTTTCATATTTAAAAAAATGTTATATTTAAATAAATTTATATGTTTAATATTAAGTCCACCAAAACCAAATAAATAATAGCTTTTTTATGAACAAAAATTTATTAATAAGACTAAAATGCAAACAAGTAAAAAAAAATTGGAATTTTTAAATGTAGAGTAAATAAAATTTATGAAAAGCCAACAATTATGCATAACATTTAATGGCATTGAATAAATATTATATAGAGTTGTTTATGCAGGAAAAAAGTTCCATTGAAATTTACTCGTATAAAACAAAATAAACGTCACTGAAATTGTTATTTCTGTCATAATTTCATTTAACCTAATGATTGCTTTCAACATTTGTGTCCTATAATTGCAATCAAAACACGCAAACAACAATTTGAAATAATTTTATATGTTGAACAATAAAATAGGCTGGTTTTCTGCACATCCTTTGTAAACATCGAAAAAGAAGGCTATGCAGCAAAAAACGTGGTGTGACTTAAATTTGTTTGCAGATCAAATGTTTTTTATTTCGCATTAAACTTCGTTACTGGAAATGTGGTCGAAAGTTTGTTGTGCTGTTTGTCTGATATTAAAAGTAAAAAGTGTATATTTTTTCTGGAGGAGGAGGGTTAAGAAATTGTGTATGAACCACAACAATAGATACGAGAAATCAGGCGGGACATTTTTATTTGTTACGGGTTTCTGTATTGAATATAAAAACACAATCAAATTGAGCGAAACACACTCGTTTTCTTTCACATAAAATCGTTAAAATAGTTAACTCGGAGGTCAAAAGAAGTCACTTGTGATGCTCTGGTCACCAAATGGTATTTAATGTTCAGAACTTAACACTAACTTTTAGGCAAACATGACAGATTCTTACTCATCGGTGTTGCATCTCTGAGACAGTCTTATAAGAAGTGACTGGCCAAGGTCTAAAACCTGCGCGCTCCCTTACAGTGTGCGTTCACTACGAAGATGTGTCAAAACAAACCAGCGATACTATGACCAAAAATGGCGGCATTTTCCTCCCGAACACTGTCATTGAACACTTCTGCAAAAACGTGAAAATGTTGGTCTTCTGCATTTAATTATCGAGTTTAAGAAACTTTTCGACCACTTCATTCACGGCTTGTCAGAGAATACCGCTTATGCTCCTTAAAGCTGAAACAACGCTTGATCTGATAAATGAGTTTTTCTCGCAGTCATTCCTGCCTGTGACGCTGGATAGGAATACTGATGTAGTCATGTCAGCTCCTCTGTGTTTGCTGTCAATTATAATGGATTTTCTACGACTACTTTTCAACGCTCCATGTTGATGGACAGCGGATATATTTTTTTTACTTTTTCTAAGACCAGTCCTAAGGGGTCGTTCCATAAATATGCGTTGCATTGTACCAGAACTAAGATCTGGGGAAGAAAAAAGGAGGAGTAATGTTTTGCTATTTCTGTTTTATTCTTTATTGCAGGGATGAGAATGTCAGAATTTGACTAATGCTGTGTTGACTGTTCAGTGCCCCCTGTACATACAGGTCGTCGACAATCATCAATTAACCGGCATCCCCAACATTGCGTTTATTATATTGTATTTATATGGATTTGATTGTCGGTTATTGAGTTTTTTTTATTTATGTGTGTATCGTTGTGTATTATAGATTGTCTATTGTTTTTCGCCAGAGTCTTTGGTAGGAATCGAAGCAAATTTGACGCATGTAGGACAGCGCCAACTCATTCATCAGATGGCAATGCAGCCATTAAAAAGTACTGTTTGCCTTGGATTTTACGCTTTGAGCAGCAGCACGGTTTTAAGCACGATGTTGGTGAGGGCATCAGCATTAATGGCGAGTACGACAGTGTGATGGCCAATGTCTGGACGAACATTACAGTCAACACAAATGAGATTACTGCTCAAATTCAGATGTCTCTGCGCCAAAGAGGTTTTATAAATTGAAACGACGGCGCCTTAAGAAGCCGCGGCGCTATATCTTTATGTGTATATTGTTTAAAAATATACATAAATGTTTTCACACCCTTTTGAATATTTTGCTGGCTTATAAAACCATTTATGTGGCAACGCTGCCGCCAAACTTAAACTATTTTATGAAACACCAAAATATTTTGCACACTGCAAATACCAGTCATTCAAACAGAAAAATTTAAAAAGAAAGCAGCGCAATTATGAGAGAACAAAAATGTACATATGTTGAATAATTTCCAAAGAAATATATATGTATGTGTGTGTGTGTGTGTGTGTAAATAACACAGACACAACAACTACAATTTTTAAGCAAATAAAAAAATCCCTGTTCATTTTTTATGACTTTCACGAGAAAAATTTCATTGTTGACTGTATGTGGTCTGAATATGTTAAAATTATAAAAGAAGTAAAAAGCACTTAAAGTGGTATAAAGATTTGACTTTATCACTGGCAATGGTTGGAGTGAATGGTCGGCACGCCTGCACATGACAACTTTTTACAAATGACAACAAAAGCAGCGACAACGGACTGCTTTCAGTGTGTTGGTGTGCCTGGCTGGTAAAAAGTACTAACCATCACATATTTATGTGGCTGTGCATGCACATTCCCAGATACGTGTCTGTGTGCGTGCACAACAATCAACTGTAGACAGACATTTTGACGTATACAGTCACATCAGCGAAAACTATAAGGATATATATACAGAGATACATACAGGCAGGAACATTCAGTTGTTGAGTTAACAAAAGAGGACCAGCTTTTAATATTGTACATACACTCTGTCTGTCTGGTGGTCCGAATACAAGTACCTTCGATCAGTGTCAGCATCAGTTCAAAAAAGAACTCCCTAATAGGACTGACATTGTTTAACCTGCCTTTGGCTTGGAGTACCAAATACGCTAATTGAAATATAGTATGTATGTATGTATTTGAATCAGTTAAAATTTTAATTCAGATAATTATACTATTAACATTTTGATTAAACAATTGATTTGCCTAATATCCGTATTAATTGTCGATGTTCCGAAGCGGCCAATGGGACTGATAACATTATTACTAAACTACGATTGACCAGTTTTTGTCATGATGTCCCCAATAAACATATTAGAGTATGTATTTGATTCAATTAAAAATTTAATTGATACAATTAATTTAATTTTTTTATTTTTAAATTTTATAATTTAATTGATACAATTAAATTTTTAATAATTTTGATTACAAAATTAATCGGAAAAATTCCAATTTATATTAAAAAACAGTTGACTGAATTTATGCATTTTTTAATTTATGTTTCTCTTCGACTTCTCTCCAATGACAAGCAGGTACTTCTACGCCTAAACGTAGCATTACAATTTACTCAGACATCATGCCTACTACAGGACAATAAAAGACACCATCATATGATGACTTTAAAGACGTCTAAGCATCTAAAGCTTTATGAAGTTCAGGCCTAAGATATTATGAAAGCAGCGGGTGCTGCAAGCCTTTGGATCGTTACAAATACAGTTTTAGGTACCAAGATTATTAATTCATATTAATTTTTTTTCATCACTTTTTATACAAATAAAATATTTAAATAAAATGTTAAAATTTGTAATTATTATTGAAACATTAAATAATTATTTTATTTATAAAACAAAAAGCTTTAATTTTAGTATAATATCAGGTATTTGTGAAGATTTGTCGCGAGTCTTGCAGCACAGACTGCCACTTACTTCCCTTAAATATTCGATCTTTTTTCTCACACTCGTAGTTACGTGCAACACTTTACTTTGGCAACGGAAAACGGAAATGTTTTACACATTTTTTTCTCAAATGAAAACACTTTCTGTCTTTCGCACATCCAAGTGCGCACGGACTTTTATTGCGGCCGGAAACTCTTGAGTGCTTTATAATTTTTTGTGTTTTTTATTAAATTTATGAATTTTACATTTTTCTTGTCATTGTTTTCATGATTTATGTACGAGTTTGTCTGTATGTCTGTATTTCGGTGTTAATTTTAACATGTCAGCAAGTTGTTTACGCTGTTGTTCACCTACAATCAAAATTAAGTAACGCTTGTTTTGTGTATTTGTTTGAGGTATAAGATGAAAGGATTATGATTTGGAAGGCAAAAAATACACATATTAAATGAAAAATCTATTCCAAAAAGCTGGACAAAAACTGAGGAATCTGATAACATCAAACATTCTCAGATGATCTAATTAATATTTTAATAAATCATTTTAATTCTACATAAATTATGTAAAAAACAAATTGGACTTTAATGATTAAAGTGAATAGATACAGTGAAATGGGGAGTGAATTTTGATCCCATACAATACTATAGTCTCCAAATGTTCAAATCATGTCGAATATGGTTATTCAGTTCGTTATGTTATGCATAAATATATCGATATATGTAGTAGACATTTTCTATATGTGGTAGTGATTTCTCGAGTTTTTACGGTAAACAGACATCTCTGTTCGAAGCTATCGCTATATGTTTCTTATGTATCACTTATGATATAGTAGATCCTATAATAGATCTGGTGAATGCTGCAGCAACCGCATCTACTGAACATTTATTTACTACGCTGTGGTTAAAGTGTTAGTGTTAAATGTACCAGAAGGAGCTGTTAATCGTCTTGTCGACAAAAATATTTGATTTAGTATTTATTTATAAATTCCTGCATATACACAGATCAAACGTGAAACAATGGAATGAGAACTCCCGCTTAGTGAAAGAACCAGTGCAACAAAAAGTGGTCGGACAAAGAAATAGAAATTGACTCCGTTCAATTAACTTTTTTGTAAAAATCGTAATTACTAGAGAACACTCATACAAAAAACAAATTAAATTCATTAAAAATAATAGGAATTTTTACTAAAAGCTGTCGTAACCCATTTTCTGGCACCGCCCGATTTTTCCATCAGGTACTTTATTAACGAACATGACCAAAGTTT
Source organism: Epicampocera succincta (assembly GCA_932526305.1). Lineage (NCBI taxonomy): Eukaryota > Metazoa > Arthropoda > Insecta > Diptera > Tachinidae > Epicampocera > Epicampocera succincta. Next base: position 43,405,433 of record OW052037.1, on the reverse strand, counting down.
ATTATCATTTTTTGACCCGTTCACATAAAAAGTACATGTGAAATATATTTGTACTGAATGGATTTGCTTAAGACATTGAAACAGATTTTATTAAAAGGGTTTTGAAAGAGAAGTTTTTTAGCACTTTTTTTCAATTAAAAAACATTTGAAAAAAATTTCATTTTGTTATCGGGGTTTCAGTTTTTATAAGAATCGACAGTTTTCATATATTTAAATGCCCATAATCGACCACGGGGCGGAATTCTATTAATTACCAGATATCAAAGCTTAAGTACATGTCGATAACCTTTTAATACAAACATATGTATCGGGTTTCCTGATATTATTTACCATCCACAGACCTCCTAGTGTTTGGCCTCTTCACATTTTATTGTGGTTCAAAAGTCGTCAACATTTCAAATTGATTGATTTGAAAAAAAATCACGAAATGTGATGTTGGTGCCTTGGGAATAAAACTTTAAAGTACTCTTTAGTTAAAGCATATATGTTTAAACGTATGTATGTACATATATTTAGTGTCTGTGTGCACAATAATTAAAATGTCTGTAAGTCGGCGCGTGTGTTGTTAATGTGACACTTGTTAAATTGGAGATTGTTGAAAAAACGCCATCAGCCGTCGCAAAATGTATGTGGCTGGCATTGTTTTTACTACGACAACTATAGACGACGATAAACAACTGCCACCGCTCTATAGATTACATTGCGACATTGATGTTATTGTTGTTCCATTATATTTTTGTCCTGCATTAAGGACATTAATCATATAATTGCGGTTGTAAGAATTTTGTGTTCAAATTAATGCGCCACAAAAAATGAACAAAAACAATGCAAACAAACAAAGATTTAATTCATATATAAAGATTTTCTATACTTGCCAATTACAAGGCAATAAATTAATTAAAGGATGGACTTCTGTTTATATGTATACAAGCAAATAAGTGAGCACAAGCGATTTATTAAATATGTCGAACGCGTAATTTGTCTTTTTGGCTTTTTATTAACTTCATTCGTGTTATCATCTGAGTTAAAAAAGGTTGAAAAACAGATACAGATTCGAAGGAATAAATTGAGAGCGGATAGAACTTTCACCAATAGAACTTTCACCATTAAAAAGTTATACGAAATATTTAAATGCATTAAGTTTTTTTTAATTCGAAATATCACAAAAATTTGAAAGTTATTTTAAGCATATGGATACTGCAGAGTTTATTGTCCTGGGCAAGCATCTCCGGTCCACTTTTTCGAACATTGAGAACGATATTGGTTTAAAATTAATATATGGGTTATCCTACACGAGGCTTGAGTCCCACAACTAAGGAAACAAAATTATGTACTCATAGGCAAGTTTTAACTTTGGTTAAGACACGTACAACCATCCTATTGAAACCAAATCTGGTTCGCCTCACTGTCATTCGTATCTTCAAAAGAAAATCAATGATCACGGTACGCTAACAAGGTTTATCTAGCGTAACGCAAGGTCTGGCTTGAGAACAGCATCTCGAGGTCCCTGGGATCGGCACAACTTCTATTATTAAGAATTATTAAATCTATTTTACGCAACTTTAGGCTCAAACCATAACTAAAACTTTTCCACTTTTGCCAATGACAAACACCAAGATCCTTCTTACAAGGCACCCCGGGGGCTCTTTGGTCCTCTTTCTATCAAGGGTGAAGATTTGTGAATTTCCTGCACAACCAAAGTCTTACTTTTTTCTTCCAATAATTTTGATTGACATCTCCATCCTCTTCAGAAAACGGAAGGCTCAAGTTCTTAGTACCTTTCTTAGTAGCATTGAATTTAGGGTCCACAAAGAAGTCAACAATTATTTGTACTGCACTGTGAATTGACAATTTTCCTCCAAACAAGCGTCTTCAGCGATAAGGGTTACATGATACACAGATTGAACTATTTCATTTATAGTAAAATCAGGTGCTATTGATGGTCCTAATTACTCCATGGGAGAAATCCCTGATTTTAAAATATTACATTTTACTGGAAGCCATTATTCCACAAGCCACACTAACAGGATATTAATATTTGAATGTTATTGACTATCGTTCTGATCTGAAGTCTAAAAGTGGCCCCTACAAATACAAAATTAGTTTCAAGGACCAATTGTTTAAATCTATTACTAAATAAGTAAGACTATAAATGTAGGAAATTTGTTTTACTATTTGGCTAAAGTTTATATTAAAGCCGTTTAGCTTTCTCATTAATATTTAGTTTTTAAAAACTTAAACGTGAGTGTTTAAAAATATAAAACACGACAAATAGATACATTTTTCTTAACTTATGAAATTTTAGGCTTTGAAGCTTTAAGAAAAAAGTGCTTAAACAATTTCTCATATTGAAAAGCAAGTTTTGAGCATTTCAAGAGAAATATCAATTTCAGCAGAAATAGCAATTTCACCAACTTCCCCACCAGAATTCAGTCGCTTCACTACACAACCACCAAATTCATTTGCATTCGTTTAAGTACTTTTGGCGCTCATTGTTGTACAAGCCAACTGCCGCAATGTGCACAATAAAAATACATTATCAATAAAATAAAAAATTAAATAATAATAAACTGTTTCTAAATAGATTACTAATCAAATTGTATAATCATTTGCTATTTGATGTTCAAATTATTTGCATAATTAAGCACGAAAATATTTTATGTGGCAGCTCATGAAAGTTCACATCAATCCCATACAAGAACCACAAAATGGTAAAAAGAAACAATTTTTATGATATCAAGATAGAAGATAGAACTTCTCAACAGGACTAGAAAGTTAAAAAAAAAATAAGACTCAACACTGAAGTCTTAGCAACTCGATATACAGCTGTTCTCTGTTATGTCAACGATATCATTATTTGTTTTAATTAATTTACCAACAATTTGGTTTATTTTTGCTACCGTCATATTTAAATGTGTGTTCACAGCATTCGCATATGCTTTAAATAATAATATATGTATATGATTAATGAACAGCCAATGATAATTTAATTACATATTTAAAACCACATTGTAGCGCAGGTATGCAAATAACAAATAGTACATAATTAATTAAATAAATAAAAAATAGTTAAATATTTTCGTTGCATTCATATGACACTTCTTTATTTTAATGTAAATTCTTTGGGCATCCGAAGCGAAGTATTCACACAAACTTGGCAAGTGGCATTTGACTGAAACTTGCCGCCAAAAAGTAGAGCGGGTGATAAGAATTCACGCTGTATGAAAACCATAAGACGATACGCCTATTAATCTCAGTCAGAACTTCGTAGCAGCGGCAACAAAGTTACTTTTGCTAGACAAATCGCGCGATTTTAAAACCAAAACGATTCTTTATTCACAAGACAAAAATATTCGCCATAAAATAATAATTTTAATTCGGTACATACAAGATTTTTGCTCATTCAACAAACACGAATCTTATGCTTGATGTTTATTAGAAAAAATGTTGCAATGAGTCTATTTTTTATATAAAAATGCAAAATGAAGTTAGAAAAGTTTTTCTTGGCTGAATAAATCAAACGTTTTCGTGCAACAACTTTGGTGGCAAAACTTGTTGTTTGATTCCGGCCATCTACACAGATACATACGTATTCAAACAATTTATCAATTGATTCAGCAAATTGCATTATTGAGTATTGAATATTGAAGAAAGCGAGTCTGTTTGTTATTTAAAAAAAAAATTTACATAATATTTTCAAAAACATTTTTGTGTTCCTGGAGATATTTATGTAATTTCTGTTATTGCTGGGTGGCAACAATTGACTAAAAACAGGGCGTTTTTTAAGACTGAGAACAAAATTCTGCGAAATTTTCACTCAATCGGCATAATTTTTCTCTGATTCCGCATGGAGGGCTGTTGCAAGAATTGTATGTAATTGTTTTCGACTTAATCTAAATGAAAATCTAAAAAAAGATGATTTTTAAAAAGAATATTGTGATGCACAATATTTTTTTTTTCTTCTAACTGTGAATAATAACACATGTCTGGGAGTTCCAACGGTAGATGCGTGTGACAGCGTACAGCGTGTGCAAGCGCAAAAGCTCTTACGGAATTCCAAAGAAATCGCAAGTCCGGCATATTTTTGATTCGAAAAGCCTAAAAACCGACAGCTTTACGAACATTAAAACTCTGTAGCCTCAAAAAGACTGCTTTTAGAATCTGCCATATTTTGCCAAACATTTTAGGGTTGTCATGCATCAAATTGATATTCATTGAGACAAAAGTCATAAGACGTTACCGTAAATTTGGTAAATGTGATTAAGCACTTTGATCGTGGGTGCCATTCAGAAGATGCATGCAAACGAATCTAGATGTAAAGAAATAAAGCGATTGCTCATCAGCTGGTCGCATTTTTTTTGCAGCTTTTCACTTCAACGCCTTTAACTTAAACTTAATGGTGCAGACTTGAAGACTGTAAATCTTGGTTTTGGCACCACTGCCACCATTATCAGCTTCGCCAAGCGAAATAACAGAAGTGGTTCCAAAATGTATGCCAATTTAAATAGAATGTCTTGAAGAGGGGGGAAAAGCGTAAGAAACTGTCTCGCTTTTATCTGCTTACTGTTCAAAGAGAAATTTGCAAGATCCGGTCTAGGGTACAATAAGGAGCGTTTAATTTTTTTTTTCGAGTTTATAAAAACAAATTGCAAAACAGCTATAAAATAAAAATCGATGATGCATTCATTGTATTATCAAACGCTGATGAAGAACGCCTCAGTGCATTTGTGATTTTCGACGTCATTGAAAATGTGCTTTTATCTTTTTCTTTAGGATAAAAAAGAACTTGTTTTTAATCATTAGGATGAACGAAATACTAAAGTATTGATTGACAGCATGAAAATACAAAAGGAAAAACCAACTGCAGTCTGACGATGTGCTGAAACAGCACGTTCGATTAGGTTGGCTGACAGCGTATGTAGTTGCACAGATACAGATTGCATGCAAGTTTACAAGTGTGTGTGTGTGTGCGTGAACAACTGAATAGAACTGCAAGTGTAAGGATTTTTAACGTTTCTTTAAACTCACGTAAGCTGATTTATATAGTACTTGCGGAAGCAGCGAATAAACTTAATTTTCTTAAGTATGAAAATTATATGCAAAAAACTAATTTTAATACTAATACAAAATAAGTTTGCTGCGAATGCGTATTATAGAAACTTTAGAATAATGGTGCGGAAAGGAACGGTTCGACTGAGTTCCAGTAAGTTGGATTAAAACTTGTGGACAAGTTTGAAGGGCCCCGTGGAAGCCGCTGGGCTGTTAAGCAATTTCGGACAAGCAATCTGGCATGCTCTAGTTTCTGAGCTGCCTGAAGTGGTACTGGTAAGAGGAATTATTATAAGATCCATGATCGTCATTGCCAGTTCTAAGTCATGTAGTCCATAGACGGGTGTTGATGAGACAAGTACGTAATTGCATTCGACCGCCAACATATTGGATGGGCCACAAAGTGGTCTATAGTGATGTAAATCAAATTGTACATCTGTGCTCCTGCCCAGCAAGAAGAACGCAGACGGCGGCTGACATAAGCTGAGGTGGCGGTGAAAAGAGAAAACACAAAATATTTTCATGCCTGCACCGTCTGAAATTTCAGTTCTTAATCAGAACTCTGTTATTTGCAATCAGTTAAAAGAGCACTAGAGACTTTTCTATGCATTTGATTATATCAAAAACTGCAATAATATAAAGAATTATGTCGAAAGATGACTTAGTTATTAAAATAAACTGATTATGATGAGTTTTAATGGTTCTGGTCGTTCTGCTTATAATTTTATTTAAATTTGTATATGCCTGGGAGTCCCTAGAGTCCGCACCATCCACAGAGACATCTAGTTTATCGTTTCTTCAATTTATTTTGGGGAGCTAAAATCTTTACTTTAAAAACAATCTGCTCAATTTGTCATGTTTTGACAGCTCTAACTAGCGCTTAAACGGCCAAAGCAATTCGCTTAAGTCAAGGTAACTCCAACGAAGGCCACATGCCAGCATTTCTTTATAGTTTCAGCCTCCTGCTTAATTTTCATGTCAATAAGTTATACAATGATTTTCGTTATTTAGCATCTTTCAAATTCAAATTCAACAAAAAAAAAAAAAGAATAGTATAATAAAAACACAACAAGTGTGTGTTGACTTAAGAGGCCCTGGAATCGAGTGCATTTATAAATCAATTTCGAAAGCATCTTAAAAGTAACCAAAACACCATGATATTTATTAACCCTAAGCCCCTACTTAATGATCTGCACTTTTTTGTCAGCAGAATTGAAATTATTTTTAAAAAATACAACAACTTTTTTTTTTCATTTTGCCATTTTTAGCAGAAAAAAGTACTTTGTCATCATTATTAAGTGGTTACTTGATGGTGCTTCACGAAGAGTTTAACAAGAGCAACAATAAACCAAAAGCTACCTGCAAATAATGTTTCCAATTTAAAAAATCGTTTAAGTTTAGCAGGAATATCATTATAGCGATGAAGATTTCCATAAAATAAAGCAAAATCTACTCTCCCTTTTCCATTTCCTTCTCCTTTCTCCTATTTTCTAATTTATTCGGTTGGTTTTAATTTTTTTTTTTTTGCCAAAAGCAAGACGCAGATCATTTTTTTCTTTTGCTCAAAAACTTTTCAACTTGTATTTATATGAGGAATAAAACGAGACAAGTTTAACAATATACAAAAAAAAAAGAGGGTAAAAAGTTGACAAAACACTTACCCTAGAAAAAAGAAATTGAAACTAAAATCAAACACTGTAGTGCAAAAACCACCAAAAAAAAAGAAAAAAGGAAAAGAAATTTATATTTGGGTTGTGTAGGGAAAACTTCATGAACAACATCGTCATTATTTTCATCGTGTTGAAATCCGACGACTGCATTTGAGTACTATTGATGTTCAACAGGAATTTTATGTTGCTATTTAGTTGTTGTAAATAATTTTTGTTTGTTTTTGAGTCGAGCACGAGTACAAAATTTTCCTTTGTAGGGATACAGGTTTTCTTGTGTTGTGGTATCAGTCAGACTTTTACAAAAAGGATCAAAATAGCTGGAAAGTGGTTACTTCTTCCTTTTTCAATGAGGAGCTGTTAAGTAAACGATTCGCAAATTTCTGCTAACGTCAAGATTTAGCGGGTTAGAATATGTAGAATATTTACGACATTAAAACCGAGAAAATTTTAAACATTTCTTTAGCTAAATGCGGCAAATGTTGAGCGACAATGATGTTTGCATATATGTATGTAGCCAATGTTGTCTACCCCGCGAATTTACAGAATTTGCCGTTTTATTTCACAAAAAGTATGCTGCATTGTTTCATGTTTTATAAAAAAAGCTCCTGAATATGCTCTCATCCAGCTGTTGTTGTTGCCACTTTAATTGTTTCGCAACATAGAGATAATGTTGCTGTATACATTTCAAATGTTTATTACCACTTCTGCAACATTTATTCATGAAATCGTGCAATTTTGCATAAAATATTAAGCTTAAAAATTAAGATCCAAAACTTTTTATCAATATACTTGAAACCAGAACTGAGTCAGCTTTAAAAAGCATATGACTCTTCAATGTGAGGAGGCAAAAGCCAAAGACGCCAAATTATCAGAATTTCTGGTTTGGGTTGTTTCCACTGCGATTCCAAGGATTGCAGAATCGTAGTCAAGAGTGAGCCGTACTAAAGTTGTGGCTGGATTACTGGGTTATGCTAAAAGAGTTTAATTCTTATGCTCAATATTTTATCAAGCATAAAATATTATTAGCAACCAAATAAAACATGTGAAGTGAAAATTAATCGCCTGTCCCAAGATGTTGAACGCTTACATTGCCCAGTATATTTACAACGTGATTCGGAGTTCAGGCATGCCGCGATTAGGCTCTCGGGGAGCAGATTTTTCATTGGTTTTTTCCGAAACTAAGGCGCTTTACTTTCGGGAGTATAGAGCTGGTTTCTTGATACGGCAATCAATACACTAGTATGTACTTGTATGACTTCGGATGGGCCCTGTTTGTTATCTTGAAAAAGGAATTCTGTTATTAAAATTTGAGGTGCTGACTGACTTAACTGAAACGTTCTAGCTGTGGTTGAACCTATTTTTGGTGATCCAAATGTCACCAAAGTGCTGTTATCTTGCAGGATATTGCTGCCCTAATGGGAGTAAAGGAGACCAACATGCACCTGGTATGCCTTGAAAAAGGGTCCTGGTGTTGGCTCTAGGTTAAGCCTAAAACGCAGGAAGGGACATTGAAAGAGATTCTTTTTTTTTGTTTAATTAAGTTGTTATTCAGCCGAGGCCCAGTTCAGCCCGGACTGTAGCCCCAAAGGAAGAAGAAGAAGTTGTTATTCGTAAGAACTAGATGGCGGGTATTGTACAGGCGAGCCTGGTTAAGGGTTTTTGTTCTTTTGGGATTTCCGACTATCAACTCAAAACAGTATAGGAAGTCGGGGCATCCCATACTGTTTTGAGAATTGCCAACTGGAGGGATTAGATAGGACGAGCCGGGGTTTTGAATTATGTGCCGCTTTCAAGAAGAAGTTGAAACTTATGTGTTGCTGGTAAACAGAATTCACCGAGTCAGTTAATAAAATCTCTTAATAAGAACCTGCAAAGCAATTCTATTACTCAACCATCTATTTTATAACAAAAATCAAAAAATCGAAGAACATCAAACAAAAAACTGCTGCCCCAATTAATTTTCTACCATTTCTTTCAGCATCATAAGTGTAAGAAACTGTTTTGATTCAGCAATATAATCATCGATGCGGCTTTACAAGAATTACACACATTCCTACAACTTATCCAAAGTCTCAAAGGCTGCATCTTGCAACAACTAAGTAGTAAATTAGGCATTACTCTTCGTTGGAGATGGCTGAAAGAAAACTCTTCATCAAGGGGTAAAAAAGCTTTTTTTTCGTCAAATCAAAAGACAAAATTAATATCATCAATCACTCGAAGCAGGTACATGAAAGAATTTGCTCGTAATTATCGGAAAATCTAAAACCAAACCATGGCAACCTCAGGACAAACAAAACACTTAAGTGATGCCACAAAATAAAAAGCGTGAGGAAAATTGTTTAAAAATAAGTTTTTTTTTTGTTTTAACACCGAAAAAAATAAAAATCAATTTATTAAAAAAAAACCTTTAAAGAATTGTAATTTATTATCAAAATTCCCAGCAATTCCTGCCTTTTTGCTGTTCAGTGTGTTTATTTTTCTCTCTTTTAATAAAAGTACTAAAAAATGTTTTGGCCCTTCTGCCAGCGAATAACAACAGCGTACGCTTTCAAAATACCCGTCGGGGAGACATTATTTAATACATTTGGGCCAGGTGAGAGGTTGAAAGGCACTTAAGATGTTTACATGTTCGAAATAATATTTTTTAGCGGCCATTAAGGCCACTAATTAATTATTGAGATATTTAGATGTTCGCCACTAAGTTCAAGTTAATAAACATTAATAAAAGGAGAGAAATGCGGCTAAAGTGTGTAAAAGTTGGTTATAAAATGTTTTTAATAAAAGAAGCTGGATTTTATTTTAATTTAATTTTCTAGGACACAAAGTTACGAGTATTGCAACAGGCATTAAGAAGATCTTTACGGCGAAACGTTTTACTGATGAAAATGGGAAGACAGAACTATTTTCCTCCCAAGCCTTGTATTCCCTTGGAAATACATTGAGGGTTCCCTTCTTATAAATAAAATAAGATATCTGAAAATACTTTTAAGCTTTTAAGTAAAAAACTTTACCAACATTCCCTTCAGAGAAGTTAAGGAATCTTACAAAACCCAATTGAAAATATGTCAGCCACCAACTAGACACAATCTCAGGTAAAAATATTTCTACAAAAGAACCTCATGCAGATGAAATTAAAAGGCCAGCTGGTCGCTTGTTTTATGTTTTAGTCGGCTTTGGCTGTCAACCGTTCAAGACTGAAAAAGTTCTCCTTTGACATTTCGCGAACATTTAACAGATTTCCGCCAAGTTTAGTTGCTATACCAGCGAATTCACTTGCTATGGATTCGCTTTGGTACCATTTCACAGTCGTCAATTCAGGCTGAGGCAGGAACACAAGAATAGTAGGGAATGGGAAAGAAAAATAACACCGATGAAGAGTTTTTACCATTCTGGGATAGACAGCGGTACCATGTTTGGTGTATGTCACCACTCAAAACTATCAGTTTACAATCCAACAGACTCAATTTAGGGTTACTCAGGTTACTCAGGTAGCCCACCACCACATCAACCGAGAATCAAGGCAACGAACAGTGTTAACGTTAGACAACCAAAATAAAAGACTACATTTTTCGGTCATGGGATAATAAGAAAAATACGAATATGTATTTGAAACGAGACAACTAGAAAATCATTCTATAATTTTTCAAATGAAAAAAATAAGTTCTCTTCATAACTATACAGTTTATATTAAATAAAAAAAATACATGTTTTTATGTGTTTTCCAGCTGTCTACCTGTGTTCTCTGGCGAGAATTGAGTTTTAAGTTAAATGTTGAAAGATCTTCAGGTCTATTTACAAGTAGGGTGGCAACCACGATATGTCCACATATAGGCAGCTGGAAAACACACCAAAAACAGCTATAATTTTTTATTAAATATTTGAACTATCGCACGACAAACTAACGGAACTAAACGACATGCAAGAGCGCAACATTTAAGACTCAACTGTGGTCAGCGCAGTTAACTGACCTGGTTTCATTTTCTCACGATTTGAAGAGGTGACTCATTTTTGTTTGCACTTTTTCGGCGTGCTTTGGCACGAATAAAAGCTAAGAAAGCAAAGCAAAACAGAGTTAAACTTTATAGCTTCTTGCGGATTTATGTTGTCTGCATCAAATTAAATAAAAATGCTGCTTAATGTCATCTTATTGTTATGGAAAGCGTTGAAAGAGACTTCATATACAAGGACGGACATCTGCATCAGACAAACGAAGCAGAATGAAATTTCTGCAAGCGCTTCTTCTTTTTACTAATATACTAGTCTTACAAGCGGCTAAAGTCTTTTTTCTTTATTAAATGTCAACAAAATTTCATATTTCGAAATCTCACCATTTAGTGAAAATCAATTGCAGCTCAACTGCTGCCCGCAATGCAATTTGTAAATGACGCCTGCAAAAGTTTGCGACAGAAAGTAGAGAACCTTGACAAAGTTCTAGTCAACTGAACGTACTGTGCTCATAATTAACACAGTAAATAGTTTTTAATATAATAAGACATTTCCCTGGAAGTTTTTTTTTTATTAATTTGGTTTTAAAGGACATTGAAACCACCAACGCAGCAGTCACTCAAATAGGCACTCGCTGCCACACACTACCCTTAACAAATGACCATCATTTGGAGGTTTCTCTTTTTCGTTGAAACACTGGCCGACTCACCGCTTGCAGCCACCTTTGAAACGCTTCTTCATTACGTTGCAGAAAGTAAGTAGCAGCCAGCAATAGTATGAAAGTATCAAAAGTTGCTTTAAGTACTTGGGTTGTCTTTTTGTTGGAGAGGCATCGCTGACTTGCGTGCTACTTTCCTCTTCCTTTTCTTTACCTGCAGTGTGTTTAATTGCCAGTTTTTATTTTAATGTTTTTTGTTCTTCTTCGGTTCGGTCTCAACTCAAGTACACGTAAAACTAAATAAACTTGTTAATTTGACCGTTGTTTTCACTAGTTGGTTTTGAAAGAGCTGCTTGTTGTGTGGAGGACGACAATATTGAAGGCAAAACTTTTATAGAAAAATTCAAAGAAAAAAGAGAAAAAACCGACTTTTTCTTCTTAAACTGTCTTTTTGCTTTGGATTTTGTTTTTCATTTTTTGCTTGTAGTTTGTCTTTAATGGCAGGTTGTACAGTTTTTAAAAATAATCACTGGAATGTGAACATAAATTATACCTTTAAGTGCCATGAGGGAAACTGTATTCTATCGCACGTCTTTGAAAAATAACACAGTTTGTCCTTGAGCGGAGAACTATTTAATAGTTTAAGGATTAAAAATATTTGATAAGAAGGATTTGAAGTTATTTACGATTTTGTAATCTGTTATGTTTGAAAAAAAAACAGAAAAACTTAAAATTCCGCCCTTTATTTGAAAGTCCTTTTTTCAAATAAAAAAAACTAACGAGTATCTTTTTAATTTTCACATAAAACTGTTTTTGTTTTATGTCAACATCTGAACGCTGCTCTCTTGCAAAACGGTTTTAGCATGTAAAAAGTATTTAGCCAAACACTGTAAATTAAATCTTACAAATGTTAAAAAAAATTGTTTCAAAAATTAATTTTATACAGAAATATTTTCTCACAAATGATTAACAACAAAAGGAAAATGTCATTTGGAACAACTATTTTCACGATTTCGACAATTTCAAGCTGCCAAATTTGACGATTTTAACATCAATTTATCTGGCATTTATGGCACGAGTATAACATTGTTTCATACAAAAATTACAGCAAACATAAAACAATATAAATTTAAAATATTCAAAGTGCACGGCCGCCGCTGGTGGACATTAATCTTTTATATTCACACCTTTTCTCTTCACACGGGATAAACTGTGCAACTTTAAGACATGTCTTCAAAAGCAATCGCATCATTTATGAGCTTGTAAAATTACTTAAAGTCAGCGCAACTTTAAGACAGTAAAATTTAATAAAATTTAAAATTTTTATATAAAGAAGAAATATAGAAAGAAAGAAATTTTGATGCAAATTGTAATAAGTTAAGGGCTCTGGTGCTGAAATATGTAAATATCTCGACTTTAAAACAACTAAGATTGAGGCTTTTCTATAGATATTACGGTCATGAGTTTATTGACAGTATTTTGTTATATGCGAAAAATATTTAATTCACTCGAATATCAGATAATTGAATGCAATTCGCATAATGAAACTAATTTCATTTTCTCTTTCATTATATGAAACTACTCTGTTATTTTCCTTTTATACAATAATATCAATAATCTACTTATGTATTTAAATTCGAGTGAAACTTTCTGACTTTTCACCACTTTGTAATTTTTCATCACAGCATTAAAATCTTTAAATTACTTTTAAAAATAACAAACAACAGACAACAAACAGTCCATTGAAATTCAACATTTAACATGTTTACGAGTGCTCGTACACTTGTCCTGTACGAGTCGTATTTGCATGTCAGGTTTTCGTTTGTGTGTATTTGTATGTTTGGATTGTAATTTAACTTAAAATAACATTGGTTTTTACGAAAAACTACAAATTTTATCCAACGCAAATGAAAGAAGAGCTCAGCCAACGCACACAATGAAAATGTTATAAAATTTAACTGCAATCACAAGGAAAACGAGAGGAAGAGCAAAAAGAAGTTGGTTGCAGTTAATCAAAATACAACACCGCTGGCTCAATTTGCAAAATATCCCTTTTATATTCACAAACACACAAACACACACACACACACACACACACACACACATACACACCAACGCAAACAGCAATATATTTGTGTTTAAATGCGTCTGTGGCAGCAGCAAACAAATACTGAAAATCATCACCAACTTGTACAAATTTCAGCAAAATGTTTGCACAAGTTGTTGTTGTTGTTGTTGTTGTTGTTGTTGTTGCAAATGAAAATAACAAATGACGGAAAAATTGTTAACATTATGTCGACCTGCTGGCTGAAAAGTACACACTTTACAAAACACACTACATAGAAAATTAAATCTTTCAATCTTATTCGCTTTTTTGGTTTTGAGTCCCAACAGCTGGAACAACAAAACAACATTAGTTTCGTTTGAAATACACACAAAAACATGTAATATTTAAGTGACAGTAGGATGCGGATATAACAAGTATGAAATAACAAAAGCAATGTAAATAAATTCGAAAACATTAACAGATAGATATAAAGTTTAGTTGGGAAATTCAACAAGAGAGCATTAAAATCGAAAAGAGGGCATGCCAATCATTCAGTTAAATTTAATGTAGCAAAATGCGGCCATGCAGCAACTGTTTGGGGCCTGCCCCACTATGTCGTACGTTGACGCAGACCAAATGACATCATCGTAACATGTCGCCAACGATTAATGAAGTTGTCAAAATGGAGCTCATAAATAGTCTTTCACAGCAAGTTTTTGTGCTTCACAGTGCTGGCGAATAACGTTCGATATGGTGGGACAGACTGTTAAGCCAGTCTGGCAATTAAATGGTGTTTTCATGTGACTTTTTGCACCCGAGTTGAGCAATGAATTGTGAGAAAAGGCCTTGACACAGGCAGACGCTCGCAAATTAAGACTATAATACCCTGTGCAACACTATGACTTGTCCAAGACTCCAATATATAGAGCGCAAGCGTGATAGTGTGAACGCAAGCTGTTATCCAAATGCCAAATAATATGACATCCTGTAAATTTGTTTCTTTTATGAAAATTTTTGTTGACGATAAAAATTGTTTCGATCGTCGTCGATCGCTTTGCGGCCGATAGCGAACGGTCATTGACGATATGTTTCGTCTTGATATACAGCCTCCAAGTTTGGAATGTGATTACGGCATAGAAATATATTTCGTCCACTTCCAGCCAAAAGGTTAAAATATTTTTATTCTATTTAAGAATTATTTAAGGTGCCGATTATAATAAAAGGCCTTTGAACTTTTGGCTTTCTGGGTCGCTCACTGGTTGAGGAGCCTATCCTTGGCTGAAACGTTCTCGACTGTTGTTATGCAAGGAACTAGATGGAGGGGAATGTCAGGCGAGCAGGTTTAAGGCCTGATCTTCCTTATGGATTTCGGGCTACCCGCTCAGGAGCCTAGTCATTTCTATGCTTCGGGGGAAATGTATGACACAGAAGGGATTAGAAAGCCCGAGCTCTTAAGCAAGCGGTTTATGATTTGTGCCGTGCAGCATATTATAAGAAACTGCCACCAGTGAGAGCCATGCAAGGCACATGCGGGCGCTAGTGACCCGTCACCCAATTCACTCAAATGGAGCTGGTCCACTGCCAGATATAGCCGTCATGGCAGGTGCTTTCTGTTCAGTAAAGAAATATCACACCACAATTTCTTATGAAAATATTCTGATTGCCGCTGTAAGTAAACACTTAAACAGTCTGCACGGAACAACATATAATTAAAAGTACTTTTCTGTTTTATATTCCGTGGTTTAGTTATTTTTTTCAGCTAAAAACCAGACGCATCAAAAAAGTGACGATAATGAAGGAGACCTCAAAAAAAAACCTACTCATATGTGTTTGTATCCGTTTGCTGCAAATTGAAAGTTCTACTTTATTTTGTGGTAACAAAAATAAGGCATTTTACACATCAACACTTATTTTCCTAAACGAATATAAGCATCCTTAAATCCTGCAAAGTTCAAAGGATTCTTCCCTTTGATACAAAGTCAAAGAAAACATTAGTTGTCATAGTTTATTTAAACTAAAAAATAAGTTTCAGGCCTTAGAAATGAGTTGCAAATGAAGCCTTTACACAGAGAGAAAAACACAGTATGATTGGGTTAAACTTTTGCAGGTTATTTTAAGTGGAACTGGCTCGAAGGATATAAAGTATGAATAGTACAACGTGAAACTTAAAACTGAAGAAAATATAAAAATAATAATTTAAGAGAAAGTTTTTTTTTATCCATGACAAATATGCGTTTGACTAAAACCCGTGATTGAAGCGTGGCCGGGAATAAGAGAGTAAATATAAAAACTTAAGTATTTTAAAATAATACAATAATTATTTTTTCTAACTCATTTAAACTTGAACTTTTGAAAAAAGGCTGGAGTTCGTATTCTATTTTTTCTTATATTAAAGGTGAGTGGTTTAACTAAACTAGAGTTTTCAAGAACTTAATAGCTGTGGGGAAGAATCCTTTCGATTGTTTCTGCTACTGGTACATTTTATTGTCAGTCATATCGCGCAGCAGGCTTTAATTAATTTTTTATTATTAATTTTCTTATATAAGAAATGGAAACTTGAAGAAAGAAAAAGTTGTACTGCATTAAAATTTGAATTGGATTCTGTTCAAAGATCACAAGGCTGATGGAAACTAATAAAAAAAAAGTAAAATCAAACCAGCGAACGACCATTTTTTTTAAAACATAAAACGGCAAAAGGGTATTTGCTGGTCTGCAGAAACACCCAGAGTCTTTGGTAGGAATCGAACCTACAACGACCTCAGGACAGTTGGCCAACTCATCCATCGCGGCACTCATACATTCACAAGTTGTTTTCCACATAATGTTTTTACAAAGTGAAAAAATCATATGGCTAGAAAGTTTCATTTTCGTCATATTGGCCTTAAGTCATGTGTATTTAAAACCGTTAAATCGAGACCTCTGAAGTTATAAAAAAAACGAAAGCAAAAAATTGTTTGACTATGACGATAATAACTCATTTTGTTACATACAACTGCTAATGAATAAAATGTGTCTTCTGTATTTTTTAATACATTTACTACGAATTTAACATAAATTTTCTATTAATTGAACACGAAAATAACGAAAATACTCTCCATTGTATTAAAATAAGCGGCCAAATAAATTTCTTTTATGTATTTTTAATTTCTTTTATATATTTATACAAATTTTCGCATTAAATTAAAAACACGTAAATCTGTTAAACAGCAATTAACAGGTCTTTAGATAGAAATATTTAGTAAATTGATATGAAAATCAATTAAGAGAGAAATAATAATTAATTGCATGCCATTTAAACGCGGCAAACAAATTCACAACTACAACAAAACAAAAACTAATTATGCGAACATAAAGGAAAAGCTCACAAAATAAAAATAAAACAGCGATTATTTGTAGAAAGAGGAAACGCAACGTCAGCTGTTGGTAGTGTTTCAAACAGGAATCTGGAGCCCAATCAATTGTCAGAAATTTTCATTCTAGTAATTTTTTAAATTTAATGTAAACATGACCTGTTCTAGGTGGTTATATTTTATACCACTACAGCATCGGTAAATGTCAGAGACTGTGAAATTGATGTACCTCAACACCTGCTAAGGAACTTGTGTCCTGCTCATCACGGCCTCCAAGTGGCTTATCAAACACATATAGGTAAAAACTTTTTTATGTAGGGATATCTAATCCCTCCTGCCAGTAATTCACCAAGACCGTACAGGAAGTCAAGGCCCCTGAACTAGTAACCCGACATCGCAAAGGACCACTAAGCCAACAGTTCTTACGAATAACAACTTACAACTCCTGCATTTTTAGGTTTGACCTCGAGCCAACACCACGACCCTTTTTCAAGGCATCCATCCCAAGTGCA
Organism: Epicampocera succincta; assembly: GCA_932526305.1. Classification (NCBI taxonomy): domain Eukaryota; kingdom Metazoa; phylum Arthropoda; class Insecta; order Diptera; family Tachinidae; genus Epicampocera; species Epicampocera succincta. Next base: position 43,388,202 of record OW052037.1, on the reverse strand, counting down.
TGTTGGTCCCCTTTACGTCAATTAACTTTTGGTGAAGGTTTCGGAAGAACCTACACTGCAAAAGTCACACAGGTACCTGCCTCCTTTTGGCCTTCTCTTCCACTGTCACATCAAATTGCACCAAACACCACCTTCAAATTTACATTTAACCTATTCTAGTGTTTCTTTCGCGGGCTAATATTGAATCAGACCTTTAGCCGTCCGACCACAATTTGTTGCGATTGACGCGATATTTTACAACCAAAGCCCGAAAGTCTCACACTGGTTTTTGTTAGTTCCCCCTAATTCTGTTTTCACGCGAATTTGATTTAACGCGTTTCCAAATAAATATTTCATTCTGTTTTTACGCGACTTGATGCGATTTAGCGCGATCCAAAAATGTATGTATGTATGTATTTTTACCAGAAAAACGTTGTTGGCAGCACTAGAAATTGTCTGTTACAACACAATCAAAACAGGGGATTTTCCTTGTTTATTTGAAGCGATGAAAGTGATGTCTTTCGCAAACGAATGGGATTATCAGAAAGTGATACTGATTTTTTGTTACGCGAGTTTTCGAGGAACGTATCTATCGCGTAAAAACAGAATTAGGTGTACTTTAATTTTTTTTAAATGTTATAGGAACTTAAAAAGGGTATAAAACACTGAAACTAACTAGAAAATGTTTCTTAATAAAAACTATATTTGCTGCACACTATAAAATTCCTTCACATAAAATAGAAAAAAAATTAAAATTGTAAATCAATCGCAAATGAATTTGACTTTGAGCATTTCATATCCATGAATATATTAAAGCCCATTTACACATATTTGCCTCATAAGTATAAATATTTTATCTTCTGTATTTACTTTAATTATTCTCACAGGTCATTTAACTTTGAAATACTAAAAAAAATATTAACATAATCTGCTAACAACTTCCCCTCTAAGATATTTTTGCAGACAAACAAAATTCGTGTGGCAGATAAATATGAAATATTTCTTTCTTCACGAAATATAGGTCAAGTATAGGCATTGCTATTCTTGGTTAAGGCCGCATAATAGTTGCATGTTTATAACAAATGGCGATATTTAACAGGCAGTTCGTTCAGAATATTTCCCCTAATTTTAAATACTTTCTCCTGGCCGTGTTTTCGAAAACTTAACCCTACAATGTGGTTAACAGTAACACAACAACTTGACATGACTGTGGACATTCTTAACAGTAACAGACCTCTGACTTATTTTCGCTTCGATACCGTTTTAATGTTAAAGTTATAACAGTATTTCTCCTTAGATAATTCTCCTCAAAATCATGTTGTTGCTTAACATTTGTCATGTTGTAGCTCTCCCTTTAACATTTCATTCGAATTTCTTTTGTACTTCTGTTTTCTCGCCAAATGTTATCTCGCCGTTATTTAACATCTAGTTTTCTTCTTCTGTGGATTCTAAACTTTTTGTCAACAAGAGCTCTTGACACTGAATATTTTTGCCTGTTTTTCACGCACCCAAACAAAAATCACACATTTATACATTTCTCTTATTTACTTACGCGGATAAAGAGGAAAAACTTCATTTTACATACCTGCAAATAAAGAGGAAAACAAAATACATAAATAAATTATTTTTAATTTCAAATATATATAAAAATTATAAAATTATATTTAAGAATAATTGTGGCAGCGACGAAATAAATTTATTAAAATTTATCACACGTTTATAATATCATAGATTTTTAGTGTCTGGAAAAGTAGTTTTTTCTTACCACAAAAATTCTTTACATGTGTACAATTCTTTATTCTTTTTTACAGTGTTGTAGCTCATTTGAGTTTAAAATGGTTTTCCAGATTTACTTTAATTTTCCGGAAAAAACATCTGAGTGGACACGAAAGGAGCGCTTCTAGTTTTCTAGTGAACTTTTAGGTTTTTATTCCTCTCATTCAGGTGCTTGATTTCGTTCCTTTTATGTCTTAGCAGGAATTCCTTTAGCTCTATTTTTTGCACAAGTTGGCTTAGAAGAACATACATATATACGGAAAAACAAATCATTTGCCACTCTATGCAAAAAGATATCACAATTGGTTTTGTGTTAAAGATAGAGAAAATCGTACTGGCAGTTCAAGGTAAACGATTGCAAGAACTGATCCCAGGCATGAGTATTTGATGGAGTACTTAATGCAACTTAAAAAATAACAACTACTGTATTAAAAAAACGCCATATTTCTATTTTTTACCACCTGTTCCAAGAATCGTCGTCATAGTCACATGTACTCGTAGTAAAAAAATTGACGTTGGTGTTCCCGCCATCAACAACAATTCAATGTTATTGACGGGCTCCATCTACTGTCTTATGTCCAGATTACGTCTAGTGTCTATTAAAATAAGAGAATTTTTTGTCAATGGCGGGTGTGAAAACGAAATACTTTTGTTACTTTGGAACTCATGATTTGGGAAACACTGATTTCGAACCAAGTGTGGCCTCACAAAAAAATATACCGGGAGTTTTTCTTTTGTTGAGTTCCATTATTGGGTTGGGGTTACCCGCAGCTGGCAACTCTGCTGATTATTTATGTTCCTTATTCAACAAGTCAGTAGAGGGAATGAAGTTGAAATGTAAACAACTTTAATTTGTGCCAACTGAATTGATTTAATCGCTTTAAAGCTCCTCAATATGAAAATAAAAAATACGGTTGTTTGTAGGTGCTGTCCTACTTGTCAGTTGATTTGAAAGTCCTTGAAAGATATGTCTAAAAACATAAATTTACATACACTTTTATTTTGTATTCATAAATTAAGTGTCGCAAACAAAATCCCTATTATTGTTGTTGCCACAAAATGATTGACGCGAGTAAAAATTAATTAGAAGGCAATAAAAATGCTTTAAAACCATTTACGGCGGATGAATTTTGTACAATTGATGTCTGAGAAGTACGATGATAGCCTCGTGCCTCATTTGGTACTACGTTTTTACAAATTTTTAATTTTTATAACTTTGCAACACACTTTCCTCAATAGAATTCTACACTTGTTCATTGGAATAAGTTCTACTTTTTGTTGTTGAACAGGATGAATCAATGTCTTCAGAGCTTTTTGAAAAAGCCAGAGAAATACTGTCCATTTCACATTCTACTTCGAGTGTAGAAGAAATATTTTCAAGCCAAAAATCCAACAAAACAACAATCTAAACCAAAGAATTATTAAAAACACATCACTTTCGTCAATACGTATATAACAACTGGTTTGTTATCAAAAATTTGTAAATTTGATCTCATTTATATATAATTTGTTAATAATTAATACGAACATAATGATTTGTAATTAATGCATAAAATTTGCATTTGCCAATGAGGTTTAAGACCTTTTGTTTTGCTTAAATAACATTTTGGTTTAAATTTAAATAGTAACACAAAATTTAAAAAAAAAAAGGGACGGCGTCGAGAAAAGGCACAATTTTAATAGTGCGATATTAGTTTGCAGTTTGTAAACTTTTTTCAGCCTTTTCGAAAGAATTATTTTCTAATTAATATAACGCGTCAGTTGTAGATGCCCGCTCCGGGTTTTGAAACTATAATCTGATTTATTCAATGTGGCGAAGCTGTTGTCATTGGCGACTTTGCTTTTTGTGTCATTTTATACAAGATAGTGACGGATGACATTTTCCTTTCACTTTTCGCAAACAAATTAAAATTAATTTCTAATTTCTGAAAAAGTTTATATTTCTATTTTAATGTTCTTTTCTTTTAAATTCACTTTTGAGTGAATTTACCAAGATAAAAACTACCTAAAACCTTGAAGAAGTTCTTCATGCCTTAATTAAATATTTTCAATTCAAATGTTTTGTGAGTTAATTTTTCTGCATCACCGATTTTTCGTTAATACTTTTCATGTCACTTTCAACAAATTAGAAACAACATTTATATATTTCCACATTTACATGAGCACATCTACATACCTACACATATGTATATATGTGTATATATGTTCAATTAAATTGAAATTTATATGAAACCAAAAAAAAAAGAATATATGTATCTATAAATAAAAAAAAAAATATATTTCCTATTTCATTTAAATCAAACATGCTGACAATTGTTATGCTTTACTTAATCACATTCTTTTTTATTTGCTTTCTATTTCGCTTAACACACATTTTTTCCTAAAAGGCAGAAAATAATTTTATTTTTTATAGTTTGTTAGAGGCAACTAGTAAAAATGGTTGTTGATTTCAGCAAATATTGTTGCTTCCCACTCAACATGCAATTCTAACCTTGAATTCATAGACAATATCAAGCTTAAAAAAACTGAAGGCTTGTTTTTTTTGTTTTTGTTGTAGTTGTTTTTGTTTGTGTTCATCTCTCTGTGCTAAATTAAAAACTCATCTAAATAATACTGCGACCTACGCACACATCCGAAGGCCTTTCCACAAGTGAACGGCTACCAAACCGTTACCAGCCCAAATGTATACAAAATTCAGGGCCGGAGCAAGTTCATTAACCTGAAAGGTTTTGCTCTGGTTTGAGGGGCTGCACTATTCACAATAACGAACACTTAAAACGGAATCGGGCAACCGATTTGATGCTGTTCTGCAAGCTTGTGTTTTCATACTTCGGCAGACACGAGCAAACAGCTGATTTAGATTTGAGTTCGTTAATAGGAACGTGTGAAAAACATCATTTAAGAGTTTCTTTTTTTCCCTATTATTATAAAGTTAATTTATAATATTTACTTACATTCCCTTATATGATGATGAAAGCTTGACGCAAAGAACATTTATTTCATTTACAATTTTTGTTCACAACCTGCCCTTAAGTGGCGTGTAAAAAAACTGTGGCAACTGCAAAAAAACTTCGAAACAACAAACCAACTGACTGCCAGAGCTAAAAATCAAATCAAGGACACTGCCAAACAAAAGAAGCAGTTTTCTTAGAAATTGTTTAATATCTATAATTTTTACAGGCAGGAAACCTAATTTTTTAACAGCAATATATAGAAGGCACATCATGTGAAATATATTTATGGAAACATTTTTATCGAATTTTGTACGAAATAATTATAAAAAAAAATGCAATTAATGTCAAATAGTCGTCATCTCACCGGTCGCGGTCGCCCGTGTCATTTCTACTTGAACCAAAAAGAAGTTTAACCCTTGAAATACTGAAGATATCAGAAGAAAATTTTTTGGATCTTCTCTACCGAAGTGTTTTTACACAAACATTAAGTGGAAGTGTAAATTTCAGAATAGCGGGCAGGGCAAGGGCCAAACTAAAATTTTGCTTATACTCAAGCCAGCCGGGACCAGCTAACCTATTTCCTACCTTAAGTGCAAATAGAGGAGCAACTGCCATGACTCTGATAACAGAAAGAGAGAGTCTTTTTAAGGGACTAAATTTGAAGCCTTTGAAGGCACATACTCGTACATGGAAATTCAAGTTCTTCGTCTTATGTGAAAGTTAAGTTTTTGTTACAACTTTAAAAAGTATTCTAGAACCAAATATTACCCTGATAAGAACAAAGTGGGCCTTATCTGGATTTCGGTTTAAATGATGTTGTAGATTCGCCAAAAAAAGTACTGTTAAGTATTTCAATTTTATAAAATATACATGTGCTTTAACAACTACTATGCGACAGTTCTCTTGACATTCTATGGGGAAATAAGGGGCAGAAAGCCTTTTAGAATTTAGGAAAATGTCCAGAGGAGAGAGCATTTAGTATGATTAGTTTGATATGAGGTTGGAGGCAACGCAAGTGATTGAAAGATACGACTGATTGTGAAAGCATCTGTCATTATGGTCTGAACTAATGGTGGAGCGATTCCGCCTACGACCGCCAACCATATGGTTCTCCAAGATCACATAAGTGGTAACTGCTTGTTAAATATGAATGAAATTTATGTGAAACATAAACAAATTTCTCGAGAGATCAAACTAGGTAGTACCGCCCTGTGTGGTGGCTTCACCTGAATCGATAGTGAAAGTAGCCCACAATTTAGTTCCTACGAATAACAAGAATTTGCTGCAGCACTACAACATCTCGGAGACATTTTGATCGCCACTCCTGCACAGTTAGTTAAGCCACATTTCAGACAAGGTAGTAGGCAACGGTCGGCCCCGTTCTGCCGATTAAAAATATTTTAAAATTAATTTTCTTGTTGCGTTCTGTTGGATCTGGGACCTGTTGGATCTGGGACCATAAGATGTTTACTCTGGTTTTATTTACGCAAACTCTAAACCGTGTAAACAGGTTGGGATTCACAAGTGACACATTTTCAAAAATCTGGATAAATTCTATTTGAAAAGTTTGTATGCAGAAGTTCTATAGTCTTTACGACCAGAACACGAGATCAAAAGAAAGAGCAAAAAAATCAAAAAAGCTTCCCCTTAATACGATTGTAAAACCACCTTCGTTTATTCGTAAAAACGAATATTGAAACATTTAAGTATAAAATTATGCAATAGGATATGAATTATCTTTAAAACATTTGCGGCGCTAACATTTTTCATTAGAAAGGATCATGTGTAAAACGCAGATAGAAACATATTTTAAAGAATTGTTAGTCATCGCAAGTCCACACTGGGTCTTGTCCTCAAAATATTTGAGTGCATGGCACCACCAGAGTCATTGTTATAATGAAACAAATTTGAAGTTTTATTGTAATTTTTCTCTGCCATTACTAAAACAACAACAATGGCAACGTCAAACTGAACGCTGCTAAAAATTATTTCCACATAAAACTCGGCCTTAAACCAGTACCCCTGTAAAATTTTTCTCGTGTATTTTTTTTTATTGTTTTTGTACAAAAGCACGTCCTTGGAAAAATTTTCATTTTCAATTTGCACGACAAATTGATTATTTTCATTGGCTTATAAATGTTTTTTTTTCCTTTTCTTATTTCACTAGATTTCATGTTTTTCTATAGAATTTTTTTCTACACTTATTTGTTCTATTTAAATATTTTTTATTCTTTGGATATTTTTATTTCCAATTATTTGCAAGAATGGTTGCTTCGACAGACATGAAAGGAACAGAAAGAAATTAAAATAATATAAGAGTGTAGTATGAGCAAAAGGGAAACTGGTTTACAAACTAAAACTACATTTTCAAATCAATTTATTTAACAGTTTAATTAAATTTTCTTTCCAACGCTAGAGGTCATTTGATTTAATACAATATTTCAATTATATGAGTTTTGAAAAAAGATTTACAGAAATTTGGAGGAATAAAAAAAACACGAGTAGCGATTTATTGTTGCACTGAGTTAATTTCACTTATTAATAAAATTTCAATAAATCTTTTTATAGCGGAACAAAAATAATATATTCCAGGAATAGGAAATCTTACAGTTTAGCCAATTGGAAGGCAGTTCAGCAAAATTATTTTTTTTTAATGTAACATAAACTTTAATATAGTTATTTTTTATATATATAAACGTCCTTTTTTATATATATAAACGCTGTAACAATATTAAATTTCATTGTGCTCTGACGTGCATTCATGTTAGTTTAATACGAACTCACTTCAAATTAATGTAACATGTTCAGTTGCATTAATGTGAAATCCTGTTAATTCAACATTAGCAGGTGTTAAAGGAACATCAACATATACAAAATCTATAAAATACTGCCGGTTTATTTCTTTAGTTTGTGAATCAATAAACATGAAACAGCTGATTCGCATATCGGATTTATTTGCTTGCGAAAATAACAAAACCGATTATCATAATCAGTATCGGTTTTGCAAAACCGACAGTCAACAAAACTAACTTCGATTCTTTGTATAAACTTTTAAACACCTTCGATGAGCCAAAAGCCAGGATTACATTATTTTCCTTCTAGATCAGACTAGTTTCATCACTTGAGTTGAAGTTGTTGCTAAATTACGTATAGCTTTTCGAAGCTTCTGAAATCAAGAACGGGCGTAATCCAAAATAGAGAAGGAATCTCTAGTGACCTGTCGAAATTTTATTGCACAACAACTATGACAAGGCAAACATTTCTTGTATTTAAAAAACATCCTTTTTTGTAAAAAAAAACAATCTAAAATCGTGTAAATAAACTTCTTAAGGACTAAATGACAGATTTCACTTCAGAGGCGGATTTTAAGGCAGAGGAAAAGCTCAACTTTCATGAATGTATATGAGTATGAAAATGTTTTCTAGGTTTTAACATTTAGGAGCGCGGAAGTTGAAAACATTCTCAATGGCATTAATCTTGAAAGAACCAAAAACAATAGGATTATGTAGAACACTGCGAAGTCATTCCAATTAAATGGCCTGAATAAATGTTGCCAAATTCACCTGAAATAGCTGAGTTAATGTTCGTCATGCTAAAGCGTTTTGTTTAGCGTTTATTTTGATTAATTATTAGCGAAATAGTTGTGAATGCCTTATAAGAACTTTAATTTTTCTGGTCTAATCTATTTGTTATTGAATTTTTTTTAAATTTTTGGCCATTTTGTTCGTGATATAATTTTCATTTATTTTGTCTCCAGAATATTTGATATATTCCCACAGAAAAAATACTGTCAAACATTGTGATCTGCTTAAGAATTCTGTAAGCAAAAGGACTCATTCCTAGAAACTTATGCTCCTGTAATGATGATTTTCTTTTTCATTTTTGAATCCGCACCTAAATGTGTGTGTGTGTGTGTGTGTGTATGTATTTAGAATGGTCGAATTTACATCACAAATGTGAACAAATTTGAAAAAATTTTCCATCCATATAATTAAAATTCTACCAGAAAGTTCTGAAATGAAATAAACAAAGTTTCTTAACACTCAACAGCGTTTAACCAAATCTAAAAAACTTTCTTGTACATTTTCCATCGCCTAATGATTTTTATTTAATATCTTTACTAGCAAATCTGATATAAAAAGTTTAGTCGTGAAGAAAATATCAAAAGGGACCACGTAAAAAAGTTTTGATTTTGTTTGTTAAGCACAATCTGCCTTAACACAATTTACTGGAAAGAAATTATTCGGAAAATTTTGAAAAATTTCAAAATAAAAGAAACTAAGAAAACATATAAATAAAGCGTCAAAACAAGTACAAAAATAACATTGAAAAAGTTTGGTGCTTTAACGAATTATTTGTTGAAAACAACTTCGTCGCAGTGGCTGGCTGCTTGGTTAGTTGGTTTGGCTGGTCGGTCTGTCTGTCTGCCTGGCTGCCTGGTTAGTTGTCCGCATTGGCGGCATGTTTGAACGCGTGTTCTTTTTCTAACGCGATTGCTTGTGGTTGTAGCTGCTTTCTGTCGGTTACTCTGTTTCAACTGGCGCAAATGCCGAAGAAATACATTTGCATATTACCAAATCGCGATTTAGTTTCATGCAAACTTTTTATTTAATTTTTTGCTTATATAAGAAAAATTATAAAGAAAACAGCAACTAAACATTCGAAAAGAACAAAAAAATATGCTGTTCTTGTTGCGACATTTATTAGTTAAAGATTAAAAAAACTTAATTCTTTAAGGGTCATTTAAGGCAAATTAAAAATGAAGCTGTTAAATTATATCGCTAAACGTTCAGTGAACACCAAATTTTTTATTTATTTTACATATTAAAAAAATTTCAAATATTTGTTTACTTTTATCAATATTATGGTTTCCGACAATCATAATATAGTTTGAATTAAAAATATATATATGTATTTCCTCACGTCATGTTTAGTTCTGTCTGTCCGTACATTTCACAACAACATGGTTTTTCAACTGCCACGTTTCAGTAAGAACAATTTGTATGTGTCCCAGAGAACACTGTTACTTCTTCGTGCGGACACTTTATATATTCAAAGTAAAACAAAAAGAAACATTTGTAGAAAAATTGTCCACCCATATTTGCATATAAATAACATATTTTTGGATTTTTTACACACTTAAACAAAATCCCATATTTGCATCTGCTATTTAAACGGGTGTGTTTTAGAAGCCGCATCCATTCAAAGTGGATCACTTCAGCAATCCACATTCACTTGTTAGAGAGTAGCAATGAATTGGTGAAAGTAAAAGCGAATCGATTTTATGACATTTTCAACAACAGCAAAATTTTGTTTTTATTTTTTGATATGTATTTTATTTAATTTGTTACAAAAAAAAAATAATACAAATACATGAAGTCTCGGCATAAACTGGTTACTTTTTGTCTTAAAGCACATCACAATTTATTTTTTAAATGCACTTAAATTCATTAATGTTTTATTAACGTTCATAGATTTTTTGTTTGTTTTATTGACAAACCAAATAGAATAGAATACAAACTTAGAACACAACCGAGAGAATCGTTTTGTAAATACAAAAATAAAATATTGTAAAAAAAATCAATCAATTTTCTTACCTGAATTTGGTTGTCCGTTGCTGTTTGGTCTGGCTGACGGAGCGCCGTCTCTGGCTTCTACTTCCAGAGCGTACGCACCTTTCTTTTCTCTATCGAAAACAGTTTTTGTAAAGATTTCACCGCTTTGCAAATTTATTTCGAAAAACTCTTTGCCCTCGTTACGGGGTGAATCCACAATATAGTAATAAACCTGAAATTGAAAATTGGAAGGCAAAAATCTAAATTAAGTATGAAATCGCAACATGTAATAAATTTAAATTTCATAATGCCAACTTTATATGAGGAATTTGGAACACATTTTAAAACGCTGGATTGCACTGAAGGACTGAGCAGAACAAAGCCCATGACATTTCTTAGCAAAAATATAATTCCCGGGAAGCAGTTATTACATTTGTGTATCCCAAACTGGGACACTCTGCTTTCCGGAAGTTCCTCGGTTGATATGACAACTTTCTGTATGACTTCGGTTGTACAGGTGCCTGCGAAACCTCCACCAAAGGTAAATTGGTAGATCAAAAGCCGAAAGAAGGATACTGGCGTTTCGGTGGCCCACTGACCTAAAAACCGAGTAATGTACGTTGGTAGGTACGAATAATAGTGGTCTATTTTCGGCGATCCAAATGTTCCCGAGGAGTTGCTGCCTTGCAATAGATTTCTGTTATTCATAAGAACCGGTTGGTAGAGAATCTGCAGGCAAGTGCGGTTGAGGCCTGACAATCCTTTGACATTTCGGGCGAACAACTCACTTACCTAGACTTGGTCTACTATCAAAAGAGAATGGCATGAGATAGTACGAGCACTCGAGCACTGGGTGGTACAGATGGAAATCAATTTCACAGTCCAAAACAAATGTGACATTTAAACATTATGAATATTTTTATTCTGACTTTTTTCATTTTTCTTTCTAAATTTTCGGCCTGAAACATATTTTGCCCTCAACCTCAAGCTCAGAATGAGATATTGACATTTTTACTACCTTGTGTTTACGTCAATTACATAAATAAAAACATTTTCTTCTGTTTACATAACAAGTATTTATTTAATTCTTGTTTTAATTATTTATTGATAATTATTTTAAAAGCAAAAAAATCTGTCTGTGTTGCAGACGATACCACATTAACATTAACAAACAATAATTGTTCTGCTGAGGTTTCAAAGTTTGTTTAGTATCATTTAAATAATATTGCTATAGGTCTTAACAAGTGCATGAATAGTCTCATATCAACTTAATACTTAGGAAATGGGATTCTAAATAGGGAGCGAACGCCGCAATCTAATTGTATCAACTATTTTGTGAATGAAGATTAACTGGGACACTATAAGAAAAGCCTAAAAAAGAACAGCTAAACATGGAACAAAAAGATATACTCGGTACTCGCTAGAAATTGCAAAGCCTTCCTCAAACCAATATGGACATGTGGGATTCCAGTACAACGAAGAGGAACTGCGAGTAATTCGAATATGGGAATATTGCAGCGATAGAAATCTAGGACTTTAAACTGCTTTATGGCACATGAATAATATTAACATTCATCGAGACTTAAGAACAGCCAGACTCAGGAAGGCAATAAATAGGCTTAGCGCAAGATACGTGATAGGTTCTTCGAGGAAGTTACAAAATTGAAAAGGTTTTATGTTTCTGACTTCCCTCCTAGAAAATTGCCATTTTCAAATTTGTAAGTATTTTCAAGAATTATTGAACGTAAAAACGAACATATATATTTTATTTGCTTGTTGTGGTCTCACTGGAGCTGAAAACAAATGTAATGCCTGTTATGAAATTTGCTTAATATTGTAAATGTTCACATCAGGGATGGCAGTGAAAATTTTAAAATTGTACCCAAAAGCTGGAAAGATTGTAATTTTCACAATTTTTTAAATTAATATTATTTTTAATACAAAAAAAGTACATTAAATTTTATATGTACCACAATATAACAAAACAGAATTCAGTATTGAATATGTATAAACTATTCGTATTTACATATAAAGGAAATTAAGGTACGCGCTGGGTTTTCGAGATCATAATTAGAATGTTGTTGACAATTTACTAGATATAATTATATCATAACAGTGGCCATCTTGCGAATTCAGCAAATCTTTTGCGGCTAAATCCGACCGCCAAGAATTGCAGTTTGTGGTCTCTTTCTCTCTTTGAATAATGTTTTGGCAAGAGTTTTTTCACATTTGATGATGAATGTAAAACTGATAAAATTCCTCTGACAATTTTTGCAGAGTTCTTGGAACATGAATTCATTTGCCACATTTTTGAATGCCAAAACTGGCGAAATAACTTAATTGCAATTTCTGTGCTATTGTGCTTTTCAAGTGTGAATAGTACCAAAAACAGTATAAATGTATCAATTTTACCATCCCTGGTTCACGTATACAAAGCTGGCAACTGAGTATGAGTAAATGCGAATAACTATATGTACAATCAATGTATTTGGGACAATAATCCAAATCAGAATGCTGCCCTTCGAAGGCTCAATTTATACCAAAACTTGTATTTCTTTATCTGTAAACATTAGAGCTGCCATACTTTTAGAAAGTTGGTGTTGCCCATCCTATGCAACACTTTTAATTGATATCATAGATATTATTTTACATATTTGGCGCAGTTTTCATTAAAACCAAAAAACATTATTAAGTTTTGATGAAATTTTTAAGTTGTTAAACCAATTGTATATGTGTGAGATCACGAACACAGCAATATGGTCGGCCGTGTGCCGACAATCGCATTTCATTTGGTATTTGAACTCGCCAGCAACCGAATGTGAACTTGTGAATACGAGTATTACAAAAACTTCACGCAACGGAAATGGCAGCATCCAAATGAAATTGAAAGTGTCTGTTGAAAAATACATTATTTTGATCGATTTCAATAAAAATGTTCCAATCTAAAATTGTACTCCGGTTATTTGATTAGCGATTGTGAGTGCCAGCTGTTCTTATTCCTGTTCGAAAAACAAATGTTGCCAGACTGTTACACACATACATAACAAACAAATTGCGCGTTTTTCAGCACATGGGCCGTAACCACACAACACACATTCAACGGTATTCCTTTTTTTCAATTTGGTTCTTTGCCAAAACTGTTCTTTTACAAATCTTTGTAATTAATTACCAGCCATGTAAGCTTTAAAGCTCTGCCGGCATATTGTTCGCTTATTATTTTACACAAAAGTGCATTTTCTTTTTAAATATTTTACTTTTAAAATAGCAATTTGCCATTTTTAAGCAGCCACCTTAAGTTAAGCTCTTTGGTGGTATTAAGTCTTAAAAAACGAAAGCGTTATGAAGCCCAGATAGTGACGCAAAAGAGAATTAAAGATGGCAAAAGCATACTAATGGCCATATTAAGCGTTTGAAATAAAAATGAGCAATTTTTTTTTAAGATTTTTAACTTCAAATTTTCAGGGTGGTGAACAAAACAGGTCACATGCACATAAATAACGGAAAGAAAGAAAACTAATTAAACTCGCTGCGTGAAATTGGGTGGGGACGGGCAGAATTTTAAACTTGTAAATTTATGTGATGGAAAAAGTTACCAAAGAACAGAATCTTAAGCAACTGGATTATTAAGGTACTAAAAATAGTGACGTTATCGTCTCCAAACCAGATCAAACAAATTTTTGAGAATTTGATGTTATTAAAAGATTTCTCATTATAAATCTAAATTTAAGAATCTTTTGACGACGTCTCGTTTTGCTCTCCTAAATAATTACTAAAATCTAAAATTTTCTAAGAAGCCAAAAAAGATGCGTCAAGTTTCAAAATGGTGATTTGTGACACATGTCCTCAATAGTTTAAAGCTTTGGGAGAAATTGCCGATACTTAAAAAAACTTGTTAGTAGAAGCTTTTGGTTTCATTGACTTAATAAATTTCAAATTATAATTAATTGCGCTGCAATCGCTCTCACTCTCGCTTTCTCTCTCTTAAACGAACCAGTAACAAGGTTGTTATATACGAGGATTCTTTGTAACAATATCCTCAAACGATTACGATTAAGGATATATTGTTGAAAACTCCTTACACTTTGACAATTTTTTAAGTTGTCCTGAACTTGATAAATGATTAACAGAAAATTTTTCAAAATGAATCAATTCTCTGTTGCTCCAAATGTCTGTGCGGTCCTTAGTTTTTCTACATCTTAAAAAGTGTTCCGGTTTGAATGATTATAAACAATATGAACCAGTCAAATGGAAAAAAGCAATAAAATAAACTTCCTTCAGTTGTAATTAAAAAGGGCTGGCAAACTACAGCGTTATTTTTGTTCTTTTTTTTGAGCGAAAAACAACAAGAAAACAATGACGTCGTAAAGTCTTATCTGTTAAAATTACACTTGAATTAATTCTTAAAAAAATTATATCACAAATACTGACGGAAAATAAACAGATTTAAAAGAATGTCCTTTCTTTTCGCATTAACATTCATACTTTTATTATGCAAAACAGAAAACGAATTAGAAGTTAAAGTTTCCTTAATTATTTTGCTTTTTTTTGTTTCTTTTTTTTTAAGCGCTACTTACCTGATTATTTGGAAAGGTGCCATCCTTATCTATGGCATTCACTTGTGTTACTTTTGTGCCAATTGGTTCGCCTTCTAATACGGTTTCCTGTTCACGTTCAGTGAACAGAGGTATTTCATCGTTAACATCTTCCAGCATTATGTACACCGTTGCTTCGGACGCCAATTGCTGTGCACCATTATTCTGGAAAAAGGAAAATAAATGCGGAATTATTTATTTGCATTTTGCTCAAAAAACAACAGTAAAGTTGGCAGATGGCATAAAAAAAGTTTTAACATATTTTTTTTTTCTTTAATTTTTTTGATAAATATTTCATGTTGTTCACAACCAGCAGTGTCCAACCTTAAAGGTGTTAATGCCCTTCTTAATTTTATTAATATTTTCATTTATGTACATGTACATAATTCATAAATTTCTTATTCGAGTCTGTCCTTTTAATTTAAAATTTTCTTTTCGTTTTAGAACAAAATTATTATTACAGAGAGTTTCCTTTAAAATATTGGCAGACAAATATAACGCTTTAGCGAGACCGAGAATATTTTAAGCATAAAAGCCCTCTTTGCTGTCTTATTCAAATCATTCTTTGGATCAGCAAATCGTTTTACTAAAAGTTTGTTAAATTCCACAACAAACAACTTGTCTAGAAAGAAGTTTTTTTTCTACGAAGTAAAACTGAAATAATCAAAACAATCAAAACCACATGATTTGATTTGCCGAAATAAAGCGCGACAGAGTGACAGCATTCTCATAATGTAGGACCATAATGGGACCACCCAAAATAATATAATGAAAACCACACAAAATTGCACGTGGAGCATAAAAATAGTGGATATTTTTCACTAGTACTCGTATTTAAATGAAACTCTACACTAATATTGTTATATAAATTATTATTTACAGTGTAACTGTTTCTTTTTGTAGTTCTTTTTTATGGCATTTAATCTGAATATATTTTTTTGCGCCATGCGGCAAAAAGTAGTTAACTGAGAACGTATGTTATCGTATTCCATTTCGGAAGCACTCCAACACATCTGCACTGCAAAAAGTTTACACACACTTGCAAAATTTATGTACATATCGTTACCTTAATGCAGGAAGGCCCTGACTCAGTTTTTTTATGTAAATTTTTTCTAATTTGCAGTTTCTTAAATTAAAATATGCAAAATCTTGACTTTGAGAGTGTCGACGGAGTTGAGGCTTTTCTATATTAAGGTATTAAGGTATCAATATTTGTACATGTGCTGGCAGTAGGGAAGTCATAAACATAATGGATTTAGTTCAATCGCAGCGCCAGATCGGAGACTAGTTCCAACACAACGAAAGTGTTACGATCTTCAAAAAATTTATTAGTTTTTTCTGAACTGAAATTTTATATATTCTTTTTAGTCATTCGTAAACACTAATTATAAAGTCAATTCATGTAGATCAAGTGTATTTGGTCCGGCTTATTCCGCAAGCACACGAATATTTATCATTTTTCACTTGTTCGTTTTGCTTGCGCCAGAAGAGAACTCAACAGCAAGTTTGAGTCATTATCGAACTGATTTGTATCGATACATAAAGTCTCTTGCATATAAATAGTTTGATCTTTATGCATGATCTATCGCTAACCGAAACAAAAGCCCTGGAGTTACTTGCAGAGCAAATAAGCGACCGTTGGCAACATCAAGAGGCAAGCAAATATAGATTGACTGTCTGTTCAAGTCTGGAAAAGTGGAGAAATAAAAGGTGGGTTTGTAATGGCTTAAGTTGAATTCGTTTAATTTCTTCCTTCCACTTTTAAAACCTTAAAACGTAAATGGCAAATGTTTACAAATTTTAATATCTAACAAATTTGTTCATACATTTTTTTTTGGTTTCTTTAACAACAGAGCAATAAACTTGTACGACAACATCACGTTTGCTTCGGTCCATCATGACTTTCATACCATTAAGGACACAGTAAGACAAAATCATGTTCGTGCATGTTTGAAGGGAACCGTTGCGTCAACAAGTGGTGTTTTGTTTCTGAACAAAAGCAATCAATTCTTAAAATTCAGCGTAAATGATTTGGTACATCCGGTGTCTGATCTCATGACCTCTATAGCACTTCATCAGGGGTTAGTTTTCCAAAAAAAAAAGCCAGGAAATTTAAAAATCAAACCCACTTTCTGAAGAAATGAAAATAATTAGAGGTTCTTCTCGAGGAAAGTTCTTCCACAATATTTAACCAAACTGGAGCCATAGGAGTCGAAAAAAATTTGTCCATACAGCAGAGCACTAGTGTAATACACTCGTACATATTTCATGGTATGTATTTTAATTTAATAAATTTTTAAAGTTCAAAACATTAAAAATGGCATATGAAGAGCAAACGTTTAGCGTAAATGTTGTGGCCATTAACAGAAGGCGGATAAGCTGCGAGAAAAAAACTGTTACATTTCACAACTTTTTATATAAAATGCACACATTTTTTATTAAATTTATGTCCACTAAAAACAGACAAACAAACCTACAATTTAATTTTAAATATGAATATGAAATTATATTACGCTTGAAATTTTTTACAATTTTCTTTTGTTATTTACGAGACTGATTAATTTTTCCTTTTCCAATATTCACAAATTTTTTGTTTATATAAAAAAAAGTTTTTTTTTATAAAAAAAAACACACACACCCACACATGCACATACAAGGCATATTAAACAAATTATAAATAACTGTTTTAACTGTTAAAATAACAATTTATAACAACAATTTTTCATTAAAAAAAGGGGAAAAAATTGATGCCTTTGACGAGCTGTTGTTATTCACATAAATTAATTTAATAAACATTGGTTATTGTTAACATAAAAATTAAATATTATTTTAGCCATCAATATTTTCTGAACAATTAAAATAAATATGTATTATTTTTCTTTGTGTTGCCAGGTAAATAGCAAATATTTGGTTGGAGTAATTGATTGATAAAAAAAGAGTTAAATCAATGATTTAAATTTTTACAAAAAAAAAAAATATTGTGGCTAAATTCTGAACAAATTTCGAATAGATCAAGTTTTAGCTGTAGGCTGGAAAGACAGGCCGAACAGGGAAAGGTGGAGAGGTTGTCAGCTCTCGCGTTATCGTAATTATTCTTGAAGCGCGGTCAGGCTGGTTGTTGTTGTTTGGCCTTCGAGAGTTTTGCTTCTCACTCGCACTGGTTGACTGATTTGCCTCGGATAACTGTATTGTCTTGCGGCTGATTTGAGAACGTTCATGTCGGCCACGCTGCTACTTCCCATGTGAAAGCCTGGGTCGTATAAGTTAGACACAGAGTCATTAAAAGTCGGTTAACACCATCATGAGCATGTGGTCTTCGTTATCCCGCCCATTCTGGCAACGTCTAAATTTACTTCGCAAGTTATAAAATAATCATTAAATAAAATAAATATTTTAACGCTCTAGTAAAATATATATATTAAGTGCAATATCGGTTTGCATTTAAACTGTTAATTTCGATTATTTTTTTTGTATAGAGAAATATTATTTATACTCCAAGAGTCGTCATCATCGTCAACGTAGTGAAGAAATATTATCCAGTCTGGAAAAGCATTTAACCTATTCTGGAACCAAGACAATAAATATAATTTTTTACGTGACCGCGAAAACCCCTCTTCGGCAATGTTTTATTGCCACCAAAAGAAAAAACGCTCGTGTTGCTCAGGGTCTTAACTTTACACAGCGCCCAGTGTCACTTGAATACTTTTTAACACAAATTATGTTGCGTCTATTTGCACAACTTTAAAATGCGTTGCATTTGCATACGAGTATATCCTTAAAATATGTAGTTAAATTTATTCCTTTTTATATACACACGTATGTATGTATATATCTGTGTATGCGAAAACATTTACGTTCATTTGGAAGAGACACAAAAACCACTTACTTAATTGCGACTGGTATTTTATTTTATTTTAAAAATTAAAACAATATAAATATTAAAATAATGTGCGATTTTTTTCAGAAACTTTTGTTTAAACAATGTAACAAACACAACCACATCGTATGTAAATAGTTTTAGAAGAATGTTGCACTAAATAAATATTTCATTAGGACTGATAATTTGTGCGAATATTTTTATTTAATAATTATGGCCACATGGAGTTTTTTTTCGCAGAGATGCATGTTCGCAGTCTCTAATTCACGCGATCCAAAAGGAAACAGCGTTTCGGTTCTACTTTATCAGGAAAATGCAGTCATAAAGCAAATTTCACATCAATTTGTTTGCAACATAAATTTTACTATTCTAAGACAACTTAATGTAAAAGATTTATCGATGATGAGCGGGGCCCGGGACCCTCAGGGAAAATTGTGGATGTGATTTACGCCAGCACCCGTTATGACGGCTTATTCTCACGGTGTACCAAATTCATGACTACCATCCCACACACAAATGGCAATTCCTAGAGACCGGAGGCTCTCTAGTCTCTACTGTCAGCACTGCCCTCGAAAGTCAAGGAAGTTAAGGTACCTGAGCTGGAAATACCAACGAACAGCATGCCTGAACCAGCCCCACTTACTCAATAAAACAGATACCTGTTATAACCCAACAGTACCTCGGAGATATTAGGGATACCGTAACTACAGTCGTGTACCACCCGTTCAACATCACTAATTACCCAGGAACCTTCCTGCTACTCTAAGTCCTGCTACTCTAGGGGCGCAGTGGCAATTAATCCTTAGCGACGGGGAAGCTTTTGCTCAGCCCCAGCCATGCATTTCCTTTTTAGAATTTTAGAATTTTGCTTGTCGCAGGAGGCGGGGACGCTCAGAAAGCAGACTGACCAGATTAATTTGTATTTATACGAAGAACTTTCACTTTCACTAATTCTAGTTCCAAATGTAAGAAATGTCTTGGGAGTATGCCAATGAAATACCGAAAAATTCACTATATGCAACATCTGTCATTTCGACTTTAAGTCTGAACGCAGGGCCAACATTAGCATTACGACAGTCAAATAATTCGTGATATTTGTGCAAATCATTTGGAGCAGAAATACTTCCTACTACAAGACTGCACAACATGCCACACAGTGCGCAAACCATCACTTTTTGAGCCGTACGCTTAGCGACCCAGTTTCGAAACTGAAATTCTCGGGCATTTGATTTGGGAATTTTAGACTAATCACTGGCGGTAATACATCAAGCCTCCGCCATGTGCTGGCAAGCCAGCATCGACTAATTATTTCCAAGTCAACGTTCGATCCTCAATTGACGAAATAGGAGCGGAAAATTTAAAAAGAAATAGTGCGAAATTTCACCGAATTGAGAGTCATGCATGATTTTTTTCTCAGGCTGGGTATAGGGCACCCAATTAGCCATAAATTTAAATTCAGTTCTTTAGTTTTAAGCAGCCAATATTAAGTTCATGTTAAGTGACTTATTTTTAATTACTACAAAAATTAAATTAAGAATATGTTTTTATTGGTACAACGACTTGGACTTTTGGTTTTGAGAGTGTAATTAAACTTAAATATCACTTAGGCGAGCGCATGCCCTCAAGTCTGCAGTTTGATACTCTAACATTTGACGATTACAGTGTACAAAATCCGAATTACTAAATGGTCCCTTATTTTTTTATGTTATTATTTATGAAAGTAATTTTTAAAGTTTAGTTTGGAGGAATAAAATCATTGTGCAACACTACAATTGGCAAAATAATCTAGATTGAAGTAGAAAAATGCTCATCCAAAGACTGACTGACAATTCCGAACCTGTGGGGCAACGCATTAGACGACGCCCACGGAACACAAGTGGCGAGGGACCTCAACCAACTTGGTGTGCACAATTGGAGAACGCTGGCTAAAGACCGTGCCAGCTGGAAAACTTTGTTGGTTGAGGCCCAGGTTCACCACGGACTGTAGCGCCAAAAGAAGAAGAAGAAGAAATACTGACAAAAACTCGCCTCAAGCAAAACTGCACATTTCTAACGTGTTCTGCAGCCTGTCGATAATATGCGACAGATTTTTGAGCCCCATCGATAGGTTTCTATTGTTTTCTAAACAACTTCTATAGGTACACAAATGAGCAGCGCTTTAAGACTGTTGGAGCCTTTTACGAAAATGGGCGTTCAACTGAAAATGCTCTTTTACGCGAGAAATTCAATGGCCGGCCGTGTCATCTTACGGGACGGCGATGGTAATTGGCCGCCACCATGATCATTTGAGTTGGCAGCGTGAAGTTCTTTCTTGGAGAATATTTAAACGAAATCAAGAGCTAAAGCGTAAGATAATTCAGCAGATTAACCACATTGAACCTCACATGTGTCTCATGGAAATATGAACCATCGGATAGAGGTACGTGGCGAGCACTTGGCCGATATTTTGTTGCACGCATAATTATTCTAGATTCTTGTATGATAATAAAAAATATTAAGATAATTCTCTGAAAACTTTTTGTTTTATTTAGCCTTTTCTTTTATTAGCATCGTCCGTTTTGATTGGACCACCCTTTTCAATGCAGCGCTGTCAAAAATTGCAAACGAATTGATTGTAGTTCCCTGATTAATGGTTGGTAAATTTTTCAAAATGCTAAATTGATTTTATGGCTATAATTTTCGTTTTTTTGGGGGGTAATGAACTGAAATCAGGTGACTTAATAAACATTTGACTACAAACAAATTAATTGCAATTGAATTAGTTGCATTGAATGATTTGTAGAAAAATTGTTTCAGATAAACTGCATTCACAAAATATTTGAAATTTCGACAAGACTTCATTTTGAAAAGCGAAATCAGTTTAGTCTAAGTACCGTTACAGCGCTGCTTTAAACTTCACACAAATTCAACAAGTTTGCAATCCCATTCACAAGTTGTATTTTGTTCGGTCCGAATTTTTTGCTTAAGCTTAAAAGTAAAATACTCTAAGGGATTAATTTCAATTGCACTTACCTCTACTCGTATGGTTAAATTGTACTCCTTTATACTTTCATAGTCCAGCGGATGATTAACTTTTATATCAGCCCACGTGTCGCCATTGTCCGGCCGTTGCTGCAGATAAAACGTATGAAATTTATTCGTTTGCGCCGTTGACCCGGGCATTAAACGATAAAACACCGTTGGATTTCCCTCTATTCCCGAACTGAGGACAGTTGAATTTTCAGCGCAGAATTCGATTTTGATTTTTGGAAATAAAAGATAAGTTTTTCATTAGCGAAGTTATTGGACATTGTATTGTATATGTGAAATTGTTTCAAATAAAACCAGAGAACTCTCCGAATAAAAAGTGATAAATAAATGTTGGTTATAGAAGCAAATTCAGTTGAATATTTTCACAAAAAATAAAATAATATTCGAAGAATTTTACACGAAAGCGATAAGTTTTTTTCTGAAAAAAATAAAAATGCAGCTGCAATAATTTCTTTTTACCCGTAATTCAGTTTAGCTATAAAAAACATATGTCGTGTGTTAGAATAAGTCAATAGTGTAAACAAGTGCAAGAAGACTTCTTCGTTTCGGTGCCTGCTATTCTTCTGATATGCTACGATCGAGCAATATCTGACTGCCGACTTCACGAGCCATATATATCACTTTTACCATTTACAGCTGTTCTATTTATTGCCGGACTAAATTTGGTTAAAAATAACCCTTAATGATACGCCAAAACTGTCCAACTATGGACACAGTTTAGCGTTTCTTTGTCGCATTCGACCTGCCGATAGTGAACCTTCTATTGTGAACACTCTATTGCGTGTTTAATTTTAGCAAACCTACATTCTTCAAATCTATTGCTTCACCATGAACCATCTACAGATTGCAGATGTGATTTATGAAGTTTTCGACTGACAGGTCAGAACAGACAGACAGATGTCAGACGTCTTTACTCGTCGGTTTTACAGAAGTAATGTTTTGAAAGTGACACGTGACACGTGACAAGTGCCCATATTTGTAACTTTAAATTTCAGCACAAGGAAAATGTATCCTTAAATATCCTTAAACACTTAATGTTATATTATTTCATGTGCAACAAAGAAAAAATATTATATTGATGTTCTTAATTCCGAGGTCTAATCATTGCATGCGATAGTGAGCGAAATTCATTTCGTTATTATGCCATCCAATATTAAATAAAATATGTGGTAGTTCAGGGCGCTGGTGTTCGATATCGAGTAATTATAGAAATGACTTCAGTCCTTCTATCATTCGATTTGCCAGTGTCTTGTGTGTAGAGAAAAAGATGTATTAGTGCCAAAAAATGCATAAAACGTTTTAAGTTTTGTTTCCATTTGGTCTATGGCACCACCAACAATTCTAAACAACGTGCCAGGTGCCAAACCGTCCAAAATGTCATTCCACACGCTAGATACTTCCACTGGGCGGAAGTGAAAGTGTGGCTGCTAATTGCTGATCCAGTTAGAACAGAATTGCAGATCAATTAGATCACCTCTTTGTAACTCTAAATGTGGTTTTAAGTCTAAATTTTAACATATAGATACTCACAAAAAAGGTTAATAAAATAAACAAAATTTGTTTATTCTGCGCATGACTTTATCAATTATTTGTTTTCTAATTCTATTGTCTTCTTCAGAGTCTGATGAGGATAAGAGGAGGAATATCGGCGGACTCATTATTTTGGCAATTTAATTTTACTGAAATGTTATGCAGCACAAATTTTATTTTTGTTTTATATTTTTTTTATTTGCTTACACGACACGTATCGAAAGGTTATTCTATAACGTATGGGGTTATAGGTCGCGTACTGGCATTAGAAAACTTAGAAGTTTTGAAATTTGTATGACATTTGGAAAATTTTAGGATTCTAAAAAAGAAACTCGTAGGAAAGAATTCACACAAGCTCGGCTACAACAGTTTTGTTGCTAAAAGAAGATACTAGATTTTTCCTACATGCGAGTATAGTTGACCACAACACCAGGAACCTTGCAGCAGAGCTACCAATCGAGTCCCAAGAGTCCAAAAACACAAGGAATCTCTTCGTATTGAAATTAATAACACACTATTAAAAACACGTCTAAGCCAAGATAGAGCAATTTAAAAATAAAACTTTTATAAAATTGTCATAGAAGAGTGTTTCATGGCTTTGACAGGGTTGTCGGATATGGCGAATTTTTTAGATGTCATGGCCACTAAATTTGTGTTTTTGGCGATATGGCGATTCAAAATAAGTATGACGAAATATTTTGCAACATTTAAGCGTTTTTATGTTGTTAAATACTACATGTTTTTGAACATCTGGCAATCCAATTTTTATATTAAGAGCAAGGCTCTGGGCTTTATTAATTGGAAAGACAGTTTTAAACATGAAAATACCCAAAAATTTACCCGATTTCTGCCCTAAAGTTTATAAGTGCAACGAAACATCGTTTCGAAGAAATATCCTTTGGTCGTTCTTAAGATTTTGGTTATTCCAAATAGCAGCCCTTGCCAAAATATAATATAATAAATTATATGCAGATTTGTTGCAATACCAATAATATGTCTGATGTACAGAAAAGAACAGATCGGACAGACGCGACTGAGATTTATAACCTTTTAGATATATGTACGGTTTTAGCTACTTTTAGCGTTTTGAAAGAAAAGTTACCTGAAAAAAATTGTTTTTGTTTTAGTTTAGTTTTTAATGAATTAAACCAATAGAAGTAGATATTTTAGCACAAAACTTTACAAAAAAAAAAAAAAAAAAAAAAAAATAAGTGACTTTTGATCAGTTTGAATATAGAAATTAAAATGTTTGCCGTTTGTTTGAAATTACGGAAATTACGGCATTTTTTTATATAAAATATTCAGAATTTGTTTTACTTTGCCCAACATTTATGTATCACTTTTAAAATATTTATAATAAAATATATAAAAAATTTGCTTAGATTTCTCTAAAGCAAAGTCAACAGAAGCTGGTAAACAAATCATTAGAAATTTATAGATTTCGAACTGAAATTACTCTAAAACTTAAAAAAAATATTTATTTAATATTTATAAATATTTTCGCAAAAAAAAAAGTTTAAAAATTGCACAACATGCGACATAAACAAAATACAAAATGACTGTTTTATGACGTCATGTTTTTGCTAACTTTTATTTTAGGTTTTTTAAAAAAAGTGCTCAAAAAAAATTAAAAATTCTTACAAAGTGCAAAAAAACAACATTAAGTTGAACAAAATGTTTGTAAAAGTGAAATAGGAGAAACATTAAATGGAAAAATTTAAATGCTTCTTTTTTTGTTTTGCACAGAAAACATAATTTGAGTTTCCGTTTTAATTGATATAATTTATATACCAGTGTAAGCAAAAGGGAAAAAAGTATTGGTAAAAAAAGAACAAAATACTTTCAACAAAAGGCTTCAAAAATTAGTACAGCCTTTAATGCGAAGAATTTTTTTTTTGTTGTTTTTGAAAGGAAAACGGTTGGTTGAGGGGCGGGAGTGGGGTGGGGGCGGGTATTTAAAGGATTTAAGGATCATAATTAAAATCTTATTAAAACGAGTGCTTTTCATTTAACTAAAACAGCAACATGTGTTTTTAATTTCTGAAAAATACGATTTCGAAAATAATCACAAAATGTTGAGGTTTCAGTGGAAATAAATGCGAAATCATAAAAACACAAAACTTTGATATTTTTCGTTTCTTCTTTTAATATCATTCAGGATGTTGAAGGATTCAAATTTTTTTTTTTTTTCAAAAGATCTTCGTCTTGTTTCAAGGAATAAAATGATTGCAGGTGGATTGTTTTCTTTGATGAATTTAATGTTGCGGATGAGTAGTAATTTGTATGATTTGAGAAAAAGTGTGACAAATGGGTGGATTTCTGGTTGTTGGTTTGCTATAAGACTATAATATATTATAAATAGTGGCATAAATTTGATGTTACTTAAATTAGTTTGCATTTTCTTTGGACTTATTCATATAGGAAATTTTCTGCATTTATAAGTTAGTTGACGAGAAGAAAATCCTGTTCTTCTTTATCCTAGAGTTTTTAAAAATTTCTAAACACCAGACCGTGATGGAGGTGGTCGTATTCGTTGTAGAGTTCGAGTGTTGTTCGATTCCAACCAAAGACTCTGGGCGTTTGTAAATAAAATTAATAAAAAAAAAATTGTTTTGGTTTTAAGCGTTTTCCAGCTGTCTGTTATCGGACATTTACCACTTTACTTGACCATAAGGCTTAGAATTTTTTGAAAAATACGAATTCAATCTTAGTTTTTTTTATACAAAAAAAAATATTATCTTTATACGATATTTTGTTTAGCTTTGAAAAATTTCTTACGCAAAGAAACGAAATAACGAATAAATATTATAAAAAAAAAACTAAGAACGACCTGAAGCTTGAAGAAAAATTAAAGCAGTTCCTCATTATATCAAAAACATAAAAGGCCTTTCAAATGCCAAAAGCAGATATAAAAATATTTCCACAGATACACAACTCTTATTAGACGAATTTCAGGCAAATTAGCAAACGATTACCAAACCCTGCGGACCTTTTAGGATATAATATGTAGTATTTCATTGGTTTAAGAATATTGGTTTTAGGAGTTAAAAAGTGCCTATAATATTTGTAAAACCTTTCGGTTTGTTGTTTACGTTGAATCTTGCAAAATTCACATTGAATACAGATTTTAGCAAAACTGTACAAAAAAGTATTTAAGCCACTTGGAATGTGGTACACAGGACTTATACCTCTATAATATAAGTATTTAATTGGGGTTTATCTGCTGCTTTAATATATATATATATATATATAATATACGCACTTTTCCAAATCAAAACTGAATCTCATGTTATTGCGAGCCGTTTTCATGTCGATCAAATTGATATTGAAAATATTT
This sequence comes from Epicampocera succincta, assembly GCA_932526305.1. Lineage (NCBI taxonomy): Eukaryota > Metazoa > Arthropoda > Insecta > Diptera > Tachinidae > Epicampocera > Epicampocera succincta. The sequence goes on along the minus strand of OW052037.1, from coordinate 43,361,572 downwards.
CAATTTCATAGGATAATTTAAAACGTTGGTTATAAACAAAAACAGGCTTGCTGTGCTCTATTAAATGATTAAAAAATCATGTGACTTCAAAGTGAAAAGCGTAAATGTAAATAATTTAAAAATTAAAAACTTATTTCTTTTGCAGTTTAAATGAACAAGATCGCTTCTTTTTTTTTTGAAGAATTTGTAGGGTAAGAGTTTCATAGAAATTACAAACTGGATGAGAAGAAACCCATATGTACGAATATAATAATGAGTATAAGAAATGCAATTACTCGCTGTAAAGCGTAAAACAATTCAGAAAATTAAAGTTTTTCTTTTCCTTTGTCCTTACAAATGTATAATTCTTTTTAATGCAGAAAATTTTCTAATGAAGAAACTTTTTATACTTATATCTTAACGCTTAAAACTAAAACTACTATAAATACTTACTCATACATACAGACAGACATACATACATACATATTTATAATGCTAAAACGATTCTTTACAATTTTTTTAGTAACGTAATGATATTGCTATTATTCTTTCAATTTTTTTCCTTGTTGGTTTCGCTTGTTATTCTCTTCTTTCTTATGTCTAAAATAGATTCAGGTGTTGGTGATACAATTTTAGCGCACAGAGAAAGAAAACAAAAAATACTCGCATTGCAAAAAATTTACCACATGTTTGGATGCATTAAGAAGATGAAATGCAACTACACTGAGCAGTTTGAAGTCAACGAAAGCCCAATAAGTTTGAAAATACTCGGACACCTTAAATTCCTTATTTCTCTCTGTTACTAACTCTCCTTCTCCTCCCTCTTATTTTGCTTAAAAATTATATAGACTTAAAGGTAAAACGATATTCTTATAGTACAATTTATTTTAATGACATACATACATATACAAGAATCAAACAAAGCCAGACGAGTTATTTTTACCGTGTAGCAGCACTACAACTAAAATGAGTAGCAAAGGAAAATATTCCCCTTATTTCAAATACGTACGTACGTACGTACTTTTCGTCGCCTTAAGTTTCTCAGCTATAAAGAAAAGTGTACTCGTATGGCTTAGATGTATGTAATCTATCATGGCATTATAATTACATCTAATGACTAAGGTTTCCTATTATACTGTTTAAGCTTTTAGGTTATTTTTTGTTTTTTTTTTTTTTTGTTGCATTCTTCACATCTAAAAAGTGAAAGTTTTTATTTTGGCCGGATTTAAGTAGAAATAAGTTTTGCAAGAGAGAAAAAAATTAAATAAACTTCTATATATAGGAAAGTGCATACGTACGTACATACAAACAAGCAACTGAGATACGATACAAAAACATACATATGTAAGTGCCATTATCATTAGTTGCAGGTGCAGAGTGCAACAATTTTAGTGTTTTTATAATAGTCAGGCGGGTGACTATTGCGAACTGTCAGCCGCATCTATTTATCTCGCACAAGCAAAACTATACAAAAAAAAACTCAAAACTGTGTAAACTTTAGCAAGAAGTGCGTACTTCTTTGGCTGTCAGAATAGCTGTCAGAAGCACGTGTGGCATGGAATGTGGTCGTTAAGGTTCAGCTAGACATGACATAACCGTAACCGTAACCGTAACAATATTCTGCGATCGATTAGTGCTGCCACAATCATACACACACACACGTACATAAGTTTTATTTTAAAAAAGCAAATTTTAAAAACTACTTAAAGCAGAGATATTGGGGAAATTGCCATATTTTTGAAAATAACAATTTATGAAAAATACAGAAAAATTTAAAGAATCACAAAGTCTTAATAGTTGTTTACAGAATGCAGAATGAAGCTTCTACATATTCCAATATAATTATATATATATATATATACAAGGTGGCGCAAAAGTAATCCTCCTATCGGAAAATGCTATAAATTTTGCGATTGGCCCCTAATGTCAGTTCTGTTTTGACAATTGTGTAGTAAACACATGCGAAATACACGTTAATAAACAATGTTACGCTACACTGTTGCAGAACGCGGAATATTGGTGACTATTTATTTGACCAATAATCGGTCGGTGACGTTGACGTCAGTCGACGGTCTTTACAGCGAATTTTGGTACAAAATTTGAAGATGTTTCCGTACAAAGTCCACACGGTGCACACGGTGCACCACCCTGAATCACCACCAAGAGGAAGATGATTTTTCATCAAAAATAATCATGAGTGATGAGGCCCATTTCCATCTTAGCGGGTACGTAAATAAGCAAAATTTACGCTTCTGGGCCACTGAAAATCCGCGCGTAACCCACGAAGAGCCATTACACCCGCTCAAAGTCACTGTATGGTGTGCTGTTTTCGCTGGAGGAGTCATCGGACCTTTTTTCTTCGAAGACGTCGCAGGCCCAACTGTGAATGGTTTAGCGCTACAGAGTAATGATTACTGTGAATGGTGAGCGCTACAGAGCAATGATCAACGAGTTCTTTTTGCCGCAACTTGATGAATTGGGATTGGAAAACATGTGGTTCCAACAGGACGGTTCAACGGCACACACTGCACGTGCCACAACCGATATGCTGAAGGATGCATTTCCCGGGCGCCTAATCTCCTGTTTTGGCGATTTGCACTGGCCAGCAAGATCGCCTGATTTAACCGCCCCAGACTTCTTTTTGTGGGGCTTTTTGAAGTCGCGGGTTTATGTCAACAAGCCTCAGACTCTTGCAGCTCTTAAAGACAATATCCGTCAAGAATGTGAGAACCTATCGCCGGAAGTTTTGGACAAAGTGATGGAAAATGCCATAAAAAGGGCTCAAATGACAATCAACTGTGCGGCCATTTACATGACATCATATTCTCCACTTGATGTAAAAAAAAATTAAAAGACCAAATAAAAATAGTCCACAAGAAGAATCAAAGTTTTTAATTTTTTTTTTAAATTACAGCCAAAAAACATCGGAAGGTTATTTTTGCGCCACCTTGTATTAGTAAATATCATTGCTTTAATTATTGTCAATTTTGTTTGCGCAATAAGATTGAAAAAAAGATGGCACCATTTTTTCTTTTCCATAAATTTCTTTTTGCTCGAAATTGTGTACACAAGCGAATTATCATTTTAGTCCAATGGCAATTATTGTACAATAATATTGCTTATGTATACACTAACAAAGCTGAACTACAACTTCAAGTACAACATTGGCAAGTTGCCCAAAATTTTAAAAACATATTATCAAAGCGTTTAAGGAACGTTTAATTACAAAAATAAGTTTGAAAAGCGATTCACAAATGATCGACTTAATTTATTTACCTGCCAATAAAAATGGCTACTAAAATAAATGGCGAAAAGGTTTAGATGAACGCCGCAAGATATATCAAATATCGCCATTCTTTATTAACTTGTTTTTAATAGGCACAGCCTAGAAAATATCTCTTGGGACCTAAAAGTACCTATAAATAAATTTGTGTTTTTTGTACAATCGTTATGGACAAAAACAATGTATTCGCAAAATGAATGCCGATAACGAATGCCTTAACATTGAACACTGTTGATTTCATGTAGTTCGTCACACGAAACTGCACTGAAAACAATTTTCTGTAGAAACATAAAAAACTATATTAACCAAACAAGCTGAACTTTTATCAAAGAATTAATCATCCTTATTCTGGGTATTCATTCTTCTTATTGTGGCTATTCTGCAAGTTGTTCATTTATTGACGGAAAGTTTCCCGATTTTTCTTTCTGGTAAAAAAATCTCCAATTAATGTACGCATGTACGTATAAAATGCTAAATATTAATTTAGTTTGTAATGGTTTTTTGTCGTTTTTTTCAAAATTTTATTTAATTTATCGAAAAACACAAGACCTGAAAAGCGGGTAAATTTGATGGTTGATATGGCGTGCGGATATCACAAGCGTCCCAAGGAGGAAGTGCAGCGACAGTTTTTTCGAAATCTATAAAATTAAACTAATTATTTCACACATACATATTTAAAACGTGGCTTGTAACTGTCTCTCAACTTCCGCCTTTCAAGTCTTCACTCTGCATTCTGGAGCTCGTTTTTCTCCTCTTTCAACGAAAACGCCGCTGCTACCGATTCCATTATTACTTCTCGAAATTTAACAAAACTTTAGTTTTATGTAACAATCAAGTGTAAGACGCAAAAAAATCACCTCCAGCGCAACAAGAGTCTTCACACTGGAATAGTTTGGCCACAAATGCCGCTTTCCTGTATTCTGGCTTTTTCCTCTTTCTGATAACTGATGTTTTAATTTAACTATAATTCACACAGTATTTAGTTTTTACACATTTATTGCTGCTTTTCACTAATTTCAACTTTTTGCCATTTACATGTTTAAACAATTTTTACATTTTTTCTGATTCTATGATTCTATTCTATGAAACGTATGAATCATAGCAAAAGTAGCTGGTTCTCTTCTTATTTTTCATTCGATTAGGTGTTTTTTCAAAATATCCTTTTTTCGATTCCAGCGTATCTGAATGCGAGAATGTAATTGAAACGCAGAATAGGGGCAATTTTTTTTTTTTTGTACTTTTTCGGAAATGTGTGTCGAAATGGGGTACAACTCAAATGGTTTTGGTAGGCTTGGGGCTTTCAGAATTTTGCGGATACATACATACATACATTTTGACACGTTGTACGAGTATCACAGCCATCTACCGACTAATCGACTGGGAATTTTTTGTAACTTAAAGCTTTTTTTAAAATCATATCGTGATTTGCCTGACAATCGCCGGTTTTGTTGGTTGTTGAGGTGACAAAAATGTTAAATTTTAACTGGAAACCGTGTGAGTGTCACATGAAATTCGAATGAAGCAAAATTATTAACACCATGGCTGGATACTTTATGGCCATTCACCATAATTTCTTGCTAAAAACCAAAATGTAGATCTTTATCAAAAAGTTATTCAAATGGCACAAACATTGTATTAAATATTTTAAAAATTTATCCGTAACCATCAGACCTATTAAGTTAAAGTTAAAATGATGCTAAACTTAGAGGAACATTTGGCTTTTCAAAAGAGTACTCTTTATGTCTAAGTCCGTTCACTACGCCGCAGCAGCATATCCCTATTTTTTTTTTTAAATATTTTCGGCAAAAATTACAGGCAAAATTGCTTGCAACTGCGTGTCAAGCACGAATTTGCTGTGAGAGGGTAAAGACATATTGATTTTTCTGCTCCCTGTCCTGCTGCTCAGCGCTATGAAATTAAGTTGCAACTGGCGAGTGGTAAAATTGGTTTGTGCAACGTTCTCGGCAACTACCATAAATATTAATTTTGAAATAAGTCTGCGCTATCTGATAAATATACATATATAAGACATAGATATATGTGAGGATATACATAAAATAAATTGTGCTGCAAAGGAAATTTATAAAGTGCTTTAAAAAATCAAACGTCTAACGTGATATATTTATTCACTGTATTAAAAGTTCCTTTCTTTACAACTAAAACAGGGAACTGATTTAAATCTTTCTATGTGCAATATATGAAATAATTATAAAATAAACAATATAATTATTAAATTAGTGCTTGTGTAGGATAAGTAAAAGTACTAAAAGTTTTTGAATAGATATTTTATATATATGATTTTGTTTGGTGCATAATGATTACGTATTATGGGGCAAGTGCATTTAATGATGGAAGGGAATGGAAGTTTAGTGAAGTATTATAAAGGGGGAAAAAATAAAACAGTTAAAAATAAAGTTCAATTAAACATTTCATTGATTACATAGTGGAATACATAAATGTGCACAGCATTTTGACATCAGTGCATCATCAGTGAAACCAGCGGAAGTCCGTTTAAGTTTTGCTTTCTCAGCTCGATTTAACTATTTCCTTTCAAAGAAAGTGTAATATTTCTTACGGCTATACCCCGTAAGACGATAGACTTTATGTTGCTCTGTCTTCATTATTGTAGTTATGGAATTAGTGCAAGAAGTCTAAAACAAACAACTTCGAAAAAATTTCATCATTCAAAATGGTAAAGAATTATCACTTTTTCAAACGGGCAGTTTTCCTGTCCAACTCTAGACTTTGCCATGTACCTTGAAAATATCCGAGGCTACCGCTTTACCCTAAGCAAATTTTAAAATTTGGTGATTTGATGGGATCCAGTTTTCCACAAGGAAAGCTAACAGGTCACCCGTAGGGATGCTCCTACGCAGTCCATATTGATGGTCGCTGAGTTAATTGTGTGAATCTAAGTTACATATAGCAAGATGGCTGTTCAATGCTGTTTGTCTTCCCCTGTTCTCGGACTCAAGTAACATTGGAAATTCAGTTTGGTAGACGCTTCTGAAAAGTTGCATTACTTGGGCAACCGGCGACCATAACCTGTTTTGTTGCGGTATATTCCAAGACAGGAAACTCTGCTTCCTATGACATAGACAGAAAAGGACTTCTGTCAAAGGATTGACACGGCATCTAAAATTTTAGCAAACTTTCTTTCAAAACCTGCACCAGAAGTTCATTGACAGAAAGAGGAGCTGCACGGGAACCCTTGAGAGAGGGATCCAGGTGTTGGTTATTTAGTTGAAATGCTTATTCTTATCTGAAACGTTCTTTTGAGCTTAAAATTGTAGGAAGAGCCATTCGTGGTGATAGGAGGGATTATATAGCCAGAGTTCTCGAGGGGTTTGTATTACACCAGGTCGTCCAAGCAAGTACTTCTTCTTCTTCTTTTGGCGCTACAGTCCGTGGTGAACCTGGGCCTCAAACAACAAAGTTTTCCACCTGGCACGGTCTTTAGCCAGCGTTCTCCAATTTTGCACACCAAGTTGGTTGAGGTCCCTCTCCACTTGTGTGCGCCATCGGTTCCGTGGGCGTCCTCTACTGCGTTGTCCCACAGGTTCGGAATCGAAGAATCGAAGAGCAAGTACTAACCATTTAAAATTGCCCAAAGAGCACCTACTCCCGGCGGAGCAGATTTTCCTTTGGCGTACTATAAATTTGAATAACCTACTTTTTGGTGCATACCGTTGCTTCGTTGATATGTCCATCAAGCTCCAGCAAGGGAACACATGGCTTGCCTTAACCACCATACCTATAGGAGGATGCCTTGTGAGAGTGCACCTGATCTGATTATTGAAAAGGGTGCCTATTACGACTGAAACATTTTGGTTGGGACTTAAACAACGGTCTAGATGTCATCGAGGTTCTATTGTCTTAGTGAGTTTTTGTGCTTAATGGATTTCGATCTACAAAATCCATATAAGCGGTTCTGAGCTGTTACGGATATTGCCGACAGGGCTTTGAGAATTCCAGAGTTCTTGGGCAAGAGCCAAGACTGTGAAGACTGCCATTCAGCCTCCGAATTGGTTTCAGGCACTTTAATCAGCTTCACATCTGTGAAAAGAGCAATCTGAGCCCTTGCACCAAGTCTCCACTCGCATAGAGCTCTTTCACGCCTGACCTTTTTGAGTGGCATTTAAGTTTCTGTGTGCTTGTTTTCGAATACTGAATGCGTACTCGCCAGCTTAAGCGTCAGATTAAGTGACAATTTGATTAAAGGGTACAAAGTATGCGAGCGCAAGACAATGATGTCTTCGACCATTTTCGCAAGAGTATTGACATCAGTGTCAATGCAACAAAGTTTCAAATCAAAACTCTTAGAGGAATCAAATCAGTGAACCGGAATGTATTTGGAACAGTTTTGTAACTGCCAGAAAAACGTTACGAAATTCTTAGAACGGAGCGTAGGGAAACTTTGCAAACATCGCAATTAACGGGAGCTGCAGGAAGCGAGAAGTCTTTGTTTCCATTCCGGTTTTAAAGTCTGCACTTGAACTAATTGTATGCGTTGGCATTTCAAGCATTTGGAAGAGCGATAAGAAAGCGACTAGATTGTAAATTGTTGTTATTAATGGCTGCAAAATCTTAAGTGAAATGAAAATAAGGATTGATATTTTTTAAGGACAGGATTTAAAGGATGTTTGTTTTAGCTAATTCAGTGCATATTGTGCAAATAACATTTAACATTTACCTTCATAAAACACACACAAATGATAATAATAAGTACATAATACTAAACAAATTTAAGAAAATTGCTAAATCAAAATGGTATTCTTTAGAAAAATGTAGTATATCAAAAATATTTGTATTTTTATAACAAATTAAAAAACAAACTTTGTTATAAGTTTTTTTATACAATATATAGATTTTTAAAATATTAAACAGACCTGGCTTTGATCGAGACGACTTTGCCACCTACTGGCATGTTTTCCTTGACATAAATCGGACCATATATGGTATGATCCCAGACAGGTGGATTATTGGCACGATCTACAACATCGATTTGAACCTCTACGGTACGTGATAAAGGTGGATAGCCTTTGTCTTGTGCCATGGCTTCTAATTTATATGTTTCACGCTATTTCGTTTATATGGTTTGTAAAATTTTAGTTTGATTTTTTAAGGTTGTATTTTTTCAAGACGGTTTTGTAACATTCAAAAATTCAAGTTTGTTGACAAAAACCAGTGATGGGTAACGTTTTTTTTAAGATTTTTATATGGAGTTGTTTTTTTTTTTTTTGTATAAAAGAAATTAAAAAAATGGCAAAATACAAAAACATTATAGCTTTTTGTTGTTTTTTTTTAATTAATGTTTATAAAAAAAACAATTTACTTAAAAAACTGAAAAAGCAACAGTTGTGTAAAAAATGTCCAACACCTTAAAAAATAAATTTATTTAAATGAAAAATGTATACATGTATAGTATATAAAAAAATGTCATAGGCAGTGCAAATTAAAGAATTTTACCTTTAATTAATTATTTTCGTTTGTTTTTTTTTTTTTCTTTCTCTTCTTAACATAAAAAAGTCTCGATCCTAGCCTTTTCTCAATTTTTGTTCTTATACTGTTCTTAAGAGCTATTATTTAAATATATATATTTGTTTTTCTTAACTAAAGCATAAAATTCAAATTGAAACGAAATAACAAAATTTTAAGATATAAAAAATGGTACTTTTTTGTAGTCATAAAGGATTTGGTGCAATTTTCATACTGATTTTGGTTTCAAAAGCATTACATTCACATAAATACATATTAATTCCGTTAATACCGGCGCACATTTCAACTTTTTTTGCTTAATTTCTTTTCAATTCTCTTTTAAAGTTGCCTTAATGTTCACACAGAGAAGTGCGTGCCCACGTGCAGCCAACTTCGTGCATATAAATACAAAGGAGTTTCCCAGTATTAGCAACATTGTGCCAATTAACCCTTTTTCTCCACTCAAAAGCGGATTAACAAAAGTTGAAATGTGTGCTGAACCGGGTGTCACTAAGAACTTAATTCTTTTTGTTAAAATTTTAATTAAAATTTTAAATTGTTTTAAAAATATTTTGTTTTTAATTAAAATAAGTTCACTTTATTTTGTAGCATAATTTACCTGTTAGTGGCTTTTAAATAATCTTAGCAATTTTGGGCATTTAAAATGTGTAGCAGTAGTTAGAGATTAAAATTAATTATGATTTAATTAATAAAGTTTTTTATTCAAGAAACCCAACACCATTTGTTTAAAACAATTTGAAAATTATTACTATAATTTTTTTCTTTAGTTTTGAGCACAAATTACAGAAGAGAAAGAAAAGTAAGCAGTTTTTACATGTTGCAGAAATTTAATCGAAACAAAGTAGAGTTTTAAGGCTCGTTGGCATCACTGCTGTGAGAATCTATCTGCTATAAGGGTTTTCCATTCGGGATTTGCCGATATATTGCACATTTTTGGAAAACTAAACCGGACAAAACTGTCTGGGAATTTCCCGGGATTTTGTCACAACATTATTTTTACGCATTTTAATGAATGTCGTTTGGCATTTTATAAATAGGGTGTTTCAATCTCTAAGATTGCTGCACTGTGGGGCCAGTTCTACGATATCGAACGTTTACGTTCGCCAACATTTTGAGCAACAGAAAACTGATTAAAAGCAAAGTTAGTGGCATCGGAAATCACTAATGCCAGCGATAGAAGAACTGGGCAAAAGAAAATTTATTAATAGTCTGCAAATCAAACGCTGGTGAAAGTTTAGGTTTGATATCACAGGACAGGCAAGTATTGCGTTGATGCCGAAGGGTCTATTGCCAATTTAAAAACCGCTGCAAGTCGTTGGAAAAAGGACTAGTTTTTGTCATTGACACGCCTCAGTTTTATATGAAACTAGATACAGGCTGCCAAACGATTCTATAGCTGTTCCCGCTTTCCCGGGGGAAAACATGCAAAGCGAACAAAAAACCTTGCGGGCTTTACTGCCGCAGGCACAAATTTATAACAAAATATATATATGAAAAAAATTAATTTTGGGCTGAACACTGGTTAGAGATCTGTGGAAACTCATAAGAGATTTTTAAAAATTGATGCGAGAAAGAAAAACTCTTCGCGGAAAATTCAATTCTTTCAAAGCAGCCCGGAAAAATATGGGCGGCAATTATAAGAGCATTAAAGTTGATGAAACTTCGAAAAGATTAACCAAAACTTGGAATTTCGGAATTGCTTTAAACAAACAAGAAAATCGATCAAATCATTTGATGTGAAAATTATATAGAGTTAAATAAATTTTCATAATTTCCTTCTAGGAACACAAATTTTAATCGATTTTCGCTCCATTATCATAGCAAAAATTTCCAAGGACATTTCATTTGTCCAATCGAAATTGTGAGCAAAATCGTTTAAATAGACAGCAGTGATTTTAATTAAGTTTGTATTAGCGGTAGTTTACTGTACTTAAATTGTTTGTTGTACTATTAACGATATCGAAATGGGATACGAAAAGTAAGTATTTTAATAATAAAAATTATATATCAACTTTTCCGATATGTTCACTAATAACAACAAGGCCAACAGGGTCTCTATATATTTGTTGTTATACTTTGGCAACAGACTAGAGGTTATGGACTGTGCGTACCAGTTATGACATCACAATCTTGTTGCTCTCAATGTAAAACTTCCACATACTAAACACTCGACTTGTGTATGTATGTGCATGATCGTGCATGTCCCTTTTACGATAAGTTTCTCTGCTTCTTAAATCGTTGCCAACTACTAACTGGGAAGATGACTCACATAATAGCATTAGCAATACAAGATACTGGTTTAAAATTCTAAAATTTTACAAAGGACAGCAACAAGCAACGGGTTTAGCTTCCCTAAGAGCCATCTAGGGGCAATTGTTTACCACAGACCCCAACACACTAGCAACTACAACGTATAATTTTTGCAAATAGCTCATTTTTCTTTCTCTTCCAGTTCGTACTTTACTTAACTTACATACATGTGTTCTCTGAAAACCAGCAGACTTTTCTCAAAGAATTGCTTCCTGATACATGTGAATCCGTATTTAGATTAATGTTGATGTTGCAAATTGTGGGAAAGGAAAAAGAAAACCACAGCCAATTTTTGTTTCTGTTCAAAGTGTAAGATGCGTGTGGATATAAAAAAAATACTCTTATTTGTTGATGGTTCAAAAAGGGATGTTTGTAATCAAAGACTATAAATGCAAAATTCAAAAATCTTAAGTATTTCGCACGTGTAACACTTTCCAAAAATCCACAACATTCAGGTAAAAACAAAAGTTAACTGAAAGTGTTCTCATTGAAAATCCTTTATTTCCCATATACTGGAAGGATTTATACAGACAATGGACGAACGAAGGCAAAACTATACGTAAAATCGCTCTATCGCTCTTTAAGCAAAGCCAACAACAACAGCAGCAGCAAAAATTTACCACCTTCAAGGACACAAATCGTGAACTTGGGCAATAACGTGGGTTATTAAAAACGCATGCGGCAAAGAAATTTTAAAAAATATGCCAATCTCATGTAAAGCAAAAAAGAAATATCCCATTGCTGTGCCGTGGTGACTACGAACTAAACAGGGATTTGTAAAATATCCTGGATGGTGGTGTTAACTATTGAAAATACTGGCAAATTCTCTTAACGGCCAATTCGAAACTTATACAGAACGGCTATAATGTTATTATATGCAGTGGTAAAGGAACGAACTGCCAGCGGCGGGATGCTGTTGTAGACAACATTTTAAAACGAGTAAATTGTTAATGTGTGAACAGGACACTACGGATATAAGAACATCCCATAAACGAATGATGGAGTTTCTGTAGTTTTTAATGGGCAGATTTCAGTGGGAAATTTATGGGGCATAAGAAACAAAAACTTGCCAGACACCACAAACGAAACTTTTTTGTTTTAAAGAAATCTGTTTGCTCGGCAACACTGATTTTGCTGGTATAAGACAACACAAACTCTGAGGACGATATAAGTTCTGCCCAGATTTTGAAGAGAAACAACTCTCTGCTAAAAAATATAATTGCGTAAATTAAAACCGCGCTTATAGAAAACGCTCGAAAATGCACTGAAAACCATGTGCTTTCAAATCACGAATTTTCTGAAAACAAGAATAGTCGTACTTCAACCAGATTAAAGTTATTACTTTGAACATTTTAATGTTAGAAAATTAGTCGAAGAAGAACACGTTTTGGTACAATTTGTTTTTAGAAACCACGTGATTTAAAATCACGATATTCTTATATCCGTGTTGTACTATTAACGTTTGCATTGAACATTGAAAAGGAAAAACATTTATGTAGTTCATGACTTTTCTTTAGCAACTGCGCGTTTTAACTTTTGATAATAATCTGTTCGTTGGCCTCAAGGAGCAACATTTTTTAAGGGTATGAAAGAGATAGAGTAGGAAAGGAAGAATATAGCGTTATATACAAACCTTGCCTTAACCGATGTTACAACCGTACCCACAGTGACATTTTCGCGTATATAAATCGGTCCATAAACCACTTTGTCCCAAATGGGTGGCTTGTTATTGCGATCGACGACATCTAATTCAACATCAACATCGGCGTATGATGGCGGTTCGCCTCGATCAGAGGCTCGCACACGTAAACGATAACGATCCCGCTGTTGATTATTTCAAGTTTTTGTTTGTTTTAATTTATTTATTTCATTTGTTTGTTTTGTTTCAAATAATTTGTTTTCATTTACAGTTAGTTATTATTATTGTTGTTGTTGTTGTTAACATAAAAGGACACGCAAGATAGAAGGGGTTAAGTCAATATTATGGCAGATTAATAGTGGGATATTGAAAGAGTTCTTGTCGATTTTACGGGAAAATTCATAAAAAAAAGGTTTGTGTATTTGATATTTTTGCGTTTGGTGTGTTGTTGCAACACGTTATACATATTAATAGTTATTGCGGTTGATGGCATGAATAACAAGTGACGTTATTGTTTACGTTTATTTTGTTTATTACGTTATTTGATTTTTTTTTTATCAAATTGAATGAAAAGAAAGTTAAAAAAACGCATTAAGTTAATTTAATAAAACGAAATAATAAAAATATTAATTTTTTTAAGGAAATCAAAGGCTTTTATGTCCAAACCCGTAACAAGGAATGTTATTCATTATCACAAAAATGGAAAAAACGATATGAAGAAGTTATGGTACAACTAAAAGAAAATCCAAAAAGTTGATTAGATTGGAGAATTACGGGCCAAGGCCTACTAGTAAAGTTCAAAACTCCAACCAATTTGTATGAGGAAATAATTGACTAATTTCACGATTAATTCACAAAAAAAAAAGAAAAAATGAAAGTGGGCAAACAGGAATCGTTGCACCTGCGCAACAAGTAAGTTCGGTGAAATAGTGAAAGTGCTCTGATCTGTGTTCCACAACACGAGAATGCAGGCATGAAGATTTTCACTGCACTCACTTCCTGCTTTGGCTGCGGCAGGAGTCTCCTTTATAGATAGAATGGGCGTAGCTAACAAAGATACTTGCAGATTCCGCCTTGAAAAAATCGAGTCAATGTAACAAGTGATTAGCAACAGCGTGACAGTAGGACACAGGAGGTAAAGGTTACTTTATGCCTACATTCTGTCCGAACAAGACTCGCTAACGCTCCCATTGAACAAGCTGGTCCGATTGTTGGACATATTGAGTCCTTGAAGGACAGAGAAGCACAACAAATGAACGATAGTCGCAGTGCAAAGCACTGATTTGGGCCAGAACTCACTCATTTATCCACTCAAGCATAAATTTATTGGTATATCGGGACTAATTATAACTTCGCACTTTATTGTCAAGTTGTACTTAAATGGGATTTGGTATGTCCCAATCAAATGCCTTGGAAAATACCAAAAAATCCCTGGGGCGAATTGTGTGCTTTGTTGTACTTTTTCGGCCACATTCATGGTTGGTAACCCAGAACGGAAACGATTGGCATTAAAAGTCTTGAATTCCTTGGAAACATGTTTGTTAATTTTATGCCACTAAATGAAAATTCCTCATGAAAATGATATTTATTAATTTAATTTATTTAATTAAGTTTTTTTTTTTAAGCTGGTGATAGATAAATTAGAAATTCTTATTTCCAAGTTCTTATCTAAAAATAACAAACAGATGTTCCATGAAACACTTTTACTTGACAATTAAATAATGCTGCCAGACTTTTAACGTGATCGAATTAGTAGTATTCACGACTGAAAGCCACAAATTGCTTTAAGAACAACTTTGATTAAAATAAAAATGAACTTTGCAAATATTCAAAAATTTACAAAGTCAGAAATTGGGCTTTAAAAAGGTTGTTAATAGCAGGAAATCTGTTCTCGAAACAAACAAAAAATTCTAACAACCAAATTGACTAGACTGAACGAAATTTTACTCTCTTATATATCGCATTTTCTACACAAGTTTGAAAAATTTGTTGTCGGACTAACAGAACAGCTGATGCCTTACAAAGACATACTGGACAAATAAGTTTCGAGAAAAGACATTCACATTGAAATCGTGCAGAAGACAAAAAATTTGACTTCCTCTTCTCAGTTTATGCGACTATTTCTCTAGGAATTCAATCGGGACGAATGACGGAATTTCGATCCCGATTATTAGGTATATATGTACATACATACATATAGATATGTGAAACTACACAAAATCGATGTCAGTCGAAATTCTTGAGACGCGCCCAGTTGTGCGACTTCATAACAGATTAAATTGATGTATTGCAGTTTGTGTAGTTTTTTAATGTTTAGTCTCTTAAAACTTATATCCACGGAACCAGTTCCACGATACACAATAAATAGCAGCATCAGAAAAATATCAAAGTAGTTTTGGCGTCAAAATTGCACGACAGTAATGCTGACCAGAACACTTTATGGCGCGTGCGAGCGGTTGTCGTGTAGGAGTTCACTTTTATTTTAATAGCTGTTTAATCTTTATTTTAGAGCTCTTGGCATAAATATTCCAACAAAATACTACAATATTATGAATTCCGACGACCGACTTGCTATTCGATTAAGAAAAACAAATTATCGCAAATAACAAATTATATATATATATATATATTAATATATTATATTATTCATTTACGTCGTAAGTTTCGTTTTCCATAAATTTTTATATTAATTTAAAAACGGAATTTGTAAAAATTTGTGTGTTGAATTAAGACTTAGATGCCATTGGAAGCTCGATTAGAATGCAAAACCTTAAGAGATGGTTGTAATCTCTGCGATTTTGCATGACAAGATGTAAGTTCTTGTAGAAAAAAAGCGGTTACTTTTAGTTTCCTTGAAAACTTTCCGAAATTTACGATGTATGTATGTACTTCGATTTAATGATTTAAAAGGCATTTTTTCTGTTTGTTCTTGGCCTAAACAATAACTAATAAGAAAAGAACTTCACAATTAATAAAATAACTATTGTGTCCATTTTAGTGACATATTTTACCGTTTCCTCCAACTACTTTTCATATTCTTCCGATAAACGAAAGGGGTTCGTAGAAAATTTTGCATAAAGAATCGCTCTGCAGGAACGTATCATTCGGAATTCATAATTCTAATATATCTAATTTCGAAATTTTCGATGATAAAGTTTGGCAGCTTAGAACGGAATTCAGAGCAGAAAATTTCGCCGGAGCTTTATAATAACGATTTCCTAACATGGTCACACTATTGACAAACAATTTTATCAATAATAAAAGATTTAATTTTTGGTCCTTATTGTGCTTCATGCGGCGCTTTTCGCTTTTCCACGAACGAATTCGTCGCGTTGGGCGTAATATATCGTTCGTGGCAATTAGGTCCCTAATATTATGGCCTCTTAGAATTTTATTCTAATTAGAGTTGTACTGGGATCACCAGATTTGCGATAACTTTGTTTCTATGAAGACTTTGCTCAATTCGGGGTTTTTTTTTTTGCCTGTGAGATTTCGATAAAATTAAAATCTGGTCTGTCAAAATTCACTGCCAGAACTAGTTTGATTCGAATATTGTTTTCTTCGTCGTGGGAGTTTTATGTTTTTCAAATTTGAACCTTAATGGAAAAAAGTTGTACCACAACTACTTGAATATTGCTCTGGAGTCCCGGAACATGTAAGAGGCGGTTTGTTAGCTTAAGCGTTTTTCTGAAAATCTTTTACTGCCCTTAAAAGGGACTTCAACAATGAGGATGGATTATTTATTAACATTATGACACTATTTGCATTATTAATTCAGTTCTGGTTTTGCATACAACATCGATTACATGTGGTGGTAAATAATGTTAAGCATTGACAGTTTATTCTTAAAACTTTGGAGTATTTTTACTTACAGGATAACAACCCTTTATTACAATTTTTAATTGAAAATGTAGAATTTGTGGGATTTTTTTCAAATTAAATATGAAAAATAAGAGAAAAATATTATTGTAATTAACAGAAAAATAAAATATTTCAACAGAAATTTTTTTAAAAAGGTGCACAGAAATTAAAATTTAAAAGAAAAAATTAATTTATTTTTTCTATACGATTTATTCATTTATTCAAAATTTGTATGCATGCGTTGAAGAGCAAAAAAAAAGAAGAAGAATATATTGACTGTAGTTTAAAAGACTTTCAAAAATTGTTTAGTCTTTCTTAAATTAAAAACAAATGACATTCACGAATGAACATTATAAACTGATTTGGGAAATAAGTATTAAGAGTACAGAAAAGAAATTTAAAGATATACAAAATAATTGCGAGAATGGTCCCAAAACTATCTAGAGATAAGATTTGTAAAAAAATCTATAATGAGCTTCGGGTAAATCAATATGTTGGCCTGTTTCTGCGAAGACATGAAGAATATGAAGTAAAGTCTTTGCAAGTCTTCAAGTCAAGTGTGAGCAGCTGACGACGTTTGTCAATTGGCGTGAGTAGATGTTGGCGGCCTGGCCTGTGCCCGCCAAATTCTTCTGATGCCGTCCACCTAATCAGTGGTTTATTACACACTTAATAATACTAAAGCACTGCACGTTTTAGCAGCCAGTTCCTATAATAATAAGAGTTTTGGGTCCAAAGCCTTTGTAAGGATGTTCCAATTTTGGCCCAATTTTTTTAAAAGATGTCTGTTTTGACAAAAAAAAAATTGTCATAAAAACGGAAGATGCCAACCAACAGAAGGTTTACAGGTGGTGTTGCACCTGCAAAATGTTATTGTTTAGTGTGAATTTTGCATTGGCGGCGTCATTAGTCTACACACTTTTCTGACGATTAAACGTTGGCGTTAAATCAATGTACATACATACGAGTACATATCTCGAAGCTGTTAATGGAGTTTAAATAAGAAACTAATTGTCAGAGATATATGGCCGATACGGGCTTGTTTCGCCGCAAGCCTTTTTATAAAAAATACTTTTTATTCGAATAATTGTTAGCGCAGAAAAGTTTCGGAACTGTTCTGCCCTAAATATATACCGCTAGGCTTACGTAGATAACATATTTTTTATTCGAATAATTGTTATTCGAATATTTTTAATTCAAATAACTTTTATTCAAATAATTGTCATTTCAATAATTGTCATTTGAATTATTGTTACTCGAATAATACTTCTCCGGCTAATTGTTATTCGAATAATATTTGTTCAAATCATTTTTATTCGCATAATTATTATTCACCTATTTCTCTTTCCAATTATTTTTAATTCGAATAATTATTATTCCAAATTTTTTTATTCGAATATTTTTAATTCGAACAATTATTATTCGAATATTTTTAATTCGAATAATTGTTATTCAAATAATTGTCATTTCAATAATTGTCATTTGAATTATTGTTATTCGAATAATACTTCGCCGGCTAATGGTTATTCGAATAATATTTGCTCAAATAATTTTTATTCGCATAATTGTTATTCACTTATTTGTCTTTCCAATAATTGTTATTCCAATATTTTTAATTCGAACAATTATTATTCGAATATTTTTAACTCGAATAATTATTATTCGAATATTTTTAATTCGAATAATTGTTATTCAAATAATTGTCATTTCAATAATTGTCATTTGAATTATTGTTATTCGAATAATACTTCGCCGGCTAATGGTTATTCGAATAATATTTGCTCAAATAATTTTTATTCGCATAATTGTTATCCACCTATTTGTCTTTCCAATTTACCACAACCGTCTAAATGGATCCAATTTTAAGTGAAAATAACTTTTATTCGAATAATTGGTTTTTCAAATATATTCTTCTGACACTAGCAATTAAGGGACCACTCTACTATTCAATAATAATAAAAACAGTTTAAAAAGTATGCGACCTTGAGTTGGTTGAATTAGAATAAAAAATGTTCGATGTTTCAAAACTGTCTGTAACATCTGTCTTCAAATAACATTAAAAATAAATTATACTTTTATTTATTTAGGGTTTTGTACTGAAAATGTCACGAAATTGTTAGTAAGTTTTATAATTTTTTTTATTTTAAAGTTTTTATGGGTGAGTTTAGAGTTTAAAGTGTTTTGCTTATTTAAAGAAAAAACAGACCTGACGACCAAAAAAAAACCTTTAAAAACAAGTTCCGGTTTGAATTAGTATTTTTACTACTTAGTGTTTTTATGGTATTTTGCTTTAGGGGAAAATGTTAAAAATCAATTATTTTATTATCTGGTTTAAAGGTAACATTCCATGTAATTTTTGTTTTTGTTTGTTATTCTTAGGAACAACTTTAAGCAAATTGAGTTCTCAGCCAATCAAAAGAGATTTTAAAACATAAACTAAACTAAAAAGGTGTAATAATATAGTTTCCAAAAAAATTGACTTTAAGTTTTCGCATTCTATTACAGCATAATGAATTTATCAAAAATTTGCACTGCTTACTCATAAAAAACTTTTAATGTTTAGTTTTGTTAAAAGAAATAAACAAAAATATTCAAATAACTTTTAGACGTTTGGCAAATATAAATCAAAATGAAGTCTAATTCAGTTATAAACTCTTTCTGACTACTAATTTAAATATTTAATTATAACTAAAAAGTGGTGCAGTTAAATAACTTAAATAATCGAAACTATAAAACAAACGTTTAGTCTCAAGGACTCGTTTCAATTAGTGTAATTAGGCTGCCAAAATGTCATGTTAGTAACTGAAGCAAAAATATTTTTTATTTTATTTTGAGTTAAAATGAAAAATGTTTTCTGTATCTGTCTGATGAATTAGATTTTGTCATTTCACCATTTGGCAAGAGACGTCAGTCAGCGCCACATCAACCAGCCGTAAAATAATAAACAAGTCCTTTATCTTACTCTTACACACTGGATAAAGTCTGCAATAGCATGGACTGAAGTTGCCACTATTTTAACTGCAGCGTTGATGAGACGATGACAGCGACTTTCGGAAAAGGGGTGGCATATGGTTGTAAGAAATTTTTTTTTTTTAATTTCTGAAAACCAAAACAAAAATATTTTCACCCAGATCAGGCTTTTCAGCCGTTAAAATGTGGAATAACCACCAGCCCGGAATATCGGTAATGCCAAAGCCTGAATTAATTTTCTTTAATTTTTGGCCGATTTGTTTCATTCGGAACCGAAAGTGTTGTTAGTAAAACTTAAGAAAAGGGTTAGTAAAATAAAATCAGAAAATTTACCACAAAGTCAGCAAGAAACGAAAAATGACTAATTTGTTCTGAACTAATTTTTGTAGTTGCACAGTCTGGTAGGGACATTCCAGACGAACGGGTTTACAGTTTTTATGGTAATCGGTTGGCACATACTTTTCCTGACTTTTATATTAATTTACTGCTTAGCTTTTACGGTAACGATCTATTGTTTTGAAATTGATGTACAACTGACGTGTGTACTGACAGGGTCCATCCGATCTAGTATGTCTTCAGTACAGAAAGAAGTGAGTGTAATGGGGAAACGCGAAATACTGCAACCTAAAACAGTATTTTTCTTTATTCTGGCAGGATGATATTTTATCACTATGAGCAAAATATAACGATTTCTTGCCCACTTCAAGTGCCGATAGTGTCAACACTTATAATATTCGAAAATGCCGAAACTTTGCTAGTTGTGTGCAATCAAGTTGTAAAATATGCATCGATTTTTATCGGCCAGTTGTGCCCCGATACATGGGATGGCAAAATGAATTTTGAAATTGAATAAGTTGGCCTTTAAAATTAATTTTTATTTAGCTTAAACTGCTTTATTAAAATACATATATCGAAACATGAAACATGTTCTGTTGAGCAAAAGAAAACAAGTCACTTTTTCCAAAAAAAAAAAAAAATGGAATTTTCTTATGATTTTGCCATCCCTGGTTTTGCAACGTCTGTTTACAACAGAACATTTATGCGCAAGGTTTTAATTGTTTTTATTTAATTAATTTTATATTATGCAATTGTAAGACATTTGCCGACACATTTTACTGACTATATTCTAAGATCTGGCAGTCATCTGTACGTGGCTTTATAATAGTTGTCCCTCTCACCGGCATCTTAAAGAGCCCAACTGCCCGTTTAAAGGCAGGAAAATTCATAGAAAATAATTAAGTATAACTTGAGGTTTTTGAAAGCCGTTCAAAAATTTTACGCCATCCAGACGAGAGAACAAATAATATAATTTCTCTTCTATACAAAATACGAGTAAAACACTTCGTTGAGAGGTTTTATGCGTTTAATGTAAGAAATATTGATGTAAAAAGAAATAACTAAATTTAAGATTTTTCAACGCAAATTTAGTCAGTTATCAACTAAAATTCGTACAAAATTCTTATAGACCCCCGATTACACTATAGCATTCATATAGCGATAAGCAGTTGGCATGTTCTTTCTAATTTGTCTCCCCGATTGAAGAAATCACTTTAGCACCTTACGCAACGCATTGCGCCTATAAGGCCCAATATGTTGTGCGAATTTGATTTCTAAATAAGACACCAGAGCAATGCCGCAGAAGCGACTTGGTTTGGTTATTGTTCTTCCAGTTATTTTTGTGAGGGGTGAAAAGATATTTTTTTAAGAACATCATAAATTATTTTTCAGAACAAAAACTTATCAAATTTTTTCCTAAGACTTTGCGGTAAATTTTTGAATACCAAACTAAGACATATTCTGTTATATTAAGAAATAATACTATATATTATAACAAAAACAAAACAAAATATATTAAAAAAAAATATAAACAAAAGAAATGTCAACAAGAACTTACGTCAAGCGGCTTTTTCAAAACAATCCAACCAGATTCAGCCTGAATGTCAAAATATTCCAAATCATTTGGATTAAAGGGTGCACTCAAACTATAAACAATGGCACCATTGTTGTCAGCATCTTCATCGGAAGCCGACACACGTAAAATATTTGTACCAATACTGGCGTCTTGTTTCACATTTTCCACATATTTCTAAAATTGGAAACGAAAAGGAAAATAAAAAATGTATCTTTCCACGCTTTGAAGCCTATTCAGCCACTTACCTGACGATCAAACAGTGGCGGATTATCATTGACATCTGTTATTTCCACGGTAAAAGAGCAAACACCCTCCAAACTGGGCTCACCCTGATCGGTAGCCTTAACGGTTACCGATACAAATTTACCATCGTCACCTTCACGATCGAACACTTTGTTTGTAGACACCTCACCAGTTTCTTCGTCCACTGTAAATTTAGTACCCTTTTGATTCGGCTGCTGCACAATGGAGTATTTAACCTGAAAAATATGAAAACATTTATTTTAACTTTTTTCATCGCAATATTTAATTATTCATAAACTTTACATAATTACATTGTGCAATATTTGCTCAGGTCTTTCTTTTCAACTGCAGTAATTGCATGTTATTTCATAATTCATTAATACAAATTTAATTGGCGTTTGTTTTTAAGTATCGTTAAAGGGGGCAAGTTTCAATTGTATGAACACGTGTACTTAGAACAGTGCATTTATTTAAACAGTCCTATTTGATTTCCTTAATATTGTTATTAACTTTAAAAATCAATCCAATACGAAGCTCATTGCTATTGCCAGGAAAGTTTAAATTGCTTTAAAATGAGTTCGACTACCCCAAAACTATTGCAAATTGGTCAGCACCAATTGAGAGAGCAAAGCGACTGACAGATATAAAATTTATGTTTGACTTTCAATTGGAAAAGTTTCCAATCTCTTAGCAAGAACATACGTTTTTTTAAAGTGTCACAACTTGGAGTTGGCATCACTGCTTTATTTGAGCACCCATTTAACAGCTGATAGTTGCGTTTTCTTTAGTTTCATTATAAATCGACTTACACCAGTGCAACGCGTGCCAGTTGTTTGAAATTTGTAATCAAAATTATTGTTCTATTCGTCAAACTCTTTCGCATTCAAAATTTTATTTTCCGATGAATCCCATTTCTGGTTGAATGTCGCATTTGGAGTGAGAAGAATCCACAAGCATTCTACATCCACAGAAAATTACTGTTTGGTGCGCTTTATGGGCTTCAAAAACGATGATGGTCAGAATGTTACTGCCACTGGTGAACGGTATAGGAACATGACTTGAAATCTTTTCGTATCTCAATTACGTGGCATTAATCTTGCTGATATGTGGTTGCAACAGAACGGAGCCACTTGTCACCATTGATATTAGAAATATATTTCCTTGTTTTATTATTATTATTATTTAAACTTGTGACACTCTATAAAAACACCCTTTTCAATATATGCAATATATGGAAATAGTTTTAGGCAAACGTTCGTTAGAAAGACTCAGCTCAAGTTCAGTATTCTGGAGTGTATGGAAACGAAAATCGATCTAGTTGAGTTCCCGTCTTGGAAAAATCCATTTTATGCGGCTCTGCAACACGGAAAATGATTTCCTCACTAAGAAGTTATTGGCCGGCAACACATCAAACTAAAATAAGCTGGAAGCTCGTGTTCAGAAATGTCAAACATGATGTCATTTGTTAAAACTATAACATCTTACGACAGGGTGATTTTCCGCCATCCGCTATATTCATTCTAAAAAATCCTAACACTTTGTACTACTCGTACGCCTAAAGCAACACCATCTGTAGTGCTTGAGAATGACGATAAAAATGCAAAAGCAACCAGCTTGAATTTTGTTCGTTCTTGATGCGTAGTTTTTCTATCACATCTCTTCTCAGGTTCGAAAAAAATGTTCAAAGTCCATTTTATCAAGAGATGTCACTTTGACTGTGCAAAATGTAAAATTTATAAAAAAAATATTTGTATGTCTTTCGGAGAGATCACCAAAGATGACACATTAGAAGAATTTTCAAGCTGCCCTGCTTGGCAGTAGTTTAGAGGTTTTATGATTCTAATGACTTTCTTAAGTTTATTATTCAACGTCAGTGCATTCCAGCTTCCGCCTACAACTCTTTCGTTTGCGATTCTCTGTACTGCTCTCGAATCATTATATTTTCAGTAAAAAAAAAAGGTTTAAAAAAAGAAAAGTTACTGCCTTTATACAAAGCAACACTTACCTGACCATTTACCCCTTTATCTTCATCGGTGGCCACTACCTTTATCACGGGACTGCCATTTGGTGCACCTTCTTCAACTTTTGGATAATAGGTACCACAATCCTTGAACACCGGCTTATTGTCATTGACGTCAGTAATGAAAACAACCACCACAGCCGTAGATGTGTGTATCGTTTGGTCCCCATTCACACAACACGAACCATCGTCCATCGCCGTAACATTCAATTCATACTTATCGCGATCTAATGTTATTGCCTTATTATGTAAACGTATTACCCCCGTTATGTCTTCTATTACAAATTGGCCCGATGACGTGCCACCACCCACAAAACCAAATCTTACATTGTCACCATCCTTATCGGATGCCACAACAGTGGTGACCAGTGTATTGGGGCCGGCATTCTCGTCCACGTTCGGTGTATAGACTTGTTGAGAGAACTTGGGCTCTTCGTCGTTTTTGTTTTTAGTGTAAACACGCACTGTGGCCACACCGGACTTTGAAGGCTCACCTTTGTCTTTGGCCGTTACAATGAACTCATAGTAGGCATTATTGTTATCAGCATCTAGTTGTTTATTGTTCACAATAATGCCGTTCGAGTCGACAGCAAAATGATCATCGGACACTAAATATTCAATTTCCGCATTGGCGCCTGAATCAGAATCCATCGCTTTCACACGCAATATGCTGGTGCCCAAAGGTATATCTTCATCAACGTTGTGCGCCTGATAATCCGGCAATTCAAATTTGGGGGCGTTGTCGTTCACATCAGTGACACGAATTGTCAGCTAAAATAAACAAGCGTTTTGGGTAACAATTAAAATTTGTACAAGTTTGCAGCAAAGTAAGAGCTTCATTTAAAATTACGTCAAACTAAAACAGTTTTTCATGTGAACATAGAAGAGCAAAACCGCATGTAGTGAAATGTGTGGGCGAATGCCGATTACAGCAAAACAAACGTGAATGGTTTACATCAGCACTGAATTGTGCCAAACTATTAGGGAAATTCCGTACATCAGGTGATTTGAAATCACGTGGTGGCACTCGGTGAAATACTTCGCCCTCTTTCGAGGTTAGTAGTATAGGGTGTTTTTTATTGAGGTATAGAACTTTAAGTTGGCATCACTTTTTTAACTGGCGGCCATTTTGTCAGCTGTCAAGTGATTAATATTTAGTTTGGTTTGCCATTTCATCATGAACAGGTTGACAAAAGAACAACGCCTGCAAATCGTGCAAATTTATTTCGAAAATAATGGTTCAGTTCGCGAAGTTTACTGCAAGCTCCGTCCATTTTATGGTCATCAGAGCAATTAATTCGGTTAGCCATGGATCGTTTTCACACTACGTTTACTCTATGTGATAATACGCATCCGCAGAGACGTCGAACAGTGCGCACCGAAGAAACAATTGCCGCTGTAGAGCAAAGTGTTGAAGAGGACCCGAATGAATCGATTCGCCACCGTGCACAGCAATTGGAGCTTTGTCCATCAACTTTTGTCCATCAAAAATTGGACCTGTAGAATTGGCTTTATTCGAGCCAGCCGCGGCGGCCACATGCCCGAAATCATATTTAAACATTAATGGCATAAAATTATCCTTCCAATAAAGCCAAATTGATGGACATTAAAACGATTTTCTTGTGTTTTATTTCAATTCGAAGTTCTATACCTCTAAAAAAAACACCCTGAGTAGTTAACATTGTCTCGAGTTAAGAAAGTTGGTAATTGACCCCAACAACATCAATGCTAATTATAGGCTCCATCTGTTCTCTTAAGTCCAGTGAAGATCAAGTGTTTATGGTAAAAGCGAGCAGTTATAGTTGTCGCTTTGGTGTATCGACGACAACGGCGAGAGAAGTCTAAATAACACAGAGAAGACACATTTCCATAACATTTGGAAGTTTCAGCGAGTAAAACGCAACTACTGACAAGTTTTCAGCAGATACGATTACGGAGATGAATAATGCGTGAATTGCTTTCTTATTTGCAGCAGTTACAAATTCTCAGTATTTTATGCTGATACAGTCCGACTGAACATGACCAGTTTAGAAAAAGCAAAAGTATAAACAGAAAAAATTATTGCGGACTCACTTACGATTTTGGTTGAATGACGACCTGAAAATGGATTTCACGAACTCTTTTAAATTCAATAAAAATTGTTAATTAAAACATCGAAACAACGAGTATTTGCTGGAAATCAAACTTTTTCAGCAAAATCACAGCCAAGTTTTTTTTTTCTTTCAGTACAAAAACCTTTCTTCAAACACGTTCAATCAAATAATTCGCTGAATCAGCAATTCGTTTGTTTGGACACGAATCTACGAAATAGGTTTCACAGAATCCGGTTGGCTTTTCACCTTAATCTGCAACAAATAGCTGTTCTGTGATAATTTCTTCTGTGTAGGGAAATCAATCTTCTTATTCCTACTTTAAACAAGAGTACAATTTCGCTAAATGTAATGAAGTGTTTTGGAGGACACGGAGAGGAAAGCATTTTGAAATATTGTTGCAACGACGTCTTTTAAGTGCTGCAAACGCTATATTATTACAGCATTTTTTTGCTTTAGGTTTTATAATTTTATTGCAACAAAATTTTAAATCTGATCTCAATAATTTTAATTGAAATTGTCTGGATATGACAATACGCAGGACGTAGACATGCAACAAATGTAGGCGCTTTTCTCAGGCAGCAAAAAGATGTTCTATGTGGAATTTTTTTTAACAAGAAAACAAACCCGCAGAATTTTTAAGATATGAGAATAAATTCCTTTATTGGGCGTGGAAAAACATCGTATTTTGTTGTGATTTGTGTCAGCATCTTTCTTACGGTCTTATCTTTGGCATGGATCATAAGTCTAGGATGCTCAGTTTCGGTTTAGATACACCTCCTTTTTAGGAGGTTTAAGGCTCAAGCATTAAGGACCCCGCATTTCGTATTTAGCGAACTTTGACCCGTAAGTACCTCTACCACGAGAATTTAGAACTGCCCCCGAAAAGGTTTCACCCAAGAAAAGCACTTCATTCATTATTAATGTAGCAAATTCCGTGCTGCCCAACTAAATGTTGTCGAAGAGCTTGAAAGTTGCAGCCAAATATTCGTTTCCTCTAATTTGAAATTCCAGGCCAACTCAGCAAAAAACCTCAAACTGTTGACAACAAAAGTATTGTTATGACCAAGCCATTTATTGTGAGGTTAGAGCCCATGTATCTGATATAAAAATTATTACATTTAATTGAAATTGAAAGAAGCTGCGAAAATATTTTATGTCAAACGGCAAAAGTTTAAATTTCCCATGATTTGCCAAAATGTCAAAATTGTTATTTTTGATACAAAATTCTTGCCAATTAATTATTCCCGCTTTGTTTTTCTCAAACTGTCAACCTAAATTTGGCTGTCACATGTTTTTTTTTTGCATTACAAGATTTTATCGCTTTTTCTATCAAACTGCAGCTGCCAATTTCGCTTCTTTATTATTTCTTACAAGATTTATGAGCTTTTCGTTCTCCCCTACTTCTGCTGCGATGTTGCTATTATTTTCTATAATACTTGACATGCTTAACATAATTTTTCCAATTTCAATTTTAAACTCTTTGCGTTTTCTTTTCGGGTTTCTATGCAAACCACCCCTTCCTTGCTTCCAGGAAGAGCAGCAGAGCAAAAGCAAAACGTAAAACTAATAAAACCAGGCAAAAAATATTGTAAAGTTCGTTGTAATTTTCCAATAAAACTGTCAATTTGAGTTAATATTTTTTCTTATTCTTCCGCAACGTGTACGTACATACATACATACATACACACGTACTTTTTCACAATAGCGGTTCTCGTTCGTTTCCTATTCTAAATAAAATAAAAATTATGCATTTAAGTGCAATTGCTGGTAAAGTTTAAAACAAATCTCAAATGACATTAAATTACCCTTGGAAAATTTACTGCTGCAAAAACCAGACCACAAACTACAGCAAAAAAAAAAAATAAAGAACTAATGACGCTTCCAAGTTTTGCAAGTGAAGAAAAACTATTGCCAAGCCATGAGGAAAACGGAATGAAAGAAGAAAACGAGAATGTGTTCAAGGAAAAGTTATTGGCTGATTGAGCTGCTGCTGTGCCGAAGCTGCTGCATGGCTGCAGGAAAACGGATGCAATCGTGCCAAGTTGAAAAATAAAAACTTATTTTCAATATTGTTCAATTTGATGGAATTATTCAACATACGAGCATGTACATGCATGCACTCGCATTAAAGTATTTATAACAGTGTAAACATACCTCGACGGATGTTGAGAAACCACCAGAATCTTCGGTGGCGGTAACAATCAAGGAGTAGACATGAGGTTGTCGCAAATCTTCGAAATCCAATTCCTTGGCCAGCTTAACAATGCCTGAAGAAGGGCCGATATTAAAGGTGCCCGCTCCCTGGCCTTGGGCTTTCAGTGTGTAACGGATTTCTCGGTCGGCAAAGGATTTGGCCTTAACGGAAATTATGCTGCAACAAATAAAAGAAAAGCCAGCAACGTTAAAGTGTATTTCAAGGAGCTTAAGCAGTCAGTGGCTTAATATTGAAATGAAATGTAATAAAATAAACAAAGTTAACAAAGTAATAAAGGCCGATAACGTCAATAAGGTTGAGGATAAAAATAAAAAAATAAAAACAGAGGAAGAGTTTTAAATACACAGAGTACTCGCACACTCAAGCACAATAAAAAAAAATGCATACACTCGTATAAAAATCGGCACTTACTCTGAGTCCTTTTTCTGGTTTTCCGGTATCTCGGCTTCGTAGCTGGGCATATAAAACTGAGGCGCTCTCTTGCCACCCACTATACTCAGACGTTCTTCGGGCGTGCTCTGAAAACGGCGATCATCGACTTTGCCATTTTGATCTTCAGCCTTCACATACAACACATATTCCATATCGAGCTGGAAAAGATCGGTGCCTCGTGTGCGCACCACCCCAGAACGTTCGTCTACTTCAAACCGTCCACCTGTCCGATCGCGTACAATAAAATAATGTATATTATGATCTGTGTCGGGATCGCGGGCTTGCAGAGTAAAAACAGGTGTATTTGGTGGGGCATTTAGCTGCACCACGGCCTGCATCGGCAAGGGGCGATTAATGAAATAAGGTGGTTCATCATTGACATCTTTGACGTGAATTATGACACGTTGATTGTCGGTGTATTTGAGACCAGCTGAAAATAAACAGTTAGAGTTTAATAATTAGCAGTTTTCTTTTCACTTTTCTGTTGAAAAAGAGCAAAAGAAAGAAAAGAGATATTTAAAAATAAAATAAAAGAAAAGTTGCTTTTCACACAATAGGCTCTTTATTAGAAACATAAATTCTCATTAAGTTCACAGAAAGGTCGATTTTCTAACAAATTGATTAATACACAATTAAGAAAAGACAATTCAGTAAATTCAGAAACTGATTTCTAGAAAAAACAGCATTTCAGTTAATATATTTGTGGTTTCTGTATTCGGTTTTTCTAAGTGGGTCAATATTTTTTTTTTATTCAACTGACAAAGACTCTATGGACGGCTTCTTAGTTCATCTCACGAATAACAGGGACGGTATTAAGCCGTTGATCATTGCTGGGTTGTTATTGGGATAATGGGGGATGGTAGAGTACGAAATCTGTTTTTAATTACTCTGAATCTGACCCATGAAGCTGAGTGCCGTATTTCCATTCAGGTATGAAAAAATGTGTATCGGTTTTATGTTCAGCGAAACTAATGGGTTTTCAAGAAAACGTTACATAAATGAGAAATCAAATTGAATATCAAAATTTATGAAAGTTTCCAAAACCTGGTTTTCAAAGATTACAGAGCCCCGTAAATCAAACAATTTTAACCAATTCCTTTTTATCTAGGGGGATATGATATGGGCCAAGGCGACTTCATTTCCGCAATGCTTCGTTAGGTAAGTAAATCATCCCTCTTGTTGTGCTTTTTATTTTAAATCACGGTCTATGGACTAATATCCTTAAAGACCAATAAAATTCACTACATACATATATACATAAATATTTAAACATTTTACAGACTTATACTTAATAATTTGCATTTAAGAATAAAATGAGGTTACGTTGTATAATATTAACATTTACAGAATAATCAATAAAATTATAGAAATGATTAAAATATTTGAACAATCTCTTAAAGGGGTCAGCGTTTGCATAATTCGTTTGAAAGCAGTAAAATTCCAAGTAGATCTAAGAGGAATTTTAAACATGATTTTCATTAACAGGAATTCTGAACAAACTGAGCCATTTATCGGGCTCGCTAAAAAAGGCTGCTTTAAACATCATCATTTCCCTCTATTTCCCACAGCCGGCAAATTAACAATAAAGGGTCTGGTCTGGAATGTGGTGGAAGATTTAAAGAGAGATTTCAAAATTGCCAAAATTTCAAAATTCAAAATTGAAATAACAGAAAATAGGTTTTATTTAATTTGTTACTTTCAGCCAGATGTACCAAAAAAACAGAGAGTTCCAACAGTTATTTTATACAACGATGTGTTACCTCATGTTATGCCCCTTCTACGAGCCTTACAAATTCAATTGTTAGTTTAGGTGCAATATTTAAATGTAGGTATCAATAGTATAAAGATCACACTATAGAGTTTTCAAGGACTCAAAGTGCTGGCAAAACAAGAAATGGAGAAAACTTGAGAACAGCGTTTCGTCAATCTTAAACAACAAAACAAGGAGTGGATGTAGACAGTACCACAATTTGCCATTATTTAATATAAAAACAAAAGATTTTATTTCAAAATGTTGAAGATCTGCTGTGTAACGAATATAAACACTTTAAATAATATAGCCTGAAATTACTATTAAACTTTTATTTCTTTCTTTTTATCATATTAATAAATTTTTAATCTATTTATTTTGGACGTTTATAACGATATTGCAAGCCCAATAATTTTGCCCACAAACCTCTAAAATGTCACAGCAATAATTTTTTTAGTCCTATATTAACATATTTGATAATAAATAAATGAAAATAAAAAACAAGATCAAATCGAAAGCCCATTTTGCAAATGTTCAGAAAGATCTTGTCTGGTGGGTTATTTTTCATTTTGGTTCAAGTAATTTTTTAATTATCCTTTCCTAAATGACATATTTAAGGATATGCCCGCACTTTGACGATTAAAAATAGTATCTACATGGACGACTGGACAACTTAACCTCTGTCTGTGATCATTTTAATAGACGATTTAATAGATTTCTGTCCATACTAGGATTTAGCAATAATTATCTTTTTTACATCAATTAATTTAGTAAAGAATCAGATTAATAACTTTGAGCGTGAAATTTGTTTTTCAGCTCCATAATTCTCTCCATATCCGATTATATCGATCGATGTTCTTATATTTACCGAAAGGTTAAATTTCAATAAAATCTTTTATATCAAAGAAAAGAGCCATATGATCTCTGTTGGAATGCCAAGCGTTAATAAGCAGTTTAAGAACAATTCCAAAACCCTATGAATCTGCGAGTTTCGAGACTAGAAGTTATTCTCTCAAAATTGTCTGCCTTCCAGAAATAAAACAAAATTGAAAAGATTGAAGTGAGAAGGAAAGGTATTATTGCTGAGCGATATGACAACCAGAACTGCAGAAAAATGTGTTCCAGACACTCGTTTATTGGGCTGATACCGACAACGAAGCTGAAACATTCTGAGTGTATAAAAGATAATTTTTTTTTACAACAGGCTTTACTTTTTTGTCGATTAAGGATGGACATATTTAATAAAATAAAAATATAATTAAATATGTTTAGTTGGCTTTAAACTGTGTTGATTTAAGTCACTTTATCGCAAGCAGCGTCAATACCATAATCAATCGGCCGCCATCAAGATGGCAAAATTCTCGTAGAGTTACACAAGTTTAAATCAATGAAACGGGTTTTATTGGATATACATTTTTTTAACATTAATATTTAATTATGATTCGGGCCATGTGGCCGCCGTGGCGAAATCGGGAACAACAATTTTCCGCGTTCTGATCGTATGAAGCAATGACGCCGTCAGCCCAACCGCGAATTTTCTGTGCCGACAATGATGTTGCGAAAAAAAGCTGGGTGACAATTCTGCTTATTTATGTACCCAAGCAAGTAAGAAGGGGCTTCCTCGGAGAACAAAATTTTGAATAGAAATTCAACATCAATTGACGTTAAATGGGTTGTCACATAAACTAGTGTCACCAGCTAAAAGTTGTGAACCTAAAAAAGGCAGTTAATAATTTCCCACTTAGATTCTAATAAAATATTGCAGTTCTTATAAAAGAAAAACAAGGAAACCTTCATCTTCTCCTTTAAAATATGCATTTTGTCGTTTACGATTTAATCGAAAATGTGGCGCGAAATGTATGTATGCACGTACGTACATATATAAATCATAGACTGGAAACATATATTTGGGCTACAATGTCAATTCAAAATTCGCTTCATCATCTGATGTATCGGCTCTAGTTACTGACAATCAGCAGAATTCCGCCAGTGATGGTTGCATTTTACGAAAATCGTTCATTTTCACACAGGTTTTGCCGACGACAGATGGATGATGGCTTTGAAACGTTGGGTTGTTATTTTCGGTTGTGGTAGAACTCAGTTCGGGAACATCCATCGATGCCATTTCGGAAATTCATTGTAATCGTTGGATATTCATTTCGACATGACATTTGCAGTGGAAGAGATCTTTAAACGTCTATCTTTGTTACGGCGATATCTTCGTCATCTATTTTTGTTATGTTCTTTTTTCTTTCATTTCATATTTTTATTCATTTTCCTGGCATCCGTTGCTGTTATTGTTCGTTCGCTTTTTAATTTGTCGTCTTAATAAACAATCTAACAACAAGAATAAATTGTTAAGTATTTTTTTATCTTGCACTTTTGAAGTAACCTCGTATGTATGTGTGTGTATGTGTATTTGTATGTGTTTATGAGGCTGTGTGCAGTTTGCCTTGTTTTTTGTTCCCCTTTTTGTTTCATTTCTTTCATTGCTTTTGTATAATTGTCATATTCCGGTGCAGACATGTTCATAATTTAAAGACACTCAGTCACAGTCTTCAGTCAACACTGTCAAACAAACCGAACCGAACGAAACAACAGCGTCGGCGGCATCATGATTATTTGTTCAGGAATTAAGTTCTTGGTGTTCTCCGCTCTTGTTAAGGTTATTGATTGCAGGATGATGTTATTGTTATTGTTGTTGCTGTTGTTATTTCTTTATTTTTGTGTTGCTTTTGTTAATGCCCGGTTGCTTCTTGCTTTGCAATTTTTGGTAATAAAAAAGGTTTTTTCTTGTTCTCTCGTTGTTGTTGTTGTTGTTGGGGGCTCTTATTCAAGGCATTGTTGTGTGATGTTGGGTGGTTGTTGGATGTTTTTGTATATTTTAGTACTTTGAAAGGATTAAATAGAGTTTAAAACATATTCTGGTTTTATTTTCACATTCGTATTACTTTTCTGTAGTAGAAATTTATTACTTAAACTTTAAGGGGTGTATCGAGAGGTTTAGTTCACATTTTGTTGACAGCATTTCTGTTTCCTTTTTGTTTCACAGTGGGAGAAATGTGTCGGTGTTGTTTTCATTAGTCGATTTACAGTTTTTCTAATTCATTGCATTCGAATGGATTAACTGAAACTTTAGAGCTTTAACTTAAATTAAATTTTTGCATTAAATGTTTGTAGAAAGTAATCAGAAAATGAAACTTAAGGTGAGACATTTTTAGTTGGATGGTTGTTGTTATTTCTTTAATTTGATAATAAAACTTTTGAAGAAAATGAATAATAACAAGAAACTGTTTAGAACAATTTACTTAAAATGGCTTTATAACAGTACAGAGGAAAGTAGCAACATACAAATTCTAATCCGAACAGCACTTTGAGACCATAAAATTACTTGAGATGAAATCCGATTTAATGAATTAATGAATGTATTATGAATTAAGCCAAATTTTATAATGAATGCCAGAGAACATTTTTAGCAAAAACTTTGTTTTAAATTAAAATCAAAAGTTAAATGTCTATTAGATGATTTGCTTCTACAGGCTTCATTTCGGATTACATAAGTATTATTGATTCAATATGAAACAAGGTTAAAATGAAATGAAACAGAGCCAATGAATGAGGATATGAATGATTTCGTTCACTTCAAATGTTTAAAACTTCATAATTTATTTGATTTGAGGAAACCGGAGGTGGAAATCGATAAGTAGCGATCGATTTTCTTGATAGTATAAAATCTAATCGTTCAGCTACGCTACGCTACGCTACAATTGCATAAGTACACAACTCGAGCTTGTGGATTGAAAAGTTATATTTTAAAAAAGTGAAACTAAAAATTAAATTAAAGGCCCATGAATAATACTACTACTTAAATTTGCTTTCAATTTAAAATTTCTGGAAGAAACGTTTTTTTTCAATATTTTACTTATATTTATTATATCATATCCAGACATGTTCGTTCATGCTTTTCTTTACTTCTAAAGAATTAATTAGATAAAATATAGACGAACAATCGAATCGCCAAATAATATCCAACGACTTTAGAGAGTAAAAAGACATCAAAATAAAATGTACACACAAAATATGAAAGAAAAGTGTTTTCTGAACAGCGACAACAATGTTTTGCAACGAACAGAGGGTTTTACAATGAAATTTGGCAAACATTTTAAAAGAGTGTTCAGGCTGAATCCACCCTTCTGAAATTTTCATAAGATTGTGTTGTTAAAAGAGCCTGAGTACTTGCATTTAGGAAAATATTTTACTTAATAAATCAGAAGGTGAAGACAAAAAGGTTTATGTTTGAAGTTAATTTGACAATTCTGTTTATAATAAATTTGTACACGTGTGTGTGTCTCTCTACTCGATTATACTCAAAGGACTTAAGATTTTTTTTTTTGCTGAGGCTGAGACTTTGTATTTAATCCTTTTTAAAGCATTTTTTATGGTTCTGGAAACGACGACTTTAACTTCACGCTGGTGCAAAAAAAAGTCGAGTCCCGGGCAACCAAGGAGTAGCTTTTCTGGTACATCCATAGGCAAAAGCTGGCTTAAGTGGGGAATAAACAGACCGCAATCGCAACAAACGTTTTTAATAATTTTTTTTGCAGTATTCAATTTTTAAATTGAACATAATTATGCATTTATATATTATGCTTTATATATAAAAATATATAAATATGTATTTATGTATTCATACATTTCAGGTATAAATGTAAAATTTTCGAAAATTTTTCCATTCATATTTAAGAAGATTTTCTTTACCACACAAATTTGTATTTCTATTTTTCTAATCTCTTCTTAATTTTTTTATATCATACAACTAAGTCCGCTGAACTTATGCTGAGGTTGCACCCAATTGCCAAATGTTGCTATTGCATGTTGTTTGGCGGCAACTTCCTTTATTCTGGTTACGAATTTTTTTTCCCCCGTTTCCGTTCTTTTATTCCTCAGAAATAAGTAATCAAAGTGCAACAACAGAAAATGTCATTTGTCTTTCTTTAATCTAGCAAATAAAGACTGCGAAAAATACTGCTTCAATAGTCGTATTGTTGGACGGGAGAAGTTTCTTTTGTATATCTATTTCTTTGTAGTCGCACTTTTCTTGGATAATACTCTTTAAGTTGAAAGCTAAACAGAAAATTTACAAGGAGCGGGAAAAAAGCGAAGAATTTTTGTTGGAGTTGTAAGTGTTGTTAACCTCACTGGTAGCGGTTAGACAAACACGTTCAATGAATTTAGTAGCGCCAAAAAAAAAAAACAGAGCCCTTAAGCAGCTCAGTTTAAACGACAACATTTTTGCTCTTATATGTATATGTGGATTTGTAAGCTTTTACAAGAGGAAGTAGCAACGGTACTTATTTATATATTTATTATTTATCAAAAACTCTTAATTTTTCAGTAACAAGTAAAAACCTCCAGTAAATTGTATATCGCATTTCAACTTTTCTCCCAAAAAAATATCGCGGAAATAGGCCAGGATGTACCTAAATTAAAACTACAGACATATATATTAACAAATTTAGCGATTATTCGCTATTTTTATTTCAGCACATTAAATTTTCTGTCACGTGTGTCAGAAGAAAGGTAGAAATATATATCAGGGGTTAGAGGGTTTGACTTCTGTAAAAAAAGTTTAACTTTGAACTTGTTAAGTTTTAAGTTTGAATCATAGAAGAAATGCTTCTTAAAGTAATTAAAAAACATACAGTTAAGTGCAAAATTGCTTTCAATGTAGTGATAAGAAAACAGAAAATGTTGTGTAACGCGCGCGTAACTTTTCAAACGCGCGATACTTGTCGACGCATTAACGCGTGTTATTGTACTTCCCCCGTTCGGACGCGAAAGACGAACTCTTCTAGAATAAGTTTGTGGAATGAATGTATAATTAACACAAGTTCGTTTAACCAATATGGATTTTAAAACGAAGCAACAGCACGATGCACACAAATTCTTTTGTAATTATGAAGAACAAAATAACACTAAATTGTTACTGCTTCTTATATTTTGCGCAAAATTTAGTGATTTATCGCTAAACTTTTTGAAACAATACCAAAAGGCGACATCAATATTGCAATCTATTATTAATAAGGAATAATTTATTAGGAAAAGCAATATAAAACATACTTATTTTAAAGAAATTCAATAAAGTAGCGTCTAAATGTGAGAAATTTTGTTTCAGAAAGAAATCAAAATTTGAAGTAAAACCAAAAGAAAAATTAATTATTACAGGGATTATTATTCCTTTGAAGGGAGGGATGGCTATGATGGATTCATAGCCGAAGCAGTTGCGCGCAATCTCAACGTATTAAATTTACCCTCAGTCCATCACGTATTTGCCGACTACCGAAGTTTGTTTTGTCGACGAGCAATTACGTAAGAATCACTACTCTTAAAAAATGTCTGTACAGCGAACGCGCGATGCTCACTCGACCACTGCGACATCTTGACTGACAAATCCGCACAATCGATTATTCCAACGGCGCCACCCTCCATCCGCACCATTTATTACTTTTTGAAATAATCGTATTTAAAAATATAAATTTGCCACCAAAGTACTTCATATATTGGAATGTAAATTTGTAAGATGTGAATTTGTTTTAATATTTAATTAAAAATGAAATCTTTCATAAAAATTAACTTATTTCATTTTTTACTAGAACTCAAAATAAAATGAAATAGGACAGCGTTGACGATTGTGACAAATGGCAATTTCTTCATTAGA
The DNA here is from genome assembly GCA_932526305.1 of Epicampocera succincta. NCBI lineage: Eukaryota > Metazoa > Arthropoda > Insecta > Diptera > Tachinidae > Epicampocera > Epicampocera succincta. The sequence goes on along the minus strand of OW052037.1, from coordinate 43,324,648 downwards.
CAATTTTAGAACTTGTCTGATGTCCTAATTTTTAGTAGATGCCATTGGCAAATCCTTATTATCAGCAACGTCCCATTTTTAAGAAATTCAGCTGTATTTTATATGTAGAGAGTCCCTCGGTTGGGACGGCACCCAAAACTTGTATGACTTCGGTCATGCAGGTTCTTCAAATACCTCCATCGAACGTCAATTGGCAGAACGAGGACCCACGTGGCCCTGGGTTATCGTTCGACATCCTGATATTGGCGATAGGTTGCGGCCCGTAGCATGGCTGAAACTCTCCGACTGTAGCTCAAGCCTAAGAGTACAGGATAGATACCGGGGTAGAAATCCCGTCTCAAAATGCTTGTAGCGCATTTCTGTTTTTCGTAAAGACCTAAATGGTGGATTTTTTTCATTTAAAATATGTAAAATTATAAAAAAAGTACTCGTTTTGACAGGTTACTAAAACACCAGCAGAAGTAGAATCATCACGAGCTGCGAGAGAAACAAAATGCTTTTTTAAATGTTTGCGCTTTCGCATCACAACTTGCACAAACTCTGAACTAGACTATTGTTGTGGCTACAGTTCAGAACGGAGGTTGGCCCACGCAATTAGAACTCATCTTAATGTGTGAAAAATATTCGTTCATAGATGCATAAACTAGCAAACAAATGGCCATCGAAATTCATTTACTTCTCTCTAATTCCTTTGATTAAATAATTTTGGATTTTTTTCCAGTTAAAGTTTATTTAGCGGCATCAAAAAAACATTCTCTTAACTGTTCTTTAGTAAAATTCTATTTTTATATTTGCTTTTCTTCTTGTTGTGGCAGTTTGCGTGCTGAATTTCAATTTCTTTACACACACGAACGCCAAATTATACTTTTAATCCAACTATTTGAAGTATGTTTCAACAGTCTTAGGAAACGTGACAGGAACGATAGAGAACGTCTGACATGTTAATGATTGAATTGAACTTTTGCAAAATGCTTTAGTCGAAGTAAAACTTAAGGAAGAGTTTTTAGACAGTCTGTTATTTGAGGCAGAAATTCGCCAAGCGCCTTAAAGTGTTCTTTACTTTTAGAACAGTTATCCAATACTTATCAGGACGAATTAATAACAGATGGTCGTGACAGATCAGCTGACTATTTTTTGCTGCTGTTTACAAAAACATCAAATCTTTCAAGCTACGAACGGTTTTGGATTATGTAACTTTTATATTAATGTGGTAACTTTTTGCTGTCATTACTTTGAAATTTTTAACCCCGCGACGTTAAGTGACATTCGTGAGCCAATGCTGGCACTCATATGAATTAAATAGCAATGCGGCACATTTGTCCATTTTCGGTATTTTTGAATTGGTATCATTAACCATTGACTAATTATAGTACTAGTTTTAATAATAAAAATTATAATAATTAAAATAATGATAACAACAATAATAATTTTAATAGTAGAAAATGCTAAAAAAAAGCAAAAATAATAATAAAAATAACAAAAACCGCAATTATAATAATTTTAATAATAAAAATAATATAATAATAATTTCAATAATAATAATGATAATGTATAAATTACAATAGAAAAAACTGTTTAGTACTTTTTCCAATATCACATGTTCGAAAATAACTTAACACTGTCCATCACTATGACGACAAGTCCAACACTGTTCTGAACAGCTGACAGCAATTGACAATTGTGTAAGTTTTTGTGTGCAAACATTAATTAAAGTTATTTATAAAAAGAAATGGAAAAAAATCACACGCGAATAAATTATATTCGACAATTTTTTGTTCAATTGATTGACGTCTGTTACGTTTTTAAAGGTCCTATACCTACACGTACGACTGTATGTTAAAGTACGTTGAGTTTTTCTTACATCAACGTTCGCATAACGAGACCTTTATAATTTTTGATACCCCAATAAGTAAAAAAACGTGCTGGAGAGCAGAGAACAGGACGGAAGAGATTCCGTCAGACGCATCAATCGATCGTCGATAACGTTGAGGATTTCAATGACGTTGAGGATCTCAATGACGTTAAGGATTTCGATGATCAAAACCAAATTCAAAAACTTTTAGATCATAGAAAGCACAAAACAGGGACCTTCAGAAGTTATTGAAAACATGGCATTCCGTGACAATTAAAATACTTAGCGGTTTTCTGCCTGAGCATCAGTCAGTAGGCTTGAACGCCTTTAAGCGCTGGTTTAAATATTCAAAGAAAAATATTCTAATAATATAATTCAGCGGCCAATGCCAACACACAATAATTTGGCAGTACTACTTTAACCATTCAACCACTGAGCTGTTGTGCCAAATAATTGGAGTTTTGAAGGCTCTTTTCTCTTTTTTTTTACCAATAAATTCAATATTGTTTTATACTAATTACTGGCAATATTTATAAATCTACACATATACATATTTTTCAACTACGATTATGTGCAATAATTTGCCCCTCCCGGTCATTATTTTGTTACATTTTTTAACGAAATCTTGTCACTACCACAATTTGTTGCAGCTGATAATTTTTGTCTGTAATTTCCTCAAAAAATAAAACAAGAACAACAACAATAAGTTATGAAAAAGATAAAGTAAATTTAAAAAAAAAAAACACCCCATACCACGAGCATGAATTGGCAATGACAAGACAGACAATGTGTAACTGTGGACATAAAAGAATATTCATCTCAGTGCTCAGTCCAAAGTAAACAGCACAAGCACCATCTTTTAATCCTTGCGAAATAATCTTTCATTTCGTTTCATTTGAACCGGCATTCCGAAATACCCTGGGACCAAACGTTTTCAACTTTTGGTTCTGTTAACAATTTTTGACGCATCTTATTGACAGGCTCTATTCCAACAACCGAACTCAAAAACAAATTTTAGAACTAAAAAAAAATCTTTTAATTATATATATAAAATAGACAGACGTTGCTTTTGGATTATTTGATACAAACTAACATTAGAGTTTCCCTTTCACCTTAATGCCCAACGCAATTTAAATTATAATAGTAATCAAAATATAGAACGTTATTTCAGTGTACAAAAAAAAAACAATTACATTAATTTGTTTTACATTCGGCAAGAAGCATATGGATATAGAGTCATGCATAGACACACACACGCCATTACCAGTCAGTTTAAATAACTCCAAACATTTTATTTGATTGCGTTTATAGGACGACAACTGTAAAGTAAAGTCGTCAAGAGTGTTTAATAGCTGACAAATGACCTTTTCATTTGCAACATGTAAATTGACATATTATAAGTGTGCGTACATATATATATATATATATATATATATATATATATATATATATATGTATGTATGTATGTACAATATATAAGTACAGTGGTGTGCGTTTTTATATTTGTCCAGCGGGAAAGTTCAGAAGAACTTCGTACTCGGGGCCTTTAAAAGTGCACGATTAAGCCATAATGACATTTATTTTTTTTAATCCGAATTTGAAAGAGTGCAACAATCAATGCCAAAAAGTGATATCTATAAGAATTTACCCTTTTTACAACAACATTCGGTGACGCATCATTATATTAAAAAAAAAAAAAACCCAAAATTAGAGAAACAAATAAACATTTTAAGCTCCAAATGTCTGTTTTAAGCAATTTTTTTTTATATTGCTCTGGACGCTTGCAACTCGTTATCTATAACATGTTGAACACATTTGCCTTTTTTGCAGCTGAACTCTTCACTTTTAGTTTTATTTTCAATTGAAATATATCTACACTATTCCCAAAATTCCTTAAAAGTCACTGGTCCGTCTAAAAGTACTGGTACAAATTCCATTTTATTTTTCGATGACAAGATTGAAGAGAAGCAGTAAAATAGATTGGTTTGTCATAAGAGCGGATAGATATTGAGATGGAAAACACCAAGTATTTACGAAAATCTTTTTCCATTCGCCACGGCTTCCTATTTCTCATGCCCCTGTCACTTGGACTCTGCAGAATTGCAGCAATAGGCTCGGACGATTACAGCTTGTTGCAGACATGCAGCCGACCTCAGGAAATACCGCACTGCAAAAGTACAGTGCAGCCAAATTGCAAGATTTAAGAGGGCAATTTACGCTATACCCTTAAATCGTTCTGTATAGCACTTATGTCAGTCCGCTAGAAGCACCCGTTGTTTAAGTTGATAACTTTTAATTTGGGCCAAACGGAAGCGGTTTTTAAAAAATCGTTCTTTTGACGTACGAGTGTTGGTAGATTTGTTTACTGAACTGGTGGTCGTCGTAGAGTTGGGGGGTGAAGCCCCACCGCGACTACTGTAAAATTAGCGCCACACGTGCAGGGTTAGCACGCAGCGAAAATAAAATTGTATCATTTTGACGTGCTGGTGAATCGAGTAACTTGTGTTGGTGCTTTGGCATCCTTAACTGAATAATAAACAACAGTTAATAGAGATGACAACAAATCAATATGGCAGTCATAGGCCGTCCACGTCCAACCCGTACATTGGCAAAGAATTCGCACGTAAAACTACCAAATAGGTCAGCATCAATTAAATAAAACACATTTAAGTCGGAGAGTTGGTTTGTCCAAAATTAAGTGATAATCTAAAAGAAAAGCTTTAAGGTGAAAGAAGCAAAAGCGAAACGGCTACAGCCCGCAATCAAAACATGTCTAAAAAAGACAAGAATATATTCCAAATAAGGAGCACTGAGGTCTAATAGAAGGCACCCACTCTCCCTGTTTCCACCGCTGTGTTCGAACATATACATAAGCCGTGAAATAAAATTGTGGTTTCAGTTTATTTTCCGAATTGAATTAAATGCAACGCAATTTATTGAAGTGATTACATTTCAATAATTTTACTGTCGTATTACTCGTAACAATTTAATTGCTAGATATGCTTTATTTTATTTAAAAGTAGCGCATAATTCTGTTCGTTCGTTAAATAAATATTTTCAAAGAAATAAAACAAAAGCCGAGAACTCATAAAGAATACAAAAAAACATACAAAAATATTTGCTTGTGGCTGTTAAAGTTTGTATTTGCAGGACTTTATGGGTGCTACAGTTTAAATATGTTTTTCATTGAGGATGAATTACACGAATTTAATATCCTTCCTTCGGCTTCACATATTCTGCTGTCAGGGCAAAAAGCCAAAAAAAAAAGCTATGAAAAGAAAATAAGTATGAGTGAAAACAAGCAGCAGGAAATTGGGTTTAAAAAAAGCTTTAAAAAAATGCGAGATAAGCATAAACAAAAACTATTTGTGGTTCGATGATTTCATTTTAATTTTTATAAAAATTTATGTTTATAAAAAACTGCAAACGAATTCAGTTGGATGACTGAAATGCATAAAGTTTTAAGCTCTTCAATATAACCGAAAACTTCTAATATCGTATTTATCGTTGGGCGAAAGGAAGATATTGCTTGTTGCTGCTAAGCAGGGAGAGCCACAGCATGTTTAACGGTAGGCTCTCCCGTCTAGAGGGCTGGAGGGGTGCTGTGGCACCTCAGTTGAGACTATTGTCCCAAAGTCTTCACCAAACACTCCTCAGGAATGCCTTGTAAGAGGCATCCTGGTGTTAGTCTTGGTTTAGGTGCCCATCTAACCTGGCGTTACCGAAAAAAGCCTTGGTAATACCTGATGTCAGGGGTCTTGTAGTGTATAGGATTTCCAATCTTAATGTCTGGTGGGCTAAGCAGCAGCTATACAGAACGCAAGCAACGCTGCGCTTAAAAAAAATTGTTTCATTATTATTTTTGCTTGTTTCAGCTCTAAATTCCAACAATACGAGCACAACCTTTGGTTTCCACGGTTACTATCTAAATATTTGCTTTTTCGCTATTAATAACAATCCTATTAAAATTACTATATTAAATTTACATTGTTTATAACAAAATAATGTTATTATTATTGTTCCAATAACAAATTTGGATGTAAAATAATTTGCTTTCCTTTGAAGTAAAATAAAGTTAAGACTGAAGAGCTGCGAAGTCTATATTTGCTTTTCGAACATAAATATATATATATATATGTATATATATGAGTTTATATGTATATATTTTAGGAAACAGTTTTTCCGTGCAAAGCGTTTGCATCAGCAAATTGAAAGGTGTCGTTTTTTATTTTTCTTGAAAACTTTTATACGCTTCTCTGCAACAAAATGAAATCATTTAAGTGTGACACACGTTCCAACATTTCTTTTAGCATGAGTTTATAAAACGCTACCATGCTGAGCATAATCATTATGCCGCATAGCACTATTGCATGCAGAGTTTTGCTTCGTAATTTAAAACATCGCAGTTATCGTTCGACTGACTCCATTCATTTTGCTATAGCAAAACTGTGCATGACTGCCTTCCAAAGGGGCTACTAGCAAATTGAAGCTCTTTAAAAAAGTAACGATTTCCTTATCCCACCATATTGGAATTGCTTTTGTGCCATGCAGATGCTGTTATATAAAATATGTACCCAAATAAGCGTATAATTTTAATTTTGATTTCACTTATCAATTTAATGCTAAATACAATATTCGGAGGACTGGTTTTGCTTGCGTGTGAACATCGGGTAAGACTGGCCCAACGTTCTCCACTATCCAGGAATTTATTACAATTAAAAAATATGTCGGGGACACTGGGATCTCTGAAAACAGGGCCATACACAGGAATTGCCAAGGCATGTTTTGTCACCACTACATCCCAGAAACCAGATTTATTAAGTCGGGAACCTGCTCCCCAAAAAAGAGGTCAGATTTGGACAGAATTTATATTACGCCAGCACCAGCCTTATCTGCCATATTAGAGGTCACTGTCAGCACCTGTATTTGTTAAACTCCTTCCTGGGATTTCAGGTTCAATCCTCAACCAGAAAACTTCAGCCAGGGCTAATCCTCTTAATCATTTGGCCAATAACTGGATACCCCTTTCAAAGGATTCCGGCAGATGGCTGGTGCCAGTTTTGTCGATTAACGTTTGGGAAAAATTTCTGCTGCGCCTCTATGCCCCAGAGCATGAACACCAGCCGAAACCTGTTTCGCGGAGGAAAATCGCAAGAGACAACTGAAAAATATACAACAATTAGTTGCTATTTTTCGTTAATATTTGCATAAATAAAATACTGTGAATTAAATTGATGTAGATTTTTTTTAGAAATTTTTATTATTTCTGCGTACGAAACTCGTCGCATCCGGTTTTTCAAAAAAAGTTATCGTTGTCTCTCATGTCCATAAAAGCTTTAACTTACAATGGCAGTTAGTTTGTTAAATGACTTTTATTTGATTAAAGTTTTATAACCTTTAAGACCTGTCACAACACATGCACTGTCACAATACGCAGAGGCAACAGAAATGCCACTTAAACGATGGTTAAGAACTTTTATGGTCATTTTACAAGACAATAAAATCGTAAATGTGTTAAATTGTGAACATTAAAACAAATGTAAAGAAAAAAATTCAAAAGAAGACAAACTGGACAGTATAAACTTGCAACAATGCTGTTGTTTTTCACATACATTTATGTGTTCTTTTTCTCCAGTAACTCGATACTTTGGTGTAATTCAGCTGCAGTAGCGATAGACTTACTTACTTGCAACGCAAAGTTGCACTATCACTTGCTTAACTGAGAGTACGTGTATTTCTTGTCCATATGGCGTAAACGGTGAATTGGTCTGGTTAACGGAGTGATCAAATTTCTATCCTCTTAGACGCAATTTTATGACTGTGTTTTACTGTTTTCTGAAATAACACAGAGAGAAAGATGTACAATGTGATGTCCTCAGTGTTAGTTGAGTCCAGCACAGCACAGGGTCTTCCTTTGGGAATTACCGAAACTTTGCAATTATTGGATGTGAAATTATTTTTCCAAATAACTGTCATTGTCGTTCTGTGCATTTTAGTTCATCTTTACTTATGCTTTAGTCTCCCATCGAGATCAACAGTTGTTAGGATTTTGCAAAATTTTTTTTGTACCAGCGAGTTTGTCTGCTATGAATTTGTCTTGCCCGGCCCAATTATTTGCCAACAACAAACAAACAAAATTATTCATGTAAATCCGAATAAGATGCAAGACCGCGTAAAGCGTCCCGAAAAGGACAATGTTTGTTGTCATTCGGCCGTATTGTTCGCACTTTGAGGTTGGTCAGGACATCGCCGTCAACGTCCGGTGCTGCAGATCGAAGGTTATGATTTGAGGTAGATGATTTTGGCACATATACTTTTTGTATAAGCGGAAATGTTTAAGCCCTCCGCTGACTTTTGGCACAGCGTTTAGAAGGAAAATGTAGTAAAAATTCAGCAGCAGCGAAAGATTGCAGCTATTTAATAAATACGAAATCGTCCAAGCCTTATCCCCAAAAAGTCTTGTTCTGTGAGAAGGAAAACTGTAGAGGCGTTGAACTTAAAATTGATACTTCAAGCTGGAAACTTTAATTTAATTGCATAGAAACTTGCGGCTGACCGCTTCATGAGATAATGTCCCTCAAAAAACGTGACAAAGCACAAAGATGGACAGAATTATTGTCACATTTGTATAATTAGTAGGGATGAAGTCATTTATATAAATAATTTAATATCGAACACGAAACCATTTAAACTGAGGCCCTGCGCAAATTAAAAGTCTTTCCCAGCCCTGTGTTGAACGTTTCTTTTGTATGACCGACCAACTTATTTTTATTCAGATTTTTACCGAAAGCTCCTTTTTTTTGTTTGTTTTCCTTTTTTTTGTTGAAGTTTTATAACAAAAAGAAAGAATTTTTCACATAAATTTTCTAACACCTCTGCTGCTCCAGCTGTGTAGGTTTTTGTGCAAACATAGAATATTCTCAATTCTCAGTGGTTCCAAGAATTTCAAATAAATGTGAAAATTTCAAAACTTCAACATACATCATCATCATCATCTGCCAATTCCACTATATTCATCTCCTCTTTTCTGCTGGAATATTTTGTTTTTCTATATCAGTTCATTGGAAATTTATTTTCTGTTTTAAATAATTTGAAATTTAACTTTTTCGTTAGTCGGAGTCTCCCCAGCCATCTGTTGTTCTCTCGTCCAATTTACACACCATTGACCATTTCAAACGAGAGCAAATACTAATAAATTCCAAAGGGCATAAATTAAGCTTAAAATCAAATATAATCGTAGCCAGAGAATGTGCAAGCAGCCACAGAGTTTTACGTTTTGTTGGCCGGATAGTTGATGCAGCCGTTGGAAGGACGAATAAAAACGTCAAAAGTATTTGTGAACGCAGAATTTTGCGAAGCGTGGAATTTTGTTAATTTTCAAATATTATTATTAGTTTTTTCCTGCTGGTATAATTGTTGCAGAAAATTCTTTAAGTCAATGAAAATTGATGTTTTTGATTTGAAAACGGGCCACATTTTTCCCTGCCAATTATAGGAAACGGAGCATGAATAATTGGCAACCAATTTGATTTAAAGGTTTTATGTACATACCGTTAGCTAAAATACAAAAAGCTGTAACTTTCAACCAACAATAAAATACAGTTTTTGAGTTATTATTTAACTAAATTCCTTGACAACATTTTGCACTTCTGCGATCAAAAGAAAGAAAACATAAGGACGTAACTACAGAACGACGTATATAATTACACATTTTTTTCAAATATAACCACAAAGAATGGGAAACAGATTCACGCTTTTGCGATTGGTACTCAGATGGCGACCTCTACATATGAAGTGCATTGTACCAGAACTGGGTTGGGGAGGAGGAAAGCAGGAGTAGTGTCGTCGCTATTTGTTTGTCTTTATTCCATATTGCAGGGATGAGTATGTCCGAATTTAACTTGGGCTGTTCTGACTGACTTACCTTCGCCAATGCACAGTCGAACATCAGTTAACCCAACATTACGTGTAAGTTTTTTTTTTTTGACAAAAAAAATTTGTACAAATTTACCAAACAAATACTACATTTCCAGACCTGGTCTATTTACAACATTTTTGGAAACTCACTTTTATATGACAATTATCAATGAAAGCGAAAAATTACCATTTTTCATTAAAACTTGTAAAAGAAGACGGAATATGAAATCCTTTCAGAAACCAGCAAAAAAAACTTTAATTTTTGCTGTTGGCTGTTGGTTGTGTTTAAAGCCGCTTTCTATTTAATTTCCTTGATCGCATCTTTTAACACGATTAATTGGGAAAACTTTAACTTTTCCAGTTAAAAAACACATTTTAATATCCTCCCAAAACTCACCTGACTAGTTAACGGACACTTTGTCACAGTTTAGCTTTACAGGTGTTTCAGAAAAGTGAAAATTTTTTTTAAAATTTATTCATGAATATTTAACACATGGATGTGCCCGTTTGCATGGAGGGGGTGTGTGTGTGTTTTCATACACATCTACAGATGTGTGGAGAACACAAGCAAGTTGGTTATAAATTTTCTATCTATAGTTTTCCAATTCATTGCATTTCACTGTAAACAGTTTTGCAAACGCATCCACAGCACTATGGGGTGTTGTTTTTCTTCTTCTTTTTGTTTATTGTAAAATTATATGTCAGTGCATGTGTGTGTTCAAAGAAACATGCCTCCAATAAATGTGATATTAGTAGTGTTTGAAGATTTCATACTTTGCAGCCTTTTGCAGAGCTGTGGCGCTGCTTCAAAATATGCAACCAGGCATTCGTAATTTTTCACTTTTAATGCCTCAGTTTGACTTCGCCTCTGTTTCTGCTTTGTCTATGCATAAGTCATCTTGTTTTATTGTTCAGTAAATATGAGCATGAAAGCAAAATATTTATTCAAAGAGATTGGGATTCTAAATAAATAAGTGTTCAGCAAAAACTGTATGTAATTTTTGAAAGCCTGGTTTAAGGTTATATTTAAAATTGTTTAACTTAAAGCAAAATTTTGCAATCTGCAGCATAATTGAAATTCATACAAATGGACCCTTTCAACAGGAGTCAGGGCACATAAAATGATTTAAGGATGAAAATAGGGGTTGTTAAGCAGTTCGATATATTGAGATTTTCCTTAAAAGAAAAGACAAATAAATTGCTTCAAGTGTAAGAGTTTGATTTGAAAATGTTCAAAAAAGTAGTTCATCTATTCACTTTTATACAGGCTGGTGCACGAACGTGCTATTAGAACAAAACGTAATAACTTCTTTTCGGTGGGAATGCGTGGGATTTGAATAGGGCTTCAGTGTTTCATTTGGTTTTCGTGGCACTGCCCTCCGTAAACCGTACCATCGAGCTGCCTGTCTTCGGGCTCAAAACACAATCGCACAATTTCGGAAAATCGAAACGATTCGAAAGTTATCGGTGAAAATTGGACTTGCTAAACGATCATTGCAACGGCTGGTTCACTTAGTTGAACACTCTATTAAAAAATAATGACAGGTTTATACAATTTTTTATGTCCAATGAGGCCCACATTGATCCAAACCGCAACGCAAAGAAACAAAATTGTCATATATGGAGTGAATCTAATACTCCATAAGATGTAACAGCACCCAAAACGAGTTACTGGGTGGGGCGCAGTTTTATCAAGATTCCTTGTAAATAAGTAATTCCTTAACAAAAATGGTCTAACAGTGACTGTCAATGTACACCATTATTTAAAGATATTAAAGATTTTTTTTACCGGCGTGTAATCCGAAGATAAATCTAATTCCAGGAAGATGGAGTAATTCCACACACACACAGGCAGACTATTTATGGCGGAGTTGCAACGATAATTTCCAAAGAAATTAATATTGAGTAACTGCACATTATGACCAGTCCATAGGTCGCTTGGGCGGGCTGCACCTGACCTTTTCAGGCCAAGGCCAAGGAATTTTGAGGCGATACCGAACTGAAGATGTCAGGCCGCACGTAACCATTTTCTGATCAGATTTCGCATATACGAGAATGAGCAGACAAGTTGTTTTCGGCCTATCATCGTCAAATATAATTATTTGCAGTAGTTCCAGCGACAAATGCGTTCATACAAAATGCTGAAAATCCTATGCTGTTAAGCTGGAATCGCTTTTAAGGAAATCTCAGTTAAATGCGTTACGGACGCATTTAACAGAATTTTAGTTACCAACGTTACCAACTCATTAAGCACAAAATTCTCTATATTTTATGTAAAAACTATATACAGAATCCAAAATCGATATATTATTGCTTTTATGAAATATATGACCCACTTATGAGTATAACGCAGCTAAGCGATGGGCATTTAAAAGAAAAATGTGTATATATGTGCTATCAATTCGCCTGATTAGAACATTAATCGTTTTGGTCGTTTTGAAAACCATGTGATTTTAGCGTATTTATTTTCCTTTTTTTTTTGCAGGATTAGAAATTGGAAATTATTACGGAAATTTGCCAACAATTTGTTAAAAAAAAAGAAACAAATAAGTTAAATAAATAGTGAACCCTGCACCATGTTGAATTTACATTTTTTTAAAACTGCTTTAGTTCTGTTGCGTTCGGATTTTAAATAAACAACTCTAATAGTTATAATAATAACTGCTGCTGTTGAAACAATTCCCTTTTAAATATTATAACTTTCTCACGCAGTCATCAGTGAAATTTCCCAGTGGTCGGGAGTACACGAATTTCCTAATTAATTTTCTTGTAAATTTTCTTATGCATTTTTAATGGTGTCTATCGCAACGATTTTCCAAGTTTTTAATAGTTTCACTGCTTCCACGAAATTAAAGACTTTCATACAAACTTTACATTATAACTTACATTTACATTTTCAACTTAAGTTTCTGATTATACAAATAAAAATAAAAGTGCAAATTTTTTCTTGGTAAGAACTGAACAGAGTAAGAATGAAGGAAGCAAAAATCGTAATAATAAAATTTGCTTTTAATTTATGATTATATTTTGTCATATTTACTGTTGTTGTTTGCTACATCAAAGAACGCCAACTACAGCAACAAACTTGCAACATACTAATACATTCTTTTTCTTAACAAACTGGTGCATTTATCGCTACCCTCAAACAATTTATTTCCACGTCTATGGCACATGGAGGTTTTCGCATATTATTTTCTGCCACTAAAAGCAAAGCAATAAACGAAACGGTACTACTATAAACAAATCAAATATTAACTTTCCATTAAGCGCTGGGAAATAAAATGTTCCTGGAATTTGAAATTATTAGCAGAAGAGAGTCGCCCGAACCTGCTTTGACGTCAATTTGGGGGGCGACTGCTGCACTCGCCTACGACAAACCCTAGTTTAGGGTGCAACATCAAACCACCCGCTGCCACAGTACTACGCCCACCATCCTTTAGTGTTAAGCCGTAAGTTGTACTTGCAGATTTTTCCTTTTTAAGGCAAAATAAATTAACTACGCTTGAGCTGGTAAAATGCAAAAAGCCATTAACTTTGACGTTGTAAACACTGTAGTGGCAAGAGCAACTGCCAGTTGGTACTATGACAAAAATTGCAATAAAAGTAAATTTTTTGCTCTTAAGAGTTATTATATTTAATAATATTTAATAAACTAAAAGGCAAAATAATGCACAAACGTAAATGTTGGCAATACAAAAATAAGCAAAATAAATAAAAAAAAAGAGTGGCTCAGGGCTGGCAAAAGTAAACGGAAAACTCGTCCCTGTATTGGGTGCTTTTTCACAATTGTGAGTTGGCAGCACTGCTTTATTTGACAACTGCTGCTAGTTCCTTTTGTTTGGTTTGTTTTGGTTTGACATTTCATTATGGATAGACCCACAGCAGAGCAACGCTTGGAAATTAGTAAAATTTTTGATCAAAATAGTGGTTCCATTCGTCAATTGATATTGAATGTCCATTCAAAATTCTGTTCTCCAATGAAGGCCATTTTCGGTTGAGTGGTTGCGTAGACAAGCAGAATTTTCGCAATTGGAGTGGGGATTCTCCACAAGCAAAACAAATATTATCCTTTGGTGTGGTATATGGGCTGGCTGGGTCCAAACGATGATGGTCAGATGATAAATGGTGCAGGGACATGATTAGACATTTTTTGTGCCTCAATTAGCTGGTATTAATATTCCAACAGGAAGGTGCCACAGGCCACACAGAGCGCACTACAATTGATTTATTCAAAGCAACTTTCGATGCAAGAATAATTTCATGGCCGAAATCATGTTCAAATATTAACGTCATACAATTTTTGAGTCCAATAACGGACGTTTGATTGGTATTAAAATTATTTTTTTTAATTTATTACGATTGAGTTGTAAATGCAAATGTTTTCTATGAGTCACGTCTACTCATTTAAAACTATTGATGAAACAAATATATTTTTTAACAATATTTTAATATTAATAATAATATATAATTCGGCACCGCTGTCAGATCTTACAATATTAAAAGATCGTCTAATATGCTGGCAATGGAGTGACTATGAAAATGTGCCACCCGGAATTGAATTAACAGTTCGGACGACTGTAAGAAGAACTTGCAACTTTAGAGCCTTAAAATATATGCACGTATTTATCTGGCCACAAAAATCAGTAAATTCATATAATTTTCAGATCGTTGAACGGCAAAAATTGGCCGTACAGTGTTGCCAATGGAAATATTTCTCAGACATTGGCGTCACTTTGCATACATCTGCCAATAAAACAATGATCTTACAATATTTGCGAATTATCTGACAGTGATAACTTTGTCATGTTTGTCCGATGTTTGTCAATATTGTTGGCGTACAATGACATGACAATGTTTTTCCGGACCACATTTCACGACAAACGTGGGCAGTTCTTACAGTTCTAAAATATTTACAGGCATATTTTAGTCACAATATCGTAAGATGTGACAACAGTCTGTACAACAGTCTGTACATAGTTTTAGCAACTATTATGCAGAGTATATTTTTGCTACTACATACATATGTATGTATGTATGTGTGTATGAATGTATGTATGTATGTAAGGAGATGTTTATTTATGTGCGTTTGCTCAGCTGTGTATATGTCAAAGGTTTCAAACAGCTAAAATTTTTAATGAATTTAAAACGTTAAGCATTTTTGGGAAAAGCTGTTAAGCGGGATCAGAACGATCAAAATGCTATAAAAGCACGTCTATAGATTTAAAGAAAATTCTTTTAGTAGGGGAGGGTACATGGAACGATGGAACATCATAAATTCATGCGTTGATGTACTCGTTTGTTTGTTATTACCCCACCAAGCACGACAAAATTTCCCTTATAAATCTATTTTCATTGCGAGTAGTTGTCAAAAGCAAAAGTTGGCATAAACAAAATTTCTTCATTAACAAAATAGTTGTTGAAAACCAACAGCACAAAATCAAATTTAAAATGATTGCTGGAGAGGCTGTCAAAAACAATAATTTCAAAACTGCAAGCACATGTCCGCGAGTTGATACTAAGTCATGTCTGTTCCTCCTCAAAGTTAGAATACAAAAAAAAAAGACACACACACACATACATACATATGTATGTATGTATGTATGTTGCAACATTTGTGTCTTTCCACATTCTTTGAAGTAAAAAATGGAAAACTATTCCCTGACACATATAAAACCACTAGCAGAATAAATATCAATATGGAAATCCGCAAAACAATGACAAGCAAAATTCATTTTGATGTCCTTTAACCACATGAATTTACACACATACATACACACATACATACATAAATACATACATACGTATGTTCATATGTACAATGTATTTATGTGTGTGTGCGTGTGTTTGAAACAAGGGAAAAGCTTTTGTTGTAGAAAATCAAATGAAAGAATAATTTAGAACCTCATTTCTATTTTCTGACTTACATACATACATATTTACATGGGTATGTACATAAATAATAATAATTTGCATAATTCGCATTTTATGTTCTTTGTGAAACATTAACAATCACGAAATGATTTAAGATATCCTTGAACGTTGACCATGAATTCCATTTTATTTATTTTGATACAATATTTTGGCTTCGGTAGATTTTCTTTACATGGAAATCTTTTATACACATGTATTGTGTATGTGTATGTATGAACAGGGTGGTTCAAATGCCCGTTAAATTAGTGTATTGTATGCAAATGCTACATAACGAAATTGTATTTCTTTTTTAGTTAGAAAAAGTCTTCTCATTGTATGCAGAATACGATGTGGTCAATCAAGTACCTGTCACGATTATCTTCGCAGCAATTTACAATTATTCTATCACAGCAAATTTTCAGCACTTTGGTGACCCCCCCCCGACTGTTTTGCACTTTAATTGCAGATCTGACTGGCATAATAATTATCAAGCTGGGAAAGCACTTCGGTTCTTAATAGCTGATATTTGCATATTTGCAACGAAGCTATTATTACAAAAGATTTTCCAGACAAGTTTTTTTGAGAAAAACTTGCAAAAAAATTCAGTAAAAATATTTGTTGATCCAACAAATAATATTTTATCTGTCTAAAACAAAAACACGAATTTTTTCCCTTTTTGCAAAAACCCCATTTGTAGATTCAACTCATAAGATGAATTATTTAGTTAAAAATCTATATGTTTATGCGGTGGTGATTTTGCTTCAAAAGGCTTTTTTTAGCAAATACCTCCGTTTTTCTCAGTAAACAAAATTTTGTTGAACATGTAGAAGCAGCGGGTGCTTAACTTTTTTTCAATTGCAATAAAATAATATCATATAAAACAAAAAGTTCGCTTAATGTGGGAAATCCGTTTAGACGTCCGCATTCTACAACAAATATCAGAAGTGCCGATTTAAACACATACATTTTAAGGGCTCAACTTTGTATTATGTAGGGGAATGATGAAACAGCAATGTGTGAATATGGTTTGTAGTTCTCTCGCTTTGTTTCTCACAAAAAGACAACAAAAAGTTGATGTTTGTGAATACTTTCAGAAAGCACAGTTTTATCATTCGTTTCTGGCCTAAAAAGTACAAAATCATATAAATCGGTCATATAAATAGACTTTACATTGCAAAACAACACTGGATTACTGTATTATTTATAAAGGCAGAGCAACAGATTGGCTGCTTTTCGAATGCTTCATAGAGGGCATTTAAGCTAAAGTTTGTTGCCAAATTATAGCAGATTTTGTGCTTCCACGTTACAACGCATGTATTTCTGCAAAATTTCGTTCATTATTTCAATTTTTGTGACGTCAAATGCATATTCAGTTTTGCGCATTTTTGAAATACGAAGAAGAATCATATGAGTAACATTAAAGGGATTTTGGAAAGCTACTGACGCGGCAACTATTCTTTTGGTTTTGACTTGTTGATTTTTTTAAAACAAAGATACTGCATTGAAGACTATGAGAAGCGAAGTGTACGAGTATCCAATATTTTTTATGGCAAAAAGGATTTAAAATACTGTGAAAAACCACAAGAATATTGTTGGCATGCAAAGGAAAACTTTGATTTGTTTGAACAAAGAGTGTTACAAACTAGAATTGTGGGACGCCAGATGTGGCGATTTTAAAACTTCATTCGTGTGCTACAAGTATTTTGATGCATTTTAATAAAAGTGTTCCAATCTAAAATTATACTCCTGGTATTTGAATGCTTTAAAATTAGCGATTTCAGAGTGCCAATGTTACCAGACTCTCATACACATACATAATACACAAATTGCACGATTTTCAGCATTTGAATGGTTTGTCAAATAAATCAGTGCCGCCAATTTTTAGTTGTGAACCTCTAAAGAAAAACGTCCAATATAAATTTTAGTGAATTTTTTTCACTTTTGGTAAACGGTCGTGGAATGGCCGCGGAATGTTCACGACATCGATAGTTAAGGTCCCCCCAAATTTTAAAGGTTAAAAAACAGATTTGGCGGCATTAATGAATTACGAGCTATTGCGTTTGGTTTCATTAGTTTTTTTATTTTTAAAAATAAGATAAGTGTTGATTTTTTCCCTTGAGTGTTACGTAGTGGAAAACCGTTTAAAACGTACTTTCGGTTAAAATGAAAAACCGTATTGCTTAATTCAATTATTTATTTCATATTCTACAAAGATATGTATGTATATAACTTAAAATGAAGACTTGTTCAGTGAACGGTTTCTTAAGGAATAAAAATGGATTCATCCAAAATATTTTAGCGCAATAATTTTGACGTTTTAAAAACATAGAATTTAAAACCCGAGTTGATTACATTTGGATTGAATCAGAGCTACGAAATTTTCCAACAATCTCCCCCACACTCCAAATGTATTCTCTAGATAATATCATTTATTTACAATGTTAATCTTAACAGTTTGCAACCATTAATGTGTTTTTGATTTGTCAGCACCTTCGTTAGTATATCAGCGGCATTTTGATCGGAGGTAACATATTGAATATCTATTAATTTCTCCTCATATTTCCCTCGGATGTAGTGATAACGTATGTCAATGTGCTTAGTTTTCTTTTGAACAGTTGCATTCTTTACCATAAACGCAGCTGCTTGATTGTCACATAAAATTGTGATAGGTTTGTCTATGTACTGAGTGAACCCCATTTCACTCAGTAGACTACGAATAAAGGCAACTTCTTTGGTTCCTTGACAGAGAGCTATATATTCAGCCTCCATAGTACTAAGAGCCACAACAGGTTGTTTACGAGACTCCCAAGCAACAGGGCCACCAGCCATCTGCACTACGTGCCCAGAATATGATTTTCTGTCGTGTGTATCGCTCCCCCAGTCCGAGTCTGTAAAGCATACAAGGCTTTTGCTATTTGAAGAAAATGTTATTTTACCTGCTGAATTCCTTTTTAGATATCTTAACACATGCTTTGCAGCTTGGAAATGTTCCTTATGAGGATGAGAATTGAACTGAGATAATCTAGATATCACATGAATTAAATCTGGTCTAGTTATCACAGCCAAATACATCAAGGCACCAATCAGGCTTTGATATTCCTTTGGGTCAATATCCCTACATTTATCTTCACATTTACTTAGAATATTTCCGCTGGCCCAAGGTGTTGCTGCAGGTTTGCAGTCAGCCATATCCCATTTTTTTAATATTTCTTGTGCGTATTTCTTTTGATGAATTGTTATATCACCCCGTGGACCAACCCGGTCTATTTCCATACCAAGATAAAATGATATTGGACCACGACCCACTGCTTCTACAGACTGGTTCAAATTTTCTATAATTCTTGTCATCTCTAAGCCACTGGAGCACGTTATTAGCATGTCATCAACATATAACGCAATAATACACATGTTATCTTCGCTGCCTTTTCGATATACCCAAGTATCAGACTGGCACCTACTAAAACCCATTTTTATTAAAAGGTCACCAAATATTAAGATTTATAGAAAATATTTTTAATAGCTCGATATATAAAAATGTGTATTTGAAAATGTCTAAAAAAAACACATATATTATTGGGTAATTTTGAAACAAAAAAAGCAAAGTCAGCCTTAAGATGGTTCGAATGAATACTGAAATAAACCAAGTGGAGAGCGGGCATTACAATGGGCGGTTTTAGCTCACTACTGAGCGCTTTTATTTCAACGCTGCACGCTTTTAATACACGCCTTCCATTTCATTTTTCCCTAATGCTGCCACATGCATTTTTTGCAAATTTTACAGCTTTGCTATTATTTTTATTTCTTTTCGTTGTTTTTGTTAGCCCCTCCCCCAAAATTGATATATTGTATTTATATCGACCTGAGTGCGCAAAATGACCAGGTGTTACGAAAACTATTGTACATTTTTATTGTACATATTTATGATGATTGACTTGACTGACAGTCTGTAAATATTCCACTGTTTTAAATAATTAAATAATTTTTTTTTTGATTCCAGTCTACCGTAAATTCGAATCATTTTAATTTTTGGAATTATAAAAATTAATTTCATTTTAAAACAACAACTGTGTTTCTCTTGCGTTATTTATATTTTCAACTCAATATAATAAAACTCCACTAACAGCCAGTTCTTATTTTTATAATTAAATACAAAATTAGTTAATTTAGATATAAATTTAAGTTGTAATTAAAATGCGATTTCAGCTTTTCTGCCATAAGTAAAGTTTGCTTTGTAATTGCGATTAAAGTATAATCATTTAATTTCCAAATATTATAGAAAATTTTTCATAGAATCGTTTGTTATTAAAAGGAAATTTGTAATTAATAATTTTTTGCCTGCAAATATCGCCATTTCGATTAATATTTGTTGGATCTCAGTGTAAAATTGACAAATTTAAATTATACTGTCTGTTAGAGGAGGAACTTCATAAATACATTTACATAGATGTGCATATGGGTGTATGTTTGTTGACTTTTTTGTACAACAACATCTAAAATCATATGATGAGAAAGCTGAACTTATATCATTTGCATGAAAATTTATTAAAAATTAAAAGTAATAGTTATTAAAAAATGTAGGCAAAAGCTGGGCTCTAGTATATATTTGCGAGGCTTAAGTCTCTGTATTAGAAATGAACTAAGTAACAGAAATCACTTAGCTGCTGAGCTATTGAACGAACTAGATCAGGGTGTATTATGTGACAGTACGATGATTGTGCTGTGAGTCAGAAAAGGGTTTACAAGTCGTACACAGCTTTAAACGAAGGTTCGGAAAATGTTAAAGATAATGATCGCCCTGGATGCCCCAGCGCATCAATAATCGAAGAAATGTTAAGAACGTGAAATAAATTTGTTATGCAGCATCGTCGAATCGCTATTAGAAGAGAAGTCATGGAATTTTGAGCGTGAAGTGTGTGGCAGCGAAGTTCGTGCCAATGAATTTTGAGGAAAAAACACCGTCACATGGGCAGAGGGCGATAACATCGAACACGTAGGCTGATCGTTTTAATGGACGGCCTTTTGCACCGATTGCAGCCATACACAACCCAATCGCTGCGAGACCTCCATGACACACTTAAACGTGCACATCAGACAGAGCTGCTTCGATGACTGGAAAATACTATTTTTAAGTAATAATTTTTTGTATTTAAAATTCACTTTTAAACAATTATACAAACTGCTTAATATTACATTAAATATTACAAATCGTCAAGAAAAAATGTTAAGCTTAATTTTATTTTTGTACTTGTTTTACACACAATTAGAATAATTAAAGTTCCTCTTGGTAGAAAAACTAAATCGTAATAATTTCTCAGAAATTGAATAAAAAAGCAAAACCTTTTGAACTTTAAAGTCATAAATACATGGAAACATTTTTTAAAATAATACATCGTAGTAATATGAAAACGTATTAACTTTTTAATTTGGCAAAAATCACCCTTAACATGTTCAAGTTTAGCCAACACAGAAAATGAAATAACAAAAATATTTACTTCAACAAATTGTTGCATGTTAAATATTTTCTCATTTCCCTACAGCAACACTTAATAAAAACAAAAAAAAAAAAAAAACAAACATTTACCCTCACAGGTACGTAGCAAAATACTGCAGCATTTAAAAAATAGCTAAACTTGGTTTAAGCGAGTACATGTGGTATGAATATGGTAATTTGTAACTAAAAGAAACAAATAAATACTTTCCTGTTTTCATACGTTTTCCGTTCCATGAAACTTATACCCACCCAGTGCTGGCAAATTGTTCTCGGCTTTGAAATGTGACCCCACTGTAAGAGTATTTGTTGATTTCGCGCAATTTGCATTTACACCTGCATACCAACACACAATAAAAGAGTACATTTCTCTCGCCCATCAACTCGTGCATTTTCCAAAAAGGACACTTTCATGCAGGTACACATTCATACGCACATATGTATGTACTTATGTGAATGTACCACTAAAACCACTCGTTTGTATTCACAAACATTTTAATTCATTTCAGCTCTTTCAGCGAGAACAAAATTCAAATTTCAAAGTTTTATTGCATTGTCGTGGTTTGAGCAAAAATATATAAAATATTTACTTTATACTCCCCAAACGGAGTAGGAAAGAGTTTATTTTAAGGGTCAAAATATTCATACATACAAATTGTCAACGAACTATGGAATTTATTTTAGTTTTTAATTGCCAGGAGTTGGACACATCCCGAATTAGGTAGAGTATGAATTCGACAATTTGGTGCTGTTAAAACATTAAAAAGTTTAGCACCTCTTTTTATTACATATTTCAGTAAAATGAAAAAAATTAATTAAAAAAATATCTGACGAAAAATTCAGAATGTTTTTTTTTTCTTTATTACACAAGTTTAAATCACAATACAACCAAGAATATATGTTTTATTTTATAGAAAATTATAGGGACCTTAAATATGATTTGGGTCATATGACCCCCACGGCTGTCCCGTACAAGGAACGCAATTTCTAACGCCAATTTTCACCGCTTATTACTTATAGTTGAGGCTGATTTTGGGTAAAATTTTCTTATAAAAACGTAACACTTGTCTTCAAGAACTACTGGGCGCAACCAACCCAGATTTGACTTTTGAGTACAATAACCAAACTTTAGACTCGCAAATATTGGCATAACTTTTAGCATCACGCTAATGTTGTCTGCATTAATAAGCGGAAGCGACCCAACCCTACGACCTCAAGCCTCCATTTCCATGCAGGCACTCAAACATGTGATTCTTTTAAGTCAATTTAATAGTCATATATTTTACCATCTTCTCCCAGTCGATTAGAATTATTGAAGAATTTTGCCAGAATTATTGAAGTTGGTTTTTATTTTTTTCGAAAACTTTGACAATAAGAAACAGAACATTTTGGATTTTAATAACAAATTGTATGAATTTGCTAAATAATTTTAGTACAAAGTAAAATTGCATGAATGTCTTTTACTGCGATATCTTGAATAATCAAGAAAAAAGCAACTTAATAAAATTTTATTGCATCGCCCGTGGCATAGAACCCAATACGGATCGAAAGTGGTTGCAATGTCAAGGCTTTAGGTAACGAAAAATTTCTTTTCTCCCGCGTGACACTACTTCAAACTTGCACAGTAAAAGTAATATTTTTAAGGAATTATTATAGGATATTGTTCATGGAAAGGAAATAAATTGAGTACAAAAACACCGCGTCATTTCTCTTTCTAGCAAAAATTGACTGTTTTTGCAAAATTGTTATTTGAATGCGTGAATTCCTTTACAGATTCGTATCCAAACAATTGATGAGCTGATTTAGGGGACTTCATTGTTGCATATAATGGAAAGTCCCTTAAGAAAGCGTCAAGCGCCGAGTTTCTCCCTTCTGTTCTCTTGTATCCAAAGCGTGTTGCAAACAAAAAAAAAAACAAAAAAAAAACAATATCATCAAAAATATCTGAATCATGACAATAGAAACTCGTGTAAGACACCTAATTTTGGATTCCCTTGATGTCGGCCATTAGGTCTCAAGTCCTGTAACTTTGCATGATTGTTGGTTCTAGTAATATGTCTGAAAAGGCTCATTTCAAGGCATTTGCCAGTCTTCTCCCCCAAAAAATAAACTGCCAGAACATTAACGAGGAAACATTTTTGTGGCTACAGTTGATTGGCTGGCAAGACTTGAAACGCTTAAAGCATTTCATTGTATTTCTGTATGTCTGTGTGTATGTTTGTATTGGTATGTAAGTGGAAAAAAAACCAGGATGCCTGTTCGCATGAGACTGTTTATACCAAACAAACTTGGAAAGAAAACTACTGTGTAGGGAGATGTGTGTACGAATATTTCCTGTTTACAAAAAGTCTGTGTAAAAGTCTGCTTTTCAGCTGTTTTATAGTTTGTTAAGACCATTTTGTTAGGAAAGGGGCATTTTATAGATCTCCATCGAGAATAAAAGCAAGAAAAAGTTTATGCAATTTGCTTCCTTTTTATTTTAGTAGGACTCGTATACCGAAGATTTTTTTAATTTTTGGTGGACAAACAAAATAAAACAACATCAAGTCAAAGCTTTGTGGTAAAATAAATAAATATTTTCGTTTTTGCCAGTAAATAATGCAAATAAAGTGTCTGAAAAACAGTTCTTTTCTGCACTATGGCTGTAGTGCTTAAATATTCAGAGCTCGGCATAACGCATGACATAACGTCAGACCTATGGGTTATAGTGAAAGATTCGTCGATATAGGGAAGTTGTTGTGTGACAACATTTTCTGCACTTAGTGTTAATAAAATGGGTTTATTCAATTTAATAACTACAAAAATGTGAACAAATTATTTATAAATGTCTTGTCTTGTATTTGTCTTCATAGAAAAAGAGTACTTATTCTGTCTATTTGATTTTCTTTTTTGTTTCTCCAGCACGAACAACTGTTTTGTCTAGGAGCATCTTCCAACACAAGCCTGTTTCGTCGGCATTCAAAATTGAACCCTCTTCTGGTATAATTTTCTGCAGCTCTCTTTCGAATGGCTCTACTAAGTCAGCTCGTGATGATAACTTTTCAGCAGTCGCTGTTAGAAGTCGTATTCCATATTTCGAAAATTTCTTGAATCTGTCTAACCTTCACTTGCCTTCAACCCTCCCGTACCATTCATTCAACTTTCGCCACCATATCGGTGCATTCCTCATTCTATTTTACCGAATGTCGAATGTACGTTTGGAAGAAACATGCGCGTGCGGCTACATATGTATGTAGAAAAATAACGGCAGTATAACGAGCCATCTCTCTTCGTTTTTACTATATAAAATATTTTTTTTTTTCATATGTGCATTTCGACATAAATAACTATTATTAAAGTTGACTTTAATGAACGTATTGCTGAGGTTTGTGTAAAGAACGTGTGTTTGGTTAACAAATTAATTAATTAGGATTGTGAACTATGAACAAATGGCAGCCAATTGCTTTAAAAGATAGAAAGAGAGGCAGCACACCTCTTTTCATGCCAACAGCGTTTTCTGTTTCAAAAAATGGTGTGTAAAGAGTGTGTAAACTTCAGACCTTGAATGTGCTGAATGTGGCCATTGTGCGCAGTAATTGCAAATGGCCAAGAAACTTACGTTTTTTATCTTAAAACTTGCAGAGTACTTTTTACTGGCGTTCGTTCTATGCAAGTAAAAGTTTTCCAGATTTGGTTTTGCGGCTGCTGTGTGATAATGACATTGTACATTGTGGTCATGTAAAAAATTCATTAAGCAACTTGACTTTTTACTTTTTCCTCTTTCGCGTCCACAAAATGTCTGGTTTGTTGAACTTTCGGCATTTAAACTAAAAAAAAAGCTTAACAAAAAAAAACATCCCCCAGGACTAGTATTGACTGGTGCACTTTATATTTTATAACTTTTTTGACAAACTGACTGGCAGTGGAAAAAATCCTGTTTATTTGCTTCATAAATTAAAAAAGTTCACCTTTATTTTCATTTCTTTTCTACTTTGTAATGCAAACAAGAAGGAACAACATTAATCAAAACCACTTGAGTGACGTTTTTAAGTGATCAACTGGGCAAAAATGCAATTCAATTAACCGTGTCAACTCAGAATCAAGGCAATCTAATCTCTTCGTTGGATTCATTTCAATGTTGCTCGTAACAAAGCAACAAAAAAAAAAAAAAGAAATGAAAGGAAATCATTGTTCACAACATTGCCATGCATATATTTAAGCGCTTTTTGTTTTTGTCCTCGCAAATCCACTTTTAAGTAGATGTCGTTTCTATTTCTAGCATCGCTATTTTTCGTAGATTTTCATTACTGCTGCTACAGCGACAAATTCAATTACATTAATTTTTCCAATGTTGATTCAACTTAATTACTGAACGTGACATTTAGTTAACCGTGTTGTATGCAAGTGCACTTCTGTTTTTTACTTTAACGCAAATGAACATTTTGCTGGCGAGTAAAAAGCTGTTGGTATTTAGATGTTGCACTGAGTTTTTGTTTTAGTTTTTTGCTGCTGGTACAGCTCCCCAGCATTATTTCTTCAACATAATTTGTTTTAACACGGACATCATGCATTGATAGGGATAGGTGTAAAAGAATTCCAGTTGGGTTTTATTGAAACGAATTTTCTAGGTTGAATTTGATTGTGCATTCAAGTAGTTAATCGCAGCAGCTTCAATTTAGACTTTCGTAGCAAGAACTATTTCTTTAATATCTTAACAAATTAACTATTTGTTAAATGCCAGTTTCCACTTCCGAGCCTGGAATAATAAATATATATATATATATATATATATATATATTTATTCTTATTATGTTTATTTGTTTATTGTGGAGATTTAAGCCCCCAGAGCCAAATTAGTCCACATACATCATATTGCCTATAACAATTTATGCTCATTATGATATTTTAATAACGAGCGTAAAAAATGTATCTAAATTGAATAAAATATTATATTTGAAGAAATTAACACACAACTGCAGCACGAAATTCAGTGTATGTATGAAAAATTATTATTTTATACATTTATACTGCACAAGTATTTCAAAAAATAAATAATTAGGGATGCTTGAGGGGGCTCAAAAGTCTTTCGTGCGCTGATAACCCAACCGTGATGTAGATAAACATAATTTTTTCTTTTTTCTTTTAATTCTTCAGAATTGGCAAAATATTCCTGAATGTTTCAATTACGCACAAATTTAATATTTAATGAAATAGTTAATAGTTCTTTAATGTTTCCGGTTTTTATAAAATTTAAACATCTTCTTCAATGTTTCGTTTTTCTTTGGGAAACTTCTCCAGCAAAAACAGTGGAAATTTTTTTTTTTATTACAAGAAATTTGCAAATATAATTATTCGAAAAGGTCAACATAAAGCGTGTTGCTTTTAGAGTGTCACAGCTTTAAGTTGGCATCACTGCTTTATTTGAGCACCCATTTAACAGCTGATAGTTGCTTTTTGTTTAGTTTGTTCTGAAATTTCATTATGAATCGACTTACACCAGTGCAACGCGTGCCAGTTGTTTGAAACTTTTAATCAAAATTATTGTTCTGTTCGTCAAACTCATTCCCGTTCAAAATTTTATTTTCCGATGAAGCCCATTTCTGGTTGAATGTCGCATTTGGAGTGAGGAGAATCGTGCTGATATGTGGTTCCAACAGGACGGAGCCAAATGCCACACAGCGGGCGCTACAATTGATTTACTTAAGGAAACTTTTGATGATTTTACGTAATGGCCCAATTGATTATCCACCAAGATCGTGTGACTACTTTCTTTGGGGTTATGTTAAGTCACTTGTGTACGTGGATAAACCACAAACAATTGAACACCTGGAAATCAACATTCGGAGAGTTATCGACGAAATACGGTTGCAAATGCTGCGAAAAGTTGTTGAAAAGCACTGGCGCGTGCGGCCACATGGCGGAAATCATATTTAAACTTTAATTTCATAAAATTTTATTTCCAATAAACCCCGATTCATTGATATTAGAAAAATATATTTCCTTGTTTTATTATGATTTAAACTTGTGTCACTCTATAAAAACACCCTTTATTAGGATCAAGAAAATGTTATGAAATATTTTACCTTTTCCCTGATCACTGGCAGCATTAAGCTTTGAAATTGATTTAGGATTTCCACGGCTGAACTTGTCAACGCCTCACAACCGCCACCGTGTGGCAAACACAAGTGGCAACTTCTGGTAAGCAGTCATTTGAAAAATCTAATAAGAAATGGGGCAAGGAAATGAACGGTTGTAATTTGGAAGCCGTTTTATGAGACTTGGGAAGTACGAAGATTGAAAAAAATAATAAATTTGGACAGTAATTCATTATGTGATACATCATCCAGCACTTTGAAAGTTGGTAGAGCAACAACTCACCTTCGCCAATGATGTAAATTGAGTTTTTGCGAGAGGAAGATTCCGCACGAAATCCGTACATTGGCTGGCAACACCGTATAAATCTAGGGAAAAAATTATAGTTGTTTTTTTAGATTCAATTTCGACTTTTCAGTTATGACTTTTCGGAAAAACGCTTCAGCGCCACCTTTTACAAAGACATATTCAAAACAAAACCGTTTATTGAAACAACGAAACATTCTAAAGAAAACATCAGGATAATCGATGTCCATCTGACCAGCAACGTTTAAATTTAAAAAAGTACGCATTTTGCTTTAGAGTCAAAAAGATTTTTCTTTTGACGTTAATGAAGGCCATAAAGAAAGCCATCGTAATTGTTACTATGTAACAAATATACGAGCATCCTTGTTTGTCAAAACGTCAGCAGATTTTCATTCTGTTGGTGATTTACGTTCAAACAGATAATTCGTTTCTTAGAAGGCGCTAAAGCTGGATGAACCAATTAACGTTGATTGGACACGAAATGGCGACCGCATTTTACGTCTTATAAATTTTCTTTTTAATGGCTTTCACTAAATCTTAAACATCAATATTAATACACAAATATATACCAGACCAGATTCGTTTTACATAATTTGAAATGCACAGAATGCCGCGAAGATGATGGTTTCAGGTAAACAAAGAGGAACTATTTTCGCATAAAATACTTTTAACACTTATTTTAGAACACAAATTTATTACTATATGTTTCAGAACGTGAAATTATCCGAGAGATTGCGAGATGGAAGGACAGTTGGGTGCGCTGTCTTAATTGCATAATTTGAGTTTTGGTTTCGACTTATCTTTTCTTTCGCAAGTTGTTTGTTTTGAGAGTGTACGCGTGTAGGTACAGATCTGTAGCTCCGCACTACTGTCTGTTCTCTAGAATAAGCGCACAGATTCGCTATTGCCGATTTTGATGCCGTAGGTGAAATGATATGATTTGCAAGGTATTCGTATACGTACTTTTAAGAAGTGTTTTGATGAATTCTTAAAACTATTGCAGTTTGCAAAGCGAGAGTATTTCACTATTAAAATCGAGTCCCGCAGTAAAGAGTAAAGCGAATCTGACCATCTTATCGGCTCCCAGAATTTTGCAAAATACGATTTTAAAGTATTCCAAACGCATCGAAAAAAATTAAAGGTCGTTTAGAAACTAAAGGGCTCAATAATAGCAAAGAACACTTATGTTCGTGATTAGCCCTCTAGTCTTGTTGCGAATCACGTAAAATTTACTATCACCTTTTGAATACCAATTTATCGTTAGTTAATCTGAACCTGCATTAGTTAGAAAAGAACAACAACATTATGAAATAAAATATATATAAAAGAAATAAGACGATAGTGCGAGTCCGCTTACGAATCAGTTTACTGTAAATGCAGGGTGGGCCAACTTGGACTGACTGATTTGAAATGCTTATAATTTTTGTATTTTTTTTTGCAGATAATGCAGAATTTTATAAAATTTTAAAATGTCATCATACTCAGTGGAAGAACGTGTAAAAATTGTTGAATTTTATTATGTTTCCGGACGATCAATGACCCGTTTCGAGAATTTGGGTTCAGTGGGTAATGAACTACGAAGAAATGTTGTTCGCACTGAACAAGCTATAGAAGCTGTACGAGAAGGTGTTCACGCGGATCCAACTGTGTCTGCTCGTCGACGACCTACTCAATTGAACATCTTCAGAACATCGCTACGACGTATTCTAAAAGTTGATCTGTAATAGAGCCATTAACTGCCAACAGGAGAATCGACGACATCTAAAAGATGCAATTTTTCATACTGAGCTTAAAAAAAATTTATAATTTATACTTTAATTTGCAGAAAAAATTAAATTAAATAAAAAAATTTTTAAATACAAAAATTATAAGCATTTCAAATTAGTCAGTCCAAGTTGGCCCACCCTGTACATGCGTATCTTAGTAGTTAGAAGCCACTATAACAACAATAAAATAAATTAGAAAGACAAACATTAAAATTTATTAACGACCTGAATTTCTTGTTGCCTCAAGAATAACTATTTTATTGTCAGAAGTTTGCAAAAATAAATTATCATGAAACTTTATTATCCTTTTGTTAATCCAACTAGTAATTTAAATAAGTGAAATGCACATAAATATTTGCCTATGCGTGTGTGTGTGTGTGTGTGTGAATGTTGGAGTGTGTAAGGACAAACAGATCCCCAACAAACGACAAGTCTAACGTTTGAAATCAGGATCTTCAAGCCCTTGGGCCCAAATATTTACCATTGTTTTAGCCATTAACACGGTTCGAGATTCACACTTAATGTCTAAAAACTAAAATATCTGACTATTTGAAAAAAATTTCGATCGTTGACAAACATTTTATTCAAAATTTTTGTATTTAAAATTGAATTTATTCTGATTTGGAACGAGTAAGATGCGTATAGTATCTATACCGTTACCTGAGGTTGATGTTAATCCCGCTATATTCTTCTACCATTACGTATCTCTCTCTCTCTCTCTATATATATATATATATATATATATATATATATAGTTGGATATATATATATATATATATATATTAACTCATTAACAAGAAATCACTCTAGCCGAATTCTACTTGTAATCTATAGCATCTTCCAATAAAGTTATTACAGGTTTAGTTAGATATGATATAACAATAACCATGAAAACAGCTGTTCGAACCAATCTTCTGGATATCAGTGCAATCGAGTATTCCTGTCACAGCCATGCCGTAACTATTTACAACCAACAGAGTTTTAATTTTCCGCCATCACTGTAAACAACGCTGGGTTACGGCATTTTTTGTCCATAAAATAAATCGATCGTTTGTGAATCAAATATAATTTTTGTAATTCACATAATATATAATTCTGCCATTTCTGGACCCACTTTTGAGAACATTTAATAATTTTTTTTTTAAATTTTGAGAATTTACGGTTTTTATCGTTAAGAAAAAGCACTTGGCAGGATGGTAATTTGAAAGGCATTTCATTTTGTACAGTGTAATTTGACTACCTGTTTTTTCATCTGTTTGAGCTGTAATTGAGCGTTTATTTTATCACAGATATAGATGAATTCGTCCAATGTAGTATTTTATTATTAAAATATATACTACAATGGAAAACAAGAACAACAACAAGCTAATAAAAATAAGTTTCTCAAAATAGTTGTTTGCCAACAATCAGGATCATATTAAAATATCCTATTCTTTGAAAAATAAAAACTCGTCAATTGTAGAGTTTCATCGATACCGTTCATTCACTCATTTCAAGAATTATCCACTGAGGGTGCCGTTGCAAATAGGAAGGGGGGCAAAATATGCCCCCAGATATGTGCTATCAAATTATTTTGATGTTTGTGGCTCAATTTTAAAAATTATTCTTGCGTATGTAAAAGGACTACTAATTTCGTAATTTTTTGGAAATAGTGAGGGAGAGGCAATCATTAATTATCAAGTGACTTCGTTAAACTTTTTTTTAGGGGGAAGAAGGGAGGATGTTTGTAGCAAAACACATCGGGTTAATCTAGTAGTACTATAGAAGTATTCGTTGGTGTGAAGTCATGCTTAAGTGAATAGCATGAATTCAACTGAGTACTTGGTAGCGAATTGAAGTCGCCGAACGTCTTACGATTGCAAACTCCAGAGCAGCTGGTCATGCAAAAGGCGATTATCAGAACATGCCTGCATTGCTGAAGTTTTTATTTCAGCATCTTAAAAATAAAAATGATTGATAAATATATATATTTATATTTGACGCAGTAATAATGGGATTTCTATCCATATTAATTTGACATAACTACGAGTATCACGACTGATCTAAATATTATATTGATTGGGCTCAGCCATTACTATATTGTTGTTAAATTATTTGAAATGCTTCTTTATGAGATATGAATTGCACATGTTGACTTAATTTAGCTCAAACATTTCAATGACATGATTGACATCCATAACAACAGACGCATATGTTGAAAACAA
This sequence comes from Epicampocera succincta, assembly GCA_932526305.1. Taxonomy (NCBI): domain Eukaryota; kingdom Metazoa; phylum Arthropoda; class Insecta; order Diptera; family Tachinidae; genus Epicampocera; species Epicampocera succincta. The sequence goes on along the minus strand of OW052037.1, from coordinate 43,293,133 downwards.
AATGTATATAGTGATTTCCAAGCAATTTACACGCTTCCAATGAATGTTTTGGATATGAAATAAAAAGAAACATGAATTTACAGGCACAGGGACTTATGCCATTTACGGCGGATTTTTGTCTCATTATTGTATTTTTCCAGCAGATGTGGATCAAAATCATGGGATATACAAATAATTGGATTTCAAGCAAATTAAATTCCTAGAAAGCATTCTGTCAAAAATTTTGTTAAGGTCGACAATACAGCGTTTATTAACTATTTGCAGACAAAGGAGCCCAACATGAGTATTTTTTTATTATAGTGCGTACAATGTTGAACACAATCAGTCTTTATAATTTAATTTTCCCAGATGTTGTCTATAAAATGACAAGATATTCATCAAGCACATTGTTGTGATCAAAATCAATATCATGTTTGCGACAACAATATACATTGTTGCAATAAATATGGTACAGTTGCGGTGACAATTTTTTTCTGCCGTATTTTTTAATAAAATCGTGAGGTCATGAAATGTAATTTGTGCTGCATAGCGCAAGAAATATTTTAGGTGGATTTAAACAATGTTCAGGTCTAGTTTAAACAGTAAGACTTCATTTAAAATCAGAGGTAAAACGATTTGAAATTGTATCGTTACTTCAGGAATGAGAGTAAAAATTTTACAACAGACTTTTTCTGCTTTTGTTGAAAGAGATTAGAGTTTTTTTAGAAAAAGGAATAAATTGTTTTCTTTATGTTTTTACTTTTGTTAACATAAAAATGCATCCCTGATTTTGCAAAAACTTCAAACACCAGGAAAGTCAACATTTTAGTGACATACTTTCTTATTAAACAATAAAGTTTACCAGATACTATCCGGCCTCTTTAATACAAACATTTCAAATGTCGTACGACTTCTTCTTTCGCCTAAATTACATTTTGGCACCACTTCAAAAGCTTCTTATTTCCTAAATTAATTAATAAATCCAACAATTCGGTTGTTATATATGTTAAAACATTTTTGTGTGAATTTCCTTACAATTATCTACTTATTTCCACCATTTTTGGCTGGACTAGTAAATTCACTTAATACTTTACGATTTACTTTATCATTATTTGTTTAAATGATGCAATTTTAATTTTATAAAATTAAGCCCCATATCAATTAGGCGATCTTATTCCTCAAATATAGACAAAACAGCTGACTCGAACTTGCTTTCACGGAATCAAGACTGAGCCGAAACAGTTTCATTACATAAATTAAAAACGGAATCGATTTTTTACCTTTAAAAACTCAACTTAATTTGGTTTTGATGCTGCAACAAACTTGATTACAACATTCTGAATTAGATACCATACCCATGTGTTTGTTGGGTAAGTATGCACATATCCAAGCCTGTGGCCGTAATAGTATTCAAACATATAAAGTTAATGAAGTTTAAAATCATTACATTAATTTGCAATAAGGAAAAGGACTTTGTAGTCTTATACATTTTAAATAATTGCATTCTGCTTGATAAACATCGTTAATAATTAAAACACTGGTGTGGTTATTAAAAATTAACAACATTTTAATGACTTAAATAAACTTATTTGAAAAGTAGCAATAAAATCGGCCATATATGTAGTATATTGTTATATTTTTGTTAGAAGTATTTATGTTTAAGAAAAAAAAAACACTTTGTGTAGACATATTGCACACAGAGGAGATCTAAAAAGCTAAATCCTTATTAATTTAAGCAGCAGAAACAAAATATTAAATCATGTCTGACGTTTTCAGATTAGGTTGCACTGACAAAAGGTTTCACTAAATATATTTTTTCCAGTTTAATTAAGAAATATCGCCGAACACAAGGAGTTGTTCTGTACGAATTCGTTATGCAAATTTGTCATATGAAGTGCAATAACGAAGAAGAAAAAGCAACCGGCTCCGGTTTTGCTGGGATGTCAACAGTAAAATCGTGCGTGTTGGACATTTCTCGAATATTTAATCAAAATCACAAGCACTGACAGCTTTACAGGAATTGAAAGATTTTTATAAATCACACCAGCCATCAATTTCGGAAAAAGTCTCAAACTTTATTAGATATATTATGGTTTATTATTATTAGGTAAGATAAAACAAAACAATAAGTAGATCACATGTCCTTAATTTTTTTGTGGGTCGCCAGCGTAAGAAGTAAAAATAAATGCCAGGTTAGGGGTGCCGAATCTGTTCGTTCGTTTGCATAGTTTTAGTAAAACAAGAACAGCATTCAAAATTTGTGTAATTATATAAACGCACGAACAGATTCGTTCGTACTCTTACCACCACTGTTGCAGAAATCGCCTCGTATCGCGCATACGGGTATTCCCCGCGACAGTTTATTTTCAAATGCATACAAATGTATGTAAATGTGTGTGATTTTTAACAAGAAATATTCAATGACAAGGACGCAATCGGTTAAAATTATTGTTTAAGTTTATCTTACAATCCTCTGAACTGAAATTGTACCTTGGGGTACACATTGTAAGATCTGACCACGGTCTGTAAACAGTTTTATGTTGTGCAGTGTTTTTATTGCATTAATGATAAAATTAATTCGAAAAATATTTATTTCATGTTTCCACACTGTTGCTGGTAAGACAATTTTAATTCAATATGAAATCATGTTATATGGGTACCTAAATTTGCTAAATTTCATTTCATGCTAGAAGTTAATTTTTTCCACTCTGGATTACTTCTATCCTGTATAGCAATCAAGTTTTTTTCACTAAAAATGTGGAATTAATATTGTTCAAGGCTGATGGTGCTTTTTTTGTGTGTTTTTTCTTTTGTTTTTTGCCACTTTGTTTTAAACTTCAAAGTGATTTAAATGTTATTACGATTAATATATAAAAATATATAAATTATTTACTAAGAAGATATTCGGAACCGTTTTTCTTTTAATTCTGTTACGAAGGTGACAGACACAAGGCCTGATGCTGACCACATGTGCATATAATTTTTCGTTTCTCTCAAACTATTTACATGTCATTTAAAAATATGTGTTTATGTAAAATAAATATCTCGAAGTTTTGACAAGCAATTTATTCTGTAATTTCCATGGTGAGCAGTCGCCCGTTCAAGTGACTAGAAAGCTTTTACATTTATTCTAATGAAATAGAAATTTTGCAATTGTAAAAGTAATTCTTGTTGATGTAAATTAATTTTCTTACATGACAAAAGAGATAAAATTGAATAACATTCAAAAGAAGAATATCTTTGAAATAGAATGTATTTATTTTATTCCGAAAGTCACTCTCCCTGCACTTTATGAATGCCATGACAACCACAAAATGTTAACTTATGCCAGTAATAAAAACTCTTTGTTAATTAAATACCTGCAAACATAAGCCCATCTCAGATCATATATGTATGTATGTATGTATGTCTATCACAGATGCTGCCGCATGTGAACACTTGCTGAGTTCTTAAATGTTGCACATAATGGTAGCTGCCGCATAGAAAGTTTCAACATGCTTAGATTTGGATTTATAAAGATATTATTTTTCTATTTAAAAGATTTTTTGTAATTAGTTTTGCTTACATAAACAATTGGGTCACAAGTAAAGGACATTGAATCAAACTTGTGCAAGTTTCTCTTTCTCTCTCTCTCTCTCTCTCTCTCTCTCTTTCACACACGCGTTATGAAATCGAATGTAATTTATATTAATAGCATCTGTGGACTGGATTAGTAAATATTTGTAATAAAAATAAAATTCCAAAAGTTCTTCTAGGAGACTCAGAACAGAAATTAAGTTTCTATTTCATAAATCAAATCGATTATTATATTTTAAATTGTAAAATTAAGAAAAAACAAGAATAAAACAAAGTGTTAACAGCTTAATGAAATTGAATAAATAAATAGAATAAACTGTTGATCTGCAACTGTCGACGTTGGCGTCTATGGCAGCAGTTTCCAATGTTTTCGATGGTTTTGATTTATATATCTCAAATTGTCGTTGATTTATATAAAGAGCAGCTGTAAAAAACTCCAAAATCGCTAAGAAGGGTCTAACTATGGCTCTCATTACCGATTTTGTTGAGCTATTGCGGAAAGCATTTTTTTTTTGCGGAAGCAATTATTTATTCCGTTTCTGCGGCAACGGAGAAAAACTAACCGTCGTTTACTTTAATTTCCCAAATACATTTCTTTTTTTAATTGTTTTTTTTTCAGCATCAGATGACACAAAATGAATTCGTAATTAATTACAACGGGGATGTTAAATTTACTTTGGGGACAATTTATACTGCAGGTTGTGTGTCGACCGACAGACATACAATACATACATGTGCTTCTTTTATATTGTATAAATGCGACATTGACAACATTGTTACAAAGGTGTGACTTTCTTTTTTACTTAAACACTATCACACAATTACTTTTTTATACTTCGTACTGCTTGGGATTTCAACACACAGATCAAGATTGAAACATTTATTTTTAACATTTCGTGAACGCTCAAAAGAGGAAAATCTAGCAGATACTTGAGATTTCGTCAAGTTTTCTTCTTACAAAACAAGTTGGTTGGGAAATTCAAATTACATTTTGATTAACTATGATTTTCAATTAGATATTTCAATATGAATAGCGATCTTAAATATTGTATAAAAACATACTTGTGTCATATTATATATACAGATGTGTCAGAGTTTGTACAAAAGTGAAAATTTCCCCAATTTTCAATTCGTAACGTTTTTGTTTTACTTCTCCGGCTTTACTTTTTTATGGAAATCTTGAAAATTAAATTTTGGACTTAATTTATCTTGGCCATTCATTTTTTAAACATAATCTAAGAAAAAATAGAATTTCAAACACATACATAAATACATTCGAGTCAACAATTACACTTTCCGTTTTTGAATGAAATTATTTCACTTATATATTTTCAGTTTAGCACGAATGTGGTGGTTCGGTGAAAGGTGTGAAATCTCGCTTCTGAATTTCATTTTGTATCTGTTTTACATTAATTTCAATCAATTATTTTTAATTTGAAGTCGTACAGAAATCTATTGTGTTTTTTTTAACTTCAAATGAAAAAGTCCTGCAATTATGAATGAAATTTAACTAGAATTTGTAAGGTTTTTCCCTTGTAGGCAATTTAGCTTAAAAGTGCTGAACTGTGTTCTCATATTGTGATGAGATTCAAAATTTTAAAGTCTTGATTTGATTTGATTGTAGTTTTCCCAGTAATTTTTTAAGATAAATATTTAAATGTGAAGTTGGAGAATAATAATCATTTTCAACTTCTTTTAAATTTAAAAATAATTATTAAACTCCGCGTCCCTAGTAAATGTACGTACATGTGAGTAATAATAATTGTTGGAGCACTTGGTCCAATTTGTTTTTTATTTCCATTTTCAATATCAATATTCAAGATTTCGCTACACCATCAGGGCTAATGTCCAACAACACTTATAAATTGTGTATGAGCTTAAGATTTTAAATTCGCGGAATTCCATCTATTTGCTTATCCCAACGCCACAGACATTCGAATCGCTTCGCCTGCTATCAACTTTAGCACAGACTATAATTAAAAATGAATATGATATAGTTTTTTTTTTTGGCTTGAAATGGAAACACATTTTTATCGTTAAATCATATTCGGCGATACAAAAACAAGCAAAATTGTGATTTTTGGAGCCAGAGAGAGAGAACACATGAAAATATACCTGTCAAAAGCTGTCATCGGCCTTTTTGTGCTTAAAATCGAACACTTGCGTCAATATTACAATGAATAGCGGACGGTGCAGGCAAATCATTCGTGGATTTTGTACGATAAATATTTTCAGTGAAGAGGCGGCGCAACCAAAACTTGGTGACCGAATTTATAAAAAAAGGGTCTGCGAATTCGCGAATATCACCTCGTTTGAGTGTTTTTGAAGCCTTTGTGGAATTTTTTTGTGGGGCTTTATATTTTGATAGACCATTAAAAATGTATCATGTTGGCGAAATTAGACCTCGGACCTCGCTCGCTAACGCAATAACGAAAGTCTTGTGGCAGAAATTATTTTTAGCCTCAAATGCCGTGACATTTGTGAGCTCATAAAGCCAAAATTTTGGTCCTTCCATTTAATTCGTTGTTATAGAAAAAAGATAAGTTGGCAATAGTGCCAGCAAAGCAATTTCTATTTTTACTTTTAATCAGATTTGTGTCCTATTTATGATTTGGATGAAATTAGACTCGTTAAAGCAACGTTTTGAGTTATTTAAATTAAGAATAAACTAAATAATTAACAAGTGCTTGTGACCTCCTGAGCATTTGTTCCGTTCGGCTCTGCCTTCAATCTTATTTAAGCGAACAGAAGACACATATTTTTTCCTTTTTGAATATACAAAATTTAATAACAAACTACAAGAAAAATCTCTACTAAAAGATGAGATATAAAAACTAAAACAAACTACACACATACACATCCAACTCTACATATTTGCATCTGTGCGAGTGTGTGTGTATGTGTGTATGTGCTGTTTTTATATAAAAATTAACACAACGAATGTGAAGGGAAAAATAGGTCAAACTATACAAGTACTTGAAACAACTTGCATTCAGTTCAGTTCTGTTTTTTTCTTCCTTTTTGTGCATACAATTGTTTTCAGATGCACTTGTTTGAACTATAACTTCAAGGCGAAATTCGTACAAAGGTGGGTTGTACGAACGCAAATAAAAATCCTCTCTTAAAATGAACACACAAATAATTATTTCAAGTGTCAAAGTTTCCTTTGTGTATGATTTTTGAATATGATTTCTTGTTTGCAATAGTTTTTGTTTGTTTTTTGTTTTCAAGTAATTAATTGCTTTAAGGTGTTATAATAAACAATATCAATATTTGTTCTTGCAAAAAGTGTTTCAATATCAGGCCAATCGAAAACTTTGTTTCGAACGACGATAAAATATGGATAAATAGTTGCTTTAATCAAGAACAGTAATCGAGGAGAGTTTATGCCTGAATAGCGGCCCCATTGAATTTTCAATAGAGTTAACAGGAAACCGATTGAATCAACACAAATAAAACTAAGCAGAAAAAATTATTATCAATAATCATCGACTAAAATTTTATCGTATAAAAAAATATTTACTTTTCAGTAAATATTTTTGCAGAAGTAAGAAAAAAAAGGTTTGTTTAAAGAAATGCTGAAAAAATGCATTCTGGTCAGCAGCTGTTGTTGTCTGAAAACCAATAAAAGTGAGCAAATAATCTGGCATATAATATTTTCTTTATTGAAGACTTGTCATTGAAAACGTTTTGTTTGAATCTGTGAATTCTGTACGAGCTCGTTTTTAAACAATTTATTAATTGATTCAGCAAATTTCATTATTGCATTTCATCTATTTGTGGAATTTTCTTTATTGCAAAAATTTTTTTCTAATATTCAAACATCCAGACAAATCTAGCCTGAGAGTCTGCTTAACATCGGACAAGTTTGGGCAGTAGATGACGAATAAAAGGCCGGTTTGAAGAACATTCTGTTTCAGTTCATATATTACAGCTGCCTTTATGGCAAAAGGGTTTGGAAGTGAGAATCATCTGGCTTAAGTCGGTGCTGGCGTGTAGTGTAGCAAAAATATATTAATTTGCGGGCGATTAAATACCCTCTAAAAGCGACTCCTTTAGATTGTTATTCAAGTTGACGCAACATTAATTACCATATCGTAAAATGCTATAATTTTTGCAAATGGCGTTAAATGTTGTAGTTGACATCGTAAGTTCAACTGGTTTGAGCCCACATGTACAACAACAAGCAAGAAGCAACATTTTGCGTATGACAGTGCAAGGACATACAAATAACAACAACAAAAAACAGCTCTGCACGAGCAAATTACATTCAAATCGGCAACATTGTTATATTATATTATATATACAATGTATATATATATAAATTAATTATTAAAATGATAATGAACTTTGAGAAATAGTTTTTAATTTTAAAATGTATTTTGAATTTTAATTTTAAATAAAACTGGTTGCCTATTATGACAACCAGCCGATTCTGGTCAAACTAAATGGTGGAACGAATTTCCATTCGGTATTATGACGCACATTCAATAAAAGTATCACTATTGTGAATTACACTAAATTGAATTGTTCACAATAGTACCAATCGAACAGCTGGCACGCCTTAAAAACCATTTTGTTGTTTGTAATTTTATAAAAAAAAAGAAAGAAGGAAATCATTAACTAACATGACCACAACCAAAGCATGGTTCGATGATTTGCCTGGTGAAGAAGAATTTTTTTATTGGAACTGGCCAAAAGCAGTGAAGAGTTCAGGAGATGATTCTATCATTTTGAAAATGGATTCCACAACGTAAATATGAAAAGTTTAGAACAACAACAATTAGGGAAAATTGTTGGCAGATTAATAGGTAATTTTAAACTGAGGGGTTTACAGAATTGCTATATTCTACAGAAGAGCTATTGCAGCAACGCATACAAGGCAGAAATTGGCACCAGCTTTGCTTTTTGTGCTCTAAGATCTTACCAACTGAGGCTTGAGAACGAAAATATGTTGGATTTTGCTCAGTCAGTAATGCTGTCAGAAGAGCTCCAAGTTCTAGAAATATTTGTCAGCACCTGCTGAAAAACCAGAAGCAAAATTACAATTTCCTTCAATAAAAGCGTAGGAATCCACGAGGAATGTGTTGATGGGTTGTACATCGAAATTGTGGCCCCTATGAAAGAATCACTGTACATATAAGCGTTGCTATAAGTACATATATCAACATATTTACATACATACATATATTTATATGCATGTAAACGTTTATTGAATATTCAGGAATGTAGTTCATATAAGGCCCACAATTTCAAATAAGTCACAGCACTTGAAAATAATAAGAGTTTCTAGTTAATCGCCATAAACTAGAAAATTATATAAGAAAATAATATTTTTGATCAAAAGCAACTATTTTATATTTTTATTGCTAATTACAAACCAATTAAAGACGACAAGCTATTATTATTTTATTTTTGTTCATTATTATTATTTAAAATTTGTGAACACATGCTGTTTTAAAGGCGCGTTTAGATGGCAACACAAAGTGTTTTGATTTTGTCGAAGGAAAATAATAGGAAATGATTAAGAAACGACCAAAAAATCTGAGTAAATAGAACTAAAGTAAAAAAGTTTAAATAGCTGGGCGTAAAACAAAAATAATCGGATACAACAGCCGAGGAACACGGCTCTATAATATTTACAAAAGTAGTGTGAAACTGTAACCACGTACTGATAATACTGCCATTCTTTTTGTTTGCTCTACATGGTTTCGAAAATATTCGATTACTGTCCACTTTTCAAGCCTTCCATTTGTACCAGAACTAGGAAAATATGTTATGGGAAGGAGGAAAGAGTTCCGATTTAGTTCATTTTATAACACATTGTTGAGAGATCTTACACCGTAACTACAAGTGTGCACTTAAAAAAGTTGCTTATTTAAGAAAAGATTGAAGTCGTGTTATCAGCAGTATTATTCTGAGAAAAAAGCAAAACAAAATTCAAGACCACAAGCACTTAGTAAGATTTTACCGGCACACCTACACACAAAGTTCCTTTCAAGTGCATGTGTATAACTTGTAAATGATATGCAGCTCTCAGTTGTCACCAGTTTGGACTGACAAGAATACGGTTTACATATGCCACGCAACATTTCACTGGCAAACACATGTCACACACACATGCTTCAAGTGTTCTGCATGAATACGAACGAGTGTGATTAGTGCCTCGCTCGCACTTGCACAGGGGTATAGTACAATAATTGCAAACTACAGGATGCATTTGTTGCTTTTTTATCAAATAACTGAAGAAGGAAACAAAATAACAGAATGTGAATAAAAAGGTTTCCATTTAATATTGTTGTTGCTGGCGTTGTGTCCGTCTAATATGAACGCAGAATAATATTTCACGTTACATATGTATGTATTTGCTACGCAATGTTAACAATGTGCTCGGGGAATTGTCGTGTTAACTACAACACAAGAAGGAAAGTAAGAGAAATACATACTATGTATTTCTTTTTCGAAGCATAGAAAGGCTTTTAAAATATTCGTCTTGGAAGGGCCGGGAAATAAGTAATCAAAAAAATCTTGTTTATCTCGAAATTTTGCGAAAAACTTTACAATTTAGACTTTGCTCTTATTATTTACAAACAACAAAAAACACAACACCCAAAACATATTCTTTTCAGGCTTTTTCATACGTTCTGTTTTAGTTTTAATGAATATATTTCACAAAGTTTGCGTTTTGTGCTAAAATACTTTTTTCCCTTACATTTTCACTATCTAGTCCTATTTTCCTTTTTTCTCTCAATTTTCAAGCTGCAAATATTTCTCACACTCTTCCGTTTCTATTTTGTTTTGCAGAATTTAAGCGTTTTTTCACAAACCTACACGAAACAGTTGGTTTTATGAAACATCTCTTGGAATCTGGTGTTCGATTTCTTAAGAGTGCTTGTTTCATAAACTTCTCTTTAAGGGCTTTTATGTGGATTAACAACTCTAGACATGTAAATGTTTAAAGTAGATTTTTGCAAGTTACACGGTTGCCACATGCTAAAACTTCATTATGAAAAGAGGACTCAAATTTGAGGCGAAAACTCATCTGTAGCGTAGGGGCGCATTTTTGTATGAATGTCTGCGATAATAAGAGAAGTTGTCATATATGGGGCGACGACAACCTACACGAGATTCACCAGGTGTCAATGCATCCATAAAACGTTAAACGCTGCCAGCGTCACGGGCCTGTACTTTTTTGGAAAACGAGGTTGGTGGCTCCACTTCCGTCAACAAGAAGCCATTTCTGTTTTGGCCCAAATTCAAACATATGGGCGTAGTAGATGACATGGCGTTCCAGCAGTATGGCGCTACGTGCTACTCAACGGACGACACAGTACACTCTCTACTTGAACGATTTGAGGGTTATCTCTTGCAGAGGTGGGATCAAATGTGTGATTTGGCCTCACCAGACTTTTTCTTGTCATTATTTCCTAACCTAATTATTTGTAAATTTTAGCACTTGTATCCTTGACACCACAAGAAGTCGCAGCGAGCACTTGAACGATGTCATATTCCATACATAATGCCTTTCATGGGGTCTAACACTCAGACATAACTTGTGTTATTCCCGCTCTGATTGCAAAAAAAAATCCTTTATTTAAATAACTAAATAAATTTTCTCAAAATATGACCATAAACTTTTACCACTGACATCAAATTCAAGGATAGAGGATGTAAATCGCAACGATATAAAAGCGAGACGAAGAAGAAATATACGAACTGAAGTCCGTTTCCGAACGAAGTTGAGTCTCTGTGAAATGGCCGAGTGTTTTTCAAAAAACAAATTCAATTATCAAAACATAATAAAACATCTAATTCCATTCCTCATATTTTGCCGGCTGTCTGGCCACCGTTTCCGTTCCAAATGCTTGTAATTAATGCTAATCCTGTTGTATCGCGTGCAAATTCTAAATTGTTGTCAGAAACTAGAATTTTTCTGCAACTCTAAAATACATTTTTTTATATTACTCTAGAAACAGTTTCGTTCAACGCAATTGAAACTTTTATTGTTGTTTTCTACTTTTCTGGATAAATGGCAGTGAAAAGTAGTACCAAATATTTTATTTTAATCTCCCCTATTAGGGAAATAAATATTAAAAAAGTTCCAGCTACTTGACAGTGTTTTTTGTTTTAAATATTAGCACCTAGAGGATGGCTCCCGAATAACAATGGGGTTCTGGCCCACAACCACTATTCGCACTGTGAGCAGCATTGCTATAATCTGCCTGGGGCGGAGCTCTACTCTTGCAACACATTGTGCGAGGACAAGAAAAATGGGCAAAAAAAATGGCTTTTGGACGCGAACTTTCTCTGTTATGCCTTGTGCAAATTCACAAACCGATTGATCGGAAGAAGAGAGTGCAGTACTTGGAAATATGCGGTCTTAAGAGCTGTTTTATTCTATTTTAGTAGTAACTTTGCAGGAGCAATACTGTGCAGAAGCTCAAGCGGGTCAATAGAACTGATTCCAAGGAGCATTTTCTCCGTCTCCTGTACACAATTGGGTAACGCCCTATAAGACTTTGAAGCATTGGCATAAATAATAAGGATCCCAGGCTCCTAAATTATTTCTTAAATACATGAAACATGTGACGTCGCACTAAGTCTCGATGCCAGGAACAGCTATAACGTTTCATTCTTTGATCTCGAGGGATAGTTGTGTACTCGAAGCAGTATTTTGTTTAAACTAACAGAATTGCGACTTAATGTCATTCAAATCGATCCTGTTCACACGTGTCCATTGGGAAATTATAATAGAATTACTGCAGGATTGGGCGTTTATTGAAAAGCTAATAATTATCGCTGTGACATACGAAAGAGTTGTTCGGTTTAAGAAAAGTGTCCAGTGTGGATGAAGAAACGGAGCCTTGTGGGACAATGAATTTATTTTGAACAGACTTCTCTAGATGCAGCGTCATTTTTAGTTTCGGTTCAACCTGTGTTGCGTTTGGTGACAAGGAGTTGTAGACTTTCTCATACCTCTTATGAGATCTAAATGACTTTTCAAGCGTCTATATCCTGCCTTTTGAATTGACAAGTCAGTAAGTCATATCGATACCTTCTTAAAGTACTACGATCTTAGACTCAATGTTTCAAAATCAATTTTTTTTCTGGGAATTTTTAATAAACTAAAAGATCTTATATTGAAATAAGACAAATTTTGACTGTTCAACATTGGGGCTTTTCGATACAATATTGCCATATCTTTTACTTTTGTTTCGGCTTTTGAGTTGGTGAAAAATTTCTTATATTGGAATACGCAAAAATTTAATATTAAATTTCCTATGGATATGGATTTAGAATAGCTTTCTGAGTACCGCACCAACCTAATATCCGTACGTGTGCATGAGCTGGATAAAATAAACAACGCTTGTCGCCAAAATACTTCCAAGCAGGCGAGTACATGTGAAGACAAATTGAAAAATGCATTAAAAGAAAGTAGTGAAGGAGGTTGAATGCAATTGTTTGCTTAATTGTTGAACTCGTAATGCGTCTCAGATCCAAGAGTGAAAATGATTTTTAAACAAATGTTGGCAAATGTCTAGTAGCAACAGACGCTCACTCCTACGCAGGCAGGCTGCCTGCCTGCCATGATTCCACTGAAACAACAAGCAATTAGTATTTGCTCCTTCTCTTTGTTGCTTTTTTTAATATGCGGCATTTTTAAACATATAATAAATAAGCAAAAAAAAAAATTAAACAAAAAGCTGTAAAAAACACAATAATTCTCCACTACACTTTCATACATCGCTTGGGAGTCGTCTTTAAGCGCATGTGCTGGCAATATGTGATTAAAAGAGCCATTTCAAATGTTTAGGGACTGAACGAGAGAATCAATTAAAACAAAACAACAAATTGTTGTTTTTGTTGTGAAACAAAAAGGGAATACGAAGAAGGAGCAGTTATAAATTCACATGGTACAATATAAATAAACACTACAAATAAAATGTGCTCTGGGGTTCGCAGCGAGAGCGGGTGCTTGTGGTGCTTCACAATGACATGTAAAGAAAGGGAAAACATGAAAAATTTCAGTTGTAGAAATATGTTTGTTTGTTTGTGTGTACAAACATTTTGAACATCAACATAATTTAACGTTTTAACTTAAACAACGACGGCACAAAAATGTTTTTAATGTCATGAACTTGTCTGTCAGAAACAACAACAAAAATTAAAATAACTGGACATTAAAGTATGACTGGCGCAACTACTGCTGAATGCTACTTCTGCTGTCTGGCGTTTTAAAGCTGCTCTGCATAAATACTTCTGGATACATACTTAAGCAAACAAACAAATTCCAGAGCCAAGACTTGAGGGAGCAGCTGACAGAACTCTCAAATGGTCTATTCTTTAATAGGCTAATCGGCAAAACAAAACTGCCCCTCAATCGTGTTGTGACAAAATTAAACATGTCAACAACAGTGAGATCATACATATCAAATGCCGGTACAAATAGTTCATCAACATTTTTGCAAATGTTTTTATTTCTATTTAAGTGGAAAAGGAAAAATCTTACTAAACTCTTTAAGCTAAACCCCCGTAATTTTATAAACAAATATATAATGGAACTAAAAATAATGTAAATTCTTGCTGGTCGGCGGTAAATTTTAGCGGAATCCAGTTGATTTAATTATTAAGTGATTAAACATCAGTTCCCACAAAGACTTCACGGGATAAAGAATGCTTATAAGTGAACAGATGCCTTTTGTAGGTAAAAATTTTCCTGTTTTGTTAAACATAAAATTTACTTCCAAAAATTCTTTCAAAGCTGAAGTTTTGCCGTAAATTTTCTCCATCTCATCATTAGCAAAATTTAGCATTTTGTTCTTCTCATTTTAAAACAATGATTTCATACATTTATATATTTTTTCTTAGGGTACGTCTGTGCCCACAGTACGTGGCAGACAACTACTGCAGTATTATGTGTTGCAGAGACGATACTGATAATAATGTTGTAACATTTGCTTATAATGGCTTCCTGCATACAGAAATTATTAAGCCAAATAAAAGTACTACATGGACTTTCCAGAACACACGCGGACACACTCTCATGTTAATCACAGCACATTCTCATATTTACATACAGATAAAGCAAGAGGATGCTCATATGTCACACTTCAGCAAAATTAAAAAACGAGACAAAAGGACCTAACCATGACATGCACAGGACTACTGCCTGTGTCTGGGAAAAAATGTGACTGCATTTAAAATTGTATGCTGTATTTCACTGCGGCACTACGCCACACACTGAAGTAGAAACATCGTAAACATACAATAAAAAATTAAATGAATTAAGCAGAACAAGGATCAGGGCAATTACTATTCTGTCTATCTACAGGATGATTAGCTTTCAAATGTTTTTTTCATTATTTTGAATCTCAACAATAAAAAAATTAAACTCACATGCAAATGTTTTTGCAAGAGATAACATTCTGGCCTCCTGCATGACATCAAATATTAACATTAATTTGTGCTTTTGACAGTTACTACTTCGTTTCGCAGAAGAAATGAAAAATGGCATATATGTAAGTACGGTGCGCTCGGGATAGCGTCCACAATTACAATAGCGAGTAAATGCCAACAATCGCTCGGATTGTTGGGGTTTGTGAATGTCGATATTTGAGTTCCAGTTCTGGTGGAGTATTCGCCCAACAGTCAGCCAAAAATCTTTTACACTCAACTAATCAATAACGAAAAAAAAACACAACATGCTACTTATGCACATAAGTACAGGCACTCCATAACCCAACAAACAAATCCATATTAATACGACATAATACAAAAAACGCAATGTTGGTTTAATTGATGGATTACTATGCATTGTGAAAGGTGTGCCCACAGTGAGAACATCAGCTAAATTCCTACATCTTCATCTCTTCAAAATAGATGAAAAATATAATAGCGAATAATTAGAAAGAAAACATATTTATCCCTCCTTCCTGGCACAATGCACATTGGACAACCCAAAAGAAAAAGAATTTAATATTGAAGAACAAGCAAAATGATAACAAAAAAGCAGCCGATCATAGAGGACAATGTGTGTGTAACTACATTTCTAAACTACCTGATGCTTTTTTAGCTGCAAGTGAACTATCAATTTCGATAACTATGATTTAACAGCTGAGAATGTCAAACTGTGCTGACATTTCTGCCTGCGTTGTAAGGATTGTGAAAATTTACTTAGAAAAATGGAGCTGTTCGCGAAGTTCATTTCACGGCAAAAGTTTCCTAATTTTACTCTTCTGGATTCAAAAGTATCAACAATATTGTTGTTGTAGTGCGTCGTTTTGAAGAAGACGCCGAACTGTCGATTCGGTTATAATTTATTATAAAATAGAAGCAAAAACGCTTTTCTGCCAAAAGCAAATACATATTTCATAACTGATGATTTCATGCTGATGATTGCAGTAGCGGCTGTAAGACATCTCTTTCGAGACTAAATCCTGCTATTTAATAGACGCTTGATTTTAAAATATTATTCGAAAACTGCAAAAATATATACATACATATATTTTGGTCGATACTTAATGATAAAATTGTAAATGGCAGACATCTATACCATGATTCGACGCCAAATTCGACTTATTCCAATTGCTTGAGTGCACCAAAAATTGCTTAATGGTCGTAAGCGGCCGGCCCATCGTACAGATGCAGCGACGAATTATTGTGGCTTATGAAATGAAACACTAATAAATAATTTATAATTGAAGATGAAATCTTCTTTACATTTCAATTTATTAATTGTTCCATAAATTGCGTTGCATGCGATTATATTTTTAATTAATATTATTAAAAAGCAATTTATTTTATCAATAAAAAAAATACCCATCCATCCCAGAAGGGCTGTTTTTATTACCGATTACTTTAATGAAAACAATTTGTTTTTTTCAAAAGATTTGGTTTCATTAATCTGCAAAACATTAATTGATTTTTTAACAGTAAAATAACTTTCAATTCTGCTCAAACATGTTTGAACATGCGAGAGAGAGAGATAGAGAGAGAGAGAGAGAGAGAGAGAGCGACATATCTCATAGTAGACAGCACATTCCGAATGGAATGGTTTTGATTCTGTTATGGCAATTCTACTCTATTTCGTTTCAGGTTATTCTGTTTCTAATCGTCTTTGTTCAGTCCCAAAAATTACAAAATCTCTCCCTTTCAATAATATTTAATAGAAAAACAGGAAAACAAAAAAATTCTTGAAGTAGTTCTGTACTTTTAAAACATGAAGTAGTTTCACTCGACTGGATTTTCGGGATTGAAACCACTTTCGATCGTGCTTGAGTTCTGTGACAGTGACTGTGAAAGTATCATAGTAATTTCCTGTTAACTGATTCCCCAAAAACACATGGTTTTCAAACAGTTAAGTTTTACACCGTTAAATCAAATAATCGATACTTTGTTCCTATTTGGCGGATGATTATATATCAACAACACGAATACTCTGGCTTGGATAACTAAGCGAAGAAAATAGAAAGTAAATTTTATTTTGAGGACTTTATTTGCCCGAAACAGGGCATTACGCTTTGGATAAAAAAGTAAGATTTTGTCGAAAAAGGTGATTTTAAATTCCATGTAAGTAAACGAGAAAGTAATTGAAGCCCAAAAAATCGGATGACTTTTAGAAGAATTCACTTTCCCTACAACTTAACAAAGAACTAAAAAATAAAGTTATAATTTGGATATACTTTCAACCCGATTTAACATTTGTAATACTATGAGAAAAAAGATAGTTAAAACTCGGACTTACCATTATGACCGGTATTTGTTATGATAACCCAAAAATCTATAGTTTTTTCAGGACCCAGCTCTTCATAGTCCCACTTCTTTTTGACGCGCACAGCACCATTTGTTTCCACTGTCACCCAAGGATTTTCGTCGCGTATCTTAAATGTTTCTTTGTCGGTTTCCTTTTCCAATTGAAACACCGATTTGCCTTCGGTATCGCCATCGGCTTCGGTAAACTCTATACGTTTTGTCGGGCGTACGGCACGCGTTACACGACGCTTTTCGCGATGATGCGAATGTTCATTTACTGCATCATGTTCAAGATGTTGCATTATAAACGAAACCGGTTCAGGTGCCAAAAATTCAATCAAAACTTTGGCTGGCTGGGAACTAACCAAACTGGGATAACGTAAATCATGTGCCTCCACATCCAGCAATAGCTCGTTGCTGGGTGGCTGACCCACCAGCATAATTTCACCTGTTTGTGGCACCATAATAACAGTATTGCTCGGTTGCTTTAAGCGATAGGCTACTTTGTCACCATCAGCATCGGTGGCCTCTACTTTGCCCACAATACTAAATCTTTTCCAGGTAGTGGAGGAATTCGTATCCAATTCAGGAGCCTTTTGTCCGGCAATTGCAAATTTGTAGTCATGTGCCTTAAAAACAGGTCGATTATCGTTTTCATCTAAGACTGTTATTTGTATCTTTGAAACGGTTTTGTCTACATCCTCCACATCGGAAGCTTGCACTGACAAATCGTAATGACTGGTTTCTTCGCGATCTAGAGGACGATTGGTCACTAGCCATACACCGCTTTCCTCGTCGCCATCAATAGTTATGGTGGCAGATCTTTCGTCAGCCTGCTTAGCATGTCGGCTTTGAAGTGCAAAAGCGCCATCTTCATTTCCCCCAATAACAGTATATTTCACTTTCTTAGGCTCACTGGGCAACTCACCACTGCTGAAGGCCTGCATAAGGGGCACACCTCTCACTCTAGTGCCAGCTGGCTTATTTTCTTTTACTTCCCCGGATGCCTCTAGCATGGAACCAGGAAATCGTAACATATCATTACGATGCATGACATAAAGCTGAATGTTGTGTGTTTGTGTAGAGTTGGGCGTTTCTTCGACCACCACCAAGTTCACCGGACGATTGACTAGAGGTGATATATCAGAGGTGGTCATAACAACACCATCTTCTAAGACTGTAAAATATTTAGCGTACTCATTATCTAACATGTGATATGAGCCTTGTTGTTGGTACGCTCTGGAGTGACCTGTTGACATTGTGATATCACTGGCCGAGGACACATTGTGATTTGCTACTGGCTTGGTCTTAAAACGTTTTATACTAAAACCAGGATAGGTGTCATGGGGTAAAACAAGGGACATGTCATTATTACTAATGCCACCGCTGCCGGCCAGCATGCGGGCCGCATTTGCCGCAGTTAGACCATTATGATGCGGCTGTGACTGTTTTTGTGAGTGTGACTGCGGTTGTAATAGTGTTTTGGAGATCTCTTGAGTTAAAACTGGTTGAAATTGACTATTCATAATTAATAAAATAAATGCAGTATTCAGTAACAAACGACCCACAGGCGACGAAAACGACAACCACAAAGACCGTATAGAACACGACGACGACGACGACGACGAAGACGATTTTTTGAGAAGAGCGGACGACGTTGTAGGCGTTTGCGATGAACCGCGTTTAACCGTTACCGTAAACCGTTGCTTTTCTAGCATAATGCTCTTGTTGTCGTTACTATCGCCAATTTTATCGTTTTGCTTAATCGCAGTATTATTACAACTTTTAAGCTTTGAGCGCTTTTTGTGCGCTCGATTTTGTGCCATTTTTTTGGCACTCGTGCGTTTCTTTTCTTAACAAAAACTTATTTGGTTTCTCGATTTGAAAAACGCAAAAATTTATTGCACAGTTTTAATTAAGAATTGGTTGAATTTGCAGCTTTTTAAATAAACTTCATTTTGAGGCTAAAATACCTAAAAAGAGAAAAGAAATACGTTCAAGCATTAACACAAAGTCCGAGATATAACTTAGAGAGCAATTCATATATATGTATGTTGTTTTAAGAAAATAATTTCAGTTGCTAACAAAAAAGATTACATAAATACTTTAAGAGTGTTTAACACAACAGATATAAAATCTTATATTTTATAGTCTCAATGCTACTTTATTAATTCGAGTTCCATGATATATCCAACAGATTCCACCGGCATGAACTGGAACAATTTTTCCCCCCGACAAGATTGCCATGAAAAAGTTTTTCTAAAAAACTTGCTAAATTCTTCTATAAAGTGTTTTGGTGTTGATTAGAAAAATCCAAACAACGTCTTGATATAAAAAACTATAAAAAAATAAAATATTTGGCCACATAACAAATTACAAGGAACAATATTTTCAAGGTCATCAAAATGACACATGACGGCGGTTTTTGATGATAATTATCGAAACTAAATATCCCCGTTTAGTTGGTAAAGTGGTAACGTTTAAAAAAACTTAGCGACTTTCGAACACCAGATGCAGTTTTAACGAATCAGTTTCTTTTCGACTTGTTGCTCCCACAGAAATGCTGAAGACAAAAAAAATCACAATTTATATATTTCTGAGAAATATTACATTTTCTTATTACAGCTGCTCAAATTGAGTTTCAGTCAAAATAATAGATAACAGTGCTATAAAGCCTGTGCCCGACCTAAGGCCAGAAAACTCCAAACAGGTTTTTACTAATTTCAATTATTAATTTTGTTATTATTTTAAGTGTTGCAGTGTCTACTATCTGAATTTTTTTGCGGCAACTCTATCAACTTGAAAATGGTCGTTCGTGTTTCTTTCATATAAAATGATTCTTTTATATACTACAAGAACAGAATTCATTGAATCAGTTAATAAACTATTTCAATACGGACCTGTGAAGGCACTTTCAGGTTCAAACAAGGATTTAACAAAAAAAAGCAAAACTGCCCATTTTGTCATTAAGATTATTCTTTTCTAACTTCAATTCATTTTCAAACAAGTACATGTTTTATAGCATTCCTTGAGACAATTACTAAACGAAAAATAATGAAAAGTTTTGTTGAATTAGCGAAAATATTTATTGAATTGATTTTTTTAATAATTTGTTCTATATTTTTGTTAAACTTAAATGTTTTTTTTTTTGTGTCAGCGAATGAAAAGCGTTCAATGGTCGAAGCAAATTTTATTTAAACAAAATTATTTTGATATTTAAAACAAATACACTAAAACTGTACTTGATTTTAATAACATTTTCCCTTTGTAATCATTATTACAATATTTTCATGTATTAGTAGTTTTATAATAAATTTTTTTTAACATTCCCTTTAAAAATAAATTTTCTACAGAATTGCTCAACTATATTTTCAACTTAAACGAAGAAAATTTGAATGTTGTTTGTCGGGCATTCAGAACAAAGGCTGTTGCTAATCGAAACTAATTTCTGAATGTAATAAAAAAACAGAAAGTCAATAAATAAATAATATTCACAAAAGGGCAGGGGAAGGCTGGTAAAACTACATCAGCAGGCAGTCTTCATCTGCAGACATGCAGATATTGTTTTCGCCTCAATTATTACTCAAAACTTAATATTCTTTATTATGACTAATACAGCTGAAACTTTTTGATAGGCTTAACGAATAATTGGCCATTAAAATGTCATTAGTATTCATTCATTGATTTTGTCTATTAGTTTTCAAGTCTACACATCGCCCACTAGTGGCTAAAGAGTCGCAAATCAAAAATTAGAATATTTTCAGGAGAAGCAAAAACAGATTTTTGTACATAAATAATTCGAAACAAAGTTCTTAAAAGTACCACAAAACTAATTAGTTGCTGATTTGTGTAAAATAGAACTCTTTACTGACGAAATTTATATAAAAATAGTTACAAGAAAAAAAAAACATATTTTTTCTTTTCGATTAGTTTTGTTGTTGTGTGAGTTGATAAAAAAAAAACCTATTCAAGAACCGAGTACGCTAAATCGGTTAATAAATTGTTTGAATACAAACCTGTAAAGAAATTTGCGCACTCAAATAACAATTTGGCAAAAACAGTTGTGGATTTAGCAAATTTTTGCAACAAATAACTTGAATTTATTTTAAAACAAAAGTATTGACGATCTGCAAACATTTTTCATAATTTCTTTAAAGAGAATTAAGTTTCGTTTTTATTTTTGTTATAAATATTAGTAAAAATAACTATTGCAACTAAATAATTCTTTTAGACAGCCTACAGATCAGTTTTTTTTTGATTATATTATATTATGTTACTCCGCGATTTCTGAAATAGTATTTCAACTGCTTGTTTTCGTTTCACATATTATTCATGCTCGCAAAGGTTTTCAAGACCCCACAAAGCCGCCTGGATGATAATAAAAAACGATAACAGAAACTAGTTTGGCTTTTGATATTGAATTGGGGCAAAGCTGAAAACAATATTTGACCATTCCACACATTTCTTTTAGTAGAAGTACGAAACGCTGCCCCGTCAACTCATTCTATTCTTTTCAATCTCTCCATGTTTCTTGCGTTTTTTTTCTTAATTTCAAGTAACGTCCTACTAAATTTCTCAAACTGTACTTCTATATAGAAAGGTGGTCTGGCTACCAAAGACAGGTGACAGGTTTTAGTTCTTATTTCAGTGTTTTGAAACGTAACACTTTTATGGAAAAAAATTCAACAACAGCAACAAAAATTATTTGCTGAAACAACAAAACTTTTTGCTAATTTTCTAAGGAAATTAATTTAATTTGTTAATTTTCTAAGGAAAATCTCAACAAAAACGATTTTGTGTGTTCCTTCTTTACTCAAATATTTTCAACCAAATAATACGCTGAATCAGCGAAATTTTTGTTTGAATACTATTCTTTTTTGATGTAAAAAGTAATAATTTTTTTGTCGTTATGCAGACATACCCTTGTAATATTTCTAAACGTGCAATTTTTGTTGGCAGGTTCGACACTGCAGCCAAAAAAATGTTCAGTAAGTCATCAGAATCAAGTTAACGCTTATTGCTATCCTTCACTTTCTACCCGCACTTTTCCTATTCCTCACAAATAGCCGTTATTTTTCGATAGGTAGCAACAATAATAAACAAGTGCCTAAATAAACGAAGAGAAAAATACTAGAAAGAGCAAAAAGTACTGAAGGCAAGAATCTGGTACGCAAGAGCAGCAAAAAAGCACTAGCGCAGAACGTTGTCAACATTATTCAGTTGCTACAGACCGGGTATACTTTTATATCCTGTGATTACTTGAAAAATATTGCTGGAAGAATCCCATACAATTTTCATTTCTTTTGTAGAAAAACATTTTTGTAGGAAAAACAAACTTTTCTAAAAAAAAGCGGGCATTATCATATTGCCACAGAGTGTGTTCTTACATTCCGCTTGTTTGCCATGTGCCAGGCAAGCGGAATTAGTAAGTGAAATTATTATAAAAACATTTCACCAGCATTCAAGGGATGTTGGCCTGATACTGAGGAACGCATTAATTTCACAGTTAAATTTTTATCGGCCACTTAATTGTGGCAAAAATACATCTTTCTACGTCAACCAATTAACCGAAACTCTTCCTGATGACAGGAATTAATTAGTATTTGTACTCAAATATGTAAAAGTTTTCTTATAAATTTTACAAGTAAAAATTAATTATGTGCTCGCACTTGAGTCTTATAATCATAGGCCATAAACTCGCCTATTTCAAAAGTCATCATCGTCGACACATCAGAGAGAGAGAGAGAGAGAGATTCTCTCCGTTACACTCTTCGTTGACAAAACTGATCTCATCTTAATAGACTAGACGTAAGACAGTAGAGCCTGTCAATAGCGTTAAATTGCTGTGGACAACAATTATATTAGGCGGAATTCTTTTGGATCAGTGGAGTTCAATATATAAAAGCTTTCCTAATATTATAAGATTACTTATCATCCTTAATTGGATAGATTGCAAACAAAAAAATGTATTTATAAAAATAAGAATTGTACATACGTGAGTACAGGTATATATAATAAAACAATCACCCTTATTCCAGTTGTCAACGTGAAACAAAACGATATTGTTTTGCCTTGTTTATTTCAAATTGTTATTTCAGTTGTCGGTATCGAATATTATCGATGACTGTCAACATAGAATTTGCATTCTATAAGAAAATATTACGGCGATATTGTTTTGAAACGACTTTGCATTTGTCGTCGCCAATTTTCATAACGACTTGAGTTTATTTGAAGCATAAATAAATTGAAAATGGAAAAAACAGAAAAATTTAATATAACAACTGCAACCCAGTTTGAGAAATTAGTGAAAGAGTTGCAGAAGAATCCCTCTCTGGTAGTGGGATTTCGCAGAGGCATTCTTCCTAGTAATTTCTTCAATTTTTTCACTATCCGTC
Source organism: Epicampocera succincta (assembly GCA_932526305.1). NCBI lineage: Eukaryota > Metazoa > Arthropoda > Insecta > Diptera > Tachinidae > Epicampocera > Epicampocera succincta. The sequence continues at coordinate 43,269,431 of OW052037.1, read as the reverse complement.
ATTTCGAATTTAATTCAAGGGGGGCAAACTGTCATTTCCAATGCATATAGTGTTTCCGACAAAATCTTAGAAAACATTGGTTGCGGTAGTCCCAAGTTGAAATCGTTGCCAACATCTAACCTAGTTGGTATGACCCTTGTGCCAAAAATCTTAACGTAGCTGCCAACTTGGTTGTTTTGGAAATGTATGTTGACCTTACCCCGCTTTTCAAATTAGGTGTTATTGTTTCTAAGACATACATATTTAAAAGCAGTCTTGCTTACTCTAAAGTAACTTTCAAATCTTTCAAAAAATAAATTATACAATCATTAAAATAAGAGACTGAAATTGTTGCTCACTTGTTGTCCGGTAGGTTAAATATTTCGAATTTCTGTCTCAGAAGCTTCCGTTCTAATATGAGGTTTTGTTTTCTTGAATCTTCATCATCACTCGAGTCTGCATTTATCTCACAAGTGAAAAACATTTCAATTTGTAATAACATTTTTGGTCAAAAGTAATAAACAAAGTAAACAGCTATTTCAAATATTTAGAGATGTGGGCTTGATATGTTGACATAAACGATAAGTCGTCAACGTCGTCGTCATCCTGTTATAGAATGCAAAATTGTTATTGAATTGATGATGACGTTGAAACAAAATGATGTTGACACTAAAACGACGGCGAGGTTGATGACGACAACTGGAATAAGGGTGAATAGATAGCACTTTTGTACTATTGTACAAAAGAAAAGAAGTCACGTGTATCTAGACTTTGCCGTCCCTGGTTTCAAAACATTCCTTTGCGAAACAACAAATACAAATAAATACAAGTTGTGCAGTAAGTTTCAATAAAATTTAATGAATTTTTTTTTTATTTAAGAGCATTAAAGTATATTAATTACTTAAAGTTTTTGCTACTTCCGTGACCTAATTTGCTTAATAAAGCACAACAGTGTGACTGCTTTTTACTGACGACTGTCACAAGGAGGTGAATCGAACAAAAATAATCACAATAATCGGAGCACCCAAAAATAAATTAGATCATGTTGTCAAATGTGTGACACAGAACAATAAAAATCGTCACAGAATGTGCTATTAACGCCCGTTGTGGAATATGGGCTTGCCTCAGTCTATTAAATTTAAAAAGTTTTTGGAGTGTTTTTCACCTTTTCAATCCTTTTTTTTTTTTCTACTACAAAAATTTTTCTCAGTCAAATAATTCGCTAAATTAAAACAAATTACAAGGATATAAAATATAATTCATTGGATTGGCTAAGTTTCCTGAAACTCTAGAAAAAGTTTTTTCTGTGCAGTTCGCATTGGGCAAAAATATAATCCAGCATTTTTTAACATCACAGCATAAGTTGTGGTTCAAAATTTCATGCGGAATTCTCTCAAAACACATGTGAAAAAATATTTACATAAATCTTTTAATGAAAAACTGTTGGCAATATTGTCCTCCGCTCATTTTATGAAAAACGGATAAAATGTGCAAATGTTGCAAAATTTTCCTTTTTCATGCGAAAGAATTATAGTGGTAATTTAGGAAAATGTACCATATTTTTAGTGAAAAAGCACAGAATCAATATTGGCTGCAAGTCAAATCTCTCGTATGAACAAAATCAATGTTTCCCAACAGAGAACATACATTTAAGGCACCTTTACACGATAGTCATTAGATGCTGTAAAAACAAATGTTAAGAAATTCTCTCCTCATTTAAAAAGAGTAAATTTATTTAATAGCAAAAAAAAAACAATGATTATAATTCTATAATATCCACAAAACAATATGATTTTTTTTATTAAGATAAGCCGGTCTATTGTTTACCTTAAAATACAACTCTAGCATGACGAGAATACATCGTTTTGTAAAATGGTTTGAAAAATAAACGATTACTGCCTGCTTGACAAATTTTACATCCACAGTAGGAACGGAAATATTTTTTAATAAATCTAAAAATGTGTATTACCGTGTAAAGGTACCTTTTCCGACTTATGCTTTCAGCCCATATTGTGAACTTATTTTTAAAACTTTTTCTTTAATGTTATTGCTCCATCTCTCTTTTAATTCATTATTTTGAATTTCGTTTCAAAACCCAATCCAGCTTCATGTTTCCAGCTGCTGGCAATACTGTTCGTCTAACACCTACTCGTTTTTTATATTTAATGAATTAAGTGCTGTTGCCATTATTAACAGACGGCTTTTTTGTTTGTATAATAAAATAATTTTATTCATATGATTTTCGAAGCCATTTTTTAAATAGAGCACAAACTTAATCTATTTTTTTTTATTGGCGTTAGAAATGAGTATAAAATTTTCAAAATTAGTGAGATTATGTCTATAAATATGAACATGTTTACACAAAAACTTATATGTATATTGATACATATGTTGACAAATTTGCATTTTGCTGGAAGCCAAACTTAGGGCCATAACAAATTAGGCTGCCGTAGCGACCACCCACTGGGCAGAAAGCAATAAAATGTTAAATTTTATGGTTTTTCTTTTGATTGAAAATCTATAAATTTGAATATATCAAATTTTATTAGCAAGTTAAAGCGCCGCTGAAGATAAGTGTGAGATACTCGTTATTATTACATAGTTTTTTATTCTGACTTTAAAAACCATTTGTAATTTTGATGTAAAACCTCTTTGAGCAGCTAAAACAATAAAAGTGTAGCAAAGGCTTAAATGATTTAAAGTTCTTTTGTTTACTTTTACAAGAAACGATTTTCTAATGACAGCGCCAGAGGCATAATTTGCCGGCAAATTCCAATGAAATAATTAATTAAGTCTACAGATAATAACTAATTAATTCTTTGGAATGTTTGCCATATGCTGTTTTCGAGTATATAAATAACATTTCTGCAGATAAAACTGGCCGCATCAGATTGGCCTCATAATATAGTAATATTTTGCACAATATGATTTTACAAAAAGGGCTACTCTAAAAATTTCCATTTAATCAGTTAATAAATTCTCTGTGTCAGTTAATAAATTGTTTGTAATACCAACTGTTAAAGAATTTAATAGAATCAAATAACAATTTTGCGAAAACACGCTGTGATGATAAATTCGAATTTGATAGCACAAATATAAACCGCTACATTCGGCATAATCAAGTTTTACAGTTAACAGAGCTCTGTTAATGACTAACAGTGGTTGAAAATTTAGTGATACTTCTTCAAAAAGATTAATAAATGGCAGAAAACCCAGACCTTCTGAAAATGCTAGTATAAATAAAACTCGGGAGGTTGGTTATGCATATCGGAAATTACGTGGGATATGAAAAAAAGTCTTAAATAAAATTCTGAAGAAAATGCAGGAAAACTATTTTATTCTTTTTTAGCTTTAGGAAAACTATTTTATTCTTTTTTAGCTTCACTGCTTTCTGAAACAAACACACAAAAAATATTGATCTAAATACGCCTCTGAACAAGCCGCAAAGGATGACAGATAAAATTTTTATTGAATCAACAAAAATATTCGCTGAAAAATTTTACATGAATAATATGAATTAGATAAAAAAAGGTTGATTGATGGAATTTGTCTTTATAATAATTTTTTCTGTGAAGGTTCTTATTTTTAAAAGGTTGAACTGTTCAAAAATACTAATTATATATTTTTTTACGAGCTCCTTCCTCAAATTAATTTTTAAAAATCTTTTTATTTTATTTGTTTAAATTAAAGTTTCATTTAAAGTTAAAAGATATAACTTTTTGTATATAATTTTTTTAATATTTTCAATTCTTACTTTTTTAATTGGCAGGTTTCTTAAAGTTTTACATCACCACTTAAGAAACCGGATCAGAAATTACTGTTATTCCGCGTGGGAGGTGATGCCACATTCTCTATTTTATTGCTGCAGGTTTCCAATATGTCAATTTGTCACCGTCAGTCTGATCTTTAATTTTTCCCACATCAAACATTGAATAAAGAAATATTTTTATGTAACGTATGTAAAAACAATATACATATATATTTCTTATTAAGCTAAAACATGGATAATTGTTCAAAATAAATATTTTAATTTTTTTAGATTTAGAAACCAAAAGTCTTAGTGATAACTCCAGTTTTTTTTTTTTAGTTAGAAACTAAGCGCTTTCATTTCCAACTTTAATTCATTAAAATAGAAAAGAAAAGACAAGCGTAACATCAAAAACACATTCGATAGTTATTAATGTTTAGGAGGCAGCAAAACGAAAGCTCCTCCACCGCTTGAACAAAAGAATTGATATATTTTATCAGTCCATCTCTAAATGTGTCCACTTGAGATTTATGTTTTACAAGATATTTTCACTAATTTATAACGCACAGATACCAGCTGCTCTCAAACACAGAATACGTGTATTAAAAGCTGATTTTAATTAAAATAACGATTTTTTCTTCTTTTTTTTTGTTTGGTTTTGTTTTCTTTCAATATTAAAACTTGTAAAAAATCTTGTTTACAAACCCTGAAGAATTTCACGTTTCATCAGTTTGGAGTTTGTGAGATTTTTGAAAATTAATTAGCCTTTTAACAAATAACATTCTTCTTTATGGACAAGAAAACGAGACCTTAAAGTGGGTATTCCATGCCATTAAAAAATCTTGTATAAATTTAAATTTAATTTTATTTAATAGAAATTGTTGCGCAGTGTTTTGTCGCCAATACATTTTTGACAAATCCATCCATACATATATTTTATTTTTCTTTTTTAGTTTTATTAATTAAGTTATAAAATGTTGAGGTAGCTAATGACCACTGAAAGGCCTAACAATAGGCGATTTGTTTGACGAATTTATGCGCTCGAGATGGTGGTGAGTTGATAAGAGTTTATCTCCAGAAAAGAAATCGACTTAAATAGATGTTATCGGAAGAGATAATTGACAATTGTTTGTTTGTTAACGCAGAGAAATAAAGCGGTAGCAGCGTGAATTTGAAACAAAAATGTTTTTCAATGAATACCAATCAAATAAAATATATTGTTGTTTTTCCTACCTCTCAGCGATTTTCAAGGTACGACAAAGTTGCAGGTTGTGAAAGTTGTAGTCGTTTAGGCTTTGACTTCAACCTATACAGGGAAATAAGAGCGGTTAAGCAGAGGCTAAACTCCATTCTTACAATTTCCTTCATTAAATTAAAAATAAGAATTTGAATTAACTAATAAAGCGGTTTGCAGGCTCTCCGTGGTTTGGTTTATCAGCTCAGTCTGCACATTGAGAATTTCTTCAGCCCACCGACATGTAATTTATGAAAACTGATTGTTCAAAATACATTTTCCTGTTATTGAAACTAAAATGCAAACAATTCCTTAATTGCTTGTCTCTCAGCATTCGCCATTATTTTTTTGCGGCATTAAAAACAAAGTTTTTCTCACTAAAATTTACTGGCGAACTTATCGTGGGACAATATAGTAGTTTCGTTTCAAATGGAAAATATATCCTAAATGGATTATTATTGTTTAAAAATTAGTTCACTGCGTAGCAGGTTTTGTCTCCGTGTTTTCCGAGGTATAGAGCAGATGGGATTCTTCGGTACTTCCGACATCTTTAGATAAGGTTAAATGGCAGACTGATGACCAACGTAGGTTGAGGAGCCTAACTTGGCTGAAACGTGTCGCCTCGAACATAAAACCACCGGAAAGAACTTTGACCAAAATAGTGCTCCACCTTCAACAATCCGAATGTCAGCGAATTGTTGCTGTCTTGCATCAGATTTATGTTACTCGTCACAACCGAATGTGGAAGCTTTTTAGGCGAGTCTGCTTAAGGCTGGTTGGGACTTCGGGATACCCATTCAAATGCCTCCACTGTCTAGAACAGGAGCAACTAGATAACCCAAACAAGTGCTTTGCCGTTTGTGGTCTTTTCATATATCACATAAAGGGACTCGCCACCACCACGTTGACAAGTTCACCAAGTGAAGTTGATATACCATCAAGTTAGACCAGAGCGTAAATCGACTTCAAAATCTATAACTGCAGACCAGCAAGAAACGTTTGCTTTTCTTAGTGCTCTGCCTATAGCAAGTTTGTACGAACTTCTCATTTTACCCATTGAAAAATTCGCACTAAAATGTTCTTGTAAAATTTTTATTGATTTGGATTAATACATTTTCGCCAAAATAGTCTTTACCAAAACACATTTCTTATCATCATAAATGTGTTGTTCTGTTGAAATGCAAGGATTCTTAAAATTTATTTTGATTTTTCCACCCTTAAGAAAAATACTTTAAACACATCATTCTTACTGCCATAATTAATCTCTACCTTTTTATTTTTCACTTTATATTGAAATCATCGCCTGCTATTATTAAATATTTCAAATTATGGTGATTAGTTTTCAAAAAAAAAATAGAAGAAAATAGAAAACAATAACAACAAAAAGGAGCGTATTTTGACAGCTTTATTGAGGGCTGAAATGTATTTCAAAAATCTGCCAGTAACAGTTCATCTGTGTCAAAAACAGTACAATTCTGATTAGCACGATACTTGCAAAATAAACATTAAGTGCGATTTCAGTTTCTGAAAATACCTGCCGAATGTGGCAAAAGCCACATCGGACTTAGATCGGACTTAGATTTTATAACATCATGGACGTTTTGATGGACTTGATATTCGACAGTTTTTAGAGAGAAAATGTCTACAGTAACGGCTGTGCCTCGTAAACGGCAAAAAGGTGTTAAAAATCAGATTCGCAATTTATTTGCATCTAGTGATTAAAAAATTGTGAAAAAGTTTTTCAAAATTACACATTTTTTCCAGCTAAACTAGAAATTTGTAAATTTCGCTCAGTCTAATGGGATTTTATAGTAATTTACGCTGACCTAGAATAGTTCTATTTTAATCCCCGCAATAACATCCAGCTGCACTATTTCCAAAGCCGCCAAAAATTGGTGGCTGACTGAGAGATCTCAGTACAAATCCAGGCAGGGTAGCGTTGCTTGTTAAAACGCTTTTCTACCTGAGGGTTCATTAAATGAACGACCTTATTGCTGAGCAAAAACAAAAATCATAACAGGGTTGTGCTGTTAAAGTTGTGCGACAATGACAGGGAATATGTTGCCTAATCGAAGGCACGTGTTCACCAGACGTCCCATTATTTGTTCATTTATTTTCATTTTTGTGCGTCACAAAATAAACAGAATAACTTTGGCGGAAATAGTTATAAAAAATTCATGTTCTATGGGGTAAATGCATTAGAGGGCTTAGAACGTACAATGTCCCATATCGTTTAGACTAGATTGATTCGAGAAAAGCCTACAAAAACACCAAAAAAGTTGTTAAAAGAAGTGATTTATTTTTGCAATTGCGAGTTATTAAGTTTTTTTGAAATCGTTTATTTAAAAAGTTGTTTTGAAAATGTTTTTTTTTTCTTATATTTTCTTTAATATATAGTGAATTATTTTATCTGAAAACTGCATAAACCTCCATATTAAACACTAAGTTTTTAACTTTATGATTATTATCACTATATATAAAATAGAGCCAATAGATCAAACGTTTGAACCTGATCTTGATGGTGACTCAGTATTTTAGTCCAGAACGTTTAAAATTATGTTAAGAAAATCATTTTTAAATCATTCAAAACTCGTCTAAGCAATCTCCTGTCATGCGATTATGGCCCCTAAACAGCGGCTATTGCGATGACCGGCTGTTTCATAGGCAAAAGTATATAAAAACAGCCTTCTCGGAGGAGAGACAATCTATTCAAAACCAGCCATTTAATAGTAAATCAAACAAGTTCATATCACTAGTATTGGACTGTGTTTCAGGCTTCAAAATTTTAACTTCTACAGAAATGAACGTGTGACTTTAAGATGGCCATTGACCATTACGAATATATCAGTAAGATATTTGTCCTGTGGTTGTGCCAACAAGACCAGTTTTTATTGTAGATCTATAGAAGCCAAGTGTAGCACTATTTCCTTAAAGTCTGCCCCCCTAAACGTTGGTTTTAGCAAAAATGTAAAATAAAACGAGAACCGAACTGCCCATTTTATAAGAATATTTAAAAGAAGTCGTCCAAAGCAAAAATAAATGAAAAGTAATTTAATCAAATATAATTAAGTTGCAGATGGGAGCTCTTTTAGAAAAGGGTATGCAAATTAATTGTCATGCAACAAATTTATCATTTGAACACATCTTTGCTTTTGCTTTAGTTTCAAGTTCAAGACTATTTGTACAACAACTTCTGATGGGTATTGAAAGGGATTATAAAGCACTTACTTTTTTCCAATTATTTATTTGCAATCTATTTATAAATGTTTGCAATATTAAGCAAATTTCATTATAAACTAAAGCATTACATTTGTTTTAATCCCCAGTGAGACCGAAACATATTGTACAAATAGAAAAATTTCAATGTATGTTTGTGTAAATATATAGAATAATTTAATATTTAATAATAGTTAAAATATTTACATATTTATATATAAGTTAATATTTTCTACAAGGTAAGTCCACAACATGAACCCTTTTCAACGTTACTGTTTCCTCACAAGACATTAATATGATTATTGAGCCCAATGGCGTGTCTTGCTGGAGCTATTAATTTCGTCCTTGCGCAATATTTGTAGTGGCTTTAGGTTCAGCATAAAGGATTTATTTATAGCAGGTTCACACTCTGTGGCCTTTTGAACTGTCGTCAATGATGTGGAGTATGCTATAGCCGAGAGCATTTAAAGGTATATTTTTCAGCGATTGTAATTGTAGCGATAGAGGTGCAGGCTAATAATTGTGGTGTTATGACAGCGTCAACAGGAACTAAACGGTTGCAACCGCAACTTGGATGTGACACATCACATCTCACAGCTGGCGTTGCAGTATTTTCAATTTATTATTTAATCATTTGTAATATCTTGTGATTTACTCTTAGATTTCCAAAGATGTCTAAAGAAGCAGACTACAATTATTAAGAGCGCAGTTTGTTCCGATTTATGGGTGTGAACGTTGGTCTCGTACGACTTTTCGGCTGTTTTTTAATTTCAGTTACTGGACGCATCTATTGTTATGCTGAATCAGTTAATAAATTGGAATTTCATTACTTTTTTGAATACTTTTTTGAATGTTGTGGTAAAGATTTAAGCATTTTGCTGCTGCAATAAAAAATCTATAGGAATTTAATTGTCTTGTGGTTTTTTTTGGATTTTTTGAACAAGATGTCTTGTTTCATTAGTAATTATTGTACATAAATATTAACACAACCGAACATGTTTTATGGCAAATGCCATATCCGCCTCATAAATGTTCCATCTGAATGAGGCCGGTTTAAAAAATTTAACAAAAATAATTTGGGTGCCGCTGTCAAACAAACAGATTTTTTCAATAAGACAATAAATAATGGTCAAACTGGACATTTAATAAATCTACTCTTTGTTTTGCGTGTTGTTATGCAAATCTAATCATAAATTTTGTCATTACTTCGCCCCCTTAAAGGACAAACGTGACAATGACTTAATTTGTGTTCTTCTCCTCGGAGATGACTCTGTCCTGGGCATAAATTAATTAAAATTAATGAAGTCTTATTGAAAAAAATTATTTGTTTGCACTAAATTTTTTGTTTTGCTTCACTTATTATATATTTATCAATTTCCTTAGACACTCAGTTTTATTACAAAGTGGATTTAGCACCTTAACAGGACGCTTGGCTTGTTGCAAAGTACCTGTATAACGTTACACAAGATTTCGCTTCATATTTTCGCCCTTTTTTTATATGAAATTATTAAGGAACAACTGCACAGCTAATCATAATGTTTTAAAATTGAGTTCAATTGAAGTTTTTTTTTTTACTCTTTGAGCTTAATTTGTTTGTTGACAGTCTTACGGGGCCCCTTAGACACTTTCTGCAACTCCAGTCGAACGCAATCGAGACAACTGCATAGATTTGCCTGCAACTACATCAGCCCTCAGAGTTGTGTTTCCTTTAAAACCAAGAAAATATCGAAAGAAAACAAGACAATAATCCTGTGACTTTCAGCAGTAACAGCCCATGTCAAATTTTAGCTGCTTATCATGTTAAAATTCCATTTTGAAGCATTTGGATCTAAAACATTCTATCTTTTTGCAAACAAGTTCCCACCTTAAGCAGGAACACACAGCCACTTCCGTTGTTTTATCTGAAGTTATTTTCTCAAGTTGGTTTCGGTAATAGCAAATTATGAGCTCAAGCGGTTTTGTCGCAACAACGCGTTTTTCTAGGTTTTGAGTCTTAACAAAATTTCTCCTCAAACTCACATCAAACGTCCGTCGAACTTCATTCACATGACTGGGTAGGTGAAAGAGCTGAAAAACTTTTATACTGAGTCTGAAGCTTGAAAAAAATAACTCTTTGTGGTTCTACTGAAAAATTGTAATTTTTCAACATACGCTGTTATGCATGAAAACCACAAAATTGGCATATTTATTGTTCATTAAAATTTTAAGGAAACGAAAATTAACAAAACAGAAAAACCGAACTGACGACGAGACCACCCATTACTTTTTTTTTTAAAGATGCTCGAAGGATCAAGCAGTTTGTCTTGTTAATTTCTACAACAAACACACAACGCATCAGGCGGTAGCTGCACATAATACTCCTGTTTTTACGCTTAATAAAACATTTTGCTGCCGTTCTTAGTTTTTTTTAATTTTGCATTTCAACAAGACACACAAAATAAAACTTATTTTGTGGCTTAACAGCTCATTGCCTTTGTGCCACGCTGTCTGACACAAACGGCAAAACGGTGGCTGAGTTAAATGGCACATGCGCATTTCGAGGGTAAACAATACTAAAAGTCACCCTCCAGCTCCTTCGCTCGCAACATGTCCTTATTTCTGTTACACTTTCCTCTCACTTACGAAAGCATTCTCGAAAAACTGCCACACAATATTCTTATGCTTATTAAATAATTTGTCTTTCCGTTAAAAACTTAGCAGGCGATTTGCGCTTTGCGCTGTGCGTGTGTGTACATGTTCGAAACGTGCTGTTGTTCGGCGTCGTGTGACACAATAGAGCGTGTGCGTTTGAAGCGAAACAAGGGTGTCAATCTTAAACAAAAGATCACATCACTTTTACATTTAGTGCTACAATTAAATAACCCAACAGCACAAACGTCTACAACAAAAACTCAGACTCTGTAATATATTTAAAAAAAAATTTATTATTTATGAAATAAACATGTGTGTGTATGCAAACTCAGTTTTCTGTCTCTCCTCCAATATTGTAAATGTGTGAGTATTTTTTGTGACGATTGTTGTTAAAAACTGAACGGTTTTAAATTACTTTTTGTTTCCGATGAAAATGTTTCGAAATGAATGAATCACATTATTGTTATGGCCTTTGCCAGCAACCAACAAAGAAGTAATAATAATACTTTCTTTATAATGACCTTCAAAGAATTTTAAAAAAATTCATTTATTGCTACAGGCAAATTAAGGCAAAATATGTGTGAAATAAGGAAATTTTTGTACTTTAAATCTCAACGCGAAAAGGGTGTCATTGGATTAGTCGAAGGCCTTTGACACCGTCCAACACTGAGATTTTTGAAATTATCTAATCACAAAACCAACTGCTTCGTACCTTACAAATAGATTAGATAGTGGATTTATGCGCCAGTGAGAGATGTTCCCCGAGGGACCGATGCTTGCTCCACTTCTCTACTTGTTCCATGCAAACGATTTTACCCTCTTTTAAGCAAATGCCATTAAACTGCAAAGCTTAAAGTTGACTGAACCCGCATTTGACACTGGGTCAAACTAATGAAATAGAATTGCTTAACCATAATCAACGAACTATTGGTGGACGTAAAATTGACGCAATAATTTGAAGTAGTACAAACAGCTTAAAACTTGGGTATAGGTTTTAGTGCAACGTGATTTGGTCCGATGATAGTACCAAGGTCTATGAAAGAATATATTAGCACACATATAACACTCCTTTGTCAGCATTTCAATCCACTTATGAAATGTTATCCCACTTAAATGTGTCGCGTGGCTTCTACACGAATGGTCCCCTTTTCAATGACTTTGACGCACACATCTGGCTGAGTTTGAGGTGACTCTAAGCGCATTGCCCGCTAGAGGTTTACTGGTAGAAACCTGTGGTTTTAGGACACGGCATAAGTAAGAGTCTAATAGTGTTAAATCCCACGTTTTGGAGGCCAATTCTCAAATCGTTCATTCAGAATGTGGCATGTAATATGCTGGAGCTATATGACGTCTAGGACCAGATCGTTAGTCATGTTTCCAAAGCGTTTGCCGCTGATGATGACTTCACCAACCTTTTTTTCAAACTGCGAAACACTTGCGCCCGTCGCCACAAAACTTGCACCAAACATTAACTTTTTGTAGGTGCATGAACCTGTTGTGGGTCCAGGTTATGCTATATATAGGCCAAAATTACTTGTCAGCACTGCCCAACATTAAAGAATTCACCTGGCCGCTGGAGTTGATTTTTCGGCCAAACTTGCCATTTGATTATAAAGTTTTGGCTTTTGAACGCCCTATTAAAATGTATATTTTGGTATCAGTAACTGAATAAGAAACAATCGAACAAGAACAGAATTGCGGTCATAGGCCACCAACTTCTAGCCGCCCTATTTGAAAACCCCCCTTGTGATTTATACGAATCTTTAAGACCATTTGTTTCCCTTAATTTGGTCAAAATTGCAAAGCTTAAAGTTTTGAAGTCTACAATATAGTTTCGCAAACAGTTTGGAAATATCCATTTGCTATTAAAAAAAAACAAGAAAGTTTGTACAAAATTCTACGGCTGTAAAAAGTTTTTGAAAAAGTTGTTTAATTTTATTGGAGAAAATTTTGACATTCACCTTTTTTACGCCAATTTTGCTATTTCAACTGATTTAGCGGCTTGTAACGGCCTATTCGGTTGTGGTTTTTGTTTTTGGAAACAAAGCAATAATTCTTTTAACAGAGATTCCAGTTAGTGAATCTCACAGTATAAACACGTTGTTTTCTCCATAATACCATTAGGAATATAATACTGGTACTAAATAATTTATATCAAGAAATGTTCATGGAACGGATGTTTTAAGGACCTAAAAGAGAAAGTCACGAATTTTTCTTTATTATAAACACTTTTTAGCTGCGCTAAATTTCTGATTAGGTTCTTTGCTTTCACATGATTTATATTGTTATCATCAACAGCGCCAACTGTATGGAGCGTTTTATGTTCTTGAAATGGACTTTGAAATTGCAATAACTCAAAACCACAAAATCGACTTGCTAAAAAAGAAAAAAAAAAACTCAGAGTTCAAAAGTATTAAAACTGCAATATGCAGTAAAAAATTCGAAAAAAAAACCACCAAAATGATTTTAGTTTTAATCTGATGGTGTTTCAGGCATCATTATTGTTATTATTGACGAATGAGGTTGTGTTTGGCTGCAACCTCAAGTGATGATGCCTGAACGCACGTTTTTGTGCATAATGGATTTTTAAACTGAATGGAAGCCTCTTTGTTTGCATAGAAAATTGAAAATTACAAATAATGTTGCTCTATCGAATTGCAGGGACAGGCAGCCGTCAGGCCGAAGCTTAAGACATATTTGAATTTTGTTGGTTAAGGTATCATTACACTAGTTTTTGTCATGATGCGGCTCTAAGACCATACAATTTGTTTGCTTTAAAGGAACAAAAAAAGTTAGAACAGCTATAATTGACATCAAGGAATTGCAACCAGTTTTTAATTTGGTTTCGATAAAACGAAGAAAATTTCTTTCCAACCCAATAAACGGCATAACCTCAAAACAATTATGGCTCATTGCGTCAATTATTTTCGAATAGTTTTGCGAGTGTAGTACCGGGGGGAGTGAAAATATATTACTGAAAATATTTTATTTTGGGTCGAATTTCCTACATCAAACTCATCAGAATTAATAAATATTTTTCGAATAAATATTTTAATATTTTGGAACATCTTTAATTCAATTTTAATATTATATTTTGGAATATCGGAAAATAATTCTTACTTACTGCAAACTTTTCCACAAAATACACATGAATGTGGCCTTACCTGGAAAGAAAAGAATTAATTTAAATAAATAAATTAATACATATTATATAGATTATTTGGTAATTAAATATATAATACAAAAGACTTGGAAACGTTACTGAGGTGTCTAGGCTGGCAAAGCCCAAAAACTCAATGCTGAAATCGGGAAGGCGTTTGCAGACCAGGCGCTGTCCCTCGATGCCTTAACACATCAACAGCCGATGAAAATGTAAAGAAAGTGAGGAAAATTATTGTAGAGAATCGTTGGATGACTATTAGAGAAGTGGGTCAGAATATCGGCACGTCGGTTGGTTCTTGTCTTGCAGTTTGTTCGTAAATTTTAGGGCTAAAGCGTGTAGAAAATTGCAACGCTTAAAAATTCAGTCGTAACTTCCTCCTACATTGTCCCGTTCCCAACGTTTGAAGGGACCCATGAAAGAACGGCGTTTTACGACTATCAAAACCGAGTCGCTGACAAAGCCGAAGTGCATATCAGAACTGTTTTACGGATTGCAAAAACGCAGGTATTATATCTGAGGAAGACGACTTTGAAAGTGACAAAATAGAAATTGATGAAATTCCGCCCGTTTTTTAATAGACCAAATATTTGTGCAAAATAAGAGCCGTTTAGTAGCAGCGCCTGTATTACGGGTAGTGCGTTTGCGTTGGTGATCTGTAGATCTGATCACCTAATGGTTTTAACAGCTCAGTATTCAAATAAATTTAAAAATTAATTATAAATTATATTTCGCGATCGCCATTTAGTTTTATGTTTGTCAGTATCAAGGTTTTTTTCTCTTTATCTTAATCTTAATTTATTAGTTCGATGTAATCAATTTGTTTAATATTTGTTTGCCAAGTTTAGGGGTTTGTTTATTTTCCAAAATATTGTTTAGTCAGGAATGCCAGGTATATCCCTGACGTTTTCTATGCCACACAAACAATTACAATACAATTCTTATCCCTTTTGCTGCTATTCTCATCGTCTTTTTTGGTTCAAAATGCCCAAACTAGTTTCGAGATTTCAGCACTAGTATTACAAACTCTATAAAATTGTAATATTTTAATGTTTAAACTCTACTATCAGTATGAAAGGGAACAACTTTTGAGCAAAACGTAAAGTTTGAAGGCAGCTAAAGCCATTAAAAGTTTCGACAACACAATCGATTGTGCCAAGATCCAACCTCTAATGCGCTCAAATACTCAAATTGTTTTCGAAAATATCAAGGATAATCCTAAACAAAAACCTATGGAAGCCACTACCAAAAAGAAACAAAAGCCAACACACTCTTGAACTTCTTCAAATAATAGTTCTCATTTAAAGCACATGAATACACAAACTGTAATGATACAGCTTTTTATTTTAAATTGATGTTGAGGAGGGAGGGGGCAGTCGGTGCAGTGCAACTTAATTCATGCAACCAGAGGAAACTTCCCAATAGCTGATCTTAAGCTGGCAACGGAAGCGAATTACTTTGACGGCATTGCGTATTCCTAACTGTTAGAGGCTGGGACACCTCTTCAAAGGAAAACTCCACAGAACTACTATTGGAGGCGGCGACACCTCTTTAAAAGGAAAACTCCACAGAACTACCATTGGCGGCTGGGAGATCTCTTTAGCTATATATTAGCTATATTTAGGTATGTGTTATACCAAGACAAAAGAATTTTGAGTTAATTGTAATTCTTGCCGGTACAGAAAACTTTCGCCAGACAGTCAACATTCCGTTTGTTTTAATTTAAATTGTTTGTGTAAAAGAGAAAAAAAACTTAAATTAACAGTTTAAGCGCTTCTTTTTTCTGAAACTCCTCAACACCCTGGACATCAACTGTGGAGATTGCGGCAAACAACGGCTTGCGTCGGTACAGTGGAACAAAGTAGGTACCAATATACACAAAAAATATGGCTATTTTTAGTGGATTTAACTAAAATGTTTGTTAAATGTGTCCACGCAACGTATTTCGCGCCTACAACGTCTTCTTTTGTTTATTGAAAAGGACTTCAACAACAACTTTTACACATTCAACAAACAATATTTACTAAAACAATGAAAATGTTTGCTGGTAAGCAAAGTTTTTTTTTCGGTACAGTCAGCGCACGCGTAGGACCCGTGCTACGATCTGGAACGTTAGCACTGCGCTTAAAAGCTATAGTGCAAACTAATACAAAGAATATATGCAAAGTGATGTACCAAATCTTCATACGAAAAACTTAGTTTTGGGGCTGCAAGTTTATTTTGTGTGGCTTCAAATGTACGTGAAAGAGATTTCTGAACTAACCAACACTTTCAGGCAAAAGCAAGTACAATTTTTTGGTTTTGTTTCAACTAGATAAAACACATTGTAGTTTGGATCAGCAAATAGATTTAGTGGAAAGGCAGGAAAAGTCCTGCAGCAAACAGCTTCTTTGGAAGAATCTTTGTGATGGGTTTTCTCTCTTGCACGAATCTACTGCTTCGTTGGGGAAAGTCAACCCATGAGTTGTCAGTGATTATTTCAAGTGGTCAGAAAATTGAATTTAAACGCACATCGACCCTGGTAAATGCATTCCGGCCGCATTGTTCTCTCATCAATTAATTTTTAATTAATACATACACACCATTTATGTAAATTTGTCTTCTGACATAATCGTCGGATTTACAAGATTGCCATGACTTTCTGCTAAGAGAACGACAAAACGGGAGTCCCATTCATTTTGACTTTGGTAATGATTTTTATTGTATTTCCACAAAAAATCTCCATATTAATGTTAGTAATCGGCTTAAGTGCTGTTGAAAAAGAATTACGTCCGTTAAACACTTGTTTATTGTGGTGCCTTAAACAATAGAAAATATTTCAGGTTTAATAAATAAAAAGACGAAATCATAATTTAACTCATCGGTTATAACTTGATTATTTTAAATGTTATCGCTAAATGATTTCTTATACGCTGCGGCCATAGATTTTATTTTACTTATTGAAATTTATTTTACTTATTGATATCTTGATGAACAAAGAAATTGTTGAAACACCATAAATCAATGCGGGGAAAACTCAGAATAGGAACTTGTGCTCGAAATGAAGCTGATTCTCATTATAAGTTATAAAACGGCTGCAGTAGTAAAAGCGCACTTTTGAAATTCAATTCTACCAGCATTTTTCTCAGTGTACAAACACATTAAAAACTCTGTAAAGTTACCAACTTTTTTTTTCCTTATATAGAAATCCAATACTTTGCACCAACTTTTTTGACTTGTTTATATCATGTTTTTCTTCTCTTAAACAACAATGAGAGATAACATTTTGTTGTTCTTGTGTTTGCAACAGAATATTGTTGAAAAAACTTCAGACAAATAGACAAACATTATTGTTGCAAATGTAGAAAAATCCACCGACTTGTTCATTTTATTCTTTACAGATGTTAAAATATCTGTTGAAAAATAAATTGAAAATAAAAATATCTGCCAAGAGGCGGGAAAAAATCGATACGGAAATGGCAGAAAACCCCCCTCCTCCCTTAACACCATAGAAAGGTGCAAAAGACTGAGTTAAATTTAAGGCAAAATAAAACCAAACTAGAGAACATGAATAAAAGTTAAACACAGAAACCAAACATTGAAACTAACAGTACAAATGATGGTGCGAAACGATGACGTTTGGCATACGACTAAACCTACATATGTGCATGTATATCCCATGTGGTCACACTTGCCGACCGTAGGTGTAAAGAAAATTTAAAAAAAATCGCGTCTGAAAAGAACAAGCGACCGCAGGAAAAATAAGATCATGTTCATGGCAAATATATATTCAACATTTTCTATTTCTAACTGTTTCTGTGCAAATCTTTGAAAACGCCGATATTTTTTAAATTTCGATTTTGAACTATTTCGACAAAAACTTATATCTTAGAAAAATTACGGTTTAATTTAAAAGACATATTTATTTTTTCAACACTAAAAACCTGCTTCACGATATCAAACGTTAACTTTAGACGACATTTCGTCCAACAGAAAATCCCTTAAAAGCAAATCATATCGGGAATCATTAAGGTGAGAAATAGATGAGCTGGCCAAAATAAAATGTATATACAGTGTACCAATTAGTTATATGTCCTGTTCCAAGACTAGCGAACGTTGCCAGGCAATAGCCCAATTCGAAAAATAAGTTGTTAATGTCTTTAAAAGAGCAGTACAAATTAAAAAATATAAGTTTAGTTCGAAATGAAGCACAGACTGCGACTAAGTCAATACGACCAAAGCCTTCACATGGCGTGGCCAACATTAAATTACCAAAAATGAACTGTAAAATACCAGAGTTATCTGAGGCAAATCAGTCAACCTGTGCGGTTGAGACGGAAAACTCGCCAAGGCTACAGAAAAAAAAAAACAAGTCCGACGCTACTGAAGACATAATTACCATGACGGGCGAGACCGGCTTTTGAGCCCAGATGTTATTGAATAGACGGATTAATTTTAGTTTCGCTTAGTATTTTCAGCAACAAAAATCAAAATGTTATTACAGTTATTTTGATGTCAAGTCAAGTTAAATGAAACCTTTTCGACCTCAAAACAACAAAAACTTTAATTGAAATCGACGCAAAAAACTATCAAAGGCAAATGCTACAACTCAATGAATACAATTGTTGATACCGTGAAAAAAATACGTTCGCTAAAGTGACATAAAATGTATATGGAAGTTATGAAACTTGCTCGCTTCAAAAATAAAAAGGTACTCTGCTAGTTTCCTTTCTCCTGTAGTCTGCTTCTTCATTATGTAACAATAAGAAACTATTCTGAAACAATTCAATTCGTTATTGAGTTCAGGCCAATTTTCGGTTACGACTTAATGGGGTATTTTAAGCAGAACATGTCGCAGCTGATGTCGAGATTGATATAAATGTTTTCTTCAAATTGCATCAAAAGTGATTTCCAAGTGAGTTCGCCCCATAAGAGTTGGTGTAAAGGCCTGTCCTGGAGTCTCGGCGCTGTATCGCTAAGTTTTCATGCAAAGTTCCTGAATACTTTGAACTCTGGCAGAGCAGCACGACACTTGCTTCATTGCTACAAACTGGTACTTTTAATAAAATTTTGTGTTTCTAGAAAAATACAAAGAAGATAAAAAAGTGCTTCGCCAAATAAGTTCTACATCATAATTTCACAAAAAGCTGAACTAATAAAAACCTGACATTTACACATTTAGCGATATTTTTAATTAAGCACCTCCTATATAATAATTAACAATTTTTCTATAACTAATCTTTTTTAGCAATTCACTATTCCCTTACAGCAATTTTCTACCACTCTGGTAGGTTTTCTCCATGCTGGAATACATTTTTTTAAGAAATGTAAACATTTACAGCTGTTTCTATGCACAAATTGAGTTGCCAACTGGCGTATATTTTCGGCGTTTGTTTGTCGTTTTTTTTTTTTGCCCAAGAGCAAAAGTTAAACATTTGAACTTTTTCGTGGATTCAATTACGATATTTGTTGCTTGCTCGTTTCCGCATTTCTCGATTTGTGAGAAAAGGTGTGCCTGCACTACTTCAGTGCAAAAACAGCCAGAATCGCCTTAATCTCCATTGATTATGATGTCACATGAAAGCGAAACAGGACATAAATTTTACAACAAAATATTTTGAAGGAAAGAAAGTTTAGCATTTATTGAAATTAACTAAATCAACTAAAAAAGTGTATTCTTTGGCGATAATTATGGCTGAAGTGTTGCTAATTTTCTTAATAGCTCGCTAGTTCAGCTGATTTCGACTCCATATGAAGCGAATAGATTTTGTTAATAACAATTTATTAGTTTGAGAGCTAAAAAACACAATTTACACAAATTAAAATAAAATAGAGTACATTTTGGCAACATAATTTGTATGAAAATAAACGTTTTCTCTCATCTTTCCATTCTGTGCAGTTACGACTATATTTTTAAAGACAGGTGCAGAAAAAGTTGTGTTTCCCGATGCCAGAGATGCAGAAAGAGGTGCAGATTTCCCACTTTCAACGAATTTTTTGCCTTATACTCGCATCATAATATTTTTATTGGCACAGGGCAACTTTATTGAATGGTTAATTGGAATTTTTCTTCCCCAAGAACTATTTTTTTTTTGAAATACTTTCAATCAAATAATTCACTGAATCAAAGAAATGTTTGTCTGCATGGGGAACTACATTTGCACTCTTGTGGCAAACAAGAATCACAATAGTTTTACTGAAAAATCATCGTAATAAGTTTTCCTGCGTAGTTTCCAGCCAGAAATAGACACATATTTCTGTAATTAAAAACAATAGAAGCTATTCGTTATTAGTTGAATTAAGATAAATTGCTTTCCAAAATACATTTACTGGGTTTCTGCTCAATATTACACTACAATGTTATGCAACTCATATCTAAGGCCTGGCTGGCACTTTGCTTAAGTTACTTAAATGAGAAATGAGAGGAGAAAAAACAACCCAAATAGAAAATTGTAAAAAGGAAAAACGAATGTAACGTCATTGTCATGGGTTTGGGTTGATTGCACTGTAACTAAGTTTGCCGGTATAGTTTTGTTCTATTGTTTTCTAGCTTTCTTTTCTATGCATTTCTCCGTATGGTTACTCATACTGAGATATTTCCAACTGAAACCGTGAATCATTTACAAAACCTTAGCAGCCACACACATCCATACACATGCGATTTCTTACCCAATGAACACACACACGCACACAAAATCATTTCTTTTTTCTTTTCTCTATGAATGGAAACAACCCACTTTTTTCTGTGGAAAAGTGCATTGAACACAAGAGTACAGAGTGCGCTTCCTTGACAATAAATGTAACTGCCCTCTTCCGTTGCACACCAGTCGTCCAACCCAGACAGCCAGACTTTTTGATTTCAAACAAGATAAACTGTTTAAAGAGATGATTTTTTTATTCGGAAACCAAACTTTTGTACAAAACTCGTACGTAGTATGTATGTATGTATGTGGCAGCAAGTGTCCAATACAGACCAGATTTGTGGCATGATGGGGTTGCTGTGGCAAGTGTTTTGTATTGTTTCATTTAACTTTTATCCAAAGCCGCTGCCTGCACTCACTCTCTAAACAAAACATTAATTTACTGACACGTTCTGAAGTTTTGGTCTTCCATTTGTTTCATTTGTTTAATTGCAAACTTTTTGGTCATCCAGATAAAAAGGCAGCACTTACAACATTCGTTTCAGATTCATTACATTTCAGCCACGTTTTGGGCCAGTACTTTGCGCTTTGTTCGCACAGCCCATTGTCCTGTCACTGAGTGCGCTTTATTTGCAAAGGAAACAATAATTACAAAATTGATTTATAGTTTAGCTAAAAGATATAGTATTAGTTCATTTGGTGTTTGCGGTGAAAACGAAATATAGCCCTAAAACAGATTTTGCTTTATTTACTTTCTTATGGGGCAGCGGAGAAGAAGAAAACAAAAACAAAAAAAAAGAAACGAATTCAAGGTACGAGAAAATGTCAGTTCATTTCAAATGAAATCTGATTCAGCGCAAAATTTTTGGCACATTTTTTTCTATTCAATATTTGCTTTTTGTATTTAATAAATAAATATTCGTTTGTTGCTGATTTCTATGTGTGCACGAGTATTTGCTTTGGGTTCAATGTCCCTAATACTAGAGACTCACACAAATAACACAACGTTTTTAGCCAGGGTGTTGTAGCTGTAGTCGTAGTTTCTAGGCCTGTAAGCCGACGAGCATGAGTCTGTTTGCAGGCATGTGCATGCGGATGTACGCTGGTAGTGATGTTGCATGCACTCGTATCTATGAGTGTTTGCTTCAATTTGGTTGGCTTAATGCCAACTTTTTATGTCATGATGGTATTTTTTTTTTTTTTTGCTTTCGTATTAATGTTGCTGTTTATTCATTCTTTTAAATAAATAAACTGCAATTGTTGGTAGTTGCTGCTGCTTTGCTTTTATGTTTGTAGCTGTTTATCAAGAAGTTCTTTAATTGGCAGAGCTTTTTTTTTTGTTGGCGATTTGGGGTAGGGTTGGCTTGGGTTGGGTTGATTGGCGGCCGACGGGGTTGCAAGAAAAAGAAAATTGTGCAGATATCTTATTAAAAGTTGTTTTCTTTTTTGCTTTAACACATTTTAAGCTGTTTAAATTAACAAAAAGGCTATTAAAGTTAAGAAGTCTTAAGTGTGTCTGCTCCAAAAGAACTGGCAAACAGTGTTGCATTTTGTTCACTATATTTATTAAATTATTTTGCATTAAGTGCACACGACTGGACTCTTGGCTTTGAAAATTATAGTTGAGCTGAGTGGATTTTATTTTGTGTTTTAATAGCTTTCTAAAAGGCTTTGGGCGTTCCTTTTTATTGGAAACTAAATATGTACCTCATTTTCACTAAAAGTTTGCATTTTTTTTGTTCGCAAAAACACAATTTTTAGCGCAAACAATGCAAATGCAATTGACGTTTGTATATTGAAATATCACAAATATTAAGTATATAATTATAGTGATTCGATGGATTGGCAGGTTGATATCGTCAGTTTTTCGATTCAGCATCGTCGGTGTCACACACACCAACATATTTCCACTAATCCTGCAAATAGAAACATGTTTGTTAAACATTTTGATTGTGTCTAGCCCGCTTTAGATTCGATTGCTACCAGAGACTCTGGGTGTTTCAAGCAAAAAGTTTTACAATTTTCGTTCAAAAAATAAAAGAGAACATGAAAGGATGCAAAAAAGAGCAACATAGAAAGCAATACAAGTTACATATAGAGCAACATGTTTCTAAACAAAACGTGATATTATTTTAATCTGTTGCTTTCATTTCAAAAAAAAAAAGATCGAGGAAATCGCCCAAGGACAGAATAAATGTTATACAGTCAAACTTCTATATTTAGATCTTTTCTAATACGATTTTCTTCCCTCGAACTCAAATTTCCTGTAAGCGGAGCATATAGAGAATCAAGAACGTACTATTCTCGTTTGGTACATCGTATTTCCATAACCGGAAGATCTACGGAACGAAACACATATATAAAAGTACATACGAATTCTATAACTCAGAACAGAGAGGTTAAGGTTTCTGTGGTAGCGCCAGAGCGTAACAAATTATTTCACTCAGTTGATAACTAAAAGTGGTTTCTTTGAGACCGCAAATAACAGCTCAAAATATAAAAAAAATCAAATATTACAACAGCTGCAATATTTGACGATTTTAGGTACTAAAAACCACATGTTGACGGTTTGACGATTTATGATTTTTAAGAATGCGAGTTTGCGACAATATTGACTTAATAAAAAAAAATGGTTGATAGTTGTTGCTTTTGAAATTATTAATATTAAAAAGTAAAAGCGACAAATGTTTCATACTTTCTTTCAAGTTTCCCTTAATAATCTTTGCAATTTAGACTATTATAAGGCAAAATTTCTTAGCTGATATAAATGAGCCATTTTTAGGCACTTAATACTTTTTAATTGAAACGAATTTTATTTAGCTAAATAAAATAATAATATGCTGAGACATATATAACTGAAACTGTTCCTCTTGTATGTATTTTTATTTTTATATTTCTATCTAAAACATTGAAACTTATGTGATTTTATTGCTAATTATGTCTGGTCTGATTTTATTTGTACATATAAGAAGTTAAAAACAAGTGTTTTGTTTTAAGGAAATTAAACTTGTTTAGGCCGACGTTTTTGTACGATTTTAGCAAACAGTTTTCACGATACTCGAGTAACTTCAAGTCAGTAATAAAAACTAGACAGACAGCGTTGGTTGAATGGTCAAAACAGCCAGTGACCCCCCACCAAAATACAATTGTCCACAAATACTTTTCTTGTCTTCTAAGAAAAAGTATTTAAACAGGAACATTTTCCATATACAAAAGAATATTAAAAAGTGGTCCACCATATGGGGAAGTTATGCTCGTTTATAACATCTATTAAAAACTATGTGGAAAGAGTAACATAATTTATTTAAAAAGTGGACGTGGCTGCAAAAAGTAGCCTATAACTGAAGAGTGTCAGTTGAATGCGGTTTAATATATCGACTGAAAACATTCTCTTTGCCTGTTTAAAAACAATTAAATTCAAAGTTGAATGTTGGAAGACATTTTTCTAAGGTTTTCAGATGTATGGAGGAGTAGGATGGCAAATACGAGTAGTCAACAAAAACAATTTGTTTTGGTTTTAAAAAATAATATTATGTAATAAAATTAATTAAATGAAAACCAATGTGAAATAAATTGAAATGGCATATATGAATATGAATATACAATGAAATAAAATAATATAATATTAAATTAATTTTAACAAACTAATAATTCATAAAAGATAATAATAATTAAATACAATAAAATAAAATGATATAATATAATATAACTGAAACTCAAATAATATATAAAATAATATCATAAAATAAAAAAAATGTTAAATTAAATTAAAAGAAGTGAAATAAAATAGGCTGAAATAAATTAATATGAAATAAAATATGTAATATTATATAATATCATATAATATAATATATAAAATTAAATTAAATTAAAAAAATAAAATAAAATATAGTTTAATAAAATAAAACGCAATTATATAAAATAATCCAAAGTGATATAATATTAAAATGAATTATAGAAGTAAAATATATTAAAATTCAATAGAATAAAATAAAAAAAAAATCTATAAAACAGATGTGGACAATTTCTGTGGTTGGTGGTAACTAGAATACAAGATGATGGTACTGAATTTAAACAAAATGTAAGTACATTTTAGGAGCCTCTATAAGACGGTAACATATTCGAAAATGTGCTTTATGCTGTATGTGTCGCAGCTACAACTTGAAATGTGGTTCAATTGTATGGGACTGGTTTCATACTATTCATACGCCACACATTAAATGAGTTGGAAAAGAGCTTCTGTTGTTGTGTCTTAGTGGCCACTCGATTCCTGCTCATAAAAAGCTAATCTTGCTATAGCGAACCCTATATAACAATTTTACCAACACCTTGACTTCCACGCATCGCGTTCCTGAGCATTTTTAACATGTTATATATTTGATTCAACTATTGTACAATTTTTATAATTAGTTAAGTAAAATAAAATAAAAAATTATGAAACATTTCACAGTCTTTCCTTTATGCAAAACATGTGTTGGCCAACTTAACAGAATTTAGAATGATACACCAACAACAACAACAAACTTTGCAATGATAAATGTATTTGGAAAACTTTATTTTCATACGACAAGAAACTTGAAGAATTTTATCACTTCTCTCATTTTCTTATCTTTGGTTTTCCAACGAGATTTTTCTTCTTGCCACTTGTAGCAAAAATAGAAAGAAGAAAAACAAATTAAAACGTTCAAGTCATTTCTTGCATTTCTTGCATTTTTGCGTTTTTGCCATTTTTAAGCATCATATTGTCAACTTTAAATAATAATTTCAAATGACATTTGTTTTAGAGTTTTTCTGCAGTTGTTCCAACAGCATTTTTGAAGATGATAAAATACTTAAGTGCAGGCAACTCTGCGTTTGCCGCACCGCTCGCCACAGTGCTGCTGTTCAAACCGTTTTTAGCTTTTGTTTTTCAGCTGAACGATGGTGGGAGCGTTTAAATTGTTTTTAGAATGAAAAACATTTTTCTTTTATATTATTTGTTGTTCCATGTAGGAATAAATAAATGGTGCTGCACACAGAACAAACAAATTCTGTAGATTTTTGTTGGAAAAGTTTTTAGATTTTTTCTTAGCGTCTGTTTATCGAAATGTTAAGTGTCAGCGAAGTGCTGGAATTCAAGGTTTACAGTTGTAATGCTTTAAGTAAATGAAACTTTATTAAATGCTGGCACGGAAAAGTAACAACTTTCTGTGCGGCATGATAACTTCCTGACATGTTGGTTTTGATGGCTCTTTAAATTCGTTAGACCAGCGTTTTATGAGTGCAACTACTCCATTAACCTTATTTATGATAACGGCTAATCGGGAATGTTAAGTCAAGCTCCAATATCGATATTAAAAACTGCGGTACCAATACAACAGCAAGTAACAGCCCGGTTGATTTAAAAAAAAACATTTTTTAACATTTACTTCGAATAAAATTTTTAAGGCCACTTTAATAAAACTTTAATTTTAATACTTATATATGCCGGCCACTTGCAGTGTTTTCTATTTCTTAAACATTAATCATCATTTACGAAGGGCTTTATTAACATATCGCTAAAACTGAAGCCTTAAAATAATCACATATTCAGTGCAGAGTGCTGGTTTCCAACCAGAGTTGATCAGACCTTAAATGGGCCAATTACATTAACACAGCACAAAAGTGCAGTTTGAGTGCATGAGTTCTTCGATTCGTTTTTTTTTTTTCATTTGTTTCATTACATTTGAAATGCATTTAATTGTTATGGCGGCTAATGAATTTTAATTGAATGTAATTAGCAGAAAACTGCTAAAATGTGCGGATGATTTAGCTAAGACTGAAAAGAATGCCACAAAGAATAAAGAAGAAAAAAACCCAAACGCAAAATAAAGAGATTTTTCATCTAAAAACTCACTCGTATGAGTATTTAACTATAATTGAACTAATAGCACTTAATGATATCAGCATGGAATTCCATTGGCGAAAAGGAAGTACAAATCTTTGTTTGCCCATGCAAATGGATTTAAACATGAAATTCAATTTATTTATGGAATTAAAAGGAAATTTAATATGGGTGTATGTAAATAAATTAATCTATGCCAGTATATAAAAAAAATGAACAATATCGCACTGCTGATGCTTTTCAAATACTTTATTTTAAAGCGGACTCACCTCTTTCCATTGAAAAGAACAAAAAAGAGCCCTTTTAAAAAATTACACAATACTTTTTTTTTTCTGTATTAAATTCTCCATCCTCGTATTAATACAATAACGATTTTATCAGGCGTAACATGCAACATTTGTTGCACTCGATATTTTGAATGGAAATAAAACAAACAAACAAGTGCTTGCAGTTTTATAATGAAAAATTTTCAAACCATTGTTTTACATTTTGTGGTAACAGCAACAGCAGCAACAACAAAATAAAAAGTAGAAAAGTGAAAAACGCATAAACTGGAAAAAAGGGTTAAATTGCTTTTTATGAACATCAAAACAAGATAAAATATGTTGGAATTTTTTAAAAAAACTGTTGAAAATGCCAAACAGCAAAATTTCTCTGCTAGTGAGAATGATTAGAATGAAGCGCCACGCGTTCAACGATCAGCAATTAGCCGCTTTAGAACCGAGCTGCTATATACAAATCTAGAGTTACCATATTCTTTTTAAAGAATATGTTCGCCATATAACCAAAATAAAAAACTTTCAAAAACTCCTTTACAACACGAATTCCATGGGGTTACAAAAGTATAGGGGCAGTTTAGCTTTCCCCAAGACTTTTTTTTGATTAAAAACTCCGCTTCGAACAAGCTGTAGTCCGAAGTGACGAAGAATGTATATAGTCCGAACTGAAGAATTTGAGTGTACCGCAGAGGACCCTGCATACGAAAAGCCATATAATGCGTGAATACAAGTTTTTTAACTAAAACGCAATTTAAGTTTCCCTACCTGTGTTGCAATTTGACACTGGACGCGCTCTCATTTCATTGTTGGCCCCCACTACGTGGGGTTTCGCCGTATTATGCATTACTTTCCGCTATTTTTGAGGACTTGCAAACAGTTTCGTACAAAAACTGTTGTGCTGTTTTTTTCTCTTTTTTTCTTACCAAACTGCCAGCTTAAATATCTACTTGCAAAAATCAAGTTTCCCCTCAATTTTTCTTTGCTGAATTACCCAAGTTACTTGTCAGTTACAACGCTGTCAGTAGTGCAACCAAGTTTACATCAGCACCTGTCAATCATAGGCATAACTTGCAGAGGAGTGTGTGTGTGAGAGAGTTTCTTTATTTAAACAGAACGTATAAAGAAAAAAAGAAAAATGTAAGTTTTGCTTAAAATGCCAAAAATGGTGGCGCGAAATACAGCCTTAACAGTAAAAGAAACCCCGACCTTTTGTCAAAGTATTACGCCAACAACCTCCATGCGGTAATTAGACGCTTCATTATCCAAATGTCTTTCTTTTTTTATATAAGACACGTGCAAAATATTCCACAAGGAGAGCTGAAATATCTATATTTAGAATACTATTACTGCCCCCCATCCAACATATTATATTTGTATTGCCCGCTTTGAAATTCGAAGAAAAATATGGTATTCAGATCAGTGAAATATACTGCTATTGGGAGGGTGTTATTATTTACAGGGTGTAAAGCCTCGATATATACTTGACTAATTATATCAAAAATATACTACGTTTAGATATAAAATTGCATCCACTAATTTTTAAAATTCCCCCGAACTAGCAGATAAATCTATTAGGACAATCAATGTATCATATTTAAAAAGTAGCCATGGCAGGGTCTTGTGTTCCTGAAACGATTCTACCTCTCCGATCTCGATTGTGTGTGTGCTCGACTTTTTTTTTATTTCGGGGTTACTCGACAGTAAACAGGAGAGAGCAAAGGAACGCATCGGCGACCTTGAAGTATCCAAATCGATTGACTCGCTGAGGCATCGTAGCGGTGTAGAATGCATTAAGCTGCTTTAACGTTACATGCGTCGTGTAAGGCTTATCCATTCGTAGTGGATTGGCCAGTAAATCCCACAAACTTAAATATGAAAGGGATAGAAAGAGAGGGAGTTCTTCAGCAATACGGAATAAACTGCCTGCAAAGTGACGGCGTACAATGGTGGAAGAACCAAGATAAACTCCCAAGAGCACTCCATTCTTTCTCTTTCTCCTTTTAGCCTATTTTCCTAGTGGCGGTACCACCGGTTGGCGTTATCACTGAATTACTGGTCTAAGATCAAAAAATATTTATATGTATGGAAATTTTTACAGTAGAGGAAAAATTGGCTTTATACGGTGTTTTATATTGGTAAACACGACTTTTTCATTTCAAAAGGTGAAATTTAAAATTTTGTGTATCTGAAGTCTTACCTCATAGTTCTAACAGAGCTGCACAAACAGTGCTCTTTATAAACAAATAATAATATAAGATTATTTCAATATAAGAACATTTTAAGTTGCGAAAATCAACTATTAGTATTACTGGACTTCGCACTTCTCTTAATTAAGTCCAATGGCCACCCTGCGGCTCATGTTTATTTCAGACTTCTACTATTTTTTGCCAAAGAAATGGGCCCAACTAAAGTAAATATTCTTATTCTCTCTCTACAGATGCAAATGTTAACAAATTGCGGTATTGCCGCTTTTCGCCTACATTGTAACTTAAGAATGTTTTTAAAACATGACAAAAAACACCATTTCAATCGATTTTGTTTTACTCGTTGCCCTTTTTTAATGCCTATAACTTTGCGCTTACATTTGTTTGTGTACGTTTGCGGTTGATCTGCGCGTTTTTCTTTTATACTCAATATGAATTTATGGTTCAAAAACAAACAGTTTTTTGTTAGTCCAAAAAACAAAAAGCGAACAACAAAAACAAAAACAAAAACCGGCATTGTTGAGCTTAAAAAATTTGTTTTGTTTTCAACCATTTGCCTTGAGTTTTGGTAGCAGGTATTTGTTCCCGTTCCAGCGAGTGCATTTATTTGAATAGCCACTGCCAAAGTTAATCTGTTTTAATACTACGTGCACAGTATGTAGGAATGTGCAATAAGTATGTTAAAAAATTACTCTACGTTTACGAGTGCTAAAAAGTTGGAAAATTTATTGTTTTTTCAGTTAAAATTTTATGGTTGCAACATGAAAATGTCGAGTCCTTGCGCCACCCAATAGTTCTTTTGTTTTATAAACTTTTTGTTTTTTTTTTTTTTGGTTTATCTGGCTTGTTATATATGTAAATGATTTGCCACATTTTTTATAGCAATTTTTTATCAGCAGATATATAAAAAAAATCTTGCGTGCCAGCAAATTAATATAAATTGTTTTCTTTCGTCCTTTTCCTCTCTAGAAAAGAAAAAGTCCTGCAATAAATACACGTATACAATATTTTTCAGCCGCAGAAACTATCATACATCAATTATTCCAAAGCAGGTACTACCATTAACAATATTTTCTTTGTTAAGGAACTGAAAAATGTTTTACTATAGGCCGATGTTATAGTGCTGCAATTTTCTATTAGACCCGCTGTGCCGAGCTCAGCAAGATTCCAGGTAATGATAAAAGCACCTACTTCGTAGGGCTGGAACAATTAGTTTTTATTCTTAATGCATCATATAGGCCGTAGACGTATGGCCAACAATTGCGAAACTGTTTGAAAAACTGCCAATAATGAATACAGAATAATTTTGAGTGCGTCCCTAATCATCAGTTCGGCTTTAGAGAGAAACGTAGCACTAGACAACAAACGCGCAGTAAATATCACATGGAACATGTTTGAAGAGAAAAAATATATATTTTTACTCCTTTTCAATGAGGTTTCCCAAGCTTTTGACAGCTAAACATGTGTGTGGCCGCAAAATCATAAAATCACAAATATCCACACACCTAAACATACGTATCTTTGATTAAGGATGACTTTACAAACCAACCGACAAGATATACGACTACCAGCAAACCTGAACTCCATCGATACCCTCTACAAACTCAATGCATAAGTTGGTAGAGTATTCGACCAACAGTTCAGGGGCCACAAATTCGATTCTTACCAAAGACTCTGGTGAGAAAAAAAATTTGACGGACATACTCGGCTAAGAAGGGGATGTTCTTGCCACCATCTAATCGCAACACAGAGAATAATAATTCAAGTACAAAATGATATTTTTGCAAATTTTGTGATTCGTGCCTGGATTAAGTTGGTTTGAGGCTTCTTACATTTATTTAATACCTACAATAATACTAAAGACAAGAAAGCAAAATTCTAACCGGTTTACGAGATATAGTTGTGAGACATATTTGCGTTTTCTTGGAAGAAATAACTGCCAATCAAGTTTCAGTCAAGGGTCTAATAATACTATAAACTCAAAATGCCAGCTAAGACCGACACAACCCCAACGAGTTTCTGCTCATTTCGATTAGTACTTTGACAAACTGAAGTCAAAATGGAGAGCACATTTTATATGCCGCACTGCGTAGTTTTATCTCTGGTAAAATTATCAACCAATTTTACTCTTTTTTATCTTTTATCATCGTTTTTTTCTTCTTCTCAATAGTCTTCATTGAAATGATCGAATAATTTAATACAGGAACATGAATTTAAAAGACAAAGTCTGTGCCAGTACAATAATTCTTAAATTTTAAACAGGTAAATAGTTTAAAGAAAAAAAAAACGATGCTTTAAGGTTAAAATGCATTTCAAACATGCTGTAAAATTGTTATACTCATATTAAGACATTTGCAAAGATTTCAGCAAACAAATTATTACATTTTTTAGCTTAAAAAACACTATAATATAATTATATAAAGTTGGCGAACAATCAACGCAAATATACATGTGAACCTGGTCTAAGCGAGACGTGCAAAAACAAAATCCCTTAATGCACGCAAGTGTATAATTTACGTAGCACGCGTAGGCTTCAGGATGGCTGGGAAGAAACGCCAAGTAAATGTCTTCTTTAAGATGAAAAGCGCCAAGCGCGAAATAAAAAACACGCATTTAATTATATTTCGAACTTGTTTTAAGACAAAAACAAGAAGGGCTTTTATTCAGTTGTCATGTTAACACATTGTTTGTTGCTACTGGCTTTGAAACGAAACATGCGAGGAAGACATTCAGGTCAGTTATAAGAGGAGGGTAAGTTCTTTTTTGTTCCTTTTGGATGGGTTTCTTTAAGTGAAAACAATAAACAGCTTCATGACAAACATCTTGTGCGCCCAATTCACAACATAAATCAACAACGTTTTTTGAGATCCACCAGAACCCAGCAAAGATTATTTGCAAAAGAGTTGGTAATTTTCATAACTTGTCTATCGTGGCAGTGATGGACATGATGGACATGCATATCGGCGATTGCTGCGAGTGAGTTCACCTTAGATTAAGTGCTTTTAAAAACCAAAACTCGATGAAGTCGGTAGAGAGTATTTTGGTCTTGTTAAATATTTTTGTAAAATGTCAAAAAGAAAAATATTATTCCCTTAAACTAAAAGCGTAAAAAATCTCAATCTCGCCTATTATGACGTGGCTTTGATTATTTGCCTGCAGTTCACAAAAAGAGCAAATTATGAACAGGAGTATCGATTGAGTTGAATAATTAACAGATGATTGATCTTGTTATTTTTTTTAACTTTTATATTTTGCTTTCTAATAACTTTCCCAGTTACTTTATGAAAAATAATATTATTTTTAAAAATTTATTCATTTTGTACAATTATATAATAAATATAATTATAATTTGTAAACTTTATTTAGTAATTTGCTTTAAATAATAAAATTCCATGCAATTATATGGAAAAGTTTTTGACACTCGAAAAAGGAATTGTTTTAAATTTGAATTTGCCTTCATTACTTAAGAAATATTTAAGTCGAAAGTAAATTTCAAGGCTTAAGCAAAAAAAAAAGTTATTTAACTTTTTTAATACAAAACGTTTTGCATCTATTTTGAAATCAATTAAGAGCAACTTCAGATGGCTGATTTAGAGTAGACTTGTGCGCGCAAATTATTCTCTTTTAGACTCATTCTTAATTATAAGTGACCTAAAATTTCTTAGAGTATATTTTTTGCTGACTGAATGTTAATAACCCTGTTTCATAAAGAATACTGACCACTATTCCATGGTGCCAGAACCAATTGGAAGCTTTTAGTCTGTACACATGACAAGGAACTTAGAAACCGTCATTCAAAGACTATAAAATAATAGTGAAAAGAAGATATATTGGTTTTTTTTTCATATAATTTTGTTTTGAATTACAACGACCATTCGACCAGTCTCATTTCAGTTTTGAAATCAATTGGTTTCGGATATGTTTCCTGGGTTGCTGATCACATTAAAAAGCAACATATTACTTATAAAATTAGCAATCTTTTTCCTAACAATGCAAATATTAAAACAATTGTTTGGTTCTCTGCCGCAAAACGTTTTTCGTCCAACTCTGGTAACACCTCCTTTAATAACTTAATTCAGTGTTGGCTCAGAAGATAATGATATAGTCTGTTATGTGATCATTATGTGCCGACCAAAAACCAACATTTGGTTTATAGACGATTCAGTTCTTTTTTTTTTTGCTGTCTTTGTTTTAAATATTTTAATTACAATTTTCAACCTTGAGAGTTTAAGTGGTTTATTGCACATTTTTCTTTTCAGTTTTGCCTCTTTTTGTTCGCAGGCAGGAATAAAGAAGCAAAAAAATGTTTAAACCTTCTTAGTTTTAATTAAATTCGAAATGCTTAAGAACCTTTTCTTTTGGTTAACTGAAATGTAGTGCAAGTACAATTTACGTATTGCATATAAGGAAAAAATTTCTTTTTTTAAAGAAGAATTCTGGCACGATACGAGTAATACTCGTATGTGCTTTTAAAATACCAATACAAGCGATTTTTGGTTTGTTGTAGAAATGTTTTTCTGCAATACCAAACGTACACAAGTTAATTTCGTTATATCTTTTATTATCCCCTAATCAACGGAAGTTGTCGAACGAAATCAAAAAAAAAAAAAAAAATAAAAACGATCACTGCTGCCAATTCAGCTGTTACGGCGTCAAGTCTAGCGATTTTTGTGCAAATGTGTGTATGCTTTTGTACAGATATTGTATAAATTTTAAACTAAATTTCTAATCAAAGAATTTATCTTTTTATGTTCAGCTATTTTCTTATTAAGTTTTTATTTAGTTTTATACATATTATGTTACGGTTTAACTTGCAGCATCAATAGCATTTTAGTGTCAAACTTTGACAGCTACAAACTTCACAAATATGATGAGCATCAACATATGCCTTTTTAAGCAGTTGACATTATCCCGAGCGCTCTGTAAGGCCCTGCAGCCAGTGCAATTTTCATACTGCCTAGAAATATTCTGAAATATTCAGAGGAAATTATTACGCTAAGAATCAAAAATAGTTCTACACGCAAATGATTTTAAATAAAATTCAAACAACAGTTTATAATTTCTTACGCTCACTGGAAACAATTATGCAAAAATAATAACAAACAGGTGAAAACGCAAGAAAATAGTAAAAATTGCTAAAAGAAAAAATAAAAAATGCTGAAACTTGTATTGTCAGAAAATAATTCACCCCAAAACTGCTGCCAACAAACAATAGAACAAGAAAAACGTAAGATATATGTATGTACGTTAAGCCAAACGAACAGACGGACTCGGTGTATACTTGAACCCATTTTTCCTTTTGAAACAAAGAAAAAGAAATTCAGACAAATCGTTCGCACTCACCAAGAAACACTTGTAATTTCTATAAAAGTCCAGAGAGCTAAATTCTGCCACCCCCTTGAACGAATAAATAAGAACTTTGAATGATTTGCAAAACTCAAAGAGTAAATAAATGGCAAAGAAATCAAAACGAATTTGAGTAGAGAAGAAACTGGCTGATAAGAATAATTTCCTCTTCTGGGCTCATCATCTGTCATCCTTTAACATTTCTCTCTGGCGAGGTATTGCCATGAAGAGCGACGACGTTCAGATAGAGAGCGCGAAAGAGTGCGACAATTTAAGATGTCAAAAAGAAAGTCGGCATAAAATAGAATGTGAATATTGAACAAAGCACACAATTTTCAAAACATAAACAGCAGCATAAAATGGGGAGCATGAAAATATCGAATACAAGCATGGATTTTTCTCACACATAAATGCAAACAATCTGTGTGCGGGGGGTGGGTTTGGGGGGTGTGTGTGAGGAGTTTTATCACAAAAACATAAAAATCTATTGATTTTTTTCTTTTGTAAATGATGTTGTAAAACATTTGCTTGCATGGGCATGGGGACGGTGTAAGATTGGAAGATTGTGTATTGGGGGGCTGCTTTAATGTCTGGCTTGATTTGCTGGAGTATGAATTGTGTGTACAGTGGATGCATCAGAAAG
This sequence comes from Epicampocera succincta, assembly GCA_932526305.1. Lineage (NCBI taxonomy): Eukaryota > Metazoa > Arthropoda > Insecta > Diptera > Tachinidae > Epicampocera > Epicampocera succincta. Next base: position 43,234,509 of record OW052037.1, on the reverse strand, counting down.
TGCGGCGAAGTAATTTTATTTAATATAAATGTATTATTTGATACACGAAAATGGAATTAGAAAAAGCCGCATCTGTCTCACCGTTAATTCCTTGTCACTTTTGTGCACAAGTTCGGTGACAATGGAGAATCTTTCAATTCAACAACTTCTAGCCAGACTTTCACGTGGTAATACAACTGATTAGATCTCTCATAAATTATTGTAAAATGTGAAAAGATCTGTATCGAGCAGAAGCAAAATTGATTTAGTAGAAGGAAAATGCGAGGACAGAATTTGGCAAACTTTCTCTCTGTATTTACAATACATTAGAGTTGTATTTTTAAGTTTACACCGGCCAAATTTGGATCCCATACCAAACCATTCTCAAGTCCCAAAAAAATATATTTATTTATTTACTAAATCTTATGAACAAATGCCAAGAATAAAGTTATACAATACCAGCACCAGCTGCAAACGCTATCGGGTTCAGAGAGTTTAAATACGAGGTCTGGTTTGTCTTGTAAAACTGTAAATAGTATTTCTGAAAATGGTTGGAGCGACCAGAAACCTGGAGTACGGAGTATTAGGTAGGTTTTTACTTATGAGGTTGGGAATTGTTCGACTCTCATCAAGAATGTGTTTAATAGTGAAATTACTGTTACTGTTATTTGTTGGCAGCATGAGAGATGTTCATGGACGAAGGAAGTGTTCCCAAGTCTTAGTCTTAAGAAAACTTTTATTTTGTTTAAGTCAAAAATATTATTGAACGTTTGGTAAAACTTTGTCTTAAGCCGTGATTTTACTTCTCCCAAAAGCGTAAATTTGAAAAATTAAAATAAATATCCCATTTTAAATACCTAGAAAGTGCGGCCTTAGTTCTCGCTCATTAAATGCAACATGGAGTAAAGCCAGTTCTAGATGATCACTGATTATTTTTTAGTGCGAGTTTCAAAATTGAAATTTTTTAGATGAAAACGCAATAATTTATATAATTTCAGCAGCTTCTTAAAACGCTACTTGTTAAGGGATGATATTATTTCTAACACTGGGTACTTATTACAGTAATTAATCGAATCCGAAATATTAACGAATGTTTGAATGAAGTAAGAAAGGACTTGGAAAACTTACAATTGTTGGAAAATATACAGAAAAAAATTTCTTGTAGAAACAGAAAAGTATATGTTTCTCATCTAGCCTCGATACACAAAACCTTTTACAAAACCACACCATAAAAATCGCGGTTCTATATAATAAAGTTTTCAATTTTCAATCTATAACATTCATTTTTTATATTTAATTTCATTTCGTATATAACTTGGTCCCAGGACGACAGGCGATTGCTTTTAGTATCTTGCGAATATATTTATTTGTATGAGATAGAAACTGTAATTCATATTTAAACTTTTACAACATTTTCGCGATTTGTTGGACAAATTGGAATTTTTGCTCTACTGTGGGCAGGGTTTTTTGAACTTTTGAGGCAATAGGGCGGTTAAGACAACAATCTAATGCTTTTTAATTCGAATACGATTTTTAGTATCAACTGCTTGAATTTGGAAACCTGTAAAACAGAAAAACAAGAAGTCGCCGACCTTCACACTTCATACAAAGAGAGCAGATAATAATATGGAATGGAGTGCCTCAAATATATAAGTACTATAATACTAATAATTATATATCCCAGACATGGGTTATAAGGTTATAAGTGGACCTTATTTAAGCCTTAATTTACGAATTTGCCAAACTTGTTTAAAATCAAAAATATTCAAGCAATATTTTTAACTCCTTAGACGGCACCGAAATAAAAAAGGTATAGAAAGCAAAACTGTGCCGATGTGTTGAATCAGTAGATGTTTCCCATGATTAAGGGCATACGAGAACTATTGGAGACTTTTCTTTTTTTCTACGACAATTTATTCTGTTATTTTCACTTTCTTTATTTCATTAAACAGAAGTAAGATGAATTGATACTTCGCTACAGGAGGAAACCAATTTGTTTATAACCCTGTTTTTGTTCTTCTTGTTATTTCATATTAAAAACAGTAAATCTTCACTGTAAATTAATTAATTAAGGTTCCGCCTTTTGTCGGCATGTAGCAGAGTGTATATTTTTATAAGCACTACAATCTTATATGTAAATTCCAAAAAATTTAAAGGGTGTTACCCTGCAAGAAAACTTGATTTGCTTACATTCGTCATAATACCAAATTTTTCAGCAGTTCTGTTCATTTTATTAATGTTTAGTTAAAAAGAAAGTATCAATAAATGATTCAGATTTCAGAAAAATCTGTTCTATTAGCGACTCTTCTTGAAATTCAAACTTAAAGAAAAACGCCAATGAATTTTTTGAAGCCTATAATTTGAATACTTCAGCTCAGCGAAAAAGTTGAGCCACAAACCTTTTAATGGTCATGGCTGGAAAACGGACTTCGTAAATACTTGCAACTGTCCTTTCATCCAAATTCCCTGTAGAAATTCGCATTTTTATTGTTTTTCCACGTTTGAAGTTCCACCAGCACTTATTCACACTTGGAAGAAATTCTCTCGATCGTATTTATAATTTAGGTAGGACTAGTTTGAGAAACGGAAGGTGAGATGCCCTTTGACAATCTTGTAGGACATTACTGGACCTGCTGTGGGGTTTTCCACACAAAATTGTTCAAAACCAACAAAAATTATGTGCGACATATTAAGCAGTGATAGGGTTTTGCATGAAGTTGCCCAACTTTTTTCTAAGTATACGAGTATGTGCAAACCTTCAACTAGTCTGGTAAAGAGTCATCCTGCATCATAGATGTACGGAAACGAGGCATTCTCAGAGACAGTGTTCTAATATCGCTACAATACGAGTACTAGTAGTATCTGGACTTTATTAAAAAAATTTACAATTTTTGCGTTTCCCAGAACAGCCTGTGATTTCTCTAATTCTCTCAGAACACTCGATAATTGCCCTACTTCTGTCTAACTCAGCGTCCTGCAATTAAGTGCTTGTTTCTTTGCTTTTGATTGACATTACCCTGGCAGGATCTGACCTAAAGGTTCGATCTATCTGAAAGCAATATCTGGCCGCCTGTAACAATTTGTGCAACTTCTGAGTTTCTTAGGGCACTCGGTAATTGTCGTAATTCTGCTCAGAGTTTATTGGAATCAGGTCCAAGTGTTCGATCAATCTGCCAGCATTGTCTGGTATCAGTGGTTTACAATTAGCTTCTGATTTTCAGTCCGACGTTTCAAATTCCATTCAGATGTGCCTATCAGATTTATAAATTAACATTTTTCTAAATATTTAAACACATTCTAAATTTCATTCTAAACTATGAAAATTGTGCACAGAAAAGCGTGCGTATGTTGGGAGTGATGCCACATAATTTGGAGTGTGAATAAGAAAGAGGGAAATTTTCCTTCGAATCGTTCGAAATTATTTTGTTTTAAAAAGGCAAATCGCTTTGCTTAAGAACTTTCCATCAACTTGTGTATACTTTTTAGGAACAGTAGAAGGCGTTGGCCGCTACATCGAGGCCAAAGTGTCCCCTACGTATCGTTTTCAATTCTCTGCTAAAATATATTTAACTTGCAACGAAACTATTGTCTTCTCCAGTCCCACTGTACTCACAATTTATTCGAGGAAAATTATGATTGCAATGATAATGATTATGCCCGTGCGGGAAAGAGAGTTGAGGGGGGCTTTACATCACATTTTCATACACATTCAGTTGTTTTTTATGGCGGTAGTATTTTGTCACTTGTGCCATCGCACATGAATATACGTACAACTTGTATTTTATAGATTTTGCACAAGTGCATGCGCATTAAAAAGTAGTGAAATTTATAGGTGGATGTGTTTCCCCGAGTGTAACAGTGTAGGCCTGTATTTCTTTTTTTCCTTTGCCTGTATTTTTCCTTCGTTCTTCGTATTTGAGTAAAAACGCTGCTTCTTATTTAACGCTGAAAACACAGTGTGTGCGCGAATATGTTGTGTTTTCTTCAAATGTGTGTATATGTAGATGTAAAAAACTAAGGTGTGTTAACCTCCGCAAAAAAAAACAAAAAAGAAAAAAAAACGAACGAACGAACGAATAAAAGTCAAAATGTGTAAAAGATTTACTAGATGTGTCCAGAAATAGTGAAAACCTTCTTACAAAAAAAAAAACATATTAAACATTTTCAAGTTTTCGTTTATAAATTTTTGTTTTCATATTTCGGTTTGTGAATTCTTATTCAATCTTACTTTTCGTATTGTTTTTATATTGTTTTTGGCTTTTCAACTTGTCCCGTTTATTCCTTGTTCAAGTATCCTTTATTTGCCACTGCTGCTAATCCAAATTATTGATTTTTTGCTGGATAATAATTTTTGCGATTTAGATGCTTTTAAATAATTTAAGTTTAATTTCCTCTTATTAAACTTTAGCTTGAATAAATATTTTCTTAGATTTCACTGCAAATCTAACATTGATTATGGCTTTTTTTTAAGAAAAAATTAATTTTCAGAGACTGTTTTTTTTTTTTTTAATATTTTGCACAATATTATATTTATAATTTGTTGTAAAGCTTTTCGATTATGATCTATTTCTGCTCACTTTTATCTTTAATTACTTTAAATTTTTAAATTTTCTAGGAAAGTGTTGCGATTTTTTGCTTCCTTTTTCTATATCTACTCTATATATTTTTGAAGATTTATGTATATGTTTGTGCACAATCACATGTATGTATGGGAAAACAGTGTTAAAGAAAATTTCTTTCACTTTTCCTTTATATGAATTTCCAATCAAACCGTACAACGTTAAAATTTAAGCGTAATTCAACATTTACAACGTCCTGACTCGAGCAGCGCAAACGACACAATGAGAGCCCAAGAGTGTTAGAAATTGAAAAATCCTTTGGTATAACGGCATTTTCCCCCACCTTGATTTTAAGTGCCAGCCACAACAAAATTTCCCTCAAACTTGAACGACCAACCCTTGTCTCAGCCAAACTCTCAGTTTGTGAAAGCTGCTCTGTAAAAGAATCATTCCTATCACTCTCGCTCACGCTCTCGCCACCTTAATACCGCTAAATCTCGGAGTAAGTATTTGTATAACAAATTACCGTTATGTTTCTGCATTCTTAGTATTAGCGTAAATGTGTGCGCAAACAAAAACCACAAACAATAACAAAAATCTCTTGCTCCAACTTTAATAAACTTATTTGAAATTTCTCCGTTAATGTTCTCTCTTTGATTTGTAGTTGCCACTATTGACTCTCTATGAATCCGTTTTAATAACGGTACCAACAAAATTGTATATCCTTTCTATTCCAAACACAAACCCTCACTCTAACACACACAAACAATCAATGAAAGCAATAATAAAAAAGGACACAACCGCAGACGGATATTTTGTTTTTACGTTTAATTATAGTTGTATGCCTTCCTTCTAACGTTTGTTTTTTTTTTTTTTTTTTTTTTGTTTGTAGGTTCCTCGATTTTCCGCATTTATTACAGCGTGTATGTTCGTGAGTGTGTGTGTCTGTTTTTAATAGTTGCTTTTAACATTTACATATTTGCCATGTGTTTTTGAATTTGTTTTTGTTTTTTGTTTACAAGAGCCTTAATGGGACTGCATGTGTGCGTATCTGAGCGTTTTGTTCCTGCTTCCATTTTCATGAAATTTATTGTGTTGTTTGTATGAAAATCTCTCTTTGTCTTTTTACTATTTCACTTATTTACATATGGACGTGTGTGTGTGGCTGTGTGTTAGAGAAATAATTTTTTCATTTGTTGTTTTTGTACAATTCGAATGTTGTTTTTGTAGTTTAATGTTCGCACACCACATTCTTATTAGCCAATTGTTTATACCTACAAGTGTATGTATGAGTGATTGTGCGCTTTTATTTTACAGGGTGGTTAGAGAAAAACGACAACGGTATAAAAATAAGTTATGAACTAACAGGATAGGAAAATAAATAAACTAAAACAATGATGGCAATTTGTTAGATCAATTGCTGTATCTGACAACATAAGAGAAAATTCAAGCTTAAGGCTGCAATACAAGCGGTAACGGTGGCCCTTTAAGAAATAAATCCCATCATCATACAGAAGTTTCCTTTATTGTACGAGTATTTTAAAATCCGGATACGTTCCCATAACCGAAGGAATTTTACAGATCCAAAGTTAAGACAAGGTGTCCGATGTCATGAGATTTTTCACAGCACATGCATATATGCAGATATATACACTATACAAGATTTTTTTTTTAATCAAAAGTTTAGATAGAAATACAGAAAAGAAAGATTTATTTGCATCTGCACGTTGACATTTTGTAATAAGAAGAACAACATCGCAACTACAACTCCAAATTATTCACTTGCATAGAAATCAGCGTTCAATAAGAAAACTATCAATCGGCGATGTAGTGTTCAGCGACTCTACTACAATCCAAATTTATATAATCAAATGAGCCTTATGTTCGGAAATAAAATTCTACCTGAGCTATTGCCAGAAAAACATGATTTTTCTACCGCGGGCAGGTTTCGCCTTGGTTCATGCCAAACAGGGCAATCTGCTTTCCGAGCCATAGAGGATAAGGAAATCCAAACCAAAACTCGGGAATGTTCGGTTGCACAGGCTGCTGTTGCATTCCAACAGATTCCTGTTCTTCGTACGAACATCCACCACCAGATTAGGCCATAATGCCGTCATTGTAATTTAACCTGCTGCATATTCAACAAGAAAAAAAAGGAATTTTAAATTACCTCTGCATAACACAGGAGCATTATCCTTATCCTTATCCATTATCACAACGGGTGTAACAGCTAAACCTTGTGGAATTAAATCGCAGCAAATGCAAAACAGAGATATTCACCACTTTTAACTAACAGTACGCACATGGCTTTTAGCCTTGGACTCAACTTTGGCAGATATCATGTCACATTTCCTTTCAATCAAGATAACAAAATTGTATTTATTGTGGGCCAAGGGAGTTTGATGGTCCTTACCCAATCTACAATCTATTTTCGAGTACCCAGTAACTCGTATACATTAAAAAGGAGAATTCAATCCATAAAATAGCTTGAGTGTGAAGATATATTTTAAAAATGTTATGTAAAATGTTAATGTTAAATGTTAAATATATTTCTAAAATCATATTTTATAAAATAATGCCATAAAAATCTAAAATCAACGGACTCATTAAAGAAGACTATAGAAATTTTGTTTAAGAAAGTTTATAAAAATTCTTGTAAATAACGACAAATGGGTGAACAAAATTATTGGAGAACATTCCTCCGGCCATCCCTATAAATGTCCAATATTCAAAAGTCGCAACAGTTTGTTGTTTTGGAAATAAGAGAAATTTTTCGAATATTTTATTTTATCGCAAAAAGAAGCGAAATTCGAAAGCCCATCCACAGAGAAAATTAGCACAAAGATTTTTTTCTCGACATGCTGTTTGTTGAAGAATGTCAAAAACTTTCCGAAAACAGAATCTGCATCGTGAAGCAACAACGAAAATGATTCTTAATTCCAACAGCAGTTTTTCTTGACTCAGCGTTATCTCTTTGTTGGTCCGTATTTAAACGAAAATTTCGCTGATTCAACAAATTATTTCATTGAAAAATAGCTCTTGGACAGAAAGAAAAACCTGATACTGAAGCCTTTTTCCATAAAAATATTACGATGTAAAACAGAAAATTTCGTGAAATATGTCTACAGGTTTACCTGAAAAAAACATCGTAATTGCATCCACGAATTCACAGAATTATTCTTCTTCAACTTCAATATTCTTCTCTTAATACACAATTAAGATCATATGATACAATTTCGTACGTAAATTTCCTGAAATTTGTTCGATGCCGTAGAACTGGTTCAGCAAAAGACAAATTTAGTGAACTAGTTCGATTTATCACCGAACATTAATGTGTCTAACCGACGACTTTGATTATAAAAGGTTTTCCAATAAGAGTGTATGATTTTTTAAAAAAAAAACACACTTATTGTTAAGGAAATTTAAAATAAATTTTTATTTAGTGTGAAGTACAATTAAGTTGTAAATAAAACGTAATTTAAATGGCCTCCACGACTTCGTGTGCTGGAACGAATTCGATGAAACCAATTTTCGAGCACTTTTTCCACTAAATCGAGTCGTATGTGATGAATGGCACTTTCAATATTGACTTGTAAAGGTTGAAGAGAGTCTGGGTTATTTCGATAGACCAATGACTTCAAATAACCCCCCAAGAAATAGTTTAATGGTGTTAAATCACAACTACTTGGAGGCCATTCAATACCACAGTTTCTGGAAATACGCGAATCTCCAAACTTTTCAACAATTCGACGAATAGCGAGCAAATTTGGACGATTATTACGACCATAAAATGGCAAAAGCTAACGAAAAGTTGCAATTGGAGAATGATTATTTTGATAGTAAAACTGAATTTGTTAACGTTGTTTTTGCGAATATCTGCCCATGATGAAATTGTAAACACTGCTGAATACAATGAAAAACAAATGACAGGTCCTGACATATTACAAATGGCCGAAACGTCACTTCAAAATCATATCACCGCTCTTGGAAAACCCATTATTTAAACTCTAACTATTGTATTTGTTAATGTGTATTGCGACTTGTGTTATTTTGGGACTCAGCTATTATTGAAGTGAAAGTAAAAATAAATTAAAAGGTAACGGCCTTACATTGGCATGCAATAATACTGCCCTTTCATACTTTAATCAAGCACAAAAACAAATAATACAAGTGGCAACTACTGAAGCATTAAACTATAAATTATAAAAGAAAACTAAACAAAACAGCAATATCATTGGAAACGGAAACAATAACGCACTTTACAAATAAAATAACCGGACACTTGCAAAATATGAATGTGCGTTGCGCACGCACTCAAGGAAACAACGTTCACAAAAACCAAACTGAACAATGAAATAATAATCACAAGAATAAAATCTTAAGGATACAAAACAACACACACTCAAGCACTCAAGATCTGCCAAGGGTAGATAGCGAGCAAGTCACAACAATAGAGGGGGGACGGAAGGAACAAAATAAAACAATAAGCAAATAACATCTTAACAATCATGAGAAAATAAAAAATAATGAGGACGTTTTGAGTGTTTGGTTGGTGGAAGTCTAAAGCAGCACGACAGCCGTAATACCATTAAACATTAAGTGAGAGAAAGGACTCGAATGATTAAGATGTATGTAGTTGTTAATATGGCGAGCAGAGGCATAACGGTTGAGAGCAGCTTTGTTTTTGGGCAATTCGGTATTTCATTCAATTTGATATTCCATCAAATCATCTATCACATAATCAAACGTATGTTTGTACCAACAATGTCACCTACCTGTGTCACTCCCACAACTGGCATTTGCAGCACTTTTACTATGACTTTACCACAACAAAAACAACAGTATATCCTCGTAATTAATATAAAAATAATGAAGTTGCTCTTAATAATGACGACGACGACGACAACGACAACGACAACGACAACGTGGTCGTGGTAGTAGTTTTAATTTTCTTTTCTGATTTCACTGCAACATCTTTTTATTTTCATTTGTTCTGGCATTTTCTTTTGCAATTCGTTTTGCACTGAAGTTTTTTTTTCTTGATGTTTTCTTTTTTCGTTCCTGTTTTGTTCACTTAGTCCCAGCTGTATTCAGTGTGTGTGTTTGTGTCTGGTTTTTGACTTTGGTTCAACAACTTTCACGGACTGTTCGTAACGAAAGCAAACAGGATTCTGATTTGTTTTAATTGAAATTCAAGAGGATATAAACTTTCATGAGCTGCCTTTTCATAGGAATGTTGTGGCAAAGAGACAAGCGCTGTCACAGTGTGCAGAATTTTTTCCTCAAAGAGAATTGTGCTTTTTTCTTTTAGCTTCGTCCTTTGCAATGTACTGGAAAAGAGTGCTGTAGGCAAGCGAAAGTGCAGCTGGTAATGAAAACTGTGTGTGTTTGTGGTTTAGAAAAGCTTGGCAGAACTGACGTTTTAAGCTGGTGTGGAAAGATGCTTTTAGAAAATATTACACACAGTATTAAGGATTAGCGCTTATTGCTTCTAATATTTAGGGTCATTTGAATCTTGTTGCATGAAGCATCGTCTACTACAAAGTAATGCCACAAGTTGCCGTTTGTATTTGTTTGACCAGGAAGCATTTATTGACCTTGAAATTGACAAGACCGATTTGCCATACGTTTCGGCCATTTGTAATATGTCATGATCTGTAATTTGTTTTTCATTGTATTCAATTACAATCTCATCATGGAGAGATATACGCCAGAACAACGTTTACAAATTCAGTTTTATTATCAAAATAATCGTTCTGCAATTACAACTTTTCGTGCGGTAAATAAACAAAAATTTCGATTCTGATGCGACGAAAATCCACAAATTATTCCTGCAAAACCATTATATTCATCTAAATTAACAGTTTGGTGTGGTTTTTGGTCTGGTGGAATCATCGGTCCGTAGTTCTTTCGAAATGAAGCTGGTAACACCGTTACTGTCAATGGAGAGCGGTATAGATCGATGATAACCAACTTTTCATGGCCGAAATTGGCAGAAGCTGATCTTGACAACATTTGGTTCCAACAAGACGGGCCTACGATAATTGATTTATTGCGAGAAAAGTTTGGAGCTTCAATTATTTCAAGAAATGGTGATATTGAAAGGCCTCCAAGAAGTTGTGATTTAACACCATTAGACTATTTCATTGGTCTTTCGAATTAAGCCAGACTCTGTTCAAGCTTTACAAGTCCATATTGAACGTGCCATTCATGACATACGCTCTAAAGTCTAAGGCTTTAAGTTTAATGATTTAAGTCATTTATTTTTAATGGCTAATGGAAATCGCGATATATTATTTAACATCTTATGGCTTTTTGCGGGTTTTAATTTTTTTTAAAGGATACTTATAAACACATTTATATAGAACAATGTGACCAAAAATATCTATTTGGGTTCACCTCGACGGGCCACATCCGAAGTATTTATTTAAGGATTTGTATGTAATGACATTATTTTGGAAATCCTTTCTAAATATTTGAAGCCACATGCCCCCTATAATCTGCTGATATTCAAATTGGTTTTTCTATGTGATAGAAATTGCTTGCAGTTTGGAAGTTTTTACATTTCCAGAAAATGTTTTCAATTTTCTCTAACGGTTTTGGGACAGTATCTAGACTAAAAATGACAATAAAGATGAGAATGAAAGAATTTTTCAATGAAATCGATTATTTTCCTCTCATTATTTCCGAATTCTGAAAGGCAAGAAATGGCAAAATTGGTACAAGTGTATTTTTTTTCGGTACTACTCGAAAAGTACAGTGGTACAACACTGGCATATTTAGTGCCTTTAAATCGGAAGCAAATCATCAGTTAAATGATTTTTCCTATGAAAATAATGTCGAACTACATGGAAAAATCAAAGAAACTGAAAATGATGCTATAATTCAGTTAAACAATTTTTGTTTTAAATTTTGCTAAGTTTTAAGAACAACAACATTCGACTTTAAAAATGAAAGATTTAAATGATTCGGTAAATTTAGCCCCGCAAACATAATCAGTGAAAAAACTAATATTTTCAGTTCCATATTTATCAGCAAATATAGAAAGAATCTATTCTTATTTAAACGTAATTAAAATCAAACAGACTGCAAACAGCAAATCATTGCGGCTTAATTCAAACAAAAGATTTACTGAATTTCTAAAATTACAACTCTTAGAATATGAAGACGACGTAAAAGCCTCTGCGTGCCTCAAGTTTTCTTATATATAAAAAGTTCATACATACACATTCTGAATTGTTTTCTGTTATATTATAGGACAAATGAAATTTAATGTATCTTCTTTGTTATATTCTTAACAAATCGATGTAGTCATAATAATACAAATTAAAAATATGTGTCTTAGTACAACTGTAAAATTTCAGTGCCATCCCTGATCTGCCAAAACTATCTATCTCTGCTCTCAAATTGCCTTCAAATCTTTGCGCAGAAAATTTAGACAAAATTATATTCGTTAAATGTCTATATTATATCGGATTGTTTCGGACAAAGAAGAGGCATTAAATGGAGGATATTAAATGACATGAGTTTTATTTTAGAGGGAAAAATTAGAACTCCCCAAAAGAGTTTTAGAGCAAATTAAAAGTACATTTATTCTTAAAATTTTGCAGGATCGTTTCATTATTCCTTGAGATTGTTTTTTCAGATCCCTGTAGATTTTGATTTTTGATTTTTTTATTGGTAATAAATAGTCTTCACAGCGCCTGTTATCCTTTTTTTTTTGTTTCACATTCACAAGTCCATTGGCATTTTATTCATAAGCACGACTTTCAACTTGTTTTTCTTTTTTATACATGAAAGCCCCAGCGAGACTTTATTGAGTGAGAATTGAGGTCCCAAAAACTTGTTCCATTTTGTTGCAGTTAAAGAAAATAATAAGCGAACTAAAACGCCAACTTTAATAGTATAAAAATCGAAATATCCTGAACGAAAACTATTTAGAATTTATCATTTATATTTTTCATATGAGTAAATTTTATTTCTATCTTTGAGCACAAAATCCAGATTATATTTAAATGTGTGTAGCAGATTGTGAAATAGATTTTGAAAAATCCAGTCATTTGTTTTTTGGATGAGCAACGAAACCTTGATGTGAAAACGTTTACGAAAATAGCTGGTAAATAAAGTATGTACGTGTTTTGTAACAAGTAGTTTGAGATGTGCTGGTATTAATCACGCGCCTAACACGCGTGGTTCATGCAAAGAACAAAAGTAAATTAGTGCGTGAGTATGTGAAAATACTAAAATTTTCATTCACTCAAAAAAAATTTAATTTTCCTTTAAAATAATTAATTATGATTTCAGTTTAAAAACTAGTCGCAACGTATTAAAAGCAAAACTTGGATTTGTTAAGTATTAGACATTTTCAAATGATGCTGTGAACACGGCTGCAATACTTCGAGCTTTATTATCATTTTGACGAGTTTGAGATACTAAAAAAATAACAAAATTCTTTTAATTTGTTTGCTAGCTTTGAAAGAGATATACGGGCGGCGGCCAGCTCAGCCACTCGAATTTTAGAAATGGTCTATTGTAAACATGGTTGCAATATTTTTCGATATATGACAATTCCGAGCGCAGTTTCACGATTTAAGCCCTGTTTTGATGGTTTTAGCAGATATCACTTTCTTATCTTTTATGCCACTTTGAACGGAGTTTTCGATTTGAAAAGTTTTTCATTTTAATTAATTTCAGTAATTCTTTCTTTCCGAATCTAATTTTAGAAAAATAAGTGAAAACAGCTGTTAAATCAAAAGTAGTAAAATACTTTCTTTAAACTCCTTTGAAATCAACTTTATTATGTTGATGTTTTCATTTTACTGCAAAATTTCTTCTCGTATTTTCAATCATCGTCCCAATTTGACGAATTTGTTCATAACAAAGTAGATAAATGCATAGAAAGAAAAGTTAAGAAATATAAAATATTATGATATATTGTCCAAATCGCCGCCCTGGCTATATCCTATTCCTTGCCAACACCAATCTTATTCTATAGCCTGCAAGTTGAAACGCCGTTTTAGTCCATGCCGATACAAACAGCTGCCTGGTCTCCTAGTTCTCGACTATATTTATTTTTTAGGATTGTTGTTTAAAGCGCTAATAAGCCACAAGTCTAGTGAACAACTTTAGGAGGGTTACCGAGCCACAATTTTAGTAGGCTTTCCGAGATGCGGTTCAAAAGATTTTGCTGCTTGTTAAGCGAAATTTGTGGCCCGTATAAGTTCGGTAATAGATGATAAGTTTGGTGGTGCATAAAAAAATTATTTATTGTCTCTAGATCTGAAAATGGTTAAAACAATACTCTAATTCAGGAAATGGAGGCCAATCTTCACATCGCCGGAGGCAGTTGCGTTGCCACTCGGCAACTGTAGTTCAGTTGCAGCCATAATCGAAGTTTGTGTCTTAATGTCACAGAGTGTTACGTATAGATCTGCGACAATTATGTGTGTATAAGCGTTATTGGAATCAATGATCGCTCTAACATGAACGAGCATGCACGTTTTAAGTGTTTTACTTGGGCATGCATTGCTTGGGGTGAGTGTGGGTGTGGGTTGGACTGAAAGCAAAATATATCACGCCTGGACAAGCGCGCGTAAATTATATTTACTCTGTTGGTATTTGTATGATCGCGAGCCAAAAGATTCTCACGTGCCCATCCTTAAATGCAAATAACCTCCTTCATACCCCCCCCCCCCCCCCCCCCCCCGCGACCCATGTCTGTACAACGTATGTAACGGATGGAAATGCCTCTTATGTGGATACACACATGCATAGAAACACATGTAGTTGAATTTGTTCTCTTTTTATTTCTACAAGCATGTGTTAGTCCTTAAGAACAACACCAACCAGCAACAACCACTGCAAATAACATCTTGATAGACGCTGGTGAAGTTATAACATTTAACTTTTGTTGAGGGTTGTTGTTTTTGTCCCAGTACAAGACGTGTATGTATTTCCAGTACACGTAGATTTAATGTTTGTTCGTTCCTTTCTATTTTATTTTTCAGAGTCTGCCATTGCATTGCATTGGACACACAATTAAGATAAATGTCGACTTTCAGCAGTTTATAATAAAAACATTTTTTTCGCCCAAATTGGTTGTGTGAATACCATGAGTCCATATTACGAGTAAGAACGTACCATGCACTAGTACGTATGTATGTGTATATGTAGTAAATTTTTTAGGTATTTATTCAGAAATTGTGTGAAGTATTTTTAAGTAAAAGTTAAATATATATTTTTTAAGTTGTTGTTGTTAATAGCATTTGCGTTTCATTTCTTTATTCTGTGTGAAGTGAAGTCAATACGGGAAAAGGCGAATTCAATGTTTAATAGAATATTTTAACCCTGCAGCGCTTCTGATGTCCTTTGAAAATGCGACACTAAAACAGTGAAACAGGGAAATTCAAATGCTGAAATCCATTTCAAATGCCTGAAGTGAATAATAATTTTTTAAGGATTTAATACGTTCAGGGAGAATATTAAGTTTCTGTTTTATCTTCGTGTTTTTGGTTAGTGCAGTGATTTAGGAAAACATTTTCTCCAGTTTTGCTCTTCGTTTTATAATAAAATTTTTCCACCTTAAATGCCACAAAGACATGAATATTAAAGTGTAAAGTGCTTCAAGTATCGCATGTTTTTTTTTTTCCTTTGGAAGCATAACATCAAAAATAAAGCACAACAAATTCAATGGAATGATCAAAGTTTGGCTTTATTAGCTTTAAAACTTAATGGCATTTAAAGTTAAAAAGTAATTTCTGGCTTATGGCGTCCGCAACTGCGCCTGCCGGTCGAAACGAACCCGTTCTTCGGTCCTCAATAATGCGTCGAGTGTTGGCTTCTAGATGATTAATCGTTGCTGTTTGGCCGCATAGACAGATACGGACAGGTCCATTTCTTGGGACTATTCGATCACTTAAACTTTGGCTCAACAAAGTGGTGGTGGTTTGAGGCGCTGTATGACACATTGCGCTGCCTATTGAAAAAATTGCTCCTCTAAATGATTTGCAATGACATGAACCATACAAAAATCATGAAACATTTGCTTGCGGCGCTCGCCATTCAAGGTAGTGGGTCGATGATGCCTCCGGCATGTAATCCCTAACTAGCAGTGATTTTTTGGGACATAATGCAGTCCGAAGAGTTTTATGTGTTTTCTCCCAAAATGTCAATTCTGTTATTTATTTATATACCCGTTAAGCCAGAAATCAGCCCCATCGCTGAAAGTGTTTTGATGCTAAAAAAATTTGTTGCAACTTCCATTTGATTATCAGACCATTTTTAACAAACACATGATTTAGAATCATGTGGCACTAGTTGGATCTTAAATGGCTGCTGGCCAAGAACGGCACAGACGGAGGAATTTCGAGTCTACTGCCACACTCACGTCTACAAGGGCAATGTTTTTTTTTTTTTTTTTTTTTGTAAACGCAATACGGAATCGATTTGACTGAATATTGTCCAGGCGAGTAAATCTGGTCATGAATTAATCCATAGTTTGGCGAATAAAGCGCGGGTTTTGGTGTCCGTCTTTCCATGGTGATTTGCTACTGAATACTTAAAAAAAGTCAAACACGCTTCATTCGTGTGACAGCCAATTTGATGCTTATCAGAAGTTCCATATCACACATTTTTTGTATCATTAATGCTCATTTTTAAATATCATACAATTCCAATCAGGTAAAAAATTGCTTGATTTTCTTTTATTTCCCAAGTTATTGACAAGAAAACTTGGTTAATTCAAACGAAAGATTTGGAAAAGATAATCTATAGAAAGGCCCATTAATATAAGTAAATGAATTTTAGTTCAAGTACCAATAATTATGGGATTCAAAACATCGTCGCAGTTTCAATGTGTGGACAAAGGGGCGACTTTCTTTAACTTTAACACCACAAAAATGGCTCTCAATGAAGAAAATGTCCAATTACGGAAAATAATAAATTCTAGTATAACTCATCACTGATAACAATTTGCTTTCAAGCTCAGAGTTTGGAGCGGAATATCAGCCAAGCAGATTATTCGTTCATATTTCCTTCAGGACGATGTCGGTGGTATTCAGTGCTGCAGCCTGCTGGACAAATCTTGGGGCCAGCTAAGCAGAATCACCTTCAAAAATGCATTACCCCATGCAGTCGTCTGGGGACATTTTTGGTCAAGGAGCAGCGATTTTATCGCCTGTTGGACGATCTCGAACGGCGTTCGCAAGAATTTTAAAACCTCAACACATCCTTAAAAAACTGGCTTTTGAGCACAACAAATCTGTTATTTGTTGTTCGAAATGTAGGTGAATGTTGGCGTAGGTTCGGGATAGTGAAACGGTCTTTAAAAACTGCAGGTTCGCAAGAACTTCAGTACATGACCAAGCCCCAGAGTAAGAATAAGCCAATATATTATATAAAAAAAAATTTATAATTTCTTGTTGCATGAACTGAAAATTTTGTGACCCTGTGTTACCAGCAGACTCATTTTTATTTCATGTCGCAATAGATAAAATAATATTATGTTTAAAATAAAATTTTCACATGCGTGTCCAAATTTCTGTTTGAAATTTATGAGTCTGCGTTTATGTTGTATTGTAAATTTTATGAAGTGTAAATTGTTTACACAGCAACATCCTAATTAATGGTACTGTTTAAATAGAAATATTTTCTGTGTATTGCAGAGGCAGAATTGTTAACCAATTACAAACATGTTATTGCACCCCCAAGTGGTGCAGTCCATATTGATGTATATAAAAATTTATTAATAATTTAAAAAATTTTCTTTTTGAAAATTAATAATTATTAAACACTTGGTCTTTAATAATAGGATTGATAGATATCTATTAATATATAAATATTTAATTAATTAATATAATGCCATGACAATTAGCAAAAGTTCGATATTTTGCTGGATAATTTGACACTGATGTGAAGGCACCATCAACAAAAACTCAAACGAAGTGAAAGCAAAAGAAATGACAAAATCATAGAAGAGTTGGAAAAGAATCGATCGCTTCGCTGAGGAACTATTCGAAATATTCATACAGGCCAAATTAAGTGAGGAAATCCTTTTTACAGATTTAGAGGTATTTAAATAGAGCGTAAATTCAATGGTGGCGTTGAACGTCCACTAACTAGTTAAAACCGTTTACCACGTCTTTGCACTAGTTTGTGAATATGCAAAATAAGTTCCGCATATCATCGATACTGATTAATAGTTTAAATCATTTTTACAGCTCATAAATTAAAGCCAAACAAATAGAGAAGAGAAAGAAACACACAAGTTTGGAACTAATTACATAAGATAAATATTTGTTTTAATATTTATTAAAGGCTGTTTCTTTATTTAGATTTGACTCGTTGGAACATTTTGGCTGGGTTAACATTTAGGAACGTTCACGGGGTATTCCCGTTATCCTGAACGCGCTGCATTAAGAGTCCTTTGAAGGTATGGCAAATTTGAAATGTATCGCTTTAGTGTAAGAAGTCTCCTTACCAGTATAAACGCTTGTTATATTTTTACGTCGCTGAAGTGAACAACATTTTTATTTATTGTATATTAATTTTTTTCAACTTTTTTATTTATTTTATGTATCTTTTTCGCTGAGCAGTATTTTGTCACTATTAATGATAAACAGAGAACGTTTATGAAGGAATAAGGATGATTATTTCTGCCCAGCTGATACTTATTACGGGAGACTCCTTTGCTTCTGCCTGTAGGAGAAAGTTTCATTTCTCTCAGACAGTCGTTTATATACGCAAAAATCGCTTAACATCTGCGGCCTTTCTAGGAACAGCTCATCTCGAGATAACAACAAAACCAGTTTTAACGGTTTATCTTAATTTTGCAAACCAAAATAATAATAATATTTAAATATTATAATATATTTTTTTAGGCTACAGGCATAATTTGTGTTGGAAAACGCAAAAGCAAGTCTTAAAAAATCATTCATTCTTGTGCAGAAAATTAAGTGTTTTATACACTTTTATTCATCAATTAAATACGGTGAACACATGAGTTAGGACCTGTCCCACTATGTCGTACGTTAAAGTTTGTCCACGTTTTGAACAACAGCGAACTAAGCAAAAGCAAAGCAATCCAGGAACTGAAGAAATTGACAATTTAAAATTTGCGAATAGTTTCTACATCAGTCTCTTTCGTTCGATATAGTGGAGCAGGCTATTAATACTTTTCTTCCTTTGGCGCCATAGTCTGGGGTGAACCTGGGCCTCAAGCAGGAAGCTTTTCCAACTGGCACGATCTTTAGCCAGCATCCTTCAATTTTGTTCACCAACTTGGTTGAGGTCCCTCTGCACTTGTGTGCCATCGGTTCCGTGCGAGTCGTCAATTGCGTTGTCCCACTGGTTCGGAGTCGAAGATTAATATTAGAATAAATAAATAAAATATGCTGAAGACTGGACAGCATTTATTTGTTAATATTAACAAAGTGCACTTAAGATGTTTCAGCTTTATTCATTTACTTATACGTTAGAAATTAAAGGTCGATATTGCAGAAATTTGTGGTCTCCTTCGTACGTGCGTAAGTTCCAATATAAAAAATTAACGAACACAGGTAAAAAAACACACGTTCTGGTTTTAATTTACGAACAGTACAGATTCGCACACGCTCATTATGGACCTGCGCTCTAGTGAATTGTTTTATACGATTTAAGCAATAAGCAACATGTTTTAATAAAAATTGTTTTTCGTCCTTAATTACTGGAAAAAAGCTTAAACAATCAATTGGAAATTGAGATGAAAAATGAAGCACACGATTAAAATACGTACACATACGCATATCGTTTGGCATATGTGTACGTTTACAATGCCTTGTTCTTTTCATATTCAATTCCGGTATTTGCCGAATCAGTTAATAAATTGTTTGAAGATGGGTCTATAAAACATATCTGCGGGTCGAACAAAAAGTTGGCAAAAAACTGTTGTTAAACGGAAACAGTAATTTTAGTTTAATTGCACACAAAAAAAATTGCTAAACCAAATAACTTTTTTTTAAATTCCCTTAAACAAATATTGAACATAAGAGAAAGAATACTTTTATTGAACCAGAAAAAGTAGTTGTTGACTTTTTTATGTGAAAACGTGAACGGTCTGTGAGCGTCGCTTCACTTGCTAAGTCTAACCGCTCAGCAGTTAAATTGTTCTTCTCTTTTAAAACAAATGGTGCTTTAATTTTAGAACAAATATACAATAAAATAAATAAAATTGTATATGAGACCTGGCACTTCCGATTGCGATAACTGTCATTACTAGCTGTCATACTAATGAAGTGTGTTTGACTTTTTTTCAGTGTACTTTGACGAGTTGCCATATAAAGACGTTTACAAGTCGTGGAAACTTATTAAAGAAATTCGAACGCTTTTCAACGTCAAATCACCTTCACTTTGAAGACTTCTTTCTAAGCCGAAAATATGAATCAATTAATATACAACATAATTATTTGAGGATTTTTACACATCGAAGGCGTTATCAGGCCACTCTTCTTCTTCGAATGCGAAACTCAATGTATATCAATCTCATGCGAGTGATTTGATACCCTTGAACCACTTTTTGTGGAGGTACGCCGTATCTCTGGCCTATTCCGAGAAATCACCGATTATTTAGAAGCCAACAAAGGGCGCTCGAAGAAGTGTTGCAAAGTTGCACTTCAGAAATTCTGAAATTTGCTGGCTAACAATGCCAAAATGTTGGTCACTACATTGTTCTCTTCCTGTTAAATGTCCTTGACAGTAGATCTTGTCAACGATAAAGACATTTATGCATTTTTTTATACAATTGAAAATACAAATATTTTCCCTTTAAAATTCCTGGTTTATGGCATTAACAAATTATTGATTCGCTGCAACTTGTTATTGACCGTGGACCCACAACAATTTTTAATTCAGCAAAAAGTTTAGTTTCCAAAAGCAAAGCAATTTATTTTCTCTAGTATTGCGTCTATAGGAACAAAAAAAGTGTAGCTGGTACATTTGGTTCTGGCAAATATTTTTAAAATGCAAAATAACATCATCATTTAATTATTTGCATCCGCCATAAAAGTTTGCAGCAACAGCCCTTTTTCATTTTAGCGCAATATGACAATAAATATTCCAAAAATATGCATTTTTAAACTCAATTATAACAAAAATTGTGCAATTTATATGTAATACTTCCGATATCCACAGCTTGCGGAGAGTTTTTAAAACATATTTTCTGCACATGTTTAATTAAAAAGCAAATTTGCCCCCGATATGCTTTTATGCTGTTTGTCATTTGTGTTAAACTTTGTTTTATTTTTTTTTTTTTACAGCGCGTACTTTTCTTCCTTTTTGCCGTGTTCATTTTATTATTTTTTAAGCTGCTCTTTTTCGTTCTCTGATTGTCTGCATTCTTTTAATTTTGTTCATGACCCCTTTTTCCAAATGCTATTTTAGTCGTTTGCAGAAACTAAATAAATGTCAAATAAACATCATTCTGCCATCAACATCTAAATGAGCAGAGTGGGGGAGGTTTGAAAAATTATAAGAGCACCAGAGTCAAATGCAAAAACACAGTTTTTTCTTGCTATTTTTTATGTTAATTTTCAGAGGAAGATGTAAATGTAAAAAAAAAAATTATTTCTTTAAACTTCAGCCATTTTAAGAGATTTACGGTTACACTGTAGAACAAAATCCAGCTGATTTTAATATTGTAAAATCTCAATATTTACAAGTTCAAATTGTTTTATAAAGAAAATAATGTTGCGATACTCATTTTATTGTGGCAATTTGCCACGTCAATATCGCCGGAAAATCCACATGATTAATAGACATTTAATTTGCTTTCCCTGGGGAGCAGGTTCAGTCATGGCGATAAATCGCGGCACCCTACTGTTTGGGGTATAAAGGAGAAGAGGTCTCTGTGTTGGCACGGCAACCAAAACTCTAGGAACTGCCTGCAGTTTTGGTTTTATAACTTCGGTTATGCAGGTTGTTTTGAAAGTTTCACCAAGAGTCGATTGCCAGAACGGGGATTAACATGCCCCTGGGCATCTTGTGAGGCGCCTACCTTGCCTGTGGTTTAGGCCCAAAATCATAAGCAGAGGCTTTAGTAGATACCGGGACGAAATCTAAGCTCGTTGATCCCTGCAACATATTTCTGTTCATCATAGCGAAATAGATGATGGGGAGTTGGTTAAGGGCTGCTGGTTCTAGAAAATTTCGGGCTAACAGGCCATTTATGTTCAGTGTAAAAAAGTAGTAGCTGCCTTAGTCGCAGTATACAGAACAAAACCTGTACCTCTGCAGGCACGTTGAGTCCCTACTGCAGTTACTAATTCAAAAATAATATGTGAACTTAACTTCAAGCAAAGCCAAAGGTGTAATTTCGTCGGCTGCTATACTTTTTGTGTTAATGGTTCCATGTGCAAAGCAGGTGTTAATGTATTTCCGATAATATGTGTGTGTTGGCATCCCATAACGTATCTTCCTGAATGGCTGCATTGAGCTGTTATCCAATTGAATTGTGGATAAGAAATTAAATAAGAAAATCCTACTGCATAAAGAAGAAACAGATACAAGAAAAATTTAATGAATACCAGCTCTGCATAAATATGTAGGTATTTTTAGAAATGTGTTTGTTAAATTTTGAGAAAATTATTACAGCAACATCTGTTTGGAAAAGTTCTGGCAATGAATTTAAAAATAAAAGTAAATCGCTTCTGCAGGGGGAAAAATTAAAATCAAATAAATAAGATATTGTGCAAAAAGCAGGAATTTAATGAGAAATTGACGTGAGAATTTGTTGATTTCAATAAAATATTTTAAATAAATTTAATAAAATATTTCATTTCACTCTTATGCAGATTTGTTGAAAAAAAAATGTTTCTAACAAAAATAGGATGAAAAACGACGGCATAACAAGAAGTTGTGTGGATAAAAATGTTTGGAAATTTTCATGAAAATTTAGTCTTCTAAATTAAAAGTTTTGACTTTATGGGCTCAGCAGTTTTATGGCATTCTGGCGGCCAAATTTTTTAAGCATTGACGATTCCATTTCTCCACTAGTTGCCGAATGTTGGCTTTTAAATGATAAAACGTTGCTGGGTTGGTTATCACCATAGACGAGATATTAAAGGTACTCCCACAAACCTGTCAAGTCACACAAGGGAGATGCACAATTCAAAAGCCCATTTCTTGAAATAATTTGGTCATCAAACTTTTGGCACCGCAAAGTTATGATTGATTTAATGCGCTATGAGGCATGTTGGGACGCCTTGTTGGAAAAAAATTCACAAATCAGCTGTTGCAAGAACTAGAGTTAATAGAAACCAAATTTTTTGGTGACATGGTGGTGGAAACGATAAAAAATGGAGCAGAGCCCAGCGTAATATTGAATTTTTTAACTTTTACAAATAAAAGTTATTCAACTATTTAAGAATGTGTGAAATCTGGCTCAAAATAGATTTTTCCAATCGATTCGAATTTTGCTCCCAAGCCCGTTTTCAAGAACTAATAATATGTATGACAATATCGCAAATGAGATCAATCAGGATAGATTTTCCACCACACAAAACGCTTTTTTTCGACTTTAATCAAAATGTTTAGAGGGTGTATAAAGGAATTTGGTAGGTTTCCTTTTTCATTAAAAAAAAATTACATCAAGTATCAAATTATTCCAAAATATCTTTGAATTAATATAAAAAAAATATAGAAATAAATAAAACAAAAGGAAAAAGAAAAAATAATAATATATTTTATAAGAGTTGTCCAAATTTAGAAAAACACCGTAACAGCGATTTTGTAGGTGCCTGACTTTTTTGGTTGTTTTGGGACCAACACTCAGGGGTCAAGCACACCTACACATGCAGTGCATTTTACCAGAACAGAGTTGGGGAGGGGGAAAGAAGGAGTAGTGTTCCGCTATTTGATTGTTTTTTTATTCTATATTGCAGGAATGAGTATGTCAGAATATAACTGCTGCTGTTTTTTGACTGTTCAGTGTCTAGTGTTGCGTTTATGTGTTTTGTTATTGTGTTTGTTTGAAAAAATTTGTAGCTATTGTTTTGGACCAGAGTTTTTGGTAGGAATCGAACCTACGACCTCCGGACTGTTGGTCGAATACTCTACCAACTCATCAATCTTCTACTTGGGCTAATATTGAAATTTTTCGAGCTGTTCCTCGAATCCTGCCTATTTGCATCTTTACACTGACCCAAAGAAAACGATATCCAAAAGATTTTGTTCCTTTGCTCTCCTAGAACCCCAGGCCTCCTCATATTATGTTTTCTATTTATAAACGATATGCCTGAATCTTGATGTATTTTGATGATGTTAAAATATTATTGAGTTGGAAATACGAGGCTTTTAGCGTTTTTGAAACGATTTGCACAAAAAAAAAACGATCCAAGGACCCACTTATTCCTAAAACTTTATACATATGGCTGGTAAGGCTGATTTCGGAATATGGATCAGTCATAAAGAATTCGTTCTACCATCTGCACATTGATCACATCGAATCTGTACAAAAGCAGTTTATTTTATTTTTTTAAAAAATCTCCATGAAGACTTTTTAACCTTAACCTTTTACTCATCAAGGATAGTTGACATGTACCAATTATCAGGATTCTTATTAATGGATTATCCATTTATCGAACAAACATTGCAATGAGTGATTCTTGGAGAAGATTATGCTGTTGTTTTAATATCTCATTTTCTCATCTAATGCGAATGTTATAAGACTTTATATTATTATTCACTTAAATGGCTAATTTAAGTATTTAATTGTATTGAATTTATGTTTTTCTAAATTACTTCCCCTTATATCTGCCTGTAAAAATTGCTTTCCATAGACTTAATGTAATAAAGAAAAAAATAAAGAAGACTCATTCTTTAGAGGCGTTCTAATTTAAAGTTTTAGAAATCCAAATTTTATGTTTCAGAATCGACAAACTAAACAAATTTCGTTAGTTTTTAATCGAGATTAGAAATATGTAGGGAAAATGATAAATTTCTGCAACTCTGCTTATGGTTCCGACCACAAATTCCATTAGAGTTTCATTCGCATCCCTTTTTTAGTTATTTCTGAATTAGAAGGGCTTTCCGAAAAGTGTTGCCATATTTTTTTTTACTCTTGACGTACGCATTACATTTCAAATGTTTTTGCTTTGCAATTTTGTTGTGGAATACGTGCCCCCGACTTAATATCATCACTAGCGCTCTCTTAATGTATTAACAGAGCCCTTTAGTGAGATGGTGGGTGTCGAGGTCTAGAGAATTTTCAAACGCAGCTTCACAAACACCGTTTTTAATAGTGCACATACTTGTTGCCATTATTACTTCCATACTTGTAAAGATCACAAGCATTACAAAACAACTTGTTAAAATGTCGAGAGGTCAATCAATGCATTTCGGTTATTCCCTTTTATTGTGCGAGTGTATGTAGGCAAGAGTATTGTACACTACATTCTTAATTAGGTTCTATTCGTTAATATTCAACAATTAAAAATAATAAAAGACAAAACCAAAATCACAAATAAACATACAACCGAACATTAAAGAATTGTTGGCCTTCCAAGTAGAAGTTGAGGTTTCTATCGGTGGTTTCCGAAGCTGATATTAATTTATGAAACACACCCCTACAGTCTTCTGCTCACTTCAAAATGAATGCACTTCACATTATTTGGGGAAATATCGTACAACAGCAAAATAACAACAACAAAAGTGTGTTGTGAGAAAAAAATTTAAATTTAAAAATTATAATGAGGGCATCTCAGGCAATGAAACAAGAATTTTGTCATGACAACCAATACATTTCTATTAATATGACTGCAGTAGTCACCAGCATTACGACCATAAATTACTTCAGCAAAATGCATTATTTATGCTGCTGATTACGGCGAAGCTGATGTGTAAAGCCAATGATCTGTAATGGACTTGAAGAGCGACCATTCCAAAGAGACGAGGTATCGATTACATGCACATTCGTCTATACATTATTGTGAGTGAGACGTGTGAATGGACGGACAGTCGTAACATTGATGGCCATGACAATTTCACCGCGACTTTAAGCGGACGACAGAAGCATCCAGTTATAGTGCGTGAAAGCGAAAACCTTTCTTGCGCTCATTCGCCATCTGTGTGCATTAAAACAAAAAGAAGAAAACTTCTCGAATGGTATTAAATAGTTAATCTAATCTATCTAATGGTAAGAAAATTTTAAAAACAAATGTTATTGTCTGCTGCAATTGGAAAGGTACTTTTGTTTTCATTTTTGTTTTAAAACTTTTCAAATTCATTAACTTTTTCTCCAATCGGCCGCAACCATCTGCTGTTCTGTGCGACTGTGTGTGTACACGGATCACAAAATGTGTCATTGCTGCAATTTTCCAACGATAATTATGTTGCTGCATGGAAGTGTGTATGATTATTTAATTTCATGGTAATAAATTCTGTTTATGTTCGATTTCGGAAAAGAAACAAAATATATATCGAATGCTATTATTAACAAATTTGTCATCAGTTTCATTAATTGTGTCAATATTTGACAAGAACAAAAAACAAGTTAAATTAATTATCAGACAAACAAATTTCTGACTTTAAGCCAATAATTAATGAAAAGTTATCACAGCAGTGAAAAGTTAAGCATAAACAAGTAGTAAGTAATACTTTCAATTTCAAACCACACAAAAAATATATAACAACTGATTAATAACATAAAAATGAGTTCCATTTCCGGGGAGTCCCATTTTTGGCAAATAATAAATCTCGTCATCTCATCTAAAATCAACCTCATCTAATATACAATAAATAGAAAAGAGGTGATTTAAAAATCTAGATAATATTTTTATATGAAATGCAAAAATGCATCTATTATTTTTCTTGGTGTAATTTTTCCCCAATTTTTTTTTTTTTTTCAACCATTAAAATATCTGACTATTTACGATACGATATTTGTTAAATTTTGTTTATTCTTCAATTGGACGTGAAGATGTCGGATCTAATCTATTTTTTCTTACTCAATTGCTAATGCAAAAGAAGCCCTTATTATCCAAATGAATTTTCGCTTATGCAAATTGTGGGTGCGTAGCGCCCATTTTAGGCCAAATGCGGTGGACCTTGACAGTCAACTGTCCCACGTTTGGTGGCTGTAATAACAAACATATTTTCACCAGAGCCACCAGTTAGTAGTGGGGCATCCACAAGTTGGGGTTTGGTGCAGATTTTTGTCCTTACTCTTTTGGAAACGATATTGGTGAGGCCATCATCACCAACGACGAGCGCTGTAGATGGCCCAAAGCACATTCTGGCTTCTTATTTTGATCTAATATTGAGCTGATTTTACTGGAAACCCCTTAAAATTTAAATAATTTTCTTATCCGCAACTTGTTTAAGTCGCGGCTTAGCTGACACCGTTCCAAAAATCAACAGACCCAGAAGCTGCAGCCAAGCCTCCATAAATTTGATTGATTCCAGAAGCAGGTGGAAACTGATCTAAAGTTTCTGCTTATGCATTCCAGATAAACAGATAGACTTAATGAAATTGGAACACATGACGCCCCTTACATTACATCGGCTTTAAAGGTTCATATTCTTTACTTCGGTTCATCGATGATTTCACGGGATATTCTGCCGAATCGGTCAGGTGAAGTACCGCTCATAGATATTGTTGTACATATATATATATGTATATATAGTTATACCAATTGAAAAACGTACTATTAAATACAGCTCTGTCAAAAGACTGACTTTTGCGTCTTACGTTTACATCTTCTGCTTAACACTATATCCATCGGCTACAACAACAAAATACATCTTAATGTCATTATAACCTGTACCTCTTCTGATGAGATATACT
Source organism: Epicampocera succincta (assembly GCA_932526305.1). Lineage (NCBI taxonomy): Eukaryota > Metazoa > Arthropoda > Insecta > Diptera > Tachinidae > Epicampocera > Epicampocera succincta. The sequence continues at coordinate 43,207,158 of OW052037.1, read as the reverse complement.
CTGGCATATTAATAACGGAAGCGCGGATGCGTCGCCCAGCATACGACGTTGGGCTGGACTCCAGGTTCCACAGTTAAACTCTGTTTCACGAAAGGCGTGTTCGTGTGCAATAATATTCCTTCATTAATACATATATATCAAAAACTTGTTTAATCATGTATTTCCGCACAAAATTGTAATCAAGTAGAGAAATTTTGTGTCGGGATTTACAACCGATGGCATATCCTTCTAAAGCGATTTGTGTCTTTAATAAGTCTTTTTTATACGACTCGTATTGTTCACTAAGATTGAAGGGTGAATGTTTTCAACGGTTTTGAATAGGAATGGTGAAGATCACAGATTTTAAGACCCAGAACTGGACGAAGATTGTTGTCAAGCCCAACAAGAGCCTGCAAAATTATGGAGAACTAGTCAACTAACAGCACTTTAAAAACGCTTGCGAGCAGCCGGATTGTAGCGAAGCCGATTATACTTGCGCTGAAAAATAAATCCATTAAAATAACTGCAAGCGCAGGAGATCGTATGTGAAGCCCTGCCAACTAGACTAATCGACACCAAAGATAATTGGGCATGGCGCTAAGTAATTGCGCTGTAGCACCAAAACCTTCCATCTATTATTATGGGCTGCTGAAATTTGGCCAGACTATGACACGGAACCTATTTCGAAAGCAACTGATTCGTTGAACGATCATGATAGCGCTCGGTCACACACCTATTAAAAGCTATTTAGAAAGCTGCAGTTGAAAAGTTTGCTTCACTTTAGTTGTAGTGTGAATCCAGCTCCGTTCGATTTACATTAATGTCGATGAAAGCAGAACACCTCCCTTCTCGCTCACATATACTTCACTTCACTACAGGGTATTCCAAATTAGCTGGATTCGTTCTTGAGCACCAAAGATGGGCAGTTCTTTGATTGATGGCAATTTAAACGCTTTAAATACTAGATATGATACACACGTGTCACCCAAAGATTTGCGGTTGGTTAAAAATCAGCCCAGACCAATAAATTTTGGTAGTTAAGAAATACATAATCTGTTATTTTTTCCACCACTTCATTTTAACATTTGACTGGTTCACGTATTAAAATACACGCGCAACGTTGTTATAAGAAGTTTTCATTACAGCAAAAATAAATTCGCAATTCTACCTGCAAAAAACATAGAAGTCCAACATATTGTATTTAAAATATTAGAAATATGAAGTCAAATATTGTTTATTGTGGTGTAATTGTGTTACAAATTTTGGTATTAAGAAGCATTACAAAATAAAAAATTGCGTAAACAGCCCCAGCGACAAAAATTTTGTATTGCCAGTTTCCCTAACACGTCAGCCGAACATAAAAACTATAAAACGTCAATTCCAGATAAAGTAACATTTAATGCTTATCAACAATTAAAATAGATGCAGCTGCTTTCTTGTTATCTTTTTGACTGTTCTTAAGTTATGAACAATAAAAACGCTTTCAACAACCGTAATAATAAAATATTTAACCTAAATTTCGTCATCCATAATATCAACAGAGTGATTGATAAGCATCCATTCTCGTGGCTCTAATTAGTTCATGTTGTCTGGATAAACTTATTGTATTACCAAAAAAAACGTTATAACTTTATTAATACAATTGTTAGCTTTTATTTAAGATAAACTGGGAGATGTTTATTTTAGGTTGTTGGAAAAAGCGACAAGAGCTGAATTTTTACCTTAATCAGAGCAATACTGTTGGTTTTAAAAGCCAAACAAGGAAGTATTTGTCCAGACTGAGGTCCAAAAACCTATGAACCCTTATTTCGAGATTCAATCGCACTTATTTTAAGCCTCTATAACATGTGGTATACCACCGGCAACATACTGTTCATCTGTTATAAACAGCCACCGCAGTAGCAGTTAGTGCAACCTATCACACTACCTCAACTATAGTTTAAATTTGATATGTCAAAAGCATAAGTTAAGTGACTGTTCTTCTCTGAAATTTTGCATTCTAAACTCATTCCTGGTTGCTTTGAAATGTGTGTGCGTATATAAAAATCTACCGGCCAAGGACATCATTTCATCAGCAAACTTTCGTTTGGAAGTTTGGCAAACCTTATGTAAAATATGGATGGATAAAACCTAACTTAAAAACCCCGCAAGCAGTTCGGCTGGATTTGTAAATATCCCAAATGCTCTGGATTTGGCCACATAATGTGTGAGATCATCAGAACAAAAAAATTCTTTTTAAGAATTACGCGGGTGGATGGCAATATTCTCTCCATCAACAACGTCACGTCTTGTACTGCAGCGACTTTGTACAAATTAAGATTTTTCCGTCATAATTTAAAAGAATTAATGTGGCACAAATAACATTTTAATATGTGTATGTAAAAATATAAAATACTCGTAACATCACCTTTTCACAAAAACAGTTGCAAAATGTATTGTGATGATGTTGTGGACGGCCGAATGTTCTCTACGCGCTGAAGTCTAGAATGTGGCTGAAGCTGGGATGACACGATTGCCTAAAATATACAGTAATAAAACTACCCCACAGTCCCATGATTGTCTCAGCGTAATTTAGGATTATTTTTGTTATTTAAACATTATAAAATGTGCCGTTCAAGGCTTTTTCCCTTCTCTTTTTGGCCCGACTATAGTCAAAGTGCCGATTTCAAATTCTAGTTTCTAATACATCGTCAGATTCCTTAACGTGTTGAAACTGCACGAGAAAACAGTCAATATTATTGATTCGTTTGTCGTACTTTTACATATCAAGTAGTCGCACGAATGTCGTACCAGATGTGTCGCCTTAATTGATAAACGAAATAGCGAAATAACAAACAAAATAACGGCATAACTAATATTTCTGTATGATTAACTCAAAAATTATACATTTTGATTTATACGGTTATTCTCTCAAATGAGCGATTGTTGTTGTAAATGAACTGTATACGATTTACAGAAAAACTAGCATCTAATATAATGGTTTCACGAAGAAAAATTAAAGGTAACACCACTTTCAAGACAGTTTTATGTAGTAGGAACCAGCTATCGATGATAAAGTGGCAGAGGCTGCGAATGTAACTGGCGGGTAAAATTCAGTTACAGATCGCAGAAATTTCTCGAACTATATCTGATAGAGAAACCATTTAGATACATCGCATACAAAATCCTACAGTCAAACAACAATTAACAGCAAAAAGGCAATCAACTATAGACGGATATTTTAGACGAATGAATGTTTGCATGTGTGTTAAGTACGATTGCGCTGTTATATAGTATTTTACTGAAAAAAAAAAAAATATATTAAACAATTTGTTTTTTTTTGCGATTTTTCAACTTTTATTATATATTTTGACAATTTATATGGCAAAATTCTCCAATCAAATACTTTCTGATAAAATCCATCCGGACAGCACTAACTACTAACACCAGCAAAGCGTTCAGTGTGTCGGCAGCTTTTTAATCTACAAAACTTTGTTTTTATTACAATTTTTTTGTTGCTGGCTCTTTCTGGGAAGAGTATAAAAAGAAGAAAATTCTTATTCAACATATCAGTAGAACTGCGAAAGTTAAAGTTGCACAAAGTAATAGTAAAAAATAAAAGTGAGATATGAGCAAATTAATATTTGTGGTCTTGGCAGTTTTGTTGCTTAGCAAGGATCTTAAAGCTGAAAAAGGAAGCTTTTTAAACATAACATTTGTTACGGATGCAAAGCAGTACATAATTGATAACCCCGATGGCATTTGGCAGCGCTTTCACCAAACTGAGTTGCTATATACCTTAGGCGAAAAAGAACAAGGTGAGTCTGCCCCAAATTTCTTCTTCATAAAAGCTTCTACTTGAAAAGGGCGACATGTTTCGAAAACCGAGTCATAAAAACGTGTATGGATGTTGTAATATACATTTTTATAGCTCCATATCCTGAAAATTTCATTCAGCATCCGGCCCAACTGAAAGTTAATTTTTTATTGCTTAGTAAATGAAAAGCAAACAATATAATTTTTTTTTTAATATTATGAAAATATTTTGTTTTATCATCTCGAGCGCATTTTTTAACTTTTTTTTTATTTAGGCATAGTGGTGGGCAGGTATCAAAATCAATTCATTCGTATGTACACGCCTGGTCCTGATGAAGTATTCTATGAATTAGACCGAGATGTCAGCATCACATATCTTGAGGCACTAATCGTTACAAAAGATTCCAATGAAGCTCATCCAATATACCTTATAGATGGTGGGATTGGAAAAAATTATGCCTCGTTGCTTGTTGAATTACCAATTATGTCGGACGCTGCTCTTGTTAATTTTTTAGTTTATGGAAGATATCTATAGGACATACTAACTTTTTATATCAAATTATATCAAATTTTGTACACGTACTTAAGGCGCAATAAAGAATTTTTTGTCATAATATATTTTAAAAAAAAATGCTGAAATTTTATGTTATTCCTAATATTTTTTTTTGGTTCAAAAACGCAATTATTTTCCTTAGTTTTCATTTATTTGCCAATATTTCTTCGATCCTCTTCCGGATTTCTACAAAAAGAACAGCAGTTGACACAAGTTGCAAGGGAATTGAACAGAACATCAAAATATTTACATTTATTATGTTAAAATTAAATTAAAAACACATATTTTTTTATGTGTATAAAAATTAATCCCAGACTTTACTTCCCCAGGATTGTTGTCCAGTTGCTAAAACCTTGTTGTTGCTCATTAAATGTCTGCATAGTTGCGGGCAGCTCTCAATGTCTTTTTTTGCAGCCTAAACTTTTCTCCTACGATACGTTGATAACGTGTAGCATTTCCATTTGTAATTGTTCTCTCTCTCTTGGCAATATTGGAAAAAAGAAAATTCCGACCTACAGCCCAACTAAACAACTTTTTAATTTGAAATTTAAATTAAATTAAATTTCAAAATTAAATCTGCAAATCCCTCGCACAAGACACTGCTGCTACTCTACAAAGTGAAGAAATGAACTGAAATTTGACACGAAGAAAGCGAAAATGATGGTCTGTTATTGATCTCGTTTCAAAATCGTTGTACAAAAATATTAAACGAAACTCTTCCTGATTTAAAATAACTCAATTAATTGAACTTCTGCAAGATCCCAGATCAATTTAAATAAGTCATAATAAAATATTTGCAATACAAGATGTTCACTGAACGAAAAAATCTCTTAATATTCCATACAATTTGCAACAACTACAAATTACTTCGTTCACAACAACAGGGCAATCAAAAACTCATTTCCTGCTAGAAATTTACAAACAACAAGACAACTTTAATGTGTCGCAAAAAACTCTTTTTTTATTTCAAAATATGGGTTTTGCTCTGAGCAGACTTGGAAAAAAAAGTTTATCGCAAAACGTAAAATATTATACACACACACACACACACACACACACACACACACATGTATGTGCGTGCCTAGTAGATTCATCAAACAAACAATATAAAAATATGAAAATATAAATGTCATTAAGTTATTAAGTAGGGAATATAAAATGAAAAAAGCAAAAAGGAGACAGCCATGAAATAAATAAATCAAATAAACCATAAATAAGTGCTATTAGCAAAAAGATGCCCAACATGACGACGACAGCGATCGCAGGCAAGAAGCACAAATCAAGAGCCGCAAATGTGAGAAAAGGCTATGGGCTTCGATACGGAATGACAGTGGCGCATAAATTACCGATAGGCTCTACACTCATACAAACATACATACATATTTTCGACGTGCAACTTGAGGCATTCGAAAGAAAACCAAGCAAGTTCTGTGCATAAAAGCTTGGCAACAAGCTTCACTAAATACATATTTTAGAAATTTTCCGGCTTTTCGGTATTACATATTCTGTGATTTAGAAATTGCCGGAATTGAAAAAGGCAATATCTAAATTTACTTTCAATTAGAGGGTTTTTAAAGTTTGAAAAGCGCAAAATGGATACGGCTTCGACCGATCAAAATGTTTTCTGAAACGCCGATAATGCGACCGCTATTCGATCGACGTTGTGTGAAAGAATTTTGCCGATTTATACCGGCAACGAAAGTGCCGATCCAAGTTACCGATTAGCACCGATATGCTTGCAAAGTTTGCAGAGTAAAGAAAAAAAATATACCAGAAAAAGTTTATGCTCAAAATAAAAATACGCAAATATGTTTTTTAAGAGTTTTGAAATAGACTCTGAAGGAAATTGAAATTTTTTTAACGACTTCGAAACGCTAATAAGTGCAGAGGTAGAGAGAGCACAATAAAATTCATTACACATTGTGCTCCTTGTGCCGATAGTGGGATAACACCTTTACATAAATTAATATCCCTATCCCTTCCATGTAAGAAGTGCAATAAAATATGGAAAACTTAAATACTATTTCAAGAAGCGATATGAATTCTTTGTTTTCATTTTTGTTAGAGAATTTTTGGTATTGGACTTGAAAGAAATACATGTCTGAAGGGCAACAACATTCCAAATTATGCGTCTGTGTATGATGAGGAAACATTACGCGAACGAAACACATTTCGATAGGGTGGTTGCATTCCAAATTTTGAGCCCAGATATGAGAAAGAAACATACCATCAAGACGGGCCCGCTATCGACACTATGCAATTGGGCAAATGCAGCTCCTATCACATGAAAAAACTAGTCAGTTTAGAAAATTTCTAAAACTGAATGGAACGCCAAATCATTTAGCGCATTATTTAATATTTACATAATATTTTGCTTTCGCACTATCAAACTTGCAGCTGTTATTTGAATATTTGGCAAGTCTTAATTTTCTTTGTTTTGCACAAAAACCTTTTTCTCTGCCATTAGATTTTGCAATCATTTGCCCACTGTTTGTCGCAAACAAAACACTACCTCCATCCCTGCAAAAGCAAGAAAAAAGTTGGGAAAAAGATGATGTGTGTCTTTAGAAGAATATTTGAAACGCGAAGTTTGTGTTTCCGTTGTACGTACATTTGTATTTAATCAAAAGTTAATTAGAATGTTGAGGAAGAAAGAGGGAGCAGTGTTGTCGATCATTCTATTTGATTTATTTCATGATCATGATGGAGAAGCTTGTTGCAGAAACTAAAATTTAGTAGAGAAGCTTTCAGTGTATGAATTATTATTTTAGTGTATAAATAAATCATATCTAAGACATCTAAAATTAGGACTTTCTTATATTTTTTCTAATTAGTGGATTGAAGGCACAAATCCTTTCGTTTCTAACTGAAGCCCTTTTTAGACTGCACGTTTTGTATATATCAGTTGAGCCAAACACGATCGAATTCATAAAAACCCCTGCAGAAATAGAGACGTGTGTAAAGTTGTTACTTGGAGAAAATATCGATGCTGCTGAATATCGACAGCAAAACGAGAGTACCAACCGAATATTACGATGTCAGGGCCAGAACCAGTCAACTGTTACGAATATACATCGGTTGTGTGTAGACTTCGTGACGATGGGACCAAGAGTTGGAAAGTTGTGGATCTCGGTGAAGTTACACAGCTTTAACACGAGGTTTCATCATCCGAATAAAATGGTAGCGGGGAACACGATGTTGCCGCGGAGATAACTTCGCTAACTGCGAGTGATTGTGCTGACCGTTAGCACCCTAATCGACTAAATTGAAATCTTTTTGAAGTGCCTACAAAAGTTTCGTTATCCGAAAATTCTTCATAACTAAAACCAATTTGCCCAAAGTGCAACGCTCTTAAATTCAAAAACTTATAAAACACACCAGCATATTAATTTTATTGGAACAAACTCAAATCTAAATACAAACAGACACCAATTAAAAGTTTAAATTTATAATAATAATATATATGTGTGTGTGTATATTAATTCCCCCTGACAGTATTAAATATGAGTCGTATAGAAATTTGTATGTACGTGTAACTATAGCAAATTTCAAACAAAGTGCTGAAATGCAACGCGCACCCCCTTTTTTTCTTATCAGGGATTAAACAAGTTGTTGAATAAATTATTATTGAATTTTTTTCTTTCTGAGAATTGTGTAAACTCAATATACCCTTTGTGTAAACAATAGTTTAACTTGGGTTTACTTTTCGGTTTTCTAATTTAAAGTGAAAACTAAGAGTTTCATAGCAGTGGATGAACTATCAAGAAATGCAAGAAAACTTCCAGCCAGATTCATTTAAAAGTTTTATATCAGAAACATTTAAAATCATCAAAATTCAATTATTACTTTTTCTATACAAAAAACTTTGTTCACTTTCCTTTTATTGTTTGAAATCAAGTGCCATTCTTTGGTTACGAATTCATTAGGAAATGTGAGAACAACAACCAACAGATCCAACATCTTTCTTGGTTACTGTCAAGATGAACTCAGTTAAAGGCATAAGTTGGAATAAATTACAAGTAAAGGAATACTTTATGTTTAAAATTTGCTTTATTTTGCGAGCACATCAAATTCTATTGACACTATATATGTACATACATATATAATATTGTTTGTGATTAAGTTGTGCCAAATTAGTTGACATAAATATAATTTTTGTTTTGCTCTTTTGCTTATCAAGTTTGAGAAAGAAGAGGGCACATTGCAGCAACTTAAACTATTGATGTGACAGTTTGTGGAGTAACCAGAAATCTGCTTCAAATTTTCTTCCCAACGATTTCTAGGTGCTAGTTGCGGTTGACGCTAGGCAATGAGCCAGACTCAACACTTGCTTCAGATCTGCAAACTAGAGGCACAAACAATCTTAGTGAAACAGTAGCAAATTTTTATACATGATGACAAAAAAATATATGACTGCTGGACAAGTATTTTGATACAACATGTTGATAAAATATGTCGGCGCTATGACGCATCCTCTTATCTTCTCTCATAACTGACTGACATTCATACGTTCAACCATTCGTTGCACTATGGTTGAAAATATCAAAATATGTATGTAGTTGTTATTCGTTATATTCGGATCTGCTTTGTTCTGGGTAGAACGTCCGAATCGTTTAAAGTATAGTGACGTCATTTGACTATAGACACATAACTATTAATATATAGAGGTATAGTTGGTAGAAAAGTACCAACGCACCTTCCTGATGCCTTGAAAGAGAAAGAAAGAAGAGAGAGAGAAAGAAAGAAAAGACCAAGAAGAATCTTGGTCTTGGACCACAGGTTAGTCGATACTGAGGATAGCTAAGGTCTTGGTTCCTGCTATACGTATATACTATATGATGGGGAATTTTTGGACGAGTCTGCTGATTGAGGCCTGTTGTCCCTTTGAAAACTGAGATATCTTAACTTCTGCATTATGTGTTGCCCACTATGTATGGCTGCTAAGCCACATAGGGACGGAGAAGTCGAGTTGCTCCACCATCAAATTAGGCCATAATGGCAGGTGCTGACGTACATCAGCTACATAATCTGCAGTTTAAATAACTGATTTCTAGAAAGAACTGTTTAGTAACTCTTGTTGCTGTAGCACTTGACTGCTTTGATTTACTTCTGAACTGTCTACAGAACTTCTAAGTGGAAGGCTTAAAATGTCTGAGCTTTTCGGGAAGGAAACTGCACAGAATTAATTATATTACAAAATGTTGCGATCTGCGCACACTGGGGTGTCGATGAAGGGCCGTTGACTGTGAAAATACCAAACTATTATTTTCACTAGGAACATAGTTTTTCATGTTATACAGCAGCTGGTTAAGTTACAATACTAATATGTTTACTCTAAGCAATAATATGTTTAATGGAATTTCATATTTTTGAAATGTATAAAGTTGGTTGCTTTAAGCTTTTTCAAGCTTTTCGATCAGTCTGTCTAAGAGATAATTAATTTCATTTTTTACCACCGTACCAGCCACCACATATTTTTTGTAGTAAATTTAAGAAAAAATCATAACTTAAGATTTATGAAATAATTTTACTTTTTTTACATCAAAAAACCTTTTTCTGTTTGTTTAGCTGTTCATGAGTCTCGTGTTTGGCTGTCTGTCTGTGGTGGCTGTACGCCACGGAAAACAAACGAAGAAGTTTATCTTGGCAAGAATATTTTGCGTTAAAAATTAAATTGATTTTGTTGGTGTTTTTTTTTTTTTGGCTGGCTTTATTGTTGTTTTAAGTTTGTGATGGTAAAATTATTACGCTTTTTTGCTTTTGGTTTAAGTATAATTCCCACTTGGGATCGATTTAACTTAAAGTTGGTAAGAATACTGACATAAATGCTTTTATTTGTTGGCAATGTGAAGAAGTTTTCCTTTTTCTTATACTGGCTGTTTTTATTATTAGAGTTGAAGAGCTTTAAATTAAAATAAAGCAAAGAAATATATTTAAGTGGAAGAAATTATTATTATAGCTGGATAATTTGATGGCATTAATGGTATGATATGACTTTGGACATGAGGCCATATAGTCTACCAATCTTTAAATCAATTCCTTTTTTCCAAAAATTCATCGAATTATGATTTCCTTGAATTATAGTGGGGCACAGAGCTCACCAACCAGTAATTATCTGCGGGTATTTGGAGAAAAGTTTGTGTTGTGTTCACTTCAAATGTCACGATTTCACTTACTCTCTGCGCACATTTAGCCAAAAGTTAACTTATTGTGCGTGTTTAACTTTAGTTCCTGTCCAGATTGAATCTTAAAAACTTCGAACCGCAACAGTTTCGCCAAATCTGCCACCTGCTGAAAATGACAGCCCCTATAACTTGTTCGGATTAGCGAATAAATAAATTAAGTGTAGTTTGCTGAACAGAACCATTATTTTGATAGAAAACTTAAACAATTTGCCAGCTTCGCTGTTGTGGAAGTGCAACCATAATTAAAGGGAGCTCAGGCTAAACACCGTGGCAGCACTAGAGCGAAATTACAACACTACGACACGTGCGTAAGTTTTTAAATACAGCCCTACTGTAGTTACGTTCCTTGTCCGCTGGCATATTATTGCCTCATGAATATACATTGAGCTAAACCAAGTGCAACTATTAACTGTTGAATCGGTTGTTAAAGAAACCAGTGTTGTCAGCTCACAGTTCTAAAACAGGTACACGCTATTTGATGTAATTAAGATTGAATTTCGATATCAATGTTTTTTGAGAAATTCTTTCTTATCGTAGATATGAAAACAGAGCTAAATAAGAGTAAGAAGAGGCTTGAAGAAATCTCTTGTTCTATACACCTGTATATTCACAGCGTTTGCAGTTAAAGGAAAGCTTTTGGATATTATATGAAAGATGCCCCGTGTGCACCGTTTAAACATTTTACATATTTTGTATAATTGTTTTTACTTTAAAAGTCATTTATTTAAACTTATATTTGTTCAATCTAGTCAATCCAGTATAACAAGTTTGATATATTATGGTTTGCTGGTTTGTTTAAAACACTTCTTTGCAAAGCGCTTCTCTATATATTTTTTGTTGAGCGGAGTCGACGGCTTAACAAGTGTTTCAGTCCCATTATCTTGTGTTAAATCCCAAATCTAATACCCCATCACTATCGGCAAAATGTACCAAATATGTGTCGCATATCTGTTGTCGATAGTGTGAAAGCTTATAATTTTTTTTAGCTGTGATAATCTCTGGCGTAATAGGACTGATGGCGGATTGTAAGTAATACGGGTTTGAGAGATATCATTGCCGAAAGTTAAACTATATGTGCTAACCAACAGCCAACAGGACAGTAAAATATAATTTAATTTTACTTTGCCGACAGTAACCGATGTGCGATGATAATGGCTCCAGCCGAATATGAATTGTGGAATGCTTTCAAATGTGCAAATATTGACAACTTGACTTGAGTCATACGAATACCATAACTGTGGTCGTAATCACCAGTCGGCCGGGTTGACTTTAACTAATAATTCTATACAATACAAGTCTCAACGAATGATAAAGCTGTTAAATTACTAGAATCTAGTACTCGTAGTAACATTTTCTTAAACTAGTCGCTTACCTCAATGCAAAGAGAAGCTTTCGAAAGCCTGAAAATAAATAGTAGATACAATTTTAATATATATATAATTTTGATACAAATGTTTTCTTTCAAATATCTTCAATTTAAATTTAATAAAATTATTGAAATTTGTGCTGAAGCCAAAATTTATGGTCCAATAATGCTATTAGCAACAAGTCAACTGAGAAAAATTAAATGAAAATTGTAAAAATTGTAAATTGGTAAAAACATCAATCCATCTTTTAAAAAACAAGAACTCAAAATAAAACCAAAATTCTTTTATACTTGTATCCCTCTAATTTCAAATATTTTTATCGTTGTTATTTTTTCTCGTCTGCTAAATAAGGAATTACTTGGAATTTGTTTTTTTTTACAGTTCTTAAATACGAGAAATTGTGTAAGACAATGGATGAGAGAAAGAGGATGAATATTTTTGACTGCGTCACTGATGTTGAGGTTTTATCAAATATAATAAATTTTTGGACTCGTTTTTATTGCAACGAGAAAACTCGATAAGAAAATAGTTTATTTATTTTGCAAAATAGTTTATTGGGCCATTTAATGATCCATCGCCGAAGCGTGTCTTCCTAGGACGCGCTCTCTCTCAAATAATATCACGGTTGTTGCTCATATCTTTTACATGTCGCGATGGTAACACACGACATGTACCTGTGTAAAATGTTACTGGTACAATGTGAAACAAATGCCGTCTGTGGGCTAATTTACCTGCACTATTTATAAATATTTGATCGTTGGTACATATCTAGTATTTTCATAGGCAAATATTTGTTGTTTAAAATAAAATGCGGCTAATAATAAAATTCCCCATCACTAAGAGTTTGTTGAAAGGATTCTGAACAGTTTCTTTTATGTTCGATCTGTATATGTCGGTCGGTTTGTCGGTCAAAAGTCGTTTCAAAATATAGCTGCGCCCAACGTGGGGCTCGAACCCACGACCCTGAGATTAAGAGTCTCATGCTCTACCGACTGAGCTAGCCGGGCATGTGGCAAACACACTAACTAAAAGCCATTCAAAGATCTGTGTTAGAAAATACTCAGCGGGAACTCATCTACAAAATTAGTCACTCGTGTTGTGATCACACACAACATGTGTGTGTGTATGTGTGCGTGTGCGTGTTATAGTGAATTGCTTTGCATACGTAAAACTAAACGATTCTATTAACAAAATTGTTCGAACACATTGTTGCAATTTTTTGCCAAAAAAAAATGGTCTAAAAAAATATATCTAAATTTAAAAAATTGTGGGGCCAGCCATTGCTTCTTAATTTGACCAATAAATATATTGTCTGATAGTGTCAAGCAGATTTCATTATTATTTACTTTACTTATCAGTGACTTGGCTGACAATTCTGCTTCCCTTAATCGCTTGCTGGCAGTGTGAGGTTGCAAGGGTTCACACAAATGAATTTGCATCTTCCGCCGAGGGTCGATTTTTACAATTTCATTTATTTGACTCTCTTGGCGGGCAGTAGATTTACGCCGCGGACCATTTTAATACTTTCTTTCCATCGTTGTTGCTTTGGTATACCACCCACCACGCGTCAAACGGTTGCAAATGAGTTTTTTTTATAATTTTCCTAGCGCTTTCCTTTGCATAACTTGTACCACCTTCCATGATTCGATATTTACAAATTCATTCTTTTATGATCTTGGCTGACCATTTAATTTCTGGCCATGTGAACTGCGCAGCCCGAAACATTTGACGACCTTCTCGGGCAATAGGTTTACGTCCACTTCAGTGGATTGATTTTTACTTGACTTCATGGCTGACCACTTCCTGACTTTCTTTCCACACTGTTTCTTTAGTGGTATCGCAAAGATATGCGGCAAGCCGTTGATTTGTTCATGTACTGTCGCCTTTTCGCCACTTCAGTTGAAATTCCTCACAAGTAAAATCGATTAAATATTGCATTGCAAAGAGCATCGAAGTGCGTTTGTCCAATTTTATCACAATTCATTTTTTCCAATCAAAATATTCAAAGGCTCGCATGCGTATGGAAATAATATCATTACGACTGTAATTGCTGCCTTTAAGTGAGCGACAACATACATCATATTCCCGCTGCAAGCTGACGTCCACCTTGAATACTGTCATTCCGCCATATCGTTTGGTCAATAAAGGTAGCAATCGGGAGCAGTAAATCCGATGCGCTTCACGGCAACAGTGAGTTTTAAGCGGCACCGCAGTATACAATAATAATCTTTCAAACATATATAAATAAAATTCTTAGTATTTAATTAAAAGCATTAACGACATTCTTATCGTTAACACATTTTTATTTCTTGATTCCATGTAATTTATTATGTGCAACGTTTTTCTTCAAACTTTGGCCTGAGACTTTTTCAATACTTATAATTTTGTTGAGGTTATTTTTTAAGCATTTTCTTCTGCCAGGTTCATGTAACTTATCGCCAGCGAACTCTTTATAAACAATGGTTGAAAAATGTGTTAAATGTTAATCAAGCACAAAGTAGTTAATTAGTTTTTAAGTCTCGCGTGGATAAATATTGATTTATGGCAGCAGTCTGCGTTCTAACAAAAATAACAGCAACAATGAGAGTCAAAGGAAAACAGAATGTTTAAAAATTCAATTCGCTTTTAATGTCGTAAAAGCCGTTTACAAATACAATCACATGCTCAACGCAACGCACAACTCAACAAAAAGCAGTCATTTAAGGAGTGTTAGAAATGGTGTTGGTGCAGTTTTTACACGAAAACGAAAACTAAAAAAGAAATAAGATTTTGGTGGAAGAGACAAAAAATTTTAGTATAAATCATATGTTTTAACGTTTTTTTTTTTGTTTTCTGTTTTCTGTTTTCATTTAGTTTATATTTTTTCGATAACGTTCGAAAGCTGCAGGAATAACGGAAGTTAAGGGCTTGGCTAATGAAATGAGATTAACGGTAATTTGTATGTGTGTTTGTATTTAAGTTGAATTTAAGCACACAAATGAAAATTCGAAGTTGAAAATCAATGAGAATTATGGGTGGGGATTAATTTTTTTTTAAATTTAAAATATTAAAGCTCTGCTAATAGCAAAAGCAAAACTTATGTGCCCCCGTATGTGGGGCTCGAACCCACGACCCTAAGCTTAAGAGCTCCATGCTCTACCGACTGAGCTAGCCGGGCCATAATTAAGGGTTATTTTAGCTCAAAAGTTTTATAAAAATTCCCTTCGGAATTTCATAAGTGAAAGAAAATGTTCAAAATTAAAAAAAATTTTGGTTTTTTAAAATTTTAAATAAAAGATTAAAAAGAAAGTAATCAATTTATATGCAGTTCAAAATTTACACAATTTCAGGAAACTGAAGCAACTGAAAGATCAAATTGACTTTTAGAAACTGTTGCAATGTTGCGAATGGGTAAAATTAAGCGAATTATCTGAAATGTGCTTTTCGCCTAATACTGAACCGTTCGATTTCGATTGCTATCGTTCAGGTGCTTGATATGAAATTTGATGTGTTTACATCGACTTGCAAAATATGGACTGATATTCAACGATACAAATCGCTTCTTCCAAAACACTGCAGTCTTACCGCAATTTCCATGCCTGGTGTGAAATAAATCAACATATTGTGACGGCATTATACCGAATGTTGTCACAATTGACATTTGAACGCTTTGAACCGAAAAAAGTTGTCAGAGGTGCGACGACAATGAGGGGCAAGAGTAAAATGTGAAATGTTTTCAAATCGAATATAGTGCTATTTGGGGTTCTAGTGCGATTTAAGCTCTAAGTACATCTATGGACTGGAATTATATTATTTTACATATGACATTATGTGTCTTATAGCCAGAATCCAGACCTGAGGTTTTAAAATTCTTATACCAGCTGTAAATACTAAATTTTTACTTTTAAAGATTGTTTTGAATTCTTTTAAATTTTCTTATATGACATTAACCCGAACAGGAACTGCGTAGTAAAGAATCCACTGAATTTCATGTTATTATTTATATTTAGACTGGATCTACAATTGAGAAAAGTGTACAACATTCGGATTGAAATGTTAACTTTTTTATATTTAGAATTCATCTGGGGATTGGGCTTGGTGCCCAAACTTACTTAATTTCAGGTTTTCGCTAAATACTCGCAAAGGATATTGAAATTATATCGTTTAAATGTAGAAAGATTGTAGTAGCAACAAAATCTCCTCATTCAAATGATTCGACTGATGGTTAATATTTGAACTGAAGTTACATATATTTTAAGTTTTGAATAGTACAAATAAGATATTACTTAGCAATTTTAATACATATTTGTGTTGTTTGTTTTAAGGACTTTTAAGTGATTAGTTTCGCTGATGATTCTTTTCTAGTGGCATTTTTAATTAATTACCCATAAGCGATAGTGATGACATCGCCACTTACTTACGCTGAAGTAGCAGTAGGGAAGTGTAGGTTGGTTAACATTTTAACTCACAACTTTTCAATTGAATTCCCTGGGTTGGTGATCAAAATAGAAAAAATTACACTTTCAACAAAAGCATTTCGTTCTAAATGAAAATCTTTCGAAAACGACACCGTTTTATGTACATAAATTTGAGACACACGCAGTTAGAAGGAGTTCTACCAGAACGAAGAAAATATTGAAATAACGAGCCTCGAAAATACCTTAAAAACAAATTCAAAATCTCTCTAAAAACTATCGACCATTGAATGCATTAAATCAGTTCACTAAGTGAATGAGAATGCGAATAAATATATAAATGTTCTTAGCGCAGTTTAAGGAAAAATGATTTGGGAATTATTATATTTTTCCAATCCGCACATGATTTTATTTTATTTTATTTAAAGTTATATGCATTCACTTGTCGATCCTGAGCGATATGTGATGCTGCGTGATAGGAAAAAATCACGCCAAATCTATTAAAACTCACCTTCTCTGTATAGGCCACGTAAATTAATTTGCTGAATAAGTCTCCCTTCTGTGTAAAAGACTTTCACTTGTTTAATTTAACATTTTTATACAACACGAAAATTGTGCTGCTTGGCTGCGCATGTAGTAACCGCGCAGGTGGTGCAACATCACAGTACGATTCTAATTAGTACGAAAGTCACCCGCCAATAAAACTCACAGCGCTTTTTATTTACTTGTTCTTATGCGTTCGTTCATCACGTGACGTCCACACATTATATTATTTAAATATTTTAATGGAGTGCGTCAGATAGAAAAAAGCCTAATACACAAATTGATTCCGCAGGTGCCGCTTATCGTTTTTTTTTGCGTATCAATCACCATCATTATTTGTAGCTCCAACACTTCCATTTCAAACAAAACAACAATTTCATTCAAATCTTTATTCTTTCATTTGACTAAAAAGTTGATTCCTTGGCTTGTTGTATCGAAATCTTCTATTTTAATTGTACATTATCAGCACCACTATCTGATTTCATGCTGCTGGGTTCCAAGAAACTAATACACATCAGAATAAAATTGAAATAAATTTCCACAAAATCGCTTATGGTTAAAAACGTTCAATGTAACTGTAATGGAAACATCTAATCTTTTGATTAAAGTTTTCTCTGGTGGCAGAGATTTAAAAGAATGCTTTTGAAGCTGTTGCATGTCGGCAAAAGCAACTAAAAGTAAAACATGGTAGACATTTTAAGTTTCTTTAAAAGTAATACACAATAATTTTCTGGGGACGCACGTGCCGAAACTCACATTAAAGCGAACAATTTTTATACAGAATATACATCGAGTGTTTTATATCACGGCCTGGGTAAATTGTTGGAGCTCCATTCCGCAGCCACTTTCCTCTGTTCTTCATCTTTGAATAGATTGAGGCTAAATTAAACAACTCTCGGAATGTTATAACATCAAGTCAAGAACGTCTGCATTCGAAACTCGTAACAAAAACTGTCCCACGATGTCGAGCGTTAACGTTTGCCAACAACTAATTTAGAAACTATTTCTGAACTTTATTTTGCTAAGTTCGTCTATCCTTCCCATTAATGATCTTCGACGTGTTGCAATTGGGCCGGTTTAATCAGTTTTCTGTTGTTCACGATGTTGGCGAATGTTAACGTTCAACATTGTTAGACAGGTATTTTCTTGCCGGTCGAAATGAGAGTGACGTATTCGATAATTTGTATCGGATACTTTAGACTTCTAAGAATATTTTCTTCAAAACGATAGAAATTTCAAGAAATGTATGTTTGTTTTTACAATGACATAATAAAATATATAAGTTTCAATTTTCTTACTTTCCCAAAATGATTTGAAGGTTAAATTGTTTTAATTCAATATGTAAAACAATCGACTCTATTATTAAATTTATTATCAAAATGGTAGGAGCTCCAACTCAAAAGTAGACACGACGCCTTTGAAAATAACCAAAGAAATATTTAAGGGGGGGATATTATTATTGTATACATACTATATATATATATATACATATATTGTTCGTTTTTATTGTTACCATTTTATAAAATACAACTTTTGATCAGATTGTCAAATTGTCAAAACCGCAAGATTTGGACCCCAAGAGGTATTGTAATAAAACCAGTAGTTTATGTCTAAATAATTTAATAAATAGGAGTATTTTTGATTATCCAACGAAAACAAAACAGCGAATCTTATATTCGATGAGTGTTTAATGAAACGATTCAACAACATACATATTTAGATCAACAACTTTTTTGTTTGAAAATCAGAGGGAGAGAGAGAGAGAAAAAACTCTGGCGCATCTTATTTCCTTTATTGAAAAAATAACTCCCAAGTGCCAAATAGTTATTCGAATCCACCAACTCCTCTACAGGTTCGTACTCAAACAATGTATTAACTGATTCGGCGAATTCTGGCTTTAATACGTATGGAATGGTTACTAACTGTTGTCCTGCTTCCGAATGTGTTTTGCTTTTCTTAAATTTTTCTTTTAAATTCCTGCCACCCTATTAATTTAGGCGTTCATTTCAAATGGAATTTTATTCAAATGATGATTATTCACAAATTTTGTATTTTATTTTGATTGTGATTATTTTTATGTTTGTATTACAGAAGAAAATTAAATTACCCACTTAATTGATTTGGTAATGGTCATTGTAACTTTGTTGTCGTATGAACCAAATCCCATTCCTGTTGTTGGTTGTTGGCGTCGCTTGGTCGTTTGAATAGATTTAGCAACACACACCCATTAGTTAAAGGAGCAAATTCTTGCCAGTAGGCAGGCCGCTATTCGGTTTCAGCAGTTTTACAGAAGACAAAATTGGTCTGCTCTGGATGTAGCAGAAGGTTTTCAAGCATTTACAAACTACGAATGTCATTTGATAGCCCAGCGCCGTTTGACTTCTGTCAGAACTGTTGGGTTTGGATATTTAAAATTTTAAATACTTTTCAGTTCTTTTGGAGAGTAGTTTGTGCATGAGTATTATGTGATTTTTTATTTAACTTGTTCTTCTTGTTTCTTTTTTTTCTTGAGTAGCATTTAATGATGTTGAACAAATTGTTGGCTTTGTCAACAGATCAATTATTTGTAAAAATCCAAAAATTGTGTAAATATTTATCACAATTTTGTCGTTTTTTTATGAATTTAAATTGCTTTCTTATTCAAATTTATTGAGTTTATTGGTTTTTTATTGAAAACTTATGTACATAAAAAGTTTTTTTCAGCTTTCTTCAATC
Organism: Epicampocera succincta; assembly: GCA_932526305.1. NCBI lineage: Eukaryota > Metazoa > Arthropoda > Insecta > Diptera > Tachinidae > Epicampocera > Epicampocera succincta. The sequence continues at coordinate 43,187,627 of OW052037.1, read as the reverse complement.
CGCCCATATTTTGTTTGATTAAGATAATGATAAAGAAATGTAGCATTTTTTTATTTTTTTTTTTTAACGAAAAGTTCTTGCGGCTGAGCTGCTAAAAATAAATAAAATTTTATCACCGCATATTTATGCCAGTTGTTTCTTAAGGGTTTCTTCATTAAGTAAAACTAGTTTGTAGCAAGGAAAGGTAAATTTTGTTTTCTATTGATTGTAAACATATTTATATTATATCAGTTCTGTTATTTATTTCATTGATATAAAATTATCACTTTTAATGTATCTAGACGAAACTTTTAAATTTGTAGCATATAAAAGATAATTTTCTAGAACAAAAGCCAATTAACAGTTTAACAATACCATTAAATTAAGCCAAATGTATAAACAATCTTTTAAATGGTGTACAGGGTGGTCCATGTACCAGTGTCTATTAAAAAAATAAAACTAACGCCCTGACAATAATATTATAAATTATGTATGTACAAGGTGTTCCATAAACAAGTATCTGTTACAGAGACTAAATTAACGGGGTTACATTAATGATTAATCCTTCAAATGCCTTAAAGGGTGGTAAAAAAAATTAACTGGACAGCATTGAATGAACAACAAAGATTGTTAACGATACTACAAGACTAATTTCACTGAAGTGAAATATTAGCAGCACCAGGTCGGCAAATTTAGGGCGCAAAATATGCTACATGGGAACATGATTACGGTGACCATATTCAAAGAGCAACTTGCTATTAATCCATAATAAAACTGCTGGTGTTACTAATAGTAAATTAAAAAAAACAAAGCATGATTGTTAATATTGCACTTTAACGTTTGACAAAATTTTACCTGATCAATGTCAGTGCTAATCAACCGGTTTTTGGGTTATCAGTCCCATCAGATTAGTAAATACCTGACATACACGCTATATAACCATATGCTAAAAATAGAGACAAACATTTGGTTATTTTACTCCTTATGTTTCTTGTTAAAGTATTCTTTTTAATGAATAAAAATATTTTACTTCAAAATGTAAGATCTATTTGATTCCTTATAGTTTCAAATTCAAAAAAGTGCCAAAATCTTTATCAAAATTGTTTGATGTATCTGCATTCACATGTTTATAATTTTAGAGGTTCTTCCATTCATCTTCCGTTTTGTCTACTTAAACTCACAAATATCCAACAGGACCACATACGTGTTCACACAATTAGTTTTTTTTTTAGTTTTTGAATAATATTATGCTTATTTATGTTGGCGGTGTTTACTGTAGTAGTGCAGGCTACATAGACTTGCCAATTTTACCCATTTTTAGGCCAAAAATTCCACCTAGAAATTTATGTGTTAAGCGCACTGGCTATAGCAGACTACACGACTGCAAATGCTGATGACGGTAATTATATTATTATATATTTTATTAATAAATAATTACGAGTATTTTGAAAGCGGCAGCTTAATTGAGATAGTTTTAGACTCTGTTCATTTTTCATAGGGCAAAAGTTGTTTAAGCGGAAATTTCACAATAGACAAATTCTTAGCCCTAAAGCTATAAAAAGTTCAAAATATAATTGCATACATCTCTTGAACCATAATTAGAACCAAAGACGAGCTAAATAATATAATAAAAATAAATCTTACACATATAGCCTTCCAATGACGCATCGACCTTTTCGAAATGTAGACCCAATATAGTTCAATACAGGCAGGCAATTTTGTTCGCTACTTTTTTTCAATACATTTAAATATGGTGTAAATTCATAAATACAAATGCAAACTTTGGATATACATATATGTACTCTGAAAGCGAACAAAATAAGCTGGGATTTGATGTATAATATGTTAGAATAGATGTAAAGAAACTTTCTATTTTTAAAGTTTTATACTAGTCTCATTCAACGACAATTCATCATGGACAACAACCTTATTGTTCTTAAAAAATTTAATTAAATTCCTATATACACAGATAAGTTTATTTTATTTTTGACATATTGAAGTTGAGGCATTTGAAAATTGAATTATTTAAAAAATAAAAATTTTAATATTCGGGAAACTATTTGTAGCGAAGAATTCGTATTTTTCGACTTAAAAAATGGACCGAATGAGTCCTAAGTCCTTCTCTTAGAAGTGGCACATTGGTTGGATAGTAGTTATTCCACAGTTCCAAAAAGCTGTCTGTTTTTCATTTGAACTGCTGAAGCTGAAATTTAAGCAGCCGAGTTATTTACCCATTCTTTTAGACATATTTAAAATTCTTCTTCTTCACTTTAATATACTACTACCTGCATATATATGTAGTTTCTTACACAGTATTTGCAATATTTTAATTTCATTTTATTTTTTTTGAAACATTTTGCACGTTTGACCGCTACTAACAACATGCTTTCGCCAAGTTTTCAAGAGTTATGTACCGCAAATTCTCTGAAAAAACATTTTTAATCAAAATTCATATTTTTCAGGGGCATCAATAACGAGAGTGCAATATGTTCATCTCTGGATAACCAACCTTTAGCAGCAATAAAAATAACAAAACAAACACTAAAGTTAAAGTTTTTATGGTTTGTAATTTATTTTTTATATAAAATTTATACCGAAAACAAAGAAGAGAACGCACATCCTTGTCCCCACACGAACAAAAAAAAAACACATACTCGGATAGAAGTAAACTTTTGCAAGACCAAGTTACAGTATTTGGCCGTGTCCTTCGCATTTAACACATTTGAAGCCACACAACTTACACCCTGAACCCCATGTACTCGTACAACACTAAAATATATGTGCAAACAAAAATACTCTCGAAAGGAAAAGTTAGAAGAAGAGCTGTTAAATGAAAAACTCTAAAATTTAAGTATATCGTTTGGAGCTGGCGAGGCTTTCAGAAATTCGGCGCATAATAGACAATTATCTTTGGTCAGCCTAGAAAGCAAAATATAAACGGATTTTTGAAGGGGAACGTGACAGTAAAAAACTCAAATTTTCAAATCTTCGGCGACAAATACGTGTTTTTTTTCGTAGATTTAACTACGATTTTTGTTTAATACGGACTTCTAGGTGGATTTCCCGCATTTATCGAATTTGCTGAAAGGCAAACCTTTTTAGCAAATCCCCAGTTTTAAAATCATAGCTAAAAAAAAATGTTTTCCTTCTGAACGAAAACTTTCTTTGAATTCAATAAAATAATTCGCTGAATCAGAGACATTTTTGATAGAATTTGTTTTGATTTCACTGTATCAAAACTAAGTTTCTTTAAAGCAAATTACTCGCATATGAGCATTATCTTATCGTGTGACAAACTTCAACGCATTCATATGTCGGGGTTTGAAATCGATCTTTTTCCATTTTCGTAATTTAATCGAGTGAATTTTTAATATGTACAACCTTTTTTTAGTAAAATTTACTTTCGATAGACCCCCAAAGTTTATGCACTGAAAATTTCGAGTGTTTTTTATAGCCAACAGTGCAACTACTGACAAAAACTATGCCAAAAAAGTTGTTTCTAACATTTTACAACAACGGACAAATACACTAAGTTGCTTTAAATGAAAATAACTTCACGCTCGATTTTCTTTGAGTTGCTAAAACTAAAAAAACATTATCATATAAGTCAAAACAACTTGTTTTTTATACTAAGCGCCAGCACAACTTGCGAAATTCGTTACAAACATACAAATTCATTTTAACATTTATTAAGGTGAAAATTTTTGCAATGAAATCATTTGAAATTGATGTTCATCACCAGCTGTCAATATGGCCTAATATGATGATGGACGAATTTGTTAAAGACTCAACACCGCCTTCATGTGTCGTACAGTCAACTCTTTATGCTTAAGTGGCTCACAAAGAAACCGTTTTCTTGGGATATCTAATTCCTCCGGCCATTAAGGGAGGAAGACGAGGCACAAAATGCCAAACCACCGTAATGGCTTCACCAGGCCCGCTTTTATATTGTTCACCGAGTTCCCTACGAATAATAGAAACAGCAGCTCGCTGTACTTGGCTTAATAAAGTGCATTATGACTCAAAAAGTACTAAATGCGGTGCGAAAGGCACTAAATTGGCAGCGCTCTGCATAAACACTTTTCTTACGGCTTAGCGGAAATGTAAGAAAAAATGCAGTTCTTTTCTTAAATTTTTAATTGCAGACTTTCCTATTTACATATAAACAAAAAAGTGAATGAAAAACTGTCAAATATTTTGCTAAGGAAATATTTTTAACACTTATTATTTTCTTCGTTGTTTTTAAGCTTCAATTATTTTTCGAAATCAATTGGGTTCTGATGAGGCAGAGGCAGCATTTTGACTCAAAGAACTCTACATGCCACAGACCGAGTTAGCAACGCGATGAGGGAAGTGAAATGCACTCACCACTAAGTAAGTTTTTGGGATACCCGATGAAAATAAATCCCGTGGATGGTTAAGCAAAAAATTAGCCCAACTTTGGAGAATAAAAGCCGTAATATAACACCCTTTTTCCAACTATTGTAATTAACGCCTGACTGTATCTAATTCAAAATAGAAATCAATATTGCACCATAACAAAGACTGTTTGTTACTCAATTACATGGCGTGTAAATTTATGGTATTCAACCCTTTAAAGCTTCTTTGTGTTTGATGATGAATAGGCTGTCATTTATGTGATAATGTCGAATTATGTAGATATTTAGCTGCGGTTGCGTTTATATGTAAATGGCTGGGTAAAAATTTAAAAAGCTTTAATTAGTTTCTAGATATCTCCTTAATACTCGTAACTTACAAAAGGTCCATATCAAAACTAAACAACAACTTAATTACAGATTTTCGTCATTGGTCACGGTTTCATGAACGAGGCCATCGCCGCCAGCCAAACATAAATTAACGATTTGATAATCGCACAAAGTTGAGGAATTCAATTGTGAATCGGCAGCATATCAATTTTATTCCAATCGATTGAAAGTAGTTAACAAAGATTTGAGGTTTTCAAGTAACGAAAAAGAACAACACTAGGACTATTCTTTTTGAAGATAAAAGTGCGTACATTTCGATTCTTGAATTGTTGAGGAAAAACTTACTTTTGCTCTGCAACGACTACAAATTGTCTGTTGTTCGGAGTCGACATTTTTCCAACCAACATATTCCCATACTTAAAAATTCCCATACATTTTCGCTATATTTGGCCATTACAATCATTATGTTGGCTGTCTTTCGCATAATAATAAATAAATGTTTTATATTTTATATCATTTCTTCTATTTATTACAACTTTTTGTTTTTGTTCAAATTTGCAATCATTGAATTGCTAACATGTATTTATTTCTCATCACAAACTAATGACATTTAACATATTTGTAAATGTTTAACTAAATGGTATCACAGATGCATCGCAAACTGAACGAACGTCTAGTTTGTTGTTGTTGATGTTCACATTTTCAAAGAACTTTAGGAATTGATGGATATAAACAACATCACTATTGTCTATACAATTGCCGTGATCGAAAGCCAACGAAGACTATAAACCCATAAAAAAAGACTTTAAACATCAATATATTACAGAATTAAATACGTTCGAATGTTTACAATCGTTCAACTATTCAACTCTAAAATATGCCCACTTTATTTTTCTTGTTTCTTTTGGAAACTAATGAAGTTGGATGAGACGAATGCAGGTAAAAAAAATAACATCACGATCTTTATAATGATTATGTTTTGCCAGGTTTTAATGCACTGTAAGAAATACTTGGTATGATCAAACAAATATTAAGAAATTCCTTCACAACGCTGAAAGATCCGATCAATCAAATTTCGAAAAAAGTTATTTAATTTAATCACTAAATTTGGATAACACAATACCGAACTAAATGATTTCTTTATACTTATCTTTCAAGAAACTTGATTAGTTACAAAAGCCCCTAATTAAAATGAAGCCCGAGAAATTTTTAATTTACAATTGCCGTTTAATGTGAAAATTTTCAAAAATGCATACTCACACTGAGTCCAATACCAACGACCAATTTCGTTCAGTGCCATCTATCATAATGACATGAACAGAAAATGTTCTTTGTATCAGCGCGCCAGTACTTGATCACTTGTTGTTCAAGTGAGATCAGTTGAGAAGTCAAGAAGTTTCCATAAGACAAGAGATGTTGTGTGTTCGTCAAGTACAAAAACATCTTAAAAAGTGCAAACCTTGAATAAGATGGAAAGCAGACAAGTTTCTTTGAAAGTTGCTGTTCCTAGTAATTATTCTCGTACGAAACTAAAGAGTTTTTTCAACCAACATTCCCCAGCAAATCGTTACAACTTATTTGTATGTATGTGTTTGTCACAATGTTATGAGTCTGTTTGGCATAGAACGAAATAATAAATGCAACAAACTGGGAGTAAAAACGTGTATTTTCTTTGAAAAACTATTCGCCACAAGGAAATCGTACTCTCTAAAAAAAAGCACATACATATTTATATATCTCTGTTATGTCTGTCAAAAAAAAAAGTAGAAACCATCAGATGAATTAAAACTTATCTCGGCTAAAAAATTTCTACTTTTATCTAGTCCAAGACAAGAAATTAGTTTTAGTTCTAATCACCACCCTTCTGGAAGTTGCAAATGAGTCATGTTTGTAGGACCAATAAGAAATCAATTAGAGAAATATGCAATTAAAACAAGGCAACTGTCAATAGCGACTTCGAACAGTGACAGTTGATATAGGCCACATCGTGTAATCTATATCTGTCTGTTTTACATTTTCACTATGGACCATTTTTCGCTACTTAAAAAACTATTACTAATACACAATAAATCATCTGAAACAAAAGAACGGAAACGAAATCAAATTTGATATGAAGCACATGAACGAACGTTCACTCTGAAGAATAAATAAGCGGCTCATTCAGGTGATCTGTTCAGTTTAATCCATTCGGTCATAAACGTCACATCATAAAGTATCCAACAATGATGTTCAAGGTTACCCTGTGAAGTGAAGTGAAGTTGAGATTTATAGTTCAGCAAAATCCGGACCAACACCTGGAACAGAGTAGGAGAATTCTAAGCATTTGATTTGCTGTCGCTTGGGAAAAAATTGTACTTTCTCAAAGCAAAACTTAGCGAATTTGGTGCCATTACATGGGTCTAATGTACACGATAGAAGTTAATTGCCATAGACAACAATACGTGCTTGTCGATTGAACACTGACCAAAGTTGCATCAAAAAATCATTTTGGAGAAGGTCTATATTCCTAAATGAATACCATAGTACTCGCACAAGTACACACTATATCCAAAAGCATTTCGAATATCTTCATTACTGGTCCTAACTTTTTGAAAAACGATATTAGCCAGCCCATGACCATCCCGGCTGGTGCATCAGATATCTTTGACTTGCATCAGCACTGGGTGTGCTTTCCTACCCTAATGATAACCAATAAACGTCACCGCTTACCACAAACCAGCCAGAACAATATTTTGTTACAACCCGGCAAATGCAGCCCTGCTACCTAATTCTTTGTACCAAACGAGCAATTTCATTGAAAAGTCCAAAGGCAAAACATATGAGATTGTTGGACGGGAGTCTCTAACTAACTCCTTGTATTGCTCCGCCATCTAGATTCTCACAAAGGCAGACATCTGTTCCAAGTCAAAAGCACCTTTAACGACATTTGGACTCCCAATAAGGGAGTCACTAGCATCTTCTATTACAGTCCTGGCAATTGAACTTGGGTAGAGATTTTAGCAGTTCCTCCTCAATAAAGTGGTGATGTATTCTCTTCCTCTGATTTAGGGTGTCATATCGGTGCAACGTTTTACGTAGTAAATAGTGTTTTTATTTAGGATTTACTTAGGCAAAACCTGGTACCAGCTTTAGAGCTCTTTGACCTGAACTGGATGATGTGGCCACTAAAGACATGTGGTTTCAACAAAACGGAGTAGACAGCCAAAACTAATATGAAGGGTGTTTAGAAGATCACAGATCTACATATAATTTTATATCTAATGGTGGACCAATGCCACTTTGTGACCTGCTACAGAATTCTTCTTTCAAGGCATCCCAACAGCACGTTAGTCTCCGTTGTATTGACGTTTGGTGAAAGTTTCGGAATAATCTGAACAACCGAAGTCTTATATAGACTTCTTTGAATTTTCGTTGCCGTACCGACCGAGGAACTCCTTCTCCTTAGTACCCTCCAACTTGATATACGACAAAAGACAAAACCTGCTCACCGTAAGCAAATTCTCAGATAGAAGGAAATTGTTACACTTCAAACCTCTCCATCTCTCCGGTTTCTACGAGTATTTGCATTCGTTTTCACGTCCACATTCCAGGTATTATTAAAGACGTTTGTCAAGAAATGTTTAAATTGTCCCACCTGACCCCATTTATTAGAAAGTTTTAGCCCTTTTTCAAGTTTTTAAACCTAAAAACGTTCAACGATCGATTCAAAGGGTTTTTTTTCCTAGCAATTAAAAAATTATTAAATGCAGAGTTTTAATTGTAAAAGACAACAACAATAGCAACAATTTTGCAACATTCAGTTATGACGAATTCAGCAAAAGTTTTGTGTATTGAAAATGCGATTATTTAATTTGGATTTTTGTCATGTCACAGTTTGCTATTTGCACTGTCAAAATAGGTTAAATTTCATGGTTTTCGAGATTTAATATTCAGTTTCCTTGGTTTCTGTCGTTGTCACCGAAGCGAATTGAATTTTACTGTCTGTTTTGGGTTTCATTTGCTTCGCTCCTACACAAAAATGTGTCACCGAAGCCGGGATGGAGGTGCTTTTGTCGTTACTTGTCATGTGAATTGAAAATCAATCATTCAAATATGTTGCTGGTAAGCGAAAAACAAAGAGAAAAACTAAAAAGAAAAGATTTGATAATAATAAAATAATTTCATAAACATACAATTCTCATTATTGTTAATTAGATTTGATTACATGACATTAACAACAACAACAAAACAAGCATGTATAACATTCGGATTCAATTTTCCGTTGCCAGTTTGTGTCTGTCTGTCTGGATGTTGCTACAATTACAATTGATCGGTTTCGTTACCAATATTTTGCACTGCAGGCTGTAGCAGTTCTGTGTCTGTGTGATTTACAACATGGCATGTTGCGATTGATTTATGTGAAATTAAATTTTGTGGGAAAATAACTGCAGACAAAAGTGCTCAATCAACTAAAGGGAAAGAGTTTAAATTTATAACTTTTCATTCAATTATTCAGCCGCGCTAAAATCAAACGAAATCTAAGAAATGCTTTTTGTTTTCAAACATCAAAAATTTGCAATTGAGATTCAGTTTTTGCTTGTAAATGACATAATATGGGAAAAAGGAAAAATATAGTAGCAAGGTTCAATATACCACCCCCCCCCCCCCCCCCCCCCCCCGACCACCACAAAATCTACTATTTTAACTCATTACTTTTCAATAGAAGTTTCAGCAGAAGTTTTGTCATTGGACCAGCACTTGCAGTTACGTATTTACGACTTTGTCTTGTAGAATGCAAAATTTTTCATTATATCAGCATAAAATCTGGACAAGACATGGATGTAGTTCCGAATTTTTCGATGTCCATGTGTATTTATGTATCAGCTATTTTACAGATTATTTATTGAAAACATGAAAATACTGTTTGGAGACTATTTCTAATTCTCACGATTGTCGCTACCAACTAGTAAGTCAAGCTGAATTAAACCATTTATGGCAAATAAAACTATTGTTCAATTTGCATAGTTTGACGTTTCTCCTCTCCTTTTCATTATAGCAGATAATCTGCTTGCAAGACTTTTTTTTTATACATATGTAAGTATTTCAATGCTTATTTTACCTACAAGATGCATTACATTCAACTAAGAACTAAATCAGAGTCAAACGTTTCGTAGCCCATTTGTGCTGAAGCTACTCTTATACTTTAAGTTAAATAATATATTTAGAAAATCATAGCGGCCACTCAGTGTTTTTGCTTCTTAGAAATCTAAAGAAGAACCTAAATTTACCAAAATATTATTTCGATCATTACTGGTACATGACCTTCTTCAGCTCAAACTGACTTTTATTCTTTTTTAAACGCCTGTGACTCTTATTATTTTCAAAATTATACAGCCAGGTTCTGCATATCACCACAAAATGAAAGTGAAATTGATTTTAATTCCACATAACCGATTTTGTTGTGTTCTGAAAATCGTATGAAACAGTTTTATAGCGCGGTTTTTTGTCTTGATAAGTTATTTGAAACAAGTTAAGAAGAAACAAAATTTTGTTGTACTGTGAATGAATTTCATTAACAAAAGCATTTTACAATTAAAAAAATTAACAAACAAAATTTTAAACTTCTGTGCAAAAATATTTTTAGTAGCTTTAACGTGTTTTAAACTACTAATATGAACCAATCTGCGGTTATTTCTATTTACTTGTTGGAAAGAGAAAAATAACGAATGCAAAGGATGCAGAAGAGAAGACTTCGGGATCGTCCCCAATCCTTTTGACCTACCAGAGAAATCCGAAGTTACCATTAAAATTGTAGTGAAAATTATCTTGAACGAATAAAAAGATTTATAGAATATTTTAGATTAAATAAAGAAGGCCTTTTGATGCTGTTAAATGAAATGCTGTTAAATGAAAGATTTATAGAATATTTTAGATTAAATGAAGAAGGCCTTTTGATGCTGTTAAATGAAATATGAACCAAAGTGATCGAATCAAGCATTCCAGTGATTTTACAATTAGCTACGGCACTTCGTTACTTCGGAAAGGGGAGCGCACAACAAATGATTGGAAATGATTGTAATCTTGGAAAGGAGTACCGTGTCCAAAATTCTGGCAAACCTGTTTGACGTATTATTTACTAATTACTTTTCGTTTTTTAGCTTATTTAAATTATTTACAACAAACTATTTAATATATTTATTCAAAAAGTATTTTTTTCGTGCTCTCAAAGGCCAACTGTTTTAAATACGTTTTTTTGTAGCAAAATTCATTTACAGAACATAAAACTCTACCGGAAAAAACGGCAGAAACAATTTGAAAATGAAATTTAGTTTTATAAACCATTTAAGCGATTTCTAGAACACAAAATAGACGAAAATTACACTTTTGGCGATTTTTTGACAAAAAGTGATTTACAGAACCTGGGTGAGAATCTTTCTTTTTAGTGATATGGATTCTATTGAAGTTGAAATTCAATAATGGCCGTAGAAAATAAAAAAACACTGAATTCAATATATGTAATTAGCCATGGAAAAGTTATGCAAAACCGTTAGCTGTACGAGCATGCACTGGTGTTCTCACATCTTCTACGGACCCGGTTTGCTCGAATTTTTCCACGATTTTTGCGATTGTACGCACATTTGGACGATGAAGTTGACCAAAAAAATTACGAAGTGCACGATATGCATTTTGATTTGAACTCCCATTGTCATAATAAGTCTGGATAACTTTAACACGTTGTTGGATTGTGTATCTCTCCATGGTTCAAATTGAGTAAGTCTGAAATAGAGAAATGTCAAATAAAATTCGGAAAAAAACTTGGCGTTTAGGTGTGGTTCACATTCAACATCGGCCCTTGAAATTTAACCACCCTTTATAATTTAAGAGTGGTAACTTCTGGAAAAAACCCAAAAAAAAACTTTTTGTATCATTTTACAAAAGATTATTGATAAAATTGGTAACAGTAGCTTTAATATTATGCCTTCAGCGAACTTGAGCAATTTTAAAAATACATACATATATATGTTCGTATTTGTTTGATTTAAAAAAAGTAAAATATTTACTACTTGTACTATATTTGAAACTGTTCGTGTTTGTTCTCTAACAAATACGCGCCCTTTGTTTACCACTGGAACTGAATGTATGTAGTGTTCCTGTCGGAATTTTCTGAACTACCTCATAGTACAGTCAGCGTTTTTCCAACTCATTTACGACTAACGGATAAAATAACTAAAATCTGAAGCAGAGCTGAACTAGTCGTTGCCCGTTAATGTTAAACAAAAACAAGTGACGCTCCTATTCTTATGCATGTTAAATAAACTAACTTGACTTGGAGTCATATATAGTTCATCTTTTATCAACCATGAACCAGCTTTTCGTTAACTCAATCCCGACAAGGATGTTTGTTTTCTTCATTTGTTCCGGTTTGCAGGGTTGTAACGTCAATTAGGTCAGATGAGCAACTGTGTTCTTTGCGCTGTTTGTGATCTTAAAAGCTCAAGTTTTAAAATTGTTTTTGTTGTTAAGACCGTTTATAAAACATTTCGTTTAATTTCTCTCAGAAATATAACTTCAAATCGCACAACATAAGCCACCTTTTCACAAAGTTTAAAGCTTTAGTTAACAGTAACACTGTCGTGGAAACTTCATATAAATCTTAAATAGTTAAAACATTTGTTTTTAATTTCAGCCCGTCTTATTAAATACCATTTTGGTTTGCGCATAAATGTTTCTATTTAAAATTTCTGTTTCTAAAAGTTTTACAGACAAAAATGCTTACAAATTTGTGTAGCAACGTTTTTTTTTTGTAAATCAAAAATAAAAGAAATATCAATTAGAATACGGCAATTACAAAACGGGCGTAGTAACGCCCAAACAAAAATATTTCCAAAAATCTTTACTCCATATACATGTTTACACAGTCAGCCAGCCAGCCTATCGATCTGCAAACGTGTTTACGAACGCAGGTAAGCGAGTACTTGTGCCCCTATACGAGTGCAGACACACACGCACATACATGGCAGTGTGGTTTACAATATGTGTACGCACATCATTCTGTAATCCAGTTGTGTTAAACCAGCGTTTGAAAATATGTACATACATACATACATATAGTGGAACAGGCCTGCATTAATTAATTGTTAATTAAGCGGGAAATATGTTACACTCAAAGATAATACAATAGATGCGTATCTACTACAGCAACACAATATGCTCTTCGTCAGCATTGTTTTCATGAATGTAGGAAAGTGTTAATTTTATGCTTAACGCCAGCAATAATTCGAAAGGCCGTTAATACAGTTTCGGTACCATTTCACACGGGCGTTTGCAGCAACTTCCTTAAAACTCAATTGCAAAGTCAATCGTGAGGCATCTGCCAATTGCAATCGAAAGTTAATTAGTAACTGGATTTGTATGGAACTAAAACTTATTTTCCGAAATGTTTTTTCCAACCAAGTTTGATACGAAAAGTACATACACATCGCCAAATGTTTTTCAAAATGCCTTAACCAAAACCATTTGTTTTTCATTTAACTTACGCCCTTTTTGGTTTCAAAACTGGATATAATTCTTGAAATATTATTCCTTTAAAGAAATGGAGCTTAAACTAATTCATATTAGAGAGAGAGAGTGAGTGAGGGACAGTTTTTGTTTTATAAAACTGTTGTTTAAAACCCCAAAGAAAAGGAAAGAAAGTCATATATAATTCATTTACATATATTTTTGCAATTTGTAATATAGGATAGGAATGACAGATTTAACAACGAAGGAAGCTCAACAATATTTGCGAGTCCGAAAAACCAATCGTTTGACAAGACAGTCTTCGCTTATAAAGTAGCAGCGTAAAATTTAAGTTCCTTCGATTTTCTTAAATTTTTTTTCAGAACAATTCACATTTTTCAATTTTCAGCTTGTCATATTTTTGTGATACATTCATTTATAAAGAGTTGCCAAAATGAATAAAAATAAATTCAAGGTATCACTTCCAGTTGAGGACCTTGAGGTTACGAGCATAATTTTAAATTAGCTTGGAGCTGAAATTTTAATTGCGATTGGCGAGGAATGAATCGAAAAAGTGAACTATACCGTGAAAAACTAGGACGCCGTTGTTGCCGTTCTGTGCCCGCCTATTTTACTGAACAAATTATCACATAATTTTAATTAGATTTCTATGTCTAACGAAAACAAAAACTTTATTTTTTTTCCTGAACAAAAGTTTTTGTTGATTCAGCGATACTCTTTGTTAGATGCTCATTTAGATAAAAAATTTATTGAATCAGTAAATTAATTGACTGAAAATAAAATACAAAAATATTTATTCAATATTTTTTTTCAAAAAGTGTGCTTTTTAGCTAAAGACAAAAAATTCGTTAAATTTGGGTTGCTTCTAAACTAGTCTGCATCCAACTAAATTCATAAATGCATCCTTTTAATTTTGTTCGCACGTATTTGCAAAGTGATGTTTACGGACATCAAAGTGTTATAACTAGTAATTAGTTTATTTAAGAAAAATAGCTCGAATAACTTTTCAGTTATTAGAAAAAAAAATCATGTGGTTACTGCGAACGGAGAGCAGAGTCCCGGGCCAGAAAAATTGAGGCTATGACAAACCGGTCAATCACTCACTCAGCCAGTCAGTCAGTCACACATACTTTCCTCTAGTGGGTGCATTTGCATACGTACATATTTGCACGTATGAGCATTAAATTCTTGTTTTTGAACTCCATCATTTTATGTCCAGATATTAAAAAAACTATTTTTCTTAAGAATTGATGTGAATGTCAATTCAACGAAGAACAACAAACATTCTACAATAGTAACTTGTTTATACATATTTATCGCATCTTAAAGCCAATACAGCGAGTCGCCCATTTTTCGACATCAAAAAGGTCAACTATTTTTAGAGTCAAATATCTATCTAAACATAATTGAGGGTGTTGAAAGTTTGTAGAGAATAAAAAGAATATTTTGGAATTGTTAATGAATGTTAATTTTGATAAAATATACAATCATACACTCCAAAATGATACATATATATGTAAATAAATGGCGAAGATGGAAAAAATTAAAAACACACTATATTCAACAAGAGATAGAAAAAGGTGGCGTAGACGTTATGGACCTAAAAGAGTCTACAGTTTTTGTAAATAGTGGTATGTTTCAGTTCTGCTTTGACATTTTTGTGAAATAAGCAGATAGACATACACGCCAAGATTACGGAATTTCTTTTTAAATAATAGTTTATCTGCTTAGAAGAGCATGAGACAAAGCGAGATGGTGTTCGATGTAAGCACAGCCATAGTACGCGCCATACGATTCAGCATCACTCGGCTGTCTTTACAGAGACTTTTGATGAAAGACCAGACAATGTTCCCCTACAATGTGCAAATACTGCATCAGTTGCTAGCCGGTGGCAGCCAAGCGCTTGTCCTTCATGCTCAGGTCATTCTGAGTCTCGATAATGGGGAAAACAACTTTTGGTCGAAAACCATTTGAAACGACGAGACCCATTTCCAACTGTTCGAATACCTCGATAAGCAGAATTATAGCTTCTTGGGCAAAAGTGCTTTTGCGTATAAAACACGAAGAGCCAAAAGTTATTTTATGGTATTTGCGTTGCGGTCGTCATTAGAGACGATGCTTTGCTCAACAACTTTCCGCTATCTCAAGTCGATAAGTCGACCAGGCGACGACATAAATCGATAAAATGAATAAAGCTATAGCACGTACTGAACGATCCAGAATCAAACTGTTAAGAGCTGAATCTCCAAATGGCGGAGTCTAACGAAAGAGCTTTGAAGTTTTGTGGTTAACCAGCCAAAACCCATCGTAAGATATAGTACTTGGCTTATAAATATATCTTTCTTTTTTTTACTTTATTTATAAAAAAAAATTCTATATAAAAAATATTTTAATATTTTACTATATAGTTTTAACTTTTCAATTCTTTGTGTATTTGTAAAGAATATCTGTATGTTCTATCGAGTGGTAAGAAATTATTGGAATAAGGAATTTTTAAACTCAATAAAATGGCCAACTTGTACATATTTTTGCCTTCGTCAAAATCGTGCTCATAATTCACAAATTTTGTTTAAGAAAAACTTTTCTAAAACGTAATACAAATTCAAATTCAGCGTAAACAGAAAGAAATGTGAGTCGGGCCGATTTTTTTAGTCATAAACGCGAGTGCAGCTCAAACAGTCCCGTTTTAGATAATTTTCAACTGCTATACAGGATGACACAGATAAAATAATTTCTTTTTGTGTGTCAGTGTACTTGTTGCCTTTAAACACAAAATTGCATACACGTATGTACATATTTATGTTGGGAACAACACCGCCATCTGTAAAACACACAACACTACAGAAAACGTGAAACTATTTGTACCCAAATTTCGATTCCCAAACCAAAATGCATACATTTCAAACACGAAATGAGTCAAAATAACGTACCTTAAATTTTAACATTCAATTATTGTTATCTTAAGCGGAGAGAAGAATAATATTATGATGAATTGCTTGCGGACAGGAGAAGAGGCTTGAAAGTTCATGCATGCATGAGGTTAATGACGATTTGGAAGAAGATTGAAGTTAAAATTGTGGAAGCATAACATTGGGCTGGGCTTCTTTACCTCTGAAGACGACAAACATACTTTTTAAAAGTTAAAAAAAAATTTGTTTAAAGAAATACATATAATTAAATTCAAATGTTTTGATTCATTTTTAAAAAGATGTACGCAAATGCTTTTACTCACGAGAGCTGCAGTCATCGTTAAAGTAACCTTTATGGACAAATATAAATGATTTAGAGTGCAATATTCTAAGACTAACATTCAATATCGTTGTCGAATTCACGGGTTGCAGATAATTTAATAATATGGTTGAAGTTTAACAATAGCGGTATTCACAACACTCGGACAAGAAATTGAGCTGAACTTTTCCTTCTATTACGCTGTAGTAAATACTTGCGTTAAATGTACCAGAATAAATATATCGTTCCTTGTGTCGGCAAACTATCACAATCTTGAGGAGAAAAATATACCGCAGAACTGGAAATGTCAGCTGACAAAACAAACCTCTTCATAAAACTATACAATTTAATTATTTTATTTTTTTTAATTTTGCCTCAAATTTTGTTTTGAATGTAAAATATACAATTGCACATCATTTGTTTTGTTATCAAAATAAATTCATGGCCAACTTCGATCATTATCGAATGCAAACAAACAAAGCGCAGTGCTGTATTTACGAAGAGACCCAAAATAGGCCAAACTCAAGCGCACCACATGTTTCAAAACATAAAGAATAATACAGAAAAAGGGCAAAAGCCACTGATGTTATTTTTAAAATAAAACATTTTCAAGAACCAAAATTGTGACCATATACATACATTCTTAATAAAAAGTTTTCATAATATTATTATGCTCAACCATGTTATTGTTAAAATTAAAATATTACGGTCATGTCTCATACACGAGTATGTACTCTTTTTGCTAACACATGCAGACTCTGATGAACTTATTTTACACAAGCAGTTGAAGAATTATGTATGTCCGAGTACATATCGGCGATGTCTGTTAAACATACTTTCGTACAGAATTACATACATGAAGTTAGCTGCAGATTAATACTTTTGACACTTTGTTTCTCTGGGAGTTCTGTAATATTTGGTCATGGCGAAATTGATGTGAGGAATTTTACCCAGACAGGACAAATAGGGTAAAGGCATGCAATGCCACTATATCCAGGCAAAAGACAACATCGTATTATTTAGCGGGTATTTCGAAATTCAGTTTTTGAAAGCTTTCACAAACAAATAAAAGTACAATTTCGACCACTACATCCAAAGCAAAGTTTGTGCCGTGATCTACCAGAAATGCATTTCGAAACTAAATCTGGGAAAATTTTTACAAACAAGTGATAGTTTAGCCTATCGTATATCTTACGAATGAACAAATTTCTTAAACTCCATATATTAAGAGTAAAGCTGGCGCCTTTTAAGCTTAAAGCTTTTAAGAGTGTCACAAGGATCATGACGGTCATTGATTTTACTTCGAATCTAACCAATTTGATATTACCGAATCTATTACTTTTCTTTTGCTGACTAACAAATTTTCTTTTTAGATGTTGGGATTGTTGTTGGCGGCTCGGCTATTGAAGTCATTTTAAAAATAACGGTAAACTATGAAGGGGTAACCTAAAGAAAGCAGTAAACATAGCCGATGTTACACATGTCATAATTTTCACCAACTACCGACCAATTAAACTCAGTACGAAGTATTGAGCTGGCGTTTCGCTAAGCAAAATTATATGTAATAGATTAAAAAACAACAAAAAACATTCCAAGAATTTTTTACAATGACTTTTTCAGTGCCGACACTCTTCGACCTCGTTATTCCCTAAAGAAAGCCCCTACAACTCGAGCGCCAAATGAGACATCGGAAAAGAATTTCGTGTGAAAATGCTGCAGACAAGAACCTAGAGAAACGTAAATCTTGCAACAATCACTCATGTCGTTTATAAATATTTTGGTAAGATTTCTTTTGTTTGTATTTACTTTTGCGTTTCTATTTTTTCCTGTTTTCGAAATACTAAA
Organism: Epicampocera succincta; assembly: GCA_932526305.1. Classification (NCBI taxonomy): domain Eukaryota; kingdom Metazoa; phylum Arthropoda; class Insecta; order Diptera; family Tachinidae; genus Epicampocera; species Epicampocera succincta. Next base: position 43,169,370 of record OW052037.1, on the reverse strand, counting down.
TGCAAAGTAGAACCAAAGCCACAACACATTGATGGGTTCGGTGGAAGCGAACGTATTGTTTAGCGTTGATGCTGCATTAACACCAAGACGTTAAATGCATTTGCTGATGCCGCCTATCCATAGAGACGTGGTAAGAGGAGTTCTGTAGTTGTGTTCGTTTTTCAGGCGACTACTTAGCGCTGACCTTTTATGGGTAATAGTGGGTTATATCGGCAATTACGATGCATGCATGTATGTATGTATGTGTGTATGAGGGGCAGTATGATGTCTTTGCCATTTGCTGTGCATTTGCTATGGTTCTGTTTTTCCCAATACTCGCCTGATTTCTTCTCCTGGCCGTTCGGTGTTGGTGGGAAAACAGCAACCAGAATTGTTATGTTTCTGGTGTTTACAATGTTAAGTCATCAATTTGACTTTGAAATTGATATTGTTGTCTATTAGATGTTGATGTTTACCGCTTTTTTCGCGCTTGAGCTTGAAGCTTTGCTCTTTTGCCAAGATTTTTCTAATGTATATACATACATATGTATGTATTTGTGTTTATAAGTATGTATGTATGTACATATGTATGTGTATGTATGTATATATGTAAAGATGTACATTCATATTTTTCGAAAAGTTTTCCTGGTTTGTTTTGATGATGTTTATGTGATTGTGCACAAATCTATTTGATTGACAGTTCTAAGCTTTGTGGGTTATTTCTTTCATTCGGCGATGAAATGAAAGATAAAGTGAATATAATTATGGTTGCCCGGTTCTTTAAACTTTTACTAATTGTTTTTTTCATCTTTTCTTTGTGCAATGTGGGTTCTTTTTATTGAAAGAGCATTAAAGTCTTTCTTTACGCTATTAGTAGAAAAAAAAAAGACATAAACCAAACAGATTTGTTTGTAGCCGAAATAAGTTAAAGAAATTCTTGTTAAGTCTGTTATTATTATTATAACTTCGGGTTGGAAACAAAAGAACTGTCTGACAAATGTTTCTTTTGGAAATTATAAAGTCAAAAAACAAGAAATGTCATGAAAGCAGTTTGTTCCAAGTCCATTTTGTTCTGTTTAACTCTGAATGTACAAATTTATAAACCTTAAAGATATGCCTCTTGTACATTTAGCACCTTCGAAAAGTACTAAGTTGTGTCCACCAATTGCCACTCTGCGCTATTGAACCCAAATATTGTTTTTCTGCTTCTATAATTCTAAAAATGGTCTAACTTCTTCTTCTTGAAGTTTTTAATGCTGGTACCACTCAATCTCAGATATCACGAATAGAGTAAATTACAGATTTTTGTCGCGTACTATTTGCCAATAGTGTGAACGTTTAGAATTTTTTAAACTGGGACAATCGGTGGCGAAATTGCGCTGATTGTAAAGAACTAAAATGAAGCTTATTGCGCAGCTAATTTGGACTCTCTTGTGCACAACAATGAAAAAAATTTTATCGGCGAATTGTGCACCGATCACAGTCCATAATAAGCACCGATGCTAAACGAATTTTGATTTCTTTTATAAGTTTCTTATTCATATATTTCAAAAATTATTAAATCAGCAAATCTGTCTTGTTGAACAAAAGGAAATTAGTCGCTTTTAGCAAAATATTGATGTTGTAGCGATTTTACCAGCCCTGCTTTGAAATCATCTGAAATAAGAAAAGGATAGCAAAAAAAAAAAAAAGAACGCAGGCAGTGGTCTAGGCGAAATATTTACGCGACAGTTATAAACTTACTGCTTAAAAGAACATTAATTACGTTTTGATGACTCAGCCTCGACGTGCTTGTTAAAAATAGGAGCGCTGAACAGCTACAGGTTAAGCAGGACAAACCTAAACTAAATGAACTTGTCGTAACAAAGAATGTTAAAGTTTGTAGATGATATTTTTACGACACTCGCAGTTCAGTCAATCCTCCTGATGTGTGACTGACTGTCTTCACACTCGCTACGAGACAACAAGTGTTTTGTATCTTCAAGCGTTCGGTTTTGTTTAACGTTAAATTTCAAATAACGACTTTTTAAATGTTTGACTTGATACTGTATCTTTGAATACAACATTAAAAATGTGTTATTTTTATGGCACAGCTATTGAATGTTAAAAGATGTTTAGTCGAGGCGTTAATATCCAGCGAAACATATTGTTAAACGGACAAACCGCAAAAGACTGGCTGCCTCAAGATATTAATTAATTTCAAACCAAATATATAAATATATTAAGTGACACTTAGCAATAGGAAGAGATAAAAGACGCTTATTTATGAGCAGAAACGTTTAAACATTTAATGAACAGTTGAGGCAACGCCAGACAATGTGGATGATGAGCAATTCATTTCAAATTGACCCTCAAGAGTCATAACTCTATTAGCCAATAAAAAACTAATAAAGATACGAAGCTTTTATTGTCAATGCTAAAAATATAGGAACAGAAAAAAATCGCACTGGAAAAATTATTTGAATTTTTGCTGGCATAAAGATTCTTTCTTAAGACTATGAAATGACAGGGCTAATGAAATATATTGAAAGCAAGGACAGAATTGCATATAATGAACTGAAGAAAGTTGCTGGAAAAGTAAATCAATAGGAAAAAAAAGATTTTCAGCAGAGAGACTGTAAAACTGTTTTCAACGATGGTCGCCAGACCCCACACTAAGTGATAAAAAGCAGTTACGAAACTTTGGATGCTATACAGCAGGTTTAGATTTACATATCTGCATTGTAAGAATTACATTATCCGGTTTTAGACAAGGTATACGCTTATACGTTCATAGGCACCCATGTCACAGCGAACCATATTGTTGTCATGACGAACTATACTAACCACACTAAGGTCAGAAGACCGCAAAACACATTTTCCGGTTTCATTTTGTATTTATTATTATTTAGTAAATTAATAAAAGACTATTCTTCTTCTTCTTCCTTTGGCGCTACAGTCCGTGGTGAACCTGGGCCTCAACCAACAAAGTTTTCCAGCTGGCACGGTCTTTAGCCAGCGTTCTCCAATTGTGCACACCAAGTTGGTGGAGGTCCCTCTCCACTTGTGTGTGCCATCGGTTCCGTGGGCGTCCTCTAATGCGTTGTCCCACAGGTTCGGAATCGAAGAATAAAAAACTATTACATTTCTTAATAATGACATACGTGTAAGATGTTCAGACGCAGCTATATTTGCCTAAATAATAAGATAACAGGGTCATAAAACACTTAACTAATTGATAATTATGTGGCTGCTGCTTAATATGGCAAGAAAAAGGTTAATTTCAATACCAGTATCGAAAGCTATTAAGTACTACAATATAGTTAAACAAAACAACAATATGATTTCCTTTCGAATATATTTTTTTCGCTATATTTTTTAAATAATATTGTTGCCTACAACGATACTTAATGTATCAAGTGCTGTTCTAGCAAAATTTTTCCATTAAAAACAAAAAAAAAGTGCAAGTTGAAGACTCACCGCAAAGGAAGAGATATAACTATTTGGCTAAAAATTATGCTGCTCTCAATAAATGTATTTTTAACTCAAAGTTAGAATTTTTTTCCATATTACATTTTCTTTGTTTGCAAAATTTGCAAACAAAATTTGTATTCAAACAACTCATTAATTGATTCGGCAAATTCTGTTATTAAAAACGAAAAACAAAATTATTCTGTCGCAACAGGATAATCAACTATAGGAATAGAATATGGACTTATAATTGTGTTTGCTAAGAAAATAAAAATTTAATCTAACAAAGTTGAAGTACATATATCATCTGTCCCCCCATATCGAATGTTAACGTTCATTAGTACTTTGCGGCCATTTCGTTTGTTCTTAATCAGTTTTATGCTGTTCGAAAAAGTCCGCCAGCTTGGAATTAACCCCATATTTTTGGAATGAAATGATATTCGTATAAAGAAGTGTGCGCAGTATTTTAGAAGCAAAAAATAAGTGTATACATAAATTAAAGTTATTAATTTAACCATAAAATTTTAGATTTCCTGTCGAAATTCCGGCATTTCCTCTAAAATGTGGGGTTTGTGATGTCTTCAGTTATTCGCCAAATTATTTAGCCACGTTTTTCTACTATTTAATGACCGATAAAAAGCAATTTATCAACCCTTTTTTCATGATTTTTTTGGTGTTTCATAAATAGTTCTAATATTTTACGAATTCCAGTTGGTATCGCCGGCAGTTGCTTTATAACATACCGACAACTACAGACAACCGAAAAAGTATTCATAAAAAATTTTCTTGGCGAATTATAATTCTAGAGCCCGATCGCCGGAACTAGTTGTACAAAACAGACGAGGAAGACACCTGTTAAAAATATGAATTGAAAACCAAATTAAATGAAATATTTAAAAAAAAAAAAATTCAACATGAAGTATTTTTTAAATGGAATTCGTAATAGACGTATTTTTTTAATTTTTGTAATTTTGCTTTAAATGAAATTAGTTTCGATAAAATCTAAAAAATAAATGCCATTATTTCGGATAATTGAAATACAACTAATTTACGATTTATTATGTAAAAAACTATATATACACATATATATAGAAACGATATTTTAGAGACTCCATATGAGTCATATTTCCAAATTAACAGAGATTTACCACAATTTATTTAAACTCTACAACGTATTGAAATGTAGTGAAAATCCATTGTTCTCATGTTCTCTTTTGTTCGTTTTTAATAAAGGAATCGAAGACTTTAGTCTGTCTTTAGATATGTCTATAGCTTGAAAGCCGATCACTGTTACAACCAGACGATAGTGGGTTCAAATTAATTTAACAGAGCCGACTACAACGCGTCTTACTGTACTCCTAAAATCTATGAGAAAAACAGAGACTGCAGCGTTTCTATTTCCACTCTGTCACTGAAAGCGAAATTAACACAGAGCCCGGTAATTGATGACAGCAATTTTCTCATTACTTCTACTTTAAAAATAATTTTTCTTTTACAAAACATGTGAATACCTTCAACACTTTTCAAGAGAACAAAAATAAGTTCTGGTTAAACCTGCGGTCTCAGTATAAATATATTTTCACACTGTCGTGTATTCGTCAGCTTTTTACAACATTCCAATTAAGTTTGAGGAAAAATTGTTCTGAGGATCAATTCCTGTAGTTGCCCTATATTTTGTTAGTAAAGGAACAAAAACCAAAATATATTTTTCATATTTTTCCAAAATCTTTTCACATTTAAAATATAATAATTTGTCAGCATAAGACAAAATTAAACACGAAGACCACAGAAATAACTTCTCACTTATTTACTGAATCCCAAAATTAGTTTCAATTTGTTCGCTTAAACAATTTCCATCGGCCGAAGGCTTTCTGCCCTTAAATCTCTGTAAGCACGAAATTTAAAACAAAATTTTCTCACATATTTATGCGATGAGTTTTTATTTTGAGTAAAATGTTAAGTCTGTTAAGATATTTCCTAAAACGCTTAATTTTGTTGGTTTTAAATTTATGACAACCACACCAAAAAAATATTATGCAACAGAATCTTTCCATCATTTACGTCTTGGTACTCAGGTTTGTCAACGGCTGGTGGAAAATCTTGAATACGAGAACGTGATACTCGCAACCAAACACACAGATATTGTTTGCTTTTGGCTACTTTTATAACAGTATCCAAAGATTTGTGCAAGAAAGAATCTCGAATGGGCGGTATTTCTAGAGCGGCTAAAACGACTCTTTTATTCGCTTCAAGGTGGGAGACGTCACAACTTAACAACAGATATTGAAACAAATTTCGGATATTACATGAAAAATATTTAATACCACATCCAAATAACGCCGTGACAATAATTGATACATAAAATTATTATAAAAATAAGTCGGTAAACTTTCGGTCTAAATAGAAAGAACTGGCAAAAAAAATGTATTTGGTGCGGTAATTCTCTTGTGTAAAAATAAAGAAAAATATTACTGCTGCAGTATTATTGTTTGAATCTGTGAATTCTTTTACGGGTACACATTTAAACAATTTATTAACTGATTCAGCGAATTCCGTGTTGTTTAATATGAAAACAAACTTGCCAGATTAGCTTGGAAGTATAAAATAAAAAAAGACACTTATGGTCACCAAAATTGGCTGTTATACACAGAAAGAAATTTTTATTTTTTCAAATAACCCATTTATTGCAGAAACGCCACAAGCTTCAATAAAAATATGTTTGCGGATCTAACGAACAACCTTTTATTTCTCTGCTAAACAAAAATTTTAAAATGTTTTGTTTCCTCAACGAAATTTCTTTGCCGCTTCGCATTCAGACAAAAGTTTCGCTGAATTATTTTAGTGAAAAAATCTCAAGAAACAATAAAAACAAATTATGGTTACACTTTGTCTACTACTTTTCAGGTAATATTTTCTTTGCTCCACTAAAATTGATTTTTAAATACGCGCAAATCGAAAATCAAGAAATTCCTGGAAATTTCGGGAAATAATTCAAACTTATTGCCAAAGTAAGTGCCACTGAGTTTCACCAAAAACAAATCATATTTTCTGATGGTTCAAATCGGCCCATCATCCTCGCGGAGAATGTATGAATTTTGGAATTGCAGCCCCCAATAGCATGAGAACATTATAGTACCAGTAGTAAGTGTTAAAGTGTTAAAAGTGTGTTAACATTTTATGGCCTGCATTACACATGTCAACTTAGATAATTTTTATTTTTAACAGAACTTTGCAAGACAGACACTGAAAAAGCCGACCTGCCGAGAACGAAGTTCAAGTGCTACAAGTCCATAGTCTTGGCGCTCTGACAACTGGCATTCAACTCTCCAGAATTATTTTGCTGCTGTTTAAAGCGGTTATATGCCGAATAGCCTAGAAATGAGTTAAGTTTTATACCACACAAAACCATTCGTGATATAGAATCAGCATCCCCTATTAAAGTCAGGAAACGTCGCGCTGACAGATATATTAAGTAACTATGCGAGTCGGAAAGAAACATTTTGCGACACTTTTGACAACTGTTCACAATGATCTGTAGGAGAAACGTTTTTTAACTGGATGTGTTAACGATGTACACACATCAACGTGTGACAGCAAACATGTCAGAATCTAAAATTTTTTTCATTTTCCATCAGGCGTCGTCGCTGTCAAATTTTCACTCATGTTATGAACATTTTTAATCGTGTCTATCTCTTTTAAATTTTTTCTATTTAAAGAGTTCAACTTACAGCACGACCTGTCACAAACGCAATATTGTACTAAGTTTATTTGAATTCTTTAACTTTAGTTTGTTTTGGAAATGAGATTCAGTTTCTGACTTCAAAGTTTTAAGAGTTTTGTGATCGTTCTGCGAAACTTTGTTCTCGGGTGAAAAGCAAACGACTACAAAAGGAAGAACAACAAAAAAGATTTTTATTTTTTTACATCAGCCCATTGAAGTTTTGCGTTATTTTTATACGCCTGTTATTGTTGTTGCTATTTTGAAAGTACAATAATTGTTTTCGTACGTTGTTTCCTTCGGTTGGTAACTGGTAACATCTTCTGTAGCGAAAATTTATTCACACTTGTGCATATTTTCAAGTGTCAATGTTGAGTACTTGAAATGTTTGTGTGTCAGGTTGACACTAATGACACTTGAAGACTTGTTTTCTGTTTATTATTTCTCTTCTGCTGGCATCTTGGTAAGAAAAAATTTCAACTTAAAATCCAGAGAATGCAATTCTTTCCAGTAAAGCCAAATAAGATTGTGATTGTAAGTAAGTTCGTTGCTTTGATTGTAAAAAGTTTAACTAAAATTTTATAATCAACAACAAATAGTTACACAAATTTTTATTGTTACTGCAGTCGAAAACATGTTTATTTTTTCTGGCATATTTTGGATAGTGCAATCAAGCATGTTCAACTGTCAAATAAATTGTGCCACCAGCGCTTTTACGACATAAAGTTAGTGCCGCAACAAGAACAACGTGAACAACATCGACAATGACAATAATAAATAGCAACAAATTATTCCCACAGATACCCGTACCTCAAACGGTATGACTCTATATGTTTCCATTTTTTAAGACACTTTTTCCTGGTTGCAGGAAAACATTATTAGATAGTTTAGCTTATTTCTAAAGTTGTACTATCTTTTCTTTTTTCTTCTTCTTCTTCTTCTGTAGTGACACAACAACATACATACATACATATTTACATGCATGAACATTTGCTTGTTTCGTAACACTGAATCTGTTTGGGAGACCACCTCTTCCTCTAAACTGTTGTTTGTGCAAACTTGCTGAGACACATTGTCTGAACACGATCTAAAAGCGAAATTGTATTTAATTTTATTACAAAAATAGTACAAAGCTATTGTAAAATATATGGGGTTTTCGTAAATGGTGTTGAAATTTTGAGACTTGACTGTCTGAAGAAGTTGGAGGATAGGAATAGTTTTTCGCAAAAAAATACTTTTAAAAAAGATAAAAACATTTCCAGAAAATATTTATAATACTATAATTAATTAATTTTGAGTGTAAAAACAAACAAAAATGAGAGTTTTCAGTTCCGCATATCAAATATCATCTGGTTAAAATAGATGCACCAAGATTTATGTTCAACCATCCTTTTAAAAACGATACATTTCATTTGATGACATCAAAACAGAAGGCAGGATCTTGTTTATCAGATGACAAGGATAGAAATAAAAATGCATTTATTACTTTTTTAGTACAAATCACAGATGTGACAGCATACACATTTATGTAGTTGAAAATAATTTTTTTCTTTGCTTAATGAAATGTTTGCAAACACAAGGTTGCCAGATGTTCTGATGAGCAGATTTTCACTGAGCCAATCTTTTTTAAGAAACAAAGCACTGTAAATGTGAGTGAATCAAGGTTGTTGTCGTGATTCCATTTTATTGAGACTTCCGGAAACATCATGACTTAACCAACGCTTATACATGTGGAGTTTCGTAAAGATGCCGGACTTTCCACCTTACCAGAATGTTCAATCGCCTCAGTTTTCCACACAAATTGGAACAAAGGAATTAATTCGCGGCAATTTGAAGTTGGCGCAGGAGTTAGAAAATGTATCAGTGGCACCGGAAAGCTCTCACTTTGAAACAACTACTTTTTTATTTATCTATACATACATATTTACAAACATGGAAACTTGATGACGTGAAACATGTAAATGCATACTTTATCTCTATTGAAAATACTCTAAACTATTTTCAAACAATAGTGTTTCCATTCGGCAAATCTTCGTTGTAGGTTTTTGCTCAAATAAAAGTTTGCTGGTAAATTATTTCACTGAAAATTTTCGAACAAAAACTTTTGTTTTAATCTCGGAGGCTCCCAATTATTGGCCAAGAAAAACAAATTATGTTTTATAGTTGAATGTGTAAAACCGGTCTCTAAAAAACCTCGTAAAATCCTTTTACATTCGACTAACGGAAAAAATCTGCTATGGAAGAGTCAATCATACGAATTTGGATTCTGCAACACAAATAATTCGTTTAACACAATCAAATTTTGTATCTGTATAAATTATTCTGAAACCTAAAAGGATCGTCAGTTCTGACTGGAAATAAGATATTTTAAAGATTTTTTTAATATTTTGAAAATTATTTTATCTGTATTACATTGTCAAGATGATCCATGTGCGGCCACACTTGTTGACATCAATTAAAATTTACTCAACTACAAGCTTGCAAAATACTATTAAAACAAATTGAGCGGTTCACAAAAAAAATATTTCTACAATAAAATAAAAATTGTGTGAATTTCCCAATTCAGGATGTAATAAGAATTTTGAGAAGAAAATTTTATGAATTTTTACAAGTTCTAACTTAAAACAAGGTTATCGTTGTCGCTTCTAACGGTACTAAAGCAATTTTTGCTTAAGCTTCTTTGGCTGACATGATCCTTGTTTTAGATGGTTTGAGCCAAGGTCGGTCTATTTACGTCTACAAAAGTTTTTGTTATCACTGTGCCCTGGACGATCTTGTTTTCTGAAATATCTTCATAAAACGGAAACATTTCTACAAAGCAACTAATTCATTAATTACAATTCCTTTAAATAGATTGATAACTTTTTTATGTAAAACATGAATTTATGAACCTGAAATTACGGAAAATTAACATGAAAAGCTATTGAAATGAAATTGTTAGAGGTCTTATAGATTTCGTTTTAACGGCGAATATAAATTGTATCAAGAAATTTGTTTCAACATAAACAAAGAAAGTAAAACGACGGCTGTACTCAAGAGCGAAAGGAATTATTTTTATTTCGCAATCCAGTTTACAAACATCCTGATGCGATTAATTTTAACATAAAAAAAAAATTATACGATGGAAACTCCTATATTTTTAATATTTTAAAACTTTTGTCTATCACAGACTTTTAAACCCACAAAATTGCCGTTAAAGGTGTCGTTTTTTTCTATCCCAAGCAAAACATGAATCTTTTTAACCGAACGTACGTATGTATGTACGTTAAATTCTTTTTGCATGAGAAACTTACAAACTACTTATTGTAGCAAGCAAAACAAGTGAAAATAACAAATGGGGCATACATGTTGCAAGAGATAGATACGAAGAATGAAGCATGCACAACTATTAAGCGACTCCAAGCCAAGCACACTGCGCGCTATATGCAAGTACAATGAACAGACAATACAAATCGTAAGCAGCAGAAGCAATAACTGAATAGAATTACAAATGGAGCAAATTCAGCAACTAGACACAACGTCACATCCACTTCAACTGCAACCCTATGAATAAAATAATAACAAGAGAAATGAAAAGCACACACACACATACACACACACACACACACATACACAAAAATACCAAAAAAGTGTCGTGCGAATTTACTTATGGATTTATGTTGCAATTATGTTTTGTACGTCTCTTTGTGCACAATAACTTGTAAATTTTGCTCCTACAAGCATTTATATAATTTGCTTTCGACTGTTGCTGGGAGAGGGGAAGGCGAAAGCACAACTCCGACTGGACCTTTAGCTTCCAAATTTTTAAACTTATTCTGTTTTTTGTTTGTGTTGTTGTAACTGCAGGAAATATACTTGCACTTGTTGTAGCTTTATAGAGGGCCAAATTCTTTTGGAGCTCCAAGTTGCAATCAGAAACATTGTATGACCTAAACACTTTTGCTACATCGCAGTAAAGTGCACAACTTTAAGGCTGTTTGCCTTCACTTCAACACTGGCATAAGTCTCTGCTAGTCGCTCCTTAAGCACCAGATGAATGATGCAGAGTTTCAATAGAATTGTATTTTGAAAACTTCTTTTGCTTTGATTGCTGTACTGAAATTTTTCACAAGGAAAGACAAGTTTATCGCACTGAAAAGGTATTTAAGTCTCAATAATTTTGAACAGCAATATTGAGAAAATATCTCTTAAGCTTAAACTGTTGCAGGCAATAATAACAGCTTAATTGAAACATATTGAGGCACAAACAAATTCCTCACCTCGGGCAGGATAATTTGCTTTAAAAGTTTATTAAAATATCATTAAATTTCGAAATTAGAACAAAATTTGTCGTTAAATATCGAAGACACAAAAGCGGAAGGCAAATTAACAGCTTAAAAGTGTGTTATTTTTTTTAGATTTGGAGTAAATATCAGAAGAAACTGGTGGTTGAAGATGTCGACAATGGGCTGCTTGCTAATCAGGTCAAAGATAAAAATAGAATCCCTAGAACTTTTAAAGAGATTTTGAACATCCCTGTCGAATATTTTTTGCCACTACCTTTTGAGGGGTGTAGAATCCTGAACCCATCTGTTTTCATAAATTGTAGGTCTGCTTTCGTATATAGATTTAAGGTGCGGCCAGAGATCTCAGAAGCATGCACGGCCGGCTCTTAACATCGTAATTAAGTCACCGTTATACATATATTCAGAACATTCAATACCTCCTTTTTCTTTTCCCGTTTTAATGATGAAATATTGTTGATATGCGAGTATGTATTTATATAGAAAAATGGAGCAATTTCTTACGCCAAAAGATCATTGCCTACCAAATGCTCTCTGTCCTTGAAGTTCCGTTCTTAAAAATGAAAAAGCTTCGTAACTCTATGATGTTAAACATTTAACCCCGTAATTTATATAATATTTTCATCTACGAAATGAATTTTTTAGAAATCCTTGATCCCCACCGAAGACAGCAGAAGCAAGAAAAATAAGAGAATGGATTTCCCTGATACGGGCCAGTTTAATGCCCGCAAAACAAAATATATTAAAAAATAAAGTTAATAAAAGAAATTTCCTGAAGAAGGCGTTTAGTAAAGTCAAGAGATGCGCGTGTATGACGTTAGTTTCGAACAGTTCAGAAGTAAAAAGTTTTTGACTCAAAACAATTTTAGAAAGGAAAATCTAAATTAAACAGAAAGGAATGAACTTTTTAATTTTCGCGTCAGGGAGTGTTTTTCCCCGGAAGTAGCTTCGAATAGCCAGCCAGCAGCAGTTGATTGCTTGATTGTCGTGTTAAAACACAAAAGCACAAATAGGCATATATGTATTTATGTACATTTGTACAGAAATGGGATTAATTCGCTATAATAAACTCCTTAAAAATACTGCACTTTTTCCCCTAATGAATGTGTTTGTTTCGCACATAATCACACTCACTTCCAGCTTGCAGCGAGCAGAGCGGAAAGAAAAAGTTCCAATAAAACGAAATCAAAAAACTTTATTGTAATTGTACAGCATGGAGTGACAAGTGCATGTTGTCAACCTTAGCCGAGCGTACAAATGGTAGGGATGCATGTTGCTGTTTAGACGACTGCTGTCCCATCTTTGCCATCATTTATTTAAAGATGTTATTCGTTTTGTTTGGCTTGGTTTTTTTTCCAGTTACTTGTCATACTACGTTATGAGTAATTGTCTTTATTGTCACATGTCTCTGTGTGCGTGTGTGTGTGGCCACATGTGGAAAGGTTTGAGAATGTGTGTGTGCGCGCGTGTGTGTGTGTGTGTGTAACTCCGTATGCAGAAAATGTTCTTCTTTAGATGAATTTACACAATGTTGCCTATTACTTTATATGGGGCATTTTTCCTTGCAGCTACATATTTGTATTTGAGGTTTTGTTGTATGCCCAAAAGAGGCAGTTTATATAAATAATTTAATGTTCCATTAAATATACTTTTTTGTTCTAGTTAATTTATTGCCTTAAAGAAGCAATAATGACGCAGAACAAAACAGATGTGTTGTTCCTTTCTCTCTATTGAGAAAAACTGTTGTGAAATTATGAAGTGATTTGAGGTGCTAAAGTTCTATTTGTTACAAACTACGCTTTCTGCTTTTTGTTTTTTTTGTTAAACTATTGAAGAATTTTCTACAAGCCGGACCAACACTGGGAGTTAAATGACCAACTATTTATGATAGTAAGTGAAAAATTGCACGATGTATTTACATATATATACACAGAAAAAATTATTACATACAAATTACACTAAAAATATTTTCGGATCCAAGAAATAATGTTTTTTTTTTTTTGATTCAGTGATAACCCCTTCAGAGGCCAGTACTCAGACAATAAGTTCGCTGATTCAGCAAATAATTCTATTGAAAACATTTGAAAAAAAATTTTTGTCAAGAAGAAAAAAAACACTTAAACTAAGTGAGGCTTGATTTTCCGCAAATAGTTTGCCTTCAACCAAATATGTTTGTTGTTTCCAATACAAATACGATATAAGACAAAAACTTCGTTGACTGCGGCAAATCCGTGCAACAATCATAATTTTGTCCCCGCTTCCTGCTCATTTTCGGTTAGTGGTAAAAAATTAAGTTTTTACGAAAGTTAAATTCCTCTTATTAGGATGTTGGTGAAATATCATGAAAATTTTCCACAACTTACGTTTGTGGTGGAAAATAACCTCGAACATTCAATCATTGTGGGATTCCTGTACGCAGAAAAAGACCAGCAACATTGAACAGCGTTAGTTTGACAAGAGAACAGTTTGTTTTATTCTCGAAGACATATCGCACCCTAAATACTAAAGGGTCACAACTCAAAATTTTCCAAAACTAACTTTTATCCATAAATTAATTCAGAGTACACATCTCTTACAACCTGCAAAAATTTCTTTCACATCACTATCTTCTTTAACTGGAAAAATACAGTTATGTCTATTTTTATGTTACGTGTGTTGCTTCTGCACAATGAACTATTTTTTGTCTCTCCTGAAAATTTTAGTATTTTGAGTTGTGATCCTTTTGTATTTAGGGTGCGATATGTTGTACCTTCACTAAGCAAATCAAGTTAAAGAATACCGATTTCGGCAATATTTCTATTGGAATTTAGCATATTATGGCATGAAATCATATTAAATTAACATTATTTTATATTAAAATCAAAATTTTTATAATATTCTTTCATATTCCGAATATATCTAATACCTCAATTTTAGTTGTCTAGGGTATTATTGTCTTTCGAATGAATTCGACTTGCGTTCGGACACATGCATATGTAGGGTAAGAACATTTGTTGTGTTATATATATCGTCGGCTAAAACCCTAAAGCATGCAACTAACATTTTTACTACTTTATTTCTTTATTACAGAGTAAATACAATTTTGGTAATTAAATGTCGAATTTTTATTATGAGAGTGAAAATTGAAGAGGACGATATAATAATACATAGATTAGTTATTTGTAAGTTCCTACAATTTTTTAGTTTTGGAATTCGAATATTTTCTTGTAGCCAAATTTTACCCGATTTACCCAGTTGCAAGGGATTTCTAGGTGTTTTATATTGTCAGATCTGGTAACTCTATACATACATATATACTTCTAAAATATCTATAAAAATTGATGTAGAACAGAATATGCAAAACAAATTCGGAGTTACAGGCGATTGATAGCGGACAGACATCGGACTATCTGTCATTTTAAAAACGATTGATTTGAAAAGCTGCTTAAAATTGGTGCAGAATAAAGAAATTAGATCATTTGCTGTACATTTAGTACCTTCAAAGTTCCCGTTTATGACTGTAACGAACTTTTAGTTGTAGCTTCAAGCAACACATAAAGTGACGAGTGCATTAAAGGAGTATTCAGAAGTTTGTCTACTTAATTTATGTATTTTGGTAAAAAAAAACTATAAGTCTTTTAAAATTCACTTTAAAATTATGACGTAGGAAGTTTAAGTCTAAAGAACTACTTTTAAAAATATTTTGGTAATTTTTTAAATTTGCAAGGAGTCAACAGAATTAAAGATACATTTGGTGCAAAATTGTTAACTGTGGGCAAAATCATGTTCAGTTTTGCAGATTTAATTAGAATGTTGAAAATTACCAAACCTTCTTTTTATCTACATAATTATACTATTTGAAAAAAAAAGTTGAAAAAGAAGAGAAAACTGCACGGCAAGATTACAAATAATTTGTTTGCAACGTTCTTCTAAAGTTAACACAAGCACATCGACCTCTTTCTTTCTTTTTGCGCATCTTAACGCTCTACCCTAAAACTTTTATTAAATTGAATTTCGCCCCTGGAAAAAATCAAAATTGAAATTTATTTGTTATAACACGAAGCACTCCTTCCTTCTTCACAACTCTAAAATGTTTGCAGAATAAAGAAACTGAAAACATTGAAATTGATGCGGAATAATTACGAATGGATTTTGCAAACACAAAATAAGCAGAAAAAAATCAAAGAAAAATAGAACTTACCACTGAATAACGAACACATTTCTGTGCTACGTAGCGACGCGTCGATCTGATGAGTGCTGGCTAAAGCCCGAAGCGCTTATTTTAAGTAAACCACACAGGCTGCACAGTGTAAGCAGCTTCCTCCAAAAGATGATTCAAAAACAATTTGCGGGAAGATTAAACTCCACACCAAGCGAACGTAGAGATGTTGATTAAAACAAATTGATAATATAACGTTTTAATTAAATGCGAATTATTGGGAGCTTAAATCTCCTTCTTTTCGTGGATTTTATTTTTATTCTGGTTTTTATGCATTTTGTAGTTTAAAAATCTTTGATGTTTAGAAAATTTGTGTAGACAGTGTCTCCCAAACTATTTCGACTGCAAGATATTTTTTGCGAAACGTTTGTTTGTATCAGAAAAATGTTTGCAAGTGATACAAGCTGTTCAAAGAAGGTCGAGAAGACGGGAGTTACGAGGCTCGCCGTAGACACACTATTGATTAATTTAGTTAATTAATAATCTTGATTAATAGTTCAGTGTGGGAAACTTCTTAATGTCTCAGGTTCTCAGGAATGATAATAATTTGTTGATGCGCATATAATAAATTTTTGTGCGAAATATCATTCATAAAACTGAAAACAAAAACGACTTTTATCTATAGGAACTTATTTTGTTTATAATTTTGCCTGTGTCTGTCAGGTAATCTGAAATAGAGCCATACACGAAAATAATATTTTTTATTTACTGGACTATTGGACAAAAAGAAGTAAACTAAAAAAAGCAGTCACTTAAGACCAAAGTTCATGAACTCAATTTTGAACTCTAGCCACTTTCTATCACAACTGCCAGATTTCGTCATTTTGCATATTTTAGGCCATAAAATTGAGATTTTGACAACTTACATATGCCCTAATATGGACGATTTTAAAGAATGAAATTTTGTAACATCTTTAACTTTTATTTAATGCAACCTTGAACTCAATAAACAAAGATTGGTAACTGTTGTCCTTGGAGTTCATAATAATATTAAGGACTCTAATACTTTATTACAAATTCACGTTCATAATTTTTGTACTTCAAGGCCTTTTGGCCTATTATTATTCACAATTTATGAACTCATAAATATATATGTGTTTTTTTGACCACTCGGTGCTTTTTGTTTTAAGTAAATTTTATTTAGCTAAATAATATCATAAGCTGGGATACATACATACATACATATGTATGTAAAAAATGTGATAAGTTTTTTATAACAACTACATAATCTAAGTGTGCAAGTATAGTCAAGGATTATATTTTATATAGAAAATGGATATAATGCAAGCCCAGCTAAAAATTTATTTACCTACATACATACGTATGTTGTTATTTTGTTTAAGAAAAAAACATTTTTTATGTTGACGATTTTAGCGGTTTGACCATTTCACCCCAAAAGCTTTACGACTTAGTCCTCTATTATCTGGCAGCGGTGACTATAACGCCAACGAGAATAAAACCGTCTATTCTTTAACTAAGATTTAAAAAAGAGAATATATCGATATTTTAATATAGAAAGGCCCTAAGTAACGTTTTGCTAACTTTTCAGGAGAGAGAAAAAACTTAATAAAACGTAAAGTTTTACAGTCGCGAAACTGTTTTCAACTGCTTATATTTTTGTTATTATTTTTTTGTCGGATCACGTCAATTTTTTTCATCAATGATGTGTTGGAAGATCATCTTTCGAAATTTACAAAACACTCGATTTGAGAAAAAGACGAGTTAGGGCTTCTCTATATTAAGATAACAATATGTATGTATGTATGTACATATATTTCTTTTTTTAAATACATATGTATGTATGAATGTATGTTCTTATGTATGTATGTATATAAGAAAATATTCGCGAGAATAAGAGCTACGACTATTTAAGTCAAAAACGTTTGAGGGAGACACTGCATCCGTGAATACTTAAGTACTTATGTACATACATACACACATATGTACACACACACATACATACATACTAAACGCATGTGTAAGTATGTTGTATGTATGGATGTACATTGTACACAGTAGATCAAAGAACATATTTACGAAAACACACAAGCACACTCCCATACATACATATACATACATACATACATATGTATGTTATTCGAATTTACATTCATCCATTTTTAAATCTTTACAGATGGCAACATATTCGAGGCCTTGTTTTCAGTTTTAAACAATTCATTCCTTCTGTTAAAAAATATACTCACTTACATACATACATACATATGCATATGCTTTTTTTTCTTTTTTAAACTTCTTCCACTTGCACTCTTTTTAATGGAATTGTATTTTTCACTGTTGCTTCTTGGAAACAAGGTGGTGCATGTCTGTCGATATGTTCTTAGATACATACATACTATGTATTTATATATGTACATATGTACATCCATGCATAAATACATATGTATGTATGTATGTAAGAATTCTCATCAGAAAACTATAAAAAGTGCAACTTACATACATACATACATATGTATGCACATACATACTTACATAGTGGATAAGTAAGTAGATATGTTCATGTGCGTATAGCGAAAGTTGGAGGATAAAGCGGACAGCAATTAAATGCTAAAAATAAGTTTTGCTATTAAACGCTTAACTGCCGTTATACATGTGTTACGCGCCCATGTAAAATTCATATGGACGGAATAATTTGCAGCAGCAAAAAACTTAACGAAACAAAGAAGTGTTGTACCGGAAGGCGCTTATGAACGGATGCTTTTAAAACAAGCAACAAAATAGAAGAAAAAGTAACGAGAAACACAAACATACATATGTACATACTTACATATGTATGTATGTATACAAAATGCAAGTGTGCACTCTCACGCACTCAATTACTTCTTGGTCCATTCCAAAAATTAAGATTTTAATTAAAAAATCTGCAACATTTTCACTTAAAAGTACATTTTTCTTTTTTACAAACATACTTTGTTTTTTATTTAAATGAACTTTAAATGCCTTTAGGCTTTAACAAAACAAAAACAACACATTTTCAATCTCACGTTTTCCCGTTATAAAATTTGTTTACGTGTGGTACATACATGCATACATACGTATGTTTTAACAAGAACAAATCTTATTCTGCGCACCGAATGAATAATAACACGAACTCCCGCTCCGTAACCGTTCGCTTTGTTTGTTTACATGCAACTGATGTTTAAAACAAATATAAAAACATGTTTTTGGCGCCCCTTGCAATGATCATGATGTTTTGCTGCAGTTGCTGATACAGATGGGTTGTTCTTTATTATCCCCGCAATGCTTTGACACTGTAGTAAATGTTTGTGTTGTTTTTTACAATTTGATTTTCATTACATTCTCTTTGGGAGCACTAAAATCAGTATCTTTTGAAGCAGGGTTGTCAGGTTCGTGTGCGACTCTTTTATTCAATGTATGCATGTGCGCATCGGTAGTTCGGCAAGATTATCCAAAAAGTAAGCAAATATTCTCAGTCCATATAACTGCATATGTACTTACATATATCGCCAGCTGAAATGCAGAGCTACGCATACCCCATATATACTAATATTTATAATAATTTATATATTAATATAATAATTTATAATATATATGTAATTTATATAAAAATTATATACATATATAAAATAGAATGTGTGCTTGTACCTAATAGGAGACCATACCACTGGACCCATCTCGAACTCTCGAGTGAATTAAATGCTACTCTTACCTGCATATTTGAGATTATGTTGCTCCTTCCGCATAACTTTTATCAGATTTTATAACATAAATGAGCACAACTTCGCCAGCTGTGAACCAATTTTCAAAATTCTTTTTGCATATATAAAAATGGGTGGATATCCCAAATTGCCCATCTTGGCATCTCTCTAACTTCATAATCACCTTATTCGTAAAAAACCAAGAAGCGTGACAGCCCTTTTCGTGGAGCAATTCTTTGTATACAAAACTTATACTCTTTTAAGAAATTACATAAACAGAGATTATTTCATCTGCTCTCATTTTACACTACTATGGGAACAAGCACACAAGCATGCATACATGTACGTATGTCTGTATGTGAGACCGTATGTTGTTTGTTGGAGTATTTAAAGCACGTGCTACTAATTGCCTCTTTAAAGCCAGGCTACAATGTGCTTGTGCTAACTTAAACCGATGTCAGAAAGCAATGAAGAGGTTGTCAAACGGCATAAATTTTTTTTCATATCTGTATTAGTTCAGAAATTTCAATACGTTTAATGTTTAAATGGCCTTATGAA
Organism: Epicampocera succincta; assembly: GCA_932526305.1. Classification (NCBI taxonomy): domain Eukaryota; kingdom Metazoa; phylum Arthropoda; class Insecta; order Diptera; family Tachinidae; genus Epicampocera; species Epicampocera succincta. The sequence goes on along the minus strand of OW052037.1, from coordinate 43,149,507 downwards.
CGCCCTCCTAATTTTGCACCACTTGAGTGATTAACAATTGCTGGTTTTTCAGCATTGGCCACATCGTTCTCCACAAAAAGTAGTTCCAACTTGTCAAGTCACACCAACGAGGTGACCAATGTACAGGTCCATCTATATTTTAAGTATCTGCAAGATGTCGCTTTGGTTTATGAAGAACAATTTATTGCTGTATAACAGCAGAAATATCGCAACGATGTTGAAGAGTTTAATTTAAACATGTGCAGCTTCGTTTTAAGAAATAAACTCTCTTACAAATTTAAGTTCTCTTCATTTTATGCCGGTTAATTCCTTGATATCATGGCGCTGCATATGTAGGTATGTATGTATGTGCCATTCATAAGTGCGTTTGCGTAAGTTGATGTGTGTAATGGACAACGAATTCTGTCAAAACAATTGAGTAGCCGGAAAGTGTAGAGGAAATGAAAAAAGAGAATTTATACACATCCATATGTACATATGTGGTACAGATTCAAATATATATATACATATATATGTATGTATGTATGTATGTATCTTCTTCTTCTTCTTTTGGCGCTACAGTCCGTGGTGAACCTGGGTCTCAACCAACAAAGTTTTCCAGCTGGCACGGTCTTTAGCCAGCGTTCTCCAATTGTGCACACCAAGTTGGTTGAGGTCCCTCTCCACTTGTGTGCGCAATCGGTTCCGTGGGCGTCCTCTAATGCGTTGTCCCACAGGTTCGGAATCGAAGATTCTACGGGTCGGAGCAGTATTCTCCATGCGCTCTACATGGCCCAACCATCTTAGCCGTTGGATCCGTAGGCGCCGGGTTAGGCTCATGTCGCTGTACAACCCGTACAGTTCATGATTGAATCTTCTTCTCCAGAAACCATTGATTGAACGCAGAACTTTTCTCTCGAAAATACCAAGGACTTCCTCATCCGCCTTCGACACCGTCCATGCTTCTGCGCCATAGAGAAGTACAGGGATTATCAAAGTGGTATATAGTGTCAGCTTGGTTTTTCGAGAAAGGGCCTTACTACTCAATTGCCTCTTGAGCCCAAAGAAACAGCGATTGGCAAGAGTTATTCTGCGTTTGATCTCGGTACTGATGTTATTTATACTGTTGACTTGGGAGCCAAGGTAGACGAAGTCCTTCACTACCTCGAAGTTAAAGCTGCCTATGGTGATGTTCTGGCCCAGTCGTCGGTGTTGCGCGTCCTTTTTTGATGACAGCATATACTTCGTTTTGCCCTCGTTCACCGCTAGACCCATTTTGGCCGCCTCCGTTGAAATACCAGCAAACGCTTCAGTGACGGCTCGCTGTGTTCGACCAATCACGTCAATGTCGTCAGCGTATGCTAGCAGTTGCACGGACTTTGTTGGCGTCTGTTGTTGGCGTGTGAGTTTTGCACGATCTTCTCAAGAATTATGTTAAAAAAGTCACATGACAGTGCGTCGCCTTGTCTAAATCCCCTTCTGACATTGAAGGTCTCGGTGAATTCGTTACCGACCTTGATCGGATCGGAGCAGCGAGAGTTCTCCATCGTCATCCTACACAGCCTGACGAGTTTAGTAGGAATGTCAAAACTAGACATGGCTTCGTATAGCTCGTCCCTATACACACTGTCACATGCGGCCTTAAAATCGACGAATAGGTGGTGAGTGTCGATTTGCATCTTTTGGGTCTTTTCCAGGATCTGCCGTAGTGTGAAAATTTGGTCGATGGTGGACTTCCCCGGCCTGAAACCACACTGATAAGGACCTATCAAACTGTTCACGAATGGTTTCAGGCGGTCACACAAAACGGCAGAGAAGATCTTGTAGGTGATGTTCAGGAGACTTATTCCTCGGTAGTTGGCGCAGTTGAAGGGGTCTCCTTTTTTGTGGATCGGGCAAACGATGCTGAGATTCCACTCATCGGGCATGCTTTTCTCCGACCATATCTTACAGATGAGCTGGTGCATGCGCCCAACCAGGTCATCTCCGGCTGCCTTAAATAGTTCCGCGTGCGTCCGCTCCTGCAGCTTTGCTTGATTTCAATCTCGATATTGCTATCTTGACTTCATTCAGGTCGGGGGGACGGAATTCTCTACCATCATCGTCCGTTATCTGTAGTGGAATATTCTGCCTGGCGATGGAATCGGTGTTTTGTTCGCCGTTAAACTGTCTGCAGAAGTGATCTTTCCAGATTCTCAGCATCGATTGCGACTCTACTACAATTTGTCCCTCTTCGTCACGACAGGCTTCTGTCCGAAGCTTATATCCATTGGATAGTTGTATGTATAGCCTAAAATGTTGACTTAGTTTATGTAAATCAAATTCTTTTTTTAAGTTTTATTTTGGGTTCATATCAAATCAGAGGTAAAAAACATAGATACGAGTATGTGTATGGATACATGTCTGGGATAGCAAATTGGCACAATTGTACTCTTTTTGGTACTAATAAAACTCGAAAAGTACAATAGAATGGCATATTTAGTACCATTAAGGAATCTCTCCAGTTTTAGATGAGTTGTCATCATTTCAATCCACCAAATTGATATAAATACATCGAGTAAGTTATTATCAAAATTGTAATTGTGATCTCAAAAACGTTTATACATATTTAGTACCGAGTGGTTTTTTGTTATATTGTGGTACAAATGAAATTTAATGTACCTGTTTTGTTATATACTTAATAAATCTACATATATAATAAAAATAATATGAATTAACAAAATAAATAGCTTGAAAGATATTAGGCTTAATTTTATAATTTTTAATGCCATCCCTGATACATATACACATATGTGCAGGTATGTGTAATTAGAATAAATATACATACAATATACATGAGAAGAGTATATATTTGTGAAGATGTAATTCGTAACTGCTCTCAACATAAAATTACGCAGAATGAAAATCCAACACTTATGAAGTGAAGTGCAGTCACGTTTGCAGAATGATTTGAGCTCTTTGTAACCCAGCTTTTCCACGGGCAAGTGCACGTTCCAAAAACTAACTTTTTGACTAAACAATCTCATTTCCTGCACTTGCAGCCCACTTTCAGCTGCATGGCAGGAGATTTTAGAAGGCAGGAATTTTTTGATCTTTTCTTTTACAAAATTGAATTGTTTTTGAAATATCTTGGATACACAAAAATGTTTCTATCTTTCAAAATAAATCAAGTCAGATAATAATTTTAGCTGTCAATTTTACCTATTTGTTGGCAATAGAACAAAACGAAATAGTAAAAAGAAACCACGAGTATTAATTTTGGGGCAGGGACAAAACAGCTGATTCATCACGGAAAAGCAGGTAAAGACCAATTCTGGCATACAACAATTTTTGTAGAAATTGGCTGGATTGCAGTATGTTTAAAGTTATTGCACAATTTAAAGCTTTTAAATACATATATGCAAATTTTATAATTCTTCCACATCAATAAGCAAAAAAAAAAAACCTAAATTTCTATTTATTTCCTAGCAAAATAGAAAAAAATCCAGCCTACGATCTCGTACACTTGATTTTCGTCTTTTTTCAAGCACATTTTCACAGTGTATTATATCTGAGGAGACTATTTTGAAAAAGCCAAAAAAAAAAATCGATGCTTAAGTAAAAGAATTAATTTTCTAACAACTTTAAATAAATTTGTTTAATGTACAATAAACTTGTATGAAGGTTTTGTTTGTTTTGAATTATTGTTATTTAAAAGTTGTAGAAATTTTGGAGGAGATATTTTTTGGATTGCGTAAAGAAAAAAATGGGAATTTTTTCAGGTTGCAAAAAGATTTCATTCTTTCTGCATTAACATGTCTTGTTGCAAGAGGCGTCGGAATGTTGCCACAACATTATTTGCACAAGGTGTTTGTGCGATAAGAAAACCAACTATTTTATGTGAAGAATTCTACATTAAGGGCGGAAAGATTTTTCTTATTTGAAATATCCGCCTCTTCCTGTAACGATGGTGCAGATAGATGTGAGTGCTCTACTCTGCAGTTTCTCAGTTATCGCATCGTTCTGAGGCTTCAGGAAGCCCCACAATAAACGGGCAAATGAAGCGGCGTTGTACTAGATCCACACGTCGTCTACATGCACATATTTAAGTTTTGGGCAAAAGAGGTCCGTAATACTCGGCGTTAACAGTGTGACAGGCGCACCAAAAGTATGGATCAATTAAGCCTTTGGTGCGATCTCAGAACCAAACAGTAACTTTTTTAGGGATGCGTTGGCACACGGCGGATCTCGTGCTATACAGCCTTGATCCATATACGGCAATTTCGCTGGTTAACGTTGGATTTTCATTCAAAACTATGCCAGATTCTGTTTCTCGTAAGGAACAGGTGAGTTGGATAAGGACTGAAGATTGTGGGCTACCATAGTCCACCGTCAGATTAGGCCATAGTCAATCAATTTGCTGATGATGAATGTTAATTTATTCACCAAAATGGTAAAATGTGTTCAAAACTTGGCGGTGTCACAGGCTGTCAATATCTGCCGGCGCCAATTGAAACCCGCTTTAAATGTGCCATGGTTTTCTAGTCTCCATTGTTTTAGCGGACACCTTCGATGTTTACAAATCACCTTTCATTACAAACACAAGACGAATGAAGCAGGGCCAAATATTCTTGTCTGCTCCTAGTAAAGTTTTAATTGATTTGCTGGAAGTATATTTTCAGTTCCCAATTAATTTTCAAGTGATGAGTTATGAGGCCGATTAAGCTTGAATGTTTTCTGTTAGAACAAGTGATTTCGAATAAATATTTTCAAGTTTCTCTTTCGATATATTTTGACAGAAGACGGGCTTGGTCTGTTGTGATTAGAAGCCTAAACATCTCTACCGGACTTAGCAGCAACTGAGCTTTGGTCACAATATTCGCTTTTCTTGGGCTTAACACTTGGCATCATTAAAATGATTTACACGGGCCATGAAAAAACTTCGGCCACATTGAAGAACCTGCGGTTTTTGTCGCTGCAAGAGGGCAATTTCTTTTTTTCATTTCACAGTTGTTTTCGGTTGATACAAGTCTTGAGATTAAGCAATTAAACTTAATTAAAATACACAAAAAATCGCTTAAAAGAGTTTGTTGTTAATTGAGAGACACTGACTACCTAATATTTCAAATAAAATTATTGCGGCGTGCAGCAAACAAGTTGCTTCTTTCTAAACGCTTCAACAAGCAATAGATTGTGTTAATGTAAATTAATTAAATTTTATTGGCCAAACAATGTTATGGCCTTAATAAAATTTAACGAGGCAATTATTTAAAAGTTGTATTAGTTTTACGACGACAAAATCCGACAAAACCAGTAGGTGTCTGTGCTGGTATGCGATTTTGAATACGACTGTCTTGCTCAACAAGACACAGGCTCGCATTCTAATTAAAAATCATTTTAATCTAGTGTTTCTTCAAAAGTCATACGTTTTCCAATAGCTGAAAACTAATTTGAAAACAATCATAAAACATTTTTAAAATTAAATGATTTTAAAGTAAATAAAGTAACTGGTAGAATCACAGTGACGGCATTACCAGTTGCTTCCCATAATGTACTCGCACATGGCAGTCTTATGTTCTTACAATTTCACTCTATTTCGGATGACATTTTAAAATATTATAAAGCCGGTGGCAAGTTAAGCTGCCATCTTATGAAAGTGCTACTCGCAACTAGGTAACAACCCTTTAACGTTTCTTGGCTTTGCAAAACAAAATGGCCGCCGAAATTTCGTAGTCTCGATAAGTACTTGGTACTATCAGAAACTGAAACCAACATGAATTGCGCAGTTGCTGACCTTGAAAATATTGCTCTTTGCTATTGTTTTCAAGTCAATATAAATTATGACTAAAGATCAGTTTAGACGCAAAATCCAAGAAAATATATTTGTTATGAAATTTTATCCGCATTTTAAAGCTGAGAGCAACAATCTTACGATTGATTTTTCCGCATTTACACTATCTGTAAAAAGAACCCAAACCAAATTAAAATAAAAACAGCTGTTGAAAGACAGCACTAGTTGGGCTTCAAGTTTTTCTTTCGCCATTTTATTAGTTGATATGACCGAATGAAGTGTGAGGGGTTTGCCGAATTAGTGAATTCGTCAGCTTTTTTGTCGTACCATGGAGTCGTTGTAATCGTTGGAAGAATTTGATATTGATGTCTTTGAATTTTTTCAATTTTTGATGTTGGGATATTTTCCATGAATTTCGGTCGATTAAATGATTAAGTTGTACTGCTCTTAATAATTTGCATTAATATGACGCTTCCACGTCAGTCTACGGTTGAGGTGCATTCCATATGGTGGGGAATCAACTGATTGCTCACCCATCCAGAGCATTGGGTAGTGTGAATGTACTCGTAACATGATCACATTTTTCTTCATTAACTTTGATTTTCCAAAGTTCTAGCTGCTATTCCAGTTTGTGAATATGATCTGCTAAACTAAGGAACACTAATTGACAGTTAATATGAACGCCGAAGAATGCCGTATCATCTGAAAATGTTGAGACGTGCGTTTTGTTGTCTGTGGGCATGTCAGAGCATCAATCAAATATAAGGTAGCACCCAGTATACTACTTTGGAATTCTCTTTTCACAATAAATTTTCCATTAGACTGCCCGAGCTCTCGACCAAAGGGTTTGTGTTATGGGGCGACACTACATAGCAATTGAAGTTGCCACATCAATATTTTCAGGCCTTCTTGAATCCATACTTTCTGTACAATGAATAAATATACTGAAACAGTTGCTGGTGAGTGCCCCAAAGACAAATCAAATCTTGCATTCATTCTCTTTATGGCAGCTTTTACAGCTCCAAAATCAGTCACATCTGGATCCTTTCGCGGGTCAGTCAGCCCAATGAGCACAACAAAAAGAAATATTAACTTAGCCAGCCGATAATTAACTTTTATATTTCTTCTGCACGAGCTGCTTGCCAAAAGTTTAGTATGCTTTTAAGTTATATAAATATAATAATGACTATATAATGTTGTTTGCAATTATTACTGTCGTGGCTAAATTTGTGGTTATTTTAACTGAGTGTTAAAGTACAGACTTTGAGTTCAGTTTGCAGCAAAAGAACAACATTTTTCATGCTGTTTCTTTACGAAAGAAACACCTAAAAGCGTCCAAAAATTCACAAAAACATGTGCGATGCCAGAGTTATAGCCTCAATATCCTCCCAACTACACAGCAACGAGATTACACCAGTTTGCATGTGATTCTCGTTTACTTTGGTAAAATTGTGGTCAACACTGGTGGCTTCTTAAATTGTTGGCATAAAATAAATATTAATAAAAAAATACAACAGAAAAAAAAACAAACATAAACAATTTACACTTTATGTCTACATTGTGGTTAAACATGAGCACAAACAACTAAAGACATACAGACATACACACATGCGCATATAATGTAAATTTACGGAAGTGCACACGTGTGTGTGTGTGTGTAAACAATCCCATTTGCTTTCAGGCTAAAATTGCATGAAACTGAAAGGTCGTCTGCTAACGAACAGAACAGGTCACTTATCATTGTCGGCCAGTCACAGTCTCTTTTTGCCAGAATCAACAAATAAAAATCGAAAAAGGCAAGAATTTATTCATTGCAAAATTAATTTTTATGTTGTAAATAATAAGAATATTAATTTTGAGTGCTGTTGTGTTAAAAGTTATTTTATGTAAATATTCAATTTAACACAATTTACATATATTTTTTTTCACCTTTTTTAGTTTTTTTCGGAGAAAAAAAAGGCTTCAGTTATAGTGGTCGGATGCGTTTGAAAGGTGGGCGGAGTGATGAGGACTTGAAGAGAAAAATGTTTCGACCATTTGTTAATCGTTAACTGGAAGGCAGTTAAGTCTAGGTCTGCTGCTTTGCGATATTTTACAATAAGCGTTTTACTTACAGTTATCCCAAATGAATATGTATTTATGTTAAAAAAAGCGTCCTAAGAGATAATCTAAATATTTCTTATCCGTTGAAATTGCGATATAACGAATCTGAAGGGAATCCAAAAGCTTTGTTAATTCGTTGTAGATATTTGTCAGCAGAGACGTAACGGCGTAACGAATCTTGAAGATCCACATTTTATTTCCCTCACAAAAAAAGCATGCGACTACGATTAGAAGTCACAGGATCGCAAACGCAAAATAATGAATACAAAACTTCGCTTCAAGCAGTAGAAATGCATGATTAATAAAATTTCATTTGTTTTTATTTTCTTATGTAAATTATAATTCTGCTTTATGCGAAACTAAAAAAAAAAAAATATTCTGTAATTTTTTTATATGTGTTTCTATGACCTTTTTTCTTTACTGAGTTAAATCAACTCAACTAAAATTAAAAAATTTCATTTTTTTTATATTGATTGAAATGACTTGATTACAAAAGTGGCGTGATTGGGTTTCTTATTAATTTTAATATTGACTTGGCATTAATTGCAGATAAAATAATTAAAAAGATATTGCAATATTTGCATAATTAAAGTTTAAAATAGTCACAAAGTTCTTTTTTTTTTTTGAAAATGTTTGCCCTAAATTTCTATACAATATATTAAAAAAATACTTATAATAGCAAATTAAAATTTATATTTAAGTAGAACAAGGAAATATTCTTCAATTATTTGTTAATTTTTGTACGTGTTATTGTAAGCAAATTTGTAAATATCACAAATTGATATAAATAAATTGAATTGAATTGAAAAAAGTTTAAAATAAATTTACAATTTTATTTGTGTTAATTTGTATTGTTCTTAAAAATAACATTATTTTGAATGATTTTAATAAAAAGTTGCCAATATTTCAATCCTTTATTTGTTTACTTTAAAACTAGCGATTTCAGAGCGCCAGCTGTTCTTATTACTGTTCGGAAAACAAATGTTACCAGACTCTTAGACACACGCACATATATATAATAAACAAAGCGGCGCGATTTTCAACACATAAGCAAATGAGAGGTGCGATTTTGAAAAAATAAGTGATTTACATTTCCGACGCATTATATTTGCATTTGTGTGCGCAAATTAAGAATTCGTTGTGGTTTAGCGGCTTTACATATGCTCTTGCAAACGCATTTAGACTTCTTGTCGTTTTTATAAGGGGACTTTGGCAGTTTGGCACGGTTTTGATTTCATTTGGAATTTTTCCCTTACATCTATTTAGTTAGATATTTGTTGGTTCAGAACTTGCAAAGCGAATTTACAAATTATATCTGTACATGAGAAGAAGTAGCAGCGTGACCGAAATGAAGTTCCACAAATGATCCGTAAAACAATACAGTTATCCGAGTTAAATCAGTCAAGCTGAGTGGCAAAACTCTGGAAGGCCAAAAAAAACAATAACTAGTCTGACAGCATTTAACACATAATTACGATGATGCGAACGCTGTTCTGCAGCCTAGAGTTGCTTTACGTTTGAGGAACTTTGCACTAAAGACTTCTTCGTTATAATAAATTTCGTTATAAAGGAGTTTCGCCGTACATTTAAAGCTATTTAAGTACCAGGGGGATAAAATCTATTCGGCTTTGGCTTAATTATGATTTTTATTAGAATTACTTCAGACTTTATAGTTACGAATGATGTTACAATAGCAACTCATGCACATGATAATGCGATTGATGCATCAAGTGAGCTCCGAAATCATATTGAGTTCCGAAATCATATTGTTGTGCAAAGTCGAGTTCGCACCGAAGTGACCAAACTCATATAAAACTGAAATTACGCAAAGCAGTCACTAAATGACAACTGAAAGCGCACGCAATATAGCATATGAGCTGACAGCTCGCCCTATGTTATTGGAGGTGCCTCAAAAAGAATGGAAATACTGCTCTGCTAAATAGTTTGGACGATTGCACCAAGGGAATATTTTGAAACAAAATAAAGCCATTTTCATTTCAAAATATTCAAGGTACAAAATTTTGCAATGAGGTTTACAATGAATAGTGGCACAGTTTTGGGGGCAATTATATACTCAAGGTTGCGTTGAAAGTGTATGCGGTACACTGCTGCAGTTGGTTGAACACTCGATTAACTCATCGATCGAAATTGTAGAGCTGCGCGCTTTATGTTACGGTCAAATATATTTTTATTATGATTAGCCATACTATTGTCACAGCTGTTCATAAAGTTGGTGGGACCAGCCATAGTATTGTCACAGCCAATTGATGATGACTAACTTTACCAAGGGCTACGTTAAGAGGTCTGTTAAAAAGTTTTGTAAATTTTGAGTTTTCTGAAAAACTATTTGTTTAATCATCAACTTCATTATTTCGTCCCTTTCAAAGCGATCGCCCGCCGGATAATTTCTGCCAGAACTTTTTTGGTATGTCCCTGAGCTGCCTCAACGATTCGGTTTTAACTCCTCAATAGGCGCAAAATGCTGTCGTTTCATAGGTCTTTCCTATCTTGGGAACAGGAAAAAGTCGCCAGAGGCCAAGTGTTGTGAATACGGTGACTGATTATTGGATATCACTAAAGCGTTTATGTTCACACAAACATGTTTAAAATCTCGTGATTTGAAACCGGCCAATCAAATTCCTGACAATATCAAAGCGATGTTCTGTGTTTGTTAGATCTGGCTTAAGTTTGATTTTTCCTTTCTCCACTTACGTTATTTTTGTAAGAAACTATTAAACAAATTACTCTTTTTATGAAAATGTTTTTAATTCTTTTATTAATTTTTTTTTAGTTTCACCGATTTCAAGCTTCTAAATACGTGAAACCGCAGTTTGATTCACTTTTTTTGTGGTATCCCATGTTGTTTGATGGATTTTTGAAAAAAATTAAAATTTTATTTTCATTCTAGTCATTATAGCCAGACCCACGCAAAAAATCTAACAAGTATGAAAATGTTTTTGTTGTTGTTATTAATACATTTTAACTGCTTGTTTTTCATCGGCTTATTAACACTGTTTAACCAAGTCGTGTTGTCATGTATTTGCGTTTTCAGTCATGATGTTTGAATGTTCTTACTTACAAAAATCCTGCATGTCCAAGTACATACATTTGTACTCGTACAAGCATTAAGGTGGCCCTCAGAACCCAGAAAAATCTGCCTAATGTACAACATTTTTGACTCAATTTAAGCATTTTACTAGCAAAGGATCAACTTTTTGACTCTTATTTGGATATGAAAGTAGTCATTAGAACGTTTTGTTCGAAATGTTTAAGCCGGGGAGCAGGCTTTGTCTTCAGCCTGAGTTGGCACGGCAACCAACACTATGCATGAAGTGCATGACCAGTCTTGAGCAGGAACTTTTGAAACCTTTATCGAAGGCTAATTGGCAGAATGGGGAGCAACATGAACTGTGATGCCTTGTAAGAGGGATCGTGGTGGTGGTCAGAGATTGATATGTTGTCCATTCCGGCTGAGACATTTTGTTTTTGTTTTCAACCTTAAGTCACAGGATTAAATGTTGCTAATTGCTGAAAGTAGATGTGGGGCATGGAGCTATTTTTGTATATCCAAACTTTCTCCTCCAACAGATAGCCTGTTTTACTAAAGAATCAGACGAGTCTGGTTAAAGCCTACTGTCTTTAGTGGATTTCGGCCTACCAGATCAGGTGCCTTAAATTCGTCAACTGTCTCTTGAACTCTCGCTTAGATAGCCAGAGCTCTCGAACAATTACAAGAGAAGTTGAATTCGCCCACCGTCATATTTTACCAGCATGGCGTGGCATTTTGCGTAGAACCTTTTCAATTCCTTTACTATCTTCCTGCCGAAACCAAAACTAAATATTTTGCTTCACTGTTGAACCCTTTCTTTACCTAACAATTAAATAGAATACATTAATAATCATCTATTATTTAATCTGTTTTTTATTTTTGCAACAAGCAAAACCTGCTGTTACAACGGAGTTATAGCTGTTAAACTTAAGTTTAAGCAACAACATTGAAATAAGTCTATAGGAAGTTCTTAGCATTACAGACCTGGGATTCCTGTTAGACCATAAATTTGCTTTCCTTGATCATATGTGAAACGGTGCAGTAAAAAATTAGCCGATACGAAATGGTTATTTACCTCTTTGATTGGCTGATTCCTGTATCAGGATCAATTATTTGGGATCCTTACTTTTGCATTCACATAAATATTTGTTATAGAATCAGTGCAAAAGCAGTTTTTTGCAATTTGGTGGAATTTACTCTTTCTGCCATCATATCTTAACCGATTTGGGGACTCATTTTTCTGTTCTGCTTTGATTAATTCGTGGTGCAGTTGATGCCGAGCTCTTGTTTGGTAAAATTGGCTTTTGTGTTGCAACAAGGTTAACCCGTTCAATGCTTATAATTTGGTTTGGTGTTTCATTGGGGATAGACTTACTACAGCGCCACTGAAACAAAACTGATATTGAAATTCCGATGAAGCCCATTTTTGGATGACTGGGTACGTAAATGAACAGAACTGCCACATTTGGAGTAAGGAAACACCATTACATCCACAGAATATTAGTGTTTGATGCGCTTTATGGGCTGGCTGAGTTTTTGGTCCTTAAGTCTTGAGAAATGGTAACGTTCAGAATGTTACTGTCAATGGTAAATGGTGTAGGAATGTGATTGGAAATTTACCTCGATTAGCTGGCATTAATCTGGCAGAGATGTGTGGGCAACAGAACGGAGCCACATGCACCGTGAACTATTTTCTTTGTTGTTATAAAAAATCAATTCTTTACGTCGATAAGCGAGAGTCAACTGAACACCCGGTAGTCAACATTCAAAGAGTTATTAGCAAAATACGTTCGCATATGCAGGGAAACGTTTGTGACAATTGGTGTTCCTGATTGTGCCGTGGCGGTCACATGGTCGTCCGTTTTATGGCTATTGATTTATATATTTGTTTTATCATGATTTCAAAAACACAACCTGGCATAAGATCTACTGTTTTGTATTTAAGTAAATATTTATCTCGATTATACTGCATTTCTGGTCTGTAAGACAAGAACACACAAGTGATTTCCACAGGGCCACCCTAATGTCCGCATATATAAGTCGGAGTAAAATATTTTTAAGTCTCCTTAACATGACTGAAACACTAACCAGCTCATTCAAAAGAAACTGTCCTTTTTCTCTGAGATTACAAATATTGGGGTGAACAATTTGCTGCTTAGTGCCCTTCTTAGCAACATTTATTACATTCACCTGATTTCTTTGTGCAATTAACAACAAGTCTTGCATTGTTACTGGCCATTTATTCGTGTGTACGCACATGGCTTAACGTTGAGTGGTAACAAGCAAATGCACACAACAATAACAATAATTTAAATATTTACTTTTGTGCCAACAACTTGCTGTGGCTTAAGTTCGGATTCCAATGCAGCCGGCCGTCAGCATCTGTTGGTGTAAGACTACACAAGATTTCTTTTGAAAACCGTGTAGAAATTTTAAGATTTTTCTTCTTCTTTCCATGCCAACTAATAAGCGGTGTTGAAGTGTGTTAATTCATCATCGTCAGTTCTCTTATTGTCGTCATATTCTTCTTACACTTACGCAGCCGCATCACCAGCATCAAACATCCATCCTCTTTAACAAGTCGGAGATTTATTCGTAATTTTGTTTTAGGTCCAGCATTTTTGTCTGGCTGACTTTGTTTTGTTGTGGTCTGAAAGGCGTAACCTGTTAAAAAAAAAACGTTTATCGCGTGCGGTGCCTCTTTTTGTAATTACATTTTTATTTGTAAGATTTTGGTGGGAATATTTAATATCTCATTTCTTAAGCAACAAAAAGAAAAAAAAATGCAGAAATTCTTCTTCGTAGAAAAGATCATAAGATATGAATTCGGCTTGGAAATCAATTTCTAAAATAATTTGAGAAATTTTGCCTCAAAGGAAAATGGTGTTTAAAAAATTTACGTACATACACAAATTCGTATGTTAAACAAAAAAAAAAACTTTAAAAAACTTATAACTTATAAATATTACATGTACAACATACTTACACACAAATGGAACGAAGTCTCTTCATGTTGAGGCCGCGTTAGGCTTCGAGTTTTATTAAAGTTAAAAAGTTGAGACCTGCATATCGGGTTTTAGCTGCTTGTTTTGTTGCTGTAGACGATAAAAATCGGATTGATTTAACAGTTTTGAACATGAAATGTATATAAAGTATGTAATAATCACGATGTTAATACTGAGTTTGCATTGCAATGTGATCCATTTGCTGGGATAGAAGTGAAAAGTGTGAAATAAAAAATTTCACCGCTGCTCGATTACTTGGAGCTGCCAAAGATTACTAAATAGAAGAAAAATCAAAATCCAAAAGTAATTAAAAAAGAAAGGATTATACAGAAAAGGAATAAACATTTGAAGCCAGTGAAATAAATAAAAACTTAATATGAAACTTTCAATTAACGCCGATGTTTGAACTTTCAATTACTCTATAAGTTTGAAGATTCAATTAATACAGAAGTTTCACATTTCTTACACTAAATAAACACAATTAATAAAATTATTTATATCTATTTAATTATAATTTACTATAATTAACTTATAATAGATCTTAATACGAGTAGCGAAAGCACCAGCGACTAAAAATTATCAGCTTAAATAAAACTGTAAAAAGTTGTAATTTTCTATATTTTTCGGATTTCATTTTAATATATATGTATTTCACTTCGTTTTAATTTAATTTACCACAGAAACGTTTTTAATTCCACATTTCCATTAACTTTACCCAAAAAAGCTCTACTGATTGAAAGAAAACGAATTATAGAAGTACTTGCGTGGGAAAAACGATTTTTTCCCTTCAATTTCATTCTAATGGGGTTTCACTCAGTTTCTTTTCAAAAGTTTTTTGGGGCAAGCAACTTAGCAACGAGGCACACGTTTTATAGCCGCCATTCTGGCGTCCCCTTGAACTTGAATTTATTCACTTAATATATTTTTATGGAATCGGGTTTAATCAAATATCTTATATACGTATAATTATTTGTTACATATTTATTTCTCAAAACTAAAGCAGATTTCTTACGAAAATCTAAAGTTCTCACAATACCACGTGGTTTTGTAACTGTTTTAATATTCTTCTAAGTGGAAAACGAGTCAAATTTGTTTTACTTTTAAAGTTACTTTTAACACAAAAAGAAAACTTTCTACTTCATTTATTCAATTATTGTATTCGTTGAAGCAATTTGCAATTCTTTTCAAAAGCAATATTTTTTACTAAATGCTGCGGCATTTTACTATTACAGCTTAAGTTAAATTTTAAAATTGCAAAAAATGCATCTAATTTTATTAATTTGTAGAAATTTTTTTATATATTGTTAAGCAAAATTCTTTTTCGTAATATTGATGATTTTTTTTCGTAATTTTATTATTAAATGCAGTTTTTTATTGAAATATCTGGCAAAAGTTTATTGTCGTCTTATCTTATTTATTTCTTATATTTCGCACTCAAAAATAGGACCTGTTCGGAAACGCATCTGATGTGCAGTATGTTCTAAAAAACCAAGTTAGCATCACTGCAAATGTCATGCGTTCTGAAAGGGGATTTAGTCGGTAGCACAAGTCGCACGTAAAACCCAAGAGAAAATTATATGAAATTATCTCCGTATTTTAAAAATCTGAATAAAAATCTTACGGCAGATTTTTCTACGTTTACATCACTGGTAAAAGACCAAAACAAAGTAAACTGTTTACATAAAAATACAGCCCTGATCTAATGATGTGTGAAAGAATTTGAAAAATTTTAAGCAACGATGAAAGCCGTATGACTGTAGAACTTTCAACCCGTATTTTCCCTCAATGTCGAATCGTTTCATTACACATTAACTTTAGACGATACTGTCCGTGCTCTTCTACTCAAAAATTAGACTTATCGTACGACTTGTGTTACGGTCTAAGGCCCCTTTTAATAACATTTATTACAATATTAAATGCAGTTTTTTATTGAAAAATTTTCTTAAGGCATGAACAAAACATCAGCCCTTGAGAATAAATCTTCATAAATGGCAGCGCTGTTCACAACTCTTGAACGTCCAACTAAAACCTTAACTAGTTCCCAATTGTCATTGTTTTACCAGTTAAAATATAAATTATCGTCAGTAGTTGGATTTATTTATTCAACACTTTAAAAGTTACGACAGCAACCGAACTAGACGACAAATACTGGCACACACTACTTTGAAAATGGGAGTGAAGATAAATTTTAAAATTTTTAACCCCAGACTCAAACCTATAATATTAACATACCTCTGTTAATAAAGTAGCAGGGCTCTGTTAAGCCTAAAAATTTTAATTTTGCACTGAAAACGCATTTAAAACTAAAAAATTATTAATAATTAGATTAAAAAATAAAAGAATATATTTCTAAGGCCATATTTTATAAAATAATGCCCTAAAAATCTAAAATCAACTCGCTTGCGCCGCGTGTTCACATATCCACACGCAACCTTAATGTCTTTAAACGTGAATGTGGCATAGTGTACACGATTTACATTGGGTTTATGATCTGTGGCCCCAGGAGAACGTGAAATTGTGCTTAACCTGAGCAGTTTGCATACCCATAATGCGTCCGGGGCGGACAAAATATAGGGCTTTTTGGTTCAATAAGAACAGGTGGATGGTTTTTTGTAATAGTATTTTTTTACTTTTTATATTGAAATAAATAATTTTTTAGCATCCAAAAACAATGATAACATTCAAATCCATTTTTTTTTTTATTTTTCAAATTTATTTATTAGACAAAGTAAAGTCAGTCTCAAAACTTCAAAATGTAATCTATACATGACCTAAGCAGAGTGTTGTTCAAAGCAGGAGGTATCTGCGGTGTCTGTGGTTGCTCAGACACAACGGATATATCTGTTGGTTCCTCTTCTATCTCAGATGTTGGTTTGTCAGGTTGGCCTAGAACCAGCTTTCTCACTAGTTTTCTTCTTGGAATTTTTTGATGGGTATTTTTTTTATTGTTGATTTTGTTGTACAGGTGCAGAGTATTGACAACAGTTGTTGCAGTGATTAGATGGAAAGCTAAACGTTTGTACCATTTTACAGCTCGGCGCAAGTATGGCGAATATGCTGAGAGCTGGTCAGAGATATCAACCTACGATTTTCCTATATTATACTCAAACACCATCTTTGGCTTTTAACTTTGTCACCATTGTATCGCCATGTTTCGTGCTCAGCATTAACACATCCCGTTTGTCTTGCCATTTGAGAACAACAATTTTTTGATGGTTTTGCAGAGCTTTCTGTTCTCCCCGTTTCAATTTTGCTTGTACAACATCGGGGGGATTACCTCTTCGATTCTTGCGCAAAGTTCCAATCAAGTGAGTTTTTCTTTCTACCATTCTTTGAGCTAATTTCCCACTGGTATACCAGTTATCGGTATAGAGGGTTCTTCCATGGTCTAGAAGCTCTCCAAACAATTCCATAACAATTTTATCAGAAACTGCTGTCTCGTCAACTTCTCTTTTCCAGTATATATTTTCAACCGACACACAGTTTGCATAACTTTATGCTATACTTGTGCCTCTTATTGGGTATGTATATATTGTCTAAAGAGAAGTCGTCCTCTAAGGGGTACATTACTTTCATCGATACAGGATTCCTCTTCTGGAATGTACGATGTACGAGTGAGAAACTTCTGCAGCTTGAATACACGGTCAGACATCGGAGTTAGTTCTTCATTGTTGCAAAGATGGAACATAGATAACAGTAACTCAAATCGGTTTCTGTTCATTACTTCTGAAACACCATTCTTATAAATAGGATCAGTCGACCAATAATCTCTTAGATGCCGCAATGACACAAGACCCATCCAGAATAAAATTCCAATGAATTTTCTGATTTCAACAGCATTCGTCTCAATCCACTTTTTGACTCTAGCGTTAGGCAGTGAGGTTTCTGACAGAGTTTGCGCCGCAAATCTGTTGGTTTCAATGACCAATAGACCAATTATTTCATCATCCAATAAATGATTGAAACATTCAATGGGCTCTTTCTGATGTAATTTTGTGTAGATATCAGGTGGAACTCCGGTATTTGCAAGTACTACGTCTGGAAATGTTCTTTCTCCTTCTACTGACTGCCATATTGACTTAAAAACTGGTTCTGATACATCTGGATTTATATTATTTTCCTCAAAAATATATGTATGTTGTCATCCACTTGCTCCTCAAGGAGACGAGATGTTGATGGCGTTGAACTAAAATCTGGTAGAAGGACGTTGAATGAACAAGATGTTGATGGTCTTGAGCTGAAATCTGGTAAAGGGATGCTGCGTGAACGATATGTTGACGGTTTATCAGAACGTGAGGATTGTCTATCTGTTACCAGATTGTCTAGCATTTCTTGAGAATCGTCACACGTAGACGGAGGTGGTACCTTGATGCATATTATTTGGTCCACACTCGTTGAAGTGGACCAAACAACTTCTACATCTGAGTCTTCATCACAACGACTAGAAGGAATGTAATCTTTGTCTCTATCAACATTATCATCGTCTTCTGAGTCACAAGAATCTGACAGATCGGAGAGATCAGCATTCAAAGTTTCATTTATCTCTTTATCATTAAGTTTTTTCCCTGACATCTTTTATTTTTTTCAAATTAGCTGAATTAATTCGTCTAAAGCAATAAAGAAAGATAAAAATGTTAAATGTGTGTGATTTTACTTCCTGGGGCCGCGTGATCACTGGTGCACACACGGAAAATTGATGAAAAATCATGGAAAAAGTGAAAATTTTCACTTTCTCTATTCAAATATACAATAAATGGACATAAACAGAGGTGTGTTAATACTGCAGGTTTGAGTCTGGGGTTAAAAATCGTAAAATACTTTGAAACACAATGAACCGTGGAGGCCATGTTGAAAAATATTTGTGGTTTGTGTTCTCGCTAACTGTTATTTGCCATGAAACTAGAAGCCATCATTTATGATTTGGTGTCTATTGCACTCACCATGTGTGTACAAAGCCACCACTTTTGTATAATTCTACCAACATACACGATTCTGCGAGGTCCTTTTCCTTAAAAAAAATATATATTTAGAAAATGTTTAATGTATAAACTTTGTAGGAATGTAAAGTTTTTTTTTTTTTACAAAAATTTGTTTTTCGTAGAAATGGGGAAGAAAAACATTATTGGTTCTCAAAGGGTTAAATAGTGCTGCCGGCCTTTGGTAATTATCCAAACTATAACAATTTGTCCTAAGTCTTGTCAAAAATTTAAGGTATAGCTGCGGGTGTGAAATGAAAATGTTAAGTAAATAACAAAATAGCGCGACATATGACTTGATATCTCCCTTAAGGTTTTTTTTTAATTTTTAGACATTTTTTAAACGATAAGATTTTTCATTTGCTGCATTTGTACAAAATTCAAATTGACTAGTCGACCGTTTCACAGCCGAGAACGTGCCGCCGTTAATAGTAGTTCCATCGTTATTCATAACATAAGAATGAATACAAATGGGGCTTCCTGTAGTGCGATTCAGTAACTTTTGTTTGTTTGTACTAGCGATTTACCATATAACATAAACTGTGGAATCAGAATCAAGTGGTAATTTCGAACAAGAATTATCTTAAAAGAATTTTGCCACAATGCACCAATTTTTATAACCCAGTCGTGTGATTGTACAATTAAGTGGCGCACGCAGCAAATATTGGTATTAAAACGACCAACCAAATGCAACCATCGTGCGGCAATTATGTGACGGCAACGTGCAGCACTCAAAGTACCAAAAATGTGCCAATATTTATTGTGTTCTTGTGGGCCAATTCAGGCCGACAATATGTGACAATATTTTTGTAGTTTCCTCCATTAATTTACATTTTTGCATGTTTTTGTAGGTAAAAATATTAAATTTTTTTCGGTTATATTTATAATTTATTATTATTATTACATATTATTATACTATTCAATCTAAAAGAAATTAGTTTTAAGATTAAATTAAGGTAAGAGCACCAGCTGCATTGCCTTTTAGCTCTATATTCATAATTAAATAAAAGTTTTAACATAGAATTCGTTGTGATTCTATAGAAAATTTCACATTCAGCGAAAATAAATTGAAAATCTGTCAAGAAGAAAGCCAAACAAAAGTCAAGTGTTACTTCACAGTGGATCAGTGGCCTTTCTTAATCACTCAACCAAATACTTAATTTTTTTCTGTGTTTCTTTGTTTGAATTGATTCTTGATGTAGTGGCAAGTCAGAACAATCGTTTTGTTGCATAAAATAAAATTCCTATAGAATGAGGCAATCACCTGACATGCGCAGATTTTGATTACTGTACCAATTAAATACTCTGCATTCACATGATTTCCTCATTTTAAAGTGGTCAAAATGGCTCAGATTGGCATATTTGTGACAATCGTGTGATACCAGCTTAAGACATACGCCAATTTCTAGTCCTAAACAGAGCTAAACACAAGCACACAACGGCTGATTATTATTATTGCGGCCAATTAGAATAATAGTGTAATTAGAGTAAGACAATTAATGACGCCAATTGCTAAAAAAAATCGACCAATCACGTGTCTGATAAGAACAATTTTACTGTTCAAATACCAGTTCACCATAATATAAAATATAAAATGGCAGATTTTTGTAGTTTCGGCTTATCTTTAGTGTAGCCTGATGATTAAGGTACATAATTTCGGAATTAGAAACAAGTTATCACATAAAACACCATAAATTTTTATTTTATACAAAGTTGTCAGGGACATAAAATCATTTCGTTTTTAATGGACAAGTGCCTTTTAATATAAATTTTCCTGGCAAGTCGATCGATTGCAATAGGCAGATATTAGTTTTGTACTTACAACAACGTAATCTGTTTGATAATCAAATTAATTTTCGTAACATGATAACATTATTGCCTACATTGTCATTTTAATTCCGCAAGTGAAGGGACAAAATGCCTTCTACAATCTCTCACTCAGCTCAGCTGAAAGCTGCCCGCAAGTGCAAAAGCTTGCACACACTTGCAATATATTAAGGAGATATATGATATATAGTTGAGGTGCCAACTAACGCTTTAACACCCAAAGTGGAAAAATTGAACAAACAACAAAGTCCAATGCGTGATATATGAAACCCAGCACTAATCAAAAATTTCTGTAAATCAGCAGATCTGGTATTAGCAGCGTTGAGAGCAGCACGCAAATCGAACCAGTTCCAATTCTATGTTTTCTTTAAAAACGGCTTGCAAACTTTAATTAGCAGAGACAAACACCCAACATGTATTTTCCAATAGCTCTCTAACTTTGTTTTGTTATCATTCTGTATTAACACTAACTTTTATTCTGTTAACGATGACGAACAAAATTTCCTGTTAAATGAGATAACGGACTGTTGTTGACGTTATAGCAGCGTACGTAAGTGTTATACGCGTTAACATAATAAATGTTATTTACAGACAGCATTAACACAACAGTGTTAGACAAACTTAAGGAAAATTAACATAACAAAAACTTAAGGAGCTATAAAGAGAATTAATTCGATAATTTGTGATAACAATCCCATACAATGATTTTCTACAAAAACTAATGGAAAAATTCCCGCTTAATTATTAAATAAATTAAATGAATTTTACACATTTGACATACAAAAGTGACGCTTAAGTGTAATTTGAAAATTTCCAAAAATAGAACGACGAAGAAGAATTATCACACCCAAATAGAAGTAAACAGCACTTTTCAAAATCATGTTTTTATTTATTTTGTCATGTTTGTTCGTTTTATTGATGGCGCTGCTCAATTAAGAGATTTTTTTTAATTGATGGCGCTGCGCAATTAAGAGAGTTTTTTTAAAATTGTGTCAATCGATCAATTAAAAGAGCATCGGGTAAACGATTTTCCGCTTAATAGCTCCGAAAACCATGCATTTTTAGAAGATCAATTTACACAATTTGTGAGGTGATGTTTCCGTTGCATCCTTTTTTTTGCAACGCTGATTAAATGCAATGAATTGTGTTTTTCTACATTAATTCTAATTTTTTATGGTTTGTAATATATATCATAAAATACTTCCCTTTTAACCGCTTGATTTTCGTTTATTTACATATTTATATTGTATATAAACTTAGTTTTTTCACATGAAAAGCAAATTTTTTATTCAAAATTAGCAGATTTTGCAAAAAAAAAAAATATGGCAACGCTGGTTTAAGTTCATTTTACACTACAAGTATTTTGGATTTTTATTGCGTGGATTTTTTTGTGCGAATGAAATCTAAGGAGATTTGTTAAGAACTACATTTCGTGTTCACATCATTATATGAAATTGAAACAGATTTCTGAAGATTTGAAGCACTAAATGCAGGTGGTTCAAAACCTTTTGCACCCCTTCGATACCTACACCAATGCTGGGCACAGAAAAATAAAATTCCGACTAATGAAAAAGATACAGCCGCTAATATTTCTCAGCTGTTGCCCTCAAGGTATTAATGATGTTATAAAATCTAAATCCGAGCGAAGTAAGAAAACTCAAAATGGATTTTTATTAATTTCGAATAGTTCTTTCGGAAACTGAAGTCAAAATGGAGAGCAAATTTTATATATATCTATATCATAAGCTTTGAAAAAGGGTTTCATAAATTTTGAAAAGGTGCAGATACAACAACAAGCGCGTGTGAGAACGATTTTTCATATTCTCGAGCAAAAAGTTAACGCTCAAAGTTGACGTTTGTTCTGGACAGGAAATATGTCGCTGACTTTTTAGTTTTCATGCTCGACTTTATTTTGATTTCTTATGCCAGGAACATAATTGGGGCGAACGATGAATTTTCGTTGTCAAATATAAGACTCATTGTCATAAACACAATCATGACGCATTTCATATGCGACGAACTTTGCTGGCGCTCAACAACCAAATCAACGCCATGTGACCATATTTGGTTTCACGTGTTAGTAAATAACAATGATTTTTATTGAATTAATTGTTGCAGATATTTTATATGGGTTTAATATGTTGATCAGTATGAAGAATTTGTTGTAAAGAATTGTATATGTACAACAACAACCTATATCCAATAATTCTTCCCCCCAAATTGATTTGCGCTTTCTTTATTGTGTAAAATAAATTTCTTAGCACTTCAGTTCACATTATTTATATATCTTGAATCAAGACCACTTCATAACGGATGAAATTGAGAGCGCAGCTGTCTACTTTTTCAGTTCAGAAGTAAAATATTTGTTTTTGACCTTGTGGTGCTGGTGCTCATTTAGGTTTTTGTATAAAACTTACGGCATTGATTTCAATCTGGCATCGATTTATTTAAGCGGTTCTACAATTCTGGCTATTGTATTGTATTTTAGCATGATTCGCCTGCTTTAACTTTGAGTCTCATCGGTATGCCAAACGCCATTTAATTGTAACGTACACATGTTTCCTGTCTATTTTATTCTTATGGAGAAACTGATGTCTGGCAAATCTTTCCACAAATAACGTCAATATGAATTTTCAATTTCATTTCCTTAATATTTATTTGATTTTGTCAACTTTTTGTGTCACTTGATGTTAAAGAGTATTCCAAGTTGTGTCTGTTTTAATGCTTGATTTTTCAGGTAGATATTATTTCTGTTAATATGGCCACTCTGGCAGCGAACAACTTATATATTTATTAGTCAATTTACAAAATTATAACTACACAGAATGGACGGAGTTATGAACACCATTTTATGATTATGATGGTTTCCACAGACTCTTATAATGGGGCTTTGTTATTGTTTACTTAGTATGGCCACTCTGCCAGTATCAACTACAACAGTTCGCACTTTTTCGTTGTAATTGCGCTGCATCCGACGACGACGTTTGCACAGCGAATCCGTCATCATTCGTCCCAATTGTGTTCCTGTGTAAAACGTCACATCTGCGTGCAATTGCACAAGCTAAAGGTTGGGTGGAATTCATCAACACCGCATGCAGCAATTATATCTATCTGATGCGTTTTAAGTTTTGTTTGGACTTCAACTTTTGTTGCGTTACATGTTTCAAAATGACTCAATTACAAAACTCTAGATAATAGTTGCCATTACTTTAATTCATTACATTCTGTCAGCTGAAAAGTTTATAACTTTATTGATATCCTCGTTCTGCGAATATATGCCACCGCAGCCCACCACCCAACAAAATCAGGCCACCCCGCACGCCTGACTTTCGAAATCGTTTGGCATATTGAGCTGCCTGCACGCCTGTTTTTAACGTCCTAACATTGTGCTGATTTGTTATTTGTGTACCTATTTTGCCGCAATTTAAGTTGTTTTATGCAAAATTTTCAACATTTAAATAATAATATGCAAATATTTTAGGAAAAATGTTCAATGTTCTGTTTGTCGACTCTCATTAAATATCAAGCAGATCATATAAATATGAACAAATGCGTTTTAGTTGTGTTCGTTCTTATTGATTTTCGAACTGCAAATAATTTTGTTTTCCATCCTTTTCACAGTCCCTCTATTGTAATGGAAATTTATTTTGATTATGCCAAATAAGTTTATTTTTTATTCTCTATTATGAATTTTCTATGCTTAAATAAATCCATAACCTTTATTTAAATTTGCGAATAATAAAAGTTAAAACAAACAAAGCCTTAGTTGCATCCACATGTGGAATACATGAAGAGCTCTGCAGTTATCCTAACAAAAGGTACAAATGAAAATTAAAAAGAAAAAAAAAATTACTAAATTTAATTAAATATTCATTGAATTTCTCCACTGGCTGAAAATGTGATGAGACATTTTCTGTTCTGAACTGAAAATATCGAAAACTATGGAGTTAAGTAAAGCAAACACATTAGGGGCGCATATACTCTTGTATAAGAAATTAGTTTTGATGTTGATGTTTTGCACAGGGGAGAGTAGGTATTTTCCAGCTCTGCCATGCGACTGCTGGACAGCAAGTCCGCCGGTGTTAAAAACAAACATTTTATTCCCATGAAAAGGTAGTCTGCAGCGCTCTCAGCGCTTTCCCCTGGTACGACGTAGCCTTGATGCTATTGTCTTGCTTTAACGGAATCAACGTATAAGGATCCAATACAAGTTTTAAGTAAAACCATCATCAACGAAGCTAAAAAAAGGTTTGATGGCACTTTTGCATGACTATTATTATTTTTTTTAATGATTAAGAGGCGTTTCGTAGAGCTTCGTTCCCGCCGTTGTAGCAGGTATACGGCAGAATATACAGGTCGCCGAAAAGAGATTCTGTGTTCAGAAATATTACTGAATATTATTAAATGGAAATTATATAGGAGAGAGAAAATGTGCGAGATGTCTGAGGATGTGGATATCAATAGGGGAATTTACACCAGTTTGTTGCTGGAAACAACCCCTGGTCACATCAAACGATACACCGCCGACGAAACATCACTTGAGGCAGTGCATTTATCTAGAGAGAACCTATACCAGATCTGTATTAAATGAAGAGGTTCTCAGAGATTCTCTTGAGTGATTTTTCTCAAGACACTCACATCGACTGTTGGACAATAAAATACGGTTTTGCCAAAAAAAAATTTATTAAATTAAATTATTCATAAAATGTCCCAAACCTGTCGGGTATCTGTTTCGCTGTGCTGCAATAATTGTGTAACAGTTTCGTAACAGCAAATATTAATGGTGATATAATCATTTCAATTCATGGATAAAATTTTAATATGCAATAAAAACTTTCAGTATTTGTTTGCGTTTGTGGTATTTTCGTAAAACTTTGGAACATTTTTGCTTAATAGATATTTTGATGTGCAGTTTTATTTGCCAGTTTTGCAAACAAAATATTTTATTAAACATAAAATTATGATAATTTTATGTACCTATTTAAATCTGTATATTCTTATATTAAAAACGTACGTACAAACGTATTCAGCCATGTGCTGAGACTCTCATTTCGTAAAAAAAAAAATTGGGTTTACGATTACGAAGTCCCAAAAGTGATGGGCTGGAAATTGCAATCAGAGAAAATTTTTCGAATTTGTCGATTGTTGAAGCGTGAAGGGTTCCTGCAGTGAATAACTTTTAGTTTTATATATAGGAAATTGAATCATAAGTAGCAGTTAGTGCTTCATCAAAATAATCATTAAGAAAGTCAAAGAAAGCGCAAAATCTGACGACTTCTGCTTGATTGCAGTTTTTTAAACACGGACAAACAACAACCAAAAATTCTTTGTATTTAACCAAACAATGACAGCAGCACTTAATTGTACAGATATAAAAACAACTAATGCTTCATAGCCCAACCAACAAATGCATACAAATACAACATGGAAAAAAAATTAAACTCATTATTGGGGATGTTGAGTTAATTGATGTTCGTAGGATCCTGGACACTGAACACTGAACACTCACAACAACATCAGTTCCACTCTGGCATCCTCATCTCTACTAAATACCATAAAA
Organism: Epicampocera succincta; assembly: GCA_932526305.1. NCBI lineage: Eukaryota > Metazoa > Arthropoda > Insecta > Diptera > Tachinidae > Epicampocera > Epicampocera succincta. Next base: position 43,123,238 of record OW052037.1, on the reverse strand, counting down.
AAACATTATTTCCTCTTTCCTCCTCCCCCATGATCTAGTTCTGGTAAAAGCCACTCCTGTGAACTAGTCGAAAAAAAAAAATTATGAACTAATCCAATCTCTCACATGTGAAAATTATTTAAACAAATTTTCATTAAACACTTTCACAGTGAGCACTCAGCTAAAAATTTAACTTGACAGTTAGATCTGTGCTATTGGTCACACATGAATTCAATCAGTGTTGCCATATCTGTAGTCCCTAAAAAAATTAGCCAATCCACAATAATTTGAACTGAATTTATAACTGAAACATTTTTTGCTTATTTTATTTAGTACAACACAATAATAAATGCATTTGAACAAGTATTTAATGTACTTAAAGTAATACAAATTTAGTACAAGTGTGATTCAGGGGCTTTTTGCAGTGACGCAACAAGCCACCTGTTTTGAAAAACCGGTTCTTTCCTAATGGAGCCGTATTCCACAAAAGAGTTGACAACTAGTAAATAGTTAGTTTCTGATTTAGAATATAGTATTACGATATCTGGGGATTAAATTTTTATTCTACAATAATAATATCGAAATCCATATCAATTTTTTGCAGGTCAATATAGTAAATGGTTTTCCCATGAACAACATTATTTCTCTGTTCGAACGGCTCATGCTTGTTCAGGACTTCAAATCACATCCATAAGTTTAGGGATTCTTTGCAAGAAAACCCATTAGTTTTGCATTCCGCCACTTTCGTTGCCTTATTTAAATGCTGCGGTTGAAAGGACATTGCGATGCGTCATGTTCTGTTAAAACTAGTCACTTATTATATGTTTTCCTTAATGTTTCTTTATTTTTTATATGCACCAGCATTTTTGCTATTGAACCATTCAAATATGTTTGTATCGACGAACTGTGTATACATATATTTTTTTAAGATTTATTTTGTTAATATGAATAATAGTTTAATTCTGTTTATTTTATTTTATTATAAAAAAATCAATCACTTGTTATCTTTTTGTTATTGAACATCAATGATAAGGAAAATTTAGGTTGGTGGTTTTTACCAGCAATTTTTTAATATTGATATTCTTTTACCCTATTCTAAGTGCTCACAGTGCTTTTGATGATGCAAAAATTGGCATCACTGGCTTGAGCGTCCAGTATCTGGTAATGGCTGGTTAAGGCCGTCAAGCGTTGTCCATCGCATTTTTAAACTGACAATTAAGTTAAAATACAGGGTTTGCTATGAACTTTGTCACATGACGTACGTCTCGGTGCGTTGAAGCAACTTATCACAGTTGAGCAATTTTTAACAAACGTTGAGTACTTTGAGAACTTTCAGTGGATTTTTTATTGATTTGGATTTAGAGTAGTAAAGAAAATATTTATTATATTTAAATATTTATTATTTTTTTTTTATTTTTTTTTAATATTTTAATATTTGTTTTATTTTTTTATTTTTTTATTTTTTTTTTTTATTTTTGTTTATTTTTTTTGCAACTTGAAAAAAAAAGAAGAAAAAAACTAGAAATAGAAAATAAATTAATTAAGTGTGTGTGTGATATTTAAATGCGTTAAGGAAGTACTTATTGCGCCAACCTAGTCCCGTATGGCGTTAACGTCAGTTAAAAAAGGGCCACAGATGACGCCAGACAGATTCTATGTGCCCCGCCCTTTAGAGTGTTCGTCTGTTTATCAGACATGTACTTTCTCTGATAAGGTTATCAGGCAAAAATAGCCAGTTCGTACAGTGTTGTCCAACGCATTTTTAAACTGACAATTAAGTTAAAATACAGGGTTTGCTATGAACTTTGTCACATGACGTACGTCTCGGTGCGTTGAAGCAACTTATCACAGTTGAGCAATTTTTAACAAACGTTGAGTACTTTGAGAACTTTCAGTGGATTTTTTATTGATTTGGATTTAGAGTAGTAAAGAAAATATTTATTATATTTAAATATTTATTATTTTTTTTTTATTTTTTTTTAATATTTTAATATTTGTTTTATTTTTTTATTTTTTTATTTTTTTTTTTTATTTTTGTTTATTTTTTTTGCAACTTGAAAAAAAAGAAGAAAAAAACTAGAAATAGAAAATAAATTAATTAAGTGTGTGTGTGATATTTAAATGCGTTAAGGAAGTACTTATTGCGCCAACCTAGTCCCGTATGGCGTTAACGTCAGTTAAAAAAGGGCGACAGATGACGCCAGACAGATTCTATGTGCCCCGCCCTTTAGAGTGTTCGTCTGTTTATCAGACATGTACTTTCTCTGATAAGGTTATCAGGCAAAAATAGCCAGTTCGTACAGTGTTTAGTCAAGGTCTGGCAACTCTCAGTACAAAGCTTAACACTTGCCAGAAACGTACAAATAAAGTTCAATACTTTATCCGTAAAGTCATCGCTTAGTGAACATCATTTGCCATACACGTTTGAATGCCTCCAAGGCCGTTTATGTAGATGGTAGATGACAGCCTTTGTACAGGATTTGCTGTTTGCCCAATATGAAGAACACTGCAGACAGAGGTCTTAAATTCATCACCCGTTTCGTACGAGTGTTGTTGTCATTTGCGTCAAAATCTTCTCGATTGTGTCTGCAGCAAAACTAAAATTGTAGTTGATTTGTGAAAAATTTCTTGAACAGAGTCACATTCTATAAACTCTGTTATCTATTAATTGTCTATCAAGATGTGTATGTATGTATTTGTGAGAAATACTAATACACACATCAGTCAGTTGCGGTCTGTTGTGCTGTAATACCTGTTGAGAGTTGTCAGTAAAGTATAACAGCAAACAAATTATCTCTTTCAAATAATTAATTACTTTTAATAAAAAGATGACAAAATTCAATTAAGTTTTCTTTTGACCACAAATCCCTTAAGATGAAAAGCAATAACTATTTTTTATTTAAATGACCATAAAAACAGTAGGCCTGTACGTATAAATTATTAATTAATATGAGTACAGACTCCGCACACGTGCGGGGGGCAAACAAACATTACAATCTCTAATTCCTCACAGCGATTTACTTGTTTAAGGCAATTTTGTCATCAGCTAATTTGACAATCGTAGACACGATTTTGTCCTATTAACTTCTAGTCTTAAAAACAGTGATTGAGCGAAGTCCTACGAAGTGCTGTGATCGCGAAATGGCCACTCTTGCATCATCTTTGTAATAAATAAAACACAAATCTCAGGTTTTATGTTGGCTTAAAAAACTGACAAAAATATATATTTTCTGGGCCAAGAATTTTTTTTTCTGGCTATAAATTGAAGTTAGAAACAAATAATCTTTAGTGTCATATTTCCTTTCTTGAAAAATTGTCAGTTTTCGTTCAACATCTGCGTTTAGAAAATTGTCCGTTTTCAAACAATTTATTACTTGATTTAGCAAATTCTGTTGTTGAATATGAATAACAAATTTTCGGTGACTTTTATATGGCATTACCAAATGTGCCAGTGCTGAGTGTGATTAATGACTTCAGGAAAGCGCCACATGAAAACACTCTATGGGGAGGTCAAATCGTACGATCTTGGAGGAGGAGAAATGATTTTCCTTTACAAGAAAAAGCCATGCCCCCATTTTACTGGAGCCACATGCCGTCGAAGTTCAGATCGTTTGATTTGGGCCAAAAGAAATCGGTGAACAACCTCTTATAGTGTTTGCCCTTGACGATAATTATTTCAGCAACGTCGTTGCCATTAAACTGGAGTTTTTTTTAGTTTATTTGTAAAAAAATGATCTTGAGTACAACAAAATGAGTTTTCTCCATATTTGCTAAAAGATTTTTTATTGAAACGGTAGAAGTTCTTTTCCATACAAATTATTAAACGAAAGTAAAATGTCACTCGTGCGTTGCTCTTCATCACGCCTAATGAAACATTTAGTTAATTTCACTGTCTTCAATATCTTACTAGAAACTAATCACATGTGTGTATGTCAACATGGCTAATCTTTCAATGATGTTCTTTAAATGTAATTTGTGTTTTGAGGCAATTAATGCAAAATTGTGAAACGAAAGAATTAAACCTGATTTGAACACATGTTGGCAAGATTTAAATCATGCAAATTGTTTAAATATTCTCATACAGAACTATTTGGCATTTTACCGTATTTTATCTAAATAAGAAAAATAGTTTTCAGTTCTGTTTTTGTGTAACATTCAATTCATTCAATTACGAATTCAACTGATAATGAAGAGCTGCAAGTGGTGGCGAAAATATGTGCTTTAGCAGAAACAGTTTTAAGAACTAAAGAGTCCAATTAATGCTATTAATTATTTCAACAAAATTACAGTTAATCTTTTGTTTATGAAAAAAGTAAAATGTTTACTGCCGACTGGTGCAGTCAGTGGAATTTTGACAAGAGTTGATTGCAATAAGTTGGTTTCACACGTAGTAAAATATTAAGAGCCTGTAGCTGCTTATTTTCACCGTATTTTTTTTTTTTTTTTTATTTTATTTAGATAATCGTACAATAGTTAGTATTTTACATAGAATTCATTTGGCCTCTGCGCCTTAAAGGCATTTTAGAGGCAAGTTGGCAACTGTTTGAACTTGACGTACAATTATAATAATCTAATAGTAATATTATAATAATTACATTAGTTATTCTTAAATTACATTAGTTATTCTCGATGAAATGAATATATATACAATATTTTAAAGGAGCGTTTCTATTGAATTATTCAAAAATTCTTTGCATAATCTTTTGAATGCTGAAATACTCTCTACAATTTTTAGTTGTGAAGGTAGATTGTTATAAAGATTACTACCCATATAATCAATTCGTTGTTTTGCTTTTTTCTAATCTACACCTTGGGATTCTTAAGTTAGAAGAGTTTCTTGTAAGAAAATGAGCTTGGTTTTGAGGAAATGGAATTGTATGTTCCCCTATATTGTGAAGACTTTTAAAAATAAACAAAAGGACCTGATACATGTATAAGCCATTAATTGGCAAAATATTTACACATATATCTTTATATAGCGACAGTGTTGAAAAAGTTCTTGGCAATTTATAAATAATTTTTAACGCTTTGTTTTGACAACGTTGCAAAGATTTTAACGAAGTATTGTTTTTATTGAAAGCATAAACACAAACTAAGTAATTTAAATGCGATTCAATTAGTGCATTGTAAATCATAAGTTTTGATCTTTCGGATAATTTATTTTTAAATTTATATAAAATACCAATGGCAGGCGCTATTTGCTTCATAACATTGTTGATATGACAATCCCAAGATAAGTTGTTTTGTAATGTAATGCCTAAATATTTAACTGAATTTGATTCATAAATGGGGTTGCCATCAATGTAAGCAAAAAAATTATTATTTGAATTTACTGCACGAGGTCTAAATCTAACTAACGTTGTCTTTTCAGAATTTAATAATAATCGATTCAAGCGAGCAAATTCCATTAGTAAAGCAGCATCTCTTTCGATATGTGTTTTCAAAACTAAATCGAATTTATAAGGATAGAAAAAACATATGTCATCAGCAAACATAAATAATTGACCCGTTAGATCAAAATTCATTAAATCATTTAAATAAATTGAAAAAAGTAAAGGGCCTAAGCCACTTCCCTGTGGAACGCCGTATTCAACATTCCCAATAAAACTTTTAGATTGATTTATTTGCACAAACTGTTTCCTGTTTATGAAATAGTTTTCAAATAACGTAAGCTCACGATCTTGAAGACCATAATATTTTAACTTTTTTATTACTATTTGATGATCTACAAGATCAAACGCTTTAGAAAAGTCAAAGAATATTCCAGCAACTCCACTGAAACCATCATCTAGACCTTTACAAGCATATCTTACTACGTTTACAACAGCATCTTGAGTACTAACACCTTTTCTAAAACCGAATTGATACTTGTACAGCATACTATTCTCCTCTAAGTATGTCAAAAGCTTGTCGTATAGAATTTTTTCAAAAATTTTATCAATAGTTGATAGAATGGCAATAGGTCTGTATTTGTCCACGGTGGACGCAGAGATTGTTTTTGGGATGGGGACTATTTTATGAATTTTTAAAATGTCAGGATATTCTGAGGTATTAATAATTTTATTATATATATCAACTAAAATAGGTGAAAGTATTATAATACATTCTTTCACAAATTTTATGGATATATTATCAAATCCGGGTGTTTTATTTGATTCCATATTAAAGACAACGTTACTAACATCGTTTTCATTTATCTCATTTAAGATGAAGCGATGACGTGAAGCATTAAGCGTCCTCAGCGAGTTAATTGAGTCACTTGGCAAAATATTAACTTTTTGTTTAAGTTCTTTTACAACTGAAATGAAATAATTGTTTAATAAATTTGCTTTAGTCTGATTATCAGATATATTTTCACCGCGCAGGTCATTAAGTTTGACAACATTTTCTTTCGTTCTACCTAATGTGTTATTTATGAATTTCCAACATTTTTTAGTATCATTTCCTATTTTACTTAAATTTTCCACGTAGTAGTTATCTTTACATTTTTTAACTGCTGATTTTATCACTTTACTTATTCTTTTCAAATCAGCATCATATTTTCCTCTATTTTTTGATCTACGCCTTTTCTTTAATAATTTGTTTTTATATAGAATTAACCCTTGAAGATTATTGTTTATCCATGGGGTTATTTCAAAATTTAACGGCTTATTAAGATTTGTTGTTTTGGTAGAGTGATTAACAGCTGATTCAACTGTAGCTATAAGAGAGCTTGTCAATACTGAAACATTAGTTGATAAGAAATCAGTTGGCAGTGTTCTTTGTAAATATTCGTTAGCCTTTCTATAGTCACAATAAGTCTTAGAAATTACGATATTATCTTTACATCTGAAATTACTTTTCAATTTACAAGATAAAATATTATGATCGGAAAGGTCGCATTCCACTGAATCAACGATAGGCGTAACGGGTAAATTACTAAATATATGATCTATACAAGTTTTACTTTCAGGTCTTGTAATTAAGGTATGGGCATTGTTACAATCATAATTTTGAAAAATAGAATTTAATTCAATGCTCGAACCACTTTTTAAGAGATCTATATTCGAGTCACCTACTATTATTAATGGATTTTGAGCTAATTCATATAATAAACTGTCAAGAAACTCAAAAAACCCTGGTTCGTTACACTTTTGGGAACGATAGTAAGAAATCATTTGTAAAGGCTTTGAATTAATTTTGAAATTAAGCAAAGTTATAGCTAAAATTTCAACAAAATTTTCACTTTTACAAATTTTAACAGTAAAATCAATTTCTTTGTTTATATATATTGATGTACCACCGTATCCATCTTCCCTACAACAATGTATAAAATTAAATCCGGGGATTGTATATATTTGAGTTAAGTCATTTTTAAACCAAGTTTCTTGTAGAGCTATTATATCGGGAAGTTTTGAAAATTGAGATAAGATCGATTTAAAATTGTTGAACTTGTCAATAGACGAGACGCTCCTTATGTTGAAACTGATGATATTTAGGTAATTAAAATTCAAGCAATTAATATGTTTTTTAAAGTTTGAAAAATTATTGAAATATTGATTATTTGACATTGAAAAAAAATAAAAATTTTAATTTTAACTATAAAGTTGTCTACATAAAACATAATAAAAAATTTTAAGAAGGAGACATGTATGAAGCACCATCTTCGCCATCGGCATCACTAGAAACATCAGCTGTAACTTGACTCGGATGAATTAGAGATCTTCTACCATACTGTTTGTTAGTTGTTACATTTAAGAGCATTTTGTCAACTTCATCCTCATCAGTAATTAGTTGTTGGTTAGATGTGTCACTTTTCTTAGCAAAAACTCTTCCATTCTTTATAAAAACATATTGGTAACCTACTGATTTTAACGATTTTGCATAATTGTAAAGGTACATAGTTTCTTTGCTATTAAAATTGTTTATAAAAATCTTTTTCGTATCTTCATTCTCTCTGAGTTTGGTTTTAGAAGACATGAATTTGTCCTTATGTATTTTAGAAGTAAACTTCACTACAACAGTTTTGTTATCATTGTTTCTATTTTTATTTTTCAAAAAGTAAGCATCTTCAACAATATTGTTTTCCATTTTTACACCAATATTTTCAGAGATTTTAGCAACCGCTTCAAAAGCGCTCATTTTTTCATCTGATACTTTTACACCACTAATAATGCAATCATTTTTTAGTCTATGTTCATTTAAAATTTTAACAGAAAATTTTAACGATTTTATTTCAGTTTTTAATTTTTTGTTTTCCTTTTCAATTTCATTAATCTTTCTTTTGTTTTCTACCACATCTTTAAACACCTGATCGAATTTTGCTGACATGAAGTTAATAGATTCAGTCAACTCATCTAGTTTTTCGAGTTTGTTTAACTTTTTTAGTTCTGTTTTTATTGTATTTAATTCTTGTCTTATGTTATTGTTTTCATCTTTACACAAATGACAATTGAAAGGTTCTTTTTTGTTTTTTACAAGTCTCCCAAATTCTCTTCTGCTTAAGCCAGAACATTGAGAGTGGTAGGTTTTTTTACACTTGTCGCATTGTATGAAGTTGACACTCTCTTCTTTTATTTCATTTTTACATTGTTCGCAAAATATTTTATTGATTGCGATACTGCGGCGAGTTGTTTGTATAGACATATTTTATAATATTCGAACTCCTATTGATTTGCTTTGTTTATTTATCAGCTTGTTTTCTTTTATTATAACCTTTATATCACAAATTTTTTAAAAATATTAAATAGGAATTAGGAGAGCACAAAGAATACGTTTAGTCGCTACAAGTGATGCCAACTTTCTTCAATTAATATATTATTATTAATTTTTTTGGTCTCCCTGGGCACATCGGTAGCCTATTTATTACTATTACTAACCTTACGGAATATACATTTTATAGATGTGTTTTCGAGCGAAATTAAATACTCACTCAAATACGTTGTCTACAGGCGTTGTTTGCCAGCTGTCGCAGAGTACACAGAGACGAAATAGTGGCGTCCATTATAGACTTTGCGGCCTTTCAACCGGTCGCCATCAAACCAGTTTCATTAAGAAGGCAACTTTGTAAAGATGGGCGCTTAGAACACACCAATTATGAGTTGACGAAATTATTTTTGATCAAATATTAAGACGAAATTGCGTTTCTAAATTTTAAACCTTTTGTTGCAATATATTTCTCAGTGTAAATAGCTATTCTCAATTATTGCTATGTTTGCAAAGTGTTATTTTAACTTTTAAGCAACTTGCGGCATAATCTATTTGGTTTTTTAATTAGGACCAGCTCTCAGGGGACGAGCCCTAATCATGTGACGGGTGACGCATTGCGCCGCAAGTGACATAATCTGACATATTTGTGTCACTATTTTCTTTGCATGCAAAATAAAAATAGGTATGAAAGCTGAAGAGGCCTATAGCCCGAAAACTATGCGTTTTGGAGAACATCGGGCTTAAACCTGACTCGTCTAGAAATTCGCTACTAACCACTTTTCCCGCATAAAAGGAATCTGATGCAGGAGCGCAGGGCTAAAGGCTAAACACTTCTACAAGTGTTGTCAGTATTAGCCAAGTTTAGACCACAGTCAGAACATATCATCCAAGTTAGACACCTCAATCTATGACTAACAACCGCATCTACCCATTAAGAAATCCCTGGGTATCGTTGGCAACCCTACTGCTAATTAATTCTTGGTGAAGATTTCAGAAGAACTTGAACAACTGAAGCCATACAGAGACTGCCTAGAGTTTTAGTAGGCGTAAAACCTTGTCCATTTATGCTCAACAGTTATTCTAGCCAAGTGTTTTGTTTGCAGTGTCCTTCATGTTTATGCAACAAATATGTCGTTTGATACAGTAAAATCCTTTGCAGATTTATATTCCAATATTCGATAGAAAATATTTGAAACAAAAAGTTTTTCTTCGGGACGAAAACAACAACATTTTATGTAGTGATTTTTCTCAAAAAGTTGGCATTACACCAAATGTTTGTCTTATTTAAATAAATATAGTCAATAAAAATATTATGATATAAGAAAAAGAACACGTTGAATTCATGAAAGAAAACACCGATATGAAACCAGATCTGAGGTTGGGTTGGTGGTGGAGGTTTGTTACCATTTTAGCTCCTTAGATGGCACGAATCTTACGTTTTTGTTGCTTTTGTTTCATATTTGAAATTCTGCAACAACCGGTTTTCCTAGAATAATATTTATAGTAATTATTTCTTAGTACGATTTGCACGTCTCGCTAAAGAAGAATATTTTTAAGGGCGGTCGCTATGCGGGATTTAAAGTCATGTCGTTTTTGTCTATCTCTTTTGAAATCGAAACGACAACTCTAAAAATGCAGCCATAAACGGCTTGTCTTCTTTAACGGTCTATTCATTATGGGGTTTCAGTTTTCTTTTTTTAATATGCACATTTTTCAACAGGGGGAGCAAGATAAATAAAACGCAGCAAACAATAAGAAAGTAGTGCCAAACAGAATATCAGAAAATCACACGAAAAGCAGGAAACGTGCCTTTTTCTTCGCTGCCACAATCTACCAGCACAAAAATAAAAGTCTTTCGTTTAAAACAGTATGTTAACCCTTATGTGGGCATCTGGGTACCCGGTTACTGTAGGGTATTCATTAAAATTTATTATCTGCATGTCTGAAATTTCCCGAGAGAACTGGTAACTATAATTTGTAATTGACTGAGACGCCAATTTACACTCCTAACACCCTCTGGTACATTGAACTTGTTAGTAACTTCGCATAAATAGGGGTCTATATAAAATAAAATGAGAGTAGAAAAATAAAAGCGGAAGTTACACGTACGATTTTATTGCCAATTCACTTGGACCAGCCAAAATAAGTGTTGCCACATGTTCTCTGCTTGCTTTTAGATCTGGGGTCTAATCAGGTCCTACGATATCGAAATGCATCGTAAGTTGAATTGACAGTATTCGCTATCAAGTGGTGAAAAAAGTTAAATTACGCGATTGGTCGTTCAGTACATCAGAGTGTATCGTAGGAAAAAGTGCCTCATACGAGGAAACGAGTTACTATGTTCTAGGGACTGCCATTGGATAAACGTGAAAGCAGCTGTTTCTGCAGGCATGTGACCAATAAATTGGCCGTGATTGGGGGCAATGCACTGTACACCAGGTTTATCTTGTATATATATATATATATAAACACATGTGCATATTTTAGTCACTTTAAGTCTAAGTGGTTTCCTACTAATATGTAAAACTATATTCACTGTCCAAGATGATGACGATACGTAAAAGCGTATTTGTTTTAATTTTTCAACTTTAAGAGAAAAATTATTTAGTACGAATTTGTTTAATTTTCTTACATTTATGTTTTTGTGTTCACAGTTTCGCCGTTTTATCATGTTTATTTTGTGTATGAGAGGCATAAAAGTTGGACGTGTTTTGAGTTTTCGGCGATTGTCAAAAAAAAATTGCAGAAAACTAATTGCAGGTACAAGATTTTCAAAGATGTGAACGACTTCGGTCGCCCTGGACGCTCCAGTACACCAATAACCGATGAAATTGTGGAGAGAATAAAGAAAATTATTTCACTAGTAGGGAAGTTGGTGAGGATTTCGTCATATCGGTTCTCTCATGTCAAACAATCTCTTCGAACATTTTGGGCACAAAGCGAAGTTGGTTCCAAAAATGTGTGAATTTGGCCCAAAGAACCCATCGCATCGGCCACCATATTCACTAGATTTGGTCCTCTGCAATTTTTTCTGTTCCCAAAATCAAAGAGACCCATAACAGGACAGGCTCAGGACATACCAAGAAGTACTACGAGAATTGAGGGGAAAAACTACGCTGGCACCGCTGGCACTAAACTATTATATCTGGGGGGGTTAGTTTTAGGTCTTAGAAATTGATGCAATTAAACATGGAAATTGCTGAAAAGAGTTTAAGTTTAGAAATTGCTGAATAAAAGAAATAGTTTTTGAGAAAATTCAAAATTCAAGTTATTGCTAGAGCAGATCTTGCCTTCGTATCTTAGAAATTTATGACATTACAATACAAAACACACTGCGTAAGACGACTTGCTAATACGCCACTCACACACTCCATATACATACATATATAGACCATGTTAGAGTTTCATAGTCTTTTGTAGATCGATCCTAATCCGATCGACGACTGTGAATGCATTTTGTGCCTATTTTATCGTGTTGTTTTCTAATTTGCTAACACGAATCAATGCACAATTAATGGTGTAAAAATTTGCTTGATTGAGAAAATATTTTTAGTGTTCACACACACACAATTAAGCAAATTCAATTAACAGTTGATGGATGCCAGTCCATTCTTTTTGGTGCATTTTGCATCCATGTAATTATTTTTTAGAAGGACAGATGGTTTATTTATTTTTTATTAATAAATTTAGTATAAAAACTTAAGTTCAACCTTTTTTATGTTTTGCGTTGTTTGGTTTTCGGGAACACTCCTGCTGTTTTGTATTCTAAACACATTTCTTACAGAGTTGCATTTCAAGTTTAGTGCAATATTTACCAAAATATATTAATTGCCAATTAACTTAATTGAATGTTTTTAGGAAATATTGAGCTCAATATTGGTTTTAAGTGCGAACAATTTAATTAACGTACATAAATGACGACATTATTAGGGACTATAATCCAGGGGGTTGGTGATGCCGCCCTATCACTATCATTAAAAAATGGTGGCCACTATTTAAAATATATCCATATTCTCATGCTCTCCTTGTGTTTTGCTGTAACACGTTGTAATTCTCGATAATGAGAACTCTAAAGATTGTTCTTTAGATTTGATGGGGCACATTTTCTAGCAATAGAAGTTGTTATTTTTGGTGACAGGCATAAGGGTTAAATCATCACCGTATCCACACCGTCTAACATCAGTTATATCGTATTACTTAACTTGATCCAATTTCTAAAACTATAATAGTCAGTGTTTAAATATAATCCACTCTCGGCAGCAGGACATTTAAAAAGGAACAATATTATAGTTTTACAAAAACTCCAGCTTAAGGGAAAGAAATATAAAACAAAATATAATATATAAAAAATATTACATATTAACTCCAATCGAAATGTGAATTCAGTCCAATAGAAGTAACCAAAATTTAAAGTACAAACGGCAAAACAGTATTTTAAATAACAATAAATTCGATTTGCTATATGTAAACACATACATACATACATACATACATACATACATACATAGAATGAAACAAAATTTATTCAAAAGAAATGAATTTACATAAAATGTATGAGTTCTGTCACGCACTCACGCACGCACCCATATTAAAGGCTTAATGGCATAACATCATAAGTCACCCAAACGGAAAATGGATTCATGAGTCTTTCTTATTGCCATCCCAGTGGCAGCCAGTCGAAGTTACTTATTGTTAATTACTTGTCTTTTCCTGTCTTTCTTACTCAAGAAATCATTTTACGGTGACGATTTCCATCTATTTTGTGTTTGTGAGCACAAACATTTGCTGATTTGGTTTGTCGCTTCGAATTTTAGCTTTTTCGTTGAAAAATATTTATTTTATTAATGGGTTATAGGAAAATATATGGGCGCTGCTATAGATGGAGAGCACCAGAATTCTTTGCAAAACAAGTTTTTGACTATTTTAAGGAACATTTAATATTCTCCTAGTGTTTGACTTCCATACCAGGCTGGCATCATAATAGCTGACACTGGTGTAAACGGGATATCGATATATCGGGCATTACTGGCACCGAAACCAAACGTTTTTAAAATTTTTTGCTTAATAATTTCGGCAATAAAGTTGGTTGAAAAAATGAATGTGTGAAGAAAATTCAGTTTTTTGGAACCAGAACTAACAATTATTCCCCTTTCAACTTTGTTCGAATAATTCAAGTAATGAAACGATTTAATTCTTATTTGATATTAAAGAAATTTATTCAAAAAAACGACTATAAAATGGTTGTTAACAAACCAGAAAAATATGTAAAAAAAGAACTAATATTTGCATTAAAGAAATACATAGAAAACTCACTTTGAACAGATGTACAGTAGGAGACAGAACTGTGGACATTAATTCATCCTTATTACAAACATCTGGTAACCCTTTCCCTTTTTAAATTCTTCAACGCCTTCTTAGCTATTTTCTGGTAACTCATTAGTTATATAACGGCTCTCTGTGAGTTTTTGTTGTTGCTATTTTAGCAAAATCACATGTGAACAGTAGTTTCGACGGCCAGATTTAAAAGAAAATAATTAAATTTTGATTCGAACATATGGAAATAAGTTTTATATGAGTGATATATGTTTTTGTTTAAAAATTGAAATGCAATAACTTTCCCCTTTACTTGTAATATACTTATAAATTCGGTTTTGCAGAGACACGTTTTAGAAGATGCAAAAAATCAAATATCTTACCGAGAAGTTGCAAGAAAATACAACATATCTCTTGGGCTCATCAATAAATTAAAAAAGTATGTATGTATAATACAATAACTATATTTTCTACTTACATACATGATATTATTTCTTAAAAACAATTTATTTATTTTTAGCTTTCAACGAACAGTGCAAATATCCCCTTTCTTGTAGATTTTCTGATGTTTGAATTACAAAGAAAACAGCTGACACAGGATGTGTTCGATAAACACATTAAACACATTTTTGAAATGCTGCGAGCACCCAACAGGGTGTTTGGCTACTGGACAGTGAAATCGGGGCTACGGTTACCATATTTTTTAACTTTTCGACATTTTATATAAAATCATTAAAAACGTCGACGGTCGTTATTTTAAAACTATTCGTATAAGAGTTTAGTTTAGTTTTTAATCGGTTGGCAACTCTACTGAATGCTGAACTTCAACAAAGTCATTTACATGCACTACAAAATGTCCAAATGGAGCCAATCTGTCTTGATTTACCAATTCTCTTCGCTTCTACTCGTTTCCAAATATTATAGAGGGCAAAGATTTGCCTTTCGTTGCGAATAAAATTACAATAGAAAGGACCGATTTCAAACATTCTTCAGCCATTCGAGTAGCATAGACTATATTTATTGTAGAAAAAAGTCGGGTCCCTACAAACCATTTTAAATCTCATCGAAGGTGTAGAAAAATTAGCCATAAAATAACTTTTTTCACAAACTATTCAAAATGGAACAACAAAAAAATATTCCACAGCATTAAAATATTTGTTGTTATTTATTCATTATTTTGTATTCACAACTCTTTTAAGATCTGTAGATTATTTATGAAAGTTGGACATTCTATAAATATTTTGACTTTTTTCGTGCATGAGATTCTTGCTTTAGTTCAACATTTCGGTTCAGAATGACTTATACTTTTGTTATGCCACTTTTATTGCCCAATTACTCAAGCAGTTCACTAAAAGAAGAGCCCAGAAGGACCCTTTAAGGGCTTTATTCGTTAAGGAACCGGATCAGCTCTTTCAATGGGAATCTTAGAAAGCCCTTTAGCTTAAGTTTGAAGTCGATTCGCCAGCTACATCAACTTCCCTGCCAGTCACTGGGGGCGTGCTACAGGGTTCAAATTAGGGGCTCAATATATACCAACGATTTGCCAAATCAGGTGATGCACTGGAATAGCAGAATATATGCAGAGGAAGTTCAAATATGTACTTCTAATTAACAAAAAAGAAAACTTTGAAAATAAACTAAATGAAAATGTAAAAAGAATATCTTTGTGGGCTGCAGTTGACGGCCTCAGCCTCAACCCTAAAAAGGCAAATGTCTTTTAATTCACACAAGATTTTTAAAAATAGTAGAAACACCAAACGGTATCGTTGGCAGGCAGAAAATGGCAGAAAATGGAAATCGTTAATAGAGATGACAACTTATGACTTATTTTCAAAGCGCATTAGCATGGTCGGACCACCTGGGAAAACATTCTCGATGCACATCTCTTAGGATAATACTACTCGTTGCTAAAGCCCGCCTGACTCCAATATTAACTTGACGCTGTGAAATTGTCACTACTTGCGATTACATTCAATGACATTGATAGATATGTTGAGAGATATGTTTTTGGGCTTAAGTGGTGTGGAAGTCCATCAGCATCATCATCCTCCCAGTTGGCGGATTTAGTGAGAGTAAGTTCCCTTTGATATTCCCATATAAATTTTCTATATAAATCAGTTTCAGTCGTTTTGGCAGATATAAAAGAGATAATACCGCTAAGATGTTAAACATTAATTTCAAATTGGCAGCTTTTCTTATCCACGCTACGTCCTTGGAATACTATTCCACCAGACATTTGGGGACATCAGCAACGTCTTGGTTTCAGTATTATTCTTATACGCAACTGACATATTATTTCATGTTTGACATACATTAATTATTATAATTTTTTGTTTCTTCGTTTTGTTTTGTCTCTTATTTTTCTATTAGAATTACTTTTATTTGTTATTGTGAACTTAAATGTTTCCACGTTAATGTATCACTATAAACGTTAAAATAACTTTTATTATATTTCGGCTACTTCAAGGCTGAAGTCTTTCTCTAGAAGGTTTCCCAGATCACTAAATAAGTTAAACAAAATTTCGCTTTTGTCCCAGCAAATTAAACCCAAAGAGCGATGAATATGTGACAGCAGTTGCTTTAAATGATTTCTTTGAACATGTTTTGTTTGTGACATATGCTGTTATTGCAATTAACCCTTCACATGCATATTCAACTATATCTACACAAATATATGTACAAGGTGGCGCAAAAGTAATCCTCCTATCAGAAAATGCTATAAATTTTGCGATTGGCCCCTAATGTCAGTTCTGTTTTGACATTTGTGTAGTAACCACATGCGAAATACACGTTAATAAACAGTGTTACGCTACACTGCTGCAGAACGCGGAATATTGGTGACTATTTATTTGACCAATAATCGGTCGGTGACTTTGGCACAATGTGAATTTCGTCGCAGATTTCCTAGCCGTCCAACGTCTACTAGTGAAACACTGCGACGCTTAGCCGCTCTCCTCGAAGAGACTGGCACAACACGAGATGCTGCCAGGCGTGGCAAACCCCGGAGTAGCCGTTCTGCAGAGAATATTGCTGCTGTAGCTGAGGACGTCATGGAAGCGCCGTCGACATCGAACAGACGACGTGCCATGCAAATGGGTGTCAGTCGACGGTCTTTACAGCGAATTTTGGTACAAGATTTTAAGATGTTTCCGTACAAAGTCCACACGGTGCATCAGCTGTTAGCTGCTGACCGCCAATCGCGTCTAACATACGCTCAAGCCATCCTTAATCACCACCAAGAAGAAGATGATTTTTCATCAAAAATAATCATGAGTGATGAGGCCCATTTCCATCTTAGCGGGTACGTAAATAAGCAAAATTTACGCTTCTGGGGCACTGAAAATCCGCGTGTAACCCACGAAGAGCCATTACACCCGCTCAAAGTCACTGTATGGTGTGCTGTTTTCGCTGGAGGGGTCATCGGATCTTTTTTCTTCGAAGACGTCGTGGGCCAAACGGTTACTGTGAATGGTGAGCGCTACAGAGCAATGATCAACGAGTTCTTTTTGCCGCAACTTGATGAATTGGGATTGGAAAACATGTGGTTCCAGCAGGACGGTGCAACGGCACACACTGCACGTGCCACAACCGATATGCTGAAGGATGCATTTCCCGGGCGCCTAATCTCCCGTTTTGGCGATTTGCACTGGCCAGCAAAATCGCCTGATTTGACCGCTCTAGACTTCTTTTTGTGGGGCTTTTTGAAGTCGCGGGTTTATGTCAACAAGCCTCAGACTCTTGCAGCTCTTAAAGACAATATCCGTCAAGAATGTGAGTGCCTATCGCCAGAAGTTTTGGACAAAGTGATGGAAAATGCCATAAAAAGGGCTCAAACGACAATCAACTGTGGCGGCGGCCATTTACAAATTACAGCCAAAAAACATCGGAAGGTTATTTTTGCGCCACCTTGTATATGTAAGTCAGAATATGTGTACGCCCAAAAGAAAAATGTCATAAAACACACAGCAGGATGCGTTCAACAAACTTCCAGTGTTTATCATTGTTCAAAATTGCATGAATTTTCAATACATTTCGCTTATAATTGTGAACTTTTTTTTTTTTTTTTTTGTAAGTACAATATATTTTCTGTTACATAATTCATCTGGCAAAGTTTTCGTTCAACTCCTACATAAATATGCCAGTATTTATGAACACAAGTATGACGATGTTTATGAAAAATATGGACCAATTCATAAAGATTTTCATTTGTTTCTACTTATAAATATGTATTAAATTTAAATAGTTGCATTCACAAACTAATTGTATTGTTTAATTTTGTAGAAGTTTTAAAATGACCTTTTGTCACAGCTGTTGTATGGGTTGTCGCCCGCGGATTTAAATGTGTAATATTGTGAGACGCTTAACCGGGCCACTCTAGGCTGGGTAAGGCATCAGCGGTCAAGAAAATAGTTTTCTTCAATGTAAACAACAGAGACGTGGAATTTGCTGTCTTACAGTCAAAACGAATAAGTCGAGCAGGGCCCTACTCCACAAAAGAACTTATCAACTTTTCACTTTGCACTTATCAAATTTTTCGTCAATTTGCAAAACTTTATGTTCCTCAGAACTGTAAAATTTGATAAGTTATAAGTTGAAATTGACAAGTGTAATTTGCAAAGTCTTCTCAATTTTTATATTCTCTTTGCAATTTCTGTTCCATGTACGTGCTCCGGTGCAAACTGCAAAATTAATATTGAAAAGTGTAATTTGCCAAGACTTTGCAAATAATTATGTTGTTTCGTTCCACAAAAGTTCGTTCTGTTGCAAAGCAAAGTTTTTTATAAATTTGTCAAAAATTCACTTTACAAATTCATATTGTTATAACTAGTGGAGCTTTCAAAATGCTAAGACGTGAGTTTTTGTTCGACGATAGAGAAGACGCGGTTGTAAAAAGAAATTATAGAGATCGACTACAAAACTTTGATTTTAAAGAGTGCAGAGGTCCATGTTTTTAGGGCCGATGCCAGTTGGAGGGATTGGCTTTTTTCAAAACTACTTCTCAAGCAGTCTGTTTATCTAATTTATTTACCTTCCAAATTAAATGTAAGTTTTAATATATATTTACAATAATTTTATTAAAAAAAAAACTTACTTTATTGTTTTGAAAACTGGCAAATAAAATAGTTGTTTTTTCCTGAATTACTTGTAACACCGCAAGTTTTTTTCCCACTTGAACTTTGCGGCTCATTTTAAAATACTTTAGTAACGCAAAGTAAAAAGCGATAAGACAGAAATGCAAAGATGATTAAATGCTTTGTGGGACACTTTGCACACTCACTTTGCAGAAGAGCGCAAATTTACAAAAATTTGCTTAATTCAAAGTGAGATTTGCAAAGAATATTGTGGAACAGAAACACTTTTCACTTTGCCAAAAAATGCAATTTGATAAGTGCAAAGTGAAAAGTTGATAAGTTCTTTTGTGGAATAGGGGCCAGGTTGTAAGTCTAGCAATTTAAAATTAATTTATTAAAAGTGTGTATTTTTCGCAGTAATTTAAACTTGTCTGTTTTCTATATGTTTAAGAAAAACAAAACATTTTTTTCTCAGTTCTACTATTTATTGAATCTTCAAATTTAAAATATAATATTATTAATAAATAGTTCGGCCAGTGATGGACAAAAATGTTGGGATCAGCAGTAAGAACTCTACAATAATAATACTAATTTTTATAAAATACTTGGCAACACTTTTAAAGCCATGAATGAATGAATAATAGTGCGGGTCTGGTCCAAAACGGCTCTACAAACTGCGACCACATTTAAAATATTGTGTTTCCGCTTCTCTTTAAAAAATTAATACGTCATGGAAGCCGAAAAGGTCTGTTAGTTCCGGTTTAGCATGAGTCAGACCCTGCTGCCAACAGAGTTCAAACATTTTTTGCAATGTACAAGACCATCACTATCGTTCAAATATCGTTGTAGTGCCACAAGTGTCTGAGGATTCTTCTCTCTCATTAAGCCAGGAATGAGGCTGATCGCTAAAGATGATTTGACGATAAAAATCTGATTTAACGTGATTTCAGCGCACTCGCCGAACATGCAACCCAATAAATGGTCCGCTGGCTTTAATTCATGGTTTTTTGAACTATTGGACGAATAGTGATCGAGTAGCTGACAAAGTTACGGGTCCTCTGTCGCTCTCATGTCTACCGTGGTGACGGTTTCTTTTGTACGCTCAGTAAGGACTGCATTTGGATAAAAATAATCCAAGCGAGTAATTGTGGCGATAAATTGATCCATAGCAATGCGTATTAGCTGCTAAGATGCAAGATTAGTGGGTAATCCGAACACTCGCATTATAATTTTAAAGTGGTAGATTTTTATTATATACCCGCAACATGAAACTATTTAACACAAAAAGTTGAGCAGTGCGCTTGGGCGGTCTTTACATTAGATAGAGCACTTTCCAGAAACGAGCGAGTTCTTCTTTGAATATCTGAACTCTCAGCTGTAGATCATGGACGACCCTCTGAGGTTTTTGTTTTTAAATTTGAGCACCTTAAACTCATTGATAGAGGCTTAAATTGATGTTTTTTAAAGCCGCCAAATGAGATAAACAAGTTGAAATCATAATAAGACAGAGAAATATATAATGATGAACGGTTTTAATAGATAATAAATATGATTTCGGGGATGCAGCCGCCACAGCTGGTGCATACAAAGCCCAATCTGGAACACCAGTTTTCACAAGCTTTTTGGAAATAATTCTTCGAATGTTGATTTCCAAGTGTTCAATTGTACACAAGTGACTATATATAGTCTCAAGAGGGACCATTGATTGGACCATTAGGTGAAATTATTCTTCCATCAAATGTTTGTTTGGACTTAATCACTGGCATGCGGCTCCGTCCTGTTGCAACCACATATCAGCAAGAGTGAGGTACGAAAAAATTTCGAATCATGTCTCTATACCGTTCACCATTGACAGTATCATTCTGACCATCAGCGTTTTTGAGGACATATAGGCCAACGAATCCACCAGGCCTGTGAATTATTCGCACTCCAAGTGCAACAATATTGTTTGTTTTTCCATCCATTTAATCAAAAATGGGCTTCATCGGGGAACCATTCGCTTTATACAAGATTGCAAAAGTTTTCAAACGTTGCTGTGGTGTAAGTCCGTCCATAATAAAATATCAAACCATACACTGAAAGAAGGCAACTATCAGCTGTGTGGACAACTCAAAGTTGCGAACCTCTAAAAATAACACCCAATACATTCTGCTATCACTAAGAGCCGTCACGGTCACTACTTAATGCAACTAAATCACAAGCGATCTTTCATTTTTCAGATTTCAATCCAACGCCCAGATCAAAAGACATTTTAAATCTTTATTGTTATTTTTAATTTGTTATAGTAAATGTGACGAAAGACGAATCGCACCCCAAAGCGACGAACTCGCGGAATATGCATTTTTTTTTGTATAATTGAGTCATGATTCTGCAATATGAAAAATTTGTAATCGAGTTCAGACGACTTGTGATGTTTTTGCTGTTAAAAAAGTAAGTCTAAATTATAGAATCAAAGAAAAAATGTTGCAGAATCAAGAGGACCAAATTATAATACATTCTGAAGTTCTTTACAATCCTTGAGGAAACGGAAGAAGTTATTCAACGAGTTATTTGCTCTCACTTTCTTGAAAGACAAATTTTCCAATAGTTGACCTAAAACCAAGCGCGCACAAACCAACGAAAGTCACACACATCGTCGTATGATTTCAACAAAACCCTAAGTTACACTGTGAAAAATTTTTCAGGAGAACCAAAAATTCTAATATAAAAAAATTTTTATTATATATTTTATTTCGTGCTCCGATATGCCGATATGAAGCAAATAGGGCTTAAGTCAAATTAAAAGAAATGTTTTTTTGGTATATCGTAATGAGACAACATTTTTTGATTTTGAATGTTTTGTGAAATAAGTTTTTTTTTAGCAAAATCTTGTGACGATATATAAATATGTATGTGTCGACATTCATGAAATTCTACAACGTTGCAATGGGCATGTGATGGTTGTTGTTTTAAAATAAGCACTTAAACGGGCTCAGCTTTACTTTGCTTTAAGCAAAAATGGAGCCCAAGTAGGAGATACAATCTGTGTGAACTTGTGCATATAATTTGAATGGGTTCTCAAACTGAAAGATGTCTTCTTATTGTAAGAAAAATGTGTGTCGGCATCTTATGAAAACAGTCAAGCATCATTTTTCTTCTGCTTGATAAAATTCACAATATAAAAATGAAGAGAAAAAACAATTGCCTGACGAAAATGATGGTGGCCTTCAGCAGAGGATGGCAGCACAACACTACCTGTACAATAGCATGGAAAGGGAAGGGAAAAATTATGAACAAACAAAATAAAGAGTAAGTGTTTATATGCTAACAAGGCTCATTAAGAGTCAAACCATGGCCGTCAGCAGTACAATAAGAAAAATATTGTACACAAAAATTAAATTATATTAAATGAAAGGTAAACAACTTGGGCCCGGAGGAATAACGTAGAGCGCTTGTTGTATGAAGGAGATAGTCAAATATATGTCAGCCAGCTAATGAGTGTTTTTGTCACACACTTCTGAATATTGTTTCTTAGTCGTTGTCGCTTGTTTCGATTCCATTCCAGTGCCCCCCGCTGGCATTTTGTATAAGAATCGAGTGTTCTGGAAGTCGGCTGCAAGAGTAAAATTTCTAATTTGTCGTGACGTGACATTTTCATTACTTTAAGCATCTTTATCGACAGCCGCAATACGCAAAACACTTCGATAATCGAATGTACGCAGCCGGTGAAATTTGGAATTTAAATTTCAGC
This sequence comes from Epicampocera succincta, assembly GCA_932526305.1. Lineage (NCBI taxonomy): Eukaryota > Metazoa > Arthropoda > Insecta > Diptera > Tachinidae > Epicampocera > Epicampocera succincta. The sequence goes on along the minus strand of OW052037.1, from coordinate 43,100,456 downwards.
TTAATTTTTGGACAGACCTCGTATGAGGCCATTGTGCCAAACTTTGAGAATTCTTGAGAATTTTCAGGCCGGTAACAGGCTGAAGTCGAAGTGGCAGCATCGTCTGGCAGAACCCTTGTTTGGAACTCGGGGGTGCATTCAGCCTAAAAGTCCTTCATTTTGTTGCATTTACACTGCGAATTTTATCGACATTGTCTTTCGTAATACAAAAAACTTACCTTTAATCGATGTTCTGTTATTGTTAATGACTCCTGAATAAACGAAACACGTTTTCTATTTTTTTTTTAGTAATTTAAAATTATATTTATTATTATAATTTTTATTGAAATTTCCTTTTAGTTTGTTTTTTCTTTTGATATTTTTTCATGTCTTAAACATTTAAAATCAAGAATAAACCAATTTGATTAATTTTACTTAAAACTTAACATTAACAAAAAAATTAAAAGTTTTAACCATCCATTTAAACTTAATTGTCTTATTTGTTATTTGCTCGATTCTGTTATAAACGTTTTAATTTGTTGGGATTCTTGTTCGTAATAAGTTTTTTTTTTAGTTTTTCGTTTTATGATTTAGATCATTAGTTTTTCTTGTTGTATTTAATATTTACTTTAACTATTGTAGTACAACACACTTTAGAGAAGTTGTAATAAATGCAAGTTTTTGTTGTTCTTTATTAATGCTTTTGCATGACTTTTCTTTTCTTTTCGTTTCGTCTCATTTTCTCCGTTTGTTTTTCTTTTGATTTGTGTTAGATTTTGCTATAGTTTTTGTTTAATTCTATTTTAGTTTATTTAATATTAACTAATTATAAACTCTAAAATAGTGAAGTATTAATAATTGTAATAAAAGTCATCTTTATCTGCTACTATTTACAAAATATTTACAAAACATTAACGAAAAAAAAAACCGAATACTCAAGCTTTTGTTAAGGACTTAATTTATTTTCCAATTTCAAGTGAAGCAGGAAAAAAATAAGAAACGAAAAAACGGTGTCGGTGTCGGTGGCGGGGGCGGGGGCGGGGGCGAGGAGGCCAACAAAATATAGAAAATGAGAAATTTACCATTCACATATTTGTAGTTGTAGTTGTAGTTGTTACTGCCAACACAATTCACGCATTCATCAACAACTCGTTTGCGGTTGTTCTTGAAGAACATATTTCTAAAAGAGTGAAAAATTGAACGCCAAAACTCAATGCTATGAATTGTTTTTCTACACTCCGTGCCTTCCGGTCTTGAATATGTCCCTTAAGTTTTTCTTCAAATATCAGAAATTGTGTCGATCGGGACAAAAGTTGGCTGAGATTCCAATATCGGGCTAAAAATTATAGATTCTACGACGACTTCTATGGCGGCACAATTTATATTTGGCTGATTCGATTTAACATTCGTTTTACCACCCCTGCTAATGGTCGACTGTGCCTCTATCGGCATCTATTTTACCATTTGATTGCACGAAATTGTGCGGCTCCGCAACAAGTTTAATTTTGCTCGTCTACAATCCGTACAATTTCGTGAAAATTGTGTGCTTCCATTGGGTTATTCATATCGACTAAATGTCAGACAATACAAAACCTCGGAAGAATCATTTTGTTGGGCGGTCTTGTTAATTTTGCAAGGAGCCCTTCTACTATTGGGATTAATTTGACGTTTGAGAAATCCTAATATTTTCCTCTTTTTTAAGGTTATTTTGATTGTGCGAAAAATTGCCCAAAATCTAGCGTTGTTCAATTTATTACATACCTGATGACACGATCAAAATGCTTGCTTGATAGCACAGACAGTCGTGTACGTTTGCTAGTAGTTTGCAAGTTCTCACACGTGACGACTACTTGACTTTGTGCTATTGGTTTGGTAGATACGATTTTTGCTGATTTTGTTTTTGACAATGAAAATGTTTGCAATGAAAATAAATTCGAAATGAAAATTTGTTTGCGCTTGACGGGTGACAAATATGGACAGACAGCAGGCATGAGCTCCCAACCAGCGTTGTCCCACATGATTATAAATTCTCCGTCATGCTGTAAAAATCATCATCAGATCGTTAAAACATATTCGCCAAAAAGTAACAAGTGTTTGCAACGAATTTGAATAGGAAGTTCATTTCGTATTCGTTTCAGGTTCTACGAATGTGTCTATCAGTGATTAATGGGATTTGGCGATTAAACGCTAAATGGCTCGTCTCATGTGTTAACGTTTTCCTACTGCTAACGATTTAAGGTATTTAAGGTGCTGCCTGCAATAACATACAATAATGATTTGTAGTTGTTGTATGCTCTGCTAAAAACAATAAACAAAACACAAAAAAGAAAAAGAATATCGTCAGCAACAAGAATATGACGGCAAACCAGTCTTGCGTGATTTTTGCTGACTGATTTTATTTTTGTTGGATCTACAATTTTTCTGTCTGCCAGACGGCCTGAAGTGATGAGTAATTTTTTTTTTGTTTTCGTTCATTATATTCAACTGAACCTGCTGTTGTTGTCGTTGTTGTTGTTGTTGTTGTTGTTCGTGCTTGGTTTTGGTGGGAACATATTGTTTGATTTTTGTTTTTGTTTTTGGGCTGCCAGAAGAAAGATTGGAAGTCGTCTGACTGTGTATTTGTTTAATTTATTCCTTTAAGTATGAATGTGTATGTATGTATGTATGTATGTATGTATGTACGTATGTACGTTTTTATGCATATTTACATTGTGTAGGCCATAATTACAAACCCTTTTGTATGCAGCTCATTCAATATTTTTTTTTTACTATTATTTCCTGTAATTCTTTAGTTTTTTTTGCTGGAGGCTTTTTTTATTTGTGTGTTTTTTTAGTTTATTATTTGCTTTTTCGTAAAAAATGGCTGCATCTGTATCTGTTCGTTCGTTACTCTGTTTCTATTTGCTTATCAACTAAATTGTAAAAAAAAGTTTTTAGTATTTATTACACTTTGTCTTCTCTTCTTCTCCCACGTCCCACTTAGTTGTTCGTTTTGATTTTATGTATGTATGTATTTGTGTACGTACGTATGTATGTGTGTGTGTATCTATGTACGTTTTACACAAATGTATTTACATTTTGGTTTGTATTTTCTTCTTCTTTAGCTTAACACAAGCTTTGCACTCCGCCTGCCTTAAGAGACAAGCACTGTTTTCTCTGCTCTTGTATTATATTTTTTCCTTAAGGGTATTTCTTCTTTTATCTTTTCAATTTACAACTTATTTCAGTATTTTAAGTTTAAATTAAATTTGCAGCTAATTTTATAATACACCAGTTTCTGTTGTTAAATCATCTGTTGTTGCTTTTGATTTCGCCTTGTCCTGTATATAAAGAGCGGCCAAGGCGTTGAAGCGCGGACCCCACGCTTCTAAATAACTAAAGTCTTGATTCTCATCATCAGTACCTGAAGGTGAGACAGAATAAAAGAAGGACCTTTTACTGCGAGTACTTGCGGTTTTGTTAAATTATATTGCTATAAAGTCGCTATAAAAGTTGTTAAGGGCGTTGCTTAAAGGCAATTACTGAACTCTAAGAGGATAGCTAATAAAATACGGTTGAAGAGATCTTACTTGGTTCATAAAGGCAATTTCTAATTACCTGTCTTCAAGGAAAGTATATTGCAGAAATTAAGCAAAAGCAGCAAAGCACCAAAAACGGTAAGAATTCACAAGTTTTTTAAGTAATTTTATTTTTTATTCAGGAGTGGTCATGGTGGTGGTCGTTGTCACCACAACTTGGCATCAAAAGCTTGGCGCTTGCCTACAGTTTTTGATAACCATATTACGGTTGTGAGAGTCTGTTCGCTCACATTTTTAAAAACAGACAGTTTTTTAGTTTTAGTTTTGTGTGACAACGATGACGACTCGTGGAAGGAGCGCCAAGACGTACAATATGTTTTTTTTTTATCTATTTATTAAGTAACTTGTATTCACTTTTATGCCATTAAAGATGGGATTTGACCAAACTTCTCTTGAAATGTTTACAGTTTATGATTCGTTAGCAAAATATTGACTGGCGACCGGCATAAAACCCCTACAGAAAAATATCCTCAATATTGAATAATATTTGTTTTACACTTCTACACATCAATCGACGGCCAGAAATGATCATATACATGGAAACGAAATAATATGTTGGTTTCGAAAGCGATTCGATTTCGAAGCATAAGTTTGACAGCTTTAGGGGGCACTAAGAAGGGATACTGTTGGGCTATAGCAAATCCTATAGCAAACACAAAAACTATTGTAACATCAGTCGGTCCATGGATGGGCCTTGTCTGTGTCTGATACTTGAATACAAGATTTGATTACTTATTGCTGGTTTCACTATAAAAGAAGATCCAATAAAACAAATTTATTAGACGAAAAGGTCTTTGATTTTTTCATAAGATAAGACGGCCTAATGAGATTATGACAAAAGTCCAAACATGCAGACAATCGTTTGCTGGGCAAATGTGTGCATATATGGGTACAGTGATAACCCACCTGATGCCAAAGAACTTAATGATTCAGCAATGCTGCCACTACCCTCGTAGGTAAAGTTCCTTAAGTCATCAAAGGGTGGTGCGTTAATGTCTTTGTCACAACGCTTTTTACGTTCCTCCATTAGAAAGCCGACATTTAGGTCCTGTCCTGGCATTAAAGTAACAACCGGATCTGTAAAGAGAATGTCAGCAGGAAGCCAAATCATACAAATTAGTAGTAATAGGAATCCGCTAAGCGAACTGGCTTAGACTAAGGCACGGCCACTGAACGCGCACATGTTAATGACTCGACGGCAATTAGTCATATAAATCCAAACTTTTATATTTTACGTGCTGATTTTGCTGTTTCATCGCTAAATTTGCTTTAATTTGTAAGGTAAGTGGCCAGCAGCTGGTGGCTTTAGCCGGGCAGAAACATTTGCTGGTGATACTCACATATTATTGGCACTTTGCAGGCAGCGATGTCGGGTGGCATATTTCCGCCCTGTCCTATCGGTATCTGTAGTGGTGTTATATCAAATGCTGTCATGTCATCCTCGCCGCCGCCTTCGTCATCGTAACTTATAACTGTTTCACGTACATCTTTTTCTGGGCCATTACGTTTCTTGTTTGTTGATCTGCGCTTGCGACTGTACAGGACAAAGATAAGCGCTAAAACTGTTCAAACAAAAGATAGGCGAAATAAATTAGTTGGGCTTAAGTGCCGAAGTTGTGTTGCATATTAATTGTTCTATTGTGCGGAGGCGAAAAGGTTAATAAAATTGTTTTAAAATAAACATCAAAAGTGGCCAAAAGAAACGCCGCCATTGGCCGCAGTTAATGAGCTGTAACTAAGAAACTCAATGAAACTTATTGTTCACGAATGTGTCATTAATGTGGTTGCTGCTGTTGCACATAAAAAAGCAGATGTTTGATTTGCCAAAAAAGTATCACAAATTGCAAACAAATTCTTTGTCAACTAAAAATCTATTTGTCATTTTGCATTTGTATCTTCTTCTTTGGCCCCGTCATATAGTTGTTGTTGGCATTGTTATCTTGTTGCCACGAATTTAACGAAAAATTAATGATTTATTTAGCAGAGATAATCATTTATGCGCACCGTGTTTTTTCCGTTTGAGGCAGTTTTTTTTTTCATTTTGGGAAAAACATTCAAAGTAGGACAAAACAATGTAACAGAAATTAATGTAAAATGCAAATTACGTTGGAAAGAAGATTAATGCTTCTGCATTGTCGGCTACCGTATACCTCAAAAAGCATTGAAGCTTTTGCGTTTCCGGCTTTTTTAAGATGATTTTTTCAAAAATTATGTAGTTTTTATTGCGATGTATATTTTTTTGTGTATTAAATTAGATTAAACAGGATTCAGGCTAAAAATCATCGCCATTATAAGTGTTAATTTGTTTTTACTAAAAACCGCTTTTTCCCCAAAAAAAAAGCGTTTGTTTCTGTCAAACATCCTTAACATTGAAAGCGGCGATTTATGACACTTACGATTTTCGCAAATCGCAAATTCCTAAAAAAAAGGTGATATGAGAGATAAGTAGTAACTTTTTTGAGCGGCGCCTTCTTTAGGATATCGCAATTTCAGTCTTTTATTTATACTCGTTTGTGTGTTTATGACTTGATTCAAGCATTTAAGTGACACATGTTGCACATTTTCAAGGACAATTGAAAAAACTGTGCATTTTATAAATGATTTCTAAAAGTATTTGTTGAAACCAGCAAAAGTCGGGTCAGCCTTCCCTCGGCAAAAGTGATAATTTTTTGGAATTTTTGAAGTTTTTTAGACTCAATTTACTGTCGACTCTTTTGCACTTGTTCATTGTTTCCTTTAGTTTACGAGCTTTGGCCGCCTTCTGTGAAACATTTGCTCAAAATGAAGTTGCCATCAAGGTACTTGTGATGCCAAGCCCAAGTTAAGCTGAACATATTCCCAAACAGCCGTTTGTCTGGCAGTTTCAATTAGTTGTGTCGGAGCCTGAGGACCCATCTTATTTGTGGCACCGTGTGTGTAAATTGAAACAGAGAATATTCCTTTAATTCTCCGAAAGCACTCATGTGTTCATCGCACTGTTAACTTTGGAATTTCAGAACGCATCAAAATGGAGAAGAAATAATTGAATTCATTTTGCATGAAAAGTATAATTTTGTTAAACGGTTGAATGTCATATAATGAATGATGATGTTTGTATATTTTATCACCATAAGTTTGAAACTGCATTACCCATTTGAACCCATACCTAGAGGGAGGAGGTGCTGCGCTAATTTCACAATTTGTTCATATAAATAAACTTTTTTTAAATCGTGATAACACAAAATTAATAATCTGGCTTTCATAATGAATTTTGCATATTTGTGGACTGTGAGTTGATGCAGGAAAGTTCAACAGTTAAATATTTGGTTATTTGTTTTCAGAGTAATTTAATGTGGCGCCAAACTATAAAGAATCTGAAGATGAAAATCTCTGCCGGGTTAGGCCTATAGTTTAAAAAGTAGTTTAAAGTTTAAAAATAAGTTTGATGAAAAAACTACATGTTTCATTTTTCCAGCTTTAATTCAAAGGCTTCAAAAAGTGTAGCAAATTTATCAAACAGGTTTCCAACAGCTGTTTTATACAGGGTGTCTGGTAGCAGATTTATATTTTCAAACTTAAATAAAAAACGTAATAATGGACACAAAGTTTTATTAAGAGCATTGAACAATAGAGTGGAAATGCGGATTTTATTTTTTAAAAAGTATGTCATCCAGATGTCTTCCGTCGAAATGAACCCACTGTTCAAAACGCAACCTTGTATTGTGCGCCACACGCTGTAGTAAACTTGATTCAATTAAGCGGAATTATCGACGAATATTTTCCTTTAAAGCCACAAGAGATTGGGGATTGTCATTATAAGTCCTCTGTTTGAGGTAAATCCATAAAAAAAATCCTTGGGAGTTGTATCAGGCGACTTTGGTGGCAAGTGATCAGTTTGGGGGGAAAATATTCCCGAAGCAAATTCATCGAAGCTCTGGCTGTGTGTGCAGTCGCCCCACCCTGCTGAAGCCACGTGCGTGAAGAGTACGATGGATGAGCTCGCAGGTTTGGCAATAAGAATTTCGTAATCATGCGTCGCACCGTTTATTACTTTTTGAAATAATCGTATTTAAAAATATAAATTTGCCACCAGACGCCCTGTGCTACTATTTTACCAAGCAGCTAAATGTTATAGGCCAATCATGCCACAGAATTTTCAATAAACCAAAATGATTGCAATACAAGAAGTAGAGAAAACTTGAGAATGTTGTTGCTGTTGTATGTCAGCTTGAAACCACTAAACAACGAAAAAATACTTATTACTATTATTAACATCAATTATTTCACTGCTGTAAACTTTTCTACAATATTTAATATTTTGTATTATTATATTTATTATTTTTTTTTCTTCTTTTTTACTTTGTTTTTTTTACACACTTGTACTTGTATATTCCCTTCTACTCATATTTACAACTCGTTTGAACTGTATGAAGCCCAAATTTTGCCAACGAACCTCTACAGTGTCAAGTTGGGGCTGAGGCACAAAATTTCATAATCATTATAATATAATTAATATATTTTAATAAAAGAGAGAGAAGAAATGTTTCTGTTTCTATTACATAAAACAAATTATCTGCAACTAACAAGACCGTTTTTAATGTTGTGAATATGTGTTTTGTTGTTGTTATTGTGGTCTATAAGATTGGGTTGAAGAGTGTTGCACTGTTGAAGGACTGGGTATTGGAACAGGTGTATTTTCTTGTACAAAGACGTTTTTTTCGGTTGCACTGACACAAAAAGAGCTCAACGGGCACCAACTAAAGAGTTTTTTGCCCATAAAATCGTAAAAAGCAGCCAAATGCCGCGAAATGCTGGTTTTCGTCGTTCATATTGCAAAGTCTTTTAACTCGCTTGTAGTTCTTACGATATGACCATGACTTTTACGAGTTTACAAAAAAACAGTCATGGATTTCGTAATTCCTTTTTATGGAGAACCATTCGCGGTCCTAATTTTGTAACAAAAAGTTATTTTCATAAATTCCATAATTCGGATCAAGTGTCCTGTTTCTACCCTTTTTATTTTAAATAATACCATTCTTTACCTTTTTTTTCTTAGACCCTCGCACTGTCAGAAAAATTAAAAGCAGTGACTTGATGAAGGAGTCCATTGTTGCTTTCAATAATTTCCTTTTTTTATTTACTTAATTTCTTGTAAGACTGTACTTAAGTTAATTGATTTTATAAGAAGTCTCTTATTTTGTGTTCAATTACGCCATTATGATTCGGACTCTGTGGGGAGTGATGAGACCTCCAACATTGTTGGCACTTCATAACATAAAAAAAAAACCCAAATATCTTTAATGCTTTGGGTACAAAAAATGTTTAGTGTTGGCGGCTATAAAATTTGTACAAAAAAGGCAGAAAAAAACCGGGGCATTTGTGGTCAAAAGCAGATGGAGTCTTACTGTTAATGGGGGTTCAGAGCAGCTTCGCATTTTTTCCTTGTTTGTATTATTCATGAGAGTTTTAAGAAAAGATGTTTTCACTTTATTTAATTTTGGTGGCGGAGCAGGAAATTGTACCGAGTGTGTTTGCACATAATGCAGGCTTTGATGAAACGGAAGAACCTCCTGCTAATTAATTTGATTTGGTTTTTTTTTTTTGGTTTCTTTTGCTTTAATTAGGTTCGGCCAATGCGAGCTGAGGCATGTACTTAGAGTAAAAAATGTACAAAAGAAAAAGAAAAGCTTTTGACGGTGCTTATTTATCGAAAGTGTGTGGGAGGGGTGTGGGATTTTCTAAGGCCGCTTCCATAAATTAAAAAAAAAGGAAAAAAAAATTCGTACGTGAGTAGCGAAATATGAAATTAATAAATAAAATGATTCCATCTTGCGGCCCCCTTATTTTTTTATGTTGTACAAACAAGAAATAGTTTTGCAACATTTCGATATCTTCTTCTAGGAAAATATCTTGTTTTCTTAAAATACTAGAAAAATTATTGAATTGAAAAGCGAACTGTATTGAAAAAAATCTGTGTGGGAACATTTAACATAATAAAATAATAATATTTAACAAAACATGGGTTAAAAAAAAAAATTGAGGCAGACGCCTAATTGTATGCTACAGTTTCTGTTTTAGCTTTTGTCTAAATAAATGCCTGTACTTTTGAGCTAATCCGTGTTGACATTAATTGTTTGCTCTGCTGGAGTTTTATTAATCTGTAACAGGTCCAATATGTATCCATATTTATTGTAAATTTCTGGGTTTGAAGGCTGTATCAACTTTTTTAAATTGACTTGCAGCTGCTTCTATCGCTGCAACTTTTGCTGTATTGCAAATAAAAAAACTGCACTCCATTAATCCCTACTGGTAGATATTATAAATGTAGAGCTAATTGTGTCAGTCTCTCTGCCTCCTTTCTTGCGGGGAAGCCGGTGTATTTTCCAATACTCCTGTGGGTCTGTTGTCGTGACTACCAGGTAGTAGGCCTTTACCAAATCAAAAGGAAAGATATATATAATAAACTCATAACTGAACCGATTTCTGTAACAACCAAACAACAAAGTAACGTGTTTTCTTCCCTCTCACAACCTTTTATCGGGGAACTGAAACATCACGACGTATCAATTTGCAAGACACTTTCAGTGTCTTCCGTGTTGCTGGTGAATCAAATTTTGCGAGGGCGACGGAAATCGCAATGTATTTTAGATGCTTCCAACTTAAAACAAGTATAAAAGAGGTGCTAAAAGTTTTGACGGGAGGCCAGTTTTGTGTCGCAGAACTATAAATGTGACACAAGTTTCGAAAATAAGCGCCTCAAGTTCTTTCAGATTTAAGGTTCTACCTCACAGATATTCTTTAAAACTTACATGCGCCCAAATTGAGAATTCTATAGAAAAGTCGTCAGCATTTTTAACATCAATAAAAATATAAAAAATAAATATTTTCATTTCTCTTTTTTTTGATTAAAAGACCACATTTTTTCCCTTTTAATGTCAGAAACGGTATTTGTATGTCTTATATATTGACCAACTGAACCGAAATCTTTGCCAACTGTGACACAAAATCATACAAATTGTGAAACAACAAGAAGTGCAATTAAAACCATTTAAATAAAATAATTGCTGCAAATAAATACCGCACGCCAGCACAAGTCACTTAATGTGTGTACGAATAAAAGTTTATTAATTTGGGTCAGTGAGTCCTCAGGCGTACGTGCACGTCCACATGCACGTATAATTAATATTCAATTCGACTAATTAGAAATTACGTATACCCGACGCTGGGCGCTGGACGAACGCAGCGCAGGGCTCCCGAACGTATTTCGACATCAAACGAGCGTAGAGCGAAAGCATTTTGAAGTGCGTGTGACTGTGTACCGAATTCGTTTGATCGTTGCAGAGGAAGCCGATAGCAAATATGTGTGATATAGATGAAGCAAACGGGTGACTACAAACTTTGGGGGTGTAAAATTGTAAAATTAACTAAGATTCGAGTAATTTCTGCTTGCTACTAAAATTTAAAACATTTAAATGCATATTTGCAGCTGCCTGCTGTAATAATTGTCAGCTGTTTTAAATAATGTTTTGCTTAAAAAGTAGGGGGCGCCGATAATTCAAAAATTCCAACCATTTTATTTACATTTTTAGTATTTTCATTTCCTGCACGACAAGTTTGTATTTTAAATTTAGACTACAAGCAACGTTCTAAATTCTATAAATAAATAAATTGAATTAACAAAATAAAGACCCCTAAAGTGGAGGCTAAACAGGTACAGATAAATAAAAAGTTAAAGTGTTTGATTATACCAGAAATGTGAGCGAAATACCAACATTTCTACTTCGAAAACAATTAAAAATATTAAATTTTGTTTTGGTTTTCGCAAATTGACTATTTTTTTTTTTTATAATGTTGCAAATTTTGATCTAATTGCTATAAACTCTTGTGAGCATCGTCGTAGTTTGGGCTGTGTTACACCATTCTGTCGATAGTGCAATAGATTTTGCTCTGATGAGCTCAGAGAACTTGTTCCCGCACAAGGCGTTTTTCATCCATTTGTGGTCAATTGGGCAGTGAATCTTACAGCACATTAAAGGAAAAATTCTTTCTCCTGAAGTTTCACATCGAATGCACACAAACACTACACCCCCTTCCCCACATGAAAGATGCTTTCCCCTGACTGCTGCCCCTTTAAAAACTCCGATTTTGACATTATAGAAAGAACTTAGTATGTCTTATCTAGTAACATTCTTATGTTTAGAGGGGTTTAACATAATGTGGAGGGCTTAAAGCAATTTTATGTGGCCATTTGAAGTAATTTTTTTAAGATTATACCTACATTTTTAGCTTCAAACACTGCACTATATATTTCAGCTAACAAAATGGCTAAAACAATGACGTATACAAGTTAATGAAGAAAAATGTTTACACGTCGCTCAATACACAGACTATATCGCAATATTCTACAGTAAAATTCGTCTGTGTCAGCGCCCACCATGGACATCCCACAAATGAAATTAAAAACTAAGCTGACGATCGCCAGAAGTTCTACACTGAGTGTAGACAGTGTAAGCTCCCCTTATACAACTCAATTCTACAACCCATATGGTCGGGGGCATGATTACAGCAGCACCCTGGCACTTCAGAAGTCAGCGTATTCTCAAAGGTCTAGAAGTCGCAACGATTAATACTGGCTATTCAAAAGCGAAAGATAGAAATTTGAGTTGAATCCTAATCCTTTAACCCACAATATTTCTAACTTAAGACGCCACAATCGGCTGAGAAGTAGAAACACTCTGGCTCACAGCCGAACACACGGGACAGAAGGCAGACAGATATTTGCTGGACTATTTATTAATAATTTTGGATTTAGGATTTGCTTAATTATTATTAGTTCAATTCAAAATTGAAGATCAAACAAATACTACAACTGAGGAACAAATATAATGTGCTCTGAAATAGCAGGGATGGGAATGTTTTAATTATTTTTGTGTGTATTTGCATATATTTTGACTTGCTGGGATTCCAAAATTAGTCCATCGAGAGAAGTTTTGTATAAGTCCTCAGCAATAACAATGACCATTTAGTTTGGTCAACCCTCGTTTAGTGGTAATAGTCATGGCAAAATTTTGAATAAAATGGAGTGAATAAAATGCCCAGATTCATGTCCAGCACGTCATCGAATTTGCTATAATTTAAAACCTTGTTCTTTGCGCAAAACAACATAAATTTAAGTTTTATTAGATTTAATTCCATATCATTGGGATCATACCAAAAGTAAAGAAAGCCCTGGCCTTTCCTTTTTATAATGGCGGCACTTAAAAATATGACTTCTTCTTCTTTTGACTTCTAGGTCGAAAATTTTGAATATTGGGTTTGTTAATACTTTCACTACAAAGTCGAAATCCAGATACAAGCGTTTGAAAACTAATTCTAAATCTTTTAAGGTCATTGATCACCCTTTATCTTCGATCCCTTTTCCACTTCTTTTGTTAGTCTGTGGTTTTCTTCTAAGGACAAACATTCTATAACACTTTATGTCACGCTAAAAAGTGAATACGGTTTTTATACATAAAGGGACTTCCCCAGACTAAAATCAAAGCAAAGAACTTGCGGTTTCAGACGTCATATTTATGTATTTCATTTGAATTGTGGCGAAATGTTGGAGTTCGATCTGCGGAAGGAGAATTATATGTTAATCATGAAAATTCTACTGTAATTTGTGCAAAATGAAACGATTGATGAGAAATATTTAAATGCAAAATTGATAAAACTGAAAGATAATCATGACACAAGATAAGCGGCTGAAAGAACAAAAAGTTGCGAATGTCTTAAAATCAGAAAGGGGAGACTTTGAAAAAATTCAACCGATCCACAACAATTTTGTTCGCTTCGCAAGTAAAATCTCTTAGATCACTGGCCAAGAACTGTTGAAATTGGTTGGACTTCCCGTGGAGAAAAACGTTTATTTGTAAAACTCAATGAACTCTTCATAGAAGAAATAATTCATTTAGACAATAAAAATCCACAAATCAAATTTGTCCTATTCGTATTAAATTTTTTGGAATTTCAGGTAACATGAACTACAATTGCGTGGATGGATTTTTTTCATCCAGCGTAAACATGATAAGAAGCTCGTTTTGAGATTCTCAACCTGTTCGCGCTGGAGAAGTTGTGAATGCCTCGGCGAAGTGCCACTCAATTGAAAACCTCAAAAACATCGAATGAGAAAACCGTCACAAATGAAAGGATGCTCTGCCTCAAAAGTGTGTTTTAATGAAATTTGGTATTTCCCTGAAACGAACGCGTTCACAAAAGCCAAACTGTAGGTAAAGCCTGACATATAACTTGTTTGTTTTAAACTCTTCCTCTTCAACATTTCAAATTTAATTTGTTATTCATTGCAGGCGGTTTTTTAAATTCCTTTTGTTGGTTCAATTAAGAGCCCCATACCATTAAAAGGAGATGCAAAACATCAAACCTTTGACTTTTGTTGATGTCATAAACACTCTGCGTTAATGTGCTCACTCAGTCCGCTACGCTTTTCATTCATTAAATCATAAAACTGACATTTCAGTTCCCATTAAATATTTGTTTGTTGTTTATGCGGCTGGCTACTGGTGCTTTTGTTTTTGCCATTTCATATAAAAACCATTTACGATTTGTTCATAAGCCCCAAACCTTTTAAACTAATTAAAAGCATTCAAGTCCTTTTTTTTCCTTTTCTCAATGTTATTTGTGAATTTTATAATCATGCGTTTGCCGACTTGTTTGGATTTCTGTGTAACTGAATTAAAGGCGGACAGGCATGGACGAGGGAAAACGAACAAAAAAGATGCCCAACGCAAAAGACATTTATTTACACTGTACACTGTACGCTTGTATAGGAGTTTATTAAGCTTCGGCGACTCTGCAGTGAAACCATTAGAACGCGGCAAACATGTGTTACACCTACACTGGCATGGAATGTCGTAAAATGCAGAGGAGCAAACAATTTTGTGTTTTAGCTTTTATTGGCATCGTTTGAGGCGAACAAATTCCGACTGGGGACAAAAAACCAGCCATTAAAGTAGCACTCACTTTTAATGAATAATCAATGATTTCTTTATTTTGTTTTTAGATGATTTCTTTGCACGCCACGAATTGATTTTCGAATGTCGGCCGCAGTTTATAGAGCACGAATGGGCGATGCGTCTGCAAAATTTTTATGAAATGAACTCCAACATTGAGTTCTTCAAACAACTCTGTCCTGTTTCTTGATTTTAATGCGAGAAGTACAATTTCAACCAGCGATGAGTCTTATTGAGTCTGGTCAGGCTCAGTTCAAAATACGATTTTTATTCGCACTAAATACAAAAAAAAAATTCTTGATAAGGAGATGGCAGATTCAAGATTTGAATTTGAATTTAGCCATCAACGAGTGGCTTTTAGGCGGTTCAATATCAGATCGCGAGAATGAGAAGTCGCTTTATCTACAAATAGCACAACGAACTTGAATGCCATTTTTCTATTAAACTGCACCAAAGAAACTTTTTTATTTTATTTCTACAATCTGCTCGCTGGTGGGCAAAAATCTCCGTCAGAGTCCACGACGGGTTGTGGGAGCGTTGTCCGTTGCAACTGAATAAAGTTTTCCGTTTATGGGAAGTGTCAGCTAAAGAGAGGTGTCTACAAGGAGAACGTCCGCTCTATTTCATTTTATTTCATTTTTTATTTACAGAACTAAATTAATAAATGAGATATTTTAGAGCCGAAAAGTGTAAACCCAAATCCAAATTCATATCTTTATAGCAAAAAATCTACAACTACTTCTATTTTTCAGCACTACAGCTCAAGGTCGTTGTTGTGGGCAACACACATTTAGCTCCAGCTGAAATATCAGTGTAATTTATTGTGGTTCTGGAAAGTGGATTGCGAGCGGAATGAAATGAAATAACTTCTTGTTTCTTTGAAACGTCACTTTAACACACTTTTCCCACTCCAATATCTGATAAATCGAGTAATTATTTGTCAGCTTTTTATTATCATAATTTGTTTGGGTTTTCTTCGTATTTGTGCTGGTACGTAAAAAGACTTTAAGTCACAGAAAATCTACAACAATTGAAATCTAAGGAGTGCCAGAGATGCCATTTTTTTCTATTTTACAACTTGACGTTTTCAAGGCATCCATAAGTTCTCCCGAAGCCGTTAAAACTTTTGTCATTACTTCTGTGTTGGTTTTGTTGTAACTTTAGCCCACCCGCGTGCAATCTGAATGTTTCACACGCCTTGAAATTAATAAATTTTCAACTTAAAATTTGACAGTAACAAATTTTTACAAGCAAAAAACAAACAAAAAAAAAAACAGAAAACGTTAAATAAAATTGAAGAAAAAGTTTTATTTATTATATAAAGATAAACCCATAAATTATGAATGTTCAAAACTGTACAAGTTTCGTCTTAAAATGTTTATTCTCGAAAAGTTCTAGTTATTAAAACATGGTCTAAAAGATATCTAAAAGGCAAACTACTTAACCCTGCACTGAAGGACCCCTGCAGAGGTAAGTTGATTTAAGAGAAAACAAAAAAGAAACAGAAAACCTTCTCATGACGTGAAATTCAAAGTAGAACTATAGTGAAAGTAGAGACAAATAGTTGGAACTTTCTGCAAAAAGTTTACTTGAATAAAGTTTTTGCAGAAACACATCTCAAACTCACGCTGACATTTTGCGAAAAAAAGGTAAATTTCTGGTCTTACATTAAGATTTTTGAAAACGACGAACAACTAATTCTCAACACTCATTGACAAGAATATATTTTTTTTGCATAAAACAGTTTTAATTTGTAGCTTTAATTACGTCAATTTTAAGAATAAAAGTTTGCGCATTAATTAAAAAGGAATAACTTTAGTAATTTATGGAAGTAAAGATTTATATAGAATCTTTTTGAAAATAAATATATTTAGTTTGTTGTTTTTTTCTTGGGTCGACCCCTACATATGCAGTGCATTGTACCAGAACTGGGTTAGGGAGAGGCAAAGAAGCCTATTGCAGGGATGGGTGTGTCAGAATTGAACTGATACTGTTTTGATTGTTCAGTGTCCAGTGTACAAGCCTTGCACAGTGCACAGCCAAACATATGTTAACCCAACATTGCGTGTTTTTTGTTATTGTTTTTATTTGGCTATTGTTTTTTAAACAGAGTCGTTGGTAGGAATCGAACCTACGACCTCTGGACTGTTTGTCGAATACTCTGCCTCTAGCAACTCATCCATCAATACGAAAATAGATCACAAAAGTAAGCAGTGCCGATAAAAGCGAATGCAGGCCGACTTACCGTACAAGGTGTGTATTTCATCCACAAAAAAACTTTAATTTTTTTTGTATTTTTCAAAAAAATTTCACACTTTCACACTTTCGCTTGTTAAAGAATTGTTTGATTTCCATTCTTTCAGAAAAATATTTTAAGCGGTAATACTTTGACGACATGCATATGTAAATGCCAAAAACTTATGGGAGTTGGCAACTCAGTTAATATATAAACAGCTGTGATTGTTTACATTTTTTTTTTTAAATAAGTTTTCAAGAAATGTTTCAATAAGGGAGAGATGATTAACAAATTAGTTACAATAAAAATGCTGCCGAAATGCATAAAAATATTAGAGTATTTAACTAAATATTCGCATGTGTCAAATTGCATGTTTTTGTTGGTTCATAATTTATGTATGTGAAATTGCCAAAGAGACTTTTGTCTCCTAAATTATAGAACATGTAAGAAGTGACACATGTGTAGTTACTTGTGGAAAGCTGAGACTACTACATGCCAGCCTAAACATTTTTGGCTGCCACTTCTACCGCATCCAACCTAACCTAAAAAAATAGTCCCTGCGGCATTCAGTTCTACACAGTTAAATTTTTTTACATGAACGTGACGTGTAGTGGCAAATCATCAAAACCACAAAAGGTTACAAACTTTGAGAACAAAAAATATTTATTTGGATGCTGTTGAATACATGTCAGTGATGAGAAGGTTGGTATGATGCTACATTTTTATGACATAAAGAATTACACTAGTACTCCCCTTCCACCCTTTAGTACTATTTTAGATACTTTTCCATTTTTGTTCCTGCTGGCTGGAAAATGTTTTCCCTTTTTGTTTTCGGCTTGTAGCTGGTACTTTTCTCCTTAAAGAACACATGTATTATTTCTGTTTCTCACAAGGCAAAAATGATTTTGATGCATCACATTAAAATACATGTTTTATGAAATTTTTGCACTCCTCGCCTTTCCTAGAGTTAAAAGTAAAGTTCTTTAACTTCTATAATTATCAGACTTTTGGCATTTTTGGATCATATCTCTGCATTTAATGCAAAGAACCTGGATATTTCTTTTTTCAAATATTAACCCTTTAACAAAGTTGATTTTAAATTTAAACAATGTATTGATTTACATGGTTTTTCATATTACAGTTTTTTGCGTCTACTGAAAAACCAACAAAAACACAAATATCTGTTGTTTTTGTAATTTGTAATCTGTAAATCTAATTGTAAATTGTTGTAGAATTAAAGCCACGCATTTAAATTCAGGCTGCTTCTGTTGTGCTGTTGATTTGTCTGCACTCCTTTGTAAATGTGGAAAGAATTGTTTCCTATCAAAATTTAACAAAATCAGTTTCAAGTTTTAACCGGATCAAAGATTTATTGACGTCTAGAGGCTCGTCCTGTCATAAATCATATCAAAAATGTTTATAATATTATCCGGCAATGGTACTTCTGATCGCTTGTTCTAAATATTTTTAATCCTCCTATCAACACACAAATTACAGACATTTACAGCTGTTGTATTAATACATATCGCACCCTAAATACAAAAGGGGCACAACTCAAAATTTTCCAAAACTGACTTTTTTCCATAAATTAATTCAGAATACACATCTCTATCTACTGCAGCAATTTCTTTCACATCACTATCTTCTTTAACTGGAAAAATACAGTCATGTCTAATGTGTTGCTTCTGCACGATGAACTAAACATGAACAGTTTTTTGTCTCTCCTGAAAATTTTAGTATTTTGAGTTGTGCCCCTTTTGTATTTAGGGTGCGATATGTCGTGTATGGTACTAATGAATTGTGCTCATATATATAAAAGTATGCATGTAATTTTATTCTTTGTGAATAAAGTTTATACAATTTTTTGTTAAAAAATTTCAATATAAAAAAAATTATTGGCATCAAATAAGTACTTAAAAATGTTTTTTCTTTGGTACCGAAATGCACGTTTTGCTATTCGTATGGTTTCCATGTCGCCAAGTCAGAATTGGTTTGGCATTCGGTTTAGGTACATAACACGAGCGCAAAACTTCACGAGTGCAAGAAATGATCCCAAAAGAGAAAAATACTCAAAGTTCAGTGTGTCCCTGTTAACACAACGTTCATCTTTGGTTGCTCATACTCCTTTCAATTCTTTTTTAAAGTTTCCTCAATGTTCACACAAAGAAGTTTGTTGAAAGAACTCTTAGTGTTTGGAGTAAAAACGTACATACAGGCAACTCTGTACCAATTACCAATTTTGGGCTCACTCTCTTCGACAACTCAAAAGTTGATCAACAAAAGTTGAGCCGTTTGAACCGGCTGTTTGTAGAACGAGAGAGAATTCTTTTCTTCGGTGTAATTATTGGGTGCGGGCTCTTGTCACAGGAACTGGCATGAACACTCAAAGAATACGTATATGAGTACTTAGTAAATGCAATCGAACTTATTCGAATAACTTGCAAGTACTTTTTGTGTCACATGAATTTCGGACAATCTCTGTAGTACTTGTTTTTTCGTGTCTTCACATATTTGTAGGTTCAATTTTCGTCGAGCACGCAGAACTTATTCATTGTTGGTGCGCTGACAAGGACTTAATATATTTTCTGTATTCGAAGTTCAGGTGCACAACAGCTCCATAAGAGCTCTATAGAGAGTCAGTTGCTGCGCGTGCTACTTAATTACAAGATGGCAGGACAAACACAATTTCGCGGAGACTATTCCGAGATCAGAAAAGAAACTTAGCGCCACCGTTACCGGTGTTCTAGGAAGAAGAAGAAGAAGAAGAAGAACTATTTTTATGGTAAATCTGCCAATATAGGATTTTCGCATTAGGCAAACGCCTTGACGTTTGCAATTTGCCTTTAATCTGTTTATCTAAATCACATACATGCAGTTGAATATTTAAGTACCTGAATTTCACACCAACAATTAAGGCATTTATTTAGTTTGCAATGAATTACGATTGTCTAGTAACTCACGTTTTGGAATTGCCACGTGCGCAAACAACCAATTAAAACGTACTGTGGATAACATTTAGGCTTTCGTAACATAATTGTTCCTACAAATACGAATTCGGCTTTTCGACACATAGTGTGTGTGTGTGTGTGTGTGTGTCCTTTATTGCAGAGAAGTTGGTTATTAAGCAAAAATTTTGATTAATAACTTTCGTTTGCTTTAATATTTTTCTTTAATTTTAAAATGATTTTCATCGAATTTGTTGTAGGATACTTTCGTTTACTTACTTAGAATTATAATAAGACACACGAAAATGGCGCCCAATGCGCCCATGCTCAACTTCAGCCTTTGGCCCTCTTGCACCAGTTCACAGTTTTCACCCCAGTAACCTTCCGGACATATGCAGCGATAACGCAAACGTGGCTCTAAATTTATGCAAGTGGCACCATTAAGACATGGCAAATCCAGACACTCATTACGATCCACACATCCTTTTGTATCGGCAGACATGACACGACCTTCACTGCAACTAAAATACAAAGTGAAGAATATAACGTGAGGAAGATATTACAACAGAGAGTATCGTAAATAATTTACTTGCATAATTTATGAGATGGCAAAACTGGAAAATGTGTATCTTAAAATAAAAATGCAAAATACGAGTATTAATAACAATTTGTCTATGTCTAGTGTTGTGCGCTAAGGAGCTACGAGTACATCGAGTAACTAGTTTGAGCAAAAGCTGTGCAAGTTGTTGGCAAATATATTGACTGCATTTCGTTAACGTTGTACTTTCAGCCTAATTGGTTTTTGCTTGAGTGCATTATTACAAATAATTTAATTTGCAGTTTTATTTAATATATTTTATGCAAGTAATTTGTAAAAAGTTTGCTTTGACAAGCAGACATAAAATTATATTTATTGTTTATAATTTATGGGCAAAAATGTTGCAGCCTTGTTCAAGTAAGAGCTTAATTAAGGCCATTGATCGCAATTAAAAATTAATGTCAAGACGGAGAGGGTGGTGGAAGCTGATATTGAAGGGGAAATGAGGCTAAATGAAGGTGAACAAATTTAAAAGGAAATCAAATAACATGAAAAATGTTTTAGCCCTTGAGTAGCGATTTTTCCAGACAAACTGTTTGCTTCTGCACAACTTCAATTAATTTCTGTAAACCTGTTGCTGATTCAACGAACACTGTATTCTATGTACTTACATGTGTGGAAGTGGGACGAACTTAAAAATTATCTTCTTTTGCAGCCAAACGTTTGTCGGCTCAGTCAACACCTCGTGCAGGTGCCTGTACAGACAAAAGTTTAGCTGATTCAAAGAATTATGTGATTGAAAATATTTGACAAAATGTATTTGTTTAGGTATAAACACACAAAATTCTTGGTGATTATGCAGAAAAAGTTTGCTTTTTAGCAAATATTTGTGTTGTTTCAGTCAAGTCAGATTCTTGACTGTGTAAAAGCTGTTGCTAAAGTTTCGTCCATAAAAATATTCTACTATGAGAGGCAAATTCGTTAAATGTCAGAAATCCATTACCATCTATGACAACGTTTAACACAAAAATTTGCAACAATATATTTAGTAAAAAAATGTTGCACAAGTGCTCTAGACGGTCTCACGTCCTATTAATAATTTTGGCTGTGATATAAAATTGCTAAACTCATTTCTTTTGGCATATTTTTTAGCTGTAGCATTTTAAGCATAAATACAGTATGAGCACGATTTGCACAACCGAAACGAAATCGTGGCTGTTGCTTTTATCGAAAAGTTGCAATAACCGACCACTGAAAAACTCGATATAAGAACAAACTGATATTTAACTCAAATTCATTCGTTGTTTTTTATTATTTTAACAAACAAAAAGTTGCATATAAATTATAAATTTAATATCTTCTACATTAATATAAAGCCAAACAAAAAACTAATTAATTTAACAGACAACTTGTTTGAGTATTTTACATTCGCGTAGAAGTACTTTTCCTTAAGAACATTGAGATTGTGTTAATTTTCTAAGTGCCTTTCCGGCGTGAGAACAAAAAGATTAAAATAAATGAAAAGTATTAGCACTGACGTGTGGCAAACATTTTTAGAACGACTTCTTGCTGAAACCAGAGAAAGTGCAGAGAAAAGTGTGTTTCTTGAAAAACAAATTCGCAGTGAAAATTGCTATAAACTTAATAATGCAGAATAAGTTGCACTTGTCGAGACTATTTGTTGATAAAAGTTGGACTGTAATGTAAAAAGAGGTGTTGCAACAATCGGTGGTTGCGTACATCGAGCTCGCACTGTATTCTTAAAATTTGGAGTGTGATTCAAATCAGAACAAAAGAGTTGCTCTGTGATGAATTAATGTTCTCATGTTTGAACCTGCTTTTTGGTTTCCATGTACTCGATTGCAACGTCAGGAAACCTTACCAGAAAGAGCCGTATAGGATAAAATTTCATTATCTTCGAGGCACCATGATTTCCGCCATGCGGCACGTAACAAGCACCTCGTATCTCAAACTGCGGCATCCAGTTTTCCGGGATATAGAGAGCCCTTCCTTGATTGACACGGCAACTAAAATCCTAAGAAATTTCAGGTTCTTCTGAAATCTTCAAGAAAAGTCAATTGGCCGAATGTAGAGCCAGGCGTCCCTGGAATGACTTGAAAGGTATATCTTGATGTTGTGTATAGATTAAGGTTTCTGCTTAACTAAAAAGACGGAAGGGGCTTTGGTAGATACTGATAATAATGGTCATTCAAATTTTCGGAGGTGCTGTTTGTTGGCTTGCAACGGATTTCTGTCTTGCGCAAGAAACTAGATGGTGTTTAGTCTTCAGGCGAGTCTGGCGAAGGCCTGATGTTCCTATTAGATTTCGGGCTATCAATACAAGTGCTCCGACGTTTTTTCACCATCTAAGGAATTTTTGCCGCCTTCACATATCACAAGAAACTGGCACCTACACATGTGCCCCAGGTAAATGACAGGGCGGTGGTGAGTAGTTGATAAGCTCAGCAAGTGGAATTGGCCCACCATAGGATTAGCTGAAAGCTGCGCGCCACAGCAATTGCTATGCAGCAATAATCTATTTCACTAATATTTTTTGTGTTAAAAAATCAAACTATTGTAAAAAAATCCAAACAAATATTTTGACAAATTATGAAACGTTTTCTTGCCGAATTAATTTTAAAATGAAGTTTGACGGAATGAGTTTGATGTGTGGCGGTGTCAATAATACATACGTAAATTTGATCAAATAGTTTGATGTGTAAACGGGCCGCTTAACACATTCACATAAATCTAATTGATGGTTTCATTTGATTGTCTCAACGGCTCTTTAAAATCAAACCAATTCAACTCAACTAAAATAAAATTATTCTCTGCTTTTTTCTTTCCTAAAGAAGGCAGACGTCAAATTTATTGATGCCAGACTTGTCGTGATTTTGAAGGTTTTGGCTGCCATATCTTCTGTTGCTAACAGTGAGAATCGCTCTTATACAGTTATGCGCGAAACTGAAGCAAATTTTTCTTTTTCAAAACAAATACTTATATGAAACAAAATGTTTATAATTTCGCAACACTGCGTTCTAAAAACAGTCCCAGTTTAATAAAATTTTTTTTTAGGAAAACTTGAAAGCAAGTTAATTTTAGGGCAAGTCTTGGTTTTTTTATTTTAGTTGCTATAAATGAATTGAAATAAGCGGTTGTTGTTGTCTTTGTGATGCTATACAGTAAATAAAAAGCAGCTTTGATTGCTGCCCGGAGTGTTGCTTATTGCAAGCAACTTTGCCGATTTTTTTCTTCACTTAAAACAAGATTTAGTGTCTTTATTCGGAGTAGTTTTGATGAAGAAACCGTGAATTCAACACCATTTTATAATGCAACTTCTTGATGCGACCAGGCATTGCTAATTATGTTGTACTGTCCAGAATACGGACCTATTTCATTCTGCAACTTCTTCAGACAAACATTTTCTCAACTGTGTGAATCCAGCTAATATTTCATAAACATTTCCATGCTCGTACATCTTTCCTTTGACACACTTTTCATTTACTTCTTCTATTTTAATAAATTTTATATTTTCTACTTCATTGTGCTCAAGCTACGCTTGAAAAAATGCAAAAGTACGATTACTAAGCTGTTGTCTGCCATGACATTTGTTGCATTTGGCATAACTAATGATGTGGAAAATGCTTTTGCTTGTTTATTGTCGTGACTTGCCGGCGTACCACTTTTATTTCCCATTTTCTTTTGTTGTTTGATGCTGATGTTGCTCCTGCTGCTGCTGCTGCTGGTTATAGTATACTGTTGCGTTAAGAAATAAACGTTCTTGAAGTGTAATATCTATGCGAAATGCCATGGTAATAAATAGAAACCAGCTGCTTATAAATGAGAGTTCATTTTGAATATTTCAGCTTGTTTGGTTTTGTGGTTTTCTATTGTGCAGCAAAATAAGTTTGATAGAAGGCAATAAGGACGCAAACTTTTCCATTTCAAAACCTCCCAATACATACAAATTCATGCATACGTACATATGTACATATGTATGTATGTATGTATGACACTAATAAATATATTTCTGTCCTATATACTGTTTGATCGTGTCAACTCTGATGAATAATTAGTTCAAAGGTCTTGAACTTTCTGAGTATCTTTGTGTTGAAGGTTTAAAAAGCATTATATGTATAATTAACTAATATAACAATAATATTCGTATTAGTTATTAAAAATACTTTAAAACACCGCAGAGGCAATAAAAAAAGCATTTGAATCTTTGTGACAGATTGAAGGGAATGCCAAGAATAAACCTATTCTGTCATAAAGTCCTTTTTAAGATCCCATTATGGGCACATATATTGTAATTCGCGACAATTTTTATCCTGCCACATCACACAATTTATTTTTGATGGCAAGAATAATCGGTACAATGGGGTTGCACAACCGTTTAATTTGAGTTATTTTGAAAGCAGATATATCAACCCAGGAATGGCAGATCGGTACCAGTTGTGGTTTAATTTTGTTTAATATTACAAACTCGCTGTTTTAGGTTTTAATAAATCTGCAGTTTATTGTCCAAATATGTGAATATGTATTAACTACAATATATGTATTTATTAATTCGCATAACATTCAAATAAAAATTCGACAAAAAGAATCGAATATCTCTTTTATATAAATATTCGAATAAATATTCGTAGAAATATTCGAATAAATTTATTTATTGAATAATTCACAAAATGTTAATAAAGGCAATATTCGCATAATTATTCGAATAAATATTCGAATAAATTTTCGACTAATTATTCGAATATATTTTTTAAGAAATGTAACAAAGAAATATTTTCAATAAGAAAGTCACTGAATCAACCATCAATTTAAGCTTTAATCAAATACATATAGATGTGTTAGCCGTGGTGTTTTCTTACGCACATAACCGGCCTGTAATAATATTTACAGATGTATATGGTAACAGCATATACATATAAGAAGGATTATATCCTTGTAGCTTCCAATATTGATTTAAATCGGGTTTTTACTTGAACCGAAGCCTAAAAAAGATAAACAATTTTTTTTCACTCACAGGACTAAAAAACAGAAAATAACGCTCGGATGATGTTCAACGAGTTGTTGAATACTTAATAAATTTAATCAAAGATGATGAGATTTTGATTTGAGATTGCAGACCGGTTCAAATAATTACCAATAAAGTATGAACTTATAGCCGATTCGCTTAATGCACCATTAATCAATTCCAGTCCTCCATGGCTTGTTGGCGTATTACTTGCTGCTACTAATAATTACTCTTCCACAACAATCGGCTGGGAATCTTGGCTTCCTGCAATGGCGGTGTTGTCCACTTTTTTAAAAACGTCAGTTAGTCTTAAATCCTGCCTTAATTTCACAACAACATTCGTTTTTAAACAAATTTTACATTTGCAATATCAGCGGTACTTGTCCTGGCTGTAGGTCTTGTTTCACGATCTCGAACGTTAACGTACGCCTACACGGGAAGCGTGAGATTTGTCACGCAAAACTCATTTCTTTTGTGCTGACTTGCTATATCCTTTGCTATACTTTCCTACATTATTCTGTGACGCTTAGTGCAAGAGTGGACCAAAAACACACATTGTGACACAAATTCTTAGCATTTTCCCCATCTTTGTGTTTGAAAGCCTCTGTAGCAATTGTCTGGCTTGTATTTAGTACTCGTAGACTTGCGTAAAATGTTCCCGCCAATACTCTGTACACACCTTTTACTTCACTCAAAGCAGCGCCACACTAATGTGCAGTCGTGCAAAAATACATAATTTAACTGACTATTAAAGCAGCAATATGTGTTGGAAGATTGCAAGTTGCAAAATATGTATATCTTAAGGAAACAACACAACGATACAAGTGAATTTATAATGTCTGTAGTTTTCAGCAGCAACATGCAAACATCGCATCAACAGCTGTTAACGTGAGTACAACTATTATGGCAATCAAATGTAAATGCGTGCTGTCACAGCAAACAGTACGTGTTACCACTTATAAATAAATATTGATTTTGACTTGACATACGCCTGCACAAGTAGACCGACTTTGTATTTGTAGTCCAAAGATTTTTTTTCTGGCTTTAATCATCATTATTAACGCCAATAGTCCAGATTACAAGTCCATTAGATGTGTGTGCATGTGGGTTGGGCGAGCAAACTTTCTCTTTACTTTTGGTTGTAATTTGTCTTAATATATTTACCAAAATTTACAATACGCGCTATTGATGCAATACAGCAAATGAAAACTCAATTTACTGATTACACAAACAAAGTGTGTATGTTGTTTGTGAAGTCGTAGTCGTATCAACAACAGTCAGGTCTCATGAACACCATAAAGTTTATGTGCAACATGATTTTGTTGACTACAACAAGGTGCGAGATTACAAATGATCCAATTTGCCAATTAATATGTTTTAACATCATCTATTCGTAAGGGGAAGGGGCAGGCGGGGCAGGCATTAGTTTTGTTTTTAGCAATAGACTGCAACTCTACAGTTATGAAGCATCAAGAGCAGAATAAGGAGGTACGAGTAATATTCGAAATTCGACAGTTTGACAGATGGCAGACATATTTTTGAAGCTCAGTGTCGGATTATTTTTCAAAAAGAAATCCAATGATAAAACTTGTTTATCAAAATTGATTTTGTTTGTTTGAAGGTCGCCACAACCTCTCGTTCTATACATTATTTTGCAGATGACAGCAACACATGTAGTTCTTTGTCATTTAAGTACAGGCGATTGTAGACATAATACGTCCTCATGGGGTCGCATGAACAGGGTCTATTTAAATGCTGGTGAAACGCAGTGTTGCTCACACACACACACCCGCACGACCACAAATACTGCATTGAGAGTCTGGAATCTCTTGATGTTCTTGGTAGGAAAATCCAATGTAGTTTTGACTGGACTGAATACATTTTTCATGTCGCAATCAAGTTCTGTAGATTTTTTGAAACGGTACAAGACGTATATCCCTCCATCTGATCTCCTATATCCGGCTTTAAATGGAATACAATTCTCATGTCTGAGACGGTGCTTTAAGGTCCATATTTAGACAAGGCGAAGAAGCTTATCGCTGACAGTAGGGTATCCAACTCAGTCGGAAAGTGTAATGTGCGTTGCACTATTTCATTGTTATTTCAAGAGATTTTGTTCTGACGAGATCGGTGATCCGAATGATTCCGAAATGCGAGTGTTTTGCATAGCACCTGTTTGTCGGTCTGAGCTCATTCATCTGCGATCGATTGGGCTGCGAATCCAGAGAGAATGCGGTCTTCAGTCGGACGGGCCGCTGGTGGATTAAATTTATCCGCAGACGTATTTCCCGTATCCTACAATTTAGGAAGATTTAGATCAGGAAAATAGAAGCGGATATCGTAAGAACTAGCAGGCCATAAATTGAGTCATAACTTGGCTGTGCCTAGTGTATCGCGGTAATAACTAAAATGGTTACAACTTCATGTGTTAATATGTCCATGGGCCATGAGTCCTCGTGTTTGTATTGGAAAATCGGTAACATTTCATTGTACCAATTTCACTCACCCGTCCATTGCATGCTATGAACACATGCGGTGTGTGGAAATAACTCACGTAGCACTATTGGGTTCTTGCTGGCCGAGATTGTGCGATTAGATATTTTTTTAACGGGTTACATGAAAAAGTTACAAACTTGGGGGATGGGGGATGGCGGATGTGCGACAGATATTGGAACAATGTTGTACCTGTAGTTTCCAGTGCCGATGGGCCGCACATAAAACGAACAAATAATCACAAGTGAGTTATTCTTTAAACTAATTTTATTTATTTGCTATTTACACAACTCGGTTTTGGCACGTTCTCCAACATAACCTTAGAAACTTGTTTTTTAGGTTACCACCTTTTTGTAAAAAACGACAAAACGTTAACTTTTAGATTGTTGTAAAATATTGCCAGCGAAATCATTTCCTTATATTAATGTCAGACTGTCTGATATTAATTTTTGGAATGAGAAATTATTTCAACTAAGATATAACTTTTTACCTGATATTGTAAAATTTCAAGTCTTAACGGACTTAAATAACTCCCAGTTACAACAACTTTCAACAGTTTAAATATTTTCGGTAGTTCACGAATTGCTCAAAATGTGAGTTCAGCTTTTGCTGGCAGTTGATATTTCTTGCCAATCGTCACAATGGAATGTGTGGTAAATTTTGTTAAGGACCAGACTTCGTATGGCGAAGCCCAAGGCGCGCACGTAAGTGCTTTTTTCATTTTTGAGTTAAATTTAATTTATAGTGAATTGTTCATTTTTAGTTTGACGCGATTTTGTTTAAGATTTAAGATATCAGCAGAGTGTACCGTAGTTTTTGAATGGCGTATGAATGTGTTGGTAAAAGGCCAATAACTTGTAAAATGTGATTATAACACTTTAACTGCTGATATAACAAAACAAAGCGATGGCGCTACGAGACTCTCTAGGATTAGAGTTTTATTGGACGAGTACTTATTTAAATGTTTTATTAAATATTCTTTGCCCACCTTCAGACTGAATTTTGAATGGTTTTTGTCATTGATTTAAATTTCTGTCAGTTTGACAGTCAACTTTTAGTACTTACGTGCATTCATATTCATTCCACAAATCAACACAGTCGAATGGATCCGGACAGATTATATTTGAACATGGACGATTTGAGGGGCAGTTGCGTTCCAAATTTCTAGCCATTGTTGCCTGCCCCCATTGAGTGCCGTTCATAGAAGGCGGCAGCGGCAAGTGCTTCCCATCCAATCTTTGATAAAGAAAACAGAAAGTTCTTATTGTACACAAATATGTAAGTGAGAAAATTAAATTCTTAAGACGTACTACATTCCTGAAAGAATATTAATATAAATAGAAGCTTAAATGTGATTACAGCATAAGAACTGGAAACATGATTGTTTCGAAATCAACTTAAACGTTGATAGATGTAATTAAAAATGTCTGCCAACTGGATGCTATAAAATAACTTTTCAATTGAAAACACTCTAAAAAGGCGATTGTGTGTCAGCATGTAACGACTCCCAAACACACTGGCAACCATTCTCGTCAAAGAAAAGCAATTAAAAGGGCTTGTGTTTGGCAAAAGCGCACAACTGAAAATGCTCTTCTTTAAGTTTGTTTTTATGATTCTGGCAGGCAGAAGTTGCTTCGCTTTGCTTTGCGTTGCTTTGAATCCTGAAATCAGGACATAATGATTGATGATCACGTTGCACTCGAATGCATCGATTTAAGTACGTACGTACCAACATACACTTTTCTCCTGTACTACGAATCAGTGCCGCTGTGAGCTGTTTTTTCCACAAACCATGTGCTGTGCGCAATAATAAGCAACGAAACACACTGTAGCACACACACACACACATACCTACTAAGTAACAAGTAATGCCCCACAATGACGAAAGTCTGACCTCCACCATCAATCGTGGCCACAAAAGTTTCTTGTGTCCCTCTTTGTTTTGCTATTTCCTCAGCAAATGTTTCCAGCCAGGCATCTTTATTGCAAAGCGCTTAATTGATTTTTCATTATATCGGTCTATTGCGTTTCCCCTGACACATTGTCGAGGAATTTAAGGATTCGCTACTTTAATATTTCGCCTCTATTAGACTTTCGTCGTATCAAAATAAACAAAAGATCCTTGTAAGATTTGTATTTTAATCTAAAATATTAAAAAATTAGTACTTGTCTAAGGAAAGTTTTGCCCTAATATATAACATACCGTTGCGTATTTAATTTCTATCGACTTCATTCCCGTGAGATATCGAATTAAAACTTTATAGTAGATTTTATAGAATTGAAACATTGTTACTTGCACATATTTCGAGATTCCATGATTTCCATTCCGATTTACGCAGTGCAAATTGCATATAAAATATGCCCTGCAGTGTGACTTCTGTCTATGAGAGCTGTAATTAAAACTGTCCGAAATGCGTGGGGGTTTTCTTATGCTTTATACCACCATTAACTATTTCACAGAAACTTGAATTTCGTCATATTTCTGACTGAAAAGGGTTTTATTTTTCTGTCTTCAGCATTATTTGGGGTTTGGACCAGGCGTAAAAGAGTTGAAAATCACTTAAACAAAATTTCACCTTCTTCCAACTTAAACCACAACTAAATAAGTGTGTACAAGTTCTAGACATCACGGACTCGGAAAAGGACAATTTGCGTTTTTGTTTCAATACATGATAAAAAGTGATCGGTGAAATGATACGGCTCCAACTATTGCCAACAACTCATAGAAATATGGATGTAATTTTTTATATCCAAAAGAAAAGTTTGCAAGCCCATGGGCTCTTTTTTTTGAGACCAGTACTCACAAGTCCATTCCTACATATGCAGTGAACAGGGAGGCAGAAAGAAGGATTGTGGTATTGATTTAGGACAACACCTGTCTTGCGATCTTATCTGGCAGTAGACCACTGGAGCGAACTGGTCGACGGCTTAGCAATGTCTCATGCGAAACAGGTGGCAACTTTATGAAAAACAAGGTCGCGGCACATGAATCGAACCCTTTGCTCCTGAGCTCGCGATGTCTAACTTCTTCTGCCAGCAATTCCTTAGACAGTAAAGGAAGACAAAGCTACTGAGTTGGCAACTTGAGGTCCAGGATCTACTGGCCTGTACATTCCTCACCATCTGCATAGTTCGTTACTAAAACAGAGCCTGTTGCAAGACAACGGTACCACGAAGACAAGGATCACCAAGAAGCTTAGCTACCCCATTATCGTTCCAAACCTCTTTTTGCGTTTTTAAGTTTAATGCCAGAATTACAAAAGGCATCCTGGAGCTCTTAGTGCCCCTCCTGCCAAATGACCTCTGGTGCAGGCTTCACAAGTGTTGTTTTGGTTGTCGTGCCAAACGGGGGACCCCTTCCCCGCTATACCCAGAAAAGCAGAGTGACCTGACATAGAAAATACGCCAACGCAAAACCTTCTTCCAGGGGAAAACCAAAGAGGAACAGTATTTCGCTATATTTGTTTTTATTCTGTGCTGCATAGAACACGATGTCAGAATTTAATTGATGATGTTCTAACTGTTCAGTCCTCATTGGGCATACCTTCGGCAATACACAGTCTTCTTCTTCGTCTTCTTCTTCTTTTGGCGCTACAGTCCGGGGTGAACCTGGGCCTCAACCAACAAACTTTTCCAGCTGGCACGGTCTTTAGCCAGCGTTCTCTAATTTTGCACACCAAGTTGGTTGAGGTCCCTCTCTACTTGTGTGCGCCATCGGTTCCGTGGGCGTCCTCTAATGCAATGCACAGTCAAACATCATTTAAGCCAACACCCCGAACATTGCGCTTTTTTGTGTTATATCTTATATTAATATGGATTTGTTTGTTGGGTTATTGAGTGCTTATATTTATGTGTGTATCATAGTGTATTTCTTATATTATTGTTGTTTTTGGCTATTGTCGTTCCACCAGAGTCTTTGACCTCCCACCTCTGGACTGTTATCGATCAAAGTTAAAGTTTGACGGTAAATAAGTCTTGGAGAGAAATGAAAACATGCGATCCCTTTAGATGCATTTGAATTTTGAACTTTGTTTCCATTAATTATTAACCTTAAAGTGTGATTAAATAGTTTCGAATAAATTTTAAAACTCATATAATAGTTGATAAAAAATATAACTTTTAGGTTGCGTATTTTGGGGGATTGGAACTAAATAAAGTCAACAGCCGCAAAGTTAATTTTCTAAACTTCTTAGCAGGTCAAACGATTGAAACAAAAGATAAGTGACACCTTGGGCTCACAGAATTCTATTTGAAATTTAGCCACAATGGAAGAAACACAGCAACATACAAACATAAAAGTCTGTTTGTTTCATTATGTGTAACTGAACTAAATGGCACTTCTGAACATGAAGGCAGGCAGTGGGTTTGAAAGCAAAATATTTTGCAAACAACAAGTTACAAACAATGTTGAAAGATGTAAAATATACGAACCGGAAGATGGGTGATGGGTCAGACAACTTTTGCCACACCCTGATTTGAGGAACGGTAGCGGCCTGGTTACATGGTAATACAAACTATTGCGACCTTGTAGAATAGAAAAACAATATGAAAGTTTGTTGAGTTGAATTGGTTGGTTGGTCTTGTAACTATTGCCAGCACCTGCAATATATTCTGTTGGTGCTGCCAGTGTTTAATGTAAAATGCACCTCTGATGTACAGAAGTTTCTAAAATGATTTAGAAAATCCAACCGCTTGTCAAATTTTTGTATTGTTATTCTCTCCCACTCGATGCATTTTGCTTTCACACGATAAGATGTATCGTGATATGGCAGAGTTTCTATTATAATTTATATTAAAATTAGGGGATGACAATAACTTTTGAAAAATGTAGCACTTGTTCTTTAATATAATAAACCTTTTTACCCACTTCGGGAAATAACTCACTCTTACCTAATATCGTCCAGACAGGAGCGCTGGAAATCGGCTAGAACTTCAAAGGTTTTGACACCAGTGTACTCTGCTTTGCCACCAGCGTAAACACCTTCTTGTTTGTCAATTGTCAGCCACTGGTGTCCCTGATACCTGAATGTCTCATTGAAGCGTCTACCCTCGCCGCCGTCTAGTTCAAGAAGGGC
Organism: Epicampocera succincta; assembly: GCA_932526305.1. NCBI lineage: Eukaryota > Metazoa > Arthropoda > Insecta > Diptera > Tachinidae > Epicampocera > Epicampocera succincta. Next base: position 43,067,601 of record OW052037.1, on the reverse strand, counting down.
CGCTGAGCCATAACGGCTTACTTTAACGGAATGCCACTGGCCGTCGTTTACCGTTATTGCAGTCAAAGCCAGATGATGTTCTTCAGGCCTCAATGAGTTCAGATTAAATCTGAACTGTAAATGGCCTTGATGCAATTCCAGAATCGCATACTCGCGATGATGCTGATCGGAGACACGAAAAATTTCTCCGTGTATTTCTCGCGTGCGAAAGCGCAATTGTAGTTGGGTTGAAAAACGATCGGGCTCGAAAGATAACGCAAATTTAACATAACTTTGGGGTTTGAACGTTGTGGGTATGGTGGGTATATTACACATGGGTCCCATCCAGCCGGGCTGACAGTGACACTTGGCCTGCACCAAGCTGGCCACACAGTTGCCTTGTTCCCAGCATCTGGCAGTGTGGGCCGTTTTCAGGCACACCTCATCTGTTTGCGGGCAGCCCGGATAGCTATTACGTGCTAAGGCGGGAAATGCTAAATCATAATGCTCTGAATTATGGACTACGTTGCGTATGCAACCATCAAATCCTTTGGAGGTGAAGGCATATTGCCAATGGAAGAGAGATTGATCGAAATGCTGTCTATAGAGGCCACCCAATTGTAAAGGTGTATTCAAATTGAGAAGTTCATTGAATGGCGGTATAATTCCCTCAGACTGGCATGAATTGCCATCAAATTCGGGTGTTGAGCCATCTTCCATCTCGAAGATTTCTGCTGATCTACAAAAGTCGACCACCATTCGTATGTGTTCGGCGTTCCAGAAAATATCCAGCCTGTGCCAAACACCGTCGTCTAATGTCTTTTTCGTTTTTACCCTCAACTCAAGAGTCCCTGAACCAAAATCTATCAAAAGGCGTGGATAGCCTTGTTCAAGTTCAATAGCTATAAAATCAGTAAGTACCAACTCTGTAACTTTGGGAGGCACTATGGGTCCGTTGTAAAGAATTAAGCCGTCTGCTTCTTTAGTTATAAATTCTAGACTTAAATGGGACTCTTCACAAAGTTGGAGCGGCGGATACCAAGACCAGCCATTGCCTTTAAAACTGCGGATATTCTGCTGACATCGGGGGCCATTGTAGCCTATAGGACAGGCCACGCAACGAGCACCATTGCGCGTCTCTACACAGCGGCCACCATTATAACAGGTAAGCGTGCGACACGAGTCTTCTTTGCTGTAGTTGCGGGCCTTGCAATAGCATTCCGCAGATATGTCCAGCCTTAACCCCACCAAGGAAGTTTTGTTAACACTAACCGTATAAGGGAGCCTATTGATTTCGACTCGATTAGAGCACGAGCCTTCGCACTTTCCCTGCTCCTGCAGGCACTCGTCTATGCCTACCATGGTTATGTTTAGACCCAGCTCACGCTCTATTTCATCCCGTTGCATCAACACCACACCATTCAGTCTCACGGCCTTATAGTAAGGCTGTTGATTGGCCGAACGGGCAGCAAAGTGAACATCCGTTACACCCTCTTTTTTCGACTGCACACTAAAAACATCAACCATGTCGCGCTCGGTGTAAAGTAGTTCCGCCAATTTATCTCGAAACTTTTCCAATTTTGAACGCACTTGTTTGTGCTGCGTGAAGTCCCAAGTGCGCACAAACTGCTCATCTGTTATGCCGTGCAGGCGCATAGAACCAGCCTGTTGCACCGCTTCTTCAGTAATGTCTTTAACGGTGACGGTCATATTCGAGGGCACATCGACCTGACCCTGTTCACGGTCGTAGACTTTAAAGCGCAGGTTATAACGACCTCTGCGAGTACCTGTTTTCATCGATACAATACCCGTATCAGTGTCCAATTTGAAACGCTGATGCTCCTGTTGCTCCCAATAGTATTTCTTGTCTATCACGTCCCAATCGTCTAGATCGTGTACGTACACCCGCCCTATGGGAGTGTCATGCGATTGGCCCTGGTAGTTGTAGACCAGAACTTCTTTGCTGCCTGGCAGCATTTTGTTATCATTCAGATCGCCAATAATTACAGTCAAAGTAGCAGTACCCGTCAGGGCAGGGGAGCCGTTGTCTTTCATTTCGATGGGTATGAGGTAGGATTTTTGTTGTTCTCGGTCAAAGGGTCGCAAAGAGGAGACTATTGCACCACCATTGCCATTGTCAGCTCCTAACATATTTTTTACACATTTTTTATACATTTAAAGGCCAAAGCGATTTTCATTTTAATTCCCATTAAGCGTATTACGGATATTGATTGCCATTTATATAAGTTTTTTTTATTTGTTTGTTATTTTTTTTTTTATTTTGCGATGATTTTTCCGCAGCAGCATTAAGTTTTCGGTTTTTTTTTTGGCATAATTTCCAACCAAATTACGCAGTCACAAAGATGAAAAGAAGAGACAAAAAGAGGGTTATAAAAAATTAATAAATTGTAAAAGTTCCAGTTTTTTTAAACAAAAATTTTAAAACATCAACATTTTTGCATTTACATAAATACATTTTCAAATAAATTTCACTCCTTTATGGATGTGTGTATGTAGGTCAGTCACTGTTTTTATTTGCTTAACAGCCTGTAAGTATGCTTTAAATAGTTTTGCTGTACTTTGCTAATGATTAAATATTCAGTAGCATCAATTAAAATTGCTGGTAGATATTTTGCAAAAACACGAAGTTTTATATTTTTTTAAGCGTTTGAATTTAACAAAAACAAAAAAAAAAGCTAAAGATAAATATTCTACTTATGTGAACAATTCATATTTCATATTTTCATTAAACAAACCATTAAGTGTTTTGCGAAAAAATGTGTTGCCAGTTCATTGGTTCTGAAATGCTACATGAGGGCTGTAATTTTTCATTTATTGTATTTAAATCAATAAAAAATTAGTCAGCATATTTATGCACAAACATTAATAATTTATGTTGCGCATGAAAGGGAAGAAAATTGCTTAATCGTGTTTCCATTATTGGCCTAATATGAGAAGGGGTATTTAATACATAAAATACACATGAAATTAAACGGGTTGTTTGTTTGATGTTGGCCTTTTCGGTTAAGAAAATATAAGGACGTTTCAAGATTTCATCTCAAATTTGGACAATTAAGCTTTTGGTTTTTGTCTTTTGTTATCATTTACAATTAAAAGTCTTTAAAATCAAACAAATTTTAAACATTAAACATTAATTGTTAAGAATGTACTTAAAAGTAAGTGCCTTGAAGGAAGTGCCGCTGAAAAGGTAAATTGCAAAAAATAGAAGAAACTAAATTGGCTTTCTGAGGTACTTTTTGTACTTTTAAGGAGAAGAGTTGAATGTTTGAACATATTTTTCGCAGGGTTGGCAGCTCCACTGAGAAGCAGATATCAGATTATGAAATTGATATACATCCCGATTTTCCAGTATGGCCGCGTCTGATATTGGACCGCCTCCAAGTGGCTTATCAGGCTTTTGTGAAACTTAAGCTTTTGCTCTTCTGCCAAGTAATTTCTAAGCGGCATGAAGTTTTAGATAGCGCGAGTTGCCACCTATATGTGCCTTGCTGATGCAACTAAATTTTACAATTTGCGCAGGGTGGCATTAGAAAATGGAGCCAGGGATTCCAGGGCCTGAACAGAAGAGCTGTTTTATATTTTCGGTTGGACCTAAATGAAATTTGTAAATAGTCCAGCAGACAACGTTTCACAAATTCAACGCAGTAGAGGGCCTCTTTCGAATGTCACACAAAATTTTCATTCAATATTTAGACCATTCAGAAATATAAATGAATCATTGACTTTTGTCGTACCAATTCTCAAGGAACAAGCCAGGAGTATAGCGGCGACTATTAAACATTAAAAAGATTAAGGCTTGGATTAAAAGCTATATTTTTTGTAGCAATTTACTCTTTTGCTATAAAATTAGCTTTGCTTGCTTTTCATTAACAACTCATTTAGTTTATTTAGCTTTATGTATGTTTTTATAACGCCAAACAATTAAGGCCTTAGTTCACGATCTCGAACGTTAACTTACCTGAATGGTTCGAACGATCCTACTGCAATCGCTTTTAAGAGCAAGAAATTGTGGAATACACAAATTGGCAATAGAAATCTTATATTCAGTCTCATCGTTTTATTGTGACACTCTAAATATGTGCGAGCGTTAAGGTTCGAGATCGTGAACCAGGTCTTTTTGTTTTTTTTTTGTTCTCAGACTTTTTTACTTTAAAACCCGTTAATCGTTGTTTCGAGTCCTTGCAAGATGTGCAAGTGAATTTTTGAAATAAATTTTCGTTTTTAAGAAACATATCCACGGAATTTCTTTTATATTTTGTTGCATTCTTTAAGATTCAGTTTTTTTCTAAATGTTTATGCTTAAAGCTAAATTAATATTTTACTATTGACAGCTGCCAGCTTAAACGTTATCGTTGGCCAGCTAAAAAAAGTGGCTTCTAAACGTTTTTGAGCTTGATTTGACCAAGTGCATATAATCGTATGCGAAATTTGCTTTATTTTTATTCTATGACTTGCGAACGTTAGCGTTCGACATCGTGGGACAGGCCCTTATGTTCAATCTGCCTAAAGTTTTAACAAACAAAAATATGATATTTTCATAAAACTTTATAAGATTTGTCTGTCATTTACTTTCATTCATAACTTTCAATCGTTGTCTATAGTTTTATTTCTTCGATAAAACTTTTAATTTTAATATTTATTTATTTTTTGTTCAACTGATTGATTTTAATTAACAATTATATGGACACTAATTGCATATTAAATTGTATTTATGAAGGTGATAGACAAGCGAACACAAGTACCAATAAGCGCAAACGACAACAACAACAATACGATGAAATGAAAATGATATAAATTGAACAATTGCCGGGTTCAAATTAAAATGTTAAATAAATGATTGACGGATAATTGTATTTAAACTGGATGTGTTTATTTGTTTGTAAACAATAACACGCAACGCACACGTTTAGCCTAGCGATGCGCGCGTTGTTGGCTTGTTTGGCGTTCGGAAACTGTAAATGCTGTTAATTGATTTAACTGATGCAATTGGGGCAAAGCGCAACGCAAAACAAATGAATTTGAATCAAATAAATAAAAAATACTCGAATACACAAAATACATACGTATATAAGAATCGGGGAGGCAACATTTCAAAAACTACCTTTCCGTATTCCCAGAAAGAAATTTGATCACTTGACAATTATATTTGTCAATTAATTGCCAATTCCAATATTTTGTGTAACATAAAACAAGGCAGATTAGTAAGAAAGAAAAGCATTCCATAACTCACTTCTGTCATATTCAAGCTTAAAGCTCGATTTAATCACATCACTGGCCATGGGATCCATGCGAAACGTAAACGGCCCACCATTGCCTCTTGCCCGGTCATCAGCATCCTTTCCCGCCACTTCGATGACTTTACGCGGGCTTGCGTTTTCCGGCAAAACCGGTCGATAATCCTCTTTAAAAACGGGCGCATTGTCGTTGACATCCTTGACAATGACCGTTAAAACAGCTGTTGCAGTGCGAGGGGTGGCACCATCATCAATCGCCAATATGCTCAACTGATGCCGTTCATTGGTTTCACGATCCAGAGACCTCTGTATGCTTATGGCCCCCTTGTCGCTAATGGCAAATTGACGCTTGCGGTTGCTGGCCTTAACCAGTTTATAGCTGACTTTACTTTTGCCACCTTGATCGGCGTCGGTGGCTTTGAACTGTTCCAGAATCGTGCCGACTTTTGTGTCTTCATATACGGACAACTCAACGCGGTCTCTTTCGAATTGCGGCGAGTTGTCGTTTATGTCACGCAGTTTCACCACCACCCACGAGTAGGCCAAATGGTATTTATCGCTGTCATTGTTGCCCTTATCGTTGACTTGTATGCGAAAACGAAAGCCACCACTCTGCATGGGGTCCTCATAGTCTAAGGGTTGTATAATTTTCAAGGAGCCAGTACCATCAGTATTTCGCACCATCACAAATTTATCAGCACCCAAGCCACTGTTGGGCACCACTTTATATTGAAATGCGTTTGTTTCGTCCTCGTCTTGCACCGTCACCGTTAGAATGGGTGTTTCTGGTACTAAAGTGCCATTCGTTTCGTCCACTTCGGTAAACCATTCGTCTTTAGTGAACATGGGTGGCATATCGTTTAAGTCTTTAACTCGTATGGAAGCTGTGCCTGTACCTTTCAGGCCACCACCGTCCATGGCCACAACTTGTATAGAGTAGTCAGGCGTTCTCTCGCGGTCCAGACAACATACTGCCGTCTTTATCACTCCCGTTTCGGATTCTATCTCGAATATTGGTGCTCCGGTCTCTTCTTCGATGACATTTTTTTCTATGGAATAAATGAGTTTGGCGTGTGTACCCTCATTGGGGTCGTCGTAGTCAACGGCTGACATGGTCATCACTGACGAGCCGGCTGTTCCATTTTCTGTTACGTTTCCATAATAAACGCCCTGAGGAAATTGTGGTGTATTGTCGTTGATATCCTTAAGGTTAACCTGTATATCGGCGTAGCCAACAAGTCCTTCACCGCCCTCATCCTGGGCAAAAACGGTAAAGCGCCATTGCGGCCGGCCGTTCGGTTGATCACGATCAAGGGGCTACAGAAAGTGAAAGAAATAAAGAAAATTATACAATAAAATTTCTAACGTTTTCAATCATTCTACATTAAAATGTTCGTATCTTGGAGTGCAAATAGGACTGGGTGTTTATTGCAAACATTGGCTAAAAATCAGGTAGCTGCTGAGCATTTTATTGGCATACATATGTACGTACATACTTGAACATACTTTTCAAAGTTAAAACTTAATTGGCAATATGATGACTGATTATGCACAAAAATATAATTCATGTTGCCAAAAATGTTGCTTTGAAAGTAATAGATCGGTTCAAAAATGTGCCTATCAATAATATGGGTAACGGCGATACTGCCGATGATTAACGTGACAACAATATGGTTACTGTTATCAGAACTTTCAAATGTAAATGGTCTTTGTAAGTATAAATGCTGGGATTGCAGGTTAAAATACTTGGCGTTTTTCTCAATATCCCCAAATTTCTGCATCTTTAATCCCAGAATATTTTCCTTATCATTCAAATTGGCATTCCTATGAATTTAACCTTGATTTAAGTTTAAAATGTATGCCCATGACTCTAACCGCATACATACACACACATGTACATACTTATGATTTTAGTCACTCTCCCGGTATTCCCAGTACACATTTTTTGTGTTCTATTCTTTTTGAATGTGGATTGCATTTTGATTTCGTTGTTGTTGTGCAGTAATAAAAAGTTTCTCATGCCGGCAGGATTTTCGTCTGTGTTTTATTTAATCTTTATAATTTTTTGTGGCTAAAAATCTTGTTGCAAATAATAGTACTTTCTTTGTATGTATGTGTTGTGTTAAAAAAATGCGAATGGGGGAAAAATGTCTCTTTAAGGCAACATTATTATTGGCTTAGGTTCAGAGATTAGTTTGCGGCTTTCAGACTAAATACATTAAGATGAATGTAAAGTTTTGTTGTAAATATATATTTTTTATTATGCGGTAGAAATCGCGAAATTCGAATCATTCGGAAATTCCGACAAACGTTTTTAATATATTGTATGCTCTGAAATAAGAGCAGACGGTTCTCATTTCTGAGCGTTTTTATTTTTCGTTTGTTTTTAACACTGGCAAATTGTCTTTTTATGAAGCTCTTGTTTGCCTTCTACGTGGACAAACCGGGGAATCCCATGTTATTTTCCTCATTTTTATTGTCCGTGCAGATTTGTTAATTTGTGAATAAAATTTTTGAACTTTAATAAAATTTATTTATGTAAATATGTAAATTAAATTTGTCAAAAGTTTATGTACATGTAGTTTTTGATGCATTTTCTAACCTAAAATGTACTCTTATGTGGTTTTTATTGAGAAACAAAACCTTGGGAAATTAGAACGGCTCGGAAGTAAGAACCATCCAGGGTACAGAGCGGTTCTAATTTTCGAGCTTCTGCTGTATATCTGTTGTACATATAGAACGAATTGGTGCATAAATTTGTGTTTCCCAACCCAGTATTTAAACCAGCATCAACTTTAATGTGCATGTGAATATTTTTCACAAAGTAAAATTTTACTGTACGAAATTATTTTATAAAATGATTTAGCCCAAATCCAAATCCTTTCCAAAAATTTAAGCAAAACTTGTTCTAAGATTTTAAAAACGATTGGCAATCGACAAAATGGAACTCAAAATGGTAAAGTTCTCATTATTTATCTTATATAATGACAGACAGTATTTGTACTTATAAACAGACAAACAGTGCAGGGTTTTCATCAACACAACAACCTCTTTGCGACCCAAAAGAGATACCAATCTCTGGATTTCTTTCAGGCGACACCAGCAGTCGTTCGCTGTTGATTGGGTTTTCTAATAGCAAGTGAATAATATCATCTTGGACATTTTTACACTACTGAACGTGTCATATGTTTTTGATATCTGTTTCAAAAAAGACAACTTTTTTTGGATTTCAAGTATATTGTATAAAATTTCCAGCCCTTAAAAAACGAACCCTTGTAAATTTTTTTTTTAATTGTTTATTTATTTGCAATCTATTTACACACATTTAAATAATAAGCAAATTTTGTTAATACTGAAAGAAATTACAGAGACGTTAAGTTCCATTGAACGTAACCAATACATTAATTTACAACTCTAGCTACTTAAATTGTTCTATTACATAGATTTGTATAAATTTACAAAATAAAATAGTTAATTAGTACATTTATAATTAGATTATACATGTTGTTTAAGGTAGAAAAGGAAGATGTAATATGTGCCGTCTTTTTAACCGTCTCACTTCATTAGTATCATCTAGAAGAGCTATAGCAAGGACATTTTCATGGTTACTAAGTCTGTTCATATAATTGCAGCTAAATTTTCTTATTTCTTCTTTAACTTTAGGAAAATCAAGGTCGCTATGAATTTTATTATTTCTAACAAACCAGGGTGCTTTTGTTATGAGTCTTAAGGTTTTAGACTGATGTTTTTGGATAATGTCAATATTAGAGTATGACGCAGTACTGCGGCATAACTGAATCCCATATGCCCAGATAGGCTTTAAAGTTGCTTTATAAAGTATTAATATATTATTTAAACTCAATTCTGAGTTTGGGCCTAGTAGCCAGTGCATTTTTTTGTTTTTATATCAAGCTGTTTTCTCTTCAACTGTAAATGATGTTTCCAGCTTAATCGTCTGTCAATGTTCAGACCTAGATATTTTCATTTTGTTCAGTTCAACAAGTGGACGATATAAATGACTTCATTGACATTCCATGTCAAGTGAGTCGGCCTATAAAACCCTTCAAATTTAAGGAGGTAGTGGCGGAAATTAAAAAACTTAATCTGAATAAATCCCCTGGGTACGACATTCTAGACGCTAAGGTCCTTAAAGTCTTGCCACAGAAAGCTCTGGTATATCTTACAACTTTATTCAATGCTGTATTAAGACTTTCATACTTCCCCACACAACGGAAACACGCAAAAATAATAATGATTTTAAAACCGAAGAAGCCACAACATTCTGCTGAATCTTATAGGCCTATTAGTTTGTTGCCAATAATCTCTAAATTACTTGAAAGACTAATTAAAAAACGACTCTCACCGATCCTTGATTCATTACAAATTTTACCCGACCATCAATTTGGATTTCGGAATAATCATGGTACCCCTGAGCAGTGTCACAGAGTTGTTAGAGTAATTAGAGATGCGTTAGAGAGCCAACAATACTGCTCTGCAGTATTTCTTGACGTTAAACAAGCTTTTGACAGAGTCTGGCATAATGGACTCTTATACAAATTAAAACAAATACTTCCAGCTCCATTTTACGTTTTGTTAAAGTCATACTTGAATAATCGTAGTTTTTATGTCAATGTCAAAACTCGGAAATTGGCCTAGTAAAATCCGGCGTTCCACAAGGAAGCGTTTTGGGTCCAATTCTCTTTACTGTATACACTGCAGACTTACCTACAACAAGTGGTGTCATGACAGCCACCTATGCGGATGACACTGCAATAATAGCAGCCAATGATACAGCATCCGAAGCTTCAGCGCATGTTCAAACACAACTCGATCTAATAAACATATGGTTAAAAAAGTCGAACATCAAAGTCAATGCTGATAAGTCAACTCATGTTACTTATACACTTAAACAGGGTGACTGCCCACCAGTTTACCTAAACGGGACCATGATTCCCAAATCAACCCTTGTAAATGACATCGAATGCGATTAAAAAGTAAAAAGAACTGCTAACTAAAGGGTGCTGCTCATGAAAGAATGGATTAAATAGAATGAGATGAGCCAAGCGATTAATGGCGATTCCCTTAATACTGCACCGTTCAAATTCGAATGCTTTTGTTCAGGTTCGCTGTTATTATGACAAATTCTTTGATTCAATTATTTTCGTTTTGCTGTTATTTTTAAATATAAATATTATATTTATAAATATAACTTGAACGAAATTTATTACAATTTTATACACAAACAAAAAACATCAACGTTTTGTTTTATAAGTATTTTTTGCCCTTGTTTGTTTCACAGATTTTTATAATTTTATATGTCAAACAGCTGTTTTGATTAGAATATCATGAACAGTCTTGCAATACCTTTCGTGGAAAGTAAAAGATTAAACGAACTGAACGAACGGATTAGTCTTTCGGAGCGAAGGAGCCTTTTGCTTAACACAACGACCCAGCACAGCTCTTCTGCTGAAGCATAAATTAAAAATGTTCTTATTTGTATCCAGGTTCAGTGAAATGCAGCGTTGTGCAATCGCATAAGGTTTAAAAAACGTGGTCAAACTCTGGCATCCTCATCTCATTAATATATTTTGTTTTATTTCTATTGAATTTGACGTTTGTCTAACACCGTTATTGAAATTTGAGCGCACGTGAACACGAAGTATTGCCGTTAAGGTAATTCTGTAATATTTACACATGTAAAGGTGGACAAAATGCTAGTTAATAGACCTAATTAAGTTATTTAAACATGTAAAGGAGTAATCCACGCAAAAAGGCAGATCTGAGCAGGTTAAGCAACATCAATATATTCTTTGGATCTACACACAAATAATGCTCTCATCTCAACTAATTTATGTATGAACGTAACAAAATATAAAAATGTATTTTTAATTATAAATCTCTAGTTTTTAAATCTTTTTTTTCTTTTATTCTTATTTATAATTTTCTTCTTAGATGCTTTTTTTTTAAACTTTGCTTCCAACCACAAAAATTTCAAATATTAATCCCTGTCAATCGCTGTCCCACACGAAACGGGATTTATTTACATATTTTCCCCGGCACTTCGTTAGATATATAAGAAGTTGTCATGTGGGCTTAAAGACTAGTATAAAGTTTCTTGAATGATAGGAAAAAAAGTTAGAAATTTGTCTTTCCAATTACTAACTAAATGTGTATGTGTGTGTGTTAATCCAATAAATATAAATATAAAGACGTCAAAATAATAAAATCTTTATAGCAACTCACGCTTCGTATTAAAGTATCTACTATTGTAGAGCTTGTACATATTGTAAGTAAATCCTGATAAATTTAAAGCTGGCAGACATGGGTTAGACCTGCGCACTTAATCATATCAACAACTTCGGTTCGGTCAATTGCATTTTAAGCCAATTTGTTAATAACTTGCAGTTTCTGAGGCATTTAAAAGTATTTTAAATATAATACAAAGAGTGAGCACCGCTATTATAACAGCACTGAAAAGCGCGGATGAGCCGGAATACTGTTCAGCACATATGAATGCCAGCAGTGGCTTGCAAATGTCGCGTAACACAATGTCGTGAGACGTTTCGGCACCATGCCAGTTAATTTGGATAAGCATCGCCCTTATATTTCCCGTCCTAAACTAATTACGGCCCCGTGTAGATGTAAATATAAATATGTGTAACATTTTATATTAGGGAATAAGAAAGAAGCTGTAGTGTTTGACTATTTGTTTGTTTTCATTCTATGTGGCAGGGATGAGTATGTCAGAATTTAACTGATGCGCAGTTAACTGTTTTGACTGCGCAGTGAAGATATTTTACTTGCAGCGCAAGTAAAAATATCTACATTTTTTAAATAGGTTCTAAGAATTTGTTTAATAAATTTATGAAACTTACCTTTAAAACAAAAATATCACCCGTTGTGCGGTTTATATCAAATTTACTATTAGCTGTATTGTCGGGATCGATACCCTGACCGGTGAGAAAATATACAATATTTATGGGTCTATCTACATCGCCATCGGTGGCTGTAACCTTAAAAAAAAGCAAAATTCATGATATTAGAATTAACAAATAGATGCATTTTATTTATAATATGATTGTGACATTTTAAAAATTATTTTCAAAAATTTATATGATATATTATTGAAACACAATGCAAGTTTGTTTAAAAGGGGACTTAGACGGCAATACAAGTTATACGGTAACAAATAGTTGCCTCAACTAAAAAATTTGAAGTTTCAGAACAGTGAGCAGACACGTCCTAAAAAGGTCAAAAATACTTGCTCGTATACTGATGCAGCAAGTTCACTACATTTGCCTTACCAAATTCCTTTCAATATCTTACTCGCTCAGAATCATTAAAGTAATGATTTGTTTATTATAAGGTTGGTCTGGGAAAAAAATATTTAGCAGTAAAAATTTCATACAACAATCTGATTAATACTCGAGCTATTTACCCTGGACTTGGCTTGTCAAATCTTATACAAGTGTAAGAATTGTCTGGAAAAAAAATGATCCCTTTTTGCGTTTGTCAGATTATTGGTAGGACTACAAAAGGAAATACTTGGCTGGCAGTGCCGGCTATAAATAAGGACGTTACAATGCCAGACCATTATCTCACAGGGATTTAACGAATGTAAAAATACCTTAAGATTTCATTTCCTGATAATTGTCTAACAATAAATTTATTAGCCAAATAAAATTGCTGACACAAACGAAGTAAGAAGACTGAAAAGGAACCACATATTAGACTTGCCATTTCGAACCTAATCAATTATACATAAATAAAATTCTGTGTACATACATACATACATATATGTAAATATTAGTATAGATAAAACTTTAAGATTTTGTATATAATGTATATATTATGAATTATTGAAATAACTTTAACAATTTTTGTTTGTATATTGTTTTTCTTATTGGAGTTCAACAATGAATGTTATTTTCTTATTACTTATTTTATAAAATTTGCTTATTATCCTTGGATAGATTGTAAATAAAACGAAACAAAAAAAAAAAAAAAAAAAAAAAATAAAATTGCCAGCTCATGCAGTTGTACGATTATTGTACGGAAAAAGTTGCCAGAAATCGTTAGAGGACTTAAAATATTCATATGTATGAACAGTGTTGCCCATTAAATATTTCTTTGGCCATGACATCATTGTCAGTTTAATTATTTTAAGCAAAACTGCCAATAAAAAATTAGCCTACAAAACTGGCAAAGGTTTCGTAGAGTCTTCTCACGATCGTCAGATGGCCTTCAGATGTTATCAATCTTAAAATGAGCTGAAAACGTTCTAAGACAAAAATTGCCAACTCGTACGATCGTAGGAAATTTTTACCTATTGCAGGATCTGCAAACCGTAAATCATCGTTTGCTTTAATAACTTCATTATTTTGGGAATTTCAATGTCAGTGTCACTCGCTTGCAATCGTATACTTCATATGTTGTTCGTGGAGAACAACTACAAGCCATTGTACGGTTTTATTCACAATGTCTTCAATTGCATATTATCTTAGACTTGTTGACTAAGAGCTCGTAAGCCGTTAGCTTTTCTAATGACTTTCTGTAGTGGCAGTTTGAAACAGTTATTCGTGAGCGAGTGTGGCAAGAACTTGTGTCTAATGGCATCATCATGTTGAAATAATTACTTTAAAAGCCGCCGTAGATGTAGTGAAGTGTCTGTTTATTGACATTTTAACTCAATACTTTGCAATAGAAGGTTTTTAGTGTAATTATCGCAGCGAGGGAAATCTATGGAAATCTTTTTATGCTACACAAATTTGTGACATTATTTTATTTATTTTTGTTGCTTTTCAATTTTTTATGTAGATAATAATTTAAACCAAATTTATTGTTTGCGGCTTTTATTTTTAGGATTATTTGTTTTAATTAAGTATTTTAAATTGAAAAAAATTTAAAAAAGAGATGAAAGAAATATTGACTTAATAAATTAAATTTTTTACTTAATGATAAGAAAAAGGAAATAAATTTAATTTTTTACTTATTGATAAGAAAGAGAAATTGTTTGTGCAATTTTTATTCTCAAGCGTAACTACTGCCCATTGACATTTCGAGTATCGGTTACTTATATGGCATGATTTTAACTTTTTTGTCAATAGTTTCGTATTTTTCGTATTTCAGAGGTAATTTTACTCAGCCATAAAAAAACTTTATTCGTATAAAAAACACTTAAATTTTAGTCATTCTTTCATCTCCAATTTCAAATATTCAAAGTTCAAGAACTAATTACAAATATTTTCACCACAAATTCTTTTATACAGAATTGTCTCATTTTCTCAATTTCCATCTGATTAAAATAATCGGATATAATTTATTAATTTGTCATTTGTCATTTATTAGTGCAAATTTTTACTATTTTAAGTTTGAAGTATCAAAAATCATGTCAAACTGGACTGTTACTTTTTCGGCGTATCGAGAAATTTATAACTGCGTGCCTCCCTTGGAAGTTTTGGGTGGGCAGTATATGCAACCCTGCATATGCCTAATTTAAGGAATTCATCAAAACCAAAGTATAAAGTTTAACGTTATAAGTTAAAGGTTATAAGAGGTCTGTACAAAAATATAAGTCGAATTTTAATTTTTCTCAAGAAAATATTTATTATTCATCAATTTCTATTTTAACTCCTTCAAATTTGTGTCGCAGATATAACACACTTGTGCCAGCGATTTTGCGATCCTCGAAGTAGTTCTGATAAGCACTTTTGGGGTTGTCCTTGGACTCTTTCAACGATTCCGTTTTTATGTCCACAATCATCGCAAAGTGCAGTCTTTTGGCATTTGACTAAAAATTTAGGGATTTTTCGGACAAAATTGGGGAGTTTGTTCCAGATGACCAGAGTGACCATATTCAATTTTTAATATATTTATTGAAGAGCATTACGTTTTCTATATTATATTTATTCGTTTTCCCATTAAATTTATTTAAATAAGTAGTAAATTTGGACTTTCGCTCACGTTAAAATGCATTAAAGGTTAGAAATTGTGAATTTGCAAATAATCAACATAGAGACAGATTTTTCACAATTAATAATGGAATTCGCTAAATCAGTCAATAAGTTTTTCGAATACTAACCTGTAAATAATTTCAGGGAATTCATACAAAGGAAATTTATTCATGAAAAACAGCAAATCTTTTTTGAGACAGAAAATACCTCTGTCATGTCTAAAATTCTTTCAATTCAGTTTACGTTGAAACAAAATATTGCTCAGTCAAATATACCTTTAAAACTTTTGTTGAATCAGCAAATATTTTTACCAATAAAAATATTACAATTTTTGTACAAAAAGCTGGCTGATTTATTTTACAATATTTTTTTCTGCGAAGAAAAGAATATCTTACAATTTTGTTGGATTTGCTTTTGATGGAATAATTTTCTCTAACGTATTTTTTTCACTCGTACTGAAAAATTGCATTCGCGAGTCTTCCGACCGACTGACGATCTCACTCATGTTATTGGCTTCAAACATCACACGCTCACCTTCTAGGTTTTATTTTTCATACCCAGCGTTCAGGCACAAATAATTTTTATCTCACTCTCAACTAACTAATAAATTATTTAAATTTGATATTTTTTAAATGACAACAAAGTAAGACTGTGTAGCAAACAATTGACAAAATGTTCTCCTTAATTTCTGGAAACAAATTGAAGACAGAATTGGCCAAGTTCTCGTGACTGCACAACCGCAAAGTCACACTGATTGGAAAATCCTTTTAGCGCTGCTTTATATCATCAAACGTCATTTATTTTGTACGTTTCTTTAAGCGGTATTTAATAAATTGTGCCCTAAGTGACTTGACGTCAGCGCTTGTCAAATTTTTAATAAAAACATACCGGTTTTGTCATCGCTCCTTATTTATTTAGTTATTTTTTTTATTACAAACAAAACGTAAGAAGGATTAAAAAAAATGATGTAAATTGAGTCGAGAAATTAAGAACCAGTTTGTTTTAACTGCTTCGCTGCCTGGGAGGTATTTGAAAGGAAAAAAGTCATCACTGGTCTTATTAGAAATAAAGTGCATAAATGTCTAACTGTAGATCCACCGCCCGCTGGCGCTGTGAAATTAGTTCGCTTGACGGGGCTTAATTGAAGTACTACTCTTTTCCTTCAGTGTCATAAGCAGTCCATGACAAACGGGGATATTGAAACACAAGTTTTTTTTCGTGTTCAATTAGTTTACTGGGTAGAATCCACTGGTACACATGGAAAATTAACATTCTTTTATTTTGAATTTAATCAATATACTTACGGCCTTCATGGAATATGTGTTAAAAAGGAACAGGACATTACTCGTAATGTGTTGAACGCCTTCTTTTGCTTTCTTTTTATCGAATGGCAGGAGAGCCATTTTAGGGATTATAAGGAGTTAAAGCGTATTATTGTTTTGAGGGCGTTTGTGGGTGTTTGTTTTTTTATAGTTTGACACAGAATTATTTCATGCTTCTTTTGAGCTGAAGGACATGAGCAAATTTCAGTTTAAATTGTCAATAACTGGTTACAGCTTTGGGTAATATCTTTAAAACTTTTCAACTATCCACTGCTTTCTATTCATCTATATTCGTTCTCTTTATTAAATAGGACAAGAGAGTAATTGTAAATATTTATACATATATCTTTGGCTGAGGGACAACTAGAACTGTAGTAGCAACACTAATCGTCAGCAGCCAACGTATAAGAATCTTAATTGGAGGCCACTTTGCCTGACGTTATACGAAAGCTGTTTTGAACGAATGAAGCCGTGGATGAATAGTAGTGAGGACCTGGGCGCTTTACCTTCCCCACAAGTGTTTAATATGCGATAGAGAGCGACCAGCTCTTGGTAGGATGGTCGCGCTCTATCCTGTTCACCCAGAATATAGGCATGAAGTAGCATGTGGCATGATAATCAAGTTTGATTTTGACTCCTGCTCTGAGTAGTTGCTTATAGTAAGCACAAAGTCTGGTGGGTACCCCCGTCCAAGTTTTTAGGCTTTTCCCATCCCCGATAGTTGGTTATCTCTCCTTTAAGGAGACATCTGTAGAAGCCAAAGGATGTGTTGTGCCCCGCCTTTAGCCCATATTTTTACTGCCTCCATTCCCCTAATGTTCTAGAGCCTGGATCAGAGTAATTTCATTCCAAGCCGTTAAATTGTGCAGCCCGTTGTAATAGTCCAGTATAATCCTGGACGTAAAAGTGCAGCTGCCTAAAGCCTTGAGTACTGCTTGGCTTTACGCGAGTATCTTAATCCTTACTCAGATCTCAAATATATAGAATAGGCTAAGAAAGACCATAACATTATTTGGTGTTACCTCATTAATTCATGTACAGACGCCAAACTAAATAAATGAAACAAAGAAAAACGCCCTACCAGACAACACGTCATGACAAGAGCATGATCGAACTTGTTCTGCCAAGCAGATGTTTATGTTTTTATTTTTTCTTAGCTGATGATTTTCGTATTTGGTTTTACATGTATTTGTTTTGTTTTCAAAACAATAAAATGGTATATTAAATTCATTTCAGTTTAATTTAACATTATTTGCATATAAATTGAATAATAAACAAAGGAAACAAACAACCGGTTGCTGCGTGATGGCAACTATTTTTCCAAAAGGAAAAGGACTGGCAACGAACTGTATGTGTTTTAAAATGTAAAATAAATGAATGAACAGATAAAACAGGAACTTTTGTACAAACAGACGTACTTATGTGTATAGTTGAATGGTTTAAGCATCAATGAAGAAACCGATCATGTTTGAACCATGACCTGAGTTTGTAGAATGTGATGAGTAGTGCCACAAATTACACAGCTAAAAATATAGTCCACAAATAATTTTTTGTGCCTTCCTTTAAATATTAATTACAATAAAAACTAAAATTTTTCTTTCGCAACTCAAGAAAGGCACCTTTACACGGTAACAAAAAGTCTTTAGACATTTCATTTTTGAGCAATACAAAATAATTACAATTAGCAGAGAAATAATCGTACAATATTTTCAGATCAGGTGTCATAATGGCTGCTAGTGGATTGTAAAATATTCTAGATCGAAGTCGCATAATAAATCAGTAGAATGAATGGCAGCAAAAGCTTAAGTAAGTTGTTGTGGGCAATTGAAATGGGCTAACAAACGTTTTTTTTTTAATACAACAATTTAAAATATTTTGTTTTTAGACTAGAAATTAAAAAAAAAAAAAAAAAACATGGGAAAATTTCGAATTCTTTTCAGCATTCCTCTACAAAACTTTTCTTATAGCCTGAAAAGGGAATTACGTTAAGAAAACTATTACACCAAAATACTAAAATGTATTATAAAAACTCACTTATATTCTAAGTCACAAACTACTCGCATTTTGAAAACTGTTCAGCTTTTTGGGGGACTTTGAGTCCTTTAGAAAGGCAGGAAGCCAGTTCTTCCATTCACGTGCTTTATGATAGTAGTGCTTTTACTTAAGCTTCATTTGTTAGTAAGTTTGCTTAAGGTACGTTTAGACGATAATAAAAAGCAATACGATTTTGTAGAACCAGAATATTTTGAAAAGCTCTGCGTAGCAAAAGATATAAAGCAGCTGATGGCTACAATTCTAAAATAAATCCAACAACAGTACGAAAATGTCCTCGATTTATTGTAGATATTTTTGTAATTAATATAAGAAAATTTAAGCGTTTGGAAAATGCAGCCCTGATGTGATGAAAATACTTTTGTTTTCTAAAATGGTTTCGAAAATAAACGGTAATCCTTCGCTTGGCGAAATTTATAAAATATATTTTCCTTTTACTCGAACAAAATTTCTTAATTTCGGCCAAGTTACGACAGAGCTCAGCCCCTGCATTACCGTGTAAAAGTAGCTGAAGCATAAATACGAACCTAAAAACTCGTTCAATATTATTAATAATGACAACAAGTTTGACTTGTTACAAACTGTTACTTTCAGGCTTTGAAATGTTAATGTTTCTGTTTCTGTCTCTGTATGGCTTTAAGTTTAAAAAACAAAGAGTAATATTTGATATCTAATAACGTTGGATCAACCATATTTTAGATTTAAATAAACATGAAACATTGTTGAAGAAGCAGCATGTTGTGGTGCTGAAGGAAGAATTCACTATTTTCGCAAATCAAAATAGTTTCATTTCAATTTTAAATTTCCATTCCATTAATACGTGAATTGTTGTAGTATTAGCGCTATAAAAACACTCAGTGTTGTATATTATTAACGTTTATGGTTGTTCGTCCTGTCTGGGCAAATGTTGGTACGTTTTAATCCAACAAGACAGGGATATATTT
Source organism: Epicampocera succincta (assembly GCA_932526305.1). Lineage (NCBI taxonomy): Eukaryota > Metazoa > Arthropoda > Insecta > Diptera > Tachinidae > Epicampocera > Epicampocera succincta. Next base: position 43,048,096 of record OW052037.1, on the reverse strand, counting down.
GTTGCCTTGTAACCGGTATTTATGTACTAACGGCGACAAGATTTACATCGCTGAGTTCTGCTGGTGCGTAAAAATTAAATATCGATTGAAGGACAAGCAGGCAGGCAACTTCACTGTGAAAATTAACCTCTTATGTAAGTACGCAATTTATAAGCACAAAGTTGTAGGATGGTGGGATTTTCTGGGTTTTCTTAAATACAAAAAGAAACTTGCACAAAATAAGCAAAGCTGCAATATCAAGGTTTTAATATCAAGTAAAAATTTGCGGGCACTTCTAGGGTTTACACAATGAAATGCTTTAAAATTTATGTTCAAAGGATTTTCGCCGTTCTCCAGTCCTTAGTATAGCAGGACATTAACTTAAGTACGAGCCAGCAAACGAAAGAATACGCATGAATATAACGGATATTAAGAGGATTATTTATAGATCATATAAGTGCAGTTATTTATGTAAACGATTTTGTATAGCAGACAGCACTGTGAGGCTCTATGATAATAAATAAGCAGAAGCTGTTGGAACTTGGTTGTTACTAAATATCTCATTAGAGAGCAGGTAAGAAAAGTAATTTGGATTTATTCATTTGGCATGAACAACTTAGAACAAGAAAAAATATCATAATCTGTTGTCACAACTGAAATCTGTCGTTACCAGTTAATAGCTCGTTACAATAAAACACATGAATATGTGAGTTTACGCTCCATAGTGCAGAAGTGTCTCGTTTATTGTGTACGGAAAATCATTATCCGCTTGGCCCTTTTATGCACCATAAATTCATACATTGTTGGAGCGAAAAACTAAAAGTGATGATGTTGTAAAATTAAATATTTTCTTCTTCCTGTTGGTCAGTTCAGTTTTATTTCAATGCTGCAACATTGCGGCAGATAATTTCTGTATGCCTCTCAAAGAGTTTTTGCCATGTTGCTCGTTAAACTATTTAAGCAGTAACAAATGACCAATTTAAAATCAGTTTGTTTTTAAAAGGCAAATGTTATTTAACGTTTAAAATGGTAAATGATAAAGGCTTACAACAGCATTGCAAAAAACAGGCCAAGAACAAATAAAAAATGTATGTATGTACGTGTGTGTGTGTGGATACATATATTTTGTACATGACTTTTAGTGCATAAAGAGATTTATTACCGTGTGGGCGTACGAAACTAATTGCCAATGTTTTTTCATACCATCTTATTCTTAAGTCTTATAGTTTTTACCAAAATATCATAAAGCGGTGTTCGCTAGGCGCGGATAACTGTACTGTTGACGGCCTGTGACCGCCTTGTAGTTTTGCTGAGCTCTGTTTCCCCAGCAGCTTAACATTCAGTAACTGATGCCAAGTTTTTTGTTTCGGCAAATTTGTTAGTGCAAACTTTAAACGCATTGTACCCATTTTATGACAGAAGCGCTGGGCCTTCGCAGCCGACTCTCCAACGCTGGGCGACCAAGTTCTAACGACCAGCCCCAAATTCAACAATAATTGAAAGCCGGATTCCATTCATACTTAGTATGAAAATTAAAAGTGCAAGTCCAGCCAAGCACGACTACGTGGCTAAGCACTTATTGGGCCGAAACGGCTGGCCTCTCTTACCACATGTAGTTCCAGCAGGAGGCTCGACGTGCCACACACAGCTGACGCTACGATACATATTGGTCCTTACAGAGGTGACGAGACTGGCCCACCAAGATCATACGGCTCGACACCACTAGTCTTTGTGTGGCGCGGTTGCCTGAAGTCACCGTTCTACGCCAGGAAGGCGCGATCGACTGATGCCCTTTAAGCCATCATAGCCCAGGCAATTGTTCGCATTCAGCCGGGCTTGTGCATTACTCGGATTTTTGCCTTGGTAAATGCGGTGCAGTAGACATGCAAACGGTGTTATATTTCGTGTACATGATGACCTGCAGGGGTCTATCATATTTGCTTAAAGCTCACTTATTTTTAAAATTAACTTTAGATCCTCGTATTAAGTACCACCTACTTTCGAATTGTTTTTTTTTTACTTTTATTTTCTTTCCAGAAATGTGAACAATAAAAACTATTTTAAGTTCTTTTATTTTGCACTCTTGTGTTCGATGTTGCTCTGCTTAAGCAAAAAGTTAATAGGGAATTTCTTTTTAATTGGTCCAATTAAATGCAATACATATTCTGCTATATTCACACATATGTATGTAATTTTCATCGCAAATTGGTTTTTGTTTCATAAAATACAAACAATTTACTGATAAAATCATGTTCCATGACCGGCAGCATAAATAAATTCTTATTTTTCTTTCTATTAATTTTCGTACACAAGTTAAATTAATCGCATTTCTTACATATGCGGTTCGATCAGACACAATAACTCAATTCACAAGGCAAGGTGTGGCGTAATCATTCAATTATACACTAATACCATTTTTATTGTGGGTTGCTTGTGTAAAATATGTTGTTCTTGTTGTAGGTACAATTGCGTTTTTTATATTTTGCATTATTTGTTATCTGAAGAAGAATTTCCGGGGGGTTGTACCACCGCCTACGAAATCGATTACTTCGTCATTGCAATGCACTTAAGGTAGATTACTGCCATCGTCATTGAATCGTATCTGTTCGATTAGTAATCCGTAATCGAAAACAAAGAAAAACAAAAACAAACGTTAGTGTTTGTTGGTTTTATTATTTGGGAACAGAATTCATTTTGTATTTTATTTGTTGCTGTAGAGTCCAGACAAAACGGTCAATGTAGCGGAAAACTGCAATGTAGATGGTGTAGACTTATGAAATACTTATATTCTTATTTTCGTAGTCGGAAACATCTTTGAAATCGAATTCCGTTTAAAGGCCCCAACTCGTGTGTCTTCAAAAAGTGTTTTTTGACAAGTCTGTTCGATTTGCAGACTAATGAAAACTTTCATAAAATGATGGATTACGTGCGATCGGGGTTGAAACTTTTAAAAAGCAGCTGAGTCATAAGCGAAAGAGCAAAACTCAAAGACTTAAACCACCTCCGACACCAAAACTTTTTCGCTTTTTTTTTTTTAACAAGCTGCGAGAGAAATGAAATTGGCGGGAAACACTTTTTAAAGTCGGAAGGATTCAACATATTTCGATCAGATTTTGCTGTGCATGAATCGTACGATTCTGTATATAGTGTAACACGGCCTTTACTTCAATTCGGACAATGAAAGCGGATTGGCTCTTGTAACTCCTACGATCCTCCAATTTTTTTTTTATTCACCACGAACTAATTTACTTTATTTTCCTTTTTCTTATTGTCATATACTGACAGCAATGTAAAATATAGTAGTAGCTGATATAAATTACGGAGCAATATTTCGGTCTTCGAACATTTTCTCTACAATAACGTGTAGCCGATATCGAATGCGGTGATTTGCGCCCCGACCTGCACATCAAATCTTTTTTCACATCAAATTAAAATACCATAAACCAACGAAACAAAAATCTACTTGTTCACAGTCGCCTTACAGAAGTCGTGTTGTTGAATTGCACAAATATTATTATTATTATTATTGAAAAATATTATTATTGAAATAGATAATAGACGACATGTTTTTAACACTCCGAAACGCCGTGTATTTCTGCAGTAACAGCGTTTTTCAGGTTTTGCTTTTGAAAAACTTGTTCACGCTTTTGGTTTCTCCAAAGTAGCAGCAACTACGCTGTCTACTCCGCTGACCAGCATGAATCGTATCATTTGATTTCGAACAAAAAGACTTAAAATATGTAGGTTATGCCTGCCCTGTCCTTATTTTCGATTCACCTCCTAACGCTGGCAGTCGCTACGTGATGCCCTTTCGAAATGTTTAATTTTCTATGGCTGATGCACGTAGAAAAAATTACATATTTCAAAAAACTTAATCACCTTTTCCATAAATATTTTTGCTGGTATAAAAAAGAAGAATCTTGCGTTTGATGTTTCTTTAAGGAAACGACAGAAAATACTATTTGGGGCAGCAATATGTTTTGTTCGAAAATAAAGTGAAGTAAGAAATAAACTGTCAGACATTTTTTGTTTATATGTAAATGGGCTGTTTTCGTTCAGCAACTGATTTTGAAAAATTGTTACATCAAAATTCCTTTATTTTATTTATTTAATCCCTGAAATAATTTATTATTAACTGATTCATCAAATTCGGTTGAATTTTCTGTGCATAAATCATTTGTGTTTTTAGGGCGATGGTGGAGGTTGAATTGCGTTTAAGAGCTGCTATAGTCTGTAGCTTTACAGAAAAAATCTAACGCGATCAAAGTCAATGATCTTGGTGCCTGACAAATTGTATAATGTGACATCTAGTGTCATAAAGTGTTACAATTTCATCCGATTCAGGGCAAATCAATTAATCAATTTTAACTTTATTGAGGTAAAAAATTAAAGAAAATTCACTTGGTCTTTTACTAATTCGCACGAACAAAAAATTAACTCGTATCACATTCGTATATTTATACGTATATTGCGATATCAGGTGTCTAGTAGTTGCCCCAGGAGGAACTGCGACACTAAAGTCATATACAAGTAACACGAGTTTTGTGATGAGATGATTTGGTGTCACTAAATCGTTTCGTTTCCATTACAATAATAAAACAAACATTTCGAAATTTTTCTCAGAAATATATTCAAATTTTTAATTATTTCTATATAAACGCTTCTGGCAGCCAGATTTGTTAGTTTTCCCCAATACCCGCGCACTTATAGGTTTATTTACTGTTTTGGGGTCACTTATCTGTGGTGGAGGGGTCCGGAGTGAAAGAAGTTTATAGAGAATTTCTTTTTTAAGCGAAGGGCTGTTCATAAATAAAGCCACACAGACTTGGGACAACTATTTTGCGTCTTCGCAACAACTTTTCTGCCTGATCTACGTATCTTCATATGAAGTGCATAAGGATTGTAAAAGCGGTCTCGCGATTACAAAACATATTTTTTACAATCGTAATACATATTTATAAACTCTTAATTACTAATAGTTCCCGGCCAAAAAAACATTCTATAACAACCATAATTTGCTTCTGAAATTTGCTTAAAAATGATGTTTATTATATTATCAGCCTATTGCATTTTGTATGAAGAAGAAACTATTGCGTTCGACTGATATTTCTTTTCGCAAATGGACTTACCTGTAATATACGCTTTGGCAAATTACGATCGTCTTCTTCGGTAATTTGTGTACGATATGTTTGACGGTCAAATGTCGGTGGATTATCGTTAACATCCCGTACGTTGATTATAACGGTGGTGAAGTTGGTTTTACGACTACGTGACGCCTCCAAGCGTAACTCGTACTGAACGCACAAAACCGGCAGAAATAAATAAATGTAATTGCATTTTTTAAGAATTGTGGTAAAAAAGTAATTTAAAATGAATTCAAATCCAGACTTCTTTCACACACTGCCAACTTTTAATGTTAATTTTCTTATTTCTTTTGTTATATCCTATTTGCAGTTATAAAAAGTTGGTTTCTTCCTCTCTGCTTAAAATTCTACTTAATATTTTGATTTAGTTTGCTAGGAACTATTTCGCCTGTGTGAGTGAGAGTGTGTTTTTTTTTTGCCCAAAAAGTTTAATGTCTTCGACGTAATCTGCATAAAAGTTTATTTAGTGTTGTGTGCGTTTTATTTTTGAAACTTATTTTTGCAACTCTGTTGCCACAACAAGTTTATGTTGCTGTTTTTGTAAACTTTTGCAGAAATATGCATTCCATTAAGGGGCTGGGATTTGCATTTTTTCTTTTTGAGTTGTAAATAGAAAACAGAAAGCGGAGCACAGAAAAAGCTAATATGCAAATCTTGTATAAGTCTGAAAGTAACTGATGTTATGATCTCCATATACATGTATGTATATGTACGTATATTTTGTTTTGTGGAACTGGAGCTAGAAAAATGGAAATAACAATCGCAACTGTTACCGAAACTACTCAAGGTTTTTAAGCACAAAGTTAATTTCTTTTCGTTTTAATTTATGTCTGTTCACAGCAACCCAGATATACATGTGTTTTTTTTTTTGTTATCTCAATATATATTTATGAGGTGGTTGTACAAGTCGCGTACTTTGCAGGGATTGCATATGAAGTGGCAAACGAGCATTTGCATCACTCAGGCCAATACGAGCAACACACTCATCGTCCAGATTGTCACACTATATATGAAGAAAATTGGAATTTCAATACAATAGACTGCCAGTAGAATAACAGAACTCGACGAAATCTGTAGTCTGTGTTTTGTGCAATATTTCACAACAGCAGTTTATACTCAGCTGCGCTCCAGGTGAACTCCGTAGCAGGTAAACCAACTAAAAGAAAAATGAAATTCGGGGAATTCCCTAGTATGTAGTTTGTTTTGGTTAAATGTTGGTGGAATTTCAAACGTTATAAGCTGCGTTCTCAATTGGACCTGTTATCCACGCCGTGGCTGTGTTCGTATTGTACATTTCACAGAGATTATGAAAATTTTGCCCTGGAGGTGTTACGACAACACAACACAAATAAATGCATGGTGATGTTGCCTTGCCTTAAGGTTCTGTATCGCAAGTTTCAGTGTAATTTGTTCAGCATGAGCTTTGCAGGACGTGAGAAGCTGACCTGAGCTGACGAGTTCATCGTGTCATGAATGTCATGAATGAATTCGCTTTAATGCAATCAGCGTATGATTCGCATTTACGGAGAAAATTCTTTTCCCCTTGAGATTCATACTCAGTACAATTGTAAGTGTTTAAGTGAAAACAAATTTTTTGAGCGGATGAACAGGGGTATTGATATCCTGTTTGCATTTTCACTATTCAGTGGTCGTGGGCATTGAATGTAAAAACATGGTTGTACGCAATGGTAGTATTTAACTTAACATTGTTGGACTTACAACGAATAACTTGAAAGTACATTTTTGTGACCATGAGAATGTTGAACTTCTTGGCCATGAAAATAGGCCTGTTCACAGACTAAAATAACGGTTGTTGTTTCGAATATTATTTATGTTTTTGTGCTATTTATTTGTGTATGTTTGTGTCAAAACATTTAGTTTTTTTTTTGAAAAAAAGTATAATAATAACAAAAAAAAAAAAAAAGTAAATGAAAATAATCAGATGTCTTTTTACACTTTTTCTTCCTTTTCTTTAAGCTTGAGGCCATTTGTTTGTTTCGAAATACGAAAGCACTTAACAAGACTTTTTAAGTCTTCTGCTCAGGTTTTGTGTTTGCTCCTGCTAATTATGTCTTATGTTTTCTTTTACAAAAGCTATAAAATTAGGAAAAAATCTTTGCGTTTTGTGAAAATAATTTAATTTCCGTGCAGTTTTTTGGCTTCTATGTCTGTGTGTGCTTGTGTTTTCGTTAAGGCACTTTTAGGTATTTTTTGAACAGGAAGCTTTTCAATAATTTGTGCAAATTGTTATTAAATGAAAAAAGTTGGCAAAATGCCAATTTTGTTGAACATAAAATATTCAAAAAACATTACAGGAAAACCAATTATTATTATTATGCTGGTGGTAGACAATCTCACACGAAATAAAAACAAATTTATGATGGGGGTTTTATTATTAAAATCTCATGTCGTCACATACAAATAATTGTGCGAACTTTCAATTTCACTTCGCTGTCATAGTATTGGAAGCAGAGAGTGTCTGGTTTGAAGTGACATTGTATTAAAAAAAGCATAAGAACTCACCCTTGGCCTTGTTTCATAATCTAGAGGTGATGTTACGAATATTGCGCCCGTGTTGTTGTGTACACCAAAGGCATTGCCTATGTTACCGCCTGTGATCGAGTATCGAATATTCGAGGCTGAAATATGAGAAACATTTTTGAGAAAGCTAAAGACAATATAACAGTGAAGTCAAAATTATTATATACAAATTATCGAGAAAATTACAGAATTTCTTTCATAAAATACATCCTGGTTGACAACAAAACATACAGAACTGTAGGGAACATCGTTGCCAGATCTTTAGAAGAATATGATTCTATAAATCGATCATTTGTATAATGAACTAAAGAATTTAAATAATGCAGTATGAATGAATACATAATAGAATTAAAATTTATGTCCCACGATGTCAAACGCTAACGTTCGCCAACATTTTGAATAGCAGAAAACTGATTAAAAGCAGACTAACAGATCTACTCGTTGGAGGGAATCGATTGATTGCAGATTACTTCCACATACCTGGAAGCCCACAAGAAGCTGATCAACTCACGGCAGGCAATCATATCAATGATACATAAATTGCTTGGTAGCGTCCGCAGTGTAGCTCGTGTTATCTGCGTGCATATCCTTCAGGCACTCAGTGATGGCATCATTAATGTCCTTTTAAAAAAATGGCAGGCAATAATAATACAGGCGGCGTAATATGAGCAAGTTTTTGTAGATGGTGATAGTCACACATAGTGATCCTTGTGGGAGGTGTCTTTGTGCCATATACTGCAAATTTGTGGGCGAAATTTGTCTAGTCAAAGAAGATGATTTTTTGAGTAAAAATCGGGTCTTTCTCAGAAATGGCCACCAAGACCCTTAAGTTTTATCATTTGTACGTATTGCTTTCCACAGTGCTCTGACTTTAGTACACGAATAATTAACAATCAAGACAATATTTACCCGCTGCAGTTGCAAAACCCCTTTACTGAAAACCCTTTATCCAAAAACTTGTACAAATTTAGCATTTAAGACTAAATACCAGAATTCGCGAAATCCATTTACTGCTTCGTATTGAACGAAAAGCAAGCATTATGCCAACAAAGGATATATCCATACGATTTTCCTTGAACTTAAATTTAATTTAAAATAACTTTTGGCTGCTAAAGTTAGAAAAACCTCAATTAAATTCTTATGCCAATTATATATGTATGTAGTGGGAATTGAAAAGGTTAAATTTTTGAGAGAAAAAAAAAATACTTTCATTTGCTCTGTTTGAATTGCTGTGGCGTCTGATATTACAAAACTATTTCTGTTTCTTTAATAATAATTCAGTTTTCTATTTATAAACAAAATTGTCTATATATGTTTCAATAGAGTGTCATAACTAAACAAATTTATGCTTTTATAAACATTATCCTTAAATAAGTTTATCCCTGCCAACATGTTCAATATTGTTCCATTCTCATTAACAATTTGTTTTCAATATTTGTTTGTTTGTTTACAGTCTAACAAACTCTTGCAGATACAATTATTTAAATCTGCTTTTAATATTTCAAGAATTCGTGTTTACGTAGTTCCATATGTTTATATAGTTCCATATTTTTATTTATGTTCATTGTACTCGTATTTGTCAACTATTTATTTAGTATCTGTTTACTAACGAATCCTCACAATTTTATATAATTTTCATATGACTTGGGTTGCTCGAAGAAGGAAATAAAGTTATGATTTACTTAGCAACAAAAAAAAAAGCAGGCAGACTTTGAGGAGACAATTTCAAAAGTTTTCTTTATTTGCTTTCGTTTTATATAAGTTTGTTGAGTAATTTAGTTTTCCTTTTTATCTGGCAAAAGGATTATCTGAACAGAGTTTTTGTTGTAGACTACAGTGATAGACGAAACGAACCGAACCGAATACTTAGTTGTGTTTTTTGCTTTTTTCGTTCTTCTTGAATGAGACACAACATTTGAAGTTGCACGCCAGTCAGAATCCAGCTCAGATGTATGTCAAACTCAATCTAGCAGACGTAAAATCAGTGCATGTACATGCCACCATCCCGACAATAGTGTGATTCTACAATATGTGTGTCCGTGTTGTCTTGTTCGCTCATTCGTTTTTCCTCAACAGCCATTTAAGATTTTCGCTTTTAAAGTCATAGATTTCTTTATAATATTAGCGCGTAAATTACACATTATGGCTGTTGAATGCAAAAGTATTCAAGTAGAAAAAGGATATTGAACATCGATTCGGAAATGGCGAAGTTTTATTGAAGCGTAGTGATTAAATGAAAAGCTGAAACTGGTCTCATACTTGGTGAGGTTGCGCCAGAGCTAAACTTTTCCTAGTTGAATTTCATCGATTAATTAAAAATTAATCAAGGCTGTAGGACCCGGTTGCATTTAAGTAGACTTCTTAAGATCATTTAAAGTAATTTCCTACATTATTGCCGTTACAAAGGGCTTAAACTTAGACTAGACTAAGATTTGAAAAATATGTAGGTGTGCAGCAAAACGAATTACCTTAGCCAAGGTGACTCATGCCAGCTGCGAGTAACTACTCTATTACTTCGCTATTGTTTGCACCTCTATCTGTAGCGCGCTTTCAGGTTAGTAACTGAAAAAGGCCTACAAGCACATATATCTGTCTAACATATCCTTGCCGTTTGTTTTTTTGCTACTAATTTAGAAGACAAAATATGGTAGTGCTCTTTATCAAAAAAGTTTGCAATCATAAAAAACTCTAAACCATTTTACCTTTGCGAAATCGATCAGCCAGTAGAGCCCTTAAAAGTAGAGCATAAAATCTGTTTGCAAGATCACAGCCACTATTATCACTATCTTCCATAACACCCGCCATCGTTTTAAGGCTTGATCCACAGCCAGAATGTTTCCGTCAAGGAGGGCAACTCAACCTATGACCAACACCAGAGTGCCTGAAGGCAATCTAACATTTGCTAAAGGTTTCGGAAGAACTTTCTAGGGGTTTGGTTACCGTGTTACACGAGGAACACCTTTTTTCCATACCCTTCCCGGGTAGAAGACCTCAATTTGAAATATTTGAAGGCAAAACCTGCTCCGCTGGAACATTTTTAGATCAACAAAAACTTGCAAAACCTCTACGAAATCGAAATCGAAAAATGAAATGAAAATAAATTTTCTTTATATTATTATGAATTTTCGGAATTTTGGAATTATTATTATTCTTCTATTCGCAGCGATGAAGAATCTAGTAGACAATTAAAGTAAAATATTCAACTTTAAAATGGTGAGTAGAATAATTTCAAAGATCAAACAGATTACTCGTTCCGTCCCTCCTCACGTTTCTTGCTCCTGAGGTGACTAGAGTTAAGAAACTACTCTCTTACCGCTGTCAGTAAAAAGTAATTGACTGAATAAATAAAACTAATAAAAGCAGCTGGTAGCACGCTTTTGCTTTTTTGGATTCCGTCACATATCAGGATCCAGGGGAACGAAAGCGCGGTTTGTGCAGCAAAAAAATGCTTTAATATTAAATGATGTTCATGATGTTCCATGTTTTCCCAGGGCCTTGTCAAATCCCTTCAATAATATTAAAATCCAGCTAAGAGACCCAGATACAACAGGAAGCTCACACGCATAAAATGCATCACGCTCGGTCGTTTAAGGGTGGGAAAAACCTTATTTACGACGCAATATTACTACGCCAGATGCGACCCGCCCCTATGTAGGTATTGCAACGAGACACTTACAGTTCAACACATCCTCACTGAATGTCCCAATTCGAAAATCAACTCGCCTTTTGAAGATATCCTAGATTGTTCTACCAGGAAAAATCTATCCAGGATATGGAGGTGTCTGGAATGCCACGGTATCAGTAACGTTTAAACCATTATAATTTTATTGTTCTAAGTCCGTGCGCAAATGGTCTTGTCACCCGGCGCCTATTTAAGATATTTCATAAATTAACTTTATGGAATATTAAATAGTAAATAAATAAATAATAAAAGCAGCTAAATCATTGAACAAAAATTACTATCGTGTTGAACATAAATAGTGTCTCCACAGTTTTTTTTTTTCAAACTCAAAGATTGATTCTTTTATGAATTTTTTTCATGCATCCAGTTTTTAAGCTGGTTTTTTTTGTTGCAGTCTGTGATCTGTTGGACCAGCTGTGGAGTCCAGCATTTCGTGGATTTACAAGACTACATACTTTCTTCTTGGCTGCAGACATCTATATTTCGAGATAATATATTAAAAGCAACATTGACACTTACTCTCATTGTGATTTTTGGCATTGACTGTGAGCACTGTTGTCTGCAGATCTGCATTTTCATCAATTTCAGTCTCGTATAAAAATTTATCGAAATAAGGTGGTGAATCGTTTTTATCGGCAATACCAATACGTACAAATTTTGTAACTGCAAGTAAAAAATAAAAAAAAAACATTATTTAGTTTTGTAACATATTTTATTAATATATTTTAATAATATAAAATAAAGTTTTAATTTTCCGAGCTACGAACGTTCACAACAATCGCATTAAAAGTTAAGTTGTTGTAGTCTCCAAGAAAAAGCCTCTAAAAACAAGATATTTTTCTTGAAGAACAAAAAGAAACATTTTTGTTGTTGTTTGAAAAAGGTTCAGTTCAAACTTTTATATGTTCAAAATAGAAAATAATTAAAATGCTTTCTGTTATGACTAAATACACCAGCAAGCAGTTTCACATATTTCGGCTCGCCTTTTTTTTAAATTTGGCGACATTACAGTTTATAACCGGTTTGAAGAAATAAATTCTAAATGTCTGGATGTTACAAGGTGGCAGCACTGCGGCAGCACACAATTTGCTCTATTTATTCCCGTAGACAGTTGAGGTCAATGCACTTGGAAACATGGTTTTTATTGTTACGGAGGGCAGATTTCGCCTTCCGAAGCAAATGGGTTACTGGATTGACGGGGCAACACAAATTTTGGGAAGTTCCTATTTGCCTTTGGTTGTGCAGGATCTTCCAAAGTCTGCATTTTCATGTACCGTTGACAAATTTATCAAGTGCAGTTGTTCTATCACTGAGTCTGCTTATGAGCCAGCCATTCATGTAGTCGTCAATAAAAACGCGTTAATACATAACCAGTCTGAATTTGTATTTATTGGGCTGTCGGGCCTGCTTTTAGGAAATCAGGAACGGGCTTGTCTCCAACATGAAAACCAAAGAAATTATAGACCTGCTTAAAGCGGGCCATAGTCCTTTACAGCACTGAAAATCTAATTTATTGTTCATTGGGGGCTCGTCAGCTGCGAAACAGCTGACTGTAAGAGTAACACACAAACATCCACAAAGACTGTCTGATTGCATTTGGAATTAACGTCTCGTGCATTAAATATTAACAGGCGTTGCAGAAAGCCGCACATTTGCTTATACAGTTATCGTTCAGTTTTATTTTACTAAGCCAAAAATGTTTGCTGGGTTGTTAAATGCTATGTATGTGTGGAACATTTCATGCATTACGTTCTTATACGAATGCATGTATGTATGGCATGTACGTATGTGTGCCGAGCACTTGAACAATATTCTCTTTCATGCATATTTAGGATTTCAGAATATGGTATTCTTTTTTTTTATTATATAAAATACTGTTTTTTATTTATAAATATAAGTTGTTTTAAAAGCAAAACTTTTCTATAAAATTCTTTTATGTAAAGTTAGATTTCTTTTTTAAAGATGAATTTTTATTTATTTTAAACTACAGACATAAAGTGCAAACAAAAAGTTTATTGTGAATTCTTTATTTTAAATGAAAGCAGGACAACTTAAATTTTCCCATAACAAGAATATGAAATATTTTTATAAATGGCTCGAATTGAACATGATCGTGAATCAAACGGAGCTAAAGTTGTGTGTTTGAGCTCTGCATGCTCCTATTATAGCCCAATTGTGCTGTAAATGGTTAACAAATTAGTGTTTTCCTTGCCAGATGAAATAGTTTGAATAATATAATACAAATATAGGAATCTTTTTATACTTGGCTGCAGAGAGGCAAAGAAACTGCATTATTTAGTGGCAGACTTCTTTCATTTTCAAAACATTGTAATATAAATTTCTGCACTTATATTTTCACAATCTACGGATCTAGGTACATACATATATGATTAATTAATATATTTGCAGCACAGATTTTACTCGCTATTGCGATTTTTCCTACAGACCATTAACTTATTTATTTTTATTCATTTTATTTTAAGTTTTTTTTAATAGTAAAGAAAAGAAGAAAATGGACTAAAGAAAGTAATTCGGACATTTGTGACAAATAAACATTAGCAAAGGAAAAAATGTCGTTAATAATTGTTATAACTATTTACAAATGTACTCGTATTCCTCCCCTCCCGGGAAGCAGAGTTTGACCTGGTATATTTCCAATTCGAGGCATTCTGATTTTCGAGCTACGGAGATGAAGGGGTCGCCCTGTTGGCACCGCAACCAAAACTCTGAGAAGTCCACGTATAACTCCACTTATCGAGTCCAAAGCAGAAAGTGCGCTAAAGTGCCCCGGCTTGTTTTTGGGTATTCTGGTGTTGGTCGTAAGTTAAGGTGCCTACCTTGACTGAAACGTTCTGGCTGTGGTTTAACCCAGAGGCTTTCTGAGACCACCTTCGTGAGGACTTAGCTGGTGGGGAATGTGCAGTTGAGTCTGTTCACAGCCTGAGGACTACGGGCTATCAACTCGAGTGCTGAGTCTTTTTTTAACTGTCTAGGGAATTACTGGCAGAAGGGTATAAATATCCCGAGAATAGATATAGAATATAGAATTAAAATACGGAAATTTAAAAGTATTTTCCAAACACACATGTATTCGGCGGATTCGAATAGTAGTTGCAAAATCTTAGGTCTTGCAATAATAACACGAAAAAATATAACTGCAAAACCTGCTACCACGTAGTACGATATCTGGCAGCTGTTAAAAAGAAAGGTCGTAATGGCTGGATCAAACAAGTACTCGTATAAATCAAGAGTGAACATATGGAGATATCCTTTTTAGATTTTTCTTCCGACTATTTAAAAAGCTGTTTGATTCTTCCCTTGTCTTTCCTTTTATACCAGCTAAATTGATTTGTTGAAAAAGTTTGTTTTAAAGCAATTTTTATTTAAATAAAACGTAAAACGACACTTTAAATAGTCGTTTGTAGCATATATGTAGGTCCGGCAATACAAAGATCTTATGTACAAACAGGCAATAAACAAGCAACATTTGTGCACATTTTCGTCAAACTGACATGTGGACTTGTTGTTTTTAATCAAAATATCTTCAATTATAAGTTTTCCCTTCCATTTATTTTATGCGAAAACATTTTGGGAACTTATTGTTTTATTTTTGTGATTAATGTTACAGCTGAAGTGGCAGCAAACGTAAATTCCATCATTCAGACATGCATGTGCATGATCTGTACTTGCAAATATTTTCTAAGTACAATAAAAAAAGCTTATTAAATTTCTTAAGCTGACATTTAGACGTGTTAAGTGTCGGCAATATGTTTGATATCAAAGATATTGATTGGCAGTTTTATAAATGACGTTTATTTATTGTAAACATGAATTACAGCAACAATGTATAAATAAAGTCGTATGTAGATACAAAACATGATCAACTACTGGTAGGGAGTATTAAAAATTTCTAAATTTAATGGTTTTTTCGTTGTGGGTATAACGAGGAGCAACTCCTGCAGCTGCGCTTGTCATATCTAGATTGATATACAAAAAGATGTGGTGGAAAAAGTCGCAGATAATTACGAAACCTGTTTTTAACGCAAATTATTGTATTTATTTTGTTTTCGAATCCCTCTTTCTTATAATTTTTTGCTCAGAAGTTTGTCTTAAATTGTTTATATCATTAATATCTAATAGACAGTGAAAAATTGCTTCGATACCAGCCAGAACCACTCAACAAACTATTTGCAAAAGTGCTTAAAATATCTAATCTCTCTTGTTAGGAACATTCGTAGCAACATCAAACTTTACAGAGTTTTATCTCATGCAGATTCTTACACCTGCTGTAAGACAGTGGAGTTTTGAAAGTGGAACCTCCATCACCAGCAGTTTGTAATTTTTAATTTAATATCATTCGAATATGCAAAAAGAATTTTGAAAATTGGTCCACAAATGGCGCAGATATGCGGTCTTGCATAATAAAATCTGTTCAAAACTAAGTGGAAAATATGGGCGTAGAAGTAGGCGTAAAGTAGTTTATAATTCAAGTCCGAGTTAAATCTTGTGAAAATTTCAGGAAAATCGGTCCAGAGGTCTACTATAAGGGACAAACAAACAAACAAATAGACAAATTTATAGTTATTTATAGTTTTATAATTATTTTTCTAATTATTTATTTAATTCAGTTTTATTTTATATATTTAATTTTTTTTTGATTTGTATGTAGGCGGGCCAATTTCTTATCTATTTGGCTTAAAGTTATTGAAACTCATACTTTCACAAGGGGAATCATTTATGAAATAGTCATTTGCAGCGAGTCCGACTTAAAGTAAATTCTGCTTGCAAAATTTCTGATTTGTAAATAGCAGCCGTTCTAAACAATTTATAATTTGTTTAAAAAGAAACTGTTTAATTATTGACAGCAAATTTCATTCACGTTTCAGCCCTCCTCCTTCTTCAGAGAAAACAAATTAAGGCAATTCAGTGCTGTTAATATCCCATGACTACTAAGAAAAATAAAACAGATCCTTGAAACACGTCGGGCTGTTCTCAATTACAAACGACTGAATTTGTTTAGATGTATTGAATCAAAACCATTTGAATTGTTGGGTCCTTAAAAGTGTGCGTGTGTGTGTGCGGCGGTTTTCTTATTTATTTAAACATTAAGTACAGAAAACAAACAAGACATCAGAAGTTAAACGTCGCGCACTTTTCAAATTCTTAGAAAGAACGAAATACTTTTCTTAAAATCCTGAACAATTTATTTAACCCTTTTTTCTTGATTAAGCATTAAAAATGAATGAAAACACAAAGTGAAATCAGCTCAAACCAAATGTAGTGCGGCAAAAAAAATCAAATTCTAGAATTTAAAAAAAAGGATAACTTTCTACTTCAATTATTAGTAGAAGAGATTTTCAATTTAATAGCTGGAATTCTTACGAAACACAAAAATGTGAGTACGTTGCGGGCAAAAAATAATCATTTTAAAAACTTTTCAAAGGCGCGTCTGATCTGACTCCCCTGTAAAGTCTTCTCCAATAAACCGAGAAACCTTTTGTTGCATGAATTGTATTTGAAACTCAACATGAAACTTCAATAAAATCAAATGACAATTCGGCTATTGGTTGTTTGTGGCGATATATTTGAAAACTTGTATATACTAGTATGTACGTGTGTGTGTGTATTTGGAGTGCAGACATACATATTTCGGTTTTTTGCCTTTCAAAACATCTTTAATGAATGGCAGGTATATTTGCTCTTCCTTTAACTCATTCATTTCATTTGGTTGGTTGGCTGAAAAGTAATAGGCTGGAATGAAATTAATAGCCAACCCAGGATAAATTTCTGAGGGCAAATCTTAACTGAATACGACGTTTTTATCTGCGCAAGAAACAAGAAAATAAAAGTTTTTTTTTGTTCAACTGATTCTTTTCGTGCACTGAGAACTGAACCCGGCGTTTTAAAAGGGGCATCGAAACATGTAGTGGCGCACAGAGTCTTGAATATTGGGAAGCGAGCGTAGAAGAAACTAAAGGGAAAGCTTGACAATCGCGATTGAGAATATTATTAAAACCAATCAAAATTCTTAACTGAAACGAGTCTACAGAAGAGCAAAAGCAAATCCCTGAACGGCCGTTGACTTGCCCGAGCCTACAATTCCGGCCAGCTTGTAGTGTAGTTGAGTCTAACATTTTTATTCTAAATATTCATAAAAATTCCCATGAATTTGAAAAGAGTTTTATTTAATTGTATCAAAATCCATTTCAAGTACATTTTTTGTAATGAATATAACCCATTCGATTATGATTAAAGGGGACTCAGACGGTAACACAAGTCGTACGATGAGTCAAGTTTTTGAGTAGAAGAGCTCGGATGGTATCGTCTAAACTTAATATGTAATGAAATCATACGACATAGAGAGAAAATACGGATCGTACGGCTCTCATCGTTTTTAAACATTTTTCAAATTCCTTCACACATCATTAGATCAGGGATGTATTTTCATGTAAACATTTTACTTCGTTTTGGCCTTTTACCAATGGTGTAAACGTAAGAAAGTTTGTCGTAAGATTTTTATTCCCATTTTTAAAATACGGACATAATTCCATGAGATTTTCTCTTTGGTTTTACGTACGACTTGTATTACCCTCTAAATCCCTTTTTAGCAATAAAAAACGAAACCTGCCGGAAAACAAATTTACTTTTGGTGTTATTGAAAACCATGACACTTCAAGAATTTGGCGGCATTAGCGTTACAGGAAAAGTTGCCGTTGAAGTTGTCGCTTCTGGCAAAACTTCAGTAGTTTTTTTTCCATGTACATGTATGTATGAAAATATCTATGTATGTATGTATGTATGTTTACAAATTTGACGCCGTTGCCAGTGGAGAAGCCTTTTCGAAAACATGAAAATTTTCCCGAGACCTTCAAATAAATTGAACTTTTATTTTATATCCAGCTGATGTGACCAAGATGGCGATTCTTAATTTAATCACAATTTCCCATCTGTTGAAATAGAGCCCTTTGGAGTTTGTTTATAATTTCATAAGCAAAATTACTGGAGCAAATAATTGCGGTGTCGTCAGCATGTAGTGACGGTGTACAATAATCTACATAAATTGGGAAAATTTGCAGTGTTTAAGTTGTTTAAAATAGGGGATAAATATAGTCCTTGCAGACAACCAGTTCACTTTCAATAGAAATCAACGAAAGAAACAGAAAACTAAGTGGTAAAAGTCACCAACAAAAACAAGTTTTAATACGAATGATACTCACTCAGGCCAAGCTTTAAAATTTGTATTTTTATGCCTGTCAAGGGACACGGTAGTCGGTGGCGCAGAAAGGTCAATATGTGGAGATTTCGTATAAAGCGGCGACCCTAAATAAGAACTATCGTTTACAAACAGCCATATGATTTTGATCGTTGTAAATGTGCTAAAAAAAACTTTGACTATAAATATTATTTGTTTAAGTTTATTTCAATTTTAAGTTCCCCATATCTTTGACTTTTGTTTTTCATACAATATAAACAAACAGTTTCGTTTTAGCCACTTCCTTATTTTATTCCTCATGACATCAAATCCCATTTTTTAATGTACATATATTTATACTTGTATATTATATAATGTACATCTATACTTATATATATATATTACGGCATATGTAGAGAAAAACTTTGACAACGTTAATACGTTGCTGTTGAGCTGCTCATGTTCGCTGAGGATACTCCTGCTGTTAATGTTGCTACTGCTGTTCAAATGTCAGTTGAAGATGCTGACAAGTAGATTTATTTTTTTGTTTGTTTGTAAACAATAAAAACAAAAACCTAAAATAAAAGTTTTGTTGATAGAAATAGGTAGGGACTGTATTAAAACCTTAATACGAGTACTTCAGCATGAAGCAACGAAAATTCCAGCATATTATGAAAATATAGGAAAAAGTATCTGAAATCGAAATTTATCTTTAAATGATGGATGTCCGAAGTTTGCAATATCTATAGCACAGACTTCAGGCAATTACAAAAACCTCGATATTGTGAACCATTTTCGCTAAACTGCATTTAAATGTACTATATACTGGAGAGGTTTGCAAAAAGATAAGTTATATGAAAGATATTGGCCTTATATGCGAAATGCAAAATTGTTGAAATGTTTGGCGCAGCTTCTGGCAGTGGTACAGATCTGGTCTGGGCTAGTGCGACTTTAAGGGCTTCGGTCGATGCTGAGTGACACGTAGTACCATTCGCCTGAGACCACATGATGTCTACGTCCATATTGTTGAACCTTGACTAAAAGACAGTAACATTTTAGAGACTGCACGGCAACCTCGTGTTGTCGTCGTAACATTTTTCGATAAGTGCCCCTCGACGCCGAAGCTGTTCTTTTGGGCAATGTCTAATGAATTTGGACACGCTGCTCAATCGTGTAACTTGTCACGAAGCTTTGACATCAGTAAATAAATAACAAACGGCAGCTTAAACAAAAATCTTGTGAAGAGAAGATCTTTTTATATAATGAAAAAGTTTTAGGCTCCAATGTATTAACATGATGAATGAGTGTATCCGTTTAATTAATTTCTATAATTTGCCAAATGGAAATCTTTTATTCTAAGCTGTTGAGCAAAAAATCGATTATATAAAAGTCTAGTCTGAATATTAAGCAACATGAAGCCAAAGTAGGGTAAAAATTTAACCGATCTCCAGTAGAATTTCGATTTTCCCTCTCCTAAGCAAACATTTTTAAAATTCTTATTTTTACAAATGGGACATCCCTTCGCCTGCATCTAACTACTTCGGACTGCAAAGCCATTCGAGAAATAAATCAATAAAAAAATTGTGTAAGCGCCTTATCAATTTTAAAAACCACTAAACATTGAGAGACTGTATGTCGGTAAAAGTTCATTTAATACAAAAAGGATCTTTCGTCCTCCTCAAATGAATAATTGAAAAGTGAAAGTAAAAGTGTGCTTGTCATCCAATGATGTGGGAAAGTACTGGCCATCAAAGAAAAAGGACTTGGACATGACCACCCGCATTGGTCACCCCCACAATCTCAAAATTGTAATTAAAATTATATATATTTAGAAATAAAAATCTTTTAAATTGATATATATGAAGATTGTTTTGGATGTCAGCAAATGCAAATTCAACGACGACACGAAATGCAGCCTTCGTAGTCATGGTTGCCATATTTGCGTATTTGCAGTAATCCACACAATATTAAAATAATCCAGTATGTTGACGATTTACTATCTTTCTCTGCAAAAGAGATGACGATTGTTTAACCAATAACCCGTAAGTGTTTCCACTGAAATGAAATAATTTAAGATCTTCGAATTTCCGTAATTAGTCTAACGTTTTGCTTTCAATGCAACAAAAATATTGTTGGAGCAAAACTTTCAGTAAAGGAGGATTCGTTTGCTATTCAAGGTCGTTGTATTTTAAAAAAAAATTGAAATAATGAATAATTTGTCAAATTGTTCTTGAAAACGCAGTATCTTGTTTTGGCAAAAGACATCAAAATTCAGTGGATAAAACAGAGTTGCATTTTTCAATAACACTGGTGCTTGAATAAGTTAAACCAGCCGATAGCCATTAGTTGCTAGTGCTTTTTGTTAACTTAGTTTATCATAATTTTAATTGTATTAATGTTAATAAAGAAATAATAATAAATTAAATTCTAAATTTTTAATTTTCGATATTAGAAATTATTGACGACCGAAGTAAATTGCACGTATGAGAATGTATGACATATTATATAGAAATCAAAGTAGCGTGTGAAAATGTGTGCAGTTTATATAAGTAACGCCACTGTAAACACACATCTAAACTAGGGTTTTGATCATTTTAATAGACCGCATTCCTCGTCTCATTCCTTAACAGCAATTTTGTACTGAGTTTACAATTTGCCAACTATTTTATTTATCGTTCTTCAGCTCATCTATATAAGGAATGAAAGTAATTGATATATACATTTACTCGTATATTTATGGATCGATAAAATAATCTTTTTATAGTTTATGGTGTCCAAATTTTTTGTAGGAACTTGTGAAAACGGCAGCTTAATAAACTTTATTTATACTCCTTTGCATAATTTTTTCAATAAAACACACTTTATGTGTCTATATATCATGAATGGTTTTAGTATAATAAAGTGAATCACTTAAAGTACAAAGTAATTACATTTGTGACAATTTTGTAAAATATTTGAGATATTTTTTACGGTTTTATGACCCCAACTCTGTAGCCTAATTTTTTGCCTTCCCGCTTAATGAAATAAATCATTAGGTTAGTAAAAAAGATAAATAATTTGTGTGTACATAAATACTTTAATTATTTTGTTAAAAGGAACAACGAATGGTTTTAGTTCACTGAAATAAATAAATAATAAAAAGTGGTTTTATTTGGGAAAATTCCATGACAATTCGCGTCAACTACTTTGACCATTTCCTGCTCCATATTTGTTATGTTTAAAAATATATAAACTAATTTTTATTAAAATAATCTATGAATAAAATAAAGCCTTAAGTCGATAAAATTTAGTTTTATTTGTGATAACTTCTTCGACGATTTCATCCCTCCAAATTTTACGACCTTAACCCTATTTAGGGGCATCTTCGTTTCTACTCAAATGGTTGTCATCCAGAAAACAATTTAGATGTATTCGAGGAATAATGTTTAATGAAGCAATGAAAAATATACAAACAGTTTAATAGTAAAATAAAAAAGAAAAAAAGGAAACATTAAACTCGTCAAACGACGAAAAAATGGGAGTCCTTTTGTCGTAGGAAAAATTTATATTATTTTCGAAACCGGTTTCTTTGTAGATATTCAACAGCGCTGGGGCTATCGCAATACGTCAACAGCTCAAAGAAAGGATTTGTTTTCTGAACGCACAAAAGAAATTTTACAATTGCGAAAAATATTTTGTGATAATTTTTCCGCGTGGGAGAACATTTCATCCATATTTTGCTAAGAGTGTTTTGTCCTTTATTCAAAGAAATCAAAATTAAAAATAATCTATGCTAGTAAAGTCTTTGAGTTTTTTATCTGAAGTCCCATAAGTAGTCAACAGTTTGCTAGTGCCTTGGATTACTTCGTGCAATTCAGCAAAATTGTTTTAAACCAAAAATAAAAACTCTAATAATTAAAAATTTTTTTTTAATAAATTATTGAAATGAACAATTGAAATGTATTTGAAAAGAGTTAAATATTTTTTAGTGTCTTAAAACTCCAAATGCTAGACATTGTTCAGTAGTACCCGTTTAAGTGCGCATTGAAATGTGAAAATCTCAAAGGGTAATTTAGGATAAATACGTAACTTAGGCTCGTATGCAGTATGTTTTTCTTAGACTTAGAAAATAAAGATTTATATTTAAAATATCAGCGACACAAATGGTTCATCGACGTGGCCAAGTGACTTTACATAATCCCAAAGAAAATAATCCAATTGCGGCAAATCACACGATCTAGATGGCCAATTAATTGATCCATTACCTCAAATTATTGTTCTAGTCCCATTTATTGATTAATGGCAGCTAATTGAGTTACGCAAAAATTTCTAATCATGTCCCTGTACCATTTTCCGCTGAGAGAAGGCATCATCGTTTTTGAACAGATATGGACTCTGCCAGTCCATAAAGCGGTGCGAAGTTTCGCCAAAAGCTTGTGGACTATTCTCATTGCAAATGCAATATTTCTGCTTATTTAGGCATCCATTCAAGCAAATTTGGGCTTCACTGGAGAACAGAGTGATTGATTTCAATGTTGATTTTCTTCAATGTAGTTCGTTGTTAGTGTCATTAGACGCTCTTTAATGATGCTCGGATGTAAATCTGTGCCCACAACAACAAAAAGCAACTTTCAGCTGTTTAAGGGATTCTCCAACTTAAACTTGTAAATCTCTAAAAAATATATTTGGGGATTTGAAATTTAGAAGATTTCTTAACTTTTTGAGGTCATTTTATGAAGAATATGTAACATTTAGCTATATGTGCATATATGCGCATATATGTGCATATATGTGTAATTGCGCAGTTAAAACAGATAAAAGCTCAATAGTTTAAATTAAAACCAATTAATATTTTATCATATCTATGAATGTGTGTATTTAATTATAAATTACACTCATATATATAAAAGTTTCTCAGAGATGCGCATTAATGTTCGCATGTATTTATAAACAATATATTAATCTTTTAAAAAATTACTCTTTTATAAATGCAAGAACTAATGCCGGAATCTTTTAAAGCTGATGGTAAAAGACGATTCAAAAGTTGTTGGCACCTTTTGACGCAGGTAGTCTGCTTCATACTGTATATGAAATGCATTCTCATCCGGCGCTTTCATAGAATTTCCTCGGACATGAACACGAAATCTGGCGTAGAGGGATGTCTAAAACATTTTATATCTTATAACGATCTGAAATTATTATTGCCACTGGACTGGGCAAATACAAGAGAGAAAACTAAGCACCGAATTAAAAACACGTATCTCAGCAGGTCGCGACATTTGGTGGTTGCTCGTGCTGTATTTGCGTCCGAGAATTCTAAAAAGACCACTAGAACTGGATTGCACTTTGAGAAATTCGAAGTTACGGTTTGTTTGGTTGATTGACTAGTGGGTTGCCAGATCGGTTTTGAGGTGTCAGATTTCAGTGTTGTCTACAAGTTATTTTCTTGATCTTTTTCACATGTGATCTTCTGCTCTGAATAAAACGAATAATACTAACAAATACCAATCAAAATTATAGGAAAGTTGTTCGAAATGAGTTCAACAACTTGCATATGTATGACCATATACATACATACATAAAATACATATATATTTTTCGATTTTTCCTATTGCTAAAATTTAGTTGTTATTATTTTCTACTAAAGAAAATTTGGTAATTTTGCGATTTTTTCTAGTGCTAAAAATTAAATAAATGCTTTATTATTATCTACTAAAGAAAATTTATTTATTTTTGCATCTTTTTCAATATTTTGCGGTGCTGGTGGATTGATATTTTTCCGCATGCAATTGTATATGCGACATTCCAAAGCGTGACAATCGCCATGTAATTCATCAGAAGAAATCACAAATTCCGAAAACTGTAATAGATTTTCGTGAATGCTAAGCAAATTGTATCCAGACAGCAGACCGTTAATATTATGAAAATTTATATTATTAATTGTTTACAGTATAATGATGGAAATTCCTATCATAACTTCATTAACACAAGTGCCATAATAATAAGAAGCCGGTACACAGATAAACGAAGCTTTTCTGTGCTCAAGTTTCAAATTCAATTGATAAAAACTTTCTTAAACTTCTTTAACGATGCTATTTATTTAGATACGACTGCAGTCTGCTAAAAACATGTTTCACAAAATAGTTGCAAATATTTTTTCGCCCCCCAAAAATACTCGTTCTATAATTATGTGTGTATGTAAACATGTGTGGATGTGACCTAAAAAACAAACATAAAACAAAATAGAAGGCAAACTTTACAGTTATCGTAACTACTCGTACACCCGTTATGTGGGTGCAAGTAAAGGAAATTTCAAATAGATAAAGGAAAACAAAAATATGTCATGTTGAAAGCTAAAATATGACAACTTAAAACATATAGTTAAATTTTGTATAAAATTATCTTTAATGGAAGAGAATAAGAAACAAATAACTGATGACAACAGATTTTTAATGGGAATTATAGAAATACATAAAACATTTCAAATGTTTTCCAGAAATAAGTTGTGATAGATTTCTTTCGAATTAAAGTTTCCCAGCAATATTTCGGTTCATCTTGTTAGAAAACTGTGTGCCGGGCCAACAAGTCGTTTGCGTTATTCCTGATGAGTTATAATGGAAAAGAAATTTATATAAAACATCAACTTTCACATAAATTGACAAATAAAATCTATGGATATTTAAAGTGTTGCTAAAAATGAAAGAATGTAAAAAGGAATTGCACTCCGTTAGCAGCACCAAAGAGGACGATAAGGGCAAATTTAAGAGAAAAAACACTATTAATTAAAAATCGCTACACGACTCCCTCCCTCCCTTAACAAAATAAAGTGAACACAAAAAGTAAAAGATAAAGTAAAAAGAAAGCAAATCAGAAGGGGGAAAACAGTGACAGAAACGCTGCATCAACTCATCTTGTTTAACGGTTAAATCAAATTTAGCAGATGAAATAAATTTTTGAAATTAATTAGCTTCGATTTTTTAATAATACCTCTCAGTGTTAATTTTGAATTTTTTTTAATAAAGAGTACAACACACGGCTTTGTCACTCAAAGCCCGTCACCCTGCGTTCAGTATGACTTTTCAACACCCCCAATAGGGTTGCCAGCACCAATAAAACTAAGTACAGATGGTTGTCAGATCATACAATATTCTAAGATTTGACAGTGTGTTGGCAACGTACTGGCAATAGAAAATTGCCACCAGAAGGTAAAAGTGGTCAATACATTTAGCTGCCAACAGACAATGTCACTTCATACGGTTGTCAGATTGTGATATGCCAAACAATTGCCAGAACAAAACTTCGGATGTTTACGTGTATGGACAGTGTTCCCATTGGAAATATTTCTCTGACGAGAGTGCTCAATTCATTTAAGCCCATCGGCAAATTAAAAACGAACTTACAAGATCGGGCCTCCGGGCAACGCTGTGAAGCAAAACTTGGCAGTTCAGGCAGTTGTAAGATCTGACCACCGTTTATTTGTAGCTTGAGAGCAATTGCTGCTGCACTTACAAGATCGGGCCTCCGGGCAACGTTGTGAAGCAAAACTTGGCAGTTCAGGCAGTTGTAAAACACTTTTGTTTGTAAGATCTGACCACCGTTTATTTGTAGCTTGAGAGAAATTGCTGCTGCCCTCTCATTCGTGTTTTAAGATTTTCTGTCAAGCCTGACTTTCTCATATATCTCGAACACCCATAGCAAGCGGGATTCAGCAATGCCACTTGATCCTTCCATTTTGTAATATTAAGTGTTTCATGCGTCTTTTGTTATTGTAACATTTTTAATTTATGTTCCAAAATTATATTGACTAATTTTTGTTTTCGTGTCATTTCGGTTTTAGTTTTTTCGAACAGGTTTTTTCGTATAAGAAACAATAATTATATTTTTTTAACGCATTCACACATACATACATATATATTTATGTACGCAGTTAGAACTTAATTTAATTAAATTTCGTTAGAGTTGTTATTGAAAACAAATTTAATTATAAAAATGTTTTGTTGTTTGCGCAACTGGTGCCGGTAGGATTGGCGACAGATTTTGTGGCTGTTGGAGCTAAAAATTTCTTCATCTGCGTTAATTCACTTATTACTTAAGTGCGCGTTATTATATATTTGTAATTCTATTAAATAAAGCTGCATCCTTTTATATTAATGAAAATTCGAAATGTATTGTAAAGGATGGAAAGGATTACACAGTTAATAATTTTATTTTTAAACACAAACACAGGCCCCATCATGAAACGGTTGAAGTTTATCATTTAATAAACCCGTAAATTATGATGCAGGCTGATGCGTCGAAGCAGATTTCATTCGATTCAGATTTCATTCTCACCGAAGACATTAAATGTTTCTATCTACCAGCCAAAAGCTTTCCAGTTTTTTTTTATTGTACAATAATATTGTATTGAACTTTAATACCCAAATTTAGATTCCTCTTTAACTAAGAAGTTATCAGGAGCGAGAGAGAACTTCCCTTTATCTATAAAACTGAAGATGGTACAAATCAGGAGTAAAGTAGATAAAGGCTTGCCCTCGCCTCTCTTAGCAGTCACAAATAAATTAAAAATTTTTATGTATGACAGCGCTGGGAGATTTAACACGAGCCTCGGGCTATCTAAAACTTGCTGTCAGTGGCATTGCATAGGCAGCTCTCAGGCCAGGGCCGCTGAGATTGGTGCACACGAGTCCTAAACAGCCTTTTCCCCACCGCCCACCATCTATTTCTTGTTCACACTTTCGACAGCAGGGTCACTTTCCTCCCCATGATACGATTTTTACAGTCACTTAAATTTTAGCACAATCCGAATATCTTAGTCTTTGGGCAAACAAAATCCGTTGGTGGCTGTTCACTGTCCAATTGACTTTTCTTGGGCTAGATAATAACAGGATTTCCTTCAGTTTTAGCCAGCCGACAATGCTCTAGAAGGCTGCATCTCTAAATTTAAGAACATACACTAAGTTAATAACTTTTCTTCGGACAGTTTTCAAAGCAAAAACTTGCAATTTTCAACTTCTGCTAAGAAATTTATGTATAAAGAAAACGAATGAATGTTAAAGGAGTCTTAGCGAGCGAAATACACAAGCAAAACAAGACAGCACTGTATTCGAAAGCTGTTTGGCTTCCTCTTCATAGGTGTCCCTGTGTGCGTACTGCTTTTCCGGTCAACCTTGACAGGAGGTTATTATGCTATTTAAACATATACAACATACCAAACAAGAATGACAACCAGAATTGTTATAATGATTGTACATAAATGGCGTTTTCTTTTGCCAGTCCTCCTCTTTGATCCTGCCAGGCTTTTAATCTTCGTAATTTCTTAAGTAAACATTTTTACTTTGATGGCAATTGGCATCGGTTTTTTTTTAGTGTTCTGTTAAGGGTTTTCCCTACAAATCAGTTAATATTGTTTCCTTTAATCCTTTAATCTCTACTGAGGTCTGATGTTGGAGAATGATATTGCACCACTTTTTAGTGTTAAGAAAAGTTTGTTTAGATATTTTAAAAATTATCAAAAAGTTTGACCGAATTACTAACCAACCCAAATGTTAAATACTACAAGCACTTTGGCTTAGAGAGAACGGATATCTTTCCTTTTGTTGGTCACACAACAAGCATTACGATGCCTTAAAACCGGTCTGCAAACAAACTCACTCACATCCGTATGTACAAAACAACTTAACAAACACATTTTTCTACTGCGGAATATTGTTGTTTCTTAATAGGGAGTGTTTGTTGCCGATACACAGGCACCCGGTTTCATTTCAGTGCGAGTGAATGTGTGTTTTTTTGTGTGTGTGTAAGAACATATAATATTTGTACGTTCTTTGTCCACACATATGTATGTATTTGTGTTCGCTGCAAAGCTCGTACTTAGGCATTATATCATAAAATTGCAAATTTATTTCTTTTGATATCTTATGGGTTTGGAAACATTTTTACCAAAAATTTCTAGTTAACTTTTGTTTATTACAAATACTTACCGAGAATTTAGGTTGCCAATGTTCTCAGTAAGATTTCCTATTCGGTTGCATACGTACATTTGTATGCATGAGTTCATTAGGGAGCCGTGCTTACAGCTACACACATTAAGTTGTGTTGTTCTGCTAAAAGTCCTGGGAAAGTTGTTTGTTTATTCTAAAGGACAATTTTCTGTTCTTACATAATATTTTTCCTGTTCAAGCGTTATTTCAATTTCTTTTGTAAACAAACAACGACAAAAATAACATTCTTAACTATATTGTTGGAAAAAACAAGTTTATACGATCAGATTGCACAGTGGGGCAAAAGAATGTGGTTGACAAACCTGCATTGTTATAGTACTAGGGGTGGAGAGTTTAATATGGAAAACAAAACTATTAACAAAAAGGAAAGTTAAATAGCAAAAGAAGTTCCTTAGGAAAAGGAAACTTGACAAAGCACCTTCCTAAGCCATGAAATACCAAAGGGCAGTGTAGTAGGTCTTAGGGATACCACGAGCATTGGAACGTACTTGACAAATTCTGTATATATGCGAAGGTAATTTGTTGTTTTATCATTTTAAAAAGAACTCATTACAAAGTACGAAAAATAAAGTCAACTTGGATGTAAAATGATTGGAAAATGCTCGTTTAATGCTAAACTGTAATCAACTTATCAAATTCTGCTGATATGACTACATTTATAATGAAAGTGAAGGCTAGTTTTTTTAATATGGGGAATAGTAAAGTCAAATATACCAGCAAAACAAAGCACCGCCGTTCTCCTTCATTACTGTTCCTGTCTACGTATTGTTTCTCCTGTTATGGTTGAGTTTTACTTAAATGTATACAAAATAAGATCAAAAATAAGAATTCCTGTTCCTTTTATAATGAATGTAACTAAATGGTATTTCCGGAAGTTGATCATGTCGCGCTTTTGATCTTTTTGATTTTTGTAAGGAAACCTTTTGAATTTATTTGAGCTTGAGCACATGCTCGTAATTAGCCATCTGAAACTGAGAAATGATGATTGACAAAATGTTATACACATGAAAATTTCTCTCGGCGATATCAAGTCACTTTTATAAAATGTGATTCTCAGCACAGCCCCGATAATTACAGGGAATGAGAGGTTTTGGTTCTTGGGCTAAAAAGTAATTAAAAGCGATTTTGTGAACGGGTTTCGGATAAAAATGTGTTAATAATATTTATGTATATTTTCCATACATAACAGTTCCGAGTGCGCGAGTTATGGATGCATCTTAGCTGGGACACTCGTTATACTGGTGATGTGAGTCTTTCGGAAACAGGTTTATGTGCGAATTTACTGTCTCAGCCGAAGAAACTGTCCCCCTTGGGCTTGTGTTGCCACATTTGTTTTGATATTTAATCCACTTTTTTGATTTGTTATTTTTCCGGTGCATAGAAACGTCATTTAACATAAATCGAGCACTCCAGGTCGGGAACCGTTTTTCTAAGGTGACATGTTCGTTACCACTGAAGCCAACGTCATATGGCATGAGTGCCATAGAGAACTACTCTAATAAGTACTCTACTCTAATTTTTATCTACTCTTAGAGGCATAAAAATAACCAAAACCTCAGTTGTAAAGTTTGAGCAGAAGTAGTCTGCGAAACCTGCATTAATTGAGCTGCCATTCGGTGTAAGAACTCGAAAAGCTGTATGTCCGGTACATCATCTGATGGAGAAGGTGCCATTAAGAGTTCTGAAATGCCGTTGAACTTTGTTTTCAATACTATTTAAATATTTTGTCAGATCAGCCCAAGACAGGATAGAAACATTTTCATCGACTAGTTTTCATTTCATTTAGACAGTTTGTTTTTTACGAACTGTAGGCCTTTCCCGGTGGTAGAAAGGATTCTAACCGCTCTAGTTGCATTTGTTTCATACATAAAATTTTTAGCGGAAATTTCAATGAAAAACTGCATTTAAAAATAAAATAAAAATAAATTATTTTCTCAACTTAATAAAATTAGATGCACTTTTGTAATTTAAAATTCGACTTATGCTGTTGTGATAAATTGGCGCGCAAATGTACATTTTGAGTTTCCATTTTATATAACAAACATTTTGTCTTCTTTTGTCCAGTATAATTTTTTTTTTTTGCGGACGAGGCTAATGAAATGCACACACTCATTTACTTGTTCCTGTGTTCAGTTTATAGTGTAGCCACATAATATTATAAAAATATGAGCACATAAATTTTTTATAAAAAGGCCAGCAATTACATTCAGTATTCTTTATGTGAAACATGCGAAGGATTAGCAACTGATTTTTCTGCTTTGTTAGGCAAAATGAAGCCCTAATTTTTGGTTTTGAAGAATACAGTCATATTGTGCAGCAGCAATTCAATCACCTAAAACATTTTCCATTGGTAAAACGAGGAAATTATTATAACAAATTCTTATTGGCGGTATTCGATTCGTTTGTTTGTGTTTGAACAAACTGGAACAGACCTAATCAGCGAAAAAAATAAACTATATTTTATAGCTGGCCTAGATTTATGATTTGTGTTTATTTAAGAAGTCCTTCTACTCTATAGTTTTCGCATTATCCAACCCCGAAAAGCTGACACAAGTGTTTTCTTATATTCGAGTGTACAAATAAAATTAAAAGAAAAACTTTCACACAACGTAAACAGAATAAGTTGAAAACTTCACCAGGAAGCCTGCAGCTGGACTAAAAGTGATGCCATAAAATTATTGTGACAAATTTCGTATGCAGCGATTTGGCCATTAAAATCAACCTCCATTCACAGTCTATATTCTCCACCAATTGTCAAGTTTCTGCCTGAAATAAGACATTTATGGCTTATTCCAATAGTGGACCGGGCACGCATGCGTGGCAACTTCTCGTGTTATGTGGGGTGGCATATAACACAAACCCCTTCTGCCAACAATTGCTTAGACAGTAAAAGCAAGTCGAGTTGGTAGCCCGAAATTCTTCATGAACATCAGAGTTTAACCAACTCGTCTGTACATTTCCCGCCATCTAGTTTATTATTAAAAACAGAAATCTGTTTCAAGACAACAGCACGTCGAGGACATCGGGATCAGTGACTACTACCCCGTTCTGTTCTGTACTACAACCCCTTTTCACGTTTTTAGATTTCAACCACAGCCAGAATGTCTTGGCCAAGGTAGAGACATAAACCTATGACTAACACCAGGATTCGGCTATCAAGGCATCCCAGAAGCGTGTTGTTCCACGTTCTACCAATTGACCTTTAGCGAAGCTTTCAGAGGAACTTGCATAACCGAACTTCCATCAACTTCATAGTGTTTCTTTAGCAGTGCCAACCCTTCCCCTCTATACCCCGAAAATCAGAGATCACCAATTTCAAGGCTAAACCTGCTCTTCGGGGGAAGCATTAAAGGAGAGTTAAGATGTAACATTCGGTGGAATTAAGATATATTATCTATAGTAGGACACAAGAACTTAATCTTTAACAGCCTTTAACTTCAACGATGTGGAATTAGACAACATGTGGTTCCAAAAGGATGGATCTACCTGCCAAGAATTGGATGCGCCCATGCGAATCGACGTAAAATGACCGCCAAGATCTTGCGATCTCCAATATTTCTACAAATAAGCCACAATTGCGCATAGCCGAGGCCATGTGTCAAATTCAGTCGGACCTGACCGGCAGAGTCATTAACATTTGGATCAAATACGCTAGAATTTTTTAGCTTTGCATTTATATATGAATCCTGTTCCTCAATCACCCGACTATAGAAGTCTGTTGGACAATTTTGGAAAGGCAGGTGTGGTCGAAGAGGGACACAAAATCTCTCGTGAAACCACTCAAAAACTTGTTGGTTCAATGGAAAACCGCTTTAAAAACGTAATGAAACAAAAAGGAGGTCATACCAAATACTAAACCCAGTGATAAACAAATAATCCTGGCAGGGCACAAAATAAGCTGTGAGCTTTTTTCCTCTTAAATTTATATGGTATTCTTAAAAGGGGGATAATTTTCTCAGATCTTTTTAGCTACGCACGTTATTGCTAAGATATTAATGTAAAATTGAACAATAACTTATTTTCTTGGTATCGTTGATAGTTACGATTTTATAAGGAGAAACGCGTTTATTTTGCCTCCGCACGAAATAAGTTGTGAGTCCCTGTATGTAGAAGTGAAATAACTTTTGAGCTTTAGTTCCAAGTAACTTTTTTCTCAATCGAGTTTGCGAAAATCAAGTTTTTGTTTCTGTCTAATTCACCTTTTGCGTATTACAAGGATTAAAAAATCTTAACACGAGTCTTAAAGGCTTAAAGCATTAAAATTGTAAATTCTTAATTTAAATATAATATTTTTTTTGTTTTACGCCTCGATGTCTGTTTAGCAGGATTTCCTGTTTTTTTTTTTATTCATCCAAGTAACTTCTTCTAACACATTGTGTGATAAACTATTATTGTTGTTGATTCCACGTTTGAAGAAATTGAAATGTTAAATAAATTGGAAAAGCAGAAAAGTTTCTTTGTATTTTGTGGTTTTCATTTATTTAAAATAAGTAATTAAGTTTTTTTTCTCTCTTAACTTGAACATTGTAATTAAAGAAAAAAAAAAGAAAAACTGCAACTATATTTCCATGTGGTCAAATGCATATAAATACAATTTAAAAAAAAAAAAAAATTCTTAATGACACAAAAACCACAACCGCAAAATGGAATTTAACAAAAACTGAAGTAAAATTAAAAAAACGCAAAAAACTCACATTCATTACAATTCATTAGCATCAGTTTGTGTTGTGACATTTGAAACTCTACAATTAAGTTTTGTGTGTTTTCAATATTTTCCTTCTGTAGTGCTACACTATTTATGCACATGGTTGCTATCATTCGGAGTTTTCTCTTAATGTTCATTGTAATTTATCTGGTAATTTTCATCATGTCAAATTTATGTTTTTCTTCTTTTTTGCTTTCCGAATAAATTTAAAAACAACGCCAATACTTCAACAGAACTCGCTCATGTGACGGGATATGAAATGTACTTACGGACGGTGAATATATTGTGCCACAACTAAAGACCCAGTTGAAATACACTTCTGCATTCATTTGGAATATGGAACACAAGCAAATTCAGGGATTTGTCAAATTCATAAAAAGTAGCTGGCCAAGTCAACCAAAAACGTGTTTCCGAACAATTCTGCTTCCGATTGGTTTAACGGAGAAAAATTTACTATGAAAAAAAACGCTTGTACCTATTTTGGATATTTCGCAATAATTTTATGTATAAAAATAATATAGTAAGTATTTTCGTAGCTTGCAAAAAAGGACTTTTTAAAGAAGGACTTCACACAAATGGATTTAAAAGAACAACTTTTAAAAACTTGCCCTTTAAAAATATACTTTTTAAGAAAGTCTCTTTCTTATAAAAAAGAAGGATCTTTTAAGAAAAGAATCTTTTAAAAAAAGATCTTTTAAAAAAAAGTATGTTTTAAGAAAGTAACTTTCAAAAACTGTTTTTTAAAAAAGTAGCTTTAAAAAAGTTTCTTTTAAAAAAGTACCTCTTTAATAAAATTACCTTTTAAAAACGCATGTTTTAAAAAAGTAACTTTAAAAATATTACCTTTTAAAAAAGTAACTTTTATGGTTTAGTAACGTACCTTTTAAAAAAGTACATTTCAAAAATTACATTTCAAAGAGTGCGTTTTAAGAAAGTTCCTTTTAAAAAAATATGTTTTAAGAAAGTACCTTTTAAGAAAGTAAGTTTCAAAAACTGGTTTTTAAAAATGTTTCTTTTAAAGAAGTAACTCTGAAAATAGTGCCTTGTAAAATATACATTTAAAGAAGTACATACCTTTTAAAAACTACATTCCAAAATGTAAGCACCTTTTAAAAAACGTAATTTTAATGAGTGCATTTTTAAAAAGTTACTTTTAAAAAATTATGCCTTAATTAAGGAAGTACCTTTTAAAAAAGTACACTTAAAAAAAAACAACTTTTAAAAACTAACTTTTAAAAATTTTTTTTTAAAAAGGCTGTTTTTATTAAAAAAAAAAACACTTTTTAAAATAGTACCTTTTAAAAAATACCTTTATAAATGTAAGTACCTTTTAAAAAGTATCTTACAACAGGGTATTTCTATTTATAAAAGGCAGTTTTTGTAAAGAAGTACCTAAACTGGTAGTTTATGCAAAAAGTACTTTAGGGAAGAATTACCCCTAAAAAGTTTTTTTATGAGAAGTAGAAAACAGAAAAACAAGTGCCTTCGAAAAAACTACTTTTCAACAATTAACTTTGAGAAAAGAAGTCTTTAAAAATAGTTTAACTTTTCAGAAATATTTTGAATTCATACATATGCAAAGATATAGTTTGTTTTAAAAGAAATTGCTTTGGTAAAGAATATTTAGGAAATACTTTTTTAAAAAGGTCTTATTAAGTTTAATTAAAAAGGGTATTTCAAAAGAAAATATTACCTTTTAAAAAATGTAGCTCCAAAAATTACATTTGAACAAAAATCCTGAAAAAATTGCTGTGCATCATTTAAGACTTTATATATTAAAATTCTTCTGTTCCAAATAAAGATTTACGATTTGAAAAAACCTATTCATTCCAATTTCGAGGGAAGCTCATGTTTGGACTAAAGGTAACAGATGCATTTCGTATGAAAAGCAATTGAATGGCCGCCTGGTATTTCTGTTTAGTGCTACCGAATATTACAGTCGGCTACACAATTATATTCTATTCTATATACGTTTGGGCATTCGATTTTCTGTGCTTTTTAATTTGCCGGAAAACAGAAGCAAATAAATTGCATTTTCAGGCAACAGTAAGTTTTTATAATTTCTTAATGGAAATGTGAAAAATATTATACAACTCATTTATTAGGTTAATTTTTTCGGTTAATAAGACTAAATGGCTGAAACCGAAATCAGATATCTTATAAATATATGAATATTTTTTTTGAGGAAGAAGTAAGCAACAAAAAATTAAAAAAAAAGACGTCAACCAGAATGAAATATATACACACATATAGTAAATATATATATGATCTCATTTTTATTTTTAAACTTGACATTATAGAATAAAAATTATTATTATTATATAAATTTTAAATTCTTTTTACTTACCCTCGTGCAAAATAAAATAAAATGAGCGGAAAATATATTTTATAAAGTTGCCACGTAATTTAAAATATAGAAGTTCGTGAATCGGACAATCGGTTGTACAAACCACAACAATTGGAGAGGCATTTTTTAATGAATTAAGGCTTGTTTTTAAGAATCTGGCAATTTGCTGTTCCAGAGACCTGCCGCAGCATTTAGTGCACTCTCATAAAAAGGAAAATGAGGGACGCCCTTTCTACATAAAGCCAACAATATGTACGAGTGTGTGTGCCGGCAATGAGGCAGTACTTGGTCAGGATGCAAATATTAATTGTGGCCAATGTGTAATGAAGCAAAAATATTTTTGTTAGTTATAAAAAACAAACAAAAAAAATATTAATTAAAATGAGAAAATCTTGCGACTTGTGCTCTTGAGCACGTAGCCCCTCGAAAGTCAAACATTAAATAGCAACATGCTTTTTTTTATTGCTTGTTATTTTAAAATAAAGTAAAGCGCGAAAGTGCAGCTGCGTGCTTAAATAGCGAACAAGACAAATATAAATAGTTGTGAAACAGTAACAAGTCCCAAACTGTGCTTGGCTTTCATGAAAAGCGAACAGCAAAGGCCGTTTTTATTCAATTTCGATCGGCACTTTCTTTTGTTTTGTTATTAATTATGCGGGAACGTGCCGCATAGTAATTTGTGATGCGTTAATAAAATTGAGCGGATATTTTCAGCACAATTCATTGAAACTAAGTAAAACTAACTTTAAGTAACTTTTTTTTTTTTGATTTATTATCAAAAATGTTATTTGCGCTTCAGAAATTAGTAGAAGAGTGGAAAGGGGGCTTTTGTACTTCGTCGAGCGTCTGTTTTGCTTGCAGCAAATGGATTTTTGCCAGATTTTACACGAGCTTGAAGTTGCTGTCACAAAATGGGCGACAAGAAGATTTTAAATCGAGATCAAGTAGCATTTAACAGCTTTAGGTCAAGTTTATGGGAAATTGCTTTTGCTTAGAAGCTTCTTTCTTAAAGCTGTACAAATATGATTTTGGCGCCATTAATGGCTGTAATTGCTGTAAATTAGTTAAAGTAGTTTTTATTTTATGCTCGTTAAAAGCCTTGTTAGGTAAAATATCTTGTTTGGGAATACAAACATACAAATTGTAGCCGTTCTTATTGCTGCTGCTGTTTGCAGACAAACAATTTTGATTTGGCTTTAGTACGGAACGAAAGGCGTCAGTTGTACCCGTTTCAGCGCCTTAATTCATGTTTCGGTTTTGTTTTTTTGCGAAACAAACAGCATTAATTGTCCACCTTTCGTCCAAATCGCAGTTGGTGTTTCTGGTTTCGTTGTATTAATTCAAATAATTATTACGTCTTTGAAAGAAAAGATATAATTTTTGACACGTTTTTCCCATCAAATCGAAATCAGTCTACCCATTTAGTCATGCATAGACTTCAGACATACTCACAAAAACAGCTGAAAATCACGTTTGGCATAATGTCATAACAACGCTTCCAATTTGTGGATACTTACTTGGAAAATATCAGTTCGTGCCGTTCACGCTCTTCTCGAAGAAGTCATCGGAATGACGATATAATGATTTTATTTTTAATAAATAAATAATTATCGAAATAACGTGTTGAAAATATTCTTTCGAAAAAAGATTCAAAACGAACTTGGACAATAATTCAGACAAAGGGTGGTCCAAACATAATGCACGATGTTAAGGGTAAGTCACACCAGGTTATTGCCCCACCTTTACACTTCTTTGTTTCAGTGCTTGACAAATTCAACCGTGGACAGATACACAGTGGAGCAGCGCATTCAGATTGCTGAAGCCTTCTACAAAAATGGGCGTTCAAAGAAAAATGTAAAATGCACATCGTGGCAAAGTTAGTGGGCAGCCACAACCATGTGGTCGGACTTCTCTCTTTGGGGATATTTCAAAGGCAAAGTGCATGTCAATAATCCGAGAGCAATTCAATAGCCAACGGATGAGATAATTCGGCACAGTAACGACATCAAACCTCATTTATGTCTCAGAAAATATGGACCATCGGATAGAGATATGCCACCGAGCATTTGGCTGATATTTTGTTTCACACATAATTGTCATAGATCCTTCTAAACCAATAGAAAATATTGAAATAATTCTCCGACAAATATATGGCTGGATCACCCTTTAGACGAAATAACAATTTATTTACACAATTTTTATCGAATATATAAAAAAAGATCGGTCATTGCAGTTTCTTTTGCCATATTAAAAGATTTTTATTTTGAACAACTTTAATAACGTTTTTTTTTATATTTTATGTGCCGCTAGAGTGAAGGGACATCATTTTCTATAAATAATATAAGTACGCCAATACTCTTTTGCACTTGCGTACTGATCACAGTCAACAATCAGCGTTCATACGTGGGCTTCTAAAATTTTCAAGCTTAATTGAATTTTTAAATTATACAATTAACATAAAATAACATATTTGAAATGTTGAACATAAGAACACCAATCGCTTCTATCCAAGCATTGAAGTTACAACGATTTTGCCCTCCCTGGTCAAAACAACAATTATAAAATAAGGACGCGTACTTTTATAAAAATGTATGAAACGCTTTGTTTTCTGTTACTCCACATATTCTTTTTTTTATTGTACAATATATTTTTCATTTGTTGGCTTTTTTAAATTGCGGCATCATCGGTTTTCAATATTTCAAATAATCCAGAAATCATTTCAGTAATCCAGAAATCGCTATTTGACATTAAGCAAATAACCCAAATGTGACAATTGAGTTTTTGGCCAATATGAAGCGAACAAAATTCCAACACCGTGGGACAAATTGTGTAATATTTTCAAATCTGAGCACGTAAAACTGAGTTGTCCTATTTGCGTCGGTAGCGAGGTCTTGGTTTTGTCACCAACGCCATACGCATTATCAATTCAACACAACTTTGCTCTTTCACATTTCTTCACGTTTTCATCTCGCATTATACAAAACAGAATAATCATAGTGACTCTTGTGACAGATTGTTCATGCTGGGACATAGCACAACTGCGGTCTTGAACAATAGAAGTCTAATTGCTGGCCCAGTTGAACTTTCAGATCTGAACATTATCAAGCCGGTGCTTGTTTTTGAAAGTTTATCCATTTGTGGGGCAGACCCGTCAAGAATAATGGAAGTTGTTTGACCAGCAAACGCGTTGCATTCTGTTATAAGTGCAAACTGTGAGTTAAATATGTATCTTTGCCCACCATCAGAGAAGAGGTTAAAAACTCGAGCACTAATTACGTTACGAAAGTTCCTTTTCTCTTACTTGCGGGTCATCAGCGTCTCAAAAGGACGCACACTTTTGATTTGGCGAGATATTTTTTTTTTGTGAACACTATAAGTTGTATATTGCAGTGGCAGTATAAACACAGTAATTTTTAGTTTAAGATTTGAATACTTATTGTTATTGTCCTTAACACAGATTCAATATATAAAAAAAGAATAAAAAATATGTATGTAAGTCCATGTAATGGAAAATATTCATTTAAGGTCCCTTTTGATGCTGTTGCTAATTTTATAAGTTCCGATTATTATTTATTTCAGAAACATTAACGTCAAATGTTTATATTCCATTTCAGTCAAA
The DNA here is from genome assembly GCA_932526305.1 of Epicampocera succincta. Lineage (NCBI taxonomy): Eukaryota > Metazoa > Arthropoda > Insecta > Diptera > Tachinidae > Epicampocera > Epicampocera succincta. The sequence continues at coordinate 43,008,907 of OW052037.1, read as the reverse complement.
GCAACATCTTTAAATAAGAGCACATTGAAATGCGTACATACTTTATGCGAGCGTTATTGCTTTTGTTGTCAGGGTTTGTAATTTAAAAAACAAACAAAAACAAAAACAAAAACGATTAACAACACTTACCCAAGTAGGTACTGTTTGTTAAAACCCAAAAGATTTTTAATGGATCCACCATAGCTAAAACGGCACCTGCCGCTTCGAAGACAGCCGCAAAAACGACGACAATAGAAGCTGTATCGCAGACAACGTGAAGGCTGTGCAGCAGCAGGAGCACCAGTAACAATAAGAGATACAACAAGTGCTGCTCCAAGAACAAAAATGATAATGGGAATAATTTTAATGGCACTTGATGTGGTTGGAGTTTTAATGGTTGTCGTTGTCGCTGTCGCTGTTGTTGTTGTTTTTGGTTTTTGTATCGTTGTTTTAGTTTTTTAATTTGTACAGGTTGTTGCTGTTGGTGCAACAGCTTCAGTTGAATGTCTTCAAAAGCAATAATGATGGCGACGAGAACAATCCCGATAATGGCGATGTTGAGCACAAGAAAGACGTTTTTAAGACTTTGGCTGTATGGTTGTTGATTTGATGCAGGATGTGGCAGCAGCAGGCGAAGAAGCTGAAGATGGAGCTGGGAAGCGGTTTGTTGAATTTTAAATGGAAAATAATAAACAGGACAAGACACAGAGCAGCACAGACTTTAAACAATAGAAGCCAAATGACAATTAACAAGATGACACAGAGATGATGTTGCTGCCGACTGCACTGTTTGTTGTTGCTATAATTTTAGCTGCTTTTGATAAACTTGATGATGTAATTGTTTTTGTTGTGGCAAGCAAGTTTGCAGCTTTTTTGAAAATAAACTCAACAGCAGTAAAATGCGAGCGATAAAAAAACATATGAACAAGAACAAAAATTGCCCAGCAACAATTTTCCTCACTATCTTAAAGCGGCTGTTGTTTTTAGTTTAATTTTGAACTTGTTGTTTGGTTTTGTGCTGCTGTTCTGGCTTAAGTTGTCAAGTCTAATACTCGTTGCTCAAAGACAACTTTAGCAAATAGTGTTCTGCAAACGTTTCTACGGCAGATATAGTAACAGATTTAATATTGTCAGTTTTTTTTTGTTCCATTATTTGATTGTAATCAGGTCCTGCCTTTTAATGAAGCATTAACCAGATACTTTAAATTATAATAATTAAACACAACTTTGTTTTCACTTGCAGTTTTAGCTGCTTCATTTCAATATTTTCATTGTTTGCATCCTGTTTAGAATCACAGTTTTCCTCAATTCTTTCATTTTTGTTTATTTAGTTTCTTGGTTTTTTCTTTATTTCATTTTTCATTTCGGAGGTGGAATATTGTTGTTATTTTTTATTCGCTAATTTAAATATTTCATATACATATTTATGAGAAAAGTGAGTTTATTTACAGTATTATTTGCAATTTGACAACAACACATAAAGCCGTTTTTGATGTGTTATCCAGCTGTCTATATGCCGCCATTAAATATAAAATTGAATGTTTGAACATGTTTTTCAAAGAACTTCAAGTTTATGCCTGAGTAGAGTAGCATCTACGACAAGTCGGCATATAGACAGCTGGAAAACAGATATGTATTTCATTTGTATTTCATATTCTGATTCTAATACTTTTAGAAAGAACAAAAATTCAATGTTTTCACTGACGTTAACGAAGATCTTAAATATTACTTCTATTTGCTCTCGAGCCTGCTCTCAAATAACATTCAATCAATCAGAACACTATTGAACTCACAAAGTTCGTTCTTCATATTATATATTATATTATTAAAGCGCGTATTTAACAATTTGCTAAAAACAATAAGAACTAAAAGTTGTATAAAACAAAACATATGATAAACCTATAAACCTTTAGGTGCTCGGGATCGAAACCTTACGTGGGCAGTCGGCTGCCCACATTTAGGGTATAAGAGCATTATTTTTGTACCACTTTGTCCCAAGGAAGAAAATCGTTTTGTAATTTTATTTCGATTTATTTCGATGAAAAGTTTTTAGACCGCATTTTTCGAATATATGGATGTGCATCGGAAACCGGTTTGTTATGCAACTACTCCATTTCGGCACCTTATCGCCGCCAGATTAAGCCTAATTCGTCTAGTGCCCTGGTGTGTGGGCTTGTAGTTTATCACTATTGAAGCATCTGTTTTGCTGAACTCTACAAGGATTTTTTGCATTTGTCTGTTTCCTGGATGTGTTTATCATTTTCTATGTAGATTATTTATGCTGCTAAGGCGGATATATCTAATAGGTTAAAACGCATATGGATATAATTTTTTTAGTGCATCAACACTTCCGTTTCTTGCATTATAGTCAAATACTGATGAATATTCTGCACTTGCGGCTTTCAATTAAGGTACCCAGAACTCTTCCGGTATTCTCCTAGTTAGAAACGCAATAAGTAAAAAATATAGTTTCTTTTTATACAAATCACACAGTGACTTCAAATGTAGGTAGACTGCCGGCCATGAGATGGTCATTGTAGAAAACATTGCCTTGACACCTCCGAAATAATTATTTTCAGATCCTTAACGTTTAAATCGGGTGGAAATAAGATTTGAGGGCGCTATTCTTATTCATTATGTTACTGGCAATTTAGATATTTAATCACAATTACTGCAATTGTAGATTTTCCAGCACAAAAAATTTAATCCTCTTGTTTGTATTGGGTATAGGACCATTTTAGCGTAAAGCAGTTTTATCACAAAACTAATAAATTTTTATACATTTTTTTATTATATAGACTGATACACAAACAAATAGAAATAGATGCGAATGATTATGATCCGAAAATGTGGAAAAAGTTCAAGGAGTTGACATAAAATTGGAATTGAGTGCTTCTCCTCTACACCGTGTGGTAGAAATTTCTGAGCAGAGAATATCATAAATATAAAACCAGGGCCAGCACGATTTGCCATATGCAGATGCAAGTAGACCAAGGAACGAGCACAACAGTGGGTTTCGCAGGGTGAATGTGCACAAAGGAAGACCAATAAGATCATGGCCACAGTTTTTTTTTTGGGAAGCCGACAGTGCTATTCGCATAGATTACCTAGAAAAGGACACAATCATCACCGGCTAATAATATTCAGAGCTTTTGGACAGATTATATATTGATTTAAGGCAAAAACAACCACCTTTGGCAAAGAGAAAACTTAAAACATCCATAAATTGAGCTGCTTATTAGGCGGATTTCCCCTTCTATGTCTATTATCTTTTTCACACCGGGGTGGATGAGCTGTGGGTCGTATAAAAATGTCTTCACTGAAACAAACGCCTTTTATAAGGGACTTGAGAAGTTATAAAAAGATAAAAATAAAATAAAGAAAATAAAACCCTTATTTGCAGAGTTATCAAACAGCCGTTGCAACAACCTGTGTGGGAGAGCCAAATTCGAGAGAAAGTGGAAAGATTTAGAAATTTAAAATTTACGTGCATATCTTGCAGTACTTATTCCATGAGGTGTTTACAGCGGAAAACATTGAAACGGGCATAATAATTAAAATGGAAGCATGATTTTTTCATAATGATCTCAAGTTCTCTTTGCTTCGACGTGGACAAATACAAAGTTTTGGTAAGTTTTTGCTATTTGTGGGACCGCTGGAAAGTTCTTCCATAATCACCGTTGCGCAATCATGGCGTGCATAAAACTAAAATTTAGCAAAATGGGTTAATGTTACAACTTTACAACAATTTGCCATTCATGATCCTGTTCTGGAAATCACATAGAGCAGTGTTGCCAGCAAAGTATGTTGTTAAAATGGAGTCAAAATACCAGTAAAACAATTTAAATTAAAAGAAAACAAACGATTTTTATCTTTCATTGGCAAATTCTAGATTTATATAAAAAGGAATCAATGAAACAAGTTTGCCATTTCTCAGAACGCGTTTGGCGCTTGTCTTATTAAATTTTAATTGTGCTAAAAATAAAGATATGATTTATTTACAGGTTTAGCAGTACGCAGTTATGCAGATACAAACTATCACACAAGTCTTTATATTTTCAATGAATTTTGTGACTTCGAATGAGACTACATTGAAGTAGTCAGGCCAAGCCCTACGAAACATGTCAGTAGAAAATACACGGCTTGATGAAACCTCGAAAATGTTCAGCATTCAAAGTAATTGTGCTCAACAAGACAAGAGCTAAAATAATCACATGTTGTAATTACCCTGTTAATGGTTTGACGAAGAAACATACGATTAATGACGGCGCGCTTTCTGCTGCGAACCGATCGACCAGTCAATTTGCATTTTTCGAGAGTTTGGAACTGACAGTCACACAAGACCCAGTGGCGCAACACACGGGCGAAGCCAAATCAGACTCTAATAGAAGACACAAAATGATGCTCAAAGTTGTTAAAATTGATTTTATTCTGGTCTGCTACCTTAGAGTTTTGAGTTACAGATTTAAATAGATCGCTTAATGTTTGGGGTCAAGAGAACGTGCATTGCGTTTCGGATTTGACTATTTAAAGTTGTTATTTGCTCAAATATTAGATATTCCGCTGTTATTATTGTTCTTCCAAGAATTTCCTTTCATTTTCCTACTCAACAACGGCATTCGCTGAACTAGTTAATAAATTGTTTGAAGACGCACCTGTACAATTAGATTTATTTAAACACAATTTTAGCTCGAAACAAATTTAAGAAAAATTTAGGGCTTTCTATTTTATTTAGTGGCACAGCTTTTTGGCTTTTAATGGTTAAGATGACTGCGGAAGCATAAAACGTATTCCTTTTCCCAAACAAAAAAAAAAAAAAAACAACAACAACAAATAATTGCCTTCTCTCGGTAATTGTGTTTGTCTAAACTGTTTGTCAGGTTGTTCGGTATTCTTTGCTGACTTTTTAAAAGATCAGGCCCAACAAAAGTAAACAAATGGAAAACAAAGCAATTCGTCTCTGTTACGTTTTGTTTATTCTCGGGTATTGGATTTAGGTCCGGAAATCAAATCTAGAGCCACTGTGATACTTGATACGATGCCATACTCTTTGCATTCATTTATTTAGTTCAAACAAGTGAATTGCTTATTCTGTTTTCTTGTATGACTGCTGGGGTCTAGGTACGAGCACATACATATTTCAACTGTGATGTGTTCTTTGCTATTGTTTAACCATTTAATTTTAGCAAAGTACAAAAAATAAAAAACCTTGAGCGCAAATTCAAAAAAAAAAAATTAAATTAAATTTTGTTTTCTTCATTACATTGGATTCTTGTGTCTCCTTTCATTTTCAGAAGCACCTTGATTTCTTATTTGTTTCTCCTTAATTGATATGACTGAGCAAATGTCGTCTTTTAATTTCATTTGTGTTTTTCTTCTTTGATAAGTATCGGGTTTCCTTTATATGCTCTCGGGTATAAAATTAAAATATATCTTTTTTTGCAGAAACTTTTGCAACATACAGTCAAGGCTGGGTATAACGAATGACGTTTTGTAGGGAAGTGATTCAATTAGGTTTGTTTGCTCTTTACGAACTTCTCGCAAAACATTTTACATTTTTTTTTAGCGTTCGCCAGTATTTTGAATGCGGAAATGGAAACTGATGATGTACAGCCGTGTTGCAACTAGATCAGTTGCCTTAATTAGTTTCTTCTTACGCAAAGTATGTGCTAATGTTTACGGTCGACATCGTGGGACAGTCATGCAATGTTGGTTCTGTTTTTGTGGCCCTGTTTTGCAGTAATACTAGTTATTGCTGATTTTCTACAAGCTTAAGGTGGTTTTTGTTTTTTTATATCACATTTATAAACTTTATTTGGTATTCCTTTACAAATTTACAATATTTTATTCCAATTTTAATATTATAAAATTTTTTCTGCAAAACTCTTCCTAAGAAGAACGAAATATCGAATAAAGTTTATTAATATTTTATAAAAAAAAAAAACAAAAGAGGAATATAAATACTCGTCTGATATGAAGAAGTTTCTGATCAATGTTTGTTTCTGGACGGTTGGCAAAACTTTTTCAAGAGCTTCTTTTTGCATGTCTCTCAAAGAGGTCTTGATAATTATGTATCAAGAGGCGGCCTTAAAAGCATTATATCATATTTTAGTTTAAACCTGCCCAACAATCCAGGCGTATTTCTAGAGCTTTTGCTACTGCTACCATTTCAATTCAGTCCAATTGGGAGTCATTCATACAGATTTTACTTAACGTCGTTTGCGGGCTAATTGTTGGTTTCTCAAAACTGCTAAATAAGTTTCCAAACTAAAAATATAAATAGATTTCGATATAACAAACCCTTTTGAATTGTGATATATTTTTGCTGTTCCCCATTGCCCCTTAAATAATCCAACTCAATATGAACGATGAACGTGTATTTCTTAACATGGAAAAAATAATTCTTTTAATTTTTTCTGTTTTAGTGACCCGTCCTTTCAGCTCTATTCCTAGAGACTGCAACGTTTGGGTATTAAATTCAATTATTTATTTCGAGAAATTCTTATTGCCGTCAGCTAAAAACATCGATGAGATAAAACTATGACGGAAGAATAATAAAAGTTAATACAACTGTAAAGAACTGGGTATTACTTGTAAACTTCTGTGAAAAATTTATTGTAATAAAGCAATTACTTTTGTTAATGTACAAAAAAACAAAAAAAAAAATTGAAACAAAAAGACCATTCTAAAACGAATAGAAAGAAGCAAATTGGATGTGAAGCATCTGAGCAAAATCAATCGTAAAATGCAATAGTGCACAAAGAGCGCTCAGCCGCATGACTGGTTCACTTCGTTCACTTCAGGTGATACGTTCTGTGTAACCCGTTGGTGCCAGAACGACACGGCTCTAGTACATATCATGTATATTTTTGTTCATTATTCGACATATATATATATATATGTAAGTATATCAATTCGTTATAGTGTGAATTTATCATAAAGCATTTAAAGCAATTTGTTGCGGAAAAAGGAAATTTACGGGAAAGTTTCATGTTACACGACAAAAATATTTAAATATATCGACACACGCATATTGCAGATAAACCAACAAAACTCCGGTTTTCCAAAAAAAAAAAAAAAAAATTGATTTAAGGCCGTTGAGTATTGAGTGAAACATTTCATAGCATTAAGTCCTGGTATTGTATTTCTGGATGTTTTTTTAAATACTATCTGCCTTCTGTTACGGTAAGAGCTTTTATTTATGGGCATAAAAACCCAGTACTTCTTTTCTGAATTGAAATATCACATGCGAATACATGTGTAAATTAACTTAAATTACCACCTGCTTCCCCCCATAGCGCATAATCGGCAATGACATTAACCAATTTGGCAAAGTGAATTTTGTCAGCGTTTACACTGTGAACACATCACGTTCTGTTCTATTGTTCTGTCCCCATTAAAGCGGCGAAATTAATTGAGTGATTGGAATAAATCAAATGAGTGCAAAATATATTAAAACCCCAAAAATATATAAAATTTTTATAAAAAACCAATAAGATTTATCTTAAATATTCCAATTAAATTTATATTTTAAGTTTAAGTTTGAATTTCAGTTTTGTTCATCTTCAAGTTGGATTTTAACTTCTGAAGTTTTATTCTGTCATTTTTGAAATAAAAATCTAAAAAAAATTATATATATTTTGAAAAGATTTTCTTTTTTATTTTGTATGTTTTTAATATAAAACCTGTTCGATATTTTTAAATACTAATTGAAATTTCTAACGTTTGTTTGAATTGTCTCTTGTTCATTTTAGTATGGGAAGGGGGGTGGTGGGGGGGGAGGGCGTAGTGGCGGCCTGTGACCTGCCTGTGTGTGATTGTAATAATAAAACTGTGTTATCACAATTAGTAAGTGAAGGAGGACCCCAATTTTGGAGGACAACTCATCCTTAGCAACGATAAGAATTTTTAAAGGGAAGGAGCGAAGCCCAACCACACGCGGTTCAACAGGTGTCAGTGCATCCACAGTACTGTTTGGTGTTGAATTTGTGCCTCCTGCGCGTCATTGTTTGTATTTTTATGAAGGGTATGGCTATATCTCGCAGAGGTGACATGTATGGACCCCGTAGAATGTGCTCTAATTCAGCCGGATCTGTGCTGCAGAGTCACTGAAAAGAGAGTTTTGTAAATATTTAATACAAAACTTATTTTATTCTTTTGCGACATCCGCTCTTATTGACAAATCCTTTACAAACATGAACTCGTTACACATTTGCTGCACTTGACCTGCAATTTGTTCGTGTATTTCTTACGCATTATTAATATTGTTATTCTCAAAATTGCACACCTTAATTGTTTCTAACTGCTGGGCCTTTTGTACTCACATACATACCACTATAAAATTTTGTAGCGCAACTGAATATCTGTATTCGGCTCTACAACTACAATAATCTTGCAACAATGTCAACAATGCCTTTGCAACAACGTGAATGCAAACACATGATAAAGGAGAGAACATTTGGCATTCTATGGCAAGAAAATAGCTCAGGAGACCAATGAAAGGGCTTTGGCTAAAAGCTGTATTGCAGCTAGAAATTGCTTAATTTGTGTAAAGCGAATTGAAATTTGATGTTGAAGCAACTTAAAAAACGAAATTTAAATGAATATATTTGTTTCAATTTTACATCGTATTCGCTTCATTATTATGAACACATGCTGAAAATGCTACCGGCTTTCGTTCCTTCCACCAGCCTCGAAGCTATTTTACTCAGCTGCAATAGAAGCCAAACTTGATAGATTGGTAAAAAGAAATTTTTAAATGAATAGCAATTACCTAGACAGCGGTTTCCTGAACTTAATTCGAGCACGGCTGTGAGCAGAACAAAAACTGTTCGATATCGAACCGGACAGCAGAAAGGAAAATAAGTTCTTTCAATATACAACAAGAAGTGATAAATTTAATTTGTCGTGGCACGGAAGTTGCTACTTCTACTCATATTAATGGACAATCACACTTTTATATAATTTTGGCTACAGCAAAAATGTCACAAGTTGCAGACACTTTGCGAATTTTTGAGCAAATAGTTACTAATAAAGTCTGGCATTTCAGTTATCTTGATAACATTTCCAAGCTAAGTTTTCTGCTTGTTAGGGGAGAGAGAGGTATTGATCCTGGTTGAAGTGCTTACTTCTGTCAAAACGTAACGGCTGGAGTGTAAATGTAAAACTACAAGAAGATAGCATCTCCTGGTCAGGTAGGGGTCTCCCATTTTCGGGGTCTCAAATGCCGTTTTAGGTGCTTTTGTGTAGCCATAAATGCTTATGTACTTCAGTTAGGAGTTACGACTAAATGCTGAAGTGCTGAGGTAATACATTTATATGACTTGGGGTCAAATTGATCAACATCTTCGGGGTTGTTATATATATAAACCCAAAAGTCATCATATACAAGCAAATGCAACGCTTGTCACTGTTTACCTATTTTCAAAACACTCACGACAGTTTTGTAGTAGATCAAAGAAAGATTAAGTTTATTTAGCCATTAATCTATTACAATATTGTTGCCTCGATAAAACAGATATCTACCAAAGTCAGTCACGCTCCTTTTTCTTTATTTAAATTTCATCTGATAGAGTTTGTATTTAAAACGTTTCCTTATTTATCAGTTAGAAACCTGTAAGTAGATTTCAAAAAGCTGTCCGGAAGCTCCATGTATTTAGGTCTTCTTCCAAATAGTCAGACGATACATAAATAAATACAGTGTCAGATTATGGAATTTTACTAGAACTCGATTTTGGATGTAATGTCTTGGGGCTGACAAAACTCATCTTTATATTACCGACCGCAGGTGCTAAGAAAAATGTATTTTCATATTCAACAGGGGAAGCTGCCGAATCAATTCAATTAAGAAATTGTTTGAATGTAAATGATTGCGCCGATTCCAACAATCAAAACAGCTGTTGAACGGAAACAGTCAAATTATTTTTATTATGTTCCAGCTGTAGAATTCATTTTATTGATGGGTGCTTGTTGACTCCAAACATTTAATTTTTTTTTTAACTGGCAACATATTTACATACCTTTTTTTAATTGGATTCCGGAAATTGCAACCTGGCTTAGCAACAGTTTAACTTGCACCTTGATTTTGCCATGACAGTCCATTATAAGTGCTTAGAAACACAGAAGAATGAATATTGCAAAGATTATTTCAACTTAGAAGCTTAAGATTTGCTTCTGGGTAATATTCTGTAGACACCCTGATGGAAAAGTTAAATTGCAACTTATTTTGCTCGGTTGGCATAAACAAAAGTTTCAAACAAGCGTTTATTAATTAATAAACTGAAATAATATTAACTAATAAATAGCAATACGAAGAAAATTTGATGGTGGATTGGAGAAAATGTGTTTAAATTAGATAAGAATTAGAATGTGTGTGAAATGTACACAGAGAAATTATTGCGTCAAACAAATCTAAAGATTTGTGAAAAAGTGGATAACAATATAATTTTTGTAAGAAAATTTGTAGACCGAACATCTTTTATTCTGATATATAATAAAATCCCTGCCCGGAAATCAACAGTTACAAATAAGTATCAAGAAAATTTAACACCAAAGACTCTTCACATTAAAGTTAAGACAGAGCTATAGTCTCATAAACCAATAGATTCGGACGAGCTTAACGATCTGAGCTCCTCAGCTAAGAGTTATTCTTTAACGAAAAAGTGAAGAATCGTTTGAAACTCTTAAAATGAAAATTTTATTCCGCTGTCATAAAATAAAACTCGTTCCAGAGGTTTTATTTCGTTTCGTCTTAAGCAACAGAAATTCTTTTCTTTTTACATACACTTTTGCTTTAAGCGGATATAGTGTTGCCAATTAAGAATTTGTATTCCCTTTTTTCTTTTTGGTTAATTAATTTTTCTTCCAAAGTTCATGGTTCTTAAAAAATTAGCTAAAACTTTTAACAAAACTGGAGAGTCCAGATTCTTGAAGGAAACATTTCCTAAGTATTTGAGTCCGTGATACTGCAGGGCTGGGAAGGTGTGCCATTGTTCAGTTTTCATAGTACGGGGCAAGGCAATAAGTAGCTTTTGAGGTTTAGATATTAGAGTTCGAGATAACAATATTTGTCGTGCCCTAAAATCCAAAAGGCCGCAACTGCACTATTTATGTCTAAGGACCGAAAAGCAGCTCCGATGTGATGCAGTAAAAAATTTCTTAGAAATAACAATAATTTTCTCCCAATGGTAGAATTTTTTGCTTTTTCTGCAATGATTCAAAAAACAGTTATAATAAGATGTTTATATGTTTATCTCTGGTATTCCTTTTGCTTAGAATATTATATATATTTGGCAAATATTGCAAATATTATGATAAAGAGTTTGTTTCATTTTATTTACATACATCGTAATGAAACAACAAATTGATTTTGAAATTTTTGTCAGTTACATCCTTAGGCATTTTTGGAGACGTCATGTTATTTATTAGTTGTGTTAACTAATACATCTATCTTGGCAATAAAAGTATGAATAATATTGCTAGAAAACACATTTCTTTTTCGGTGAAAAAAAAAGCTGGTTCCTAACCTTTTCAAATCAAGTGGTTTAAATTTCATTATTGTTGTTTTGAATCCACGAACACAATTTTGAATCAATGAAGTAAAATATACTGGAAAGGGAATGAGGTCAACATGTTTTTCAACCAAAACACAGCTACACACAGTTCAAATTCAACATGAATGCAAAACCACATTCAATAAAGGCTTTACGAACTCTATTGATGTCAACAGTGTCAGTCTCTTTGTTTTAGTTTCTTTCAAGGTCCCTGTAATTGATTTAAACTTAAAAGAAATGTTCTTTTATAAAAGAACGTTCTCCATATAATTCAATTTTGTTAATTTTACTTTAAAATATCTACAACTTACTTTTCAGGATTACATGAATTTAATTATGCCTGATTAGACGCTAAGTTATAAAATCATGCGTGGCAACGCTGTCAAGCTGAGTCCGAAATAACGCTGACTACGCGTTAAGTCCGTAAAATTTTATTACGACGCAGTGTTCACCTTAACAAGTCGAAAGAAGCCTCAAACCCAGCCAAAAAGCTGCCACGAAGGACAATTTCGAGTCACAGATGCCAGTTTGATACAATTGTTTCCATTAGCTGTGGTTTGATCTTGCCTGAAGAGGAGGAATAATTGAGGGTTATTTCCAAACCTTAAGCTTGTTTCTACTTGCTGATTATACCGTTAAACAATCTGTGAAAGTTTCAGCTGTATAACTATAGCAGTCCCCAAGATAAATAAGTAAAGAGCAACTTTAAACAAAAACATTAGAAAAGTTAAGGAAAATGATAATTGATTGCTAAATATATGTAGGGTTTTATGATTAATAGGTTATCCGGTGACATACCAATTTGGTAAACAAATTTGAACCTTAAAGGCCTCTCTCTGAGCTGCTGACACATATTTTACATCTTGAACTTACAAAACTTCAACGAAATCTGCTCAGCCGTTTATTAAGAACTCGGTTTTAGTCAAACTTTTGTCTTTGTTTTGTATATTTTCCAACGTTTTTTCTTTCCAATAAATCAAACAAAAAACTATTTTCTCCATAATCAATAACGGAATGCGCTAAATCAGTTAAAGAATTGTTAAAATGTGCACCTGTAAATGAATTCGTTTGATTTAAGCAACAATTTTGCAAAAGTTGGTGTTGAACCAAAACACCCAATTTACAACACAACACAAAAAAAAATATGTTATGGAACATAATTTTTAAAACATTTTTTTTTACCAACTCTTTAAATCGACATCAAACAAACGAGAAATAAACCTTTCATTGTATCACCAAAAATATTTGTTCAAAAAGTTTTCATTCAATGAGTGTAACCCAACTTTATTTTAGTAGATTGTAACAGTAATTTCAAAATAAAAGCTAAACGAAAATGTGTGAAAAACAATTGCCCTTCCACCGTCCGCAACTTAAAACTGGATTGGGAAGAACAAGATGCCTACGCAAATTATCTGCACGATATTATTTACTCTACTATATAAAATCATTCTTAAATGCAAAACAAAGAAAAAAAAAACAAAAAATATTTGCATATTTTGTTTAAATTTTTAACTCGTATGTAGCAAAAGCAAAAGCAACTTTTTTGTTCAAAACGATTACATCTCTGTCAGGAATGATTTTTTAAACTTAGGAATTGGTATGTGGGTTGGAATGGATAATTAAAAATAGTTTCTCAAGCTTAAACTGATTGCAAAGATTACGGTCTGCTATTGGTTTAAAGGAGAGATCAATTTGTATATTCTCTTAAGTTCACTATTCAAATTAGCCCAAGCCTTAAGTCTTGCAGACCGCGTAGTTATGAGAGTTCTATTTTCAAAAGCCCAAAAACTAGTCCCAACAAAGTCCTTCTCTGCATCCGATTTGTTTTTAAGGGTCCGTCCGTCTGTTCCTCACAGACAACATTTTTCGCTTCGACAAATATATATTTTCATATTTAGCCGATACTATACGAAAACTATCAGGTTCTTTGATGGCTACAGATTTGAAGTTTCAATATAGTCTGAAGTATCACAGTCGTCAAAAAGTGAACAATAGATGAAAAAAAAATTAAGGTGCCTTCATAGAAAAGTTTGATGGTTAATCTAACTCTGCCTCGAATCGTCTTAAAGATTTTACAGGTAAAAAAATCTAAATCCATTTTGAAACAAGATAAAAAAAAATATAGAAAAATGATTGGAGCTCCTGCGCAAGAGAAATTATTTTAGCAAAGAAGGGGTATTCTGTTTTAGGTTTATTACCTCTGCTTATCTTACAAAACAACATGATGGCGCCCAGAGAAATTTAGAATCTAGAGTGCAGTTGCTAGATGGGAGGATTTATTGTTATTTTAAAGATTTTAACTGCTAAAAACGAAATGGAGTTTTAACGTTTGAAACCGTTAGATAAAAACTGGTTTGTTTGCCGTTTTTTGACTAGTTCAGCAAATGGCTTTGACGACTTCAGCCCCCAGGTTCGATGATCAAGTACTTCCATTTTTTGGAGTTGAATTGCTGGGGCATTACTTTTGCCCTTGTAATAGTCGAACCATCGAAGGTACGCATCTAATTAAAGTAAGAATTCATGTTTTGCTGTGACATGTTTTGATTGTTTAATCAGACTGTCCGACTAAGAGAATTTAAAAGCCATGCATTTTAACATATGGACTAATTTTTGTCTGATTGAATAGATATGAGACTTTCCATCTCTGAGACCGAAGTGAAGAAATTTTGATTTCTTTGCATTAGAAAAATATTTTTCAACTATAATATTAATTTTTGATTGTTTAATAGCAATCAAAAAACAGCAAAAAAAAACCGCAAAACAAAATGTCATTAAAAAATAATTGTTTAAGAAAGAGTTGAGACTTGTAGTATTTTTTTATGGTATCAACTTGAAAGTTTCTTAATAATATGAATAATAATATTGAAATAAATGTAATTGTATTACTAATTATTATTAATTATTCGCTTGAAATGAAAAAAAATCGGGACGTGGAGACAAAATGTTCCCATTTTCACTTATTCTGAGTTTAACGATTGATTTTATATTTGAGCCACAATTCGTAACATTGACATTGACGGCGCCTTTTTCTGCAAATTGGCCACTGATCTTATTAACTAAGAAAGTTTCTGAAACTTTGAATAGGTCCCAGACCGACTCTCTGATAGAAGTCTAAATGCCAGTTTATGGATGTCGAACCTGTCTGCTCATTTGCTGGGTTGCATTTCAAACAAGGACAAGCAAAACTTTGTGTTCTTGTTTCAAATGTGGTTGCAACTATGGGAATGATTGAACAGATCCGCAGGTGGCGGCAGTCTATTAATGGCGGCAGCAAGACCAGTACTGATCAGGGCTGTGAAAGTTAGTACAGTTGAGCTTCTTGCTAAGCACTGCGTTGGAAGTAAAAAGTGCAAAAGCAGGCCTATGCTGAGTTTGGCACAATTTTTGAATGGTTTTTATTTATTTTAGTGTATTAGACGAATGCATTTTACAGGGTTCTGACTCCTTATTATATAATTTTAGTAGTCTGAAGGCCAACAATATTATTAACTGTTAAGTTTTTGTATTTATAACTTGTTATCACAAACCAAGTTAAATGTGCTTTTGGTATCTTTAATGGCAAGTGAAATGGAGCCGAGAAGAGATCACCTGCACTAGGGTTGGCACTAACTAAGCACCGAAAAGGCCTTAAGAGGGGATTCGGTCTGAGAAACAGTGTGACAAAAGCGAAAGCCTAGAGAGGGTAAAACTCGTACAAAACCCCAACTGTCCTGAAAAAGTTCACGGCTGGGAAAGTCTTTTACTCTTTCACAACGTCTTACTTCGTAAAATAACAAGAAAATTTCCATATCTTACAGTTGCTCATGGCAAAAAACTTTTGTACGTTTTGCAAAAAAAAAAAAAAAAACACAGTTGCTCGTAGTCTTGCAAACAAAGTTATTGTGTTCTATTTGTTCTCTAGTGTTAATTATTTTTTCTTTTGTGTATTCGATTTTTTCGTTTAAGCTAAAAACCACCAGCCCTGCCAGTTAAATATATTTTCATTTTATATTCCAGAGTATTGAGCAGTAAAAAACAACATATAACAAAACAAACAATTAAACGTTCTACAACTTTTGCGGCGTTTTTAATGTCCGCGCCTGCCGTTTAGCGGAACTCAGCTCCGTTTCTGGAGGCACAGACATGTGTATTTTGCGAAACAAAAACAATAACAAAAACTAAAATAATAAAATAAAAATATGTTGTTCATTTGATGATGACAATAACAAATGACAGCAACAGCAACTGGAAAACGGGCGGAAAAGCTAAATAAATAACATGGCCATAAGGCAGAGTTCATTTACTCGGAAGTTTATGCACTTCTATGGACGAAATGGCCGAAAAAAAGATTTAAAAATTGACAAAGTATTTTAGAAAACTATTCGAACTAAAAAGTCTAGTGTTTAAAAATGGCAGCATTATTTGTTTTGTTTTAATTTCGGCAACAGCTTTTGGGAATGTTTTGCTTATAGATACGAATATATCAAAAGAAAGTTCAGCAAGCGGATGATCGCTTTACCAAAGAGGTGAAGGTTTTGCGAATTTTTTGCCATATTTTTGACTTGTTTTCTAAAATCACAAACCGAATTAACTTTGACTACTCGCTGCATAACAGTTGCTAAGAAAACTGAAACGTAGAAAACAAACTAATTGCTTTTTTTGGGTTTGAAATTTATTATAAAAATTTTCCGCTTTCTTTGCAACTTTTGTTAACCTTTTGAATACAGATTGTGAAAATAATTTGCATCAGCACCTGTCATGACGGCCTTACATGAAGTTCAATAATACATCTTTAGTAGACGTTGATCTTTTACGCGATGTTCCTCATGGAAGTCACTGTTCTTTTTTAGCCCTCCATCGTTGTTCTCCCTAGAGTAATCTAAAGGGGATGAAGTGAAGAAAATCGTTGTGAAGAATCGTCTTATCACTGTTAGAAAAGTTGCCACATCGTTTGACTCATGCCAGGCAATTAGTTGAGAAATTTTTGCCACGAAACGTGTGGCTGTGAAGTTCGTGGCAAAATCACTGAATTTTGAGCAAAGAACCAGTAATTGTTTGGCCAAAAACAACACCGTAATCATGCCACCGTCATCATATTCCTCAGATTTGAACCTCTGCGACTTTTTCCTGCTCCGAAAATTGGACAGAACCGTGAAAAGACGGCGTTTGGCGACGACTGAGTATAAAAAAGCGGAAGCACTGAGCGAGCTTAGAAGCGCTGGCAAAAGTGAATTTGAAGGGGACATATGAATGAATAAATATATTTTTTAAAATAATGAAAATTCACCAGGGCGAACATCAGTTTTCACATGTTCTCCAGCTTCCTTGGAAGCAATCCTAAGCATGTCTGTGTGTCAGCGTACAATCGCATTATGTCACTGTTAATATTTCAAGTGCTTTCGAGCACTTCATTCCATTTCTATTCATTTGTTCTTCGAGCGCAGAAAATGTATTCGGGATGAGGGAACCGACAATAATCGCATGAACAGACCTCGTATGCTTTCACGCTTCCCGTTTGATAAGAGTGACCATTAAGAAGAACACAAAATTTTTTAAGGACTTTCGCATTGTTTATAATTAACAAAATAACTTTTCGAGAATTATTCAAAACAAAAACTTTAATTCAGTACAACTTACAATCGTAGTTGTTGTATTGTTGTATTCTTATATAACCGTTAACTACTCATATTTTCTATGTGGATTTCAGTTTGTTTTCTTTATGTGATGCAAGTTTTTTCATGAGCTTGTGGGGTATCTGTTCTGACAAATGCTAATGTACCCCATGCAATTGTTTCTGTTTCTGTTTTTGTTGTTTTTCTTCTTCTTTATTATGTAAAAGTAGATGTTTCAGTTATTTATCTCGTGGAAAAGTTAAATTTATTCAAGTGGCTGTTAAAAAAGAGCAAGTGCGAGCAACGCATTTGCCTCACAACATCCGTTACACAATCTTTTTATGCAACGCTGCCGTTATGTTAATATGTAGTAACAAGTGCTTGTAGTTTTGCTTTGAAACTGGCGGAGTGTTTGTGAAAAAAAGTGTCTTGCAGTGGTTAGAAATTTAGCTTTATTGCGCTGCATACATAATTAAATTATCGGAACTGGCGTTCACTATTTCATATCTTTTTAGAAGCCGTTGTGGCTGTAGAGTTGGATCTTTCGCAGACTGTGCTGTGTTGCTGCCTGTAGCGACATGTTGTTGGCATCCCTCTGCTAAGAGAGAAAAGTTAAAGGACGAGCCCGCGCAAACAAAAATCTTAATGACAAGTTTTGTAAATCCAAGCTGAAATCCAAAGAATTCATTGTGGAAATTTTTATAGTCGGTTATTTGGTGGAAAACGATCGAAAACGATTTGAAATATATCTTTCTTAGGAGTTGTGATGAAATGCAAAAGATTTTGAATATATGTCGTTTTGAAAACCGCACTGTTATACGATCTACAATCAGCATAATATGAGTAACTAGAAACACCTTCCAAAGCTGCAAAACAGTCATTATCGGGAAGTTTTTAAACAATTTTTTTTGGATAAAAGATTTTTATTTTTTTAATTGAATCGCTCTCAAAAGTAATTTCTTTCATACAGCTGAATAGTTATCGGGAATTCTTTTTCAGTTTTGCCTGTAAAACAGCATGAAATTAATTTCTAATAAAATGTGAAGGATATCGAAACAACTCGGCATATCTCCCTGTTGTCGCCACAGTCGATTACATATTTAGATGGATGGAAATTCTATTCTATAATATTGGATTATTGGAGGGAAAAAGGTAAGAAGTTTCTGGACGAATAGGCTTAAACTTCTTACGGGAAGTTTTCCTATTTCTTAAAAAAAGTTCTGTCGGGATCGTGGCACTCACCAGTCCTCAGTTCAAATATATTATTCAAGTTTTAAGGCGCCTGTTTTCATACTAAAAAATAAATACAGGATGGCTACAAAAAAATAAAAGTAATAACTTTTTTTCTGTTCCATTTTTATGTTATCGATTGATCTCTAGATTTTAGGGAGGATGGGGACAATGAAACAAGAATATAGATAGGGCGCCACTTTGCCGCTTTAGAGTCCGTAGTTTCCGTCCTAAGAGAATATAGACGCACGTTTGGCGGCACTCCTCCTAGCCGATGGAGTATAATGAGGCTTGTGAGTAATTTTGCTGAGCGTGGCACAATCGCAAGAAGGCCTTATAATCGAGATCCCTCAGTTCGGACGCAGGAAACTATCGCTGCTGTAGCTGCTGACATACAATCCAATCCTAGAGTTTCGACAAGGAGCTTATCTGCTCAAATGGGCATCAGATTTAAACTTATTTCAATATAAGATTTAATTAAGAAGAAGAACTGAACACACCAGACTTCTCGATTCGCAAATTTGGATGAAATAATTGGAACCCTCCAGGCAGTAATGAATTACTTTTTGATAAGATGTAGCCAATGTGCCATCGAGGGGGAAGGCCATTTGATTACAATTATTTTAAAACCTTTATGAATTACTTTATTAAAAATGTATTATTTGTCAAATGAATTAATAAAAAATAAATTATATAACATTACAAAAAGCTATTTGAGTTTCTTAATGTAGCAAAATTCATCAGCCACCCTGTATTTTAATTATTATAATCCTTTAAAATAGTAAATTCATTTGTAATGGATTAAGGAACTTTATCATCCAAATAAAATATAACTGAATTAATAGTTTGGTTTTATTTGGGGCTTATAAAGCTCTGAAAACTGGGAGCTCCCTGTAGATTGAAATTTGTTCCCGTAGGAGGACAGAAAAAAGGGCTTTTCGAAGTCTTCTAAGTGCGCCCGCAGTGACGCGTTTCATATAAAGAGGATTAATCCCCGAAGTATGTGTAATTATGTGGAAAGGGAAATACACACGATCTGCGCACACTAAATTGTAGTGACAACCAATAAAAGCGCATGGAAATTGGAAAATCAAAGCTTTTCCAACCACCAGAGTCCGAAAAGCCAAGTGCTGAAGCACTTCAATGAAATGTCAGTGTGAAACCACACGCTCTTTTTTATAAGTAGCTGATGACACGTGCCAGAGATATCTGCTTTAAAACAAATATATAATGACTTGACAAAACAGTTTTCTCAACTCTGAATCTTGAAAACATCATTAATAATTCTTTCGAGTTATACATATAAATTATTAACGCATATTTTTTGTGCAGTTCTTGACTTATTTGCCATTCGTCTGTTTTAGCCACCCAAATGATAAGAACATAATAAGTCACTGAAGTATAGCGCCATTCTTGTCACACCATTTGTATCGCCATTTATAAAATTATTGTCCTTAATTCAAAAATTTTACACCGAAAAAATTATTGTCTAAAAATAAATAGTTGAAATAAAAAGTTTTACTGATTCAATAACACCGAAATTAATCTTACATTTGATGACTGTTTGAAGAAATGGGAGAGACATTTTTGGCTCGGCAACTTTTTTGCTTGAAAGTAAATTGAACAAATCTTTGACATTTTCTTAGTTGTTTTCGTTCAGCGAGTGTTTGAAACCAAAAACTCCGCCACAGAATCGTATGCAGATCATTTATTAGGTAATTTAGCAAATTCCGTTTTGAATATAACAAGAAAAAAAAATGTTCTATACGAAGTTTTCTAAACGGAAAATAAATCGAAGTGCTGCAGTGGTGGGCCACTTCTTATCCAACATTGTGCAGCAATTCCATTTTCCTGCTCGAAAAGCAACTGCGAAAGCCATTAACACGTCATTTCATATTACGATGACAAGAAAGTAATACCTTTTCATTAAGTTGTGGTTCACTGAGGTGCAAAAGTTGTTCTACTTCATTTTCTTGAATTTCCCATTTCGCTACAGTGTATTTTTCACTCAACTTGCCGCCTTTTTTCTCTCATGTGTCTTGTATTGTAATAACAATGAATTTAAATGATTTATTAATATGATTTTCTTATATATTGGATTTCTGTGATTAAGGTTTCGTCCTGCTATTGGTACTATAGAAGCCAAATTGTGTTTCCATGTTTCTACGCTTCGCTGACAACATAGAAATATCAGTACATCTTTTTGAAAAACGTACATGGTTTTTATTTGGAAGGCTTTTTGCTTAAAATTTTAAAACATAATTCGCAATATATTTTAAGCAGTTGTATTGACTTTTATTTATCGCTTTGTGCGCTTGTGTTTCTTTTATATTTGTTTTCATATTAAAACATCCTTAACGCTAAATTTTATTAAAATGACGATGTCTGATTTATTTCCTTAATAAAAAAAATGCATGCTTTATGGTGATTTATAGCCAGTGTTGTGTAATTGACAGGAACTTTGGCGATTTCTCATCTGAGAGAGATTAAGAGCAGAAAATTACTGATAACACGGAAAGACTTTTCTCGAGTTCACTATAGTTTGAATTTAACCAAACCAGCAACCTTTTTCTTGTTGTTTTTACTATATTTTTATTGCACTCCCTGAGCGAAATATTCAGAAAATTTAGGTAAGAGTTTGTCCGAACACGAACTCCTAGACAAATTCGTCTGTGCGTCAGTCCAAAAGAAAATTCCTTTAACAAGAAAAGGATGTGGATTGATCAGCAAACAATTATAGACAATTAATATCAACAAACCAAAACTAGATTCCATGTTCAAGAATTATTAAGGGTTTTCTATCGGATTCTTCGTTTCTCTTTAACTAAAATGCATCATTCATTGTCATTATATAATTCTCCATCAGCCTCATGAGGGTTCTTGAAAGAGTAATTCGAGTTAGAATTAGAGGAGGCAGCTGGCACAGAATATTCCAAAAAATTTAATATTATGAAACAGATTTTATAATAAGTAAATGACTGACTTATAATTTGTATGGCATGTAAATAAAAATTATATGGCAACGTCGCCAGCAAAACATTCACCCTTATTCCAGTTGTCGTCATCAACATCGCCGTCATTTTAGTGTCAACATTATTTTGTTTCAACGCCATCATCAATTCAATAACAATTTTGCATTCTATAACAGGATGACGACGACGTTGACGACTTATCGTTTATATCAACATATCAAGCCCACATCTCTAAATATTTGAAATAGCTGTTTACTTTGTTTATTACTTTTGACCAAAAATGTTATTAAAAATTGAAATGTTTTTTACTTGCGAGATAAATGCAGACTCGAGTGATAATGAAGATTCAAGAAAACAAAACCTCATATTAGAACGGAAGCTTCTGAGACAGAAATTCGATATGTTTAACCTACCGGACAGCAAGTGAGCAACAATTTCAGTCTATTATTTTGATGATTGTATAATTTATTTTTTGAAAGATTTGAAAGTTACTTTAGAGTAAGCAAGACTGCTTTTAAATATGTATGTCTTAGAAACAATAACACCTAATTTGAAAAGCGGGGTAAGGTCAACATACATTTCCAAAACAACCAAGTTGGCAGCTACGTTAAGATTTTTGGCACAAGGGTCATGCCAACTAGGTTAGATATTGGCAACGATTTCAACTTGAGACTACCGCAACCAATGTTTTCTAAGATTTTGTCGGAAACACTATATGCATTGGAAATGACAGTTTGCCCCCAATGAATTAAATTCGAAATGACGGATAGTGAAAAAATTTAAGAAATTACTTGGAAGAATGCCTCTGCGAAATCTCACTGCCAGAGAGGGATTCTATCACTAATTTCTCAAACTGGGTTGCAGTTGTTATTTTAAATTTTTCCGTTTTTTCCATTTGCAATTTATTTATGCTTCAAATAAACTCAAGTCGTTATGAAAATTGGCGACGACAAATGCAAAGTCGTTTCAAAACAATATCGCCGTCACATTTTCTTGTAGAATGCAAATTCCATGTTGACAGTCATCGATAATATTCGATAACGACAACTGGAATAATAATTTGAAATAAACAAGGCAAAACAATATCGTTTTGTTTCACGTTGACAACTGGAATATGGGTGATTATGTCAGGAACACAACAGCAGCGAACGACGAATTTTTGGTCGCGAATATTCATTGTCAAAAATAAAAAATTTGGCGAAGGTTGCAATACATTTATTTCTGCTCACAAGGTAGTATTGGGTGACCAGGTTTCTTATGTATGTATATAGAAACAAGTCTATTCTATAGAACATTACTGTTCACTATTGTATTATTGCAAGTGATAAGAAGTTTATAAGGACCAACCAACTCAAATAATTTGTCCACAACTCAATTTTTCGTACGTCATTTTTGTTTTAATAAATTTTTACTTTCAACACACATGTGTGCATGTATTTATATTTATGTCGATGGAAGAATTGGAAGTTTTGACGGAATTGACATATGCCATATGTGGACTGTCCTCGTCTACCACATTCAAAAAATTTACGTACCCAGACAAAAACGCCAAATTTAAAATTGTATTCTTCATTTTTTAATTTTAATTTTACCGGTTTGGCCTTAATATTAATTTTTTGTAATATTTGATATTGTGATAAAAAAAAATTAAAAAATCTTGCATTGTGCTTTATGTTCATCCTCAGATGATGAACAGTGAATATTATAAGTGCAAATCAGATGCATATCTACGACCCAGGATCAGCTCAAGATTCATTGGTATGGAACGCAGCGAATCGAAGCAGTTTTAAAAAAACAACTACATATAGAATAATGCCGATAAAAATGCATGGGTATTACGAAAGATATAATTGAGTAAAATATTAAAAAAAAAAAATTCATGCATTTTTTAGGGGTTCTGCAGGCTCTCCCCTGGAGCCATTCACCATTCTGATCAGGAGGAGAGGGTATTCCCAATCCAGAAATGTTGTAGGGCGAACAACAGGCGTACTCAGAAATAGCTTTCAGTGCATTTGTATCAGGAGCTAGACAGCCTCACTACCCACCAAAAAGTACCAGATGTTTGTGCAGCCCTACACAATATTTGTATTTGTTATAAGTTGGATCCCCCCAGAAATAGATACTGACAATCATATTGGCCAAAGTTTTCAAATATAAGCAATAGAAATAATGCAATTAATGAACTGTTAATGTTTAAATATAAAAATATATTTTTGTTCTGAGCAACTCCATAATTTTTTCGAACTGCCTCCGTGGGGTTATTTTCAATCTTAAATTAGATGAAAACAGTTTTCGTAAAATTTGTTAACGAAAATATTTACTTATAACTTTTAATAAACTTTTATTTTTTTATCGACTGACATAAAATAATGCACGACTATTTTTATAACTTTTGATATTCGAATACCAGAATTGTTCAAGAGTTGTTAACAGGGTTGTAGTTTTATGGCTTTCGGGAAACGTGTGTAAAAACAAGAAACTTAAAGTTCAAATACGAGAACCGTAACAAGGCTGAAAGTTTTGTTTATTCTGTCAGTTCAATTCTTACACGTACATTATCCGCTGTAAAAATTGCTTAAATACCTTGGCAAAGGCCATTTCAATTTCATTTTTATTTAAGCGGAGGGTGTTTTTTTTCCAGAGAGATAGAAATGAAAAAAAATAAATAAATTCAGTGGAACGACCCAAATTTGGCACCCAAATTTCAAAACATTAAATGCTTTCAGGGATATGGCACCCAACTGTCGCCGTTTGGCAAGTTACACTTATTCATGTAATTGAGACATCAAGTACTTGGCTCAACGCGCTGTACGACAGTTTGCGCCGTCTTGTTCAAACTCTTTCTCTTCCAAATGATTTGCAATGATTAGCGGATTAATAATCATAAATCATTTGTCTGTAACGTTCGCCAGTCACGTTAATGTTGGCAGTGGCCATGTAAACAGTTCTGCTTTTGCCAGATATCCGTAACGCCAGAAATAAGCCCAATTGTTGAAGATGACTTGGCAAAATCCGATTCAACTTCCAGTTAACTCGCAGCCCATTCACCGAACACCCGCCACCATTGGTCCTTCGCTGGCTGTGATTCCTGCACCACACGACTCTTATATCGTTCCAGGACAATAACTGTCTGTAAAATTCTGCAAGTAGTAAGTGGACGGAGACCTGATTGCTGGGGACGGCGTCAGATCGACAAATTCCAGTGGTGAAGACTTCTGCTGTACGCATGGCACGAATTCGACTTGGATAAATATTATCGAAAAGGATCAAAGGGATCATGAAACGATCCACAGTATTGCCGTTTTAACTGGTCAAATTGGCGGTTATACGCCTCATAAGCTCGACGAAGTGCTGCATTAATGTCAACGATATGCAAGTTTTTGCTTGGGGATTCGGTTCTCTATCGAAAGTCTATACCTCTGAAAAAATACCCCTATTTTATTCAGCATAAAACATTGTACTACCATCGGTTGGGAAGTAGTTTTTTCAAGTGTTTTTGCAATTTTAATCAAATAATTTGGAAGCTCAAATGATAATGCGGCTTAATATTCTCTTACGCATAAATCAGCGAATTCGTTAAACGATTTGAATAAGTTTTTTCCCCGAAAAGTTATGCCCTATTGTCGCTCCTTTGTAATTTAAAAATGTGCATATTTTATCTTATCAGCAACGCCTTACAAGAGCGCAAAATACCATTTCAGGCCTACTTTAAACACAAGTACATTAAGGCAGACATACATGTAGACATACATGTGTTTTGTAAATACTTAATTCGCAAAATGTAGAGGAATTGCTTAACAAAGCGAAATATAATGGGTTTGTGGAAACTTTTCAACAAATTGTTGATATAATCGAGCATTAAAGGAACGATGTAGAATTTTTACAGCAATTTTTTGGTAAGTTTTATGAAAATTGTTTGCGATTATCTTTACTTTTCTTCAACTTAAAATACTCGTATGATATTTTTAACGTTAAGTTGGAAATTGCCTTTTTTTATGGAAAACATATTTATGTGTGTCACGGCGTGCCCCTCATATTTGTCACACTTTTGCCTCCTACACACATTCTTTATACTAAATATATTTTCGCACACACGAATATTATTCACAAGTTAAATAATATAAAACTTATTAAAATTTTTTTGGGTGAAGATTCCTTCTTATCACTTCTTGTGAATGCGAACTTTGTTTTGTCTTTTACTGGAGAGCCGATTATGCTAAGCATTTGTCAACGCCAATGATTTTAAGGGGTAGAAAGAAGTCTTGGCTGAAGTCTTCATAAGAGTTGCCGTTTTTAACTTGATCTGAGCAGGACGAGGTGTTTGTGTAAGTCATAAGTCATATTTAAAGGGAGTTTAACGCCGCGGCGTTTACTTCCGTTAGTGTTAAGAACAATATTGAAATTGATTGGAAAATTCAAATAAAGTTACGATAGAAACTGGAGGAGGCGGCGAAAACTTGTATATAAGTAACGCCTTTTTAACTATTTTTACTTCAGAAGTAGCGACGCAGCTCTTATCGCCCTACACCTACAACGTTGTCTAGTGCTGCCTACTACTTCAATTCGTCTTTGCAGTTGTGGATAGAAAATATATTTTCCGCGAGATGCTGTTGTTTGTAACAAGTGAATGGAGGAACATTTTCAGGCCGGTCTGATTAAGGGCAGCTGTCTTGACGTCCTCAATAACTTAAGCCAGGTTTTGCACTGGCGACCTTACTCAGGCCAGGCCACTCTAGTTTATGGAGTATAGAAGCGAAGGGATGCCTTGTTCTTCGGAAGCCTGCACCAAAGGTCAGGATGTCTATTGGCATTTTGGCGTTAGTCATAAGTTGAGGAGCATTCCTTGCCCGAAACATTCTGGCTGTGGTTGAAACCTAAAGTCACCGGAAGAGGCTTGGCAGTATACTGGGATAGTCGAGCTGTTGTTGTCTTGTAACAGGCACTAGATGGTGTCGAATTTATAGGCGAGTTGATTAGAAACTGATGTCCCTTGAGGATTTCGGGCTACCAACTGGGTAGCTTTCTCTTCCTTTAACTGTCTGGGAAATTGTTGGCCCGACTTCTCTAGGGCTTTAATTCAAGTGTCGTATCATATTCTCAAGATGCTGCCACCTGTGTCAACCTTGCAAGCCGAATGGTGCATCGAACATCAATTTTGTTATGAAACTTCAATATCAAGTTTGATTGAAAAATTCAACAGTTGGCAATTTAATGTTAATGGTAATCTCAAACCAAAGTAAACAAAAGGCAAGTATCAGCTGTTAAATGGGTTAACATATAAAACAGTGTTGCCATCCCAAAAGAACTTTGTTGCTTTAAAAAGACCCAATACATTTTAACAAACTTAACGTCTAGAGGCCGTGGAATGCCCATAAGGAATAAATGCCTACCAGCCGAAATGAAATTTCATTTAGAAGTTTTTTGCAATTAAAATATAGACACTGACGACATAGAATACAGTCATAGCAGACTTGTAGGGCCTTTAACAAAATTCAAGAAAGAATTTACGAACTTTCCTTAAAATCTTTGCTTCTGCTTTGCAACATTTCAGGCATAGTTCCACTTAATGTTTATTACAAAAAACAAATATAAAAATGTTAAACATAAAATACAAAAAAAAAAAAAAAAAACAATTAATGGGAAACAATGCAGAAGAAACGAGAATAAAAGGGTTGGCGTTAAAGCTGAACTGTGAAATGCTAAAAACTGAATGCACACGAGTTGTTGTTTTTCATACACTCGTATTTTGTGTTGTCTTTCTAGCGCCATAAAGTGTGCAAGGATTTAAGCGAATGTTCACTTAAAATTGGTTCAAGTGTAGGAAAAAGGAATATATAAAACATTTTATATGATGTAGTAAAAAATAAACTGAAAACAAAAACAGGTTTTATTTTTTATGCAGATAAATGTAAAACAAAATCCGTTTCAAATTTTCTCCCACATAAAGGGAGAAGTGTGTGCGTGTGTGTGTGTGCGTGTGTGTGTGTGTGCGTGCGTTTGTGGCTTACAAGTTTATAGAGATATAGGGTGTTTTTTATTGAGGTATAGAACTTTAAGTTGGCATCACTTTTTTAACTGGCGGCCATTTTGTCAGCTGTCAAGTGATTAATATTTAGTTTGGTTTGCCATTTCATCATGAACAGGTTGACAAAAGAACAACGCTTGCAAATCGTGCAAATTTATTTCGAAAATAATGGTTCAGTTCGCGAAGTTTACCGCAAGCTCCGTCCATTTTATGCTCGACATAATCGTCCATCAGAGCAATTAATTCGGTTAACCATGGATCGTTTTCGCACTACGTTTACTCTATGTGATAATACGCATCCGCAGAGACGTCGAACAGTGCGCACCGAAGAAACAATTGCCGCTGTAGAGCAAAGTGTTGAAGAGGACCCGAATGAATCGATTCGCCACCGTGCACAGCAATTGGAGCTTTGTCCATCAACTTTTGTCCATCAAAAATTGGACCTGTAGAATTGGCTTTATTCGAGCCAGCCGCGGCGGCCACATGCCCGAAATCATATTTAAGCATTAATGGCATAAAATTATCCTTCCAATAAAGCCAAATTGATGGACATTAAAACGATTTTCTTGTGTTTTATTTCAATTCGAAGTTCTATACCTCTAAAAAAAAACACCCCGTATATGTACATACATATGTGCGTTTAAACAATGAAATAAAAGTATTTATAGAATTTTATAGTGAGCGGCAATTAAATACAATATTGTGTTTCAGTTTTATTAATTTTAGGAGCAAAAATTCAACTCAAACAACAAGTGCTCTGTGTACATGATGCTCTATCAAAAGATCAAATATATATTTGAGGTTTGGACGAATCAATCATTACAAAACTGCTAAAATATTGTGAAATATGCATTACAAGGTTTTCCAGTTTTACTTTTAGTTTCTTAACTTTTTCTTTCATTGAATCATTGAATATTCTGCAAACCAATGAACAGCCAGAGAGCAAAGAAACGCTTCTAAAGACTGTTCATCTTCAATGCATGACTTCCAACGTGATAAAAAATACTAAAATTTTGCCCCATCAACTGTCCAGCACTTTTCTAGCTTCCACTGTACTTTAATTTAAGGCACCCATAAATTTAAAAACTACTGGCTTGTATACAACGAGGTATGAATAAGTGCTGAAATGAACAATATTTTTGCATCCTTTGTTGACTGTAAGTGAAAACAAAATTAAGAAGAAATCCTGGTTTGTTTTCTTCATCAACAGAAAAGTATAAATACGTCTAGTACCTTCGCAGGCAAGAGCTTTATTATGGTACTTTTTGTATGCAAAAAAGTTGTTATGCGTTTTCAAACAGCAAGAGAAGATGGTGAGACTCAAGAGTTCAGTAGAAACTCGTACGCAGTGCCGATATGAGCCAGCAACGCTTGTAGAGTATAGTAGGGCTTATGTATACTGGGGTGTATTCAGCCCAATTATGATTTAGGTTTGAAAGTGAACACTGATTAAAAAGTTATCACGGTCAGGGTCTTGTTACTTGGGGTGAATACGCAGCACGTAGTGGAGATGCGCCTGAAATCGCTTATTTGCTTAGTTTCCAATAAGCCCATTATAGTTAGAACCTTAAGCCCATCTCTTAGGCTAATTTTTAAACTTGTGTAATTGTTTTCGTTTAATTTTTTGCTTGCAAATATTAAAGTACATGATATTTTGAATATCTTGTTCCTAATTTTGTTTAACTATTATTAAAATTATTTTTATTAGCTTGAATCTTATTTTCAATATATGTTTTTCTTTTGGAAAACTTTAACCGAAAGAAAAATTATATGTCTTTAAATTTGTAAGTAAAAAAATATACAAAATTTATTTGGATATTAAAAAAATTAACTAAAAGGTGTTTTCCTTAATCCCAATAAAACGTACGAAAGGATTAGCTGTCAAACCAACTGTCATATTTCGCTCACTTTTTGACATTTGCGATCACACACTGGCAAATTATAATGAATAGATTCAAGCTCGAGCAACGCTATCAGCGACTCTTAGTATAATATGAAAATTAGTCACGCATTCCCACTGATTTGAAAGTGTGTAAGAAGATCTAAATTTATCGAATCGTCATGGAATGCAGGAATCGGAGGCCTGTCCATCCACTATGTGGCAAGTTTTGCGCAAAGATCTTCGCCTACACCCGTGTAAGGACCGACTGGTACCGGAATTAAAGTCACGCCACCATCATACG
The DNA here is from genome assembly GCA_932526305.1 of Epicampocera succincta. Lineage (NCBI taxonomy): Eukaryota > Metazoa > Arthropoda > Insecta > Diptera > Tachinidae > Epicampocera > Epicampocera succincta. The sequence goes on along the minus strand of OW052037.1, from coordinate 42,979,375 downwards.
CATCGTTCTATCGCCGATTGGTGGCTGCCCAATGTTTTGTCACAAAACTGTGTTCAAGGCCGTTGCTTGTTCTTGTCATGAGAGGTTTTTTAAGGAAAAACGATTTCTCGAAAATAAGTTGTAGAACTTTTTACAAAAGGAGAGGACACTGATTATTATGGAGAACAGTTTTCGATTAATAAAAATTCCAATTAGATAATGATTATTTAGTGGTTATCAAGACATCTGTACTTCAATTTTTATGTATAAACCGCTGGAAAGTGAATTGAGCCTGCAGTAAGATTTGATAAAAATTAATAACAGGTAAATGAGATCCATCCCTGCATTGATTGCTAATTAGTAAGTGAGCTGGTTTTTAGAGATCTTTTCAAGTGTCCCATAAATATAATAAAAATATGTTGTGATATAATATTTCTAGTTTGTGGATCATATTTACAATCATTTAAAACGATTCTGGTCGAAAAAATGTTTGTGTGGGAGTCACCTGGTCATAGTGTTCTACCCACCTGATGCCGCTTTAATGATTCGAATAAGATCGATTGCAGACAAAATTTATATATAAGAAAACTGTAGATATGGAATAGCTGTGTATGCACGAATACTGCGCATCAACGCTTTACCTGATGGCTGCGAAGCCTACGGACTACAAAAGCTTTAAATAATAGTTTTAAGCGAATAAAGAAATGCAAAAGACCAATCTGCCGAACAGTGTCACTTATTTCGATAAAATATTTTCGGCTCGATATTTGCAATTAATCTCTTTTGTACTGAAATCGTGTTTCTTAACAATATTCTTCGCTCTACTGTCTGTCTTTATACGAGTGCGTGTATTTCTCGAATAAATACTCATGTATGTAAAAGGAAACTATCAAAGTGTAATAATATAACTTTCGCCCATTAAGTTTTGTGGTTAAGAACTACTAAATAGAGCGGCTGGGGCACTCCAAATTTTCACGTACTTGACAAACTAGATACAAAATACTAGTTGGTTTTGTTTTGCGATTAACGGAACTCATTAGGCGTTCGTAGGGGGGTAGTCTTTTTAATTAAATATATACAATTTATTATGTTATTTGACTGCATTCTAATTGTTGAAGCAGCGGGTCTGGAAAATATAGAAACCCAGCCCCAAACAAATTGCCAGTCATTTAAATACCACTAAAATCTTATCTGGCATGTTCACAGTTTTATACCTTCGTAATGATGGAAATAATCGATGGGAGTTACAGGCGAAATGTAGGAATTTTGATTTTTTTATTAAAAAAAAAAAAATTAGCATGAAATCTCGATGTGTGATGTACCCCGGGGCGCAGTTAAAGCATTGACGATTATCGCACCGTCAGGGCACTCTACTTTCCGGGGAATAGAGGAGAATAGAGGCAGGGCAACTCGAACTCTGGGAACTTCGTGTATGATTTTGATTAAACATGTTCTTCCGAAAGCTTCACACAGAGGTCAATTGGCAGAACGGGGACCAACAGGCCTTTTGGCATTCTGTGGTTGGTCATTGGTTAAGGAGCGTCTCCTTTGCTAAAACGTTCTGGTTGTGTTTTAAATCTAAAAACACAGGCAGGAGTGGTGATCCTTGTTTGCGAGGTGCCAAGGTCGAGGGGAACGTCAGACGAGACTACCAACTCAGGTGTCTTGACCTCTCATTCCGTTCTGGGGAATTAGATAGCCCGAGCTTGCATTTCTTTCTTTCCAAAATGAACTTGCAAGTGCAGAATTGAGCGTAAGTTTTAGTCCTTTCTGGTGCATTGTGGAGCAATAGGCATATCCACGTGAACTAATTACAAGGTCTCGGCCCCGATTAGGAAAGCTGACATGCTTTGTGCCTCTTTTTAATATTTTATATGCGAGCTGAATAAAAATGTTGGTTTCGGCGTTGTGATCTGCTTTCTGGGCGTATCTTTTATTCTGTTAAACCCCAGCGCCTTTTTGTTCAATTTTTATGTTACTCAAACTCTTGGTAGTTGTTGTATCTAGATACAAACATTAAATAAGTGAAAAATACGTGAATAGTATTCATTTCTTTTACCTGGAAATATCTGTGGCGTTCTAAGCCAAATTTATGAATAAATATTACAATTTTGTTTGTCGACATTTTTCTTTTGTATTATTGGCAAAGTTTTATGTTAATTTCGCTTTATTGTAATTTGTTGTTAAATGTAGCTTTTCATTAAAACGTACCTTAGAAACTTATTTTAGACTTATCTCGACTTACGCTGCTGCTGTTGTGTAAGAAACGCCGCAAAAACTCGTGTGTAAATCCCTTTTAAATAATATTAAATATTGCTGCCCATATATTTATTTTATTATGTAAATTTCATTACTTAAATTTACTTTTTATTTAAAAACTTGTTAAATAAAATCACTTTGAAATTATTTGCTTAACATTTTCATTCTTCATTTGCTGCAACTTCTGCGTTTTTTAATCAAGTTAAATTAGTCTTTAATTTAGGACAAAAAAATGGTGTTACAAGTTTTCTTCAGCGTTTCACTGAAATTCTATATCATTACAAAGGTTTTGCTGCAAATTCCTGTTGAATTATTCATATTCTTCAGTATTCGCTTTTCAAATTTCATTTTTCTTTCGGCTTTTTTTATTTCTTTTTGGTGCTTTTTGCCAGTTTTCAAAGGTTTACAGGAGCTGCTAGAGAACAAGTATTTGCAGTTATTTTTTTGGCTGATTTATATTATTTTTCGAAACTAAAAGAATAGAAAAAGCTAAACATTTATTTGCTTTGCGTTCGTTTTCGTTTTTCTTGCTTTTTGAGGTCAAGTAGAACACACCAGCGTTTAATGGCACAGAGCAAAATCTAGCGCGCAGAGGAGCGAGCGAGTACTTGTGAACAAATGTTTAGTTAACAACAGTTGAACAACTTTGAATTTTTCCCTTTCTCGCTCCATTTTATTATTTTCTGTTTATTCTTTTTTTTTGCTTAAATCTATGTTCGGGTATTTAAGTTTGAATTGTTATTTTTAGTAGCACAAAAGAAAGAAGAACCAGCCAGTGGGAGTGTGAGTTGCCACTAGAAAGTAGTGATTTGTTTTTAGCTCACGAAGAAATAAATGTTATAGAAATTTTCTGCCATTGAATGATTTTGTTGTCTTCGTAGTCATTTATTGATCATTCGACCTTCGTAGGAATTCAAAAACAAGGAAATTTATTCAACTAACTGAAAATACTGCCTTGAATTTCAAATAGTCCTAAACAAAATGAATCGCTTTAATAAATTAAAAAGCACTTAAGTGGCCACAATTCAGCTCTGTTGACAGAATTAATTTTGTTATTGGAGGAGGGGGGCTTAAGCTATTAATCCATTGCAATAATAATTTTCCATTATTATTTTTAAAAAGGGACTATTTTTGCATTATCGGATATAACCACGTTTTTAGCCGGCTTTTATTAAGCAGCAGATGATCAACTGAGTTACACATTTCTGTAGGTTTGTTATGGAATCACTCTGTTACAAATGATACACTTTCTTTGAAGCGATTTGTTTAGAGTGAGAGTGGCAGGCAGGACGTGGTACATTAATCTGTCTCCTAGAGAGAGTCAGTGTGGCCGGAGAAAAACGTTGCCGCTTGCAAGTATTTCGAACTACAAGGGACTCTATTCGTGTAAAAATAATAATAAGCAAACAAATTTTTAAACCCAATAGTGACTTTTGGTCTACCCTTTAGTTGCACATATTTGAAGTCATGTTTTTGTTGGCTTAAGGCAGCTTATGCAGACATATTACAGGCCAGGCCAGGGGTGCCACACATTTCGTTTTCGAAAGTACCTACTTGTACTGAACGAAAGCAAGAGCTGCTGTAACTGTCTAAAGTGTTTAAGTTCAAAAGGGGAAGACTTGCGATCCCTCAGGTACTTTTGCTGCCATCTATGAGGCGCTGAGAATATTTCGTGATTGCAGTTCTAGCAGTTATGGATATTAAGATGATGTGTTCTAAACTTTTGTAGGGCCGCGCCACAACAAGTTTCCAATAAATCTTGATTGATTGGGAGTTCGTGGTATTTTTCTTTCTGCCTTTCGTGACTCCTTGTTTTTGAGGTTTGAGGGTCCGTTTCTGTTTGGCTGCCTGGCTATCGCGAAGCTTCTGAACTGAACCAGAATGTGAAATTAGATTCTTTGAAAAGGATTTTGTTTTTGTCCAAAAATTACAATGCAACCATCTTATACATCGCATGACCTGTAAAGAAAAACGAAATCTACTAACGGCAGAAGCGCTGCTTGTCATTTGGCGTAAAATTTTAGCTTAAATTAAAATTTACATTTAAAGCGTCGGCTAATTATTCGAATTTTGTTTTTTTACACTTTGCCCTTTTTTTCTGAAAAATTACATTTTTGAAAATACTGTTTTCTTTTTATCTGCATATAAAGTAGATACTAATTAATTGAGTTGTAAGATTCAAATAATTGGAAATCCGAGGATGCTGTAACACTCAGAATTTTTGTTTTTTGACAATTTACTTCAAATTTCTTTTAATTAAGACAATTAAGTTTTTAGTGTCTTTTGAAGTTTTTTTCCTCCTCAAAAGGGGTATAATTTTGCTTGTAATGAAATAGAAAACAAAATGTTTTTTTATCTCGTTGATATAAGCAATTATTAACAACTTTTAATTGGTTGCGTTTCTTTGTCCCTAATTATTTTTTTTTTATAAAACGCGAATATATATTTTTCGAAGGAAAACGAAAAACAGAGAGCAAAAAAGTTTAAGAGGGTGAAAATAAAATAAAAATGACTGTTAATCTGCTTATTTCTTCGTGAAAAGTGAGAGGAATTCTTTTTAATATTTTCTCCTTTTTTCTTGCTTGCGTTCTTTTAAAACTATATGCCGGTTACGGTTTAAGAAAAAAATCTCGAAAAACAACGAAACTTTGACTGGCACAAATAATTTAAATGAACTTTCCTGGTTTTTGTGTGCACAGGAAATCGGCCCTTCATTTGTCTAAAGAGGTATAACTTTTGCGCAGTTTTGGACGCAAATTTTCTGAAATTTTTTTTCGGTCAAAACCTTAGAAAACTTATGAAAACAGTAAAAAGAGTTTTGGAAATCGGTGGCGATCAATTTGTCCTGTTTTCAGATACAAAAAAAAAAGTTTTCACATACAAAAACCTCAGAAATTTGCCGTGTGCAGGTGCCGTTTCACGATTTCGAACGTTAACGTTTGCACGCACTCAAAGTGACAAAGTACTAATTTTCAAGCTGGAAACAAATATTTCTATTATGAACACTAATGTTGGAATTACACTCAGTGAATTTTTTGATTTCGGTATTTCAGAGAATCCGTTTCCTTAACTGCGACATGTCAAAAAAATCAACAACAACAAAAGCAATACCTGTTAAATAAAATGGCAATACTTACAAGATAGAAAAGTTTGTTTAACTCTTCCCCCGGAGATCATTGGGATTACGAACTCTTAAAGTTCTATACACATGTATGCGGTATGTGTATGTGTGTGTGCGGTATGAGAAACTTGATATCGATGATAGATTTTGTCGAATTTACGAGAGCGTTACATTTGGTGTGGAGGCGACGTATTCTGAAACTGAACTAAAATTGTTGCTATTGACGATATATGGGGAATGTTACAGGCCTGTTGGACAGCAGCCCATTTATAGGCCATACTTCGTTTACGAGGTGACTGTATGATTCACAATCATTTACTCTGGAAAGTTGCCTGGTCTTAAACGTGAAGTCAATTGAGGGTACAATTTAGGCAAACAATTTTTCTCTCCTTTCGGTAAATGATTCGGGAGCTGTTTTTAATTTTTCTTATTATTGGAAAACAATTTGGGGCAGAAACTATTCTAATAAAACGTAGTCATATGTCATACAGCCCACGACACCATCACTACACTGAGCCAAAACGCTTGGCGATAGAATTATGTAACGAAATGGTCTTGTGAATTGGCCATATCATGGAGGAACCTCAAGTCTCTAATTTATGCTGGAAAATTTAACATAGAAAAACGTCTTTATTCGAAGCACTGTTGGTAAAATAAAGCCGGATAAGTTGTGGAAAAGAACACTGGCCAATTGGCGTGCATAGAGCGTAATCGTGGCGGCCCTATGACAGAAATTATTTTTAAATATTAAAGACTTTTAACTTAACACTTTTAAGCAAATAAGGAAATACCCGGTACATGTACAGATTTGTACATACTTTTTTTAAGTGGCAATAAATATTTGCCACTTTTATAATTATAGATTCAATTCTTACCCCCTCGAGTGTTGGTTGAAACGTCGTGGCGTACAATAATAATATTTATGAAAAGGTTCTGGCTACAGCCATAGTCCCTGCAGCCCATAATAATAAACTGTCACTCATTGGCACTGTTGTACACAATTCATTCGCCTACAACAACAAAATACGTATGTACCTGTTGCTGCCATTAGCAGGGAAGCTCCCTCCGTTCATCTGCTGAACACATATTTAGCAATCAGTTTTCGTGCCATTTGTATATTGTATAAAAATTGTATTAAATTTATTCATAATAATAAATAAAATGTCAGAAAAAGTTTCAAAGAAATTGCAACATTAATAAATAAAATTAATAAATATGAGCAAATCCTGCGTGATGAACAATGAGAACTGGTTAGACTTTTAAAATAGATAATGTCAACTTATACGTACATGTTATTGGGGGGGCCCTAAAGTGTTTTCTCGAATTGCGTAGCACACAATTTTCTAACTGTGGATTGATGCGACGTATTGCCTTACAAAGCTCTGCCACGCACCCTACATTGAGAATTGAAGTGTTCTCGTAATTTCTGGTGAATTTGGCACAACCAAACACACGACATCGAATACTCCAAAGAAATACATTAAAATGTAAAATAATAATATATTGATTTTTCTTTAGCAGAAGTCGTGAAACTTTTGTGACGCACGTTACATGGAAATAAATACGCTTGCAAGTAGATGTTGTGCTTTTGCCATATGCCACATTTTTGAATACCTTCAATTGCATTTGCTGCAACCGTTTTGGGTCAGAACGACCCAACGCGTCACAACGACTCATACGGTTTCGGTTATTTCTGTATAAAAGATTATTTGCAGCGCAGAGTAGGATGTGGTAGACATTTTTGTATTAATGTTCAATAAAATATTTGTTTTTATATTTATAACAAAATTATACACCGATCATGTTTGACTGAAAATCCCAAAACTATTTATTTTCCCATTATTACATACATCATATGTGTCAAGGGAGCGACTTCATAGATCATAGAAATGCAGCTGACAGCTGTGGTGTCCGGACAGATTCAAAATGCTGCAAGAAGTGGTGGCAAAAATAGCGGATCTTCGTGCACGCAGGTCCACGCATTTCCAGAAGGAACTATATTAAAATACTCTCGAACAGCTAATTAGTGGCCAAGACTGTAGACAGTTGCAGTTGCACTTGCACGTCCAGGACATCTACGCCAAAGGGGGCCTTAAGAAGAAATTTCCACTCCACTCGTGTTGAAATATTGAAATGATACTGATGAACTTGTAAATCAAAAAAAATTACTGACGCCTGATGCCAGGAGGTCGAATCTCGTGCTAATACTGGATAGTAAAAGAATAGGAACTCCGCAGATAAGGCCATTATCTCTGTTATAAGGTTTTATAAAGAACGGGCGTATTCAGCACAGACGCTTGCAGACTTTGCGGCGAGCAAAAGAAATCACTGCGTGGCTCTGGGTTATAGGAGATATAGGCCGCTTATGCGCTGGGTTAAGGCGACCTGCTGACACCCCTATCGAAGGAATTGGACGTATTATGGGAAGGGAAAACACTAGTTTAGCAGACAAATGCAAAAGTTCAATGCGGTCAAGCGATGATTCAATTTGCTTCACTCTTGTCGATATTTAACGATTCACAATCACATAATGAAAGTATTTGCTGCCGAAAAAAATGCTTAAAAATTGTTTCATTGATTTTAATCATCATATTTAAATAATTAAAATTCAGCGAAAATTCCGCAATCGATATATTTTACCAACTTTAGTTTGTGCATCTTAATTAATTTAATGATTTCTTTACGAACAATAAAAGAAACTCATGGATTTTGCACCTGCTCAGAACTCATTGTTTGTACGTGAATTTTTGGCCAAAATATAAATTTGTCTGTAGTGAATTTATATTAAATATTAACACAAAATTTTCGAAAACCTGGCAGCTCAACAGTTTAGGGAAAAGACAGCTTTTTTATAATTAATTAGATGCGGTAATACAATAGGACACGCAGCAGATTATTTTCAGCTAATTAAAAGTTCAGTCTTCCCATTTGAGAAACGTTTGAAAGACTGTTTTCTTTTTACTAATATTTTATAACTTTCGTAACTAAACAGCGCGTTTAAGTACAAAACTCACAATTTAATACGCACATATTTAGTTTCGCCACGAGGCGACCGACAGTCATTTTTTTATTTTATTTAATTAGTCCTTATTAGGATTATGGAAAGTAGTAGAAATATGGTACAACAGGAAGCATTTCCGCTAATTTCTGTGTTTCATATTTTTCTTTGTGTTACTCTATTGGTTTATTTTTGTACTTCTTTAGTCTGTAATGTGCTCTGTGGTATAATCTAGTAACAGGATATTTCAGTATTTTGTGCCATAGCGTTGTAAAAGGACACAAAAAACTTCTCAAGGGATTTTTGCGTCAAAAAGGAATTGAAAGGATATGTCTACATTCTATTTGAGGGCTGATTTTTCTGAATTTTGTAACAAATATTCCTAATCGCTTATTTAAATAAGCAAATAAAATAATGTTAGAATAAATATTGGTAGATGTAGATGGCCAAAGTGTCGGTGTAAATTTTCCAACAGATTGTTAATGAATGATTTTTCTTTCGTTTTCATTCAAACACGACGTTGACCAACTTGACGAGCTTCTTCTTAAACGACTATGAAGCCGTTTTAGTCCTTTTATATTGATTGCTTTCTTGCTTCTTGCTATAAAAACCATAAGTTAAAAAGACGCTGAAATGTTTATTAAAGCTCACGAAAAGGAATAAAAACAGTCTTTTGTTTCTTACAGGAAAGTTTGTGAAGCGTTTTTAAGTATTTCTGAAGTTTAAAATTGTAATCGTCCCGTGAGAGCTGTCTGTCTTGCTGCCTGTTTTCCCAGAACGTGCAAATATTTTCTTTCCAGAGTTTATACTGACAGCAACCATAAAATACAACAACTTGTTTTTGTCTTCGCTACCTGACATTTTTTGGGCAATTGCAACGGCCCTTCGCACAAGCAGTAAACAGGCAGTTATTAAACTGCTATAAATAACACTTGAAAATATAAAATAAATCGCTACAGGGGGGACTTACACCAGTTGTCGATTTTACAGCTGCACTCCACCACTATTGTATTCTCAGGCGCATACAGTTGGCGTCTTCTTGCCCATTGGATGTATCAGTCTTTAAACCTCCTCACCTCAGTTCTGGACCACCTAGTTGCCAACTAGAACAAGGATCCTTCAAATCTGCCACGGCGTTCTAGTGTTATAGTGCGGCGACTGCCGCAGAAGAAAATACATTTGTGTCGGCCGCCCGTAGTAACAAGAAACATTAACAATGCGACGTGCAAAAAACTTACTTAGATTTTGGAATTTAACCACCCAGAACGTTTCAGCCAGGTACCATTCCAGTTGCACCAATTGACCTTGATGTGCCTGCATAGCTGAAGTCATACAACATCTTGCAAGAGTTGCAGTTGCCCTGGCAACCAGGAAACCCTTTCCCCTTTAAAGGCCGAAAGTTCCATCGACAGTAAGTTTTAAGTACTTTTATAAAATTCTTAAGGTAATGACAGCGCAATGATTAGGAACTGTAAGCAAATCTACTTCTATATATGTAAATGTAAGGGACAAGTGAGATGCAATAGAAACAAATATATTTATAAGGGCATTTAAGATTTTGTTTAAACTTCATAACAGCGGCATCACAAACGCTTTGCCAAAAGGCGACCTATGCCTATAGGAGATTTTGATGAAGTCATGTTGCAAAGACGCTACAAGACTCCTCAGCCAATGATCGGTACCAGCGCGCTGAGACTAGTTCAGCCAATTAAGCTTGGACGATGGTTTCGGGAGGTCCCACGCGTAGGATTTGATTGGCAAGAAATCCAAGGAACCAGTCTGTATACAACAGAGAGTAGAGTGAAAAAGTTTGATAATACGCCAAGGCAAATTCTGCTGCGCTGCCCGGCGAGAATAATCAATAACAGACGGGAATGGTGGACAATTGCTAAAGTGTTCACTATTTCTGTGTGCGTGTATGTTTCCCGTTTATGAACAAACTGAACGATAATAACAAATTCAACGATATTGTTTTCACAAAACTGGAGCTAAAATGAACGAAATTAAAATTTTAATAATAAAATTTAAATGCGGCAGAAACTAGAAACCACAAACTGTTTAAACCTTTAAATATATTTACAGTGACATTTTTGGCTTGTTTTTACGATTCGAACGTTTCCGTTAATGGAAAATTCATGCAAATTTAAATCAAACGCTTTGAACCGAAAATTGTACAAACGTTACAGCTTGAGCAACTGAAAAGACACATTAAAAGCAAATAATTGCAAATGGTTTTAAACGAATGAAGAATAAAGAATTCTGGCCATATTCAGCATTGAAAAGTTTTTACGTGAAATGGGCACACACTCGAAAAGTTCAACATTAAATTTTATCACATGTATTCCCCCTTCCGCCAATTTAAGATTCATTAAAATTTGCATAAAAGTTTAGAGATAAAAATCTTTTAGAATTTATGGGTTTTAACAGTTTTTTAATGCTGAAACGAGGTTCTACTTCACGTTAAAGGCGACGGAATCGTTGTCACATGATATCGTCCCTTTAGAGGTCACTTCATGGCAGAAAAAACTTCCTTGCGGTGTCACCTTGCGTTTAAGATTGTCATAAGCTGGTTCAGGTAACGTTCATATTTCATCCACTTAAATGTTAAATCTACACCAATTTGTGGCCTGTTCATTTGCTTCTCCTTCTCCTTCTTATCGCACACTTTAAAGGATCACCAGGATAATTAAATGAATTTTTAATTATCTCATGAAAAACTGTTTTTACGACGGAATTTTTTTTTTAATCAAACACATACATACATGTTTTATTTTAAATGTCACGATAAATTAAACGTCATTAACAAATGTTTATTCACAAATGAAAAATAGTTCTTGGAAAAAAGTTGTTGGTCGAATATAAAACAGACAATAAATAAAGAATTAATTTCATTAAAAGAAGAGCTTTCAAATTAAGATCAACTTAAATTTAATATGTAGCTGAACGTTTTTTATGTAATGAAATTTTAATGCGTACGAAACAAAGTTAAAAAAACTCCAACAACACCGCGCTGTTGGGTTTGGCTTTCTCGTCTTCCTCTGAGTTGTTAAAGCAATTGTTTGGGTTGTTCAACACGGCGCAACAACATAATTTTCCAAATCACAAATTTTTGCCAGATATTAGAAATGGTTGGTACTTTTGCTGCTCTAAACACTAAAAGAAGTTTAACACAGTCGTATAGCAGCTCTGGGTCAAGCTCCAGAATTTTGCGGCCCACTGACACTTTCGGACTGATTTTGCGTGGGATAACTGTTTTTGTTGTACGGTTCATTCATATGGAACTTCTTGACTGCTGCGCTACTACTTTCTGTGTGAAGGCACGGATCGTGTAGTTTGAACGCAGAGTCAATTATAAGAGTATGGCAACAACATCATTGGCAACTTATAAACTAACAAGTAAATAATCAATAAAATATTAAAAACACACGATTTCCCAATATCTCGCTGGACACTTTTTTTTTGTATTTTTGTGCCGCATAAATTGACTGGGTTGCTTCACATATATAAATAGATTTGATTTTCTGTTAAAAAGGGGTTGCCAGAAAAATATTTTTTTATTAAACTGTCACGAATGTGTTATGAGATATTTTACTAGTGCTCTATATAACCAACTGAAGGCAAATAGAATTGAAAGCTTCCACTGCTTTCGCCAATAAACATTATTTCTTATTATTTCTTATAAATTTCCTAATGCCCGCCCAGTGACAATTTTTAGAATAATTATAAGAATATTGCAGCAGCGTCGAGTGGATTATATTGTTTTCACAGCATTTGGCGTTAACGCCAGTTATTAATCCAATTAAGCTAATTATCCCTCTTGGGTCCATCAATAAACAACCTTAAGAAACTTTTCGTAGCAAATTGGTCACTTGAAAATTAGGCTTTTCAGAAAAATCTAAATAGTTTCAAATAAAGTGATTTCAAAGCAACTTATATGGCGTTTGTTTGTAGCTGTAATAACAAAATTATTTAAGTCGAATACCAAATCTATTTAATTTTCAAGTTGTTACGCAGTTTTCTTTTTGGCAGTTGCTTTAGAAAGATGTTAAAATCAATAACGGTGAAGTTAGCTGCAGGTGGCACCGTAAATTTTCAGCGATGACGAAATGAAATTTGTCGTTGAACGACATAATTTTCTTATTTGTAAGTATCTACATATATTTCAGTTTTAAATTTATTAAATAACTAGACCAATGAAAAGGAAGTTTCACACAAATCTAGGCCTGTCACTTAATTTGCCTCAAATAAACCACAAAATAATACCAAACAATTCATACTTCAACCAATTATCCAAGTTTTCCAGCGGAAAGTCGCTCTTACTCGAGACTTGTACTCGTAACAGAAACAGCGCAGAGATTTGTAATGAATTCTTTCATTTGTTTTTCGATTTGTTGCTGTTGTAAAGTCTTCTTTTTTATTATTTCCAACAGTTTTTTGTATATTCATCACTCAGTTGATAATGCTTAAGTTTTAATTTTAAACTACGTTTAACACGTGTGATTCTGTCTCACACATAATTTAATTGCATTTAATTGTTGAAGGAGCAACCAGCAAATAAAATGCGGTCCCAAATAATAGAAGAGTAAGAAGAGGGGAAAAATATATATGAAGAAAAAACTATCTGTTTTACCGATTAATGTAATCACCGCTTATCGAGGCCCTACTGTATGCGATATTAAAGCTTTCATATTTCTCACACAACCTAATTTTTGAAATTTTATGATTATTTTGTTTGTCGTCCTTTAAAATCTGATTTACTTAAACAATAAGACAGGTTCTATTAACTGTAAGATAAACACAGTGTTGCATTTCGTAGCGCTATTAGTTTTGTTATTTAATTATTAATATTGCTTAAAACAAAAGTGGACTCGCGTCACCCCAAGAATTAACGGCCACAGTTTTAATATTTCTTTAATAACATTTATCCAATTTGAGCTAAAACCTCTTATTTAATATATTCTAGTAATTAAGCAAAGCCGATAACGCGTTGTACGACTAGTTGTAGTGTTAACACATGTTAAACCTTAAGCATCATCAATTCAGAACCTACAGCTGTCGTATTTACAAGGCCACCATTCAGCAATTTATCCAAGTGAAAATATTAATTAAATACGTTGTTAGTTTTTGTGCCCCTTCATTCAGGGAAATTATTTAGTTTTTGTGACATAAGATTTCACAGAGCAAATTGCTGCGATGCGAAAAGAACATAAAAACGGTCAAATGAAATAAATTATGAATATGGCGTATAGAGCAGGCGGTCAAAGGTAATGTTGAGGAAAGGTCAGAGTGCTTTGTGGTCTGTATATTGTTGTGTTGGACATTAGATTTACACAATAAAGCTGGAAGAAGAGCCTGAATGACTTTAATCTGGGCAAAGAGTTTCAATGCGCTATTTAACAATCAAAACTGCTGTGAAATGCCCACAACAAATTGATGTTGGCCTCTTTGTGGAATTTAAGAAGCAGCACTTTTGCAGTTATTGGATTTTGAAAATGAAATCACTTCATTTCACAGAAATTAAATTGAATTAAAAATGCATTAAAATAATGGCGAACATTTTATAAAATATTTCACTTTGTTACTTTCACTAAATTAACCGTTGCCATAAAAATAAGTAATAAGTGTTTGGTAGGAATCGAACCCGTAACCTCTGGACTGTCGAACCGAGGAGTTCCATGGTTGGATGGCGCTAGTTGCGCAATATTTAATGTGGCGCCTATTGAACTCCACTTAAAACGAACTCAATTCCAGACTCGCAAGTCTGAATAATAGTTAACGGCGGATATTAACATTTAACTTAATTTTTAAGGTGCAAAGCCCGTGCAGGCGGCAATAGATCGTGGTCGGCAATCAGCTGTTGTATATTCGGCTGGAATTCTGTGAAGCGCAGCGTATTTCAAAGCACCAAAAGTCAAAAGAAATTAGTTAGATTTAAAGCGATTTATCGGTTGTATCTCTAGTCACTTTAATTTTTTGAAAAAAAAACGACGCACCACACAATTTCAAATCATAAAGTTAGACTCTAACATATTCGTCCCTGCAGCATTGTATAAAAAAAACTAAAACTGCTTCTTCTTCCTGGGGCTCAAGTACTCGTCAAAAAAAAAGGCGACTAGAATAGGCTCGCAAGTTCTTAATGCTCTGCTCAATGTGGCCATTTAAGAGCTCCAAGAGCTGAATTGAGCTTCACAGCGGTTCCCACTACCGGACACCAGCTTTTTTGGTTTCCATCTCGTTTGGCAAACATTTTTCGCAGAATATGTAAATTTTAAAACCATTAATTTTAAAGATAAAAATCTGACTAGTCATCTTCATTGCCGCGCTCAATTCAGCCCAAGTCTGCCGTTAAACTTGTTATTATATTCTGAACAACACGTTTCATGTAAAAACCTGTCGATTTTTGTAATAACGTAATTTTTTCGGTCAAACATGGTTATGGCAACAACCTTTAAGGCGTCAAAAGGAAATAGTTGCACAAAATTAGGCTTTGCAGATTATTTTATTTGTGACCGTCCAACTCTTTGTCACCTTTTAATAGAACTGACTTTGAGTGCGGTAATTTTTATCGATCGCTTAATTAGACTTTCTCTATATTTGCCGTTCTTTTAGAAAGACCTCGGCTGCAAAGCGTATAAGCCCATTGCATTCTTTTAAATACAGGACAGTTTTCTTAAAAAGGCCTGACAACATCTATTGCAAACGCCCATTTAGTTCAATGTGCTGTTTACAGTACACGACCGAACCACACGTTCATACAAACTATTTTAGGCGTATCACTCGTTCGTGTCCTGTACTCAGCTGGATTTTCCCATGAGTTTCCACTTGCTTTTAAAAAGTGGGCATTACTTGCTTGTAATTGTCCAAACGCGCTCATTGCATTTCATTAATTGTATTCAGGCCATCTTAACGTCTGCTTAGTAATTTTTACCACGAGATTTGCAAATTACTAATTTGTCATAAGGGAATTGAATATTGATTGATTTATGGCTGCAGTGCAGGCAATTGGAAACGTGAATATCTGGTCACAGCCAAGTGCTCATCAATTTGCGTTATATGCCCATTTTGCTCAATTAGTAATAAGACTTTGCACAATCCAACTGCATTTATGATTACGTTTTAGCATAATAATTTAACGTTAAATTTTCTGAGTTTAGCATCGCCCACAACGTCTGGCCATTTTTGCCTTCTATGGCTTAAAGTATTTAAAACTTTTTGCTTCTTTTTGCCTTTTTTGTTGATGCCAAACTTTATGTGGTTGTAGGAGATTGCTTTTTCGTTTCGTGTTTTTCTTGTTTTTTTTTTGCAGTAATAGTAGGCTTTAAGTTTGCTTATCTGTTTTATTTAATAAACGAAACTTTTTCAAAGCAAATTCACAAAATTGTGATAACTTTGTGCCTGACCTGTTCGTTATAAATGGAGGGATTTAAAAATAAAGTACAACAAAAAAAAAACCTTCAACTTTAAGTAAACATTTTCTTAAGGGTTTTTTTCCTTCATAAATTAAATTAAACAATAGAATTTTAAAGTTTGTAAAATCTTCAAATAAAATAAAATCAACAAACTTTCGCCAGCCAGGCATCTTTAAAGGACACAAACGCACAAAAACCTTGTTAGTTGTTTTTATTGTCCCTTGAAGTTTTCCAGGCAACTAAACAGCAGCGCAGCGTTGTCTTAAGACTGTATGTACGGTCGTGTATGTGTGTGTTTGACTCACAAAAATATTAATAAATGAAAAGTTGAGAGGAAAGTAACGCATCAACGGCAATAACGACGTTTAGCTAAAAAAAAAAGTTTAAGATAAAACAACAGTTTTATGATGCTCTCGTTCACTGTTGCACAGACACAAGAAATAATAAGAATTGTCTGGTCGAATCTGAGATGAAATGTTTCAAGTGGGTATAAATACAAAAGTTTTTTTATAACAAAACTTTAGTAGTCCGAATGACAGACACTGATAGTGAAGTGCTGATAAAAAAAAGTTTGTTTAAATAGGAAAAAAGCAATATTGTGCTCAAAAACCAACACAATCTATCATTTGTTAGCAAAATGTGACCATTTTTATGAAAATACAAGTACGTTAATAAAAAGTGCATAGGATTGCAGGAGCTTGTCGACAGCTGGGTCCTTGTTTGCCCATTTATCTTGATAAGGTTTCAGTTTTACTTTTTATTGTTGAAAACTTTTTTTTTCATTCTGCAACAAAAAGTTTGTTTTAATTTTTTTCGCTATTGGTAACACTGCATGCGTCAAAAATTATTTCGAACTGGGCTGGTATCGTATAACTTGATGTAGAGATGTGTTGTTAAACGAAGCTTTAAAAATGAAAATTTTCTGAAATTAGGTCTGCACTATTTTGCCTATTTCTTGATGTCTTCCCAGGTGAACGCCCGCGTCCAGCACCTGTGTAGTAGTTTCTTGTAAAGGGTGCGAGTGACACAAGTTTAAATCATAATAAAACAAGGAAATATATTTTTAATATCAAAGAAACGGGCTTTATTGGAAAGAAAATTTTATGAAATTAATGTTTAAATATGATTTCGGCCATGTGGCCGCCACGGCTGGCGCATGAAAGGCGCAATCTGGAACACCAATTTTCAACAACTTTTCGCAGCATTTGCGGCCGTATTTCGCCGCGGCCGATAACTCTTCGAATGTTGATTTCCAGGTGTTCAATTGTTTGTGGTTTATCCACGTACACAAGTGACTGAACACTTCACACCATCTTGGTGGCCAATTAATGGGGCCATTACGTGAAATTATTTTTTCATCAAAAGTTTCTTTGAATAAATCAATTGTAGCGCCCTCTGTGTGGCATGCGGCTCCGTCCTGTTGCAACCACATATCAGCAAGATTAATGCCACGTAATTCAGGTACAGAAAAATTTCGAATCATGTCCCTATACCGTTCACCATCATCGTTTTCGGAGACATATGGGCCAATGACTCCGCCAGCCCATAAAGCGCACCAAGCAATAATTTTCTGTGAGTTTAATGGTATTTCGACAAAAGCTTGTGGATTCTCCTCACTCCAAATGCGACAATATCCAATCCAAATGCCTATTTACGTACGCATTCAACCAGAAATGTCCTTCATCGGAAAATACAATTTTGATTGGAAATGACTTTGACGAATAGAACAATTATTTTGATTCAAGTGGATTCATAATGAAATTTCAAAGCAAACTAAACAACAACCAACTACTAACTGTTTAATGGGTGCTCAAATAAAGCAGTGATGCCAACTCAAAGTTGTGACACTCTAAAAAAAACACGCTTTACATGTCAGGCCGCAGTGAAAAAACGAAGTTGATCATGTTTTTACTGGAAAATTTTTGTTTTGTGGACTTTTCAGTTCAATTGGAGAAGAAATAAAATTATTATTACGATTTCAAAGTTGCAACGTCCATTCGTCAATTTTATTGCTTGAAAGTCTTAGAGTATTTTTTGTAAAACTATTTGAACTTCTTTATAGACAGTAGAGGGGTGTTTAACTCGTTCCAATACTCACAGTATGTTTGATTATTTGCCCAAATTAATTTTCCGTATCATAGAATATACGAACCGTAATAAATAGAAATTTTAAAGTTTTCAATTCAGACAAAAATTTGCGAAAACATTTGATTTTAAGTCAAACTTTATGATTCAAAATCTTGATTATATTCGCAATTAAGTAAAAAAAAAACATCTTTCTTTATAGTAAATATTTTCCCTCTCAACAGCTGGAAAACTTCATTTAAGAAATGTAAACACTCGCAGCTGTCCATATATGCGGGCATTTTCCAGCATCGGAATCCACTGGAAAGTGGATTACATCAGCATTTTGGTCTTTTGCATTTCACATCCACGTACGCGTTTCAGAGCACCAATTTATGAATTATGGCATGAAAAATTTTTTTTCTTTTCCAATTGGATTGAAGCTGAGTTGCCAACTATAGATATTTTTGGCTGTCATGACGTGAAAGTGAAAATAGATGAATGGAAACAAACAAACAAACAGGGCACTGGGTCTGAAAGGTTTTCGGTCATCTGTCGGTTTAATCATCAACTGGCAGCTCTTCAAGGAAGCCAAACATGAATGATAATATAATTCGCAGATGTGAGCGTTTCTGAAAGTTTGTTTTCTCTTTTTTTTTAATTATAAAAGTTTTGCTTTTATATTTTTATAATAAACAAAAAAAAAAAAAGGTTTTGTACGTATATAACTTTGTATCACTTTTGCATAAATATGTTAGATTTATCTTCATGGGGAAGAACTTTGCGTAAACAAATACGAGTACATCCAGAACACGGCTGCATAGTTTGTCTCTTGTTCCGGAAGAACTTCCCCCGCCTGAGAATGGAGTTTTGTGTGGTGAACATTTGTAAAGTTATGATGATGATAACGATGTTGCTGATGTCTGTCCTGATTGTATGCACGTTAACCATATTTAGCCAAACATAAGTTGTTCCTCTTTTAATTTAATGGTAATTTTGTTACATTTGTACCGCACAAAGTTTGTGAGTTGTTTCACTTTTTTGCTTGGTTTTTTCTGCTGAACGATGTTCAAAATATAACTTTAATATACTTGTTTTATATTCTAGCTCCGTTTGCAGTTAAACTTTTGCTTTGAAATCAAGATGTTTTATTTATTATTTTGTTTGTACTAGAGTTGGTATGAGCGGAGTGAAAGTTTAAGCACATCTGCGTTGAGGATATGAATAGTACAAGTTTTATTTATGATATGAAATGATGGCAGCTCAAAATAAATGTTCTTAATTTGCTCATTTGCTTGCTGTTGGCCCGTTTTTTTCCAGTGTTTATTGTTGCACAAGCTGCAAACGACTTTTATATCCGCATTTCTTTCAATTGATTGATATTTCCGGTTGCTACTTAAAGCAGTCGCAGAGTAAATCCAACCCATTTTCAAACAGCCCCATGCGAGCGAAGTGCTTATTAACATATATTCTAGGAAAAAACATATAGTGAGTGGGTTGGTGGGCGGTAATTACTGGTAACAAATTCAAAACTAAAAAGTTTTGGTTTGGCTTTAAAAAATCTACGAAAAACAAAGTTTCGTGTTGCATTAGAAGATTGAGATGGTGTTCGGTTGACGTGGCATCATCAGCTTCATTCCATTTTCGCCGTTCAAACTAATAACAGCCTTCGCTAAGTGGTGGGCTGTACTTTTTGGCCGACATTAGAAATTCAAAAATTGTGTTGGGCCTTAAAGCTTTTTATAAGTTCTAAGCGGTTCATTTTTTCCCCATTATTTTTGAACTCCATTCCAAACACAAACTATTCTTTTATTCGAAAATAGGTGGCAGAATATTGAAATCATAGAAATTAGTGACCAGCTGGGCCAAAACAATTATATAAGTCCGCTTGCAACCGGTCCTGACCAGTATTCACAACTATATATCTCTCTCAACTGTTATTGTACTGCCTGTTTGTTGCTTATTGGGCTCATCATTAAAGGGGGCATCCTGTTAAATTTGTAGTCATCAGTGGCATAAATATTACACTAGCAGAAGTTCGTGATGTTTTTGACTCGAAATTTCAGTGTGACAATAGACAAGTCGGGTCTTTTGTTAATCACTTTTTTACACCCTTTTTATAAGCGACCGTGCAACTCTTTTATTTCAGACAGCGCTCTAAGGTCTGTTTTTTGGTTACTTCTCCACGGCGACTCAGCTCTCTTGATTCGTGGCATTACAGTGACAACATGGAGTGTAAAACAATGTTTTATCGTAATTAATTTATCTTGTTTCTGTACGCATTTCCGGACAAGTAGGGTGGAACTTGCAACTTCGTTCTTTAGCTGCATCATTATTATGTGCCATGAATTCTGTCTAAAGACACTTGTTGTCAGCTCCGTTTAAAATATCATTGAATGCCTAAAAAACTCTACCCTTTTATTAAATAATTGATACGCTCCAAACTGTGGAAGAAGAACGTCGCTAAGATATTTTCCCTACTCCTGCTTCTCTTCACAGGCTGATAGTAAAACGTACTTGAATACATTAAGTCATCCTTTTTAAGTGATCCTTTTAATAGGGCTTTGGTTTCGATTAGGATCGTCTGTTCTATTTAGCCTTTTGCTCTTACACAGGGAAAAGAAAGGAAACTCTAAAGCGTAAGAGACAAGTTATGAGGTAAAAATCCAGTATTTATAGTCTTTGGGATGCCATGTAAGTGAAAAAAGTTGGAAGTTTGCTATAAACTTGTGACAACTGCAAGGGAAATATGTTTAATGACAGATTCGTTTTGGAAAAAAGAGCCAACAAAGAAAAGAAAAAGAGGGGAAATCTACATATATTTTCAATAAAAGAAAGCTAGAAACAACCCTACAATTACTGGGACCTGGTAAACGAGTTTGGTTTTTGAGTTGGTCACAACCCACTGCTTCATTAGTGCGATATGTAAGAAGCTCTCATCTGTTAACTTTCCATTTAAATTTGAAATTAGGGAAGAAGAAAATGCCCAGTCTTATTGAATGCGTGGCTGGCAAACACAAAAAGACAACAAAACAAGATTTTGTGATCTTAATGAAGTGATTCGGTAGAGAAAGTCATAAGTTCTATATATTATTGACATGAAGCCGCCCTCAAATTGCTTATAATAGTGCGAAAAGACTGTAAATCGTAATCGATTTCCAACAATATGGACAACGGCAATGCCATGTGAAGATATTGACATTCACAATATGAATGATTCCACTCCTTTATCCAAATGGATTGTTTTGAAAAACTTGTGGCCTATAATATTCCAGTGATCTCTAATCAAATATCTCGTTTGCTCTTAAAATATTTTAATATTAGAATTCATTATATTATATAAAACTTTGCAAATAAGTAGAGGGGTACTTAAACAGAAGTAAAAAACCAAATAAAATACCACTGCGCATTTTGGGGTTGTTTGATTTTTATGTAACATTTATTTTATTCATGACGCACTTTGATGGCAGAGCACATAAATAAATACCCACCATAATGGTGAACATGGTGAAACGAAAGCAAACTAAACTATTAAATTATAAAATAGTTTAAAATAAGATTTGGGAATATTTGCAATAAAATATTTATGTGATTTTATAGCCTATTATTAATTAAATGCTTCCATTTAAAAGCTCATTAGCACGATTAAAGCCATCGATATTTTAACATTTTCTATATATTTTAGCAGAGAATTTTTTTTTATTTTTTAATTGTAAAAATATTAGTTTTGTGTTTTCCAGCTGCCTATAGCATTTAGAACACACTCTTTTCGTCTGCTACTGGCACGTAATAGAATAATTATTTGTCTCTAAAAGAGAGCAGAGTACTCGTATTAATTATAATTAAAATTATTTTCTTAAGGATAATTGCAGAGTTGGGAGGATTAAATCAAACCTCATAACGTAAACTAACAGCTGATTCTTCAATTAATCATTTTTCCCACACATTTTTTTTCTTGTTTCCAAATTATATAAAAAATAATCAGTAATATTTAAGTTTCTTTACTTGTGTATAATTTATGCCAGAGCAAGATTTTTTTCAATTCTAAAAAGCAGCACTTGAAGGACGCCATGTGTTTCTAAATAAATTAAAAGTAGCCAGTTCATTGGAAAATTTTAGGAAACATGTTCTTACGGGCCAACTATCCCTGTGGAAGTTCTGGCTGGAAGAGGAACTGTGTATTTAGATATACAAGTGAGATACACACTACTAACATACCTTAGCGAACTATTAAAGAACACTTAAGAAATAAGCATAGATAATAATAGAAAATATTAAACTAAGAATCCATAAACAAAGACTCTATTCTAATTATGATAAGACCCTTATTTTTCACACCATTAAAGAAAAACTATTAAAACAAAGACTCTATTCTAATTATGATAAGACCCTTATTTTTCACACCATTAAAGAAAAACTATTAAAACGAAGACTCTATTCTAATTATGATAAGACAATATCTTAAATCAATAACCAACACTTAGTAAGAATATCATCATTTAGTTGTAAGACGATATAATGTTAAGAACACATCATAAACTAATAACTAACACCTAATGATAAGACGATATCCTAAATCAATAACCAACACTTAGTAAGAATATCATCACTTAGTTCTAAGACGATATTTCTGTACTTTATTTTTCTTTCACACGCTGATAAAACCTAGACTAGATTTAACATTTTCATTTCTAGTATTTAAGAAAAAACTTGGAAATAAAATAGTCAGTTTATGAAGAAAACTAAACCACAACTAACGTTGTATTTCACTTACAAGTTGCGTCGACTTCAACAGCCGTCGTTAGTCACAGTTAAAGTGCATTTTAGCTGAAATTAACTTTAAATAGGCGCCACCTTGAACAATTTTCATAGAACGTCTGAAAAGCGAATGTAGAGTAACATTAAACTTTTGAATGTCTCGATGGGTGGCAGGTTCGAGGGTCCTTCTGTAGAGCTAAACAAAAAAGCTGGGCAGTTTTGCATCCGCTGTTAAATGCTTTTAAAAATATTAACTTCCTTCATATAATAAAACTGATCTCTATTATTTGCCCTGTATTAAGATTTCCTATTTAGAATGTAAAATAATGAACTGTTGTTATGAACTGATTTCCAACAAGGAATTCTTAACGGTTTTATAGACTCACTTTCAAAAATTAAACCTGTCTGATTTTTAGGGCTATAAAGTGTAAATTTTATTTTGGTTTCTGCTGTTCATATTAACTGCTGGCTTAACCCAAGAAAACCTGTAATCCTTCAAAACTCTTTGCGATTTTGAAACACTAACTTCTGCGTCTGGCAGGAAAACGAAAATATACAATCGGTTTAGGAGCTGAACGCAGTAGGAAAAACTGCTGCACACACAAGTCTGACTCCGAGACGAGCAAGAGACACCCCAACGGGCCTTCACAAACTGACGACAAACTGGCGCGCATATTTCATGTGTTGCCCTGTGTAATCGACCGCAACAATTAACGGCCTATAATTTAACTTAAATTTAAATTGTTTCTATTTGTTTCTGGCTTTGAATTTATTTCAGCATTCAAGAAGGCTTAACAAATTCCCAATTAAGCTGATGCTTTTATCGATAGGAGAAAAAAGCTTAAACTTATAGATTATGTTATTAAACGAACAATGTTTTTACAAAAATCTATCTGCTAATTATCTCCTGGGCACAAAATCGTTTTCGCAAAAAAATACATTTGAATAATATTATCGTTTTCAATTTTGTAAATACATACATTTCGATGGTTTAACATATGAAAGACGTATCTTGATTTTTTATTAATTTACAGGACAAGAAAAACAAAGAAATGAAACTGAAAAGAAACTTAAATACAGCGAATCAACAGAATAAAAATGCAATTTTAGCGCAAAAGTGAAAAACATTCATCTGGATTAAAGTTTCCAGGAAGTTATTTCTTTTACAGCAATATTTAATCAGAAAGAAGTTCTGTAAGAATTCGTTCTGGGGATGGTTTTTGCGGAAACTCAAAATATTATCATATATAAATACAATTAATTGACAGCGATGCGTTTTTCATTTGCATTTTATTAAAAAATAAACTTATTTAAATAATTGAGTAAAATAACATTTGGATGAACTCATACAAAAAACCATGAAATGGATGGCAGGTTCATATCTTTGTTGTTTTTGTTTTTAATACAGAAGTTTTTCATGTTTTACAAATACATATAGACTGAAGTCTTGAAGCAGATTCGTGGCATTCATATGAACTGAACAGAGGGAAATTTTTACGCAAATCTGGCTGTCGATTCAGGTGCCCAAAGTAAGTTATGAAATAAAAAAAATTCCCTTTTATTAAATCACGAAAATAGCACTTTCAAGCCCCTGGCACTTGACAACTCTGTGGTTTTTACGAAATTTTCTTCACGTCAAGTTTATCGTAGCAAATTGTTTTTATAGAAATGTTTTTTAAGGCATAAAAATAAGTCTGTAAAATATGGATCACAACAGCACAAGTTCAGCCTTTCTTTCCAAACATTGGCTTGCCAAAGTACTATTTCCTCATAAAGAAGCACTCAGTCATTGACTTTGTTTTATTAGAAAACAATTTTAAACTATTTTTTAATATTTGTTTAGTTAATAACAAAATAATACTTATTTTGTTCTTCCCTCTCCGACTTTTCTGCACGATGTGAAAATCATGTCCTGAAATTTAACTGGAATATTGAAATAACCTGCATCGGCGTTACAATGTAAAATAAGCTGAAACATTTTGATACTGACAGCGCAGCTTCAAAAGCAATTCTTCCTCGCACTCCTAAGAAATTTCATTTGTGAACACACGCTGTTATTTAACGAAACCACAGAAATATATTTAATATTTCTTTTAAAATTACCAAACAGAACAAGTTGATCATTTATTGTTGCGCTGTTTCTAAAGTTGTTTCTTTCTTTGCAATATTGTATATAAATATTATCCTGAAGAGGAATGAAAATTAGTGCATTTAAAAATCAACTTGAATAAAATGTGAAACAATTTATAAGCATATAAAAATGCCAACATTAAATATATTAAATTTAATTCAACTCACATTTTCATACAAAAGTCTGTTCCTGCTTTACGAAGGATTATGTTTATCCTGTTTCTGGTCTATATAATCAAAAATCCAATAACTATTTATTTGTAAAACTTTTATGAAATATTTTGTTTGTTGTAATTTACCTTGTAGGCGTGAATATACTTTGAATTGAACTCCGTATGTTTTGAGAAATTTCGTGTTTATAGGCTAAATATTCAAAAGCACTAAAATGGGAATCTCCCAAAACATCAGGAATATCCAAAGCCCTGATTTTTGCACGAGTCGATTAAATCTATGTCAAAAGCAAGAATCGGATCACTGGGCTTGCAATACCGGCCAACCTTAAACTTATTTTGATATTCTAGTAATTCTAATATTATTTTCAATATAACACTCGTCAGTCAAAGACGATATACGCCACGAAGATATGTGAGGAAAAAAAAGGCTTCAGCATTATGGAGAGTTAAGGTCAGCGTAGAAAAGGGCTATGTACAGGTTAGATTGTTCTAGCAAAGGGTTCAGAAGAGTTTACGATATTGTGAGACTGAGATCGAAGTAAGTGTAAGCAATAATGGAATTAACATTGGTTAAGGTTAGGTAAAATAAGATAAGTTAAGGTTAGGGGTAAGGTGGAGAAAAGGTACCGTTAGGCACGGCAAGGTAAAGTAGGGTACGGTAAAGTAGGGTAAAGATAGTTTTATGATGAAGTTAAAGTAAGATTCAGGATATATTAAGGCATAGATAAAGTAAGTGTGAGGTAAGGAAATGTTAAGGTTAAGGTAAGGTTACGGTAAGGTTAAGTGACTTAAAGATAAGTTACGTTGCGATAAGTTGCGACAAAGTGTCATGAGATAAGTTAAAGCTAATGCTATAATAAAGTTAAGGTAATATCAAGCCAATGTAGAATTAAGAGATGGTTGGAGTAGTGTGCAATTACGGTAAGGATACGGTACGGTAAGTTTAAGGTAAGGTTAAGAATGCGTTAGGGAGCTTAGTAAGTTAAGCTTATTACGAAGTATGAATATGCTTTGGGTATGCTATTTATAAGCTGGAGGGTAATTTTTTTTTTTTAAATCTGTCAATTGCTGTTGATAGCAGCTGGTATTTGTTGTTGTAGAGTTGCTTAGTTCATTACAGCATTCATATCAATTACATAAGGAAATTGTATGGGCAGTAATGAATTGGTCTTTTGTTTTATTTAGTTTTCAGATTTTAAGCCATAAAAACGCCCTTCTTACTCAAACAATTGTAAAAAGAATTTTTCAATTATTTTTAACTTTTCGATTTTTTTATGTGCAAAATCCTATAATATTTAAATTTTTGACTTTTTTAAGTCATAAATATGAAAACGCTTAATAAATTTTTTCTGATGTGCCACGTAAATATTTGATTTCACCTTTTTGGGCCAGTTCGTTTAACAAAGCACTATTCCGAACACGCACAACTTAAAACACACACGGCAGCTTGTTGTGAAATGCCTGTGATTTCATATGATTTATAAATGTTACATGATAAATATATCAATCATACGCCACGACTCTTGTTTTTTTTTTTGCAGAATTATGTGAGTTTTATAACAAGAATAAATAAATACTGCTGCATACTTTGTGGATGAGTTGTAACGTATACTTGACATTTATTTAACCCATCATTGACTGCACACTTTGACGGCAAAATATTAGCAAATGGCTTCAATTAGAAAAAAAAAAACAAAAAGCAAGTGTCTGAGCGTTTGTTTGCTTTCTATGCGTTGAATGCTAAATAATTTCATTGTTATCTGTGATTTGACTCGTTCTTATTGCAAAATTAAATTCATAGGAATATATAATTAATGCAGGTACTCGTATTAATAAATGCATGTATTTGAATCTATCAAGCAATATTTAGGAATTATTGAACGTTTTATAAGAAACCTGCCAGTATTCTTTAGGTAATAACTGTCGTTAGGTGGCTCGACTGTCACAAATGTTCCTGTACATATAAACCATATTTAGTCATTTAATTGGAAATACGGCGTTGGCATGCGCCGTAAATTCTAGCGGCTAAAATTCATAACTAACAATTTGGTTTATATTAAAATTTTATTAAGAGAATTTTGTTAAATATTTAGCTGGTTTCTGTTATATATCTGCTCTTGTTAAGCCCCGAAATTAACACCTACTTAAAATCAAATTCATTTAAAAGGTTATTACCCCAAAGATTTCAAAACTTTCTCAATGTTTTGTTCACTTTTTTTTACAAAAACTTTTCTCAAATCCTTTCTCTTATCGTGTATTTTATTTTTAGGTTTAAAATATCTGTTTAAGTATTTAAGTTATTGAAATAAACTGAATTCAAATTCTCTTTCACTATTTACGCACATGGACAATGTTATTTTTTTAAGTTTATTTATAAAAGACTTTAAATAGAATTCAATTTATTAAAATTTTTATTTAAATATTAAAATAATATTTATTCGTATTTTTCAGATAAATTATTCAATTAATACCATAAAATATAGTTTTATTTAAAAAGCTTTAATATTTTATTTTCAAGGTTATTTAAAGATGCATCTGTTTTAAAATTTATAGACTTTAAAGCTTCAATAACTTTCTTATTTGCGTTGTATAAAATCCTTTTTTTTTTTTTTTGGATCAACTAAAACAATTCTAGATATAATAATTTATGTTTTTTATTATCTAGTTTTGTGCATAATTTTTGATACTCTTCTGGTTATAGAAATTTGACGGCCAATTCATTTGTTATCTAATAGACTCTTAGTCTGATAGTAGTTGAAAGTCCATTTAATTGGCTTACAAAATATTAAATAACGTTTTATAAACGCTACAAAAAATCTAATCTACTCAAAGTCCTTACGTGCCTGTCGTTACAAACACTTCTATTATATTCAACTGTCTCCTGAAGGTTGTGTAAGTTACACTATATCTTTTAAACTTTTTGAAAATTGTTTGGAAAACTGAATATTTTGTGGATTAATTTCAATTGATGAAACTTATAATATGGCATTATGGCAAAAACTAACTTCTATATTTTTCCTAATCCTATAATTTGTTTATTGGTCAATGCGCCTTAAAATCATTTCAAGCATTTTCTCATTTTCTGCCCCATTCAGTGTCTGTGATGCAACCCCCAGAATGTGGAGGGATGTTTCCGTCAAATTTTTCTCAACCGTTCGTGTGTTTAACAATCTTAATGGTTTATTCTTTTAGTGATACGTGATCAATTAGATATGATTTGCCTAATTGTTTTCCTTTTTACACACACATGACTGTCGTCTTAGCAAAGAATTAAAGGCGAAAGAACAAACATAAATGCAAAATTCCTTATTTAGTAAATTTCCAGCCAGCAGCACAAATTATAATTTAAGCAATTTTTTCGCAAGATTGTAATGCGACTTTTGGCGTTGGATTGTGATGCAAAATTTGAGCGCAAAAAATCAGCTCCTAAAAACGAATTCTGTTTTTGTTTTTTTTCCACGGGCGAGTATGTTTTAAAATTAAACTCTGTTCTCCCGTGGTATTGAAGAGCAGGGTGGGGGAGGTTCCCTAATTGAGACGGTAACCAAAACTCTGTGGTAGTAGATGATTTCGGTTGTGCACATTCTTCCAAAATCTGCCTTTAAAATATCATTCTAAACAATTTAAACAAAATACAAATTTTGTGCTGTTTTTTAATTCAAAACTTCTTGCTTCAAATAAGATAAAAAAATATTGCCGTAAAATTTTCCTTTCTACGAATTATATATTAACGCCTGGAGCGCTTCATCGAAACATTAAGTAAATGACAACTAAGACAGTAACAAATTAACTTGTTGGCCGTTTCGCAATCGTTAAGATCAGTCATTGATGGTATGTCTTATAAAAGTGTTTTCTATTCCAAAAAGTTTATGTAATTTTTTTTCAATACATTTTATTTGCTGAATCCTGAATGTTTTCAAAGGCCGTCACAGCCGCCGCCCTTAGGAAACTGCTCAGCCATTGTTGAGCCAGGTTTCATCTCTTCTCAGCATATTTTTCATTGGATTTTGGGCGGGCGTGATTGCAGCTTAAATAATACATATAAGATAATAACTATCAATATTGTGAACTGACTTGGGCGACCAACAATAGTTCCCCGAAGACCGGATTTGATTGTAAAGGATTGAATCTTGTATAAAAATAATACTCGCAAATTAAACGTTCGTTACTTTTCTGAGCCACGAATAGAGAAAACAAATGGATCCGAATTTTTGTTTGTTTCTACCGAAAAATAAGCCACAATGAATATCAAACAAAAAAAACTGAAACTTAAAAATTTTTGCAACAAAAACTCAGCGAAATCTGCAAAACTCATTTCACTCAAACTTTTAAACTTTATATTCCCCTTTTTTCTTGAATTTTCGCTGCGAGAAATTTCGAAAGTTTTATATAAATATGTATTTTTTTCTACTCGTTGCTCGGACCAGTTCCACAAGGTCCAGATCGATTTTGATGAAAATAGTGTAATACAGTTTATTTTTGAAGTGTAAAACTTTATTCATCGATATATTTGTTTCTGTATTCATTCATTTTGTTGTTTATGGCCATATTCATAAAAACGTAACTGAATTCAAAATGTGTTTTAATCCAAACCTTCCATACAAAATGTACTTAGAACTCATTTCAATTACAAATATTTTTTTTTATACCACCACCTATTCTTTATAATTTGTTTATTTTTTTATATTTTCTAAATTTACTTATTAATTAATTATTTAGTTTTTTATATATATATTTGTTTACAAAACTATGCAAATATATTTATTTATTTATTCGTTTTTTTATATAAATCTAAAAGTTTATTGATGCAATTATTTATTTATGGGTCTTTTATAAACTTATTTATTTATTTTATATGTTTATTTTTTAAATTAATATTTATTGGATTGTTTTTTATTTATCTAATTGATTTATTTAATTATTTATATAATTTTTTTTTTTTAATTTATTTAGTCTTATAATTTAATATAAATTTATATATCAACGTTTTTTTACATTGTTTAAAATTTATGTTTAATGTTATTTTTTTTTTACTTTTTTGTGTATTAATTTTTACATTAATTTTGTCTATATAATTAATATTTTGTTTATTATGTTATTCGTTTAATTATCTAATTTATGTTTTCACTTATATATTTATTTATCATTTATTCATTCACTTTCTTAAATTTTTAAAGCAAATATATCAAAAACCCAATCTATCATTATTTCCACTCGATGATATTTTTATTTGCGGTTTATCTGGTTATTGCTCCTGTTCAGAAAACAGCTTTCAATTACGTTTTGGTTTCTTATTTTTACTTGTATAAAATTTAGCTCGTTTTCATTAAACAGATATTCACAATTTTGTGAATATATTAATAAAAGGAAAACTGTAGCACTTCTATCAAATAAAAAAAAAACTCATAAGTTCCCAATTTTTGTTTTTGTTTGTTTTATATATTAATTTTTTATATTTTTGTCAACTAATTGGTAGCTTTTTAGTAACATTTCTGTTATGGTTGAATGCGGAAATTTTCGTGAAGAAGAAGATGAAACTAATTTTCCCTAAGCCACCACACACTGTTCTTAACAAAGACACTATTTGTTTAATTAAATTTAATTAATTTAGAACACATATTATAAAAATTTATACAATTTCAACTCTGAGCTAAAACAATCGCACTTCTGGAGACAGTAAAAATTTCTCTGTGAAATTTGAAAACACTAGTTTTTTTCGCTTTAGATTTGAATACAACATCCATTTTTTGCGTTTCTTTTACTGCAAGACTTTTCTTCGTAACATAAATTTTTTTCTTTCACTAATTTTGCTTAAAGACTAAAAAACTTTTGCCGGTAACTCCGCTCGTGATGGATGGCTATTTTTTTTTATTCATATTTTTATTTCCATCCATTTTCATTTAACTCAATAGATTCCCTTGCAATCTTAAAATGTTTCAGTTATAATATTGTATATTTTTATTTATAATATTTTATTTTCTTTTAGTTATTTAACTATAGTTTATAGATTTATTTTCTTTCTTACTTTTGTCATAATTCACTTTGCACACTTTTTGATTCTAGTTACTTTTTTCTTAATTGTTTGAATATATTTTTGGATGCTGCTCTCTAAAACACTTGTTTTTATAATTACAGCTTTTTTAATATTCCAAAAACTCGGCTAAATAGACAATTTGTTTTAAATGGTTTTCAAAACGTTTTTAATGCAAAACTTTTTCGAACTTTTCCTAAACTGTTTGTTGTAATCATTCATCATGTGAATGCATTTTTAAACTCCAATCGTCATGGTCTTCAGGCCACTTGAAACGCGCGCTTTAAATCTGAACGTGGGCTTATCCTTTCACGTGTGAATCGAAACTGATGTTTTATTTAATGTACAGTATTGCCAAGATGCTGTGAGTAATGAGTAGTTGTGCTGGTTTAATTTTTTGTTGTTGCCATATTAGTTTGCAGCGTAGTACTCTTTTCTGTATTAGTTTATGTCTGTTGTTATCAGACTTTTTATTTCAAGATAATAGCAACTCGTACACGCTTATTTCAATTTCCGTTTAACATTTCCACACTTCTACGCATTTTACATCTTACGCAAATAAAGCAGCAAAAGTTCTCTTAAATTTGGAGCAGACTGTAGCAATTTCTTTCCTCATGCCGCCATGTATGAACAACGAACATAAATGGCTGTGTGGCAAGTGGCAAATGTATGTGTGTGAGTGATTAAGAGAAACGATACGGCGCTGGTGTGAGGGAGGATTTGTAGATTTCATGTACGAGTATTGGAGTAGGTCAGTAACACAAAGTCGCCCTTTTTTATTTTTTGAACTAAAACAAAATTGCATCTCTCTCAGAGAGTTTGTGTGACAAAAACAAATAGTAGTATTAAGTCCTTTATTATGTTAAGTCTAACATAGTTTTGCTCAAAAGGTAACACACATTTTAAAAGTTTAGAAATATACCGGCGAAGATATAAGAGAATTTTGCTGTGCATTGAGTAAATCCAAGGGAATTCTCTTATAGATTTAATTAATAGCCAGTAGACTTAAAATTTCTCGTAATATGTTAAATAGACGAAAGGACAAAATTCAACAGAGCAAAATTTTATAAACAATATTAACTGTTTAATAGTTGCAGTGCATTTAAGTTTCTAATAAATACACATCTGTATGAGAAAAGATTCCCCAAAGGAAGCGAAACCTGGATTTGGCGGGCAAAGCATTTGACTGGGCGCTTAGTGACCTGTGGTAATAGCGAAGGCAAAAGGCATCGACTTCTTCACCTATTCAGGTATTAAAAAATTATTTAAAAAAAGTTTCGACCTTA
Source organism: Epicampocera succincta (assembly GCA_932526305.1). Lineage (NCBI taxonomy): Eukaryota > Metazoa > Arthropoda > Insecta > Diptera > Tachinidae > Epicampocera > Epicampocera succincta. Next base: position 42,947,167 of record OW052037.1, on the reverse strand, counting down.
AAGATAAATGGCCCGATGACGCCTTCGTGACATAAACCGCACCAAATAGTCATTTTTTTGAAATATAATGGAGCCCCACGAGTCTCGTGAGGATTGTGACACGACAAAAATCGGCTTCAAATAACGCAAGATCTGTCCTCAAAATTTTCCAAATGGTGGACGGCCAGAGACCGCATTGCTATAGTAGCAATGATGTCTGTACTAGATCTATTTGGCTAAAAGTTATCAAAAAAGGTAAGTATGATCGTGAAACAATCGATGGTATTCATATAAGCACCTCAGATAGACGATTATACACCCCGCAAACTTGACGAATTGCTCTGTAGGGCACGAAATTCGAAAATAAATTTTAACGATTTTTAAACGTTGTATTCCAATTCTTTGTTCTATTACGGCGCCACCAATATCTGGACCTTAGATATTGGTGTCATGTAAAGATATACGAGATAAGTTTCCAAACAACATATTTTCTCTGAATCCCGTTATTCCAGAGATGCTAAAATGTGATTTGTTGAGTTTTGTCTGCCTTGATCAGGCCACAATGCGAAACGTAAAGGATTTACAATAACTTGGAATGTAAACAGGAGACTTTGGGTTCTGCTGTCTATTCGATTTACTAATTTTTCACCGCTGTCGCCAGCACCTTTTCATAGTCGAAAGTTAAAGCTTTAGGTGGATGGTACTCGTACATTAACTAACGAAAATGTTTTCATACAGAATGTTAAAAATTCAAGTGCCACCTCCAGTCCAGAGTACGTGTTAACAAACATTTTGAACAACAGAGATCTAAACAGCAAACTGATCCAAACGCTACATATGGCAAATAATTGCACGCAAACATTAACGTTCTATATCGTGCGATGTATGTGTAAGAGTGTTTCAATAAGGGGCGAGTTCAAAACCGGAAATAACACATAATTAATGCACGCTTGTGCTGATAGATAAAGCAAAGTTTTTGGTGAAAGGCGGCCCTACACCTCACACTTCAAATCCAATGAAAATACTCGATGAAACTTCATTCAGCGGCGGCTAAGAAATACATAAATATATTTTATGTAATAGACGGTGTAGTAGTCGGTGCGGGCCGACTTCTGAAAATATTCACCATTTAATGTAATTACCCAACTTTTTGGGCCGCAAACCATCTGCTGCAAACTCGATGCAATAAAACATCTTATCTTTTAAGCGAATTTCTAGTTTCTTATCGTATTTTTTGTCATATTCATAAAATTTTGCGTCGACACTATCGCACTTCCTCGCATTATTTGAGGCAGTGACAACCACGTCATAGTACAATTTTAGGTCTTCAGCAGACTTCCGCAGGTAAGTTACGCCTTTTCTTGTCTTCGCTACACATAAAACGCATTTATTTTGCATCAATTAAAGTGTTTTAAAATATACCAAAATATTCTCTTCTGCTGGCTATAGCCAAAGCCCAAGATTTTTAAAGTTCAAGATGTACAATCGTATTTATTTTCGCAATATATTGCAAATAAAAGAGTTGCATTTTATTGTCCCAAAATAAACTTCGCTTAAATCGGAAATTTAGATTTATTTAAACTAACAGAGCAAGAGTCTCCTCTCGATGTTTGTATGACCTAAAAAGGGCACTGTTACGTGTTAATCAGAGCCCCGTTGCTTCTCTTTAATGTTGAAGCAAATCTGCTATTAACAGCTTGACTGTTAAACAGTCTCTAAGAGCAAAATGTTGAATTTAACCCTAAAGCCAGCAAAATTGTGTTTAAAAATTAATGTTTATTACAGAAATGGCATTAGTGTCGAAGTTCTCTTAAGATTTTGCTCTGCTTTTGATTTAGTGCCATTAAAAGAAAAACATCAACATCAACAACGACAACGACAACGACAACTTTGTTCACTTTTTCTGGCGCCTTTTCCTTGTCCAGTGTTTGCTTGTTAAATTTTTGTTTTTTTTTTTGCCTCATTTATCACTTTTTTTTCTCTAACTGCCACTTTAGTGTTTTATATGACAAACTTAATATTTTGCATATTATTTTAAGCAAAAGGAAAACAAATAAAATACAAAATGTACACAAGTAGTTTTTCTTTTCCTCCTCTTCCTTTTCACTTTGTTGGGCATTCTGATTGTGAATTGCATGTGTACGTTTCAGATTAGTAGTCATTTATATTAAGTTGCATATCAGTCTTTTGCACATTCATTTTGAAGACTTGCAGATAAGTCAGTCAGATAAGTTGTTTTTCCATAAGAAATTTGTTTTTATAAAAATAATTTTCAACTTACTGGAATGTTTGATCATTTTCTATGTAGTTCAGTAGCGTGAGTTTTTCAAACTTACCTAAAAGTATATAAAAATACAAAACAATTTGTTAGTAGATATTTTGGAGGAGGTTGGGATGTCGTATATTAAAAATAAGTTTTGTTTTGAATATAACTTTTTTGATGTAAAAAGCGTGTTATTGACAAGTACTTTTGTATCCAGATACCCACGTCCTTTTAGCCTCAGCTGTCTAATACATGTCGACGCGAAGTTGCTGGTACTTGTATTCTATGGTTTGTTACAATTTTAATTATAAATTTTTTTTTTTTTATATATAAATAAAATAAACATTTCAAAATCATGTGATGGCCAGTAAAATATCTTTGAAAAATTCAAGTTTTGTTCCCCCTTAAGATTCGAAAAAGAGCTAAAAAAAAGTTATGAAATATTGACAGCGCCGAAAATAAAATTTCCCAAATTTCAAATAATATCAACTTTTTTTATTATTATTAATATAATTTTATCAAACAGACAAGAAAGTTAAAACCGTGCTAAGTCCCGAGCAATGCGTTCCTGCCCGACCAAACTAAGCGGTATTTTTTTAACCCAACTTTGCTGATACACACAACGGAAAGAAATCAAATCGAATCGTTCGGATATTAATGAAAAGCAGAGAGTTTTTTACGCATTTCAAAAGCGAAAGATTCATGCCAGCGACACAACTGACACAAATATTCGTTGTTCCAAATTCGCCATTAGCGGCAAATAGATTTATTTCTACTCCTTACGCCGGCATACGCCGAAACAATCAGTGGCATGTGACCATGTTTGGTTTTGCTCTTCAACTGTTTTTTACCCAAATAAAACAACATCTAAAAAAATATATATGTAAAAGTTCAGCTTAAATGTAACTTAAATTTTTTTCAATACGGCGTGAACTTCGGACTTCTTTATGAAGGCAAAAGTTGGAGAGGACATGGACGTTGTTGATCTGCATCATAATCAATTCGCATATTTTGTTGATTACGAGGTTTTACGTTTCAGCCAATGATATGACAAAATTTGAGATTTTTAATAAATTTATTTGGATTTTTTTGTGGTTCGAAGACTTTTAGCATAAAAAATTATGTATTGATTTATGTAGATTGCGGGCGTTTATAATTCTATTGGAAGAAAAATGTTAAAACGACCTATTCGAAGACTTTTTCCAGTTTTAATAAAAACATAAACTAAAACTTCATACCAAATCAAATCATTGATAAATATGAGCGCGCTCTGGCCTATAACATTCGAAGTGAGAATTGGCAGTCAGTTTGTTAAGCCGGGAAAAGATACGATCTGTATACGAAATCATATGAAACCTGAGGGCTGAATAGAACCACTGAATATCAAGAAAAACTTTCAATAACTTGTTTCGAACAATCTGAAGTTTTTGAATATAACATGTTGCAGTTGGCACATCCTGTTTTCAATACTTAGAGAAGAGTTTCTGTTAATACTCGTAAAAGGATAGAGGATGCGTGTATAGGCTGGCGCACATAGAATCCATCAAACACAGCGTTTTTATGAACTTCGTAACACAGAGTACGTCAACTTCAACGCAACGCATCACGGTTGAGCAAATTTTAACGCACGTTGAGTACTTTGACAACTTTCGGATAATTTTTTCTTTATTTTGATTTAGAGTATTAAAAAATATACATATATTATACTTTGTGCAACGTGAAAAAGATTAAAAAACTAGAATTGAGAATTATATTGAGTTAAAAACGACGTTATCCGTTGTCGCATAACTGATTCTATGTGGCCTGGCCTTAAGCCCTTGTGACGCTGCACTTTTTCTTCATTAATCGATAGAAAGAAACAATAAATATTAAAAAGAGGAAGCGATAAAATATATGGACAAAAATTAATTTTTTGTTTATTTTATTCAGTGCTGCCAACTTCTCGTTTATAAGAAACCGTAAAACCGAACAGAAGAAAAGCGGTAAAGCATTTAATTTGGCCATAAATCGCGCATTAATCAACACTTTTAGTGTTTCAATTTCAATTTGAATACTTTATAATTTTTTTGACAGAACTTAACTTCTTATCGATAACTTTTTATCGATTTTTAGTAAATTTATGAAAGTTTGCTATTTTCCTTCATATATCTGAACTCTTTGCAGTTGATAAATTTTTCTATTACACTATATTTGTACTGTTCTCCAATAATAGAATAATGATCAAAACGGCTTTTAGAAGTAATATTTATTTCAGGAATATAACAAAATTTCTTTTTCTTTAGATTTTATGTATCGGCTGAGTTTTATCTGCGTTTAATGTTATTTTCCATTTGTTGAAGTATCTTGGTACTTTTGCTGAATCCCTTTCTAAGTCCGAAATTATGTTTTTAGGTAGATGGTGAATGAAAACGTCATTGATGAATATATAGAAGCATTTACGGTGCTGTCAACAGTTATGCTGTAACGGAACCGCTTATGTGGCGTTCAGTGATATCTTATCGAGCGATATCAGCGACTTTAGAAAACACAAGAAGAAAAAATTTAGTGAGGTTATGTAAGATGATCTTGGCAGTCAATTCAATTCGTCTATGGGAGAGGTTGCAACCAGATATTTTCTACGTCCATATCGTTCAATTGGGGTCAAAAGAAATCAGACATCGCGGCTCTCGCAGTTGATGACGACATTTCTTTTAAAAACAAAAAAATAGGAAACAAAATAACGCTGGCGACGCAAACAGTAAGTTTTTGGGGATGCATCGCCTTCTTGTAAACTTTGGGTGGATTTGTACAGTCCCACGTATGAATGTCAACTCAGACATTTATCCAAAAACCGTTTTGAAGTCCGTTTACATTAACGAACAGAAAGAAGTTTTCATAACAAACTTTGGCCATTTGGACTTATTGCTCAAATAAATAATTTATCTGGATGATTTGGCATCAGACTAAGGAACAAGATATTGGCCAGGCGGTACCAAAACAATATGGCTGTCCCAGGCCGGCAACATCTAAGCGCATCAGCTGAATGGCCACCGACGCTGTTGTACAACAGTGCCACCTATAACCTTTGGGAAGCAGTCGTATTTGAATGCTATTTGGAATGGATTCAAGAAGATCGAACTTAACAAACTAAACAGTTCAATTTTATCTGTTTTTAGCCGCTTTGATCCAAGTTTAAGCTCCCGTTATAGTCGGTTGATTTCTGTGAATGAATTAAAATTAATGTGTGTTCCAAGTTTGGCTGCATTCAGATTCAACGCAACATGGCGGCTGCAGGCCATCAACTTATAACCCCACCTATTGTAAACCCTATGTCGTAGGCAAAGATAAGTTGCACGCAAAATAATTAAACATATTTTCCAAATACTGCTTCACTCGGCCATTTTGTTAGAAAGAGTTGCCTTTCTCAAATCGTTTCCTTCCAAATTCTAATTTAAATTCATGACTCATGCCACAGAAGCACCATATGCCTAGAACGTCTGAAACGTTTCGCAATAACCAGCTCAATGACAAACAACCAAGACCCAAAAGCAAAAGAAAAAAAGAATTAAAAAAATAATATATTGATTTGCACTTACATACATACAACCAAAAACCTGACATTATTAATCTTCTAATGATGTAATCATCATAAATTATTTGCAAAGCCATAAAAATGTACAAACCATAAAATATCTTCAGAGCAAAAAACAAAAACAAAGACAAAAAAAAAAAAACAACATGGGCAGGTTACTTCGAAAGAATGCAATATCTGTCTACCTTTTGTTAAGACCTACAATTTATGGTAGAAGACTGCAATTTACCTTCAGCACAGAACAAAATTTATTGAAAAACAAAAATATTTTTAAAACTATTAGACATCGAAAACATTTACAGCCACCCGGCAAAGATGTGAAAAATAGTTTTGCTATTTTCTGAGAAAAAAAGGTGGAACATCTTCTTAAAACTTGAAATACGAGTACATTTTAAAGCATATTTGCACATCAAAGACACTTGTAGTTCGTAGGAAAAAGTTTCCACATTCATTTCCCTGCTGTACAAGTCATTAAAGTCCTAATGAGAAGTAATTTATAGAAGAGCGAAGCTTAAAGCCAAGAAGTGGGAGCGTAAGACAGTGAAACAAAAATGTTCTTGCAACCATAAAGCGAATAAATCACCGGAAATGCCAAAGCTTTTAAAACAACCTAAGCCTTTCCTTCCTGGTTTTTCTTTTTTTTTTGTACCTATTTGCTTCTTTTTCTTGATTGAAAAATGCATCTAAATGTGTTCTTAAACACTTATTTACCACCACTGCCACCGAACAAACAAACAAACTAACAGGGTAAGAAGCAGGCTGAACTTGTGCGCAGCCATTAGGCCAACAGCATATTCAAGTGGCTGTAAGACGAAATTTAATACAAGGTAAGAAAAAACCAACCCTTCCAAGCGAACGCCAAGAAAACTCAAAGGGCTGTGTTTCTTAACCAAGTGGCGGTTTCGCTGAACACTAAAAGCATTTAAGTGCTTCTGCTGCAGCATCTAGACGGAACAGCTTCTATTACAAAATCAGGTTTGTGTCGTATCAATGACTTGGCAATAGAGTTGTGACGTTTGCCACTGAATCTCAAACTGACGCTGTTTCCTGTTTTTCTCAACTTCGATTCAGGTAACTTTTATATTTCTGTCAAGCAGCTTAAATACTTAATTGAAAGAATTGCCAATAAAAGGTGTTAACAAAGTGCCAAACAAACGTTCCAAATTCAAATGAATGCAACAAAAAAACGAGTTGAACAACGTTCACGCAGACAAGCTTGAGCCGTATAGAGCTGCTGATGTTTCAAAGCGTTACATGTATGTATGTACATATATCGGATATAGAACGCCACAAACTCGGTGCAACATTTTAGTGTCTGTTATAAGTCGTAGCCTACAAATTGAATGCGACTGAATGTTTAAAATAAGTGCTGCCAAGTGGCGAGTCCGCACTTTATGAACGCCATCTTGTACGCCTCCCATTTCGAACCACTTTGTCATGCATTCGCGGTCCTAAGTCAGCAAAAGGACGCCCCCACTGTCGCCTTCTAGAGGATCAATCGCCGTTGGTTTATTGACATAGTCCAGTCCTTGAGACGAAAAGCTCATCAAGCGTTTGGCTCGACAAAATGATGCTGTAAATGATTCGCAACGGCATGAGGATTGAAAAAATCAAATCAAAATTGTCCGGAGCGTTCGCCATTCGCGTTATTGCTGGCAGCGGGTTCGGATTTAATGACAAGCCGCAGCAAACGCGGGTATAATAGAGTCTGAAGAGACTCATAAGGATTGTGCTCTCGCCAATAGACACAGTTCTGCTTGCTAACGCATGCGATAAGCCAGGAATGAGACTGATCGTTGGAGCGGCATGGGGCGAAAAAATCTGCTTCAGCTTCCAGTTTGTTCTCGCCACATTCACCGTACAAAATTTTTAAAATTAATAGAGTGGTAGAGATTGAGTTGCTGAGAACGGGATCGGGTCGACAAATTTGGGTCCTCTGACACTGCCACGTCTACAGTGGCGATGGCTTCATACACAAATTGCATGCAGTGCTCTGTTCATATTGTGAAAGGCGGCCAAATGCATCTGGTGCCAATAACTTGCAGCACCATAATATTTCGGGCAACATTTTCGTCAACTGTAAAATAAAATATGCTAAAGGACGGGCTTTATGTCTCACTCTACTCATTATTAAGTTTATTTTTGGCCATGATATCGCAAAATGGAAACAAGTCTGTACTTTAGGAAAGCTGCAGGAGATTATATCAAATTTACTGCCATATATAAGAACTGGCTTATAGAACCGGAAGAGAAGACAAATTATACCTTCCAACTCCTGGGTTTGGCACCATTAATCAGTTGATGCGGCCTTTATAAAATTCGCGTGAAAATCGCCTATAATAAAATTAGTTGTTACCTAGAACTTTTGAAATGGGCAACTACCAGATCTTGAAATAGGAGTATCAGCTTTACCCTGATAACTTTTAGTTGTAGCATCATTTTGTTTCATACTGTATTTTAATAATAATAAAACGTATCGTGGAAACCTTAACAACTAGATGAAAGATACATAAAATACTACTTATATTTTTTATTAATAAGTCTGTTCTAACGTTTCCTTAGTTTTATTTGAATCAATAAAATATGACTCCTGCCTGTAAGTTTGCGCCACTTCGGCGCTGCCTCTAATCTGTTTCAACCCATTATTGGCATTAGTTTTACTGGAGTGGAAATGCAAAATCATCATTATTTGTTCTCGGATGATGTTGCACAAACTCTTAACGAAATTGTATCACAGAATATTGGATATAAGTCTGAATCGGATTTATCTTTTAGTTGGAAATCGATTAATATCGAATATTCAATAATATAAGAAAAAAAACTTAAATCTCAAAACGAAAATCTCAAATGACATCATCAGTTTTTTATTGTCAGAAGACCGTCCGCGAATGCTAAATAATTGAGAATAGCTGTAGCAAGATTTAGCCAAAGCCAACCCGGAAATTACTTGAGACAATTATGATGATAAATTTGTATCTCTTTTCGGTATTGAAAAGCAAATGATTCCAATTTTATTTTCTAAGCAAATATATACAATTCCTCTAATGAGTTTTATTTTATGACGGCGTAATGAAACTCTTTATACAGAAGGGTTTTGGGTTGCACCAAGTTTCCGCATGTATTGCTGTGCTAGAGATAAGTTCAATGATCCATTGGGAAGCAAAATTGCAAAAATTTTACTGAGCAAAATTTTTTTGACAACTTTCAAACCAATTTAAATTTCTTCACAACTTAAGCGGATTGGAACACTAGTACGAAAAAATTTGCGTACTACGAAATTCTCATGTCCAGCTAAATGATGAAATACTGCTGGTCGACGCAAAACATAACCGTAGCAGTACAATGAGAACAAACTACGACTCTTATGATCTGGTAGGAGTGGTTAGAAGATGACATGCGGGCCAAAGCCAAAAAAAAAGAAAAGCGAAAATGAAAGTTCCATTTCTGTTTTAAAAGTATGAAAACAGAATGGCTGGAGTTGCTAAAACGAACCAGCCTGTTTTACTGTAAAGAATTGGAATACATGGAGGAAAATGGTGGATGGTTTTATTCGCTTATGTGATGGATATGACCACATCAAATGCTACGACGTCTTGATGTGGCTTCTAGGGAAGAGGGCATGAATTTTATTAGATATTATTTCAGCCAAGTGCCCGAAAAATACGCCATCGAACGGACGCATTTGGTCATGTGCCATAGAAATCGTCAAATCGGGTACGTTGTATTGTTTTCCATAAATCCAGAAATCGTCGAAGTTTCTAAAAATGCCAAAAGGTGCTTTTTATTGAACAATATTTTTCCCAAAATATTCAGGCGTAAGTGATCTTTTTATTATGGTTGCTTTCAGGGGTAATATTTAGTTTTATTAATAATTAAAGAATTAAAATTTTGTTGCAGTATTTTTTTCTTTTTGCTTTTTGAATACATTAAAGGCAATCGAATAAAATGATCGATGTTTGAACATATTTCCAGGGTTTTAGGTCTACTAACAAGTAAATGCGAAATGTGTGCCAAATTTTTGGTTTTATGAGTGTTTTTTCTTGAAGTTACAGAAAACTTTTTTCATATCACTTACGAGTCCGTACTCGTATGTCGTTTTGCTTCCTGTTACTTTGCATAAGAAATTTAGCGCAATACATTCAAACAATATTCTATTGCTGTTGTCACCAGAACGGGTTCTATGTTTTTCTGTATGCCGGCCATTTAACGCTTACGAAGCTTTCCCAAGCCCAAACCCAAAATCAGTAAATCACATGTTTACAAGAAAAGTACTTTGGATGCTGTTTCTGTTTTCAATTTTTGCACAAGTTCGAAATAAGGAAGCAGAAAAAACAACGAATTAGCTGCATTTCCTGTTGATGACCTACATAAGTTTTTACACCAGTTTTGCTCTTTTCCTTATTTTGCTTTTAAAAGGCATTAAATCTTAAGCAAACGAGATATTTCTTACATGAGATGTGACTTTCAACTTTCTTTGTTGTGCTTAAGTCGTGAAAAAAATATAAAAATATCGCACACGTAAATCAACGTACATATTTATGTGGAAAAATATTGTTTTTATATGTTCACTCGTATTGCAGGAACTTAGATATTCTCGCAAAATATTATCTGTTGGCTCCCACTCACGCACACACACGCACACACACGCACACAAACACACGTATGTTGGTAGCAAAACAGGAAATCGCTTAATAAATCGCTTGTTGTCGAAAAGGCCAGCAGTTTCGAGCAGACTTTAAGCGAAACTATTAAGTTTAAATTTAATCTCTGTCCAAACAGCCGGTTTGGTTGTTGTTGGTGCTCTGGGAATCGAGCCAAATTCTTAAGCCATTAAAAAGTTCGAAAAGTTGAAAATAGAAAAACAAAACACAGCAAAATAATCATTTCTGAACAACGTTTTGTTCTTAACATCATAAAAACAGAGACCGACAGTCAAACACTAAGCGACACCATCTTTGTCATCATCTGCCTTTAAACAGAAAAGTTAAGAAACACGAATAGACTAACATTGGCACCTGAATAAAATATATCTTTTTATTTTTTATTTCACTTCTTTTTTCGTTTCGTTTATTTCGGTTTTATTGCTTTTGATTGTATTTCCTTTCTTTCGCTTATTTTTATTACTTCCTCTTCTGGTTTCGGCCTTGTTGACTTAACAAGTTGTTGACTTTGTGCTGGTGTTTCCAAAACCTTAACTTGAACAAAATAATCCACAGTGTAACAGAACCATTAAAAAAAAAAAAGTCCTAAAGCGTGGGAGGGATGAGGGGGTGTCAGGGAGGCACAATTATTGTGTACGTTTTCTGTACTTTTGATTTCTAAAGTAAAACATTTGTGCTTTTTTTTCCAGCAAACAGTTTTGGTCGATGAAAGTTGGTGGCGATAATTGAAAATGTTTACAAAAGTGATTCAGTTTTGTATTCCACTTTTTAAGGGGATTGAATCCCCTCTTATAACACTCTGAGGACAAAAATTTTAGGTTTCATGAAAGACTTGCTGGGTACAGTAAGCCGAGAAGTATGTGTAGCAGCGCAATCATGCATTAGCCGGACAATAAAAGTGTTATGAGTACAATAATATTAATATATGAATATGAAATAAGCAGCTCTTACAGCTTAAGAGGATTTAAAAGTCCTAAAAACACTTTAATTGAGCCAACAAATCATTTCATTTATCCAAAAAGTAACGCAAAACGATAAAAACAGAAAACAGGACATATTTTAATGGATGTGAGTCGAAAGCAGGTGGCCTGGTACAGCAAAGGAACTGATGTAAGTCAATAAGTTGTCGCGAAAATTGAGCGCTTAGCAACTTGGGATTTGCAAACAACTACAAAAGTCCAAATTTTGTGGGATTTATTGTTAAATTTTTTATAGGCTGGGGGTTTTCTTTTTCATAAAAATTAAATTTTATTCCATATTTCGCGTGTTTTTGGAAATAGTTTTCAAACATATTTGTTCCAAATAATGTCCTTCTTAAACGAGAATTCAACAGAACGACCGAAAACTTGCACAGATGGAGGAGGATCTGCAAAGCAGAAGATTAAAGAGACTAGAAGAAGTCACTTCTTCAAGCGAAGAAGGTGTTTAATATCATAAATATACGAAAAAGGCATGTTTTCTCAGTTTATGTTTTTAAAGTGGTAATTTCTTATTGTAACTTTTTATAACTTTGAACTTCGGTTTGGTCTAAATTAAAGATTATGTAGTTGCAAACAGGGTTCTTTGGTTATGGTGAAAAAACTAACATTATTTGAATTTGAAGCGGCCAATATTTTTTATTCCTATTTCAAGCTAAATGTGGCATCCACTTGTGCCAGTACTTTTTAGGGCAGAAACCCTGCTAAACAAGTCACCAGCGATGACGAGCAAAAAAATTATTCGTTTTGTAATATCATAAAAACATCTGTTTTCTAGGTCCCTGCCGAAAAATATAATTTTAAGCCTGTACGAATAAAACTAATTGGCATTGGAATTAAAACAAGTCCTTGTTTTTTAACTTTTGTATTTTTCTGTAAATACTTGACACTGACAGCGTTAATAAACAGTAAATGCACATGAACATGCATGGGGGGCCAGTTTGATGGCCTACAAAAACAGGAGTGCTCTGCCCAACTCGTGGATTATTTTTCTTTACATATTTCCTGACGATTCTGTTCATTATTTCTCGCCATAAATACCAAATTTATACTATTAAGAAATTTTAAGGAGGAGAACAGAAGCTTCGGAATCGCACTGTCATGTGTTTAAAGGACCAGGGACCATGAACCTATTATTTTACTTTCTGTCTTATGTTTAATTTAGACATGTTTTAGGCGCGCAGTTCTATTAACAAATTAAAATTTTATGTTTTTTTCAAATATAGAATTTTTATTGTCATTAGTTCGAGCTTTATGTTTAATTTCGACAGCTGTCTTTGATAGAACTTTAACTCCAAATTGTGTTAAACTATTTGTGAATCCGTTTCGGACATGCCGCACACAAATTGCATGTATTTGTTTTTTCTCTTTGACAATCGTGTAGACGCATCCAATTAGGTTTGAACTCGGAATTATGCCCAACGTTAATGACTTTTTCACTGATACTTTAAACATTTGACCGTCCTTTTGGGGGCATATCTCTGCAAAATTGCATTTATATGCTTCGCACATGTCAAAAATTTGTGGGTTTGGCAGTGATACTTTCGGTCAATACTTGACCAACATTTCCAGCTTCTGTTTTTTTTCCCAATCGCTTGGAATTTTTACTCAATTATGCCAGTATATCATAGAGCAGAGGTTTGACGTACGCCTAAGAAGAGTATTCTAAAGGCTTCCAATCATATGAACGAGGTGAAGCATTCAGAAGTCCATTTCCTGTTCCGTTAATATGCGTTTGGCCAAACATGTGTTGGGCGAAAACTTTCATCGTTTTGTGGGAACCATTTCTTCCCAAAATAACTTGCAATGGAGCCAGGAATAGAAAAATCACGAGTCATTTGCCTGTAGCGTTCGTCATTGAAGGTATTTTTGGTGGAGGTTTTAGCTTTAAACTAAACCAAACAGTGACTTTTTCACGATCTAATTGAGACCATCTAGTCTCGTGAGGACTGCGCTTTCCCCAAGGACGACAATAATGCTTGTCTGCAGACACGCTAAGCCAGAAATGTGACTGATCACTGAAAATGAAGTCACCACAAAAATCTGGTTGTACTTCCAGTTGATTCTTGGTCGGTTCACCTGATAATTCAACACTGACTGACTGATTTTGGAAATGTTGCAAAAAAGCGAATGTTTCTATATCCCGCTTTAATTTGCTAATTGAAGTTTAATGTCGCGATCAAATTTGTACGCGAAACGATGTCAAAGTGTATTTAAAAAAACGTGCACGAAATTGTATGGCAAAATGTTGCATGTTGTGAAAAACATATGAAATTTAACGTTGTCCTTTTTGGTGCCATATAATTAAATTGGCAATTGTCTTGCTTGGAATAGTGGGTATCAGCTGGCAGCTGGGCGTATGTATGTGTCTGTGAAGGTATGGGTTTTGTTTACGGACCTACAAAATTTACTGTGTTGACACCATGGGCTGCACAACAAACTTTCCATATGAAAAAATCAAGGTGGCTCAACATTTTGACAGCAATAGTTTAGAATGAAACTTGTTTGTTTTTTTAGAAATTAAGTAACTTTTTCTGTACTGCATTTCACACGATCTGTAGCGATCTGCGGCTGTTTGTGGGCTTAAGTTTAACTAGATTTTGTTAAGAAGAAATATTTTAATTAAAATTTTTTTTTTTTCATTTAAAGTCAAGCAAATTTATAGATGGAAAACATTTCATTCTTTTAAACTCCATATCGCTTATTGTGGAATTTGCTCTTAATCTCTCCTTTCTTATAATAAATAAAGGAGCGCCAGTTAAAAACCTCAGTGTTTTGGGCTGATACCGCTGAAGAATTTCTGCACTGGATGTGCTTGTTGTGCTGCAAAGTTGTAGCCCATAATATGTCGAACACGGTTTCAGTACACAGTCCTGAAAGGAGCTTTACTCCAGTTTTGATCCCAGTAGCCAACCCCCCTGCCTGTTTTGTTTTCGTAGTTAGAAGTTGCCTTTTTGGTCTCACATGGTGCCCTTAATATTTTGCCTCATTTGATTTTGGTATTAAATTACCATTTACATAAATATAATTCGGGGCAATCACCTTTCGGTAACCGAAACGTTACGTGAACTGATTATTAAGAAATATAAAATTTAATTTGTATTAATAAGAAATATGAAATTCAAGCAACTTTTGTAAAAACAAACATTTGCGTTGCTAACGGACAAATAACCTGAAAACTGACCTGTTTCAAATTTATGCCTGAGCAGGATTTGTGTCCATGTGCATGTCCATACAGTTGTGCACATGTATGTTAGTAGGTATTTCGAGTACCTTTTTCTGTTTTCGTTTTTGTTTCTGTGAATGGCTGCTTGTGCCAAATTATTTTTTGCTGTTTGTGGCCAAAGGAAAGAAAAAAGCAGAGGCAAAAAAATGGCAAAACATATGCGTTAAATTCATCATGCTTAGAGGCTTTAAGAGTTATGGCAGCCGACACTTATTCACCTACACACTGATACTGAAGAAAGTAACGCAGCCACAACCAACCACAAAACAAAAACGAAAGAACGGCGAAATGTTGGTCGTCCTTTTTGGCCTAATTTTTTGTTGGCGCAAGTGTAAGGGCATATAAATACATATGTCCAAGCCTTATTGCATTTGTTTTACTTCCTCTTGTCATGGCTGGGTTATAATTTAAACTGAATTATGTATGTGTGACATTTAAGACTTTGCTGATCTTTTTTCACTGAATGGCCAAAACCTGTTTGCCTTAATTTAGGGTTGTGCATATTTCGGCAAATTTGGGAACAGTGGCGTCATTTGCTTGTGTTCATTTAATTTCTTTTGTTCTTCAAAATTTATTAGAGGATGTTTTTGATTTTTTGGTACTTTTATGAAGTTCGTAAACGCCAACACAAATTTGACAGGGTGTGAAAAGTGTAGTTGCAGGTAGTCATAACGATGAATAATATTATTTATTTTGGCTTATGGAATTATTTATTTTGGCTTATTGAAGAGGGATCTTTTGAGGCAAACTTTCTTTTCGCATTCTTAATCGGCACAAGTCCTGCTTTTATTGAAACCAAAAACAATGGTGTGTTAAACGTCTATTTAACACAACGAATATAATCAGCTTTATTTGTGTTTTTCAGTAGCAAGTTTGTCGTTTAGGTAAAAAGGATAAAAAGGTAAAAGCCGCAGGTTATAAAGTATAACTTTTAGCCACTTAAACGGGAAATGTCGGCTACACGCACACATACATTTTAGAGAAGCCCACAGCTAAAGCTCTACAGTTTGAATTTGATTAAATCTTAGTAACAATTTTCGTTGTTCTTAACTGGAAAGTTATTCATATGTATAAGAAATCACATAGAAACATACTCATCTAGTGAACATTAGAGCAGACCTGCATGTTTGCACTTAAAGTTAAAAAACACAAAATATTTTTCAGAAGTTGGCTGTAATCTTTCTTGGTATATAATATTTGATTTAATGCATTTCCATGTATTGCTCTTTTCATATTTTCGAATTCATTAATTTATTTGCGGGTAAAAAAGAAAAAAATTGGTTAAAACTGTGAAGCGTGGAATTTTTTCAGTTTTTTAAATGCTTTTACCAAAAAAATAAATTATAGTCATATAAAATAGTAGCCCGCTTAACCGATTTTTTATATATCCTGATTCAATATTATCAATGCCAGCAAATTGTGTGCATTAAAGAAGGGAGCTTTTAAGGTTAGATGAGCTTTTATTTCCAATTGAGAGTGATTCGTTGGCTGAGTGTTCGATCAACAGTCCAGATGTTGTGGTTTTGCGGTCTGCTCCTAAACTTATAAATAAAATATGTACAAAACAAGTAGAAAAATTAGTTCCAAGAACTACTTCTATTCCGGTTTTGTGTCCAAGTACGAGTAACTTTCATCCAACTTTTGTGCAAAAGAAAACTAATGCAGAACAGCACCTCGGAAATCGTTAAAAGTCAGTTCCTGGTGCTTGAAAATTGTGGCAAACGTCAACGTTCGATATCATGGTACAGATGTTTAGTTATTTAAACGTGCTTCATATTTCTGGCACTTACACTTTGTTTAATTCATTTTATTTTTAAAACATAAATGTTAAATTAAAAACGATTTGCCAGCTGATCAAGAAGAGCTGAGAGTACTGAGTCTGCTATATTTTTAGAAATTTGCAAAAACCAATATATAAAAAGTTTAAAAAAAATTTAAATAATTTTTAAAAACAATTTTTTTTTAATTATATAAACAAATTCCATTTTTAAAAAAAATTATTTAATTTGTGTTATTATTGTCTTTAAAAAATTATTCCATAAAATGAAGAACAGAAGTTTCAAGGTGCTATTAAATAAATCTTTTTTATATTTTACATTAACTGATATTTTCACTAAAATGTTTTGACATTTTCAAACAAGAATTTCTTAAAACGGTTTGAAAAGTCTTTCGGTGTGAAATTATGCCAAATCTCTAATATATTGTATATGTACATAAATTCAAATAGTATATCTAAGTATGAGTAACACTCTTTTAACCCGCCTGATATTCCCAGTCTGTCGCTCTTCAGCCAGCAAACTTTTGCCGACTCAAGCTTGTGACAGTTTCACTATGTTGTAAATTGTCACAATTGTTCCATCCACGTCACCCACACAAACTCTGTTCTATTACTTGAATCTATTCTTTTCTAATACTGACAACCAAAGTGCATTTACATTAGAACGGCTCCCGAAAACGTTAAAAGTTTTTGAAAATTATTAACTTACGACCGCGATTTAATAGATAAAAATAAAAATTTAAATGATAGAAGTTTTATTATAAATTTTTTGTTGTACTACATTTTTAGTTAATTCTATTGCAGCAAAAAACTAAAAAAGAAGGATCTACATCCTTTGGATTTATCAGAATTCTATTTGAAGGAGTTGTAGACAAACAAGTTGCAAACGCTGCGTAGAACGATTTTGATGGTCTTGTACATTCCACAAAACTTCTGAGCTTTAATGTCAGGAGGGCAAAACTTGCACTAGACTTGGGGATAGGAGTAACCTAAAAATATTGTCCAACGCACTGACAGAAAATTGTACAAGTTATAAGCACTGCAAAGTGACGCTATCCAACTCGGGTACGTGCAGACAAAATGTGAGCTACTTGTCACAACATAGCCCCCGGGGGGAAGGTTAAGCGCTGACAATTTGAAGCTGGAAGTCAGGGCACTCTGCTTTCGGGGTATAGAGGGGAAGCGTTCTCTCGGTTGGCACGGCAACCAAAACTCTAGGAAGTTCATGTTATGCATGTTCTTCCGAAACCTTCACGAAAGGTCAATTGGCGAACCGACAGCCTCCCGGAAGCGTTTTGGCTTTCTGGGTCGGTCATTGGTTGAGGAGCCTCTCTTTGGCTGAAACGTTCTGATTGAGGCTTAAACCTAAAGACGCAGGAAGAATAGAATCTTCGAGGTGCTGTTGCCTTGCGACAGGTCTGTTTTATGCAAGGAACTAGAAAGAGGGGAATGTCAGGCGAGTCTTTCGTGTATTTCCGGCTACCAACTGGGGAGCCTAGTCTTGCCTCTCCTTCTGGGGAAAAGTATAAAGCAAAAGGCATTAGATAGCCCGAGCTCTTAAGCTGCAAGTTTATGATTTGTGCCGTACAGCATATTAGAAGAAATTGCGACCTGTGTGACCTAACAAACCACACAGGAGCGCTAATGAATTGTCAACCTCTTCACTCAAGTGGATTTGATACACTGCCAGATATAGTCATGAAGGCAGGTGCTGTCATTAAATCACATCCAACTGTCACAACCTACAGCTCTATTGCAATAAATATATAAATAACTAAATATTTGTTGGCTTAGCAAATTTTATAGTGCACAACTAGAGGCGAGTACGAATAAGATTTTTTCGTTGTGAGTCGATCTAATACATGTGCACACCGAAATATGTTTATGTGTAAACATAAAATTTCTAATTTTAATTGAATATTCATATACTATTCGTTTTTGTTTGAGTGTTTTTTTTAATGAAGACGTCCGCTTAATTAATTTTAAAAAGAAAAAAAAAAATAAATTGCTTTCAAACATAAAACCAGGATTTTACTCTTCTTTAAATCTTTAGTGAAAACGAAAGAGAACAGTGACACCACATTTGAAAAATAAAGAAACTTGCTTTGGAAAGCTGAGAATTGCTTTAACTAAAAGATCTCACTTCATTCATATATAATTTTAGTCATGACAGCTGATGGTGGCTTTTTGTGTGGTTTTACATTTCATTAGGAAAAGCGATACACCAAAGCAATCCTGGAAAATCCTTGACATTTTTATTAAAATAAGGGTTCTTTTTGTCAAACTTATCGTGCACTTTGTCTATTTTATGGCTGAGGTAGTCGTCCTTCAGAGCGGCTAAATCGAACAACAACGAATGTTTCATTTACGATTCGTCGTCGTTGTCAGTTGCTGTGTCTTTCCACTTTATTGAAGATTTTACGAAAAAATCTTGGCTTAAAAGCTTTCAAGATTCCACTTGTGCAGCAATTAAAGCTAAATGACCAACGCGAAGTGAGAATAATTCACGAGGTTTTGTCGAAACCCCACCAAATCCACAGAAAATTAATGTTTGGTGCTTTTTATAGGCAGGCAGAGCCATAGGTCCATATGTCCTCAAAAGAAATGGTGTTCAGAATTTTACTGTCAATGTTAAATGCAATAGGGATATGATTAGACATTTCTTCATGTCTAATTAGCTGGCATTCATTTTGGTCCCACAGGACGGAGCCAAACTTTTCATTAAAATACTATTTCAAATAATGTCTCAATTATTTGGCCACCAAGTTTTAGCCCCATTGTAATTATTTTCATTAAGAATATGCAAAGCCAATTCTCTATGTCGAAAATCCGGCAATTGCGAATTACAGCCGTAAAGACTTAATGGAAATTGGTGTTTTGTAAAATAATCAAAATAAAAGTTGCCATTATAAAAACTTTTGGCTAAATATGTTCCTGCAAAAGTTCTCTGAATTTTAACAATTATATAGTTGATTATAGCCACAGTTTTGTTATATAAAGAGGATTAATCAAACATATTAGTTCATAAAATAGATAACTCAGCAATGGAAGCAGGTCAATTCAAATATTAATTTATTTTTTATGGCCAAGATGGCAACATGTTATTTTTATTGTGATATGGTTGGTCTTACTTAAAAGTTTTAATTATATTATCAGGGCTAACAACATTATTATTAAAATTCAAATATTTAGGGCGTGCTTTACCACATAATAGCATAACTTTCATCCATATTAATGTAAACATCTATAAGACTATTGTTACGAGCAATCATACTGTCGTTGCAGGCTACCAATCATATAACTTATTTTTGAAAATTCCTTTTTATTTCAACAAATTTTTGTTATTAAATTTTGTTGATTATGAAACATGTTTCTGCGTTTTAAAACTTTTCCTAAATGTTATTGTGGTAACAATGGAATTGTACAAATACTGACAATAACATGGTTATGGAGAAGAAATAAGCCAATCAGAGCACTGTTTTTATTTATTATAAACAGTAATCATTTTAATAATAAAACCAATTTTGCTGTACAAATATATCAAACAACTTTACAAGCAAATTGAATGCTTGAAAAGAAGATCTTATACCACAAATAGGCCTATGGTTCGGTTTAAGTTACTTAATCTGTATCCCGACAAATACCGATACACAGTGAATATTTCTTTTGGTAACGTTCTTGCTCCGCCCGTAAAAATACAAGTTTAATTCGAGAAAACTGTTTTGAGCAAAACCAACAATAATATGTTTGCTTTCCTAATATACATAAATTCAGGTGCAGTAGTCAGTGACAGAGTCCAACTTACACAAATATGTGTTATTCAAGTTATGCAATTTATGTTTGCAAGTAACGAAAACTATTGTTGTTGTATTCAATACTATTTTGGTAAGTGGAATTGTAGTGACGAACCCTTTGTTGAAGCTATAATGAAGCTAATTCACATAATTGCAGCGTTCGTACTAATGTTGTCACAACAGTTTTCCCAGCTGTGTTATTTTTGCCTGCCTCTGTACACATCTCCGTTCACAATATATGAAAAAAAATTTAACAAAAATAATTATATTAATTAACGCCTTAAGTTGCAAAACATCAAGAGGGATTTTAAAATCTATGATAATGTGATGTGTTAATGAGGTAAGATAATAAAACATAATTAAGAAATTGTTCACCAACAAAAACACCATAATTGTTAAATCTTCAGGCACACACACACGCTCGCCCATATTTTAATCCAAACAACTCCCCGTCAAACCTACTTTCTGCCACACAGCAGCAAATGAAATGAAACTTACACACAACAAGCACCGAAACAATGTCAAACCAACAATATATTATTGTCGTACAAAAAGCTGAACGTAAATAAAATAAGTAAACGTTACAAAGGAAAGGACTTAATGGTTTCAACAGCGCATAAAAAAAAGAAAAAGAACAACAACAACAACGAACGCAGCTCCAAATTATTAACAACACGCAAACAGGAAACACGTTATACGAACAAAATTATAAAGAAAAACACAATTTCCTTGCAAACAAACAGCCTTCATTCATGTTCATACATGTACGAGTATATTTATGCCTGTTAACACTCAGCATTTACCGTTACATACTTTTATTTTAAGTGCAATTGAGGAGAGGATGAGCGATGCTCTGTTGTCGCAGTACAGCAGGCATGTGACAAAAACGAACATCCATCGCTTTAGCTCAGCGCTGCCTACGCGAAATGTCCTAAAATATTTAAAATGTTTCCATATGAAACAGGTACTTCTTTTGGCATTTTTGTTTTATTCGTTTGTTTTATTCGTAATTAAGAAAAACGTTGTGAAAAATAGTTTAAGCTCTCAAATAAGCTGCTGAGTTAAACGAAATGCGAAATGCGAAACAGAACAAGAGCACAAGAGAGCTGTCGCAAGACTTCTCCAGAAGAAAAAACAGGTAATTGAGGAGCCCTCTGGAAACTGAAAAATTTCGAAACTTCAACATTCGTGGAAAAGACAAAAAGTAAAGTATGTTTTCTTTGATCTCGTTTATATACATACATATGTATGTATTTTAGCCTTCCCTCAAAACAGTGCTACCCATTTAATGTGCACTCCACGAAGCCAAACAATCAACACTTCGTTTGCTCGCACTTACATTTTAAGGCCTCACGATTTTGTTGACTGAAGCCGGAGCATTTTTCAAATAAAATGTAATATTTCCCTTCCCTATATGTATCTCCTAAGCCGGTCAGACTTTTGCTGGCGTATTTACTGCATTATTGTAGGTATGGAACAGGTGCAAAAAAAGTGTAAAAAAAATATACTGAGCGGCAAAAAGTGCAAAAACTTCACAACACATACGATTTGCTGTCTTGGCAGGAGCCAACACCAAAATGAAATACTTATTTGATGAGCTTCAAAATATTGTACTGGGTAATTTGTACTACGGAACTTTTAATAAGCCCTAGAAATATTTATACGGCGAGATGTAGAAATGCACAACAAGCAACATTTCACTAATTAATCATGATTCTCGATAAAAAAAACTTCTATAAATAAGTTGCTGATGGTTGGAGTAGTTGGGCTGACAAGTACTTTTTAATTCCATTAAATGATTCAGCCAACAATAGTTTGTTTGAATATAATTAAACAAAGACGTTGGTTGGTTTCGGCAGGAAACCATTTTTTTATTGTTTCGCAAATTTCACTGATTCAGCAAATTCAGCAAATTTGTTTGAATATATGTATGTAGATGTGTATTTAATTATTTTAAGTTGGTTTTCGGAAATATATCCAGAGATGTTGCAATTTTTCTTTTTAAATAATATTTTATGCAAAAGCTTTATTTCTTTTTTAATAAATAATCATTTTTTATTCAGACTTTTATGCGACGTTTTCGGAAAAGTTTTTAAATACATTTTAAAATAATACTATTAGAAGATTTTCTTTTCCTTACAACGTTAGCAAAACTTCTACCGAAAAAAATGCAACCAGGGAAGTATTAAAAGTTAAAGTTATGAAATAAAGCAATTCTCTCATGAATTTATATGAATGTCCTTCTACTTCATGATCTCTAATGACTCTTTAATGTAAAATCCAAACATGCTTGGATTACTTTGTAAATAGATTGTAGAAACTTTGTTAATACACACAAAAGAATATGTTTTTGAGATATAATTGAACGAGGGAAAGAACCTTAAGAAGACACTTAAGTCCACTTCTTATGCAATTGTTAAAGGAATTGTTGCAAAAAATCAAGAATGTAAGTGCAAAAATTTACTTTAAAGACTAATGCAACTTTTCAGCATCAAATGCATTTTTATTATATTTCATTTTATATGCAATTTCATTGCTTAACATATTCTAAGGTAATATCAGTACTGAAAGCAAAAAAGAACGGAGTCATTATCGTGCATTAATTGATTTAAACAGGATGGTGTGTTAACAAAGTTTTTTTGATGTTAAAACAATTCATACAATAACAAACAGAGCAAGCATGCATGTGCATGCACACAATGTCACAATGTTTGTAAAGGTTATTATTTTCTTGCTTTTATTTCATCACCACACAGAAATGTCCGGGCCCCTTCATGCCAAATGTTAGTAGAACTCAAACCCAACTCTAGTGCCAAAGGACCACTAATTGTTGGGTTTTGCATCGGCTATCCGAGCAAACTTTTTACAATAACGCACATTTCCGTCCGTGAAAACGTTAAACAACGTTCCGCATTGTTCATTATATCTACTGTTTAACTTCTATTATCAATCAAACCTGATGGACACGTTGAGGTCCAAAATAAAGGAACATTGAAAACATAAAACATAGTGTTAAAATTGGAAGAAAAAAATGCGTAAAATAGAAACTGTAAAAACTTAAAATAGATATTTCAAATCCTGCATTCTGAGTTCATATATGAAAGCAGGCAGGTGATGTTATCCAGCTCTGCATAATAGGCGATTAATGTGTGACAGCCACTAAAAGCAAACAACGAATAAAAAAAATGAACTTCTTTCCTTCTTTTGTTAATTAAGCATTATTTTTTCCGCAAAAAGGCCATCACTAAAAGAAACAGACTCTAGACCATAATTTGGAGTGGTTAAGAGGTGTCTTACTAAGTCCGTTGTAGTCGTACCAGCACAAGTCACGCGGTGCAATAAGGTCGCCCTAGAAACCGATGTCGCGTGAAATTCATGGTATAATATATGACGAACAGAGAATGAAAGTTCATGAGGCGGCTCAACTGAGCGAGTACATCGTAATTAATCACAATAGACCATAAGCGCAACTGTGTGACCACTTCAAAGAAGTGTTGGGCGATGAGTTTTTATGGCATTATATAACCATAGGCGCAACATGGATCCATTACAATATACTCGAGACTAGGAAACAATAAAAATGCAAGGTGAATGCACACCAGTGAAAGTCCAGGTGGGTCTGTCAGCCAACAAGATCAAGGCCACAGTTTTTTTTCTTGTAATACAGGAAGTGTCATTCACATAGATTACATAGAGAAGGGTAGAACCATTGCCGACAAATACTATTCAGAGAGAGACAGATTCGTTGATTTAAAGCCAGAAGAGCAGATTTGGCACAAAGAAAAATGCTTGCCATCAAAACAATATACGAGTACCCACGCAAATACCCATAAATTGGGCTGTGAACTTCTACACCTTGCAGTTTATTATACAGATTTAGAATCCTGCTGCTATTTTCTTTTGCCAAAGATTCTGGGTCGACATAACCGAAAGAAATAGCTATTTTGAGGGCTTTGAGAACACCTATTATTTGGAAGGAATAAAACAATTAGAAAAGCGCTGGCCTAAATGTATTGATCTAAAAAGAGATTGTTTGAAAATAAAACGCTAATTTGCCGAAAGAAATTACTTATTCAGGCACTCGCGAAGTTATCAAAGTCTAAAGTCTAAAAGCGAGCATTTAAGCAGAAATTATTTATATCAAATTCGTGCTACGGCGATGGGAAGGGGAATCGTTCTAGTGATTCCCCTTTTTCTTTTTAATTCTCTATATTTCTCTTAAGACAATTGACTATAAAGTTAAAGGCTTTTAATTCTAAGAAATTTCAACATATACACGGCTAGAAAATACCCGCTAAATAAATTAGTTTTATAATACAAAATACATTTACATTGAAGGCTTTAAGGCGAATGTTAATTTTCTCTATAACATCAGTAAAGTGGAGTTTTATATACCAAATTTACTTTTTCAGCTTTGAACCGGTCATTGACACATAACAGAGATATATTATAAGAAAATTAACTTTTTAATCGGACATACATTCTCCGTTTTTTAAAAAAATCTACAAATAAATTACCGACGAGATGGACAAGCGATTCTTTTTTAAGGACAGACAACCTGAAGCTAAAAGCTCCGCCATAAAACAAACAATTCTTCCTCTCCACAAGAGTGTTAAAGGAATAACCAGAGGAAAAATAACATTCGACAAATGTATTTGTGAGGAAAAATTCTGCATTTTGATGGGCAAATAAAAAAACACCGAGTTTTAATTTGAAATGGATAAGTGGACTGACTGGAAATCCTGCCATTCTATGAAAGTAAAATTTACACAAAAGAAAATTCTGACAATTTTGGAACGAACATTTTCTGTATGATTATTATTTTATTTACTTAAACTTTCTCCTCATTTGTTTCTTAATAAATTTTTAAGCTTTTTAGCGCACACGAAAAAAATCTCCCGATTTTCCGAAAAATAAATTCATAAAAATATCTTTTCATACCACGAAAAATATTTAATGTCTTAATGCAAAAAAAATTATTATGTTTTTGCAATCAAAGTGTTTGTGAGTACAGACCTACAGAAATCAGCAAAAATATCTTTGATTTAGAGAATTATATCATTGAAAATATTTAAAAAAAAATTCAAAACGAAAGTAAGGTTTGTTATAATTTTACTAAAAAAAAATTTTGTGTGCCAGGAAATATATTCGTTGTTTTAGCAAACAATATTTGTTGAATACATAAAAGCCGTGGCCTATTTTTTTGAAACAGGATTACACAAAATCCTAATTGAATTCAGGAAAAAAAGCCAGAACTCAATTAAATTTCAGTTCGCAAAAGATTCTGTTCTGAGAACTAACTTAAGCATTTACACATGTATAAATATGCAAGTCAAAGTTTAAATATATTTCTGGGTGCAAAACTTGACATAAGTTTGAAACTGTCAGCATCGTTTTCACAATCAGCAGCAAAACCAGTCACATATAAAGTTTGGTTGGTCTACAACATAGAAGCAAAATGCCATCCCAAATACAAACTTATGTTTAAAAATCCAAACATTTTATTGATGTACTCGTAACCCATTCATATGGGCTTGGGGTGCGTATTTATGTGCTCGCATTTGTGCTTGTAGACAACTTCAAAATCAGCTATCAGTTGCTGCTACCACTGCCACTGCCAACGCCCACAATCATTCTCAACACCACGACCACTTACTTTGTAAACAAGTTGATGTAAACTAACAAACAGCTACATGACCAGAAACAAACAAAGAACCCCCAAAAAGAGGAGCAAATATTAAGTTACGAATGAGCACATGCATGAGTTGCAGTCTCGTTTCGCTCGGAGTGGTTGGGTGCACAGAGCAAAAAGTTCGTTAAAAAAAATAAATAGGAAATTAGTTGGATTTTGGGAGCGGTTTAAGGAAAAACACTACTTCTAATATCATTCTAGTTGATTTAAAATTGTTCATGTTGAACGAAAAATGTATTTGTGGGGGCATGTGGCTCAACCTGGCGGAATAACTTATCGTGGTTTCCTGTTGTATTGGCATTGTAGTACAGGTGGTACTCCATCTAATTAATATATGGCCTAAATATCGTAAAATTGAGAAATATTTCCTTCCTCTGGAAGTGACAAGTTTTTGTAAAAGAGTTTTTTCGAAAATAGTTCAGCTTCTTTTGAACTGTCCAACCTGTGAAAGGAAGTACTTCGGTTACACGTGAATAATTTAAACAAAAAAACCAATTTCTATGACCCAAATGTTCTGAATTTATAAAAATTGCAGGTGCTTTCTGCTTACAAAATTTAGGTTTTTGCTGGAAAACTCAAATGGTCGAATGTTTGTTCAACTGATTTGTGACAAATCGTAAGGCCGCATCTGATTTCATTAAACACATCGAGTAACAACTGATTTGCTCCGCAAAAGCTTTAGTAAACGTCACTCATGCTGAAGTAAATATTTCAATTCTTTTTATTTGATTAGTTTGAGTCGATCAACTGCCGGCATTTTTGACACCATTCTATGGTACTTCTTATACTATATATACAATTTCTTAATCTTTGGAAAGTTGTGTTTTATAAAATAGCCAACGCGACCGATCGCGAGGTCTCCTTTCTGAGATATATACAATCCGTCTCATCATACTTCACTGCGTTGTCTTGATTGTATCTTCATATCAACATGATGTATAAGAAACTGGCTTAGACTAAGATTCAAGTGTGGCGAACAAGATTTAAAATTAGTCAATTCCATCTTTTAAATGATTCATATCCTTAAAGACGTAATTATGCGAGTTTTTGAATTTGCCTTCTTCTTATAGTTCGCCCTCTTTGTCCAAACTGTTAAACTCATCTTGTCATAGTTCTCTTTTTCGCTTCTCGGTGTAACAGTTTAATTGAAGATGGCAGTATCTGTTCTGAACTCTGTATTGATATTTTATGTCCAAGCAAATATTAAATACAATTTGCTGAAAGAGTTGTGATGTTTATGTAGATGGTATTTAAGATACAAACTTAATTTATGAACAGAGGTGGGTGCTATCGGAGGGGAATAGTGATTCAAAACTGTATATCGTTCGGTGTCAATCTCTAAAGCGGGAGAGACGCGGTCAAAATGCTTAACAAACAATTTGATCGAATTAATGAAAATATGTTGCGGTTGATGGATAAGCAAAAGTTTTTGATTTCTGTCACGCTGGCTGTGATGTACATGTGCACGAGCTTGATGGCAAGCATTTCGATCGTGTCTATCCCAATTACCACGATGTCGAAGGTTAAAGCTCGCCAGCAATTTGAGCAATAAACAATTAATTTAAAACTAAAACTTCGGAAATCATTAACGTGAAACACACCTCTCATGTTTACGAAAATGACGCAAATTATATCAGTATATATGCACAAGGCTAAGGCAGATCATCGCGCTCTATTGATTCCTTCGTGCATCGACACAGAGATGGGTGCATCAAACTGTTCTACCATATACCATAAAGGTTGTTGTGAGGCAGCTTTCTACGTACGTACGTTTATATTTTTCATTAAGACTTTCTTGTGTTCGTGACCAGAGAACTGCACAATGTGCAACAAAGATTAGTTTTCAGCCGAACCATTCTTCTTTAGAACAAGATTATTTTCTTTCATTTTCAGTTAATGTATGAAGTTGGCTATGGAATCCCATTGAGTTCTACTCCCCTAATCTTCTATTCTGTAAACTGCCGTCTTAAATCTGGTGAAAAGCATTCCAAAAGTAGGGGATTACCCCCAAGTGCTGATAATAACAAAAAAATCTACCAATTTAAATACATAAATTATTTTAAAAGAAATCAGTCCTTTCGCACTCCCCTCCCCGCATACGTTAATATATTGAGGAAGCGGAGTATCAGCAAATCCTGTTCATTCAACATATTGGCATGAATTAAATTAAGTATCTGCTGTATGCCAGTGCCACGCACTTGGTAATCATGTGTCCTATTGACTCCTTCATTTCACCGCAATCGTCTTTCATAGATGTGCCCATTTTGTATAGATGGTTTTAGCAGGCACCATTTTTTGTGGCCTTTTGGCACTAAAGCTCAGCCAATTATTGCAATGCACAAGACCATCATGTCTATTTCTCCTTTAAGGAAACTTCTGCTAAGGCCAAAGGAAAACGTGGGTCCATTGCAAGTCCCCTCAGCCCCACCTTTTGGCAGAGATGCCTGTCATATCTTTTCCCGAAGCCCCTTATTTTCTGGAAACATTAGAGAAAAATATATTGTTTCTAGGCACTTATTATTTGAAAATCCTTAATGTTCTAAACCGAACACTTGGCAGACTTGGTATTCAAGTTTCTGGTTTGGTCTTAAGCATAATTTTAAATTTCCCCCACTCCTTGGAAATACTTTCCACGCTACTGGAGCTCTGTAGTTATGATTGTATTATTGTTATAGAGAACATTTTGGCCCTTGTCAAAGTTGCTGGCATTTTACTTGTAATAATTGCTAACATTATTTCAAAGCACTGCCACTGACTTCCTTGGCATGTTTATTATTAGCAGATTCCTGCTGGCTTATTGTGGTTCTGATTAGGACTGTTTTGTCTTGGGACGGTTACTGCACATACATACATTAAAGTTTTAAAATTTCCAGTCTGAAATTATTTATTTTCAACATTGCAACGACAATTATGTAGTTGTGGTGATTGTTTTAGAAAATCGAATTGCATTCCGCTTTAAATTCAAATTAATTTTTTAGATTTTTATTTGAGTCGCAAGAATTCCACCTTCATAAAGAGAAAAGAAAAGAAAATGATTTTTCCATTTCTTCCATTAAACTGAATGCAAATATTTGTTATCTTTAGAAAGGACGGGCTGCGTTACATAATATTCAAGAATGCCTGCATAAAAATTATTATAAATGTTGTTGATGTATAACAATAGTTGTTCATTTCGGCCAGAAAATAAATTCTAACTGCAGGCAACCAAACTGTTAAACTGGAAATAAAATGCCAAATTTCCAAAAAAAAAAGAACATAACGAGGAAAAAATTGCAACAAAAGTCAACAGCACATAACAGTGATTTGAATACAAGGGCAATCCTCAGCTAAAAATGCATAAGAATAGATGTGGAAACGATAATTATCGGCTTAAGGGCCAAACTTATTTTCAGCTTGAGTTTCAATCTTAGAAATATATTCGTTATTGGAAACTTAATTCTCACCGAAACACAATTTTTTCATATTTGGCAATAAAATTCTTCGATACAGTTAAACAATCGATAGAGAAATGCGGGGAGTTCAATAATAATCAAAATATTTTCAGCATAAATTCCATTCCAAAATTATCTATTATTTTTCATAGTTTGTAACTCGCAGAAAAACGTTCATATTAAACCATGAAACTCTTTGAATCAGTAAAAAAAAGTGTTTAAGTACAAACCGCCAAAAATTTGCACAGATTCAAACATTCAATCAAAAACAGTTATTAAAAGAAAACTTCAATTTATTTTCAAAGAAGAAATTTGCTGAACCAAATACCATTTCTTTTGACACACAACAAACATAAGATTTGTTGAATCAGCACAAACATTTTTGAAAAATTAATGAAATTTTTCTGACAAAAAGTTTCATGAACTGGCGTTTTTATAATGCAATTGCAGCTCAATACGAGTTACTCTCCTCAGCTTTGGTTTGCCACTTGCTCCACTTGAAACACAAATGATCTACATGGAGTCACCCTTTAACTTGGCACATTGCATTAAAGAAAAACAAGGTTACACAAACATATTTATGCAAACACAAATCGTTAAACAATTTTCTACTTGTTTTACTAAAATTCTGTTGTAGATGGTTTGTCTTTAATGAGCCAAACGAAAAAGCATGTTAGAAAACCATTTACAAAAAATTCAAACACTTTTGCTACTGACATCTCCACCTATTTTGATCAGAATGTACCATAATGTTTTTGGTTTTTATTTCCTGTTTCGCCTTGAATTTTGGTGTTAATTCTGTTGTGGTTTCACTTGTTTTCATTTTGGCTAAACTTTTATTTCGGTTTTGTGTAAGACAATATGCCTGGCAATAGGTTTATGAATTTTATTCCTTTTGGGGTTGCAACATTTGCAAAAAAAAACCAAAATATTCCAAAAAAGGATTTCAGTTAGTCAAGTGACTTGGGTAGTTGTTGTTATTGTTGTTGGCCTACTAAAGGAAGAAACAATTATTTGGTATTCTGTGGACGGTGTATAAAATTCATTTTCCGTTTGTTGGTTTCGTTGGGGCGTCCGACAGATGAGCAAATTTGTTGGTGCTTTTTTTTTACAGCCCACGCCTGCTTCTACGCCCACTTTTTGCAAAAATACAGACTTGCATGTTTTCAGCGGACTCCGATCGAAAAAGTGTTGCTTATAACAGAGACGCTTTTGTGTGAAAACTTTTCGGGAATAAAATTCTCTTACTGCAGGTGAGATTGTTAACTCGTTAGTATTTAGTAGGAATTTATGGAATTTAATTC
The DNA here is from genome assembly GCA_932526305.1 of Epicampocera succincta. Lineage (NCBI taxonomy): Eukaryota > Metazoa > Arthropoda > Insecta > Diptera > Tachinidae > Epicampocera > Epicampocera succincta. The sequence goes on along the minus strand of OW052037.1, from coordinate 42,916,492 downwards.
ATAATTTTTATCCAAGAAAAATATATAGTCACAGCTTAAAATAAGGTTGTGCTAGTGAGAAAAGACCCAATAAACAAGACGTAAACTTTTTCAAATCAGATGCGTCATTAAAATTTTAAGAAAGCGGGCTTAGAGATTTAGGCCTAGAAAAGGAAGAAGTCAGAAAACAGAAACCCTTTTGATAATGTAATGAGAGGACAGACGCTTTATCAAGCATTCGTGAAATGTCAAAAACAAAAGTTTTACTCTTGATCTGCGAGTGCCAAAAGGAGATTGATACATAAAACTGGTACTCAGCGGCGCTCTGAGTTTCACCTATTATGAACCCGCCAGACAGTTGGGAAAGTATTCACCAAAAGTTTGTCACAAATGGCAGACTTTAGCACAGCACCAAGCAGGGGTCTGCTGTTTTCTTTTTGTATTTTTTTATGGACTACAACAAAAAAGAGATTGAATTTCTTTGCTCAGGTTTTCTTAAAATTCTCCTGAATAAATCAGTTATAAAAAGTTTGATTATTTTTTTTTTATTCCATTTATATTTATTACAATTGATATAATAATAAACTGTCGGCTTAAAATAGTTTTGCATACACCTTTTTATTGTAAATTTTACTATTGAACTTCAAATAAAAGTGACACTAAAACCATAAATTAGTGTGGAATAAAATGAAAAGGATCTATAGATTTAAAAATTGTGAAATGAAATGGTTGACCCCAAATTCATCATACAGAGAAATAACACATTCCGACAAAATTTACTGAAATTTATATATTCCGGCATTCATGTGTCCAGTATTTAAACTCATTCACATGAATGTATATTTGATTTTCATACACATATTTGGTATATCGTTACTTTAATGTAGAAAGGCCCTAAGTCGTTTTTTCTCAAATCAAGCTTTTTATAAACTTCGAAATATGATCCGACTGAAAACGAGAAAAATATAAGAAGTTGAAAAAAGTTTCGCGACTAAAAACTTTAATTTCTTTTTAGGTTTTTTTTTGTCTCTGCTGAAAAGTTAGAAAAACGTTACTTAAGGCCTTTCTATATTAAGGTAGTGATATATATAAAAAAAGTTTGCAAAGAAAGAGACTTGTAAAATAGCTGACAAATTGCAGCTTTTATTTGTGCAACTGGGTTAAAATTTGCGACTATTTATATTTTCTTCAACGATGCAATAAATATGGAAAAAGGACAATTCGCTAGAGAATCTCGTTCATGACAAATGGCCGTAAGAGTGTAAACAATATAGAACCATGCATACAGTCATATTTCTCGAGATGAAAGAAAATTTGTCTCACAAGTGCTTCTTAAGAATATGAATAAAATATTTTACTGAAGGTTGAAACGCAAATATTTGTCACCAACAAATCAAACTGGACGAAATACATTTTGAAATAAAGAGATGATGAAATAAATTAATGTGCTGTTTACCGGACACGAATGAGCTACACGTCTGGAAAACTCGCTCACATTATGTCTCACATACGTGACATAAATTTAAAGCAAAAGCTTTATAAACTAATCAAGCAAAAGAAGACAAATATTGAGATTAATAAAAACGCGGCACATCAAGATAAGTCTTAAAGCCGGGTGGTGCGGAAAATGTTTTATCAGTCTGCATGCAGGCAAAGTAACATTATAGCTGCCGAACAGATGCTATGCGGCAAATGCTTTAAATAAAGGACTTTTTGATTGGCGCAGGCAACTATTGGTGGCTTGTGTTCGCCATATTGTTTTGGTGATCTATTGATTATTATGGAGTTATTCATATCAGAAACATCAGGACAGCGGTATACAAAATTGTTAAAACTTATTGTAATTATTACAAGGATCGTTGTTTATTGGAAACTCGCATTTTACGACAAACAACGTAGGCCACTTGCCAAAGTATATATGTAAGACGACATCAAACCCCACCAGGTGTTAATACACTCACAAAAAAGCAGCGTTTTCGCCTGAATGAAACACGTAAGGACGTGTTTGAGAACGATATTGGCAAGACCGTCATAGTCAGCGACGAGTGCTACAGGATAACAACTTTGCACCTCAATTGAACGATATAAACCTGTACAAGATGCCTTTCCAGCAGAATGGTTTAACGCTCATTCGTTTAACAATACGAGGAAATGGTTACTCTTGCAAAGGTGTAGTGAATTGGCTCTCAAAGTCCACACAGTCCAGGCTATTGCTCGCATTCAACCGAATCTGTGTGGCAGCGTCATTGCAAGTTGGAGCTCTCGGACGCAACAGACATTTGATTTCTTATATTCTATATATTCTGCCATTACAGCCTATTTTTGTTCTACTCCAACATCTATTTGTTCTTATTGAAAATTCCAGAATATTTTTCCACTTAATACCAAAGAAGAGCAAATTCTAAGCACTTACATATTTTCGATTAAACTGAATTCTACGTTGTTTAAACAATCACCTGTACATCTACATACCCGCCTCCATAAATGCATAGTTTTTGTAATAATATGCAATATTTCTTTATTTTTAATTAACGCAGGTACATTTCTTGGTGCTGCACGAGCCAAAAGGTTTCCCATGCCACGGAAAGCCGCATTTAATCTGTTGATTCATTATGGTTGACATGACTTTAAAGCATAGAAAAGTTATTTGAAAAGTAGTAAAACAAAAAAGTTTAACTTAATTTAAATGGCAAAAGGCCAACAAAACAAAACGAGAAAACAAAAGGACTCAAAGCACCGCACAATCCATCACAGTGCCTGTTGCTATAAAATGCTATAAATGTTTTGAAATTAAGGTGAAGGCAAAAAAACAAGAAACATCCAGTGAGTTTTAAATGGCAAGTAAACACAGAAATAAAAAAAACGAGCCACACAAACAATCTGCAATAAAAATTATAAAAGCGGAGGAAACTATTTTGTGTGCATTTTTTGCGACACTATATTTTTCCAACTCTTTGTCGTACAACTGTGAAAATGTAGGAGAGAAAAAGGATCAGGCATTATACGGCATCAGCGTAAACAGGTCATGGTCGAGTCGTGTCAAAAGAGGCAAAACTGTCGTTAAGGAAGATTAATCAACGACAAGTTAAAGCATTTACTACCGCTCCCGATGAGCCAAAATGAGCCGCCGAATTTCGAATTTGATTATTTAACAAGAACAACTTATTGTTGTGCCACATTTGAAATGTTGCCAGCTTTTTTTCAACTTCCAAGACACAAATTACACACTTACATTGAGTACTATTGGAAGAATAAGGAGGGGAAAGCAAATAGCAAATAAAGGATGTTCAATAAGACGTTGTGTGTCCGGGGAGTCGAAGAGCACGATTTAGGTGGCCAGCTCTTTTATGAGGAATTGCCATCGTGACTGTCACATAGCACCATTCTATATCGAAAACTCTTATTATCATTCTGTAGCCGTATCAAGGTTGTTTTCGAAAAAGCTCTGATCATATGATCTTCGAAACCAATTCAGGTCACCTTTGCGAGAGATAACCATGTTCTCATATCGTCTATGCAGAACGTGTAACGTGACATTGAAAAACAACTGGTTTGTTACGGACACCATCCCAATAGAGAAGACAAGAAGCAACAGACTAAGAACGCCTACTTTGTAGTCACTTTGAGCTAGAAAAGAACTGGACTTTCTTAAGACCTAAAAGTTAAATAAAGAAAAAAAAAACCAACTAAATTTTTTCATGTTATTTTAAAAATGTCTTCATATTTTATTAACCATAATAAGTATATTGTTTAAATCGTACAATGCAACCAACAAAGTAGAAGTTGAACAACTTTTGGCTGGCCCACAAAATAAGTATGAAAAATTGTAACCAGTTTCCATTGAATAGAATTGCGGTACTTAATGATTGTTATACACAGTATTTTTACAAGCTGTGCTTTTGCATTAAACGAAAAAAAAAATGTTTAATGAAAAGACAAAAAATATGTTACAAAATCGTCGAAACCGCACAGTTACATAAATAAAATTCAAACTGCTGAACTGCTGAACTGCAAACCCCACGTCCTGCCAACCACTGACACAATTATTGCACACTACAAACAAACAAAAGTTGTACTGCAAATCAAACAAATGTTTTTGTAACAACAACAAGCAGTACGAGGTTTTGTATGCACAATTTGTTTAAGTTTAATAGAATGTAAAAAGGGGAAAAATGTAAAATTTTAACAAATGTTTTGTTTTGTTTTTTTTCTGAATGAAATGGCATATTTGGAAAAATCGCAACCTTAATTCGAAAACACACTGAAACGTACTCGTGAATAAAACATTTATGGCTGGAGTCCGAAAAATAATCAGTTTAATAAGTGACAGTGTGGTTTCCAGTTTAGTTGCCAGTGGATGCAATATTGGTGGTGAAGCACGTAGACACTTTTTAGATTATGCGGTTATTTTAACTATGAATATTAAAGTTAAATATTGTTTTGCAATGACAATATTTGAATGTTACAAATTGATTCAGTAGAAACTCTGTCCGGCAATCGTTCAAGATACAGTGAATTTATTAATGCGAAGGACATCTGCAAAGCCTAGGAGACGCCATTTAGGCACATATTTAGCGTCTTGCCACATATGTTGCGGTCTCTACTATGAAAGTGTTCTGTAGGCTGCACTCCATCCATTATTTTCATCGTTTTTATACATTTTATGCTGACGTGACAGCACTTCTTCAACCCACAGCTGCTTTACGACTGAGTAGCCATAACGTTGACTAACGTGCCATTATCATTACCAACCATGTTATTATAACAAGTAACCATAATTTGTTCGTTAAAAACCATATAGATCTATTCTACAATCATTTTATTTTCATAAACTATCATATTGCTGCACAAACCAATCATACTTTTTCCTTAAAGGACAATATGGCCTATATTTACGGATCATTTTATTGTCGTAAACGACCCTGACAATTATTTTTGAACATATAATCGCTGGAGCCAACCATAAGCAAAATATATTATCTCTAAACTAAACAGAAAGTGACATAAATCCATATAATACGATATAATATAATCAGGTTGCGGGTGATTGTGAATATAAGACGAGAATTTGAGACCACACAAATTGCCCCTTCGACATTATTCTGTGACCTTGTGTATGCGACTATAGTTTCACTCAGTACAATATCTTTCCCACTACATTTTTCTTTGACTTTGGTGTATAATATTTTTTTACTGCCAGTTCATCAATCTTAAACCTTAAAATAGGCCAAAATATTAAAGAGTGAAAAGCTGTTGCGCATCCCATTTACGAGCCTTAACTTTTCACGTTTATCTGCTGCTCACATCAATGATATATCAGAAGTCAGTGCAGTGAGCAGTGAAATGAAATAAAAGGGATTAGGATACTGCAATCATGCGCAGCGTATAACTTTCATGCTAGTTTAGGTGTTTCACCAGCTATTTCTTATCTTCGAATGGAGTTTGCCTGCATTACAAGGAATAGAATCACGAAATTGAAGCAAATGGTAAAATGAAATTGATTCCATTTAGGCCAGCACTAGAACCATTGGATTGCTGAACTGTGACAGAACAATAACTTGCAGCAGAATGAAGTCTGTGGCCGTGGCTTCTATAATTCATAAGAGTGCAGATATTACTTGCACTTAAAAGCATTTAGTGCTTATATCGAAGAGTGTAGTAAAGCAACCAATTGAAAATATTTCATCACGCTTCTTATTGCCATATTATAAAAAATAAATATAGAATAAGATATGGGAGAAGGAACTGCTTGCAATTGTTGCTTACACATAGAAGCACATAACACTTATATCGAAGCATATTATGAAACAACAACAACAAATGTTTTTGTCTCCAAGTTTTTATTATAGAAATCGATATTTAAGTCGGAAAAGCACAATTTTTCATTTGTTTCAAACAGTGATTTATGCGGTATATCGTTTTTCCGTGGAAAACTTCTTCCCAAAATATATAAAAAAAACTTCTTTTCATAACAAATTAAGAGTTTGTAATTAAATTTGTTAAAGCTTAAGGAATATCTCAACTATAATGTTCGAATCAATTTGATTGTACAATTTGATTGATCCATGTTTCCATTAAAGCGAGTCTCCCAAGTGGAAATTTTTAGGTAAAACAGAAATCGAAGTTTAGTTAAGAAGTGCAGAAATACATAAATATGTACCTAAATCTGCTCATGAGCACAATCTAACGTCTGAATTTTAAGTTATTCTCAAAAAAAAAAAATTTCACCAATTTTTTACATGCAAAACTTTTTGGTGCAGAATCGAAAAAAATTTAAGTAAAACTTTTAACTCATCCAACAAACAATATTTTGTTTTTTATATAAGTAGCAAAAAAGAGGAACTTGTATGACAAAAGTATTTGTTGACTTAGTGAAAGCCTTTGTAAGTCCGTATTCAAACAAATATTTCATTGGTTCAACGATCTGTTTGATTGAAAATATTAAAAAAAGAGTTCTTGTTGCAGAAGAAACCAATAACTTTCTTTAAAATAAGTTTTTTTTTGCTGTCCCTGTTTCAGTGGAAATTTTTTTTTAAATATTTGAAATATTTATTAGTAAAACAAACAGGAAATCCCTTCACAATCAAACACAAATCGTTGTTGTATCCAGGAAAAGCTTTTTATTAAAACAAGTTGATTTTAAATTAAGCTCAAGGCCGCTTGCACATTTTAGTAATGGTAAGTCTTGGCATATCGTCACACGCTATTAAAAAAGCCCAAGTTAAAAAAAAATTAAAGCTAATTTTTTGAATGATTCTAGTGGTCCAGTTAGAGACAACGTTCATACCAAAAAAAAAAAAATCCTTATGGCTACCAAAACCATTCATCGATTCATATTTCTGAAACCAATACAAACAATCGGAATATTTTTCTTCAAATGTTACCAAGTTTTATCCTGTAAAATTTGTTCATGAACTCATATGACGATATGAATGTGGATTTCTCTTTCAGTTTGCGGCTAAAAACACATTTTTGCTTATAAAAAGTTACTCTTTTAAATGGCTGATATTTTTCCGCAGACCTTCGCCGCCGAATGTTGCAATATTTTATTATCGTTCAAGTGCCGTTTTAAATGCTTTGGCGAAAGTTTTCTTTTCAATAAAATCCATTTTTCAGTTGCTAAATCGTAGAAACAATGTATGTATTTGATTAAACTTTGTCCCGCACAGCAACAACAAAATGTCAAACTTTGTTAACAAATTCATCGTAGACTTTAACTTTAGGAACATTTGCCAATCAAAATTAAACAAATATTCATAACAGTTTTGGCAGTAATTCTTGTTTTGAATTGCAAATTTTTGTTCGACATCACAACTTTGAGTGAATTTAGGAAAAAGCAAGTATTTCATTTGCCCTTTAACTCAGACGAATGACAGGCAATTTATTATCCTTTTGTTTTCTTGAAAACAAAGGCATGAACAAATAACGACTGTTTATTGGATCGAAACTTGTCAACGTGTGCATATAAAAACAAACAAAAGTTTGAATGGTTTTCGGACAGTCAAAACGCGATAATGTGTAATTCGTTGTTATTGAAGAGCCACAACAAATCGAAATAAGCGACTGATCGCTGGAGAAAAACTTCTTTCTTCTCAAAAAACGTATTCAAATACTGAAGACACTCTTCTAAGCCGTAGAACTCAATGTTCTTTTTTTGAACTTCGTTTGTAATTCTCATTAGCTTTCTGTCAAGATTATTTTGTTTCTAGGTTTTGTGATGATGATTGATTGAGACCAAAAAATGTCAAAGAAGTACATGTCCAGCAAATGAGAGTGAAATATAGAAAACTGAAGTTGATTCAAAAATTTAGAATGACTCCTTCAAGGCTTTCATTTAAAATGGAATTCATAGTGCTCTTGGCCAGTCCTTTAAATCATTTGTTCTCTTTTTATTTAAAACTTATTAAATTTAGTCTTTTTGTTTCCTAATTTTAAACTTTTTAAGGCGACAACTGTTCACTGCAAAAACTGTCCTTTTCAGTTCCAAATTATGGGGACTCTACTGTTGTTGCAATATCACATTTCGCCTTATATATGATATCCGAAAAAGTTGCGCTCACAACTGTTTAAGCGGTAGTTTAATGTACCAAAAAATTAAACGATTTGATTAAATTTATGGGTGTATAATTTTTTGTAAAACAATTGGATTGGTGAAAGAACATCTATAAAGATAGAAAAAATAAAGAGAGATAAAAAAAACTTAAAACCTGTCGTTGCTACGACCCCGAATAAATGCACAAAGATTCTTCTACAACTTTAGTTTTAATGGCTAAAGTTCCGCTGTTACAAATTAGATTTTATTAGTTTAGCCAGGAACTCAGGCACTTACGTCGGGTTTACACCTGCTAATGCTGTAACGACAATAGCAATACGTACAAACTTCTTAACTGATCCTTCAAAACTCCCTGCTGTCTTGAATATATTCATGACAGTAATCAATTTGACGTATGCCGACAATAATTCAAGTACGTGTTTATAAAAGAAAAGAAATTGGAAAAGTAAAAACTTATAAACAGAGTACAAAATGATAAAAAAAAATATTCTTCAATAGCTGAATACATAAAAGGTTTTGCATAAAAGATTGGACAAGGCCAAAAATGCAATAGGAAATTCCAAAGCATATTTGCTTTTGAACGCTGAAAACGATTATTGCCGCAGTCTTTAATTCAACGTTCCCATTCGACATTTGGCAGAAATTGGCCTCCCGGTTGGCCAAGTCTTTCGGACAACGGTATCGTTAAAGCGTGGGGAGCCTGTTGGCCACAAAATAAATAGAGAAGAGAGGAAATTTTGAAATAAATGGCCGCCAAGTTCAAACATGAAAACGATCGTTCCTTCAAAAACCTAGAACGGACAATTTCTATAATATTTTCATCAATAACAAAATAAACGTGTAACGTAACAAAATGTTGTTTTACTTTGACAGCACTTGATTGGCAACTGGTTGGCAACTTTGCTATTCACCTTCCATTCCTTTTTAAACTGTTACGGTTTTATAATTCTGAAAAGAAAAATTAGTAAAACAATGCTGCCACATTCAACCATAAGTCGATGTTGCTGGATTAAAGGAAGAAGAATAGTGCGAAATAGAAATTAAAATGTAGCAGTTTCGAGCAAGAGTTAAAGTAAGACGATTGCAAATGGTGCTAGATTTGCGCGTTGTTTTAGTTTGGGGTCAAAAAGTTGTTTTCGTGCTGGCTAAAGCTCTAAATTGGCAACACTGAGTGAAAGCACCAGTCACTGCGCGACACGATCCTCACCACTGTAATTGTTAGGCTGCAATAATATACCAAACGGTATTTTTTTATTTCATTGTCATAATTCATTGAATCGATAAGCCTGCTTTCACAAATTCGCGTGGAAACAAAACGAATTTGTTATCAGTACTAGCGGTTTTATTTTCTATCCAGAATTGCTTGCAAAATTAGGTGTTATAGAATTCAATGTTATAGTTTTGTTGTACCTGAATTATTGTAGGCGGTGGAATGTCAACGTACATTCTAAGCAAAATTAATTATATTTAAAGGATATGAAAATTTTTAAATTCTCGTTTTATGTTAAAATATGCAGCTGGTCGGTGCTATTCATAAAAGCAGCGATAGAAATAAGAAAAATAGTTTTCGTTGGCACTAATATCAACTTTCATCCACTTTCATCCATTGCCTAAACCTGACGAATATACGTGGCTTAAAACAATCGACAAAGAAGAATTTCTGCTGCAGATATATGCAGGAGGCAACAGTGTCCAACAATATTTTAAAAGACATTTTATTTTAGTGTCCAACAAATGTGCAGTGTCCAATAAATACAACTTTTCCCCAAAAATCGCATCTACTTACCCCAATTAGGACCGTTCCAGTGGATTACTTTTATAACTCACTATTTTTCATTTAAATTTTTCACAAAACTTTTCTTTCAATAATAAAAAAAAAAAACGCTACTGAACATTTTAAATTTGTAAAAAAATTATTTTCACCAAAATCCTTATGGATTATGTTTTTCTTACACCAGTTCAATCGATCGAATCGATTTTCAGTTGCAATTCCTAATTTTTCCTAATTTAATTCCATAAAACAGTAAATAAGACAGCGATGGCGACATGAAAAACATGGTAACCCCATTAAGCCCCCTTGACATACGATTCAATTTTAGGTTAAAGGGGAAAAACGAAATATGGGGTTTTTATCATACAAGACCCTGGCCTTGACTATCGGTCACTTATAATAAAAATTCTTTGACCCAGCTTGTGACGTATTTTAGGCATATAAGAAATATTGAAGTTATTTTGGTGTAATCCTTTTTCTCGAAATCATTAAGCACGAGCAGTATCGGGATAACGTCCCCAATCATACACAGTGCAAATTTGTTATGAGTGCTTTTGTTGTAAAACCTCACAGCATAATATCAAACTCTACTTTACCCGCAGGATTAAAGTAATGAGGACTAAAAAGTGAAAAACGTGTACGATTTATACACAACCCACATTTGACACGTATTCATTTTTACATGGAACAATTTGCTTTTGTCTCTTGGTATTTGACTTTGACACACAAAAATGTTTCTGCTCATCACAGAAGCAACAAAGTGCAGAAGACAACAACGGAACAAACCGAGTTTCCCCACATCCACACCAAGTCGTATAATGTCATGTATAAATTTTCACGCATCTTGTACACACACGCACATTCAAATGTATGTATGCGTGTATGTGTGTATGTGCTTGCGGATGTATGTGTGTATGTATGTATGTCATTTGCAAGAGACTTTAAGGTTGACAAATTTGAGAAAGAAAGCAAAAAAAAAACAAGAGAAAAAAGTATGCGAAAGTGAAAGAAAGGAAAATTACATGAGAAATCCCAAGCATAGAATTCATCATTTTGGCTGGGCGACCCATAAAAGACATCCACATATATGTACATACACCCACCACACGCTCAAACACGTGTGCCACACAAAAGAATGCCCATTAAAACACAAATGATGGCAATTTTATTAGAAATCTCCATTTAATTATTTTGCGGGTTGGTTGCAAAAATTTTAAATTTCTTCTTAATTAATCCCAAACAACAGGGAAAATTAAGGGGTTTGACTTTAAGCCACTTTCTTAAAAAACAATCCTGCTTCTTGCATCTGCTTTGAGTGCTTCGGACAGAAGAAGGAAAACTATTTTATGGGAAATACATTCAACCGCAGCACAAACATTATGGTCTATGGGAATTAATCATTTCGGATACCTGAAATTCCTGAAATTCTCGAAATGTTTACACACATTCCATCTCCTCTATATATTGTTCTTTCTTTTGTAGATAAATTGAAATTATTTGCCCTGGTTTGTTTTTGTAGAAATCGTTCGGCTCAAAAGCGTGGGGCAATGGCACGTCATTGTGTGTGTGTGTGTGTGTGTAATTTTAAGGCCACAAAATTTCAAAAATCACTGCAATTCGTGCTTGCAAAAAAATATACGAAAGCGAATTGAAAACTTCAAATAAATCTTAGCAATTCCATGAATGTATTTATGGCCACAAGAAGCTTAACGATATGCTATTGATGCGGCCATTTCCATACACAAGCAAACAATTTTCAGATTAAGACTGGATGCGCCTATTGCTGCCAATTACAATTTTCCACTGATAGTTATCCTGCAACACGATTCAACTATTGTATTACGTGGAATTTGTCCCAAAAAAAAAAAAAAAACAAAACTGTCAGTTGAAATACATGAGGAAATCGGAGGTAATAGATTTTCAATGTGGCAGCACTGCAGCAGATGACAGATACAATAGTATGCACATGTAATTAGAGTCTTAAGCATATTTTACTTGAGCGAAATATATTAAATATATACATATATTTTTATTTTAAAGCAAATTGCGTCAAAATAAGAAACTTGCAAGGAATATAGTGTGAGCGTTTAACATGCGTCTGATATGAGTTGGCAGCTCGGCCAACTTTGGCTTGCAGCATAGAACTGTGTTCAATCTCTCTCTAGAGAAAAGAAAAATATTGAAAAAATTTCTCAAAAACAAATAAAACATTAAGAGCCCGATTTTTCGTATGTTGTGAAAAAAAAGGCAAAGGAAAATGTGTAAGTCTGAGAGCTGAGGAAACTAGTCAACACTCTGGTTTGATAGTTTAGAATGTCATATATTTAGATATTCATTCAGTCAATCGTTTTTTAGTTTGTGTAAATTGTGGTATTTCGGAATCGAATGCCTTATACTAAAGGGTCTTTTTTATACAGGTATAGACGCTTAAGTTGGCAACACGTTTTTAATTGGCGGCCATTTTGTCAGCTGTCAAGTAGTTTATGTTCAGTTTGGTTTGGCATTTGAAGAGACGAATAGACTGAACAATGCTGCCAAGTTGTGTAAATTTGGTTCTGTTCAATATAATCGTTCATCAGAACAATTAATTCGATTATCTATGGAATGCCTTCAAGATTGTGCGATTTAAGGCTGCTACACTGTTTTTGTGGGGTCGCTAGTCTACGTCGACACGCCGAAAAAGATTGACCACTTGGAGGAAAACCTTCGCCGCGTTATAGCCGATATACGGCCACAAACGTTGGAAAAAGTACTCGAAAATTGGACCTCCAGATTAGACTATGTCCTGGCCAGCTGTGGTGGTCATATGCCAGAAGTCAGAGAATATTTAAATTATAATGCCATCTTTGTTTTATTCCATTTCTATTTCCAAGTTCTATAATTATTTACAATATTAACACAATCAATTCTTATCCCTAGTGACGGAAACATGTTGAATTTCTAAAATTTTCAATCGTTCTGCAGGTGTCAACCCCAGGTTCATATCCGTAGGGTTGACAGCAATTTGAAACAGAATTTAATAATTTTTGAAATCCCTATATCGCCATTTCCCCGAAATGTCAGATTTTAATATATTTTCTTTTTTTCATATGAGGTAGAGAGGCGGTACCAATAATATAAAAATTAACCGGTTTAAAAAAAAAGCATTTGTAGTTCTTAAAATAAAAACCTGGCGTATAAGACAAAAGATTTTGCTTTTCCTCTGTTTGGAACAGCCGTTCGTTGCAATATTATTTAAATCCCAAAAGAAGTGGTAAATATTCCAATAATTTATTAAACAAAACAAAAAAAAAATGTAATTTGTTGGATTCAAGCCGGCAATGGATAAATGAATGAAGTTTAAGCTGCCTTAGCGCTTCCATTTTAGGCATAGTTCTCACACTTATCAAAAGCGCTTCAAAAAGTGCTTGCATGGTAACACTGTTCAAACAACTACTACATGTGGCTGCACATGAAACAAAACAATCAACATCAAGGGTGCAAGTCTGGCAACGCAGATGAAAAGGTCAGTTGCTGCGTTGCATAGTAGCAGTTAAAAAATTGTTTTTAAATATATGTTTTCGAATTAAAGTAACCGATTACGAATTGTGTGTTCTGTGTTTCAACAAATTCGCAGTTCGACAAATTCCAAGTCTAAAAAAAAATTTATTTCCTCTGATATATCTTAAATCACTTTCCTCAGTTGGAAAGCGATCGATTCTTAAAGCTCTTCTACTATTTCAATTTTTTTGAAAAAAGGGTTTCTATTTGTATTTGAATCAGAAGGGGCCAGCTTTCACTATATCGAAGCTTGATGTTTGCAAGCTTTTAGAACACCAAAAATCCTCTATTTGCGGTCAATCTTTAAGCTTGAGCAGAGCTCCAGATATACCACCAACTGCCAATAAAAACAACTTTTTCGGTCAGTAACTCGGTTATTTCGGGATCGTGAGCCAAGGAAAATGTTTTTCTCTTTTAAGAATATATTTGCTTTATTTTCATAAACATTTTGTTTCAAATCGGACTGTTATCGCGTCTGCCTCTAACTGGTGTCATAACTTGAAATGACTTGCAGATACTTTAAGGGCCGCAGTCGCCACGAACATCTAAAATCAAACCATCACGAATAAAATGATGGTGGCTTTATATAGAAGAATATTTATGACACGGAACTCAAGCCGAACTTTAAGTGGGGGTGGCAGTATTTTGAGGGGGAAAACCTGATCCTTTAATTACTTATGGATTTTTTTTTGGAAGTTGATCTATCTCGGTGGGTAATGATTTGGCACGAACTAGGCCAGCTTGATTTTCTGTTCTTCAAAACGTTGACGAACGAACGTGAACGTTCATAAAATGCGTGCATCTATTGCCACCGAAGATCGATATGGAACAACCCGCATCCTAACACCCGCCCCTCGTGCTTAACTGTGCGCACAATGTGTTATTGGCTTTTAAAACCACTAAGTAAATACGTGGTGTTTGTGAGGGATGCTGTGTGTCTTAAGCCGGCTTACTGCGGTGGCTGTAGATGCCAACTTTTAAAATGTTTATATTGTTAACTGCAATTCCACTAAAATTTCCACCACTTACGTGCTGTGTGACTGTTTGCACCATTTCGCAGGTATGTAAGTGGTTTTTGCGAATAAAAGACCAGACCACAAATTCGTATCGCACGGAATAGGAAAAAGCCGTTACTCCAAACAGGCTAAAACGAAATTGTTTTATTGTACAATCTTTTTATATGTGAAGCAGTTGTTGTACAAGTATTTGCCGAAGTTCTTGAAAAGTTGTTGCCGGCTGCGAGAGTTGCAAGTTTTTGCCTGCAGTTAATTAAACTTGTGTTGTAACATTTTACGTAATTTTGCCTTTTTTTCGTTTTACCCGTAATTTATTGACTTTTACGTCACTCAACACCCTAGAAAATGCTGAAGATACTGTAAATGCAACATATTGTAAAATGTGTTTCTTTTCCTCCATTCGAATCAAGTATTTCTGTTTAGCTGTTGCAATGACAGTCTTAAGGAGTTGGTTTGCCATCATTGCAGCGTTCGCCAGAGTGAGTTTTTACAGGTTTCCCATTCACTGTGTTTTCGTATGTTGGAGTTTTCTTGGCATTTTGGATTTGTCTTGTTGGAAAATAATTGACTTCTTAAAGTTGAAACAAAACACTTTTCAAACTAGAATTTAAAGGTTACTACAATGTTTTTGCTTTGGGAGATATAACATTTATGCAACAAGATCATTAGTTGCGATTATTTGTATTACTCGTAACACGAGTTAAACAAGTTGGACGTATCAAGTGTGTTGGTATCGTTGGTGAAATGGGGCGAGTTCAAACTGTGCCATCCCCAAAAATTAATTTTTGCAATCAGTGTCACTGATTCGATGGAGCTGGTAAAGGGTGAATTTAGCAGTGACAAACGGAGTTAAACCGTCTTCTGAACAGCCTCAAAAGCTGGCATGAACGGCAGCGAGTTGCGCTCAGAATCGTTTCATTTCTGTTACAATTTACAACTTTGCTGCAAGAAACTCCCAACCCAACAACTGTAAAAGAGGAAAATGCTTTTAGGGATTTTAATTTCCATATGGAATCTTTCTCAAGAGACTGAGAAGTAGGGCCTAAAGCATAAAACCAAGAAAGATTGGATACCGACTGCCTCCAAATGTTTGCTTTTTTTACAAGAAAGAAAAATTACTATATAAAATAAGAATCTAGAAGCAGTAATTATTTGACCAACTTTAAGAGTTCCCATATTTTTTGTTAAAATTTATTAAAATTTTCCTTTTTTAATTTTTATTATTTAATTTAAATTTGGCTAATTTTTATGTTTAAAGTGTTACAGCCCTCTACTACTATTCTGGGAAGAGGTTTTGCTGCTGATCAAATATAGTAACGAAAAGTGGTCATTTTTAGCCCGATGTTCTGTCAGATCGGCCGTAAGAAAAAAATCGAGCAACTTTATTCTCCGTTATTGGTTTCTGTTGCCATTTCTGTTCGGTCAACACAAGCTGTGCATTTCTGTTACTAATCAAAGGACTGTCGAAAATGTTGTAAATGGTTGATGTATCTGGCGCATCGGGTCTTTCAAAAATTGGCTGCTGCAATGGGCGTGAGTGAAAAAATAAAAATGTCAAGTAGTTTTTTGTTTTGAACGGGCAGCAGTTAAAGAGTTTTACCTGCTGAAAAATATATTTTATAGTTATTTTCTGTTTGCAGGGCTACCAACTTTTGTTCATTTTGTAAATGTTTGGACTATCAAATGACTAAAAACTTCATTTTCCTTTATGAATATGTGCATCTGTATATTTTTCCTTGATTTTTTATATTGTAAAAAAAACATAAATTAAAAAAAGTGTTCTATTAAATCTGCAGTTGAAAAGTACAGTGCGTGAGACCGGCATCACCTTTTATCAAACTGAAATTTGGTGGAAACAAATATACGAGTACATATCGCACCCTAAATACAAAAGGGTCACAACTCAAAATTTTCCAAAACTGACTTTTTTCCATAAATTAATTCAGAATACACATCTCTAACTACTGCAAAAATTTCTTTCACGTCACTATCTTCTTTAACTGGAAAAATACAGTCACGTCTAATGTGTTGCTTCTGCACGATGAACTAAACATAAACAGTTTTTTGTCTCTCCTGAAAATTTTAGAATTTTGAGTTGTGACCCTTTTGTATTTAGGGTGCGATATGTATAATAACCAAGTCGAGGTTCTATATAGGGCTGCCAACCAAATTTAAATAACACACTATTATGACTTGGGAGTGTCATGGTCACGTGTGTGGTTTCGTGAGGGACACATTAAGATTTTCAGATTCATTCAGAATTTTTTATGGCCTGCTAAATACAAGCCGATGAAACGACTTTTTTTGCAGTGTCACTAAATAGAGATAATGTATATCTGAAGCATTTTCCTCAAAAACATGTTCGAATTAATACAATGGCACTTCGAAGTACTGTCACTCTCGTTAGAGTCTAGACAGCCAAAGGATTGTCGTATGACCCTTAAAGAAGTCACCTAGTGCTGGAATCCTTTAAAATACTGTCAAAATATTGCCGCAGATAGTGCCGGACTGCGAAATTTTCTTTTAAATTTATAACGAGGAATAAAATATACAAGAGAATATAGTTTGGAGTTTATCACTGTCCGTAGCGTGGTTTTATAAAAACATGAATTTGTTCTCTAATCCAAATATTAAGTTTTTTATTTGATTTTACTGGGGCGTAGAAGTTATTAGTGAGTCAATCATGTTTCGCCCACTATATTGATTGTATCTTGTTGACCCATCCGAGAATAATTATATTTCTAAAGACTATTGCAAATAGAATTATATTTCTGTCGGTTACTGTATCACCAAAATCTACGTTCTGAATATTAGTTATGATAAATAAAACCAAAAACAACAAGAAGACGTTATATCCCAACTTCATTCCTTAAGAGCACATAAATGTGGAAAAAATAGAAATTGTAGATAAACGTAGAAAGTTCTCTTATTCCATAAATAGTGACTGGGAGAAAACGAGATAAAATAAAGGAAAAAGCTTTAAGCGAATATTTTAATGACCATAAATTTTGCTTGCAAGGCAGGTTTAAGACAATTTTATTTACTTAAAAAAAAAAACATAAAGATTTATAACCAAAAATGTATGTATGTGTGTTTCTATATGCAGACTTTATGATTTTTCTTGTTTGTGACCAAATTTAAGGATTTTATTTTATTAATTGCACGGTTGTGACAAATTATAACTTTTTCTCTTGCGCTCAAAAATAATACCTAATTTTTATCATCTTAACGTTGTGTGTTATTATC
The DNA here is from genome assembly GCA_932526305.1 of Epicampocera succincta. Classification (NCBI taxonomy): domain Eukaryota; kingdom Metazoa; phylum Arthropoda; class Insecta; order Diptera; family Tachinidae; genus Epicampocera; species Epicampocera succincta. The sequence goes on along the minus strand of OW052037.1, from coordinate 42,898,887 downwards.
TTTTGTACCACAAACTTAAGAAAACAAAACGAAACAGTTATAAAACACATTATCCTAAAAGCTCATAGCAAAAGCTTTAATAAGCTTTTTTTATTAACTGATATACATACGATTTTAGCTGAACTTTAACCTTAAACTATATTTAAATATAAGTTTCTATAATGTAGTTTCTGTTCTAAAAAACCTAAAAAAAGATGTAGAGTAAATTATAAACTTTTGCTATAAACAACTTCAGTTGATTCCAGCACCAATTGAAATACATTCTTTATAAACATAAAGCGATAATTAATTATTGTTCAACACAAATAATTTATATTCTCGACAATTTTTGCAACACACACACATTAAGCGTTCAGTAATAGAAGTATTTTCATAAAAAAAAAACGGCTGGTTTTTGTGCAGTTTCCAGATGTCTACAGGCTGGTATTTCGTAGCTGATAACATATTCGTTAGCGGACTTTGAAAAACTCTTTTCAGAAGCAGAGTTGCTGGGGTTTTTTTTGGGACTTTGGATATTTAATAAATACAATTTTAGTAACAGAAATCTTTACAAGAAACAAACTAATATTTCATAAATCACAAGACATCCAAAATGGTTTAACTTCGTACCAAATTTGGCCAAAAGCTGCTCTCTTAAACCACCAATTTTGTACCAAATTTGGCCACAAAGTTTAGCACCACCCAAATAACGTCTCTCTGCTAATACACAAGGCCAATTCATGACAGACGAAATTTATAGTGCCGGTTGTGTTCCACAGATGTCAATAGTTTTAAAAAACCAAATATATAGTTGGGGTTTCGCCGCATTTTGTCGCTGCCCTACCAAACATACCAGCTGCGGATTTGCTTCGGTAGTAAAGTTTAATGAGAAAAACGCGAGTATAAGACAAGTGCCAAAAACTAGTTAAAAAAAGTGAACATTTTCATGGCGGGGAAAACAGTTTTGCTAAATGATGTGGGTCACAGATGAAAATGTTTTATTTCTATCAAAGTTTCTTTCTTCGCATTTTGTCAGAAGGTGGTTGTTGAAGAAGCGATCAAACAAATTTTCCACTAAAGTTTTAAAAACTGCAGATTATTATTTAATTGTTGGCTGCTTTGCAGTTGATGGGCGTTGATGCTGGCATCACTGACACTTGCAGAAACAATAAAGATAAAGATTTTTTTATAAAATGATTATAACATAAAAAAACTGTTCCAGAACAGCAACGTTCAGATTTGCCAGCCAAACTGGAGGGATCAATACAAATTGTGCGTGTCAATTGGTCAACAAATATTTCAATTTATTTTACATATAATAAAAGACCACAATGTTCTCATTAGTATCTGCTGCTTTATTGCACAGACTTGGTTCGCAGGGCGACGTTGTTGCCTACGCCAAGGCCAATGTATTGAGGGTTTTCATATATCAAAATCAAAGTATATTCCTGTCTTTTCGAAAGCAAAATAATTGATAATAATAATTTAAATATAGATATTCATTTGCCCAAAAAGTGATATGAAAATGAAAAAAAACCTTGCTACAACCTTGTTTTTCAATGGCTAATTAATAGAATCGAATAATATTGTGCCATAAAAACATTGATTTAAGAACCGTTTAATAGTGAAGTTGTTAAACGTTTAACAGGCTGAAGTAAATAACTCTACTATAACTCAATAACCCTTTTGTATTTTACCAGCCCTGGAAGTTCAGTATAACAGTTAGACACTGCAATGAACTTATTTATGGCAATAGTTGAATGAAAGTCCTTTTTGTAACCTTTGACATTTGTTGCTGCCAAGAATGCTGTTTGTCTGAGCTAGTAACTATCCGGATTAGTTCCAAGTAAATGTTGCAACCGGCGAAACGCACCAAAAACATTCGCCAGTCAGTCGAACGTGGATTTTATTTATCCGATTGTCGACATTCGCCGATTAAGCAGCTGTTTTCTCTTTTTTCTTTATGTAAATTTTGATGATTTCCAGTTATTCGAGAAAATTTTCTGATTTAAATTTTAATTTTATTTTATTTAGCAGCAAAGATTTTATATATAAAACAGTTTTTCTTTTAACAGAGCTACCGAACTTAAAAAGCTCTTCATAACGTTTTTGTTATAACTTTTTACAGTTCCAGTTATAGAAGTACTAAAAATGTTAAGCAGCTTTTTACAGTCCTGTGAGTAAGTGGCGTGTAACTGGTAACTTAAAGCCAGTTATTGCTCGAAAGCTTTTAGTGTCGACGAATTGAAAAACATAGAAAATGTTAAGTGAGTCCTGTTAGTCTTGTAGAGTTCAGTTGCTGGACACATAAAACGCTGTGTATCAAAAAAGTTGCCCCTCTGTGTTGCATTTTCACACTGTGCGCGTTCTTAGTTCATGGCTGTTTTGTATGCATATGTAATTGCATATTTATACTACTTCCCGATGTCTTCGAGACTTGCGAACGGTTCATAGAAAATTTGAAGATTTCTCGCATACGAATCCAAAAGAGAGTGCATACATGAAATTTGACACACTAGTTGGCGTCTCTTATGCTGCGTCGCATATGGTTTGGGGTGTAATATTAGATATGAAAAGAGTTTGCAAATTTTTATTTAATAATATTATGTTTTTGCTTTTATCGTCTTCTATTTCTTCTGCAAAATTCTTTGTTGCTCGAGGCAAAATTATGAAATCATTTGCAGATATTTTCGTGGTAAAAATATATTATCGTTTAAAACAAGATGGTTGCAATTGCCCAATATTTGTTTTTTTAATTATTTCTTATAAATACAACTACCTGAAATGCGGTGACATTCTGATAATGTAAGTTAAAAAATTAAATAAAATTCCTTTTGTACAGGGTGTTTTTTTTAGAGGTATAGAACTTCGAATTGAAATAAAACACAAGAAAATCGTTTTAATGTCCATCAATTTGGCTTTATTGGAAGGATAATTTTATGCCATTAATGTTTAAATATGATTGCGGGCATGTGGCCGCCGCGGCTGGCTCGAATAAAGCCAATTCTACAGGTCAAAATTTTCAACCACTTTTTCGAGCATATGGGGCCGTATGTTGGCAATAACGCCACGAATGTTGGCTTCCAAGTCCCCTAACGTTTCTGGTTTGTTGGCGTAGACGAGCGACTTCACATATCCCCAAAGAAAATAATCCAATGGTGTCAAATCACACGATCTTGGTGGCCAATTGACAGGTCCATTCCGCGAAATTATGCGCTCATCGAATGTTTCCTTCAATAAATCGATTCGAACTTCGCGAACTGAACCATTATTTTCGAAATAAATTTGCACGATTTGCAAGCGTTGTTCTTTTGTCAACCTGTTCATGATGAAATGGCAAACCAAACTAAATATTAATCACTTGACAGCTGACAAAATGGCCGCCAGTTAAAAAAGTGATGCCAACTTAAAGTTCTATACCTCAATAAAAAACACCATATATAGCGTAGTTTACGAATGGCGACTCTGTTCACATATTATTTAAGTGAAAACAATAATCTTTAATGTAGAATTGCAAGACGGCATATGGGGTACCGAGTTACCCGATTATTGACTAACATGAATTTTTTTTTGGCTATTAATTTTGCCATTTGCTTAATATAGCAAAATTGATTGGCTGGTATTTCTGGCTGCACGCGGAAAGAACAGTCGGCAACATACGTCGATCTGTGTGCAAATTAAATTTAACATCCCTGTTTTAGTTAATTGCGAGTTTACTTTGTGCCAGCTGATGGTTAAAAACGACATTTCAAGAACAATTTTTATTTATGTAAAAGTAAAGAGAACATTAAAACGCAGACAATATAAAATTCAAATGTGGGTGTAATTGCAGTTTTTTGACGATAGTAGTGATGACGATTTCGTACACATGCAATTAGAAAGCAGAGTTGTGCTCTCTAAATCACCAGATTTGTTACTAATGGACCACAGAGAGTAGATAGAAAAATAACGAGATGAAAGGATAAGTCCTTAAACTTTCGAACAAAAATTCGCCTAAATAAGGCACCATTTCAATATATTTTGTCTGACTGGAATCCACCAGCGTAGTGTCCGTAAGCGTTTGCAAAGTTCTGGCAGAGTTTTTGCACCAGATGGCAAATACGTTGTGCAGTAAATATGTAGAGACTAAGAAGGACGGCCCGCAATCATTTATTGTTATGCCTAAATTTTACCCCAACTCTTCTATTTATGTTGAACGGCGTTCACGAAAACCCTAGTTTTTTTTTAATAAATTAATAATTGCTTTTCTGGGTAAGTTAATTGTGCAATTTTCTCTTGCACTCCTTTAAAAATAATCAAATCAAATAAATTTTTTTAACAATTAAACATTTTCATTTCAAACATTTTTGTGTTTTGTTATCAAATTGCAAAAAATTTACCAAAAAAATATTTTTCTTACTTTAAAACTAAAAATATGTGATTATCTTTTGTGATTATTAATTAACATTTTTTAATAATAATATTTACACATTTAACCAAAGTTCTCAGCTCAATAGTGTGTCTAACACGTTGAGAAACTATATAAAATTGTAATATATGTATAAATTTATCAGCAAAAAACTAAATGAAATTAACCCTCAAATCAGACTCAAAAAACTGACTTGGGTTACGTTGTGCGGAGTGTTTCACACATATGCAATTTCTAGGTATTCTGCTATACTAAAGCCGTTCTTCTACAATCAAAGTCGTGACTTTCGTTGCATGTATGCTTCCTTCATGTTTTGTACTGTGTTTTATTTAATATTTTATTTTCCGACTTTACGCTATAACTGATATGACATCAAGATTTTACTGCGATTGTAGGAGGAATTTTAAAAGATTGTGATGAGTCCACACCACCTATACAATAAAGCTCGAAAGTTGAAGAGAATTTCCGTTTGTTATAGAATTGAGTCAACTGTGCAATCGGGGTCCACTTCATTCGAATGATGCAAAGTACTTGTCAGTACTACGCTGTTATCCTTTATCCTGCCGTATGATACAAAGCTTGTATAGTTGCTGAATGCAAAAGTTGACTGGTACAGCGGAGTGGTGCTTCCTTTATTTTGGTGCCCAGTACCCACCATTTTGACCAAGTTGATAGGAATAAGAAAAAGTTGTCGAATGCTGTGACCCTTGAGTCCACTTATTAGATTCAAGACTACACGTTCCCCTTTATTTGTTCCAGCTAAACTACCAACACTTGGTACTTGGTTATAAAAATGTTTATCTCGATTGCAAGTTATGAAGAAAACACATACATATATGTGAAAAAGGTAGTTTACGTAAGTTTTGAAATATTTCGCTACTAAAACATAAATTTTAATCAAAATATATGTTTTCTTGGCTTATAAACAAAGTCAAGAAATTTTTTTTAATAAACCCCAACAAATGTTTTGTTTATCGTACAAAATTAAAACACTTTATGGGGTTTTTCATACAAGTGGGATTTGAGGGTTAAACAAAATATTAGTTTCCATCATGTTTGAGCTCAGATTTTATGATTATCTGCCTTTTTGTAGGGGCAAAATGGACAGTGTCTGTAGTTTAGGTTCTTCTGCTTGAGATTTTTCCTGTGAACTTTTAGGCTCGTGGGGAATTTTACTTATATTGTGTTACAGCGAACTCTTCGTACTTTAAAAGTTACATAAACCCTAAGCATTCGTCTCATAGACGGGCTTTGCGCAACATGCACCCTCGTAAAGATCGTGCCGTACCCTTGGCGAGGTCAAAAACGGACGACGTAACCTTCAAGAGTTCAGAGGAATGAAAACATTTACACATCCATTTACGCCTCGTCGGATAATGATAAAATGCAAGTATCAGAAATCCGCCACAAATTTAATTTTTGTTTGGTTTTCATTAACCATTTTCCACGGGCTCTTTCAGCACACCCTGTTTCTCTTTGACTTTGCAAAAACAAGTTTTACATTTTTATTCCAATATATTGACAAGTTAAACACTTAAATATATGTATATTTATTTTAAATTTCTCTAATGCTTTTAAACACACTTGCTTGAGTGCTAAATAGAACACAAGAACAACTACAGCAAACAGCTCGCAATTCCTTTCTGGGTATACGAGTAATTTTGAAAAGACTCTTTGCATCATCCCCTCAAATAATTAAAACCAACAATTAGATAAAAATTGCAATCTCGTTCACAACTTATCAGTAAATAATGCCTTTTGTGTTGAACAAGTAAATTAGATTTTCTGTTTTTTTTTTTTAAATTTCTCTATCTTCGTAATTGTATTGAACACACACAAGAAAGTGAGTGAGAGAGGGAGGGGAGATAATTGAAAGAAAAAAGATATCTACTGCTAATGAGTTGTTGTTTGCTAAACTGTGCATCAGGCTTTAATACGCCTTTTCTTCTTTCCCACTTCTCCTTAAGCTCCGTAAGCACAACTTAATTTCTGTTTTGTTTCAGTGTTGGTTTAGCAGACCGCAATTCCTTTGGCTTGAAATATTCTTACCACTAAGATGTGGTCACATAAGCTATTGACACATGCCGACAGATTAATGTTTAGAATTGTTCTTGATTTATGATTTTGCTTTAAATAAGCTTTTCTAAGTTACTTAAATTAGCAGCAGCCACAACAGAAAAAAATTCTTGCCGCTCAATGAAACTGCCCTCGTAAAAACACAAACAAAAGACAGAAGCTGGGGACAATTGCAGCATCAGTTGTTTTACTTTAAAAAGTTTTGTGTGCACTTTTTCACTTGCTGCTCTCATCAACAAAGAAATATTTATCCTTAAATCCTTAAATTAATATTTGCCTGCACTACGCCACCTTAAGTGGGATTTGGAAATACATACGTTTGTGTGTGTGTGTGTATGCCTGTACCAGAACTGACAACGTCCGTAAGCCGAGACACTAATGGAAGTAGTATGAAATTGGATTCGGCTTCCATCTCATTTTGTGTCAAGTTGAACAACCACAACAATTAAACCTTGTCTTAAAACTTAAATTTCCCTTGCCAACTTAGACAAATTAATGAGTTTGGTCAGTGTACATTTGTTCAAATGCTCATATCCTGGTTTTAAATTAGTTTGTGTGGCCATAGAACAGAACCAAAAAGTTATAACAAGAGCATTTGAATAAGTGATGAGCGAAAACTTAAATCATTTTTATATCCGGTGATATTTTACCGGCATGAGAAGCATCGATAATTGCGGTTTGACAAATAGGAATGTCCAACTGTATTGAAGTGTCTATTCCGCAAGGTTTGGCAAATCATCAAATTGTTCAAATTGTGGAAACTTGCTTGCAAATACATTAATCAGTCCGCGAAGTGCATAGAGCACTGCATCCACTTTACACTCAATAAATCGACCCAATGAGCCAGCGCTTTGTGCAGTTATTGATCGTTTTTGCACTAATTTCACTCTTCTCGATTCAAAGCTGCCAACAACGGAAAGAAATGTGTGTTTGTCCTTCGACTGGATGGAAAATGTTACGCGCCAGAATCTTAGCATACGTGCCTCTAAAGCACGGCTCGTGCAAGAATTGAAGCCAAGTGATCATCGTTTGCGTTGCATTATAATACGGGGAAGTCCCATTTACACATCATCTATGACCAAAAATGTGCACCTGCGATACTAAAAAATACTGTCCCATATAAAAAATTTCATATTTTTTCCGTTATAAGATTCAAAGTTAAAAACTCATATTTTAACATAAATATCATTTAATACACTTTAAAAAAGTTAAATTATATTTCATAAAAATATTGGTTATTAATACGTTATAGTATAGGGGTAACCGGTTACGTCGGGTGCTTAACAATATGGATAAAGTTGGGTATTAACACAAGGGTTAGATTTACTCTTTGGTGTGGTTTACACGCAGGTGTCATCAGCGTTCTTAATTTCTTACCAAATGGGCAAGTAGCTGGCCTCAAGGTAGCCAGAAAATCAACTAAACAACAACAATATTTTACCCCAACAAGACAAGAACCATATAAAGCACTCTTAGCACTCGATTTATTTCCAAGTAAGTTGGACCCTTGTTCGTAGAATTCAGCGCCCTTCGAATACTGTTTTTATTCGAAAAAGTTGTCAAAAATTGGACTGATCGATTGCACCATGTTAGCGCGGTAATGACGGAAACCATATTTCTTTCTTTCTTTCTTTATTTTATTGAAGTCTATGGAAAAATTCTTTACACCACAACGAAATTTCATTCATTAGTTTTTCTGTGTCACACTATCATTTTAAGCTCGCAAGCTTTTACAAAAAAAAAAAAAAAAAACACAAGAGTGAAACGATGCTGCCCCGGCACGGCTTGAGAAGTTGCCAGATTTGATGTAGTAATTATTGCGGCTCATAAAAATGTCTCTGCTCAGTTAAAACTTAGTAGCTTTAAGAGAACGTTAGTACTAAAGAGAACGTCAATCATCTTTTTCTCTGTAAGTGGGTGAAGTGAGCTGGTTATTTCACTGAACTCTTATCATTCAATAACGCACGTTCGATTTTGATTGTTTTCGAACCAAAACTGACATTTACCGCCATTTGCGAATATTACAGCATGAGTCGATACTTTGCATATCATTTGCTTTCTATAAATATCATCCGTTTCGAATTATCTTCGTGCCAAACTGTTAAAGTTATAAAAATTATTATATAGTAATTTTCTTCAAGCTTGATGGCTTTTAAGGTTTTTGTAAAAGCCTAAAAACCGTCCAGTTTGTTACAAAAGTAAGAAAAAACCTCAAGCCAGCAAAAAATTACAAGTTTGATTTCAAACTTTTCCATCCTTAAACACTCAACAAAATTAACAACAATTGACTGCGATGAAAGCCACAGAACATCCGCACGTAAAAACAAAATTACTAAGACTCTTATTTCAGTGCAGTCCTGAGAAATTAATTTAACTTCTGAGGCAGAATAGTAAAACTTAATTGAGTAATACGAGTATTTATTTAGAAAAAATTTAGTAAGTCAATACCAAATTTTATTGAAAAACCTCTATATGAAATAGTTAAGCTCTTATCAATTAGTCCCGTAAATATGCCTTTTATATTGAATATATATATTTAAAGAATAAAAGCAGGATTTAACTTGTTAGTTGGCATTCCAGTCTTCTTAAGCAAACAAAACTATAAATATAATTGTGTTCAAACAAAAATCGACATATTTTTAAATGATATCAAATGTGTTTGTACAAAAGATAAGGTAAATGAGTATTTTCAATGTCAGCTCAATTAAAATGTCCTCTGTAAGATAATATGGCCAAACAAATTCTTTCCTATTTATTTAAGTCATTTGACCTTTAGCCATAATCGAACTTCAAAGAAGCTGCTGCAAGTTAATACCGTATCAAGTGCTTAGAGTCCATATTGCAACATTTTTTCACAATGACTTCAAGAATAAATGTGTAATAAGATAAATTTTAGTTTTAGTAAAATCTAATATGTGCTCTTCTTCGCATGCAGGAAGCATAAGAATATACTGGCTTACAAATACTTGCTTGATAAATACCATCAAGAATTCCATAATCTCTTTAAAGTACAAGCAAAATAAAATAGTTTGTTCTTTGTACACACTTGCAAATGTACTAGTAGCAGAAAAAAAAAACGGAAAAATACGTTCCAAGAAAGGACCTTCAGCCACGATTAGAGAAGGAGCTACTAGATTTATGACTCACTAGAAAATAATAGAGGAAAACATTTGTAAACAGGGAAACTTGTAATTTGTAAAATGAAACATTACGTCACGTAATGATGAAAATTTTGTAATTGTAAAATTGTTGTAAAACAGCGGGGCCTACAAATTTGTTTTTCGAAATTAGGAGATGGCCCCCGTTATATATCTAAGCAAATGAATGTTTTTAACCAGAAAAAATTATGGAAATATTCCTCAACCTCCTCAACCTGGCGTTGAAATGAGGTGGGGCATGCCATAACTAGAGGATTCTAAATACAGAATGAAAAGTATTACATACGGAAATTGTTATTCCCAACTTTATTGCCACTGATGGAGCCCAAGACACCGTACACTGGGCCTTAAACTTGTCATCTCTTTAATTAAACCAGAACTTTTCAATTATTTTTTTCAAGTTTAAACATTTTAAATCATCTATTGTTTTCAAAAAAAAAAAAAAAACTATCGCGAATATTATTATTATTATCGGACGAGTGGCTTGTGATGAGAAAATTCCGTAGTCCCGATACTACAGCACGATAATATTTTTGTTGATTTTCAATTCTTTAAACAAGGATATATCGCATCTAAGAGCTTTTGGCACAAGGATTATATAAAACCAGCCATTTATTTAAGTTTTATTAAAAAAGTGTGACAAAGAAGATTTTAAACAGAACGAGCAAAATCCCATTAATAGAGAAATTGTAACAGGATGAGACACGTCATGCCACACTTTGCAATTCTTACAAAACTTTTCAAGTCTCTGTGACAAAAGGTTTTTATTTGCCTTTTTTCCAATCGCTAAAATAAAGTGTTTTTAACTAAATGAACTCTTTTTAATTGAAATATTTTTAAAGATTTTAATGTTTTGCTATCAATCAGATTGATTAGAGAATTAGTAAAATTGTTCAGTAAAGTTTATCAAACTGTAATATGACAGGCAAACCTTAACTTTTAGTTAAAATTTGCACTTCTGACACTTACGTCACAAAACCTGCTACTTCTTCTCGTTTAACTTGTACACGTTTCGCTGATGTCATACATTTTACTAGGCGAGGTGCAACTATACGATATATTTTTTTGTAGCCACATAGAAATTTATAGACTCAAAATTTTAATACTCTTCTTTACTTCTGCATATTTTAATTTCATTATATGCATTCAGCAACAAAGCAGTTCAGAATTCCGCATAACATGAGAAAGTTGATTCCTTTCTTTTGAAGTCAAAGTTATTCACTACTGACTGCGAATTATTAATAATAGTTTTTAGAAGGTCTGCTGCGCACCTCAAATTTGTTCATGTCGCATGCGAGTGCTTTCAACTACCAGTAAAACACTGCAGTGACATATTTTTAATATAGAATAGAATAGAATAGAATATGGCCGATTTGTATATTTAGCGGGTTTTCCATAAGTTTTGAGTTTCCGTTTAATTTTATTGTCCTCTGAAGAGGAAATATTTTAACCAATAGGATAAATTTTATTTTTCCCGTGAATTTATACTAATAAAAAGGCTTGACCAGAAGTAAAGCTGCACTTGTGCATGAAAACAAATCGGTTCAGTTTGCTTCCGTCTTGCAATAGGTCAAGCCTTTTTCTGTTATATAATTTGTTGTTGTTACCGATGCTTCACACATCAAAATAAATGAGATTTTCTATTCCATTTACCCGAAAACTGTGAACTTTTTTTAAGGAAGATATTCTATTGCGCATGAAATCATTTTCGTCTAGTTTTGCCAAGCAATAATTTTGCAATTATGATTATAATGTTTTCATGCAAGGGAATATATTCTAGTCACTAACATGAACGAAGCGGTATGGGGACTTATAGCACGTGTTTTGTGTTTGACCGAACAATCTAGTAATTGTCATACCAACGACGCGTATTCAAATTTATCTCTTATACCAGAGTAACATTTACAAGTCCTGGAAATTTATTTCCAAAATTCGGGTTTTTTCTCAAAACTTATAGAGTATTTTGTCAAGTTTACGATGCGCGTGACCGTTCTTAAGACCAACTAATGCGCTACGCATTTACTCCTTTGTATAACGCACCACACCACTACAGCTTGAGTTTAACACAGTACTCGAATTTATTGATTCAATGACGTTCTTGGCGAGAGGCGATCTGCATCAGACTTTTGCGAGTCCATTATCTGCCATCGTCATGTCTCTGTTTGTTACCACGAATGACGAGTGCTACAGCAAATGATTCTTGTCATTGCAAATCTTAAGAAGGAAAAATGGTTAGAGCTAAACAGGACAACAAGACAACAGTAAGTGAATCCATAACATTTGTTGAGCCACACAATTGGGGTGTGAATTATCTGGAGAAATGGCCTCTCATTCGTATGATTTGACTCCTGTGTACTACTTTTTGTGGTCTTACGTCACGTCTCTGGTCTATGCTGTTAAACCAGCAAAGATTAAACATTTGGAAACCAACATACGACGTTCTATTTACGAAATAAAACCAGAGAGGGCAGATGAGGGGTCCAAATGCCCGAAATCATTTGTTAGTTACAAACACTAATAGGCAATGGTCTAGGCTATCAATTTTGTATAGCCTTCTGCTAAGAAACTTTAAGCATCAATTTAGTTTTTAGAACCTTAATGTTGCAAGGATGGTGGGTTGACTCTTGCTGACTACTTTTTCCTGCTGGAGTCGTTTTAAGTGCATAAACCTAAGATTTGATCATCTTAATTATTAATATAAGGGAATAAAGTGGCAAAATTATGAAAAATACTTAAACAAAGACTTTAAAATATCTATAGAAAATTCTCTTTATAACTCTAATTCAATTACTAATCAAGAAATTTAATTTGTTTACCTTTTATTTCAGTGTTGGAAAAACCTATATATCTCCAGCGTTTAGGCAAGCTGAGAATGTCGGCTCTACTGTAGTAAAATGTCAAGCTTCAGATCCAACCCTCCTGCAGTTGGCTTAACTAAATTACTAGGTATGATAATGTTTCAATTCTAAGCCATCGCTAAACCAAGAACAGCAAATAAAGTGGAGTATTGCAATTAGAAAACGACTTTTATAATTTACTGGCGAAATGAGTTCATTGAAATTTCTACAAAGGCATTTAGCAGGCGGTCACATTGTTGAGTTTCAGCCTGAAGAAGTTAAAAAAGGGGGAGAGCGCAATCTACCTTGTCCTGGCTAGTTGGATCGTGCGTAAAGGAATTGCATGTAAGTGCTGTCAGACTTGTGGCATATATATATTGTCAAAACTCCCATTAGCAAGGATTGGAATCCGCTCCAATAGTGCTCATATTCCCGTTGTGTTGTACATCATGCCACCTTCTTAAGTACCTTTCAGCGGGCTCATTAAGTGTCTTACCATGAATAACTGATAACAAAACGTTTGTCTAAGAAGGTCACAAAACCAAACCAATACCAACCTTTGGATAGATTTAATATACCAACGAGTCTTCTCTACAAATAAAGTTCAAAATGTCTTCTGCTATCTTACACTTTGTACAACGACAAGAACACATGTCACTACATAAATATGTGTGTACACTCTAACGACTTAATATAAATCAAATATTCTACCAACAACTGTAAACATACAATTATATACACATTTATACATATATATATATATATATATAAATACCCACTTCAACCGATAGAGAACACACGAGAGATAAAACAAAAATGCAACTGTATTTGTACCCCATAATATGAAGTTGAAGAAAATCATGTGTAATTTATAACAACTTATCGATGTCATCAATCACTTGTAACTGTGTGTGTGTGTTTGTGCGTGTGTGTATGTGTCTGTGTGCTTGTGTTCGTATGTAAGTTCTTCAGTGCAAAGCTTTTCGTTCATGTGTATAAGCAGCACAAATATATAATAGGATTAAAGGAAAGAAGACACTTTTCTTCTTTTATCATATTCTCTGTTGTTTTTTTTCCCCCCATTTTTTTCATTTTATGTTTGTCAAGAGAAAAAAAAGTTTGCCAAAAGAAATATGCTTAGAATATAGAGTCTTTAATGGTTGAAAAAGTGGGCCAAGTGCTGTAACAAAAGGAAAATTTATGAAAAAAAACCTTTTCCGTAACAAGGCCAGATGTCAAAAACTAAAGAAGCGTTTGAATTGTTTGACGGATGTGGGATCTGGGTGTTAACGCTTAAGTTTTTGACGCTTTTAATGGCTTAACGAACAAGTGATACAACGACTTGGGTCCACTTAATAAGAATTACAGGCTTTTGTTCGTTTTAAAGTTTTGTGCAAACTGTGTGTCGCGTCAGACATGAGTTCCTAAAGGTATTCTCATACAGCCGACCTTTTACCTTTTACCATTTGCGCTGTTTGCTGCTACCAGCTGACTTTGATCAGTCACATTTTCGTCGGCCAGACTTCATTTCATTTTAATACACGTATTTTAGACAACAAGTGCGGAATGTTCCGCTCAATTCATTTACTTTTGCTTTATTTGCAACATTAAACAAATTCGAATATCTTTCGATTGTTTTCAGAATTGTGAATTGCCGGAGCCAAAGTTTTAACACAAACATCATTTATATGATTATAAATCACTGTGTGGCAAAGCATTATTTCAAATACAGCATCTTGTTTGGTTTGGCCTGTCTTGCAACAAGAGTTATCATTTAATGGTGGATAAAACAGTAGAGAAATTTGATGCCTCTTAAGGAGGAGCTGAGCAGAAGTAGATATAATGTTTTATTTATTTTTGTGTCATCTGCTAAAATAATATTTCGAAACAAAACTTCTACACATTTATGTCAGACTTATGGATTTAACAGAAATTAATGATAATAGATTAGATAAAGTAGTTTTGGCTAAGAGAAGTAGAGGAAATGGAATGGATATTCTTCTATTTGTAAAGAAAGAGTGAATTTTTCAGAATGAAATCGCAATATGGAATAACTATTTTCATTCATTTTTCTGTTTAAAATTGTTTCAAAAAATTTCATATTTGTTGAAAAAATTATATAATCAAACAATGGAAGATTTGCTTATTAGACTGGTGCTCTAATGAATTAGTAAATGCCAACGAAAGATTTTTGCAGAAAAGCTACTTTATTTTACTGAAAGGTTAAGGTACAAAATGCTGATTATGCTGCAACATCTGCTGGGTAATCTGATCTAATAGTTATAGACTAGAATCAACTGGGTTCCTGATTGAAGTATTTTGAACTCGATTGCAGGAAATCATACCATAACATAACACAAAGTCCTTGCTCGTACCATCTAATACCTCCTGCCAGAAACTCTCTACATACTAAACGCAAGATTAGGCATCCGAGTTGGTGGCCCGAAATCCTCAAGAGCCATCAGACTGTAATCAAACTTGTCTGTACATTCGCCATTATATAGTTCCTAACGAACAACAGAAATCTGTTGCAATTCGGTAGCATCTCGAGACTTGGATCACCAAGATAGTTTTCTACCCCGGTATCTACCGAGCCGAACCGAGGAACTCTGCAGCCAGGCAGGCACTTCAATCAATCAGCTACACTACGCAGAGACACCAATGTGTGAAGTTTTCTCCAGACCTTTTACAACCTCCTAGAGTTTTGATTGCCGTGTCCAGCGAGGAACCCAGGAAAACTAGGTGGCTCGATTAGAATTACACCGAAGTAAAATCTGCCCACCAAAGGTTTTAACTTCGCCCAAATCTACATGTTAGTTAAAGGCATAAGTATGAAATTAATTTTAATATTTTGATAGACTCAAGAACATGTAAATCGTAGAACAGATGCTCGTGTTTATTTCTAGTCCAAACATTTGGAATAAAATATTTGTTCATTCACTTTCTTTTCACTTTCATACTAAATTAGTTGCTTTATTTTTGAGAAATGTTATCATTTAAAGTAGATATTTAAACAAACTGCGTTTGTAGAGTACGTCCGTATGTAATTCATGTATATATTGATAACAAAAGCCGAATAATTGTATAGATATCTACAATTTATTACTGAAACTTCTTGATGGGTATGAGTGGAGATATTCCAACCACATCGATATCCAAGTATGCAGCAAAAATTGCAGAGGAAATTAATGCCTTCAAGTGGTTGAGTTTCGTAAAGGAAATTATGACAGAAGATATGAATGAGTTACATTTAAATAGAAAATAAATGTAGCACGTCAAGACGACTGACATAAATTGTTTAAGATATATAAAACATATTGCATGATATTGTGAATGAATGAGCTGCACCAAATAAAATGTTCATAACGCCATATTTTCATCCAAAATTTATATTCGATATTATATATGTATGTACGTACATTCATATGTATATATTTGGGAGTAAGAAGCCCATGACATATGAGCCATACGAGATTAACGCTTGGGAATTGATTAAATTGTGTCTAAGACCGCTGCTTCTCCAACCGATCATACTCTACGTTCATATTACGATGCTCATCATCTATCATCTTCCCCGGATTATTATGGATTGTTCTCACACCCTGTGCACTCTTTTTGAAAATGTGCATTCCGTAAGATGTTTGGAATGACAAGGCATTGAATCGGATATCCGTTCACTAAGTTGCTACCTTATTACACAAGTCTTAAGTTTTTTATTGGATTTTGTGCGGAGGGATTTGGCGTGAGTGTCCAAAAATCTAACGTAGCGTCACATTTCCCACTTAAAATTCAATGAAACACATCAGTTGGACATAAAAAGCTGGATAAAAGCTCGATCAGGGCTGGCTGGACAGATTTCTGTAGGCGTCACGTTCGTTAAAAATATTAAATTTTATACCAACTTTTAAGCATGACAAGAACGAAAAAGTATTTCACTGGCAGCCCAAAATATATCGGCTGCGAAACTGTCGACTGGTCAATTTGCATTTTGTAAAAATGCAACCCTGATCGAATGGAAAATCTTATCGCTTATAGACAAATTCAGCTATAAAGTTGTGTGGGCTGTCAAATTTTTTATTTACATTTTATTTGAATTTTTTTTTGAGCTCCGGGTTCGAACCCTCTAAACCTACACAAGTAGTACATTGTACCAAAACTGGGTTGGGGAGGAGGAAAGAAGGCGTAATGTTTGGCAATTTTGGTTTTATTCTATATTGCAGGGATGAGTATGTCTGACTTGAAGTGATGCTGTTTTGACTGTTCAGCGCCCAGTGTACATGCAGCCTGCGACAATGCACAGTCAGAGATCAGTTAACCCCCCACATACCCCCCCAAAAGCCGTTGTTGTGTTATATTTATATGAATTTGTTTGGGTTATTGAGTGCTTTTTATCCGTCTATGTATGTATCATTATGCATTGTTTGCGGTTTTGTTTTTATTTAAACCCAAAAGGACCACAAACTGTAGTAGGAATCGAACACACGGCCTCTGGACTGTTGGTCGAATACTCTAGCAAATCTACTTTTACTCGACCGCATTAGTTCGTATTATCTGAGCTGGTGACATGTTGTACGGCAGAGTATTTCTGTCAGCACGTGATGGCTTCAGTTATTTGATGATCCCAGCCGCGTTGATCTTCAAATCAAAACCAAAGTTCAAAGTCTACGCCGTAACAGTCAAATAAGAAATTAGTTTGATTTTTCCTTTTAATTTCACATAAAAGCTTTCAATTCACTTAAATAAAATTTCGCACACCTGGCACAGGCGCATGAAATTGCAACATCTTTTCATATTTAAATGGAAATTTTAAATTCACATATATTTTCTGTGTTTTGTTTCTTCGTACTCACCAATTAATAGAAATTTCCAAATATGCATTTGAATATTGAGAGCTGTTGAGTCCATTCAAAGTGAAAATCAAATTTCATGGAAAAATAATCTGCTCTGCGCTGTTCAGCTCTTTGTTCGTTTACTGTTTCGTAGCCAGCACCACAAAACACTCATTCGATATAATTTTATTTTAAATATGGACTCGTATTAAAATCGTATCATCGCTAATAGAAAAACGTGTGTGTGTGCAGCTCCATGTGTCGAATCACAAACCAACTCCTGCGGATGTGCGAGATCTACAGAATTTTAATCGAGTTTCATTTAAAATTTTAATTTAGCAAGACTCGAGCTTTTAATAACTCTGGCATTGAGTGATGTTGAGAGCATTTGTAAACCGCATTTTATTGGCAAAATGCAACAGTTTGTTCAAGTGGGTTTCCTCAATTTTTGGCGGCCGAAAAGTTGTTGATTGCTGATAACTTTTGGGAAAAGTTGACTTTTGTCTTCTTCGAGTGTAGTTTACGTTTTAAAACGGCGATAAGCTCAACCATCTGTAGATTATAGATTTCCCTTAATTATTCATTTTTGCTGTGGAAATTGCCGACAAATAAGTATTCTTTTAATTTTTTGCGTTTCTCGTCTTGTTTCTTTCTGGGTTGTCTTATTCTTGTCTTGATTACTTCAATTTAGCGTTAAGCATTTTCTTTCTCTTGTAATCCTTTAAAAAGTACTTTTCCTCCTTCTTTTACCAGTTTCTCTGAACTTTCTCTAAGTGCTGGTAGAAGGTTTTCTTTAATTACGATTTTTTGTTTCGTTTAAATTTGCTGTGTTTCAGACGGTGTTCAGTTATTATCCTTTTGACCACTAATTGTTGCAATTAAGAAGCTGTAATTAAAAAAAAAATATATATATAAATTTATATTCATTTACCGTTTTTTACGCACAAAATACAAATTTAAAAACTGTCAATAAAAATCTATGTCACTAATCGTGTCTAGCAAGTGTTAGTCCACCGAACATGAGGTAGAAACCAGAATTTTAAGTGCCACAATGTAATTTCTGCTTTGAAGTGAGGTGTGACATAAACATGTCACGTTTGCCACCGTTTAGCGAGGTGGCTTGTTATGAAAGCGTGGCACTTCTATCATTATCTTAGTCGATGATGAGAGTAATGGCTTGGTGGTGGGTCGCTATGAAAGGGCCAACGGGAGATAATCGGTGGTAAATGTGACAACTCTATGTCACTCCCTATGCCATAGATGGTAATATCTTGTGGCAATTCTATCATTACATTAGCCAGAGGTTAGAGTTCCTCGCTAAGATAAAGTCAACAGGATTTAAGTTATCCTATGACACTTCTTTGATCACATCAGCCGGAAGTAAGTGTGCAGCGTACGAGGAGCCACCTTATGCCGGAATCAAAGGGAGAAAAAACACGTCACTTCAAATATGGTGTTACATTTGTAGTACGTTATGATAGCTGATGCGAGACACAAACAGTAGCAAACGTGACATGGATATGTTATAAACCAGCTCATGTTATAGTGCCATGTTATGATAACCCCAGCGGAGGTCACATTCCACCTTAAAACTTGTATTAAATCTTTGTTTTTCATAGTAAATTTGTTATTTATAACTAATAATTGTGTCTTCTGATTTACTTTTTGCGCTCTGAAGATGTCTAATAAAGAAATTATGTTTGGAGTGGAGTTCGTGCTGCATTCGTCTCATAAGACCTTTAGTTTTCTCGTGCTAAATTAAAAGAAAGCCAAATTTGTATTCCCCTTAATCAGAGTTTTCTGAAGCCGTTTGTTACTTCAATAAGAGGAGAGTCTAAATTTGGCTTTTATATTTCATTTGCTGATTAAATATTAAATATTAAATACACACTTATTTTGTTCTGTTGTAAGTAACATTTTTTATTACACAATTATGCAAACTAAAATGTTAAATCGAACTCTGGGGTATATTAAACCCGTCTCACAGCAAATCTTACAATTTTTCAATCTCTTTTGAAAATTTTTCACGAAATATACAGAAAAAAATATCTATAATTTTGGTTGCATTTTTTAAGCGAATTCTTTGAAACTCCTTTTCCCCCGGCCAGGAAGAAAATCATTTAAATTTACTTCGCCTGAACATTATTTAACAAATAATATATTACAGTTTCGCAAAATGCACAGCAAACATTATTTATATTAAATTTAAACATCGTTTGTTTTAATTTTGTATAGTGCTCTGTGCTAAAAAAAAAGGAAGAAAAAATGTGTACTCGAAATTCTTAAATTGATTAAAAAAGTTGCGAATTGTTTCAAAGCTACGAGTACATTAAGACATTCATTGTTCATTGTTTTTCAGTTGCATTTAAGGACAACAAAGGAAAAATAATTTTCAATATTTTTACGCTCTACTAAATGCGGTAACTAGAAGAAAGCGAGCAGACAAAACATACTTAGCAAGGAAACAAACAGAATACAGCGCAGCACAAAAGCTTTAGTTGTTAGAAAAGCGATTAAAAACGAAAATATGAACAATTATTAGGTTGGAGAACAAGTAGTTACCGTTTTTTTTTTTTTTTCGTATAACAGATGTCATTATGGATTGAATTTTGTGATCTTGAGGGAAAAAATTTGTAAAGAAGATTAAAGAGTCTTCGCGATTTTTAAATAACATATTTCTGTTTTCGCTAATCCCAAGAAGTACCTCTGCACTGCAGCCATTGTTCATTTTCTCCTTTTGCTGTACAAGTTTAATTTGAGGGAGGAGGGAGGAAGCAGACAATATTCGCCAATTTTAAAGCCCTGTAGTAGTCGGTTTCTTTTTACTTTAAGAAATTCTATACCCAGTATGGACAAACATGAAAAACTTTTCATCATAAACACAACATTTTCTCGAACTTGAATGAATAAATGCATAACAGTAGGGTCTGGCCCAAAGTGGCTCTTCCCAGTGCGATCTAAAACCAGCTCCTTCAATGGGCGTGTTATTAAGTTCTATGAAGCAGTTTTTACTTTCTGTGTCCTAGAACCCCAAAGTGTTGCACTGACCATTCTGTTTGGCTACTTCTTACAGACACCTCAGCCTTCAGTATCCTAAGACTTTTCTTAACTCGTAAAGGAATTTTACCGCCTTCCTAGCATCGAGTTAAGGAAACTTTTTGAAATCTTCAAGGTCATTAATACTGATCCTGAGTTTCATTGCTGCCAGTGTTATATATACAAATTTTATTATGTGCTGAATGTAAGGCTCTTACTTGCCAATTTCCGAGCCAACTACTCTCTCTCTTACCGTCGGAGTTTACAAACTTTTTGTAGTTTTAAAAGTCATTGGTCTTGACTTTCCGAAAAATGTGCAGATTACAATTATAGTGACCTGCGGATGACCACGGCTGTCTCATCTATATGATTGTACTCTAACTCTGAGACACCGAGGTTTACAATAAATGTAAACCTGCTTTGGCCCTTGAGGACTAGTTGACTCTGGCGTAGCTTATTAAAGGGCCGTTGAAAAGTCTGTATTACAGCAGAGGCTGTGGCGTTACAAAATTTCCAATTATTTTTCAGCGAATCAATCATACTCGTCGTCATTGCAATGTTTTACATAAGAAAATTATATTTCCCGCATTTAATTGCTATCCTTTTTGCATTGAATCGTGACGCGACATAAAAGTATTTTTAAACATTCAGAGACACAGACTTTCTGTCCGTCTTGTCCCCCTCCTTCAGTAAAAACTTTTATATATTCATAAAAAGCAATATATATGGAAAATTTACTCAGCAAAAAATATTGTATGTGTATGAAACACTCATACATTGATACGTCATGTATCCAAAATAAATAAAATGCTACTAAGCATTGAAGGAGGGAAACTGTGCAGGGCCTTTCGAATTAAAACTCCGGAAAGACAACGAAGGTTCGGAACGCAAATGATAGTCATAATGATTAAGTTATTTATTAATTTTTCAATTAAATTAAATTAACAATTTACAAAAGCAAAGCAACAGTTTTATTTGCCTTGATGGGAAATTTTGTGAAGAGCAGATTTTTAAAGGTTTTTCCTATTCTTACATGAATATTATTGTAGTTTTACGTATCCAAAATTTTAATGGGCTACAAGTTCATTAGTTGTTGTTAATATATAATTTTACAATTGTTCTACTACTGGTTTTGTGATTGCGGCCTTGCAAATAATTGCCTTTACACTCACTTCGCTTCCTTGTACTTCCCAGCTGCTACATATATAACAGATCCCCTCAATTTGCTCCCGTGCCATTATTGGCAGATATCATTTGAACTATATATCTGTTTAGCAAAAGTTAGGATGCAACAACTGATACCAAATTTGAAAGGTAAAACGAGTTATGCCCAAAAATGCAATCGATAAGGGCCACAGGGTTGGACTACCGCTACTTAATCCATTTACAGCTAAAAATTGTGCTGTAGAGCCTGGAATATTATTAAAGCTTTTGCCCAATAATAACCGCACCGGCTGCGTTTCGGTCCCAAATAAATTCACCCGCTTTTTTATGTTTTTGTGCTTTTGTATGTACATACATATTTGTTGTTATTGTTTTTGTTTTACAAATTTTAAAATAAGAATGTAGAAAAAACAAGGATAACAATGACAACTACAATAATAATAGTATACAAACTGCGGAAACTAACACAACTATATCCGTTTGTCAGAGACAAACTCGAAGAGTTGTTGTCATCTACTATAACTTTTTTGCTGCACTAAAATGCGGCTTCAAGCTGCAGCATCAGCCATACGGGGAAACATGTTTTTATTTTACGTTCTAAGCAAAACAAGAAAATAAATGTATCATAGAAATAACCGAGCGAAAGATAAAAAACAAAACAATCAGGAAAAACGAAACACACTAGAATGGAATGGAGAGAGTTCTATTGTTTCGGTTGCATCTTGATTTTCATTAAAGATTTCTGAGTTTATTGATGGTGGCTGTGACAAGTTATTTGAAATTGGTAACGATACGGTGCTAAGTATCTGGTAGATGGTGAGACAAATCAAAAGAATACAAATTTATAAATTTTTATATATACATATGTACAAGATATGAAGAGTCTTTTGTTTAGATCTTGCTGATCTTGGTGCATAAGTCAGACTAAATTTGGCCAATTCAATCTGCCGTTGCAGCTGTTATTTGTGGATGATCGGCACAGATTGCGACTCAAGAGAAATTCAACGATGTACAACAATTCTGGCTCAACGGAATTAAGTAGGAGGCAAATTTTAGCCTCCGAAAAACTAAGATCTTGGGAACCACACCAAATTGAAGACGCTGTTGTTTCCGGTGAATCAAGGTAGACCAGTTCATACACCATAAACTCACCTCATAATAGCCATTTTGTTTAAACAATTTTATTATTTACAATTATTTGGCAATTTGGCAACAGCAAAGTCTAAATGAATAGACGTCTCAGGTGGGCAGATGTCCATTTAACGCCCCCGTTACAAGACCCAGCCTATTGCTGCATGTTGAAGGAGTTTTCTTTTCTTATCTTTTTTATTTACTTATAAAGTAATAATTTTTGGTTTACCCAGTGCTTCAGCTGAGTAAAATATATAACCCCCGAAAAACTTTTATTATTATGAGTATCTTCTTCTTCCTGGTATTCATTCTTAGTTTTCTATTTATGCAATAGATCCTCAAATATAATTTTGAAGTCTAGTTTCACTCTAACTCCTTAAATTCTATCCCCCTTTGAAGTTATTTGGGGTTCAGAGCAAGGAAACAAGGTTTTATGTTTGTCCTGAAATATATTGTTTGCGTGTTCGACGTGTTTAACGCTATTGTCGATCTGTTGAGCTTTTTGAAAGTTGTACGATACTGAGAACCAAAGCAAATGTTTCCGACCAGATCAGATATTTATAATTATATGAGTAAAATTTAACATTTTACAAGGTGGCATAAGTTAAATTGTATTTTGCGTCTTTTTATTTAACAAAAATCAAACCAGAACTGACGTTTGCCGCCATTTGCAAAAATGTGATTAATTTTGTGACATCCGTAACAATAATCTGATCGGAATATATGTCATATTACAGAAATGTGTGATATTGATGAGAGGCAAGAGTCTTGAGGGAGACCCGTACGACTTTTGGCTGCACAAGAAAAGTAAGAAAAGTTGAAAAAGAAGTGTAAATAAATCATTTACAAAATAAATCCACCGACGAGTATCGTTCTAATGGATTTACCATTAACGAGATTCGACTTCACTATTTAAAAACTTTAAGTGTCTTGTGTTGAGTTCATGATGTAGAAAAACGTAAAAACCTGATATTATAGAAAGAAATGTCGTTATTTGATTATCTTTAATTCTAATTCTGGCAACTATTTTTTACCATATCAGAATTCAAAATTTCAGTTGTTTTAAAATTAGAAAAACAAATTTCAAATATGTTATTGTAATTTATTTTAATCATCTGGTTTTGCAAAGCACAAGAAATATAAAGAAAATTCGGGGGAAATTAAATGCTTTTTTATAGTATCAGTTGTGCAGCTGTCGCCGTTTTTCACAGCCTTTTCAATCAAACTATTGTTTTTCCAAAACTATTGTTTTTATATTTGTGATTTTGAAGTTTCAAGAACTAGTTCTGTGCAACCACAAATGAAATCGCCTAAAATGTTTGATAAAACTTCATTTAAATTTCTTTAAATGATTTAAAGCCGCCTTTTGTTGTATTTTTGAAGCCACCTGAGAATTTGCCATTAATTGAAATACGCGTAACAATTAAATAATAAACAAGTCCTTTTTAAATTTGATTAATTTTTTGTGTGTTAAAAATTGGCAGCCAAAATAGGTTCAATGTCTAAAATTTACTTTTACATACACAATAATTTGCTTAGTTACTCCCAAAATGTAGTAACAATTGATATTATAGAAATTATAAATCGTTTTTCACTGTTTTTATGAGAAAAAAGGAACTGTTTTTTTGCTGGGAAAAGCGATGCACAATTATCATTTAAATGTTTAGTTGCCCGACTTGCCGATAGTTCTGTTTTATATTAGCTGCCTCCCCAGCTCTGCAGAAACTTTTAGCATTAAATGAGTGACCACAAATCCAGTAAGTTTGTGGCTTTTACACTACATTAAAAGTTTAGTTTATGGTTATGGCACCGTAAATCAATAGAAAAATCAAAACAATGCTCAACCACAAGAGCACACAGTTACACAAATATATGGTGACACATGCACATATATGGGCATGAAGGTGGTCCCCATTTACAGGGAGCACATTTTATTTTTTATGATAAAGGAAAACCAAAAATATAGGAATGATGCGCACAGCAACCATGCGGGCTGTCGTGGCACCACAGATATGGTAACGCATACGGTAATCCTTATTTACATGGAGCATAAGTTTTATTTCTTTTATGCACGCCCCCTTTAGCTTGTTATATGTGTATCGAAATTCTGCTAAATTAACCACGAGTATTATAATTGATTTCAGAAAGCATTAAAGCAAAACCTTAATGACAAGATGATGGAAACAATGCGGACTGTCATGTCGGCATATAAGAAGAAGCTTTGGGACAACTTCGCATGGGGTGAAGTATATAAACGAATCAATCAATCAGTAGCTGAGGCAGAATATGACTGCCAAAATTAACTTTTTTATGACTACATTAATAGGCCGGCTGGATTTAGAAATACTTTTTGTGACATATTCCCAAGAGGGCAGAGGGTTTAAAAAAATTGTTTTTGCTTTTTAGCAAATTTTGTGTGCGCTGCCTCCAGCCAACAAAAAGAAGCAACAATATGAATGACTCATTCAACTGGCGGCTTCGTTGAGTTCTATTCTAAATGTCCGATCACGGAAAACGAAAACACTCTTCTCTTGGCTGGTCATGATTCCCTTATGTTCATTCAATGTCCTCATGGCGATTGTTTGACTAGAGTCTACAATATTCAAATTTGAGGACTTCGGGTTTTAAGTTATTCATTTGCATTGTAAAAAAAAATTCATCCAAATACACACATCCATAGACAGGAGTTGAGTTTTCAATTCGAACATAACGAGTTATAATTTAATATGTGGCTTCTGCAAAAGGCTTTATAAACTTTCACATATCAAATGGCTTAAATGCAAAACCAAAAAATAAGTACAACTACAAATGAACTTTGAAAACCCAAACGGCAGTTTTATATGTCTGCTTCCGTAGTCAGTATATTTTTATGTTTAACTTTTATGGGCCGTCAATAACTTTGATAGCCACGTACGCAATGCTCATTACCCCTGGACGAACGCCGAATGAAAACCATTCAAAATCCTTAGTTTTGGATTTATGCCACAGCAAAGAAGAGCAGCTTTTGTTTTCGGCTTGGAGCAAATTTTATGGCCTTTTCGTGATTGCTTTAATGCTTTGCATACAACTACCAGCAGCAAATCGGTCTGCTTTGGCCGTTTCCTTTGTCATGTGTCCAACGACGTTGGAGATCATAAACCATGAAATTTCGTTTTGTCACTTTAAGAAATAAAACTCAAGAGTTTTAAAATTCCGAAAATGCTTTGCAATTATTAAGTTAATTGGCGAGCGCCAGCATGTTGGGAGATGAACCCGTTTAGAATGCTAAAAACTGAAGTGCATACACTGAGAGAAATAAATGACAACAAACACACCAAACACTTTGCACTTTGTTTGCAGAGTTTTAGAAACCGTCTTATATGTAGAAAAAAATCGTGAAAGATGTGTGTGTATGTATATTGTGAGAAGGGACAACATCAATATATTAATTGAAAGAAAGGAAGAAACACACATAGAGGGGTTTGTGAGAGAGATTGTCACGTTGGTCACATGTTGGAATGCACATTGTGATTATGACGCAAAACTTAATGCGCAAGAAGAGATATTTATAGTTTTTGACGATAGTGTGATGCGTGACTTGTATGCGGGGCTTAAAGTGTCCCGGATAGTGCTGTTGTCCTGCATTAAATACCTTTTCCTCTAAGAAAGCGAATAGTGGAGAGTATCCAGCGAGTCTATATAAGAAATAAGTCATTAATTGGTGACAACATTTCCTTCTGCAATAAGAAAACAGCCTGTAACAATTCAGATCAATACTTCCGCCATATTAGAATGATAAGTATGTTTAAGACAATTCAGAATGCAATTTATTAAATTTTTAAAACGCCTTTAATTTAATTCAGTTATTTCTATCAGAAACATACATATAATGTAAATATTTGTAAATATTTTCCAGACTAAAATCTAAACTTCAGCAAAACTTTATATGAATAGCGACAAAAAATTAATGCTTTTGCATATTACAGTTTACGCCTTAACTGAAATATATGCATTATTAAGCGCATATTAAGGAAATATATCCATATATTAATATATATATATATATATAAGTAAATTTAATTAAGGTTAAATACATAAAACAAAATGATTGCTAACCCTATACTTAGTCCTTTGTAAATATAATCATCATCGTCATATCGTGCTATTAAAATAAACAACAATTAAAGGCTATTGTACACAGAAACACACCGACGACTCAAATACATAAGTATGTTTAAGACAATTCAGAATGCAATTTATTAAATTTTTAAAACGCCTTTAATTTAATTCAGTTATTTCTATCAGAAACATACATATAATGTAAATATTTGTAAATATTTTCCAGACTAAAATCTAAACTTCAGCAAAACTTTATATGAATAGCGACAAAAAATTAATGCTTTTGCATATTACAGTTTACGCCTTAACTGAAATATATGCATTATTAAGCGCATATTAAGGAAATATATCCATATATTAATATATATATATATATATAAGTAAATTTAATTAAGGTTAAATACATAAAACAAAATGATTGCTAACCCTATACTTAGTCCTTTGTAAATATAATCATCATCGTCATATCGTGCTATTAAAATAAACAACAATTAAAGGCTATTGTACACAGAAACACACCGACGACTCAAATACATACAGAGTCGCATACGGCACTTTCAATCCTACATGCATTTGCATGCCATTAGAACGACGCGCGAAAAAAATGTTGTCTACATCCTCTGCTGGGTTACAAGTTGGTTTCAACTAAACCATTGATATATGTGCTTAGACTATATACATCTTCTTCTTCTTCTTCTTCTTCTTCTTCTTCTTCTTTTGGCACTACAGTCCGTGGTGAACCTGGGCCTCAACCAACAAAGTTTTCCAGCTGGCACGGTTTTTCGCCAGCGTTCTCCAATTGTGCACACCAAGTTGGTTGAGGTCCCCCCTCTCCTTGTGTGCGCCATCGGTTCCGTGGGCGTCCTCTAATGCGTTGTTCCACAGGTTCGGAATCGAAGAAGACTATATACATACATATATTATATATTAACGGACTCGAATTGTTTTGCCACCCTATAAAACTGATTGTTTCTTCTTTTCGATACGAATATGCCAACTTTGGTGATGAGGCAATCTTTTTATGTTGGAAAAATTATCCGCTCTCCTGAAAAAGAATTTTTTTCTGAACCCAAATTTCACTACGAAAATAAGTCATTCGTGTTTTGCATATAAAGGGTGATTAAATTGTATGGGCCGATGTTGAATGTGAACCACACCTAAACGCCAAGTTTTTTTCCGAATTTTATTTGACATTTCTCTATTTCAGACTTACTCAATTTGAACCATGGAGAGATACACAATCTAACAACGTGTTAAAGTTATCCAGACTTATTATGAAAATGGGAGTTCAAATCAAAATGCATATCGTGCACTTCGTAATTTTTTTGGTCAATTTCATCGTCCAAATGTGCGTACAATCGCAAAAATCGTGGAAAAATTCGAGCAAACCGGGTCTGTAGAAGATGTGAGAACACCAGTGCATGCTCGTACAGCTCGTACTGCAGAAAATATTGCTGCTGTTCGCGATAGTGTGGCTGAAGAGCCGTCCACCTCAACTCGTCGGCGTTCCCAACAATTGCACCTCTCTCGCTCGTCGTTGATGAACATTATGCATAAAGACTTGCATTTACACGCTTACAAGGTGCAATTGGCTCAAGAACTAAAGCCTCTTGACCATTCCAAACGTCGTGAATGGGCAGAATGGTGGCAAGAAATGGCAACAGTGGATGATCAATTTTCGAAGAAAATCATCTTCAGTGATGAGGCACATTTTCACCTCAGTGGATTCGTCAATAAACAGAATTGCCGCATTTGGGCGAATGAGAATCCAAGAGTGATTGTCGAAAAACCAATGCACCCACAAAGAGTGACTGTTTGGTGCGGTTTATGGGCTGGCGGCATCATCGGGCCGTATTTTTTCCAAAATTAGGCCGGTCAGGCAGTTACTGTGAATGGTGTTCGCTATCGTGAGATGATAACGAACTTTTTATGGCCCGAATTGGAAGATATGGATGTGGACGATATGTGGTTTCAGCAGGACGGTGCCACTTGCCACACAGCTAACGAAACAATGGCTCTTTTGCGCAACAAATTCAATGGCCGTGTTATCTCACGTAATGGCGATGTCAATTATCCGCCAAGATCATGTGATTTGACACCGTTGGACTTTTTTCTTTGGGGTTATTTGAAAGAAAAGGTGTACGTCGATAAGCCAGCAACAATTCAAGACCTAAAGGATCAGATAATTCGGCACATTAACGGCATAGAACCTCCATTATGCCTCAGCGTCATCGAAAATTTGGACCATCGGATGGAGGTGTGCCGCCGAGGTCGCGGCGCCCATTTGGCCGATATTTTGTTCCATACATAATTGAGTAATACCAATACATCATAATAAAATAAAATTACAATGATTTCCTAAATAGTTTGTGTTTTATTCAAAATCAACATCGGCCCTTGAAATTTAACCACCCTTCATAACAGAGTGGTAAATATAGCTGAAAGGGTCTTGATATACATGAATTAAAGCAAATTCATTTGTGTTCATACAAGATGAGTTGCTCTAATACACACACACACACACACACACAAATTAATTGGGGATGTTTTACACACACAAACGTATCATAATGTATGTTTCAGTTCGGATGTGTGCAGAATTCTGTTAAGTCCAATAGCAGCAGGCCAGTGTCTGTAATTATGCCGGTATTTTATTTAATGTTTGGTCCTTTACAAATCAACAAGAACGAACATTAAATCCGCAACAAAAACAAAAATATGTTTGAATTTGTAAAATTTGTTTTTTCTGTAACATTCTGTAACACCCCGAAAAAACAATTTTGTTTTTTATTTGGCTCTAAATTTGTTGTGGTAAATTTTATTTGTATACGTAAACATTTATATTGGGTGTTTTTTTTTGCAACTTTGAGTTCACAACACTGTTTTATTTGACAACCCATTTAGCATCATTTTATGGATAGACTTACACCAGAGCTGGCAAGTTGTTCAAACTTTTAATCAGATTTTGTGTGGAATTTTCATTCAAAATTTTCTTCTGCTCTGAAACTCATTTTTGGTTAAATGGTTACGAAAATAAGCAGAACTGTCACATCTAGTGTGTGAGTAATTGATAAGCTTTTCTCGAAGCACCATCCACAGATCATGTGCCTTCAAAACCGCTAATGGTCACATTGTTGCTGGCAATGGTGAACGGTACAGAGACATGATTAGAAAGAAGTCTTTTTGTACCGTAATTAGCGACGCAGCACCTGTAATTCAGTCAAAGAAAGATTCATTTCAGGTAATGGCCCCATTAATTGGCCACCAAGATCGTGTGATTTAACTCCCTTGGTTTATTTTAATTGGAGTTATGTGAAGTCACTTGTCTAGGTCGGTAAAACAGAGACAATTGAATATCGTGAAGTCAGCATTCGAAGAATTGTAGGGGAAATAAATAATAGGGAAGTTTTTGAAAATTGGCGTTCCTTAATATCATAAAATTTTCATTCAATAAAATGCGTTTCATTGATTTTAAAAATATAAATCTTAATTTTTTTATGATTTAAACTTGTGTAACTCCATATAAAATCTATTATATCCTGCATATAAAATCTATTAAAAACACGCTTCCACCGGTCCAATTCAGTCTCTTCAAGGCGAAAAAAAAGGTTTTCCCACAAAGCGGATTTAAGTCCTACGAAAACTTGTTATAGCATCACAAGAGAGATAGATTTTGAATGATTTTGTGCGGCTGAACAAAAAAATATATTTTCTAGTACAACATTTTTGTTTAATTTAATATTAAATTTTCTTCGTCTTAGAAAAATTTCACATCCGCTTGATATTTGAAATCGTTCGAAATAGTTGCCATTTAGATATTTATGAAAGAAACAAGTGCAAAAACAATAGTAACTCGATTTAAGCCACTTTAAGTTGGTCGAAATGTGTAAAAAAAATTAAATATTGGCAAAAGTGATACAACTTATGAAATCGTTTCATATATTCTTTATTGCCATTCAAATTAAGCAGAGTTTCGCTGACTATTCTTTGCACATGACTGTTTTTACAAGTATATAATAATTAGTGTAATTACAAACAGCAGTTGCAGCTGCTAAATAAAAATAGGCAAAAAATAAATTACAACAGCCCTACAAACAAAAATGTTTGATATGGGATTAATAAAATTCGAAAGTAAAAGAGTTCTTTTATTGTTTAAGGAATGCCAGTTTTAGAACACAAATTAAAATGTTTGTTATTTGAGAGCTATAATTTTGATCAACAAAATTTTATTTCATTTTGTTTTAGATCAATGAATAATTAAAAAATATCTGACCAATTAATCTCTAAGTGAACAAATCATTTATTCCACTGACTTTCAGACACAATTTATCGCTTTTCATAATCATTCAGCACTTTCTATTTTTTAACTGGAATAAAGCAAAGTTTTGTATGGGATATCGTCGACACTTTCCATTCATTTCGCGCCGCGGCTTGAATCCCAAATATAGAATTTTTGAGTTTGACCGGAGTCACGCGCCATTAAAACCTGGCACAAGTTTTCATTAACAGCAAAACAAAACACTGGAAGAATGATCTGAATGAACATGAGATGGAAGGAAAAGTGAAGAGTGATTTGATAACAAAAATTTCAAGTAAAGTTTAAAAAAAAATATTAGGCATATTTTTGAAATCTACAGAAAAAGTTTCCCATTCAAACATTTAAAACTGTGTTTGCTGGGATATGGTCTGAGCACGTTGTTTGCAAAATAGGCAATTTTATGGTGGTAAGTGAAATAAATTGTTTTTGTAATTAAAGGTAACATGATGGCAACTCTTATATACGAGTTTATTAAAAAATTCAAGAAAACGTTTAAGGTTCCGGCATTTGCTTTTATGTTTTTGGAATAGTTATATTAAATAATATATTTTGTAAAAATTATTTATAATTTAATAGTAAATTTTCCTTGTTATAACATGGCTTTTGCAAATATTCTACAGATGCCGATTGGTTTTATGTGAACGCTGCTTTAGGTGTCGAGTCGGAACAATTTGCCAACACTTTAAAGAGGGTTTCTAGTCTTCAGCTCTCGAGTCGAATAATCGTTCTTTTCGCCCCACCCAATTTCATGGTTGAAGGGCTCAAGTGACAATAGTACGTCCTAAAACTTTTTAGAAACAGGGCATTCCCCCACATGCGTATCTGGGGGTTTTGTTTAGTATAAAAAATACGCAAAACATTTCATTTCAAAATCTAAATCATAAAACAGGAATGAAAAATCAATGCAAATGTAAATATTCTTAAATCTTAATATTCTCGAAATATCTTAATAGTTCGTTTAAATATAATATTTTATGTTGGTTTTTTCTCACATTTTGCCAACTATCAAATTTTATAAAATAATGTTTGCATTGCTTTCTTATCAGAATAGCCGCACAGCACAGTTCGGAACGGCCTGCAGGAAAGATATTTTTGCCCGCCCATTTCTACTGTCAAACATTTACAGACAAAACCTTTAATATTAACCGTAAATTTCAAAACATAAAAACAGTAAATGAATCAGTTTAACAATAAAAACTTAGAAGTCTAATGGAAATTTGTATGTCTAGTGATATAATTTTCGTTGAAACACTTTTACTTAGTTTAATCGGGTTGCCACTAGTCCAACGTATGTTTTCCCCAAATTAATGTTGTGTTTCTTGATTACTCTGGAGATTTGTTATCTATTGAAGTTGGGAGGCTGTGTATGTTCTTTCGTTTGGCTTATATCTGATATTTCGCCAAACTACATTTGAAAAATGTTGTTCAACTTATTGCATTAAGTATCCCTAGAGCAAGGACTGCAAAAACTTTTACTGTTCTTTTGAAATCACAACAGCTCTGTTAATGTCTGGTCATTAAGATAGTTTATGTTTGAAATAAAAACTAGAACACAATGAAAGAATGCAATAAAGTAAAGAAGTTTTATGAACTTGTGTGTTTGAATGCACATACCCAGCACACATTTGCAATTCCTTCAAACTGCACATGTTGTTATCAATAATTCGACGAAGTTTCGGTCAGGCTTTACGTTTCTATTTGTCTTGGTGAAATCACTTAAGCTCCAAAGGTTATCATTCTGCCAACAATACGAGTATTATTATTACTCTAAAGTTATCACACAAACTTATATAAATTACTGAAGAAAATTCTTGTGTATGTAGACATATAAAACTGATATATATTATGAGAATATTCTGAGAGCAACAAATTATTGTCGCACTTCAGGGTTGGTTGCAATAATGATATATGATTGCAGTAATCAATGTAATCTTTTGAATATGGCGTTTCAATGACACGTGGTAGCAATACTATTATCTCTCCAAGTCATGGCAATGTTAGCATATATATTATTATATTATCATATGATGTCGCAAGTCATGAATGGTATTTTCCTAACATTCAGCCGTTATTTAAGGGGTTGGTGGTATTTTTATAGCCATACTATTATCTCGCTGAAACATGATGTTGTTGGTATTTGATCAACAATAATATTATCTCGTTAAACTATTGTATTCTTATGATAAACCACATTATTTCTAAAAAAAAAAACAGATTTCCCGCAAAAGCATTTCATGGCCTCGTTCGTGTAACAACAGTATAACATTTGTGAAAGTTTATTAAAAAATGATTAACCAAAAATACATGTATGTTTAAATAAAATTTTTGTATTTATTTATTAATAATTTTTATAATTTGCAAAATAAATTTACAAGTTATAATTGCGCAGAGTTGGCGGGTAACGAAGGCCATACGACACAGGCCTTCAAAAGGGAAGTAATAGTGTAGCCGACATGAACTTCATGAAATAAGTCAGTCAATTAATGCGAGTGCGATGCAAAACTTTCGAAGGCCAAACAATAACAACAACATACCTGACGGCATTTAAAATGCAACTACGATGACGGGAGAGCTGTTTCCACTGCAGGCCAGAGTTGCTTTACAACTGATTTTCCTACTTGATTCCAATTTGTTAGGAATTTTATACAACATAAAATTTATGTTTTCAGTTCTGAACAAAAAAACAGAATACATTTGACTAGACTAGACTTTTAGAACACTTACACATATAAACAAAATATATTAACTCTCCTTTTATGTGTTCCCACGCACATGCCAGGATTTTTTTCTTATATTTTATACAGCCTTTACACATACGCGTTTCGCAATAAATTATCACACTGCCAGGCAGCTCAAAACTGAAAAACACTCATTCATTGCTGACTGGTTTTGCAATGGTGTGAGTAAAAACATGGTTGACAACGACAATACTACGATCATTCCGCAAATATACCTCAGCTGCTCAGATAACAGACTTGACCATGCGCATGTTTGTAGTAAAAATTGAATTATTGTGTGTTTTAACAGTAACAACCGAATCGTTAGAAGGTTGATAAAATCAGAGTCATTGCGAAATATAGTATTTTCAAAATATAACATAAAAAAAACATAATATTATTGCTGCAACAATATTTAAAAATGTCCCTTTTATTAATATTAAATGATTAAATTCAACTAATTCAAGTCACGATCATTGAGAATGTTGCGTTTTCAGGTAATTTTCACAACAATATCCATTAATTCACAGTCGAGGAAATCACATGATTTCAAGTCAACACGAAGCCAGTGTGTTTGTTGGGTACGTGACATTATTAATGTGTGCGTGCGTATGTGTTTGAATGACCACACTCATGTATGAGTAATAGTGCTGTTGCGGTACATTGAATTGCTTTTGTGTTTAGCCAACATCTATTATTCTGGGTTAAAAGTAGGTGAAAAACATTTAATACCTTGAAAAAAAGAAAAAGGGAGAAAAAAACGGCAGTAAAACATTATTTATCCTTTAGCATTACATATTCAAGTTGTTATAAAACTCTTGTAATTATGTATTCTTAATTACGGCCAGATTTATCACACTGTTTTTATTCCATATTCTTTATCAAGTATCTGCTTAAACTTGAATAGCTTTTTAGTTTCAACAGTATAATTATTATAATTCTTTGCATGTTGTTGGCTTTCAATAATAGATTTTAAAACGTTGCAAAGCTGCATGCAAAAGTAGTTCTTTAATTAGGCCGGTGTCAGCGAGGTATTTTTGGGGCTAAAACCGGCAAAAGTTATTGTTAGCTGCTCCGATTTCGTTACAAAGAATGGGCTCTAACCCGAGTCCAGCACTAAAGTGGGTTCTTTTTAAATGGGTGTGAGGATAAATTTTAAAATTTTTAAGCCCAGACTTAAACCTGCAATATTAACATACCTCTGTTAATTAAGTAGCAGGGCTCTGTTAAGCCTAAAAAATTTATATTTTGCAATGAAAATGCATTCAAAACTAAAAAATTAGTAATAATTATATTAACAAATAAAATAATATATTTCTAATAACATATTCTACAAAATAGTGCCATAAAAATCTAAAATCAACGCACTCATCAAAAAAGACTATAGAAACTTTGTTGAAGAAAGTTTATGAAAATTCTTGGAAATAACGGCAGATGGGCAAAAAAAATTATTGGGGAACGCTCCTCAGGCCATCCCTATGAATGTCCAATATTCAAAAGTCACAACAGTGTGTGTTTTTTAATATATAAATATTATATATTAAGATGGATCTAAGTCTATACAGAGTGGCTTTATATTGATTTTATCGCAAAAATAAGCGAAATTCTTCGGATTTCTTACAAGGGTATTGCTCGATATTATGATAAAGGTCCCCCCTTTTCATTAAAGGGTCTTCGTATTTATTATAGGGGTATTGCTCGATATTATGATAAGGGTCCCCCCTTTTCATTAAAGGGCCTTCGTATTTATTATAGGGGTATTGCTCGATATTATGATAAGGGTCCCCCTTTTCATTACAGGGTCTTCATATTTATTATAGGGGTATTGCTCGATATTACGATAAGGTTCCGCCCTTTTTAACAGAGGTATGTTAGTATTGCAGGTTTGAGTCTGGGGTTAAACATTTTAAAATGTGTCTTCACAACCATTCTTTTTAAACGAACAGCTTAAATTTTAGCATCTGTTGTGAATTCTTTTCCGACTATGGCCTAAAATTAGGGCGGGTTTTA
The DNA here is from genome assembly GCA_932526305.1 of Epicampocera succincta. Classification (NCBI taxonomy): domain Eukaryota; kingdom Metazoa; phylum Arthropoda; class Insecta; order Diptera; family Tachinidae; genus Epicampocera; species Epicampocera succincta. The sequence continues at coordinate 42,863,126 of OW052037.1, read as the reverse complement.
AGTTGAACCGCCATTAAATAGATGGTACATTAAGTTGTCTTTAATAAGCAAAAGCAAATTTTTAATTAAAACTGATTTATCACTTTATAAAACATGTGTCTTCTTGTTTCATAGTCGGGTCGGGTTTTCAATTTAAAGAGTCAACCTATTGTCAAGTTTCGGTAACAGGAAGGGGCCGATCAATAATTAGATTTAAGTTTCTGGGATGGCAGAAAAAAAAACGTTAAATATCACATTTATGAATTCAATTAAATTTCCAAGTCCCAGGGAAAGTCAACTTTTTCGTGAGTTATAACTTCTATGAGCATTATATCATTCACTTGCCCCATCTCTGTTCCGTCAGCTGCTTACACCTTCAACAGGCTTATCTTTAGATGTCATATCCCTCGACCCTTAACTGGAATGCGGCTTGAAAAAGAGAACACAAGTTAAACATGATAATAAGAAAAGCTTCTCGTTTAGTTTAAAAGTCACTTAAGTTAAAGTTTGGAAAATTGTTGGGTAACGAAATTAAGCATTAAAAGCTTTTAAAGGAACTTTAATTTCTAACATGAATTGAAATACTGAATCAAGTACAATGATCTGAGTGTCTTTATATTTTGAATGTTTTGTCGTTTTGGCATGAATTCATGCCAGGTCACAACAAGACTCAAATAAATGTTTAAAGTCCGATTGAAATTGCGTACAGTCGTATGGCACACAGAACTTTATGTAGCATAAAATTGGTTAAAATGTAGCAAGAGAACACCAGCCCGAATGAAAGCAAAACATCAAACTTAAAAGCCAAAAGCTGGGCAATGGGATACAGTCGTAAGACTGTTCTATAAAACATACAGAATATGAAAATGTTGTGGGTAATTTAAGCGTTTCATTGTTAAAATTAAGTAGATGTTGAAGAAGCTCGTACAAAATGTATTTCATCGTGAACAACTTCTAACCATCGATTAAAAGTTTTGCTTATTTTGGAGCAGGACTCGTGCTATCCATTGTACCAGTTTTTACGAGGAGAGCTAATGGGCATTCAACTTGCACTTTCTAATATGAATAGAACACACGGGGGTCCTTAAATGTGTTTCGATAAAATCCTGGCTCTCAGCAACAGCCAATTATAGCAACGGTAGAATATAAAGCATTTGAGATTGCGTTGACCTTCAACGAACAACTACCAATCGGCTTTTCGCGCTCATATATACGAATAATCACTAAGAAAATCTCCAAAAGCCGAGAAACTTGATTGCTACTTGGGAACAAGTAAAATGTCTGCCGGCCAAGGAATCATCACACTCCGTTTTGATATCAAGGACAAATAGTCACTATTTGATATTTGCATCAGCAATCCAAACACATGAAAGAGGACTGGTAGTCAAACAATTGTGTGTAAATAAATAGCACTGGAACTGACCAATAGAAACAGTTGGCTCTGCGACGCATGAATGCAACATATTTATGTTGCGTTTTATTAATTTTTATTCAAGGATGACAGATCTAGAGATCTCACTTTGCGCATAATTGCCCGTTTAAGAGCCTAGTTGAAAGAACTACCAGGTCTGTAGCTGCAGATGTGTAATTTAAAATTTTTTAAAATAAATATTAGGTAGTTGGCAACTCTGAAACTAAATTTTCTAAGAGAGTGTTCAAAAAATAGTATTTTATGTGCTTAAACACTATTTCAAGTTATTGCTGTGATCATCTTCTAGTTAATTAAAAAAAGTAAATATAAAGCAATTGAAGTCGGCGGCAGTTACGGGCAGCTGGCGCTAATCACACTCACCCATCGGTCTACGATCGCCTTTGGCCTACAATAACCTAAAGAGTGAAAACATTTAATCGGCATAAAAGAAACGTGTTGTATTGTATTTGTCTTCCTGCATTGCGCTTTTCGCCCAATCAGTTTTTCACGGTCTTAATGTGACGCAATCAATACCTTTTGCTGTATTGAGAAAACTAAGAGTAAAAAGTCAAAACATACAATATTATATTGAAACTATAAGAAAACTTTTAATTGACAAGCCTCTTTTTAATTAAAAAAAATTTTGACTACATGACAGTTTAAATCTATATTTTGTAACACTATTTTTTTTTAATAAAGTTATAGTACGTCCGATCTTTGTGGCTCAGCCAGAAACAACAAGAATCGGTACAAAACGTTCACACTATCTGGCTACATCGGACAAATTACACTGAACCATATTGGCAAACAATTTTACTTTCGGAATGTATTATTTCCAGAACCAGAAAATTGCTGTCGGCCCAAATATTGTGGGTTAAATGTTAAACAACAATTTAGTTGTTTTAAAATGGTTGTTTTGTAAACGGATGCTTGCAACTCTGGAACCAAACGAAATTGACTGGTTTTCTTCAACAGTAATAAATGTTCTATTGAGTGTTTTAATAAAAATAAATTATAGATTTGAAAAATGTATTTCTGCTTTTGTACAATTAGTTCTAAGAAGACAAATTTCGAGTGTCTGTTGGTGGATTTTCATAACTCGTTATGGCATCGCTTGTGGTTGGTGTTCACATTATAGGCCCAACAAGGTTCGTTTTGATAAAAAAAAAACAACAAAAGAAGTTCATTTATTTATTTGCCATCTATTTATAAATTTCCTAATAAACTTTAAAATTACACTTGTTTGAATTGCCAGTGAGACCAACATGTGTAAATATTATTTAATATTGAATGATAGATAAAAACAATATTTATATATTCATCAAGGCAGGTCTAAAACATGAAACTTTTTCAACCTTCTATTTCCCCACTGTCATCTAATAAAACAATGGCCAGGACATTTGTACGATTACTGAGCCCGTCGATGTATCTTTTGATTTCGACCTTGATGAGCGTATTTTTAAGTCTCGATGAATGTTGTAATAGGGAGCATTTCTTATCATTCTTAAGGTTTTAAGGATTCTTAAACTTAGAAAAATCGACTTCGTTAGAAATTAAAGAAAAACATTTATACCAACAACGAAAAATAAAAATATCCCATTTCTGTGACACAAACGCAGAAGCAGCTCTGCTGAAACGGTACGGAATAGAATAAAATCGGAGTATGACATCGATCAGCGGCAGAACTATTTTTTAACGTTTCTTGTAAATATTTTTGGTAATTTAATTTATGTGGAAACAAACAGGACGTTGTGCTACAACAGACCGTATTTTCTAGAAACCAAATACGAAGATGGTGTTAAATTAAATAATGAATTTCAATATCACATAAAACCAGAAATACGAAATTTAATCTTAACCGAGTAGAACTTGCATCCACCGGGTTAAAGGATGCAGCAAGCAAATGCTCGCATGTTCACATCATGACAATAATAAAAGAACTCCGAAAACACGATAAAACCTACAACACAAGAAATACATAATAACAGCCAATTAAGTGGAAAATACAATTTCAATTATTTTTGGAAGCATAATGCGAACGTACATGCCGTACAAAGTTTTCAACATGCAGGCGCTCATTTACGCAGATGTTCATTTAACGGTTTAAATGCCGGGACGGAAGAATTTGTTCATGTATTATGTATTATGTACATTAATGAACGAACAGATGAACGTTTCTGGCGTGGTGTGAGGCCAAAGGACCCCGTAGTTTCGAAACAATTTACTCAAGACTGAAAACTTTTTTCGTGGAAAAGTTCCCGTATAATCACTTTAGAAGATGCCAGCCACAGCAGGATATTTTCAAGGCAAGTATCCTCTAATATAAAAATTTATTTTGCGTTAAAAATGGACGGCTTTGAATTATCAAAAATATTTTACCCGAAAAGCTGTTCATTGCAGAATTTCAAAGAAGTTCGGAATATTATTTGCTGATCTATCTGGTCTACATGAAACAAATGCAAATAATTATTATTTTTTCCAGCAAAAATGCTTGTTGATTTCAAGAGACCTCTTTGATAATTCAGCGAATTATTTGATTAAAAGTTTTTGCAGCGAAGACAACAACTAATTTTGCTGTAATGTTGCTCGAAAAGTTGGTTGTTCCTTGTTGCAGTGATTTTAGTGAACCGAAGTCCAAGGATATCGGTGTCAAAAACAACTCACCCCAAGGCCTGGAAATAAACTCCTGACTAAATAAAAGGTAAATCGAATTCGCAAATTATCAGGAAATATCAACGCTGTTTTCCATCACTTTTGGGTTGAAGCCACAACCAAATCGTTTAAGCTGGGGTTGGCATCACAAATTATATTATATCCTTCTTGCGTTCTGTAATTTAAGCTTTGCTTAAGGTTTCGGGAGCTTCTGCACAATAATAGTCACACCGATGATATTTTTATCCCAAAAATACCATCCGCAAATGCCAACGCTTCTTCCTCCAGTCTTAAGTTTAAAATGTAAAACTGTCCATGGCGATCCAATCTGTTGAGGGGCCAATTTCGTGGTTCAACTTGCCAACGGCTGAGGCTGATAGGTGCATATTTATTGTAAAATGTCAAACATGAGAATATTACCATACAAGTGCAGAGCTGGGGCTTTCTAGTCCCTCCTACCATCAGGCGTCTCTGGCACCTCAACAGCACTTCAGGAGTATTTGGATTGCCAATACGCAGGGGTTTGCGTGTTACAAGACAACCCCGGGACAAAATTCTGAAACACCAGCGAAGACAGCAGAGGCTCTGGCAGAGCAGAAAAAAATTAAATGTTTGCATTGTATTTCTCAAACTAAGAACCGATTCTGGCAATTCCCTCCACGATTCTATACCTCGTGAACTGCCGGGCTTTTTAATTGTTGATCTGTGTGAATAAGCACGTGTAAACCTCTATACGCAATGTTCTTCTTAATGAGCACAAACTATTAAAAACACAAAAAACCAAACAAAAAATTATTATAATAAGAAAAAAAAACAGCAAAATCCACAGAGTCTATTATAATAAAAGAAATTGCTTTATTTTTTCTCGCTCAAGAGAAGATATGCCAATAATAAAAATATATATACGTACATATATAGAAAGTTGTGATGGCTGATAATATTTCCACTGCTTGCTCTTACTTTCCACCATGTGAAAACGCAAAAATGCAATAATTATCTTTTTTTTTTTTGGTAATTTATCAGCCAGTGACTGTGACGTCAGCAAAAAGAATGAAAACTTGTGAAATACTTCCGAACACGTCTGCAAGCATAATGGCCATTTTCGCATATCACAGATACTTGAAACCGAAAAAGAAAATGCAAACTATCACGTCATCTTGCAAATTAATTAAATTATACAATTATGCTTTTGTACTTGTGGGGCATTAAGTTTATTTTAATATGAACAATCAAATTGTGACAAGGAAAGATATTTCCGGAATTGTCAAGCAGCCAGTTTGTTGTTGGTCCATGCACAAATGTATGTGCGATACATACATATATACAGGGCCGTAGCATAAAAGTAGGCTTAAGAGAATGTTTAGTCAGTTTTGAAAAGAAAACATCTGTTTTAAGCTGTTAAAAAGGAAAGGACGCCCAATTTCGGCTGCAAAATTATCTTAAGCAAAAAGATTCACTTTAGGACAAATGGTAATTTTAATATGCAGAAACGCCAGATATGAGCGGATTTAGTACTTTTTTCAAACGGCATCGGTAAGGCCACCACCATCGACGACAACTGATTTCATTCAACCCAAATTGAACTTTATAGACGTCGATGGTTTATAGTTGAAAGAAGATGGCACTACGTGCCGTACACCTGATGCATATTCTACACAAACGATTTACGGGTATGACTATATCTCGAGGAGGGGACATTAATTGGCCACCTGGACCGTATAATTTGATCGCACTGGACTTTTTCGTGTATAAATAGCCTACTAAGGATGCAGGTCAATGCCAATAAGCCGCAATTGGCTGATGCCAATTTAGAGTGGAAGCTAAGGATCCGTTAAATCCCAGAGGACGCTTGAACTTGGAACCTTTTTAATGAAAAAAAAAGATTTGTTTTCATACTTCACATTTCAACATCTACCCACTCTTAGTGAACATGTCTTTTATTTATAGAATACATGATCCTTAGACACATACACTGGCGGGCAAAAGTGAATGCATGTCCGATGTGCTTTAATTAAGTAAGTGAATTTAATCGCTATCCAGTAATAATGTGAAAGCGCATCTTGAGGTCTGAAGAAGGACTGGAAAGGAGGAATTTTATCGGACGAGACTAAAACTAGTCAATTCGAAACTGAGGGAAAGGAATGCTTCTGCAGCACATCCCACGAAACTACTCACCAGCACCGCGTGGCACAAACAGTCAAACATGGCGGAGGTAGTTTCACGATTTAGGGTTGTTCGTTGGCATTTAGCACCGATTTTTAGAATATTATTCATTCGTTATTATTTCGCGGGTCTAATATTTCAGCGGATGAAATGGCCTGCGCATTTGTGACAGCACAATCGAGCGTCTACCAGCCTAGAGGAACTTTGACACCGTCTTAAGATGGAACGCGAAAACATTCGTAGGAAATCTAGGCGGAAAATATGCCAAGATTTATGAAAAGGAATTAAGGTGAAAAAAATGCAGAAATATATATTTATTGAGTTGCCTTGAGGTTTTATATAGAACATCTTATTTTCTTGTCATGTTGTTACTATTTTGAACACTTTTGAACAGATAAAGCAAAAAGTAAAAATGAAGTAAAAGCATATGGAACATATTTTGAAACTTGTTCGTTTTGTACGGCCTTAAGTTTAACAGTACAAACACTTTAATATTCTTTAAAGCCTCGAAAAATGTGCCATCAAACACATTCTCATCTCATTCTCTGCTGGCAGAGTACAAACTTTTACGCCTCTTTAAAAACAAACAACATAAATTGCGCACCGTTTTTTATTTATTTTAAACTTAATGGCCTTAATAACAAAAAAAATGTATGTCATTGATTTTATTGTCTTCTTTCCCCCGTTTGTAATTCATTTCATTTCGGGTACGTCTAGACAATGTAAACCAAGACACATACCCCGGCAAATTACTTGCTACGAGCATGATAAAGGCTAAACATGGTGTTTATACATATAAATACATACATATTTTCAAAAGGCCGCAGTCCTGGTTTTTTATTTGTAATACTCAAACGTTTGCAATGTTTGTCTATTGGCAGAACTTAAGATTTATTTATTTTATCGTTGGGAATAATATTTCTCTTCCAGTAATGAGAACGAGCCCTGTTGCTACACATAAAATACGTCGACAATGATTGCAATTTGTTGCCATTTATGGTCGATAACTTTAAGTAGAAGACCGGGTTATAATGGCAATATAGTATTTTTCACATGATTCGGCTGTCGGCATTAAAGTTTTTCTTATCAGACTAAAATTGAATTACATATGAGCACATAATTTACATACTTAACAGCGATTGTTGAGAATGGATAGACGATAATTAATTAAATTGCTGCGGCAATTTAATGTTCTTCGAACTGAAAATACTATCCTAATTTTGCTTCATATGTAACAACAAAATTCGCTGAATCAGTTAAAAAAATGTTGGGATACGGATCTGTAAAGAATTTTGTGCAAAATTGTTGAATAAAAACAGCAAAGTTTTTAATTAAACAGAGACGGGACGTTTTTTCCAGCTTCAATTTATTGTCAATATTTATTAAAACATTAATAATTTTTTAGATAAAAAGTTTATTTAATTCTGGCAAATATTTTTTTCTGTGACACAGTAAAAGAAACTTCTAGTTGCAGTATATCGTTATTCCGTAACTTGTTATGAAAGCGATTTTGCCCCAAATATTTTCCAAAGCAACAAGAGGAACAACTTTATTTTCTCTGGCAACGCTGATTGTTCATACGACTAGTACGCAATATAACCAGTGATGCCAGATGAATTTTGTAAATTTTCAAACGGCGCTTTTTTCCCCTACGCCAATTTTATTTACTAAGTGACATGTTGAAGGATATATATGAAAGAAATTTTTTCATAAAGCTTTTTTCCTCGTGCATTTTAGTTTTGTTTGAAAAATATATAAATAATTTCTAAAAAGTCAATTAAATATATAACAAAAATGAAATATTAACGATATGTTTTTGATGTAATTAAATGGTTTTCTATCCAATCCGTGATTAATTCACTTTAAAATCAATTTTATAATGGGACGCAATAATAAGCAACCGGTCCGGTTTCAATTTGCCTTATTTTGCGATGTGCATTTTTTTATATTTTTCATTTTATTATCGATAAGAAACAAGTCCACAAACTTTATTAAAAATCGCACGTGCTAACAATTAAAGGTAACCATATAATAAATACTGTCCCCTTTACGTACACGAAGTATTACCGCACAATTTTTGCTCAGGATAACTTTTTATTGTATGCGGGTAAAAGAAGAATATATTTTTATGATTAACACTGACGGAAAAATGTGATAAAAGAAAAAAATTTCTCTGTTTCAACATCAATGTCAACGATCTGGCTTGAAACAATGAAACAATGTCGTAGCTCCGCCATAGGACCGCTTAATGTCGCTAAAAGCAAATAAAAGAGCACTGCTCCCTAAATTCGCCGGCCGCTAATGTACATATGTATGTGTGCATGAACATTAGGGCGGGTAAATTGTTCAGTATCTCTAACACCAGCCTAATCTGAGGAATATTAAAAAAGAATATTATCCAAAATTCATTGCTTCAAAATCAAAATGCAGACTGTGGGGAAGGCTATCGGCCGAGCCAGCAATTTCCACGGGATTTTGAATAAATTATAAATACGTAATAAAAGGCTTGATTTATTACGCAATATCCTTTATTAAAATTCCTTTATAATAAAATAATATATAAGAAATTTACATATTCAATATTAGCTTAATCTATTCTACATACTTTTTGGTATGGAAATTCCTGGGGAATTCTATTATAGAATTTAGGGACAATCACGTCTGAACCGCTTCACAGTTAAGCTCCTACAAAATGGCGAAGGCGGTAAGACGCTTCTAGACAATAAATTCGTTAAATAAATATACATGTTGGAATTCTTATTCGTTATTCTTTCGAAATTGATTTAGTGCTACCAGATGGCAAAAGAATCATGAGGATTTTGGGAGTCGCGTTAACACAGACCTTATAATTGGAGAGAAAATTTGTGTAAAAGTTTGTTTAAGCTCGACATTAAAAGAGCTGCATCCTTTCCAGAGCAACAGGCTAAAGTCTCGTAAAACTATGACTTGGTACATTTTGTCCTACTATATAAAACCAAAAACTTTCATTTTGTTCCCTTTTAAACCATCATTCATGAAAAACCATAAACATTATCCATAAATTATTATTTAAATATAATAAAAATTGCATACCATTTATTTTTAACCAGCAGGAAAATAAATGATTTCTGGTCGAGTGACATAATCTTCGAGTAGGCAGTTCGGAACGTAAATGTTTCATTATTTGTTTCAAAAAAAAAAAACATAGAAAATAGTTTTCTTATGAAGAAATAAATTTGTATCTACACAATAAGATATAAAAATTTCAAAACTGCATACACACATACAATATATTTCTTTTCATCCTTGTAGTTGTGGAAAAACACAAATTTCCAAATCGATAAGATTTCATTTAACAGCAGCAATTAAAAATGATGAATGTCCATTTCGGACTCACAGTTCTTGTTTTCAATTAGTTTAGATATTTATATTCCGAAATGTCTGTGTTACTACTCAATAGAAGAACATTTTTGGTTTTCAGTCTTTGGAGTGGGAAGAGGAAGAGCGGCATGCCAGCATCCCGCTGTACAAAATTCTTGAACTAAAGTAAGATTTATTGGTGTTAAATATGATTTAGAAAAAAAACATTATGGTTTTTTAGAGACTCATTTTAAATGTAAATAAATTAGTTTTATTAAAAGATATTGTTATATGTATATGTACGTACATAAGTTTCAATGAATTTAATAGTTAAAATATAGTTAAACATCTGGCAGCGCTTCTCGTATATCAATTTATAATAGAAGTAGATCATAAGAAAGATTGAAAATAATAAATATCATTCGGCGATCAACTGCATTAAAGAAACGTTGTTCTTTTATCTTTCTTCTCTGCCCCCTCACGGCATTACAGATCGCAATCCGGTCTTGAATTACTATAAATGCAGGAACAAACATGGTGTCCTTGGGCAATGCTATCGTATAAAAGCACTTTCAAGGGATATATATGAGTCTGAAAGATATTACTCAGGTGCAGCAATCATTCGATAAACTGTGAAATGATGGACTATTCAAATTTAGAAAAAGTCCTTCCAATTTCTTTTTATTGGCTATTAAAATCAAATGATTTTTCCCAAAAAGCTGGAGTGCCCCAACCCATTCTACTCTGGACTGAATTGTGTACAAACTGTTCATATCAGATATGTGAGTCACTGAAGGACAATGGTACGATAACTGCTCACACACTGAATTAAGCCCTATTGAAGCACGGCTGCATGAAAGCAAAATTAATGCCAACGCTGCCAATTCTTTACTTGTCACTCTTTTGTTACAAAACAGACAACTGCCCGGCAGTATTCTTAAATAATCATCTTTTTTTTCTGGTGAAGACAGCATTAAATATTTAGGACTGCATATCGATAACAAGTCAATATTGAAGGCTCATAAAAAAACGAAGAAATATCAACTAAGTATTAGAACCAGAAGACTACTTGGGCTACTAAGTCCAAAATCCCAGCCAAGTTTAACAAATAAAATACTAATAAATAAAACAGTACATCTGAACTTACAGTTGTAATTTGTACTGCGGAGAACAGCCACCAACTCGAATATTGAGCTATCCGAATATATATCAGTCTAAAAATGCTTCACGGTTGGTATCAAATGAAGCGTTTCACCGAGTCGTAAACATTCCGAAAATTAAAGATGAAACTAAATATTTAGAAAGGTTCAGTCAGCATAAAAACATCTGTCTTAGATCTTCCGTTCAGGAATTGGCACCAAGCCAAATTAGAGTTGCCAATTATTTGCCCCTCAACTTTGTTCGAATAAATGTAAACTTAAAAAATTATTCGATTAATCAATTAGAATAACGAATAAAAAATTATTAAAAAAAAAAATCAATTAACAATAAATAAATAATTTATATAAAAATCCTAAATATAAAACAGTTAATAATCTCATTAACAAAGAAATGCATAAAAACATTTAACGACAAAAAAAATATAACCAAATAACGATTTTATATTTTTGGTTTTATTTTGAATAGCGGATCCGTTTATCAGTTACCTAAAATGTAGAGCATTCTACAATAAATAAAAAATTTGGACCATATGCAAATAACAGACTTGTACGTATTAAAATATCAATGCCATTGGAAAAAGGTAAAGGGCCCAACCACAATATTTGTTTCATGTAAAACACAGTGTAGACATATAAAACTAAATCTCCGCCCGGTCTGCTGCACATTTGATACCGTTTGATCGCATTAACGGGTGCATTAGTGGAACTCAGTTTGAAGCAGCAGAGCAACACATCAAACGCATTTTTAAAATTGTTTTGGCAAGGAAAGAACGCACCAATTTTGCCTCGAAATGTTTCACAATTTGTCAAGGTATTTGTTCTTTGAGTTTTTAACAAAATAAATGAGTGAAATACATAAATTATTGTTGCCGGAATAAATAAACCAAAAATATGATGCGAAAAGACGCACGACAATCTTCTAAATGAGATAAAGTTGAGGTCTCGAAATGATTTGCGCGATTTTTCCTTCGTACTTTTGAGGCAGTACAACCACGATAGGATTCAATAATTCTATATGAACGTTTTGTCTTACGTTTTTAATTTAAGCTCCCTGGCACAGAACAATGATGTAACTTGGGAAAATCATAAAAAATTATATTTGAAGTAATTGCCCGGCAGTTGAAATCTAATTTGTTTTGATATTTTTCACTGCCCCAACAAACCAGAGGTGTGAGTTTTTTTTCACTAAAACAATCAAGAAAATCTGGCTTGAAGTAGTCGGCTTGATGTGTGGCCGGGCAGAGAAATAAAAGATAAATTTACATGTGGGTCGAAAATTTGTGGAAACAAGTTGAAGCCGTTACAACTTTTCTTTCAGCGAAGTGACTTGGGCAAAATATTCTACTCTTTCTGGAAAATGCTGTGAAAAAGTGAAAAATTCTACTTCAGAATTTTTATTGAGTTTTCAGACATCAAAACATCATCTAAAGCTCGACTAAAATTGTATTCCAGTCCACAGATAAATGAGAAGATATTATGGACATGACATGTTCGCAAGGCAGACATGACAACCAAATCAGAAATGGCAATTACCAGGAGTTTCCACAAAGAACTGATGAATATATTAAAGCAGCTGAAAGTCTCTCTTTCTCGCAGAGAAGTCTGCCATCATTTTTATGTCATCACATTCGAATAATCATAATGTATCTTAATATATGTTTTCTATTTCTTAATTAAATGCATTGATATTTTCCCGTATCCTTATATGAAATCTTATATATGTATAAATCTATTAAATTTCCTAATAAATATGAATTTTTAATTGCAAATATTTATATAGTCTCAATTCTATTTTACGAAAAGTATTTAGGGACTTTATTAATACTAATTTTATTTCTATTTGTTTTGCCCATAATTTTTTTTTTGTTAACAAGTAAATAATGCAAACCATAATTTTACGGTTATAATTAGACATGCATGTTCATGCATACAAGTTGCTTAACTTATTCAATTATTTAATCCTAAGGAAATACTGAGAATAATGTGTACATTCATATACATAAATTAAAAAATACTTTTAAAATACATAAATAGCTAAATACTTTGTACGTACTTTCGTTTGCACGCATGTATAGATGCATATTTGTAGCAAGTTCATCCAGCACAGAGCTGCATTTCTATTACTTCATTTAGGTGTCTTAACGATTTCTTTTTGGAATACTGGTACTTGATCTGACAATAGAGTGAATAGAGTGTTAAAAAGCTAGACCTGGACAATCAACAAGGCCCTCACTAAGTTGTGGACTGACATCGTTGGCCAGGCTTATGGTTTCAAGCTTGAAATGTCAACTTTAAGCTGTCCAGTTTTTCACTTTCACAGAACTTCATCTTTTGTCGATGACATCTTTTCATCCAGTTGAATTCCTTCCAACTAGTAAATTTTCGTAAATTATCTTATTTTAATAAAAAAAAAAAAATTGTTCAAGTCTTCAAACATCTGTAGTTTTAACACGATCTAATTTTACTAATAAAAATTCCTTCAATTCGTTCTATTTTCGTCTGAAACACCTATTCTCAAGTATAAGCCAATAGATCGAAAAAGTATTAGAGGTAAAAATTAAATTCTGTCAATTCTGGTTTTACTAACATTTTTACTCTTAGTATTAGTTTTAGTCTGAGAGGACACTCAGGGAAAAACAAAGCGTGGCCTTTTTGTTTGTAATAATAGAAATAACATCGAGTGGATTTCACAATACAGCGACTGTAATTTAATAACATGTTTTCTTTTTCATAAGAAACAGCCTCCAGCAGAGTGCAACTAAGTAAGTAAGATGTATGTAAGTGCTTTTAAGACTGCGATTTCAGTCTCATACTTGCAAAACAAAATTTCATATTTACAGTACCTTAAGTTTTGTTATGAAATGTTCTTTCTGTATTCGTAATGCATTTTTCACAATTTTTGTCAATTTATCAACATTTCTTGGCAAATAGTTGTATAGTGAAACTTCTCCATTTCGCACTAAATGCAAAAGTTTGCAATTTTAACTCAAATTAATGTTTAAGGAAACAACAACAGACAAAAGCACATACTTTAAAAACTGTTCGTTTGCAAAGCAGGAAATTTTTTATGGAAACAAATAAAATATAAAACATGCACGATCCTGTTCTAAGGGTGACAAAATGCGCGGAAACTTAAATACTTATTAGATGCAAAGTTTGTAGTATTAGAAGTTTTCACCAGGTTCAGGAATCTTTAGTTTTATCCGATTTAGTGTTTTACTTCAACTAAGTGAAGGCGACTACTTTTTGATTTCTGCTTCCTTTAATTTCTTATAATTATTGATTATGTTTCACGTCGAGAAGTCCTAAGCATAAAATCTTAGAACCCGTAAGATCTCCAAAAGGGAATAACCAATTAACAGTTTTTTATGATGTATAAGACGCATATAAACTGTAAAAACTTACAGTAACATCAACTAGAACAACGTTGGTTTAACAGTTTTTGCTATTATGTTTCTGTTAAATTAAGAAGAGTATTTGTGTTAAATTAGGAGACCAGACGTTGTTCTGTCCGCCTTCCTCGCCTTATGTGATTTGTTGAAGTTGCAGACGATTGTAGAAAATTTTATGACACAGTATAACGCTGAATAGAACCGTCCTGTATTTTATGGGCACGCAAACTCAGACCTTCACGTAAAATTTTCCGTGTAATTGAAATACACAGGCCAACAAGTTAACAACGACAACAAATCGAAGTTTCAGCCTCTTCTTAAATACTTCAGTACACAGATTTATTTGGTTTTTTTTACGGTTTGGAATCGAGTAAAAAGAAAAGATTAAAATTAGTGCAAACACTGCTCGAATTGCTGGTTCACTAGACCGATTATGTTGATCGTCCGTAAAATGGACGAAGTGTTCTATGAACTTCACGAACAGAAAATGTCCACAATGTAGAAGCCTTGAACTGCCGCTAGCGATTCATGACGACTTCTTGCTGTCAATAGAAATGTCAATATGCTTTCAAGCTGAGAAGCCATAATTATGGATGGCGAAAATTGTTGCTAACGAACACCAGAAAGGAATTGCAAATACATTTTAAGGGGAGGGCTAGCCAGCCATTTCTTAATGGTAGGCACCCAATGGAGATCGAGATCATTATGAACATCAAATGTTTGCACCAATACTTTAGCCATTCACCAGCCAGTTCTCGTCCCTCTCTCTGTCTTACGTTTTTTATTTTACTCTGTTCATATTTTCAATATTTATTCGGGTGACGATCGACCTGGCAAATGATTTTATTTTTTATGACAATAATATTTTGAAAATTAATGCATTTCGCAACCAAATCAAAACGCCAATCAGTTTTTGTTTTATTGTACTTTAATTTTTAACAAAAGAGAGAGCCAAAAAAAATATTTTATTATAATAATTAAATTCAAATAGTTGATTTGCATAATAATTTTTGCAATAATTTTAACAAAAAGAAAATCAGCGGGCAATATTTAAAACAATGTCTACCTTAAGCCAAAAATATTTTAAGTAAAAGTTATTGTTTTATTATTGTAAAAATATATTGATATTTTTAACAACAACAAAATAAAAATGCCGAAAATTATATTAAATTATTTATGCAACTAATGTTCAAGGTTTATTAAAATGTAAAATAATTTAATTAAAATTTAATAAAAAATATTGATTTTGGTCCTTAACATTTGATTTCTACATCAAAATTTTATTAAGTCAACGGACACTGAAATGTGAATTCAAGTTATTTATAACTCTTGATGGAATCATTGTTGGTTGAACCCGTAAATGAATAAAGCCAATATAAAAATATGTATTAAAAAAAAGAATTCCTTAAGTTTTTGTTCAAACAAACAGTTTCGGTTTCAATTAATATTTTTGCTAATTCAACAAAAGTATTGCTGGGCTTATGTTTGGCAGTGGTTCAAAGAAATATTAACAAATGTGTTGGGATCTGTAATATTCTGCCTGAAAATAATCAATTTAGTTGAAAACTAAAAACTTCAACAATGTATTTTTACAAAATTGTTGTTTTGAATCTGAGAATATCGTATTATATTAGTGAACATGACAAAAAAAATGTTTGTTTGTTTATGTGAAAGTAACAAACAAAAATGTTGAATTAACATGGCGGTAATTTTCGAAAGACTGACGTATTGAAGTCAATTCTTTCGGTGTACTTTTAAGAATCCTTGTCGCACTTAAGGCGGCTTAAAGGGTGGCTTGTACTCGAAATAATAACCCAGCGCCTCATCAAGTACCAAAGACTCGTACAACCAAACCCTGATTTCTTTTATGACATCAAATACGTCGTGCAACATGTTTGTATTACTTCTCACTTCCACAGCTTTTAAATTTTTTCTCTTTGCAGCTTTAATTTTGTTAATGGCATAAAAAGTGCATAAATTTCAAAGCAAGAAGACTATATAAGAAATAAAAAAGAAATGGAAAAACTTGGTACCAGATAAGTTCAAAATACTTTAAGAGAATGTAATATAAAAAATTCTTTGAAAATGAGCATTATTTGAAGACAACTTGCCACACCTACGTAAATGTTTGCTTATGTGTGTGAGTGTTCATATTTACGAAAGCCTGCCCAGCAGTCAAATTTATATGGTTTTTGAAAATCACTCCGGTACCCTCATTTCTATATCCCGGGAAACTAACATTTTAATTTCGTTTTGAAATAATTATTCTGGCTTTTTCAGTTCTACTTATATTCATCTATTTTAGCAGATTTTTTCTAAGTTCTAACATGAATAGAAAAGTTTCTTCCCTCAGAAAAAATTTTAAAATTATAAACAAACAAAAATCTGTTGTTGTCTCTGTGAAGAAACCTGGTAATTGTTGCCTTCAATCCGTAACTGGTTCGTGCTTTTCATTTCTCAATTCAAAAGGTTGAAAATATGGAAATCCTTATCCCTATCACCAAAACAGATAGAACTGAAGGCAAAGTAAAAACATCGTAGAGTGCTTTCATTACAAATTACTCGTAATGACGCTTTTTTGTAGATTTATTACGACTTGCAAAATATTCTTGCAAATGTGACAAAGTGGTATCGAAATGTTAAGTAAAGGTGAAATAATAAAGTAAGAGATTTGACGTTCCATAAGATCTCATAGTTTTGAGGAATTTTCATAAACAATAAGAATTTCAATTCAATTGAATATTTAGGAACTGCGAATTGTCTAGCCGACCTCTTCGACAGGGTATGATTTTTTACCTCATGCAGCATCAAAACCACGAACACGGTTACCTGTGGGAAATACAATTTATTTCCGCCATGCCAAAAATTTAATGCAAATTTGTTTCATTTAGTTTTAAAGTCTTGTAGATGGGCGGCACGATCGAGGCCGCCTGTTCAGTCGTCACAGAACCTGGTTTCCTCAAGTTTGTGTATTTCCTACTACCATTTTTCCTGGGATTTAAGGTGTAGAATGAAATCAAATAATAATCAGTTCAATATCTTACTTAGGCAGAAGAGAAGCAGATCAAATAGTTACACTATTATTCGCTTACTTTTCACCACTGGGTTTTATCTACTTACATATACAAAAAAGCGATCAGAATGTTCTTGACAGCCAACTTTCGTAATAGTACATACATGTACTACATATCTCGAAAGATGCGTATGTTTGAACATGTAAGTGCCGTATGTATAACACTTAAAAGTTAAATTTACAAAAGCCAAGAGTTATGAGAAGACATTTTAATTGCTGGGGAGAAGTCAGCGCCTGGTTGTAGGAGTCTTCTTACATATTTGTATCATTAAGAATTCATGTGGGTCAAAATTGAGTTGGGTTAAAGGTTTTCTTCTCAAAGGAGTTTTAATGAGTTTTTGTTTTGTTTGGTTTTTTCCCCTTTTTCTTTTTCTTATTGCGCTTTCCTAAATAAACTTGAATTTAAGCAATTTTAGCTTTCCACAAAGTGGTTTGACAAAGATTTTTTGTTAATTGCAGCATCAGCCATAATATTTATTTTGATGCATCTTTCCTCAAATCCGATATCAAAGGGTTTGGTTTTCTTTAATTAAAAGCCTATTGCGGCAGCATAATTTTCTATTCGAAGTACCATAAAATTGCTTTATGTTCTATTTGCATAACTTTTTTTGCTGACAGCTGCAACGAAATTTAGAGCCTGTCCCACTATAGGCTCTATTTTCAACAGCTGTAAACTGGTTATAAGTAAAATCCTTAACTTTATTGCGACAAGTCTAAAATCATGAATGTGAGAGATAGAGGAACTTGTTTGCAGCCCTTGAAAAAATGGTAAACCTTTAAGTTCGATGTTGTTGTAATTTAATTTAGCAGTTCCGAACTCCGAACTTCGAAACTAAAGGAATGTAATTTTATATTAAAATCTTTCTCACATATCAACATCAATTAAAGCAGACCTTAAAAAGAAAATTACAAAAATCGCTTTCAATTCTGTTGCAAAAATTTTTATCAAATCATTAAGTGCTTTGATTTTTCAACATTTATCAGAGAAATTATTTATTTACGAATTTTCCTTCTTAATTATTTTCTTAAATTTTCATATTTACAATAATTTAAGTCGCTTTGCTCGAACTCAAACTGATTTATGTTTCTTCGTTATTTCTGACTCGTTATGCCTGACTTTTAGTTAAAATGTTAGTTCATTTGAAGCTTTTTGGGAGAGGAGTTACCCCGACCCTAACAAAATTGAAAACAGCTCAAGTCTGGTCAAATAATTAATTAATTTTGGTGCTCGTTCTCCCATTTTCTAGTAAATTGAATTAAAAGAAATTAAACAGAAGGGAAATTAACAAACAAACAAAAACGTAATTGAAAAATTAGTTGAATTGTGGCAGATACTAAAAGAATTAAAAAGCAAACGGATGCCATGTGGTGGCTAAAATATATATAGACAGAAAGTTAAACAAAAGAACGGACAGGCTTTTGAATTTGTGTGATGTGAGTACTTGCGCTACCGTCAGAGAGTATTTGCCGGCCGGTTTTACAGCCTAGAATTTATTTTTTGTTGTTTTGTTTCCAAAAGAAACCTCCCCGGCGGTTATAGGCGGTGCCATGCAATGCAGATAAACCGTTCATGAGCCGTAAGCATTTCAGCAGCGTATAAAGGTCTGCGTTTAAAATGGCATTTGGCCAATATATTCCACACATTATTCGAAGTCACTTCATAATGAAGTTTTAGAGTTTTTGAGAACTGGAAAAGTTGATTATGTGAAGGGTCAAAGAGGTAGTGAAAATTTTATATGAACCTTCCTACATCTGCAGGCAGTTGATTTTAAGAACGAGCCGTACGACGCAGCAACGAATTCTCAAACCTGGACGATGAAATATTAAATTATTCATATTCTGGTTTCAGGAACCAGATGCCTGATATTATCGACAAAAAATCCATTAAATTAGTTGCTGTCGTGAGCCAATAGAGTTGGATGAGGTATTTGCGTATATTATCAGTTTTGCAAAACTTTGCAAGATAAATCCATCTTTGGTTTCGTTTAGCCGCTTTCTGGCTACTCCTATTCCTATTTCTATTAGATTTTGAGATATAAGCCACTGAAATATGAAGCAATGAAAGCCAATTAGCAATGTTTGGAAATACGATTTGCATAGTTTAGAAGTACTTTAAAGCTATTTTGCTAAAATACGTAAAGTCTTGAATGTCGCAGGCCTTCGTTTGTCGCCCTCACATGTTCAGAGTTTTCCTACAACACATGTTCATATGTTCATTTTTTTACACAAATTTGGTTTTAAATATTCCTTATTCCATTAATTCTGGTTTAAATTAAAATCTGAACAAAAATCCACATTTTTTTTGGTTTTTTTTTTGTTTGCCTTTATTGTCATTTGATAACCCGTGTATTGAATTTTGAACCTTAAGTAACTACGACATTTTAACTTGGCAAACTTTTGCTAAACACCTTAAGCTGTTTTGTGTTGTAGTGTCAAGTTAACAAACTTTATTCATTCACAGCATGACGAGAACTGTCAGTCTGTTTCTTATAGAATACAAATATCGAAATTGCTGTTGTTTATTTTGAGTGTTCGTCGAAACGGGAAGGCCGTCTTGACAACGAGGAAGTTTTGAAATTGTAAAAAAAAATATTGGTGCAACTTTTACTTAAAACTAAAAACTTACAAGCACAAAAACAAAACAATCGTTGTAATACCTGCTGAATTTGACATCATGGGAAACTTAGCACTTTGCATCATGCCTTCATGTCAAGTCCATAATTAAAAAAATTAATTAACGTGTTACGAATGGTAACGTTCGCCAGATTTAGATACTGTTCGTGAAGTTAGTTCTGGAAAGTGAATGCTGCACATATTTAAATAACAAAAAATTATTTTACTGGAAATTATAATTTATAAAAAAGTATGAAGCTCTAACAAACGAAATTAATTTTCAAAAACAATTCGGTGACACCTGTCCTTTGCAAACCACGTTCGAGATCTCCAGTTTCAACCAGATATGCTCTCATATGACCCTATAAAAGGAGGCGCCTCATAATCATCTCAATGTCGATTACAGTTTGTTGTGATCCTACAATTGACATTTGCCCATAATGATTTAAGGGTACGAAATATTTTACGCCCTATTTTCGAAAAAAAAAACTATATACTATAAGTGGCCGGCCCAAAGATTTTCCCGCTAGCTTTTGGTGGATTAGTTCTTAGTTTAATTCTCCGAAATTAATAATTAATAAGTTTTTATATAAATAATATTATGCAGTTAAATAACGGAACAATAAAATAAATGAAAAGGCTAATTTTATAGCTCGTGTTTCTTGATTGGGATCTCAGTTTCAAGACTGTTTTCTTAAAAAATATATTTTTGTGGGTAAAGTATCTAAATTATTTAACAAATACTTGCTTATACATAAAAGCTTGTATTAAACATTTCAATTGATTTTACATACTTCATATAATTGTTCGTCGTAATGACGAATGGTTATGTTTAACCGTGTATTTGAAAAAAATTGAAGAATTGATTTACGTCAGCACCTCTGCTCACCTCTGAACCCCGGCACATTAAGCAGATAACTTCTCGTGTTATTGTTGGGACGCAATACAACACAAACTTGTTGCTCGATAGCTCGGGAAATCTAATCCCTTGAGGATGTTTGGATCACTGAGCGTAGATTTCTATCGTATATCTACGAAACCCACTTTCTATGTTTTCAGGTTTAAACCACAGCCAGAACGTCTCAGCCAAGGTAAGCAGCTGAGGCAGATGGTGGGAAGCTTTCCCCTACATACCCCGAAAAACAGAATGCCCCAGTATTACAAAAGATTGGCTGTTATTTCTTTCTGGGCAACAGTCACAAAATTAAAGAATTAAAGAATGGCATGCAGTTCTTGAAATCTTTTCACCTCAGCCATAATTTTATTTTAAAATGGATCGTGCAGTCCACGTATTTCGTTTATAGTTCTATCTATTACTTTCTTCAAAAACCTGAATTTTCGCAGCAGAATTTTTAAACGGATTTTGATCAAAAAGTATTTTGTGTATAAAAACTTATGACAGTTGGCAGCAAATTTCCCAGTAATACTCGTCTAAAAGTTTCAAACGTTCAAGGAACAGTTAAAGAACGATGAATCATTTCATGTTCTGCCCGGCAATCATTACATTTTCCCGGTGCCTCTGCAAAACTCCAGTTCTCCTGTTTTCAAATTACTACTCGTATACTTATGCCGCAGATCTTTGAATTAATTCAAGTTAGAAATTCTAATACCATCCCAAGTTCGTTCGCATGTAAACAAGTGTAAATAAGATGTAGTCATGTATTGCGCAGAGTAAATAAAACTCACCAGAGAAGAAAAGGAAACCAAGATTAAATAGGATAAATTATTGAGAAACTATTTCTTATACGGCTCTTCAGAAGCTTCAAGTTTATTTTTAAAGCCAAGTGGTTTTGTATAAAACTTTTATTTTATTTTCTTTCTTAATCTGCACAACTTTTTGAATATTCTTAGGATGCTGCACATATTCCAACAAAAAGTTTAAATACTCGTATGCCGACATCGAACACTGCGCAACTCGAAATTATTTTCATATTTTTTAAATTTATTTAACATTTCATTCAGATGCATAGAAAGATTTTCTTTTGTTTGAACTTGGGAACAAAAATGAGCTGCACAATAATAAAGCGCAAGTAAAGTTAAATTTTGTTTCACACTATATCCATAAATACTTACAAAAAGCAGAGAAGAGCTGCACGACGGCTTGATTTATATTTCAAACCATAAGATTACACTCAATGTAAAAAAACGTAACTCTGCATTGAATCAGTTTGGCAAAAAAAAATGCTGTAACAAAAACATTATCTCACCACTCTTTTACAAATTGAGTTTGTAAAAATTGATGGTTTTTGGCACTATTGAAAAACTCCCTTAATTGAGCAGCGCAATCAATTAAACGAACAAACTTTTCAAAATAAGTAAATAAAAACATATAATTTTGACAGTTGCCATATATTTAAGCGTCACTTTGATTTGGGCAAATTTGTTAAATCAATTAAAGGGGCACCACAATTAAACGGGGATTTTACCATTAGTTTTTGTTCAATAAACTTTTTTGGCAGCTTTCAACAATAGGGGGCATAATTAACCAGAAATGACTTTAAGGGGATATAGTTAAGACTTCAGAAACAAAAAAGTTGAAAGTAAAGAATATTTATGTGATCCAAAAACTGCACTATCTGCCAAATTTGTGTAAAAACTGATGTTTACGACAAAAAAATTTCAAAACTGCTCAGTGCATCGAAAAACTGCTAAGTGCAGATAAATCTGCACATTTGGCAACGCTGCTTGAGAGCGAAGTTTCCTTCAGAGGAATGTTACTATAACTGGCTCTTCTTACCACTAATGTTAAGAACACAACTGCGACGAACGAGGAACTTTTGTGCCCAAGAACGAAGTACTTTGGTGTATATGAAAACTCACACAATCGTGGTGCTCGACGAAATTCGTCATACTCGGCGAAAGTTGAAACAGATTTATTTCTAATTTTTTCGCCGGCGAATGGCGAACAAAACAGCATCCGGAGACCAGGTTTCCTATATGGCCACAAGTTTATGTTATAGGGACGTTCTCAAAACACATTCATCACCTCAAGTAATTTGTTCAAAAATCCACCTTTCGGACGTACTTTTTACTTGTGTTTAATTAAAAGGCATAATTACAAATTGCAGTTAAATAAAAGTTGAAAATGTAAAGCGGCATCAATGCCTGAGTCATCTGGCATCAGAAGACATTTGTAATGTTTGAAAAAAAGACGGAAATATGGGAAAACATTCTTAGGAATTCAAGGGCGTTTTTTTTAATGTTCACAGGCTGTACCCACCACCTTCTGCTAAAGTTTTAGCCGCAATCAAACAAGCCGTTACCATAAACAACATGATGTTCATTATTTTCATAATTTTCGCCAAATTCACATTTTTTTATTTAATTTTTGCACAAAATGTGAAAGAAAGAAAGAAAATACAAAGACATTCCTGCTTTTGGATAGTCCGAAAGGCGAATAGTTTTCCATCTCCTCCAGATCTCGTGAATATGTTCTTGAGACATTTTCAAAGAGCGTTTTTGTCTACTTGTTATTACACACATTTAAGACCTCATCAATTCCTATTTCATCGCTACATTGACAACACTTGCACTTTCTTGTTTAGGTTAAAAAATATCTGACTATTTTCTGTTTCTATTGATATTTAGAGACAATTCACGTTTAATTAGTACATAATGAAAATATTTGACTTTCAGCTGAGCGGGTATTCCCCCAATTACAGTGTGCAAAGGCCTAGCAAAAGTGTTCATATTTTGGAATTCTTCCAGCTCAGGATGTTCCTATTAGCGCCAGAGCACTGTAATTCATTGTGTTCGATTGTAGTATTTTAAAGAATAATTTGAGTAGCAGGTTTTAACTTAGCCCCTATTCCAAATTTGCTGCTCAGTCAACGCTCAATTGGCAAAAAGGAGGAGCTTCTCTACATGCGAAAAGTTTTGGTTGCGGGTTAGACCCGAAATCGCAGCAGGGAGGTACACTGAGTGACCATATTTTCGGGGATCCAGGTGCTGATATCTTGCAACAGATACGCATTTTCGTTAGGAATGGGACGGTGGTTAATTATAGTGCCAGTCTGGTCAAAGCCTTATAACTTTGGCCACCGTCTCAGGTACTTGGTCTTTCTCACCCTGTCCAGGAAAGAATTCACGCATCTGCGATCAAAGTGTTTGCGTTGGCTTGCAAGCCACAAGGTGATCGTGGTGAGCCATTTACGGAAGACGCCGATGTAAATCAATTTTACGATTAATTTAATTCTTTTTGTGCGTATCGAACCCTGGCTGTGGGAGAGTCACATCTCAGAAAAAATAAAACTGAGAAAAGTGCGCTTAAAGTTTTCATATTGTTTGAAATCTCTGTAGGCCACAGAGACATATTGATCCGTAGAATTGCCAACGTTAAAGATAGAATCATATTGCTCTCATAATGCGATGCGATGCGTATATCAACGGGAAACTTTCTACATACTTAACGCAGACATTTTAAGTTTTGAACTACGACTATCTTGCATATATTTTGAGTTTGCTCCACTGTGCGTGTTATTTGCTTATTTTAACCAACTTTTACCACTAGATACCGAACAAAGAACAACGCAAAACTGAGTGTATTTATTTGGAAGATGTCTTACCGCACTTCACAGTCGTATATCTTCTACTCGTGCATATCTTAGTGTGTATTTGTTCACACGGAACGCAAAAAAGATGAGTAAAACTTTTTTTTTTTATAAATAGGCCACTTGTCATTTTCCAGATTGTATGGTCCTTTTTCTTCCTTTCACTTAGTTGTTTCTGGTGAAAAGCACCTTGCTGCGCCAGCCGTAGATCTGTTTCTATAGCTGATGGTTATTGTTGTATGTTGGAAAAAAGTTTGTATCTGTCGTCATGTTAAATGTGTTTTTCTTTCACAGTGGCAGCATTGTTTTGCTGACGTAAGCGTAAAAGTGTAAAGTAAATTTACACTTTACTAAATCATTTTAAATTTGAATAGAAAAACAAAATTGGTTCCGTGCATAACAGCAAAAGGAAAAAAAAAGAAAAAAGAACAGACGAGGGAAATGAAAAAACCTGTCATGTGTATGTTTTAACTTCAGGTTTTTTTCTACTACTTTTTGTGCTCTTGTACTGTTTTTGTCTGCCTTTGTAAGGAATATAAATCTAATTCAACTTGTTTGTGAATTGCAAGGATATAAGAAGATGATTGTATTTGCATGACACGTGTAAATGCTACATGGAGAAAAAAGTGCTCTTTTGTGGGCAGCTTATATCGAGTAAATGTTTGCTGTTGTTAAGAAAATGTGTCAGTCCATCGGCAAATTGGAATAAAAATATACCACATTATTCTGGTTATGTTGTACTATAGTCCGTAATAAACGCATTTGCCTCCCTGCTCAAGATTTTAATATATTTTATATATAACATTTCTAAAGCAGAACTAATAATTTAATTAATTAATTTTTCTACTGTCCTTTTTTAATTCTCTTCATACTTTTATAAATCAAACTTTAAATTCTATTCCATCTTCTGCAGGTTATAGAGGTACTCGTATTTGGCAATTCAAATAATAATGCCTCCGGATAGCTTCGTGCTAATCATAAGATACGGTGCTTGGCAAACAGATGCACGCCGGATCATGCCGCTGCATGAGCAGTCATGCATGGTATTATTATCGGGGAGTTAGTACAATATTCTTTCAATGCAACTCATTTTGATAAGCCCAAAGAAACGTTCAAGTGTCTGATTCGTTTAAAATGGGCTCCATATGATAACCGACCAAAACTGGTATATGACTACTGGACGATATACAGGGAAATGCGAAAGATATTAGATTGCATTTGATTGATTCGTTCCGCTGAAATGGAATAAAACTTACGCGATTGCTTTCAAAAATGGTATGTAACTCGTATCTGAGGGCACTTAAAAGCAGTTTTAGGGGAAATTCGACTTTATATAAGATAAAATAAGGAAATAAATCAGATGATTCAATCAGAGACAATCTCAATGTAGAGTGTGACATAACCACAGTAAAATTTTTCTAATCAACTCGAGAATCTCGTTTTCTTGACAGTTTTGCGCTCTATAAGACTTTCGTTAAAGGCCTGGTCGTGTGACCAGTGGACCGCATAAAATATTGCCGAGCTACAAAGATATTTCCGATCAGTCTTAGTTCAAGATCATTCAATTTAAATATTTACAAAATATAACTCACACTCCCTGTCTCTTTCTCGCTTTTTGTCTCTTTCTCGCTCTCTGTCTTTTCCACCTTTTTTAGAGCGGAAACGTTAGTCAGGGTCGCTAGTAAAACATGTCGGCGTGCAAAAACTGCAGGATCATTTATTAGTTGTGCTTGTGAAGTTTTCACAACAATTTTGCGCAGAGTCTGATTTATTGCCGACTTTTCTTTCCTTATTGATTTGAATTTAGTTTTTGTTTTTACTTCTTTATTATATTTGTGCCACCTTTTCCCCATAGTAGCAACTCAAACACCGAAATTCTGTACACCTCTCAGTGCTATTCAAACAAGTTTCTATTTATCTTTTTTGTGCACAGAACCAATTTTTTTTTTTTTGCTTATTTATTATTTGTTTGCTTGTGTATTTGTTGTTCTGTTGGCTGCGGTGTAAGTGTGAGTTCGAGCCTTAAGGCTTCTGCAGTTTGTGTGGTAGTGTTTGAATAAGACTTTGTTGGCTTGTTTGCAACCTGGTTTCTATAAACTTTTTCTGTTAGAATTGTATTTCATTTTCCATAAAAATTTTATTATCTTTCTTTGCTTATTTGGGTTTCAAAGTCAACATGTGCATGTGTTTGTATGTGTGTCGTTAATTTTTTGCTGTTTGTCCTTTTCATTCCATTTTCATTTCCTATTGTAGTTTAATTTGCGGTATGATTCCTATCTCGATTTGCCTTAAGTCTTTAGTTTGGCCAACTTCGTTGCACAGGGGTATTGGTTTCGATATGATTATCTAAATACTGTTTCCTGAAGTTGTTTCCCAATAGTTTGGTTTCTTATTTTATTGCTTAAGCTGGCAAAGCAATCAGTGTGATAGGGAGATTTTTGTATGTGAGCACTGCCTTTGCAATTGCCGCCTACAAAATTACTTTACGCCAACGGTTCCTGTTTAGCAGTATTTACTCTAATCTTTTGAAGTGAGCTTTTTGTCGAAACTGTTTAAAAAATATAAAAGTATTTGAGCGGAGGGGCATAAGAACTGTGTTTGCAATTTGTGCGTAATGAATTTTTTTTGAAATCAAATTGACAACTTATAAATTTACGAGAATTGTCCGTGTTGTAATTGCAAGTGGCAGACACTCTAATTGCAACGTCCAGACACCGAGTTATTATATAAATCGTCACCAGCATTATATAAAACATGTGATGAAATGTTGTAGTTGTAGTTTCCCCAAGCTCATGACTATCTGAACAAACCATTATGGATTCTCGATATATTATCACACCCATTGGCAGCCGGCCAATCCCAACCTGGGATATGATGCAAGTTATTTACATTTTAGTCTCCAGTTGTCTCTGTGACTGACTGTAAAATATAAAACGTTGGCCAACAACAAACTCCTGAGGCGAGTGGAACGTAAAACTCTCGCAAACAACAACAACTCTAATCACAATTAGAAAATAGTTACAATGTCTGTTCCTCAGCCTAGACTAACTTTATGGCTGATCATGGAAGTTCTGTAATCGTTGCCATTGATATTTTATTAAACTTTATCGCTGGCTGTGGCACAAGAATGACTATGAAAATTTCCTACATTGTTTTCGAGATCTCAATCACTATTTTGAGAATAACTTGAAATACTTGATATATTTACATAAATAATTAAATTTTGTGAATTCAGTTAATCGTTTGTTTGGATTAGGCCGAAAAGTGTTAGAATTTGGTTTTGATTATATTTTGGCAAGAAAAGTTTTTTTCGACATTTGCAGGCGAATGTGGAACTGATAATATTCCTCTGACAATTTTTCAAAGTTCTTGAAATACATAAATTCATTTGCCTGATTTTCAATTACTAAAACTGGTGAGATTCATTAATTGTACTAAACATGCCATTATTGTACCATTGAACTTTTTCAGTTTGAATAGTGCCAAGAAAATGTACAATTTTCACATTCCGGAGTCAACTTAATTTGATGAATAACAGAGGTTTTGAAGATCATTGTACTCAGCAAATCAGATAACAATTAAAAAATGGAATGGAAAAAAAACTGAAACACTTAAAAGGAAAAAGTTGCGCAAACGTTTGCCGATCGATTTGTTCCCTATAGCAGAGAGTGCTTTAAAAACACTGATCAGAACTCAAAGAGAGCTTTGCGAGACATTTTGTTGCTGATTTTAACTACAAGAGGCATTTAAGGCACTTTAAAATTCCACTAAGAAATTAATCGATTATTCAACATAATATTTGTATTCTTTTGTTTTGTTCCCCGTTGTACGATTGTAACGGCTGGTTGCAGAAATTAAATGAACAAAAAATAGGTTATTTTCTTGGCCCTCTTGGTGTTTTGAGAGGTATTTAATTTTCCTTATGTGCAAAAACAATAATATATTTTTAAAAGGTTTGTTTTCAAGAGAATTTTTGAGAAATATTAAAGTAATAAAAAAAAATAGAAGCTTTGGAGGAATGCACGTCTTCTTTTTCGGCAGCAACTGCAGGAGTGTGATGTTTGTGTCCGAACCACTTTTAAAACTTTAAACTTTTGCTTAATTTTAATATTATTGAAAAATCATTTCCAAAGTTACTACTTTTATTTTATATTATTATTTATTAAGAACACTGTTTTTTAAAACACCACACGTTTTGTACATGTATAGTCGTCTCTTTTCGCACGACAGCCGTGGGCTATTACTTAGGAGCTCTGTTGTATGCTGTCAGTTTTGTTGACTTTTTAATCAGTGGAAATTTCGTTCGTTAGACATAGAGGTGTACAAGTGACGTTCACATTAAATGAGAAACGAGGCAAAGTGGAGTGTTATTATGTTTCGTTACTTCAGGCCGACTTATGCGCACGACCGACTGCACAGGATAAAGGAACGGTTTTTAGTGTTTTTTTTTTGTTCACAAGTGTTTAATAAACTGAAATGGCACATTGACGGAACATATAAACCGGTATAAACTAGAGTTTCATAACGGTCTTCAGGAACATTTGTAAACAGTTTATGGTTGGCAGTTTTGTCGGTGGGTGATCAGGGTTGCACAATTAGCCCATTTCGTAACTTGTGTATTGATGTGTTAATCATTTTACTGATGAAATTTTATTAAAATATATATTTGCCCATTTGCTGAAATATGCAAAATTTGTAAATCACTTATTTTTTCAAAATCACACATCTTTTTTTTCATGTGCAAACAATCGGTCGTTTTGTTTACTCTGTATGTGTCTCGAACGAACGAACGAACGAACGACAATAAGAACAGCTGGCGCTCTGTAATCACTAGTTTTAAAGCAAATAAAAGGAGTACATTTTTGATGGGGAATTTTTTATTAAAATCTGTCAAACTATTGTAGATATTTTTTTAAAAGACAAAATATAAAAAAGCACATGAAATTTTCTTGCTTTCATTTCTACTGCTTGTTTTACTTAAAAGTCACTTCAATATTTGCTTGCGAACTCAAATAGTAAGATTTTGCAATTTCCAGTGCATCTATTTAGTGACTTGAATCAAATTTTGGTTGTTTGCGCAATATGACTTTCAGCACAGGCCTGATGAATATGACAGCATTTTTCGCAAACACAAAGACATATTCGATTACGTTCACTTGCTGCATTATTTTACTTGAGACTGGTACTCACGTCAACCAAATCTACATCTGCATCTCAATTAGCTGTAATTAGTCTCGTTGAAATGTGATGCCAACAGGATGGAGCCAGGACATCAAGAGTTTCTACACTCTAAACGCGCCCATTGAAACCATTTTACAAACAAAAAAAGATAAAATATGGTGCAAAATAAAGTTTAAAACTTAATATTGGATTGGACAATTATTGGAGAAAGTTTCCAGACATTCTCATTCCGCCCGGTGGCACGAGGAGTTAATTTGCCACTAACTGCACTTTATTCTTTTCATATTTTGCTTAGCAAGAAAATGTAGTTAAAACTCGGGAATTAAATAAAGTTTGTGCATAAATCCGGTTCCGCCAGGGACTATATAAGCGATCTGAGCTACCAACGGAACCCCTCCATAACCCGATGTTTACCATCGCGCCCGTTTATTGGAGATGTTCGCAACATTTCACCGAAAACATGCCTGACTAGTCTATAGTGGTTAAAAAAATGGCTGTGAAGATAAATTTTAATTTTTTTAACCCCAGACTCAAACCTGCAATATTAACATACCTCTGTTAATTAAGTAGCAGAGCTCGTTAAGCCTAATTTGTTTATATATTGGACTGAAAATGCATTCAAAACTAAAAAATTAGTAATAATTATATTAAAAAATAAAAAAATATATTTCTAAAAACATTTTCTATAAAATAATGCCATAAAAATCGAAAATCAACGCACTCATTAAGGAAGACTATAAAAACTTTGTTGAAGAAAGTTCATGAAAATTCTTGGAAATAACGGCAGATGGGCGAAAAAAATTATTGGCCAACACTCCTCCGGCCATCCCTATGAATGTCCAATATTCAAAAGTCGCAACAGTGTGTTTTTTTGAAAATAGGAGACATTTTTCCAAATTTCGACTTTTGAAATTTTAAAAAGGACTTTGCTCCTTTTTTCGAAAATGGTAGGAGATGGGCGAAAAAAATTATTGGACAACACCCTTCCGACCATCCAGAGGTATGTTAATATTGCAGGTTTGAGTCTGGGGTTAAAAATTTTAAAATTTATCTTCACACCCATGTTAAAAAACATATTTGCACCAGACAGATTCAGCTTGTGTTGGTACAGGTTGCGTTTCTGTCGGCCAGTTTATTATTCGAGCTAAACGAGGCTGGGCCTTCCTTAACACATGAGTTATGTGTATTTGCTTTAGCAGGGAATCACCCGTATCACTGACATTAATACTCAAGCGAGTCAAAGTTAACAAAATGGCAACTACTATTTATATGCACCTGTTTTGGAACAAAATATTTAAAAATTTAGCTGGTGTTCGGCTCCGGTTATTGGATGTTAATGCACATATTGGATCTACAAATCGTGTCTGGTTCTGGAAGGTTTTAATAAATTGTTAACTGATTGCGCTGCGTACGACTGAAACGGTATAAAGGAAACGGTATAAAGGAAAATAAAGTATTTTCCTATTAGAGAACGAAACCCTAGTGCCAGTGATTTGCAATACTAGTAACATTAAGTCTTTATAGTTGGAGCAAGGAACCGTGCAGGCTTTTCCCAAACCTTGTAGTATTTTATTACCTTTTTTTTTTTGCTGTTCATGGAACTGACAGATCTTTAATAGCTTTTCTTTAATCAATCGGTGTTTTGCTTTTTAGTTTTAAAATTACTTAATTTGCTACCGCAAAACTATTTGTCTTTTTGTTTTTAGCAACTTGTTGAAAAAACTCTCTTTGATTTATATATATATATATATATATATATATATATGTATGTATGTATTACTAACAAGTTTTAAATATTATTATACAATTTTATTTTTGGTGTTGTGTTATGCAGTTTTTTTCATTTCCATTCATGTTCATTTGAAAAAAGAATTGTGTTATTCTTTGGCATTGTATTTTTATTGTTTTTCTTTCTTATCACAATTCAATTTAAATTCAGTCATTTATATTGGACAATTATAATGGAAAATCGGCAATTAAAAAAACTCAATTTAAGAAGATATGATAAAAAAATTTTAAAAATAGAATAAAGAGACAAAAAATATGCAAAATATTTATATAGAGTCAAAAACAAGGGTACAATTTTATAGCTTGTTTGGATTTTAATGTAAACTGAATTCCAAGGACACACAAAAGACAATTCCTTTTACAAACTTCATGTTGAAACACGTTTAATGGGTTATAGATCTGTTAAGAGTAAAAAATGGACATTTGGTTTCCATGAAACTGAATTCATTAATTTGTTCTAAAACAAAATGTTTGTAACTGTAAATTGAAAAAACCGTCAAAACATCGCACTTGTTTAACAGCCCTGCATTAACTCAAAAACATTAGAACTTCCAGGAGGGACAAAAAAACTGTTTTGTTAGTTGTTAAGAATAACTTCTGTAGCGAAAGTTCGGCCAAATTACAATAAAAAAGACCGCCTATTAGCGTATTGCGCTACACCTTTTTCTTATTTGTTCAGAACCTCTAGATTAAAAATAATTTTTGTACTTATTATCTTTTTTTGAGTTATTTCACTATTCTGAGCTGGGACTTTTTATATAAAATTTATCGATACATTTAATAAGATTTTAAGCAGACAGAGATTTTTAGTGTGAAAATAAACTAAAGTAAATCCATTGTTAAAAGGTTTAATTATTGCAAACATATGACAAATAAAGGGTTTAAGATTGACATTAATTTCATTACTTTTCTATTAAATTTTTATAGCAGATCTCATGGTACCTTTCAGGGATTATACTTCTAATAACTTCCTCCACAACATCTTCTGATATAATTAAAAATAAACACAAAAAAAATTTACCTAAAGGTAACTCGAGACTTTGCCAATAATCTCTAGATTTCAAAGTATCTTTTTGCCCAAAAATTTCTCAAATAGTCTTTATCCTTATAAGAATCAATATTTTCTTTGTCGACGGGAAGGACTTTAATATTACGCCAATTTATGTTTTGGCGCATCTCATTTACAAAGAAATTTCTTCTAAATGCTCTTGTGAAAACTTTAGGTCATAAACATCTTGGTGCGATAACTCGTAAACTATATAGATATGGCGCCCCAGTCTATTAAGCCCAGACTATTAAGTCCGTATATGCAGTTGGCGTGTACGTTCTCTGTTTCCATATCACGGTATGGACATTATCTCTTTGTTTTTCCGCCTTTTTTCATTGGTCCTTCAACACAAATTCTTACTTCTCTCACTTGCTATACGTGAATCAAAATCATCTTCTTTATAGGTATTTATAATACAGTTTTCATATTTGAAACTATTCCATCAAAACAGTAATAACTGAAATGTTTCATGAAAAAATTTACAACTCAAATGAGGAACTTTAAAAACATTTCACCAAAACAGTCATTTTTCGAATTAAACAAAAAATAATAGCAACCTGTCAGCAAAAATGTTTAATTTTTGCAGACAGGTTTGTAACAACAATCAACGCTTTTTACCTAAATGGACATGAGGCCACTGAGTTGTTTTTTGCTGAGTTAATACAGTGTTGTTGAACAAGTGCGATACATCGAACTGAAAGTTGTGTCTACCACAATTAAGAAATATCAAAAAATATTTGACTATATCGAACATATTCATTTTTATAAAAGGTTTCTGTGTTTCAAACAGAACTGCATCGTCATCACCAATTCGCATAAAAATAAGCCGTAAAATTGCATCCGTTATACAGATGTATGTATTTGCTATCAAAAATCCTACCACTCCTTCATAAAACTTCATAGTCTTTGAAGACAAGCCGCAGGGAAAAATAAGGCCAAAGGCAAATAGAACTCAACGTAGCCATAGAAGAGTTCGGCCCACTTGAAGTTATCTTTTTTTTTTTTAAGTTCTAGGTGTACGCTGATAGATCAATGATTTATTTCAGTAATTTTTTTACTTTTAATTACGTGACTGCGATTGGTTTGAATTGAAATCCTTCCGCTTTCTTTCTTTTAAAAAACGTATGCAGAATAGTAGGAAATCCAAAGTGTCTCCGTTGCTGATTCTCATTAAAACGTTCATTGAAAGTTGTGATGAATTTCCTATAATCTCTCGATTTATTTTTACAATTGTTCCTCTTAAGAAAAAATTTGGAATTATTGTACTCCCTTGGAATCAGGCACTAAAACATGATTTAGGCATAAATTTTGCTGCTATAGGTGCAACTTAGAAAATTCAATTATTTAAGCAGTTATAAGGTTTTTCAATACATATTGAAGTGTAAGGCGTAAACGAAATCCTTTTTATATGTAACGTTCGCGGTTTCTTAGGATCTTCTAGTTTTGAATGACTCTGACTTACAGTAGCAGCCGAATTTGAGCAAAAGCTCTACTTATATTGACTATACAGACTTGAGTCGATGGCGACTTATTGTCATAGTCATAGATTTGAAGTATCCAAGAAACGCTACCAGAAAATTCAGATGGACCTTGGTGGTCAAGTCATGTGACCTTGGCGTTATTTCATTCCAGCAGGGCTGCAATTCCGTATCGTTCTTTTGCGCAACAAAACAACGGTTGTAATGACTTTACGATGATGGCCAAAAACCAAAATCGCTTTTAAAAACGTGCGCTA
Organism: Epicampocera succincta; assembly: GCA_932526305.1. Lineage (NCBI taxonomy): Eukaryota > Metazoa > Arthropoda > Insecta > Diptera > Tachinidae > Epicampocera > Epicampocera succincta. Next base: position 42,829,042 of record OW052037.1, on the reverse strand, counting down.
TCCATTAAATCCACACTCAGCATTAACTTTTTATGGCTGCGTTGCCACCTGGTGTATCTTGTGCAGAGTGGCATTCAAAGACGAGTTTTAATAAATAAAGATAATTAAATTTAATCATTTGTGGTGGCATTTATTTGCGCTTCTTTGACGTCTACAAAGGAATTGCAAGGAAATAAGCAAGATTAATCAATCCAGCTGTGGCATTCACACAGACTGGTTGTACATAAGAGAATCAGAGTTGCCAGAAAAAATTTTTTTTATTTTATTTATTTAAGTATAATAATACGTGTGATGAGAATGAATTAAAGCTTTTATATTCACAAAATTGTATCAGCAAACCAAACCGCTGGCTTCAGTAACGTGTGTTGTCACGCCGGAGAAAACATGATATGTAAAGGAATATCGCAAGGATTAAGGATTGAAACTTCGCCAAATTCTAATAAATTCTTTTACTACAGAAAATCCTCGAAAAATTAATTTGAGTTTTCTTAACTTTGCCAGTTAAAAATAGTTTCGTATGACTTGGGATGGACGAGAAAATGCCTTCCGAAAATGAACTAGAAATTCGTTACACAGTAACCAAAGATGAGCTCCATCACCATCATATACAGTTTAACTCAACTAAGTCGTGCAATTCTAATGCAGCCGCATGAACATGAACAATTTCACACATGTTTTGATGACAATGTAGTCACGTACAATGTAGTACAAGTGTTGTGGAAAGTAGCGTTGAGCGCCCAGTTTCGATGTCGCGTAGAAGGGCATCTGGAACACCAATTTTCAGCAACTTTTCGCAGCATTTGCGGCCGTCTTTCGCCGATAACTCTTCGAGTGTTGATTTCTAGGTGTTCAATTGTTTCAATCACACGATCTTGGTTTCGTTTCTTTGAGTAAATCAATTGTAGCGCCCGCTGTGTGGCATGTAGCTCCGTCCTGTTGGAACCATATATCATCAAGATAATGCCACGTAATTGAAGCACGAAAAAAATTCAAATCATGTTCCTATACCGATCACCATTGACAGTAACATTCTGACCACCATCGTTTTTGAAGACATATGGGCCAATGACTGCGCTACGCCATTAAGCGCACCAAACAGTAATTATCTGTGGATGTAATGAGGTTTGGACAAAAGCTTGTGGATTCTCTTCACTCCAAATGCGACAATTCTGCCTATTTACGCACCCATTCAACTAGAAATGGGCTTCATCGCAAAATAAAATTTGGATTGGAAATGAGTTCGACGAATAGAACAATTATTTTTATTAAAAATGTCAACAATTTGCACGCGTTGCTCTGGTGCAAGTCGATTCATAATGAAATTTCAAAGCAAACTAAACAAAAAGCAACCATCAACTGTTAAATGGGTGCGCAAATAAAGCAGTGATGCCAACCAAAACAAAACACGCTTTAGTTTTAAAATGTAATAGCGCTAAAAAGGTGTATCTCCGCTCTTTTATTTGAATTATTATGTTAGTAAATTAGTTTTTTTTTTACTAAAATATCCTGAGAAGAGGTCTGGTATAGAATTTTATGAGTTAATCAAATCTTTTAAATATATATGTATTTTTTTCTTATTTTCAAATGATTTTCATTTAATTAGTTTTACTTTTTTTTTACTTGACAAAAATGGAATGTAAAAAAATTATATCAGTGTTAAATGCCTGAACCTGTCAACACCATTGTGTTTATTTTGTGATAATCTGTATTTAATTATTGATAGTCTTGCAGTGGCAAACGTGACATGCGCAAGTGTTTTTAGTCTTTGCTTTGTTAGCTTTTTATTTCAGGAGGGCTAGTGATTACTAAGAGTCAACTCCTCAGTAAATAATTATCAACAACCTTTGACCCTCACAGTCACGTCACGTACAGATTGGACACCTCCTGTTGTATGTGCTTGATATTGTGCTGTTATTACGGCCATCAACACTGTAACCAAAACTTTAATTGTTTTTATTTTTATGTTTCCGCCAGTGGAAACATCCGCTTTAAAGCTCAGATAGAACAACAACAATGTTAAAAATAATTCTGTTTAAACAAAATTACTATAAAAATAAACAAAAATGGCAAAGAAAAAACTAACACTTTTAATGTTTTTACTGCTCTAAATTCTACAACAAACAAAACGATGGCTGGGCAAAATCCATTATATAGTTTTTTCCCGTAACGGTGACTGTCGGAAGTGAAGGGGCCGCATTAGGAAATATGGCCACAAGCTGAGGATGGTTCCTTCGAGCTAAATAAATGACAGAGTGTTGTCAACTCAGGAATTTTCAAAGCAAAGTTTTTTTTATTAAAGTTATAAATGCTTTTTTTCCCCCCGGTTTCCGAGGCTGCATGAATCATAAGATGAATATAAGATACGGCTACGAGATATAATTTAATTGTGCTTCTTGAGAAAGGAAATAGGAAAGCTCGTCTTTAAGAGTTCCAAAATCACAAAGATTAACTGAAGGATCAAGTCTCTGATAAACTAAAACTTTTGTGTCCTCTTTTTGTGATTTCAACTTCGTTTCACAAAAATAATTAATTTTCAAGTTTGTTTTGAAATTATTTTAGCGTATTTGACCAGATCTAATGCCGTCAATGTTTGTTAAGCAGTCGAATAACCTAACCCTGGTCTTTTTAATTTTTTTATTTAAATATTTAAAATGTTATAACCAAAAAATTTTAAAATTCTGGTCATTGGGTCAATAAATTGCAATCACTTTTGTTTTAATATCAAGACAGATGTAAAAAAAAAGTTTAAAATATATTGTGAGGTACTACAGCAAAAGCAAGAACTTTGAGAATCTCTGAGAATAAGTAAAACACAAAATTCAACTTATTTAGTTTTTATCCATTTAGAGGAATAACGAAGTGCATTCAATGTATCCTTTCCCAGCCAGCTAAATACGGAATGAAAAGTATTTGACCACTTGTTCATTCTCATTCTCCTAAAGCCATAATCTTATTCGTTATACCAGATACAGTGACACGGAAATTCTTCATAAGAATTATTTGCCTTATAAATGACAAAAACGGCACTTTCATCAATGGTAACATTGTTCTTCCTTTGGTAGAATACCCGATCATATATACTCCTTATATAGGGTCTTCTAGTCCATGTGATGACTGTCACCAAAATCACTTACAAGAATTGCATTTGCCCGCCTTTGCTTTATTTGCATTGCGGATGTCGTATGAATAAAAACTTTAATCAGTTGTAAAAATTATCACTCAATCCGGTTATTCGGCTTTTTATTTTTTTTTTAGTAGAACACGTCGTAATCTTAATACCGGATATAGTGGCCTTGCCTACCTCTGCTTCCAAATGACCACCATTTCTCATTCTCGCAGACTTGAATTTAATTGATGGCCAATAGCGAAAAAGCAATTGAATAATCAACCACAAAAAAACACTTTCCAATCAAAAGATGCTAAAGAAACCAAAAAAAAAAAAACAAATATATTCTCACTTAAACCCCGCATTATTTACATTTAATTAAATTAATGCTGTTAAAGCAAACAAAATTTATTTTATTATTTACAAATAAAAGTTCACTTAATGAATGACTTCATTATTCCTTTTTAGGTCCTTTTGCTCGTTTTTCTTCCATTTTCACGCAAATGTTTGCTGTTCTTTAATGTTATTTCAATAAAGTAAGATAAACAACAAGGACATCAAAGACAACAACAACAGCAACAAAAACAAACAACAAACGTATATTGAGTGTTGGTACCTTTAATAAACAAAAGAAAAGCCTATAAAATTGCAAAATAAAAGAAAGCACTTTTTCAGTCCAACTTGGAGAGAAAAACACTTGAATAATTTCCAGTAAACACTTCAGTGGGTCAACCCACTACAACTGTCACACAACGGAGCAGAAGTAGCAGAAGAAGAAGAATGAAATAACAACGAAAGAGGAAAAACAAATTTTTAAAAGAGGTAAAATTTCGTATTTCCATTAAATTAAGGTTACAGAAAAGAAAATAAAACTCAGAAATTGAAAAGAAAATGGGAAGGAAAAGGAGAAGGAGGAGACAAATAAAATGCACTTTTTAACTTAAAAAGACTGATACACAAGTGGACATTGGGAAATTATTGAATCTTTATGAGGACAGTTGCATGAAGGCTACCGGCATGTAAATTATTCAAACACATTGTTGTGGTTTGATATTGTGTTTGAGCAAAACGAAAAAGATGGACGTTTTTATTTTCCCAAAATATTTGTTATGACTTTTACTCAAATGTGACATTTCAACATTATGACAGTTCAACATCTGCTTTTCTAAAGGACAACTCATGAAAATATAAAGCACCCATAATCAGGTGCGTTAGTAGGAGCCTCAGTTTTCTGTCAAGGTAACAAATTGTCAACGAGAATAAGATGCTGGCATCTTGCAGCCGTAAATTACTTCTGGCTAAAAATCTGGCAGCACAATCCATTACGCTGAAAAAGTAAAGATGAGGATTAAAATTCTTCACAAAAAATTTGAACTTTTTCTCATTTTTTAGGCATATCTTGCAACTCAAAGCAGAGCTTAACAGCAAGCTTAACTACAAGCGGTGACAAGTTGTTCCATTCCCCAGGTTTTGGCTTCTAATGGCCCAACGAAATCAATAGAGTTTAAAATCCTTCGACGCTATAGAAGTAAAATACCAGAACTTGCCGTAGTCGATGAATTACTTCGATTTCCGCTAAATTTAACAAAGTCGTACCACGGCAGAGCGTCCTACATATTTACTATATGAAATATTATATCATTATGCTAAGATTATGTTTCATTGAAGTTTAGAATGTGATGGATATATCACTCACTCTTAATCACTTTATTGAGAAATGTTTAATTTCAGCCTCACATTCTACATTTTTTACATACTTTATGATGTGACAAATAACGATAATTTTTCGAATTACCGATATTTCAGGAGCAAAACACACACTTGCCGATATCCTGTACTTGCAGCTTTCATCTGCAAGTTCAAGCTATCACTAATCAGCCAGCCATGTCTTGAACCTAAAAGCGCAGGAAGGTGATATATTATTATTTATTATTATTCGTAACAACTAGATGATAAGGAGATTTACGGTGAGTCTATTGCGGCTTCGTAGACTCAACTCTAGGAGGTATTGGATAGCCCCCGCTCTCTGGCAAGAGGTTTCTCGATCCCCAATAGAAGTTTATATATATTCAGATTAGGCAGGAGGTGATGAATATATACAACGTTGTTACGATTTAAAGTGTCGTTATGAACTGATTCTCTACAAATTGCTTTGGACATGCGAATAACCGTTTGAAAATCTCTACAGACTCACACTTTATCTTACTCACACATTCAACCGCATGCGAGTTGAATTCTTGCGTTTTTCATGCGATCGGCTGTCAAATAATAGGGCAAATGTTGCTGCCTGAATTAGACGGTATTATTCTTGCTGGCATGTGGTTCCATTAAGTCACTTGTCCAGGTCGACAAACCCGATACAAGTGCACATTGAAATCAACCCTCGAAGAGCTATTGGCGAAATATGGCCGTAAATACTGCGAAAAGTTTGTGAAAATTGACAGTCCAGATTACGCGGCCATGTGGCCGAAATCATTTTTATAGATTAATGTCATACAACTGATTAATGTAACCAATAAATACCGTTTCATTGATATTAAAAATATATTTCCTTGTTTTATTATGAATTAGATTTAAAAGTATATATTTTCGATATGCAATTCCGCCCTGACTTGCATTTCAGAATATGGGGAACGATTTTAGGGAAAAAGCAAACATTTGAAGAAACCCAATTTACGATAGTGTTGAATAAGTAATAAAAACAAATTTGACATACTAGATAGAAACTTTAATTCAACCATTTAGGGGCATATTCGGTAAAAAACTGCACTACGTGAAATTTATGTATGTGACGTTAGTACTTTTTTAGTACCAGCGATAGTATTCTAAGGATAAAAACTGCTCGCCCTAATGAAATGTATAGAAATGTACATGTATTTGTTCTTGTAGGTTTCCCTTCCTTATACAGACAATTTTCTTCTGTATACAACTTTTTCAATTTAAAAACTCTGATAATGTCACTAGCCCGTTGTAGGTGCTTTTTCCTTATTTTTTTTTAACTCTACGAACGTACACACATGGGCTCTTTGAGTGCAACTTTCCCTGTAGTGACACATTTTTCCTGCCAGCACCCACTTGCATACAACGTTTCTTGCATTTGAATGTCTATTCATTTTGAGTTCTTGTAAGATGAACTGCAGTAACATGTGTTTTTTCTTTTTTTTTTTGTGGAACAACGCAGAAGTGTTGTTCGAAATGTGGCATAAGCAGACAGAACTTCGAGTTGGCACATTTTCCTTTTGAACTTAACATTCTTTTTACTCACATACTCGTAATTTCACATAAATTCCGTAACTGTCGCTTTTGTATGCGGAGCCAAAGTTGTGGATGTCAACTTAAACAGCTCTCGAAGCTGTGAATAATGGAACAAATATTAACTGGCAAGTTTTTTAAATGCTTTCATCCACAAGTAATACATTTTTTTTTATTATAGTTGCAAGTTGTTTGCACTACAACGCAATGAAATGTAAATACACAGACCCTGTTCTCACAACTTGCATTGCAACTTGTTATTGGAATTTTAAAATCAAAATGCAACTAAATTGTTTTAAAATATATCGTAGTTGATTGTCGTTTATTATGTAAATAAATATAATTGTTTTTTAAGTTACAGGTATCAGAGAGAGGGAAATTATCACGGTTGTTCTTCTGTAACTCTAACCATAAACGCCAACCTGAGGAATTTCTCATTTGTCTTATAAAAATTCCGCGGAGTTTTCCGAAATTTTTATACAATTATTTTTTTTTAGCAGATTCCATTTAAACATGAAATATAATTCTTGTTGTCACAAAGCGCGTGTGAAGAAACTTACGTGTTGGGTATACTTGGGTCAAAATTGCCCAATGCAATAAAATCATTGCGCGCCTGTGATAATCAAAAATAGAACAAAGTGGTGCTACTTGTTTTTTTTTTAGCGATATTACAAGCAGCGGCAAAACTGAAAAAGCAAAGCAAAAGCCACAGCTGTTTTAAATTGAACGCTTCATTCGCTGCAACAGCTGCTTAATGTTGTGAGAGTCAGAAATTTACCAGCAAAACTCATCCCAAAACCCATGTTGTGTGTCCTGAGTGTACAAAATAATAAGAATGAATAAAGTTTTGAATACCTGCATTGGGCAAAACTGATTTACATGCGTTTTAGTTTTCAAGTACAGGATAAGGTAAAACGCATTTATCTGGAACCGTTGCATGTTCACAGAGAACCTAATTATTGTTGTACTATATATATATATTTGTTTATATATATTTTTGTTTAGAAACAAAGGAAAGGTTTTTGTTCAATGATTGTTTAAAAATTATTATTGATCCTGAACAAAACAAAAAGATGTAAAATATATAAAAAGATAAATAAAAGTGTAATGTAGTTAAGAAGCACATGGCAACTCTTGTTACAATCTTTTACTTTTTTCAATCATTGCTTGCACAGTTTTTGGTAGGAACACAACAGAATTGGCGACGAGGATGGGATAATGTGCTGGTTCTAGCTGTGGGTTGACTGCAACTTTATAGTCTACACATAACCGGACATTACCGTCTGGTTTAGGTATCACTACCAACGGTGAGCCCCAATTACTGGTGTTGACTTTGGTTATAATACCATCACGTTCTGTCTAGTGGCTGTCTAGCTCACGTTCGACTTTTTCACGCAAGGCAAATGGGACTTGTCTTTCTTTTATAAACACTGGCTTAGCGCCGTCATGCAGCTTTAAGCTACATACCAATTCAGGAATGCAACCTACCTTTTCTTGGAAAATTTCTAAAAACTGCTGCTCAATTTGAGTAATAGAATTAAATTGCTTTAATGTTTCTTGTTGACAATCGCCTTGGTCAATGTCAGCAAGGTTGATTTTTAAGCGTCTTATCCATACGCGTCCCAACAGCGCTGTATGTTCTGGTGATACGATATACATGTCTTCTTTAGACGCCTTGTTTTTATATTTCACATCTACATTAACGACTCCCAATGGTACGAAAATATCACCGGTGTAAGATCGGAAAGCAGCTGAATATTAAAGTTCAAGAAATTCTTTTTCGCTACAGAGCAACTCCTTTAGCAAATGGGCAAAGTCCAGCAAAATTATATCTTGGTCGTGACTTAAGAATTAAATTAAATGCGCTGCGTCCAATAAAAGCCTCAAAATCAACATTAGTTACCCCTCTTGTTCGACAAACTTCCGTGGGAGATAGGGTGCAGGTGCGATGTTGCGACAAAAACAAACCAACATGGAAGTTTGGAGTCATACAATGACTACGAATTGAAACGCCACATAAACCAGTTGTACAGGGTGTTTTTTTTTAGAGGTATAGAACTTCGAATTGAAATAAAACACAAGAAAATCGTTTTAATGTCCATCAATTTGGCTTTATTGGAAGGATAATTTTATGCCATTAATGTTTAAATATGATTTCGGGCATGTGGCCGCCGCGGCTGGCTCGAATAAAGCCAATTCTACAGGTCCAATTTTTGATGGACATCAAGTTGATGGACAAAGCTCCAATTGCTGTGCACGGTGGCGAATCGATTCATTCAGGTCCTCTTCAACACTTTGCTCTACAGCGGCAATTGTTTCTTCGGTGCGCACTGTTCGACGTCTCTGCGGATGCGTATTATCACATAGAGTAAACGTAGTGCGAAAACGATCCATGGTTAACCGAATTAATTGCTCTGATGGACGATTATGTCGACCATAAAATGGACGGAGCTTGCGGTAAACTTCGCGAACTGAACCATTATTTTCGAAATAAATTTGCACGATTTGCAAGCGTTGTTCTTTTGTCAACCTGTTCATGATGAAATGGCAAACCAAACTAAATATTAATCACTTGACAGCTGACAAAATGGCCGCCAGTTAAAAAAGTGATGCCAACTTAAAGTTCTATACCTCAATAAAAAACACCCAATACAAGTCTGGCGTAGCCAATCCGGAAAAAACAGTAACGTTCGCGGAACCACCAATACCAGAAAAGACACAAATTGAGGAAGTACAAATCGAAAGTAGAACCACCACAGCCGAAAACCCTATTCCAAGCCCATCCGCTCAACATCAACCTTCAGAGACGATGGACGAAACAATAAGGCCTAACAGATCAAGAAGGCCTCCAGCCCACTTCAAGGACTATGTACGTCATTAAGCGTGGGAGATTGTAATGTAGTTAAGAAGCACATGGCAACTCTTGTTGCAATCTTTTACTTTTTTCAATCATTGCTTGCACAGTTCTTGATAGGAACACAACAAAAAGATTTAAATGTCAAATGAAATTTAAATAAATGTACTCGTATATATTTGTTGTAAGCAAATGCGGTCATATTATTTATTTGTTATGAAGATTTTCATAAACAAATTTTAAATTTAAAAAACAAAAATTGTAAAGGATTTATTATATGTTAAAATAAGGCAGAAATACATACATATATATAATTATATATGTATACAATACCAAATACAAGGCATATAGTATTAATGTAATTAATTACAAAATATGACGTATTAATGAGCACTAGTATTAACGAACCTACTAATATTGTACTAAATAAGATGAAAACAAAGAAAAACAAAAATAGTTCCTGTTAAGTTCGCTAAATATTGTTCATAAGCAATTCCAAGAGACCCTGGAACTTATAAACATACATTTGGACGTACCAAGAACTTGACAGATATAGGCCTATATAAATCATTCAATTACAAAGGACCAGAGCAAGAAAGTGATATGTAACTTTGATCTGCCCCTTTTTAGGTTAGGAAGTCTTATTAATGTAAATTTACAGAAGCAGATGGTGGATTAAACAAATTCATTAATAGATCTCGAAAGAAAAATAGCCGGAAAGATATATTTTCATCTATTGCGACTAAATTCAGATATCTAACTTTGATCTGTGGAGTTTTTGATTAGGAAGCCTTAATAAGGTCAAAAATCAACCGCGGCAAGATGATAAATTAAGCGAAGCAAAATGCTGAAAATTGCTCAACATATTCCAGAGTTGGTCTAACTTCTGACGGGTGAAATTGCCACGAGCCAGTAAAATCTTGTGCCCGTCTAGGTCGAGCTGTGAAACGATGTGAGTAATCAGCAGGCCCTTGAAAGAGTAGAAAATCTCATGACATCCCTGTGACATATCACATATAATTGATTTACTTCTCTTTTCAACTTCGTGACATACAATTTTTGACTTGAGTAAATTTTTTACACTCTATTTATATGTAAAGCAGGAAATATTGGGAGATTTCTTTCAAAAAAGTGAAATCACTTCGATGGTTCGCACTTAAGCAAAGTTTTCATTGATTCGGCGAATTTTTTGTTAGAAACTATATGAAGAAAAGTTTTTGTTAAAGAGAAACAAAAATATTTTTGAACAAATGTTTTCCTTGTTTAAGTAAAACATGTCTGCTCAATATGTGAAAGCTTTTGAGGAAATTTTTCTCAATAAAAATCGCTGTCATGATATAAGAGGAAAAAACTCGTGGAATGCGGTAAATCGGACATGCGGTACAAGACACAATTTTTCTTGCATAAGCAAAACTATATTTGTTTAAAAGGCTAATGGTCGAAATGTCAAAATTCGGTACTTGTACTGAACAACTTTGAAAACGATAAAGCAAAAAACATTTCTTATTGTTAAACCATCACCCTTTTCACAAGCGTTAAACTTCATAACTGGTGGAAATGACATTGAACTTCCCTTGGACTGAATTGAACAACGTTCTCGGATCAGAGCTGCAGTTACGGCGAACTTCTTTTAAATATATGGTGTAGCTTGGTGCCTAAGTTATTCTTGTCCGCACGGTGGAGCGAACTGCTTGAATTCTCAAGAACTCTTTTGCGAACTACAAAAATTCTATAGATGTACATTTTCCATCTGACGGAACTTTAAGGTTTTCCTTAAATTTGATTACATCATTTTTCATATGTATCTTAATTCAAAATGCAAATACGTTTTTTTGAAATATATCTCAGTTGAATGCGGCTTATGATGAAATCATGGCTACCACATACACATGAGAAGCTGGTGAGTTTGATTTTTGGGAAAGATGCTGTATCAGAGTGATGGAAATTGTACTTATTTTTTTTTTGGGTTTGTGTGTTGGCAAACAGAAGAACGTAGGCGTATTTTTGCGCATCAGAGTGTTTTTTCTGATATTTGCCGAAGGGTTACATATTAAAAGCAAAGAAATAAATTGTGTTGGTGTTCGTTAGGAAAAGGCCGTTGCAGAAGGATTAATTTTTCTTGTTGCGTTTGCCGCTTTGGCGCTGACTTGGAAATGAAATTGTAGATTAATAAAAATGAATAGTAGTTTAGCAAATGTCAACACATACGTATTTTATTTACTTAATTTGTTTTTTTTTTCTTTAAATATGTAAATGAATGCTCACATATAGACATACACACTTCACAACGTTGGAATCTCATTTTACCAAATAAATCTGTGCGGCCATTCGTGCATTCAATTATTCATTTCGCATTTAAGCACAATTTGTAACATTTTGATTCTTTGTACAAATTGAATTTGGTGAGAGGAAAAAGGAACCAAGCGAAAAGAAAAACCAGCAATCGAAAAAAAGGAAAAAAACGGCGAGAAAACATTGATTGGTTTTTGAACTTGGTTTGGTAAAGCGTTATTTTGAAGATATTTTTATTTAAAAAAGTTTTTATATCCCAGTGCATGAAAGAAATCGGGTCGTAATTTATTGTTGAATGCATTTAATATTTCAGCAGTTGAAGTGGCCACATTTTTATTAAAATAACAAAACTATGGCCCAGATGATGCTGCTGACCCTTGTTTAGGACAAACGGTGGCGCCAACCGAGAGTAAATCATTTTCAGACAGTAGACCCACAGAAAGAGCAATCAGAGGCCATATTTTTTGGAAGACAAATATTGAAATAGTATTTGTTATATAATTAAACAATAAATACGTTTGATTTTGTGCTCACTGGGTAATACAACTTAATATTAAATGACACAGATAATTTCGATAGATATCCGCAGAGATAAGCATAAAAATCCGATGAGTTTTAACTGAACGCAATTTGTAGAAAATCGATTAAAACGTCTAGTTCCCAATTGAGGTTATGGACATTTATTTATAACACTGCAACAATAATATGCACTCCGATGTATGAAATTTTCCTAATCCTGGTTGAGGACTAAAAGCTATTTTGGATTTTCCAAAAAATTCATTCTATTAAGATAGCAGAGTGGCCTGCCCTTATTCGTATATGAATAAGCTTTTTATATTTTTTATAAATCACACGATTTTTATTATATGAATGTAGATTTATTCATATTCAACAACGGAGTTCGCTAAATCAGTTAATTATTTGTTTGAATGCGGTCCTTTCGGGCAGTTCAATCGAACACATATTCTGCACAAGCAGTTGCTAAATGAAAGGAAATATAATATGTAAAATTATTATAATTTTTAGGTCTAATTAAATTTCAATTAAAAATATTTATCATTTCAATACATTTTTTCACATTTCTTTCATTTCTTGCTGAATAAGTAAAAATATTCATTGAATAAAAAACTTTTAGAATTATATTCTTACCATATTTTTTCTGTGTATTTTGTCACGTTAGAGACCATCGTTTAATTCTTGCATGGCTTTTAAATGGTTCATGTAAACTGCAAGATTAACACCCATCCTAGAAACCAAATTGACTTACAGAGACAAGATTCTTTGGATATTTTTGTCAAAACTAAAAGTTTTCACTTCTGCTTGAAGAAGGATGAAGTCGAGGCGTTCTACTTTTCAAATGGTAATAAATTTCGAAATAAATGACATAAATCTGCAAATTTCAATAGAAGAAATTAGAACTATCAATAAAAAAAAGAAGAACCTTCTAAAAAGTGGCAGAAGGGAGAAAACGTGGTAGTTTACAACAGACGTTGGGCAACGGAATAATAAAGATGCATCATGCAATTTATATTGTGGAATTTGCCAAATTTATAATCAAATGGAATGAAAATATTTCGAATTTAAAATTTGTTGTCCACAGTTTTGTCTTGCATTATATTCAGGTATAATTTGTCTTCTACGTGCATGGAACCGGAATTCATTTGCAATAATCTGGCCCAAATACTTTATAGAGGTTAAGAGAACTAATGTCATGACAAAGGATATATTTTAGAGATTCCTGTGAAAAATTTCATGTTAAGAAAACAGGATTTTAGCTTTGTTTTTTCATATCTATTTGTACCAAAATTTCTCTATTTGTAGCTCTCAAAATTCAATATATCACAATTACCAAAACTCTGAGCCCAAAATGTGCCAAAAATAATTGGATTTTAAGCTTTCAATATGTTTTAACGGGACGATAGTGAAAACATGAGTACTAATCGTTTTCGGTTACGCTGAGTTCTTTAAAAAGAAACAATTGCCTAAAAAGTTCTGCACAACGAAAACAGAACAAAGTTTTATTCAGTTTTCTTCTTTAGAAGGCAATTTTTCTACAACATAATTGGTCTTTCAAAAACAAAAATTTTAAACAGTTTAAACTACACTTTCACTAACTTCTCCAGCTGCAACTTCCAGCAACTTTGGACGGGCACACCGATTAGTATGAAAACCGAAAACTTTAAAATCAACAAAAGCATTAGCACTCACGCTTAGCAGCCAACAACATGTTAATTTCCTCAGCACACAAAGCCGTCAGCAGCAATCACTTACAATAAAACGGCAATTGAATGAAAAGCGGCCCAGTTAATAGAAAAATAACGAAAACAACAATTACAACAATAACAACAAGAAGACACAATCTCACATATAGACGCATCCGTCCAGCCATGTGTGCGCGTACATGTAAACAACAACAATACACAGTCCAGCCTGTTTTGGTAACTGAATTTTGCTTAGTCGCATGGAAGCATGATTCCCATAAACCGTTAAGAGACAAAGGAAAACAAGTAACCGTAAAAAGAAAATCTTTATCATATCTATATGTGTATGTACATGGATATATAGATGTGTGTATGTGCCTTTCGCTTTTTGCTTTCATTTGCCGGAGATCCAAAGGATGGCAATATCAATTTGCAGCAAGAAAAAAAATTGTACAGAATTTATGATGTGCCTCATATGGCGCCCAACAAGCCGCGACAAAAACGAACAAACGATGAACAAAATGACAAAAATTTTCTAAACAGTCTTCCGCAAAATAAAAAAAAAAAAAGTGAAATAAGAGGATGATATGATTGTTGTTTGCTATTGCTGTTGGTGCTTATGATGGTAAAGCCACTGTTCTCCTGTTTCTCTGCCGTTCTGTGTGAGATAATACATACATATATCAGCACATGTTGACGATGATGACAACATTGAAAATATATCACATTCTCTGTAGTCGTCATATGGCGTGTTTCACGGCGGGCTTTAAGGACGTACAAGGCGGCACGGAGAACAGCACCAACACAAAACAAAATGGAGAAAAACCTCAGTGAAAAACACGCCAATACAAACAAACAGAATTATACACGAATAGTTTCAAGCATTATTAAAAGTATAAGCCACAATCCCCGTAACGCTCTGGTGTATCACAAAGTATTGTTTAGGGCTTTTGTTCACGTGAGGCTGGACTAAAGATACAGAGCTGGAACAGCGTTCACAGAAAACTTGCAACCAAAAGCAATCAAATCTTAAGGCCATGAAGTTTGTTAGATGCTAAATTTTCGATCGTTCTTGTTTAATTTTTGACTTAAACCCAAATTCAGCGTGAGGCAATTTCCTTTACCAACTTATTAGTGTATGAAAAGAAAAATTTAAATTTTTGTGCGTTTGTAGCGAATAAACTCCACAGCGGCTGAATACATTTCAAATATTTTTACATCATTAGATTGCTGTATTATTCCGGAGTAATATAAGTTATTAGAAGATAGAGAAAATATGAGGGTAGGCTACTGAAACTTCAATTGACGAGATACTAAATGGCTTCACAATATGAAAGAAGATATCAGAATATACGACTATTTTAAATACACCTTTTTAACTGTTTTCATGCCAAGTTGTATTAATCTTTACACGAATACATCAAATCGTAATCAGTACTATTTCAGAACCCGCAGACTACATTTTAAATGATTAAAATCGAATATTTCCTGAAGATTTTTACACATATTTTTGTTCCAGCATAAAAGTTGTTTTCAGAACTCAACTCAAACGGTATTCGTCAGAAGTAACTGTACTGACCACATAATCAATTTTGGACCGGAGACGGTCTGCAAACGGTCTGTTTAAGAAACACGAGTTTCCCCAAAATTACTAACAATCATCTAAGTTTGTCGCATTGTCTTATCCTTTTAAAACTTAAGCTGAGCACTAAATCTAAACTTGAGAGACCTTAAAATTTATTATATTTTGAAACAATATGTTTTACTAAGACTTTCCATTATTTCAATTTGAACTTTTTATTTTGCTTTTGCTGGTAAAAACGTTGTCAACTTAATACTTGTATTAGGTTTTGATTTAGCTATTTTCCTATTTATTATAACAAAGTAACTTAAAAGTAAAATTACATACAAGTTTACAGCAATATTTCCTACTTTTGGAATTATCAATTAATAAATACTCAGCAATATGATTTGTAAATTTAGTCTTCCCTGCGAATTAAAATGGTTAAAACGTTAGAGAAACTCATCTTTCCAACAATAAACCAAAAGACATAATAATAGCGATATTTAGACTATAACTCCTTTACACCATATTCTAAAACAGCATTCACTGAATCAGTTAATAAATTGTTGGAGAAAAGGATTCAATCAAAAATGTTGTGCAGTTGTTGAACGAATAAAGCAAAAGCCAATAAAAGTGCTGCCCTCGGATTCGTTGGTTGGGTGTTTGACCAACAGGCCAGAGAGGCCAAAAGCTTTGCAGCTTTAGGTTTGTTCTTAAAGAAAAACATATGTATGTGAAAGATTAATTTTTGATCTACTTCGAACCTTTTTTCTAACAAAAAAAAGGTGTTGACATTTTTTACCATCTCTTTAAACAAATATCAGTTGCTTTTTTTGTTGTTGTTGCGACAAAAGCTGTTGTTGAAAACACATAATTTTTATAACCAAACGATATAGCTGGCCCGTTGTGTGATTTCTAGCTGTCTGTATGCACACCTTTAGTAGGTGCTACCCTACCCGTCAGTAGACTTCAACACCTTTGAAAAGTATGTTCGAACATTCAACTTCATATTGTGAAATAAGCTCGGATTTTTGGTTTGTTTTCCATTCCAATTCCAAAAATCAGAAATAAAAAAACAGCTTTTTAAAACTAAACTTGAAACCTGTACCTGGCAGTTATTTGTATGTATTTTAATGTTTAAAACTGATGTAACTAAAAAAGATGTTAACAAAAAGATGAAATATATTTTAACTGGAAATGATGTCCAAATCAGTTGCCAACATTAGCGAACTACTCAGAACCAAATTCAATTATCGATTTAACATGAGATAATGTTGAATTTACAGGATATACGCAATGAAGTATAATGATAGTTTAAGCTTAAGGCTTCACTGGCATGTCAAGTAAATTTATATTAAAAATGGCATCCGAATGGAAATAATGGCAAACTTAATATCTGCATATAGTGATCTCTTCCAAATTAACCGAACAAGGTGGCTGCACTGGCGCAGATATTCGGCATTGAACGACTTCATCGTCCAGCTGGACGTTAAAATTTTTAATTTGTGAGGTAATTGTAAAGGGAGTAGCAAAATGTATAACGAACTGTGATGATGATGATGATGCCACCTTTGCATAATTAATACGTTTTGGGAAACCTGCATTTGAATTAAGCTGCAAAAAAAACAGCACTTAATCAAGTTTCAACAGTATAAAATCAAGTCTCGAGAGTGAAATGAACAAGATCTTCTTCTTTTCAAACTACACAGTCTTTAAAATATTTTATTCACAATCATTATTTCAATTGTTTAATTTTGGCCAGACCCTGTGATACAGAAAAAAATATGATAAAACTTATGCACATCAAAAATTGCTTAACTAAAACTAACTGCTATGCTGCCACTATTAGGCAATTCAGTTATACGAGTATTAAAGAAGATTTCAACAATAATACAGTTGTTGTCTGTTGCCATAGTGTAAAACGGTTTTCGACTACCCCGAAAACATTTTATTTGCTTTATCTGGTTTAAATACATACATGTGGCCAAGCTTTTTTCCAACATTTTAATTTTTTCCGCTACAGTTGCACTTTGTTAGGAAGTAATATGCACGACTGACACACAAATATCGCTTTAGTTGCCCCAAGATATCATAATGGTGCCGTCCAACACTGCAAACCCCCATCTTTGCAACAACTGCAAAATGCACACTTGTAACAAACGAACTATTTTTAGAAAAATGAACAACCAAAAGTATGTATGTTTGTATGCAGTACTTGTGCAAAAATTTTGCATTGAAGATAGAAAAGAAAAAGAATGCGCCTTTTATATGCCCGGCAGGTTGGCGGCTGCCTGCCTCCCATCGCTTTAAAACAATAAAACCGAAAGAATTTTAAATGGTGAACATGTGTGCAAATGCTACTACGAGCACATTACAATTGTAGTTGTTGTTGGTTGTTGTTGTTGTTTGTTGTTGCTGCTGCTGCTTTTGTAACAGCAGTTGTTGTTTATTTATCTTTTAATTTTTCACCAGGGATTTGTTCAAATCGCACTCACATACACATTTGTACACACACACATACAAATCTAACGAATATTTTAAGTGAATATATAGATAAGAACACGTTCATATATACACACGTCTAACTGTTGTCTATTCACCCGATAAAAAATATGTGAATTTCTATCGGGTGTTTTTTTCTTCGGTGCACAAAACTTACACCTTTTTCTAGTTTTCCATTAGAGTTTGATGCAACAGGGTGTTATTGTTATTTGAAAACATATCCGAGGTATTTATAAGGACCCATCCAAAGTTTCCATTGGAATGTAAAGACTTAAACATTTTAATAAACATGTTCTCCACTACTTCTAATTCAGCATTTTAAGGATTTATTTTAACATGGCGATCTGATTGGAGGCTGGTACTGAGTGAGATATCACTAATTCAAACTGCTACCACAAAAGACTTATTAGGAGAGCCAATTACTTAAAAGCTCTTAAAACAGCCAACACAAATACATATCTATTAAAATTGGCAAATTAAAAACAAAATTTAAGTTGATTTTAGATTTTATAACTCGTTTTGTACAAGATTTCTTATTTTCACGAGATCTATATAAGCATTAATCAAATTGTTTAACTAATTTCCATTAAACAGGTACTGAGTGCATTTTAGCCGCGAACAACTTCTTATGCACCAGATAATAATCAAGTCATTTCTCCATTAATGTTTAATAAAGCAGACAGTTTGATATGAAAAAGTACTTGCAACTACTTATATGCACACAAAATCATTACTTGATTACTTCTAAGTAATGCCGGCGGTAAATAGTTTGATATTGAAAAGTATGTTGTTAGGTAATGTCTTCTACTGGGAAGGCATTACCCAGTTGTCATCGTTACGATGTTGAGATTAGTGAACTGAATCTGAGAAATTGTAATTACAAATAAAGCAAATTCTGCGCTCGTTGCGCTGTCGAAGCGTCTTACAGTTGGTGCGGCCAGATGTTGGCGGCCTGTGACCGTTCTAAGTTGCTTCGGTGGCATCTGTCTAATCTTTTATGTACTATTATGTACACAATTGACCAGAAAGTCAGAAAGTTCGTTGTGCAAATCCTACTTTTAGCCCAAAAATCATAATTAGTGACAGAACACGTTTTTCGATAAATAGCAAAATTGCCCTGTATAAGACGACGGGACTCCACACAAGGTTTACCACCAGGTTACCAAGCATCTACAAAAGTTAGTCATCACTGTTATCGATTGCCAGAAAATGCATGATATGAAAGCAGAGGACATGTGGCTCTAACAGGATAACGCGTTGTAGCACACAGCGGACGCCACGATGCGCTTAATGCATAAACCGATCGTGCGAAATAACACAACTAGAATGGAGTTTCCTGAAGTCTAAGGCATATGCCAATAAACTGGAATCGACCGATGTCCTTTAAACCAACACAATCGAGACCATTGGTCACGTTTAGGCGGAAGCCCATGATAGTAGGACCTCTCAGCAGAATTGAATTGAATGAATTTGCACAAACGAAAAATTATAAATACATCAGATATAGTTTTTTTATATTTATAATTTGTTAGTTAAAAATGAAACAAAAGATAAAATAAGATCCTGGAGTTTCAAAAGTTTAAGAGTATCGCTGCAGAACATTGAATGTGGCGGCTGAGGAGCAGTGTAGCGGCTACGAGCCAGGTAATTGCCCCTCACATCGCCTAAAATATGTCTACAAATACTTTAAGTGGATGTGGTTGTATTTGAAGGGGCCTGTAACACGTTTGCCAAAATTTTCGATAATAAAAAACTGATTTGGAAACTATTTTAGAACTTTAACGATCCGATTAAAACGTGCCAACGCGAAAGATGCTCTGAAACATTAAATACAGGCAATGATCTATCGAAGCAACTTAATTTTGTATATTGGTCTTGGTATTGACATACATACCTCTTAAGAAATCACCCTGTGCAAATGCCTTCTAAACAAAAATGCTTTACTAAAACAATGTGTTTGTTTGATGTTTAACATTTTAGAAATTCACTCGCTCATTCAATCTCCACTCTGTTTTCACTCGTATTCCCGTCTGCATTTCTTATTAACTCTCACACATGCTTTCGCCATTTCACATAAATTGATTTATAAACACATCCACACACTTAAATACTAATCAGCTTTTCAGTGACTTGTTTGTCTCCAAGTAATTAGATGAGCGGCTGAGTTAGTGCGTTGGCTGAGTTGGTGATGTGTGAATAGATGGAATTATTATCAAAGTTTATAAAATTTCTACTGCCATTGGCAGTAACAGTAGTACCAAATAACTTCTAGTCTCCTTTGGGTTTAACATTTCGATGTACAACCAACGTATTTGTAAATAAGAAAACAAATTAATTTTCGACAAACATCCCATGAGTATTTCTTGACAGTTTGTAGTAATTAATGTGTGGAAAAAAGTTTTATTTTATTCTTGGAAAGCAAGAAATTGTTCTTAAAAAGTGCACGAAACGAATACGAAAAAGTTATAACATTCTATGATTAACTTATATGTCACAGCCAACATATTGCACAATATAAAATATAGCAGACAAAAGTGAAGTTTTGATCATTATTTGAGATTTTTGCGTGGCAACTTTTTAAACGAAGAAAACTAAAACTTTAAATGTTCAGGTTCGAAAGGGGAAGATTTCCGATCCCTGATTTGCTTTGCTGCCATCCGATGAGATTACGTGATTGGTGTTCCTGCAGTTATGGATATTGAGATGATGATTTATTAAATCTCGTAACGTCGCGTCACAAAGACCAGGCTTAGGACATTCCAGGAGAAATTTTGCAACAGATTCTGCGACGATTGGCTTGGATTTGAATCAAGACAAAGGAATCTAGGAGTCGTTTACTTCCTATTCAGCGATTAAGAACTCATCGTGTTCATTTGCTACCTTTCGTGCTTTCTTCTTTCCTTTGCGAGAGGTTACATTTTTTGTTTGCCTGCCTGGATGTCTTGAAGCTTCTGGGGGTACACACAAATCATTAAGTATAAGCAGTATCGTGACACAAAGCAAGGATTTTTTCTGTGACAATTATCTTCGGTTAGTATTGCCAACAACTCAATTTCGGCAATGGCCGGTATAATGCGTTCACACTATCGAAATTTATTGGATAAATTAAATGATATATTTTCCTTATAGTTTTATTTTCGAAAAGAATTACAGAAAACTGCTGTGGCCGTATATTTATGTACTTCTGTGTGTGTAGACTGTGGCGTCAATGTAAAAATAAATCAATGTATTATAATTGTGCGATAATTTCTAAGCAGGGATGGCAAAATCGCTACAGTTCTAATATTCTGTTTTTTTTTTTTGGTATTTCTTATTTTTTACTCAACGCTATAAATGACTCTTTTAATGTTTTAAAATAACACCATATATAGATTTTTATGTGATTTCTATACATTTTGTAAGAGCTACTCTGCTCTTAAGTAGATATCAATAAATTTAAAAAATGTGTTCAAAACTTCAGCTTTAGTTCAACTCGATTGTCTTTTAACAGATTATGAGTTCTTAAAGAAAAATGTTCTAATAATATATTTAAAAAAGTTTAATTTTTATTTAGCAGTTTTTATATTCCTTGTCCTTTTTTACCACGATTTTTATTTCAAAAGTGTCAGCTAATTTAATTGCTTTATAGTCATGCAATTTGAAACCAAAATATATGACTGTTTTTGTGTGTTCTCTGGCTGTCTATATGTCGGCATCCTGTAGGACTTACGAAATGCCGACACATAGACATCTGAGCAAACCTCACAAAAAAAAAAAACGTAGTTTAAATTTTTTAACTCTGCCCTGTTTACAGAACACGAATGAGCGACACGTTTATATAATTGCTATGGAATCATTTTGTGGAAATTCTGAATCACTATCCCATTTATCGACGCTGCTAGTCGGCTGTGATCGGCGCTTAAGTGACTGCTAAAATCGTAGCATTTTTATCACAATATTTTCACGTCATCGGCTCCACAGTGTTCATTTCTATTATCCAACATAAGTGTAAATTCTAGCATTTTTAAAAATCGTGATTGGTCACACTCTGAGAGCCTGACATGTGCCAAAATTCGCTACATTGTATCAAGAGCGGAATTTTACTTTTAAAGCTTAACAAAATAATTAATTAAATAATTATATCTTATTTCTTAGAGTCACAAAAGCTTAATGGCCAGTTTTTAACTCAATATTTAAATACGAAATTTAAGTTGTATTTAAATATGGTTTCATTTTGCAGTCTCAAACTGCGTTTTGTATTTAATTATGATAAAATTATGGCATCCCTATTGCCAAATGCAAAAAAATATAAACAACTTCTTCATTTAACAGCTGCTTACTATTTGCTTAACTTAATATTAGAATATTTTGTTTTAAAAATTTTGTGGTTTCAAAATGTTTGCCTGAATTTGCTATTAAATTCTCGCTCCACATCCTTCCACGCATTCACCTTTTGTTCGGCACCAACTCGGTCAGTCTTTTTGCACTCGATTATGCTGCTGTTTTTGATCAAATAATGAAAAAACTTTGCACAACTCTCAAAATCATATGGTAGTATAAAAAGCTTAAGTTGTATTTAAATAGACGTGGTCAGTGATTTAAGTTGTATTTAAATATGATCTATAAAAATGAATTCGGTATTTAAACAGAACTTAAGTTTAAACACCGTTTAATTTTTAAGTTAAAAACTGGCCCTAAATCATAATAAAAAGCAAATATATTTTTAATACCAATAAAACGGGCGCCAGGGTTGGGACGTAAAAGACACAATCTAAACCACCAGCTTCCACTATTCACAACTGATAGTAACATTGCGATGATCATCGTTTCTGTAAACATTTGGACCAATGACTACTTTAGGCAACAAAGCGCACCAAGTAACCATTTTCTGTGGATCTAAAGGTATTTTGAAAAAGACTAGTGAATTATGCTCATATCAAATGTGACAATTCGGACTATTCAAGGTACCCATTCAAGCAAAAATAGGATTCATCGCATAACGAAATTATAATTGGAAATTCAAGTAATAAAATGTCAAGCCAAACCAAGCAAAACCTGCTATCAGCTGTTGTGGGGGAGGGTCCAGTAAAGCGGTGTTTCCAACTGATAATTCTGAACCTGTAAAAAACACCGATTATACATGAATCGCTTAATTGTCTTTTTGAAGCAATTAAAAGTGAACAATATATTAGACTGACTACTTTCCCAGAACAAAGACGTGACGACCGAGATTGTAAAATAATTGTCGATTTATGCCCATAGAAATTTTGCATATAAAACAGCGGCGGTTTTACTTTTCAGTCGAAATTATTTTAATAAAGCATTTATTTAGTTTATAGATTAGAATTGTGTTACAAATTGAATGTGTTGAAAAATAAACTCGAAAAAAGAAAACTTTCAATTATTACTAAAGCTGCTTATAAAAATCTTAAGATATTCGCCCCATCGAAAACTAAAACTTTACATAAATAGCAGAGTTAAATCAGTGGGGCAGAGAGAGACAGAGAGAGAGAGAGAGAGAGAAAACGGAATACAAAATGAAAAATTAATAAAAAAAACAAATAGAAAATATAAAAGTTTGTTAGTAATATAATACTGTAGCAACAAAGTCGTTGAAATGTACTTCAAACTCTGCAACAGCAAAATCCTCAACAATTTAAAATTCTTGCCAAAGTCTCTTCATTATATTTTTACCCCCTCCCTTTTTGCTTGTTAAAAGTACTTAAAAATGTAAAAGGACTTTGATACTCTGCCAACTGCACAAACAAGCAAACATATTATTATGTGTAAAAAATGAGAATAAGAACAAACAAACGAATAAACATATATAAGAAAAAAGCTCGCAGTCGTACAAAACTTGGGCAATAAAATTGAATTTGTTGTAAAACAACAATTAGAAGTCAACCACAATAATTTCTAAATAGAAAAATCACACACACTCACACACACTCACACACACACACACACACATGCACTTATTTATATGGCGTGTGTGTGTTCTTTTATTTGAAAAACAAAATGTAGCACAGAACAGCATTTCATCTAGAATGTATCGGTTATTGGCAAGACCACTTGCAACTAACGAGCATTGGCAGTAATGCCAGTGGTCACGAAACAAACAGTGCAAACGATACAGGCAGTGGAAATACGAACTTGTTATTTGTTGGGAGCATCAGTTGCAAATGAACAAGTTCAGTTTTTAGAGTTCAGAAAAACGATTGTTAGCAGATGGACAAACGTTAAACGAGATTCGCAATTGAAATTTTTTCAAATTCATAGCAACTTTGTTTTGGCCATCAAATACTGGAAGCTTTCGAAATGGGCGGGTAGATATTGAGTATCGCAAGAAAAGGTTATATGTCAGGTACTTACAAAGTTGTTCTTTAATCTTCAAGGATCATGCATTTCACCGTATACGATATATAACATCTGGCAAATGTCTACCGCGTCCACTTATGGTGCCACGAATCAGATGCTGCAATTTTCAACGACTCTACCTCTCAGGTCCGCGCGAGTTTGAGAAATGAATTCGCTCGGTTATAACTTTAAGAGCATCAGGCAACTACGGCTTCGGGAATTTCATGACCTTCACATATACATACGGCACCATCACCCAAATCGTTTATGCAAAATATGCATCGTGGTGTCCGCTGGGCTCATATCTTTTAATTTGGGAATGAAGTATCCATTATCATCACTTAGTACCACTAGGCCACCCGGGGAAGAAGTTTAGCATTGGCGTACATCAAACTGGAGTATTCCGCTGTTCGGGGTATCAAAGCACAAACTCTAGGTAGTTCAGGTATGACGTCAGTCATTCAGATTCTTCTGAAACCTTCACTAAAGTTCACTTGGCCGAACGAGGATCAACAAGTCCACATAATGCTTTTGGTCATTTTGGTGTAGGTCATAGTTTGGCTTAAATATTCTGAATGTGTTTTAAACCTAAAAACGCAGGAAGAGGCTTTGGTAGACATGGAGATCAGTGGTCCAAATATCTTCGAGGTGCTATTATCTTGCAACAGGCTGCTGCTCTTCGTAAGGAACTAGATGGTGGGGAATGTGAAGGCAAGGAAATCCTTAAGGATTTCAGGCTACCAACCCAGGGGCTTAGTCTTTCTTTAACTGTCTAGGGAATTACTGGTAGAAGGGATTAGATAGCCTGATCTCTAGAGCAAGGAGTTTGTGTTATATGCCGTCCCCACCTAAAAAGAGAAGTTGTCGGTAATGGCGCCACCAACGTCATTTTAAAAGAAGCATGAATCCAATGTCGCCGCCAACGCAAAATCCTTACCAACCAGTAACTTTTTGTAGAAATTCATTTCAATGTATCCTTCGTCAAAATTTAGGTTTTTTTCTAACACTTATTCTGATAAGAGTAATAAAATATTATTAATTTTCCTGCAAGCTATTTAGATAATTTTGTGACTTGGGTACGAGCAAGTTGAAGGCGGCATATTGTTGTATTACAGAAGAAGGACAAACTGAATAAAGCCTAAAAACAGCTTCAATACAAAAAATATTAATTATAAAGTTTTTATGAATTTAATTTAGATGCTAATTTTTAAAAGAATATTGAGTAGTTTTGAAATTCTAATTCTATAAATATATTGTTTTCAGGGAATTTTTATCAAGGACTTTGGAGTTCCTCTGCAAAAAAAAAAAGACTTAGAATGAAAATTGCAAAGCAACCGAGATATATTAAGGCAATTCTAACCTTATAATCTCTTTATAAGAGTTTCTTTGGCCCGCTTGTTTTTATGCTGAAACAGATTTATTTTATATTAAAAGTCCCAAAAAAAAACTATTATAAAAGAATTTTGAAGACATGAATTTTAAAGTTCATGTCAGAAAACAAAAAAATTTTTGTTAGTTTGTTTTTGTTACTACAAGAATATTAATTTGTATTGTTCCTTCGCAGAATTGAAATAGTGAAATTGATAGTTTCGGTGTTTGTGATATAATATTTTAAACTATTAGAAAATAAAGACTCCAGAGTTAAACTTTTTTAAAAGGCGAACATAAATATTCAAATAAAATGCGCTTTTACCAAGATCTAAGTTTAGAAAACTTTACACTTGGAATAATATATTTTAAATTGACATTGTGGAAAGCATTTTTTGTTTAAATTTATTCATATTCATCTAAAGTTAGAACAATTTTTAGTTATTGTATTTTGAATAGCTGCAAGATGTATGTACATAAATGCGTGTTTGAACATGCATGTGCATGCATGCGTCTTAGAAACTGTGTACATGTGTGATTGCTAGGGAAATACATCAGAAGGCTACTGCTGTTTCGATTTGAAGCACAGCAATGCTGAAAAGGCGAAAGAAAACAAAGAATTTTCTTCAAGATTCTTCACATTTTTGGAATATATTAAAGAAGCACATTTGTTGGGTCCAAAAGTGAATGTCACAGAAAACAGAATTATGGGTAGTAAATGTTGAACTCTTAGTTCGAAAATAAAAGAGAAGTTCTGAAGAATTCTTAAACTGGTATACTCGAATTTCCAACCGCTGATGACGCTGGCTGTACAGGGTATTACTGTTTTCAGGGCTTCCTATTTACTATGAAGATTTTGATCGAAGTCTTGGATTTTTGAATATATCGTATGGCTATAATGTCATATACATACATCCCTGTTTTGAGTCGTATAATATCCTTAATACTCATACTCAACCGCTTTTCTGCCTTTCCACTGCGTACATTCCTTTTGATAAAGGTTTTGCCTTGGCCTATTCAAACCCAATACACTCTACGTGCTTGGAACCCTTAACTCAGCGTATTAAACATATACATACATACTTATTTGCCTGGCAGAAATTCCTGAAACCTTCACTTACAGTAAGTTACTCCTGCAGCGTTTTATTTACATACATGGTATTCCGTGCCGCATTTCAGGAATTGAACTGTCCTTCAAAGTAGTGCTGTCCTACAGCAGATGTCTGGCTTAGTAAAAAACTGGAGTGCAAAGTGCTGGCGTGAGTTTGTTAAGGACCAATAAGTTCCTTAAATAAATTCGGTCCACGAAAACTTGCATGTCTTGTTTTCACAATCTTCTAAGAAAATTGGTGTAGTAGAAGAAATCAGAAGACTCAAGCGCTTCAGTGACGGACTCATTATACTCGCATAATCCAAAATTATCATGCACCACAGTTTGTCGGCTGTCATATAGAGCTTATGGCGGTCTGGTTGGCCTGGCAGGTACTTATTATATGGCAGATCAGTTGTTTTTCGTCCTTTAGAGAATTTTCGTTACATACTCCAAAAACTATTGTTGTTATGCACGAATCAGCATTTTCTGAACACAAAATGCAAACGATCTTATAATATTTGCCAGCAACTGTGTTTTTTGAACGGAACAGCCGATTACTCACCATCCAGCATGACGTTGGCACAACAACGCCGACATGAGAACAGAATACAAATATGTATGTACTTGAAGCATGGAAAATAACTTTCTGCCCAGCAAATATGCAATTCGATTACAAAATTCCTATAATTGCGGAGGAGTTGCTTAAAAAGAAGTGCTGTCTTCTTCTGGTGAATAAGTTTCAAGGGTTGGTCAATTTGTTTAAACAATGTCATAAGAATGGCAGTCAAACTTTTTGTTTTCTCAAAACGGAATAAATTTTTAAGGTAATGATGGTCAGTTGTAAGTTTTCTATATAAATAAAGTTTGAAAAACTACAGATATGGACAAACATACATAAATGTATGTATTTGCTTTGTAGTTGAAATCATGCGGGTTGTGTACGTACTCTGTGTGTTTGTGTGTGTGTTCTTATCTTACTTTCTTTTTATGATATTTTCTTTGCTATCATTGCGACAAAAACTTTACTGGAGACACATTAAATTATATGCTTCAATGATTTATTTGTAGTTTGTTTTAAAACTTTTAATTGCTTCAATGAACCATGAATATTGGTTTCGATCTTTTTCTTTGCTGGCTAACAGAGGTCATTAAATTTGATATGTTTTTGTGGAAAATCTACATATATTTAAATGATTGTAATTAAGACTGTAAAATAGTTACACATGAAATTACACAAATTTATATAAGTCTTAAATCAAACGTGATAAATGCAAACAACTCGTGGTAGCAACTCTTGCAAAGCAACTGGGGTTCAATGCAGACAGAAGAGGTGAAAACAAAGTTGCCATTTTGTGTAGGCTTAATTTCCGATTATTAGACCGTCTAGTGTTATTTGCTATGTCAGATTTGGTGTTAAATTAATAATAGCTGATATGTGAAATATAGTGAAAATTTCATTCATTTCAATTCTCTTTGGCAAAGGACGGAGATGTCTTGGCTGGAGCGTGCATTTTTAAGAGATACTGCAGCGTCAAACAGGCATCTTGATGTGGATTTGTTTGTTGGGTTATTGAGTGCTTGTATTTATGTATGGATGTACCCTTGCGTAGTGTGTGGTTTTTTATGTTATTCTTTTCAGTTGAATGTAAAGAATTTTTGCTGTTATTTTTTCACCAGAGTCTTTGGCAGGAATCGAACTTACTTCAGAAAAAAATATTTAATCATTTGAAATTTGTACTTTGTACAACCAGTTTTTGTGTTTCAATTCCAAAACACAGTTATTGCCATGAATGTGACCAAATTCGAAAAAAATACCCTTTAAACAGGCCATCACTTGCACATTTCCGAAGCAGGCAAACGGTTCACGAGTTTGGCATTAAAGTCTAGTTGCTGCCAACATTTTGCATTTTTGTTTTCTTTTTCCATTAAACATATTTGTATTTGTATTAAATATTTGCCTGTTTGTTGGAAAATCTGCACATCTCACTTATCACATGTGTGTCTGAATGGGTGTGTGTGTGTGTTGGGAGGAAAGTGCAAATGTTTTACTTAAGTATGTTTGCATTCATACAACATGGTCTTTTTTTCTTGTTATCATATTAAAATTAGATGTGCCAAAATATCTACAACACACACGCACACGCTCACGCGCACGCCCACATACATGTCTGCCCATGTACAGCAGCGAGTCTTAAAACAATATCCAACTGTTTGCTGGCCAGCAGTCATACACGTATCAGCTCTTTGTATAATTTTTGCTTGCATAAAAAAGGCCTTCAACAGCAGCCAGGCATACTTTAGCAAACACTCCTCCATGTTTAATGCACAAAGAGCATTTGCCTCACATATGTGTGTGTGTGTGTGTGTGTGTGTGTGTGTGTGTGTGTGTGTGTGTGTGTGTGTGTGTGTGTGTGTGCTCATTACATATGCACACACCCACACATTAACAGACTATTTCGATTTTTTTTATTTAAAATAAAAGCATTCTCCATAAAGCGGTTAACCTATAATTTGCTGGTTTATTATGCAGCATAGTTTAGGTTAATAGGCTGGGTTCTTGTAAAACAACAACAACAATAACAAGAAGAAGAACACATTTTTTCCTATTTTTCTGTTCTGTTTTCGAGTCGTTTTATTTTTACTTTTAGACAAATAAATTAAACAAAAATATTGGCAATATTTTATAAAAAAAAAAAAACGTAAAAAAAATATATTTGGCAAGTGTGATTTTGAGAAATATTTGAACTAATTGTTGGCATTTTAGCCGCACAAAACTTAGTTTTGGTTGTTGGTTGTGTATTCGCCGAAAGGTTGTGTATTCGCCGAAAGGATGAAGATGAAACTCGTATTACGAATTTTGTATGCAAAATAGGTTTTTTTTTTGCAAAGGATATAAATGAATTTTTGAATTGCAGCGTTTTTTTAACAGCAGCGCAATCCTTTAACTTAAATAACCATTTTCATTGGGCCAAAAAATATATCAGAGTTGGTACATAATTGAGAGACTGGCCGTGCTGGACAGGACACTCATATAATGAAATTTAAATGATGTTTGAATGCAAAGAAAAAGCTTCAAGTGAGTAAGAGACAAGTGAAGACCTTTTTTAAATTCTGTACAAAATCCAATTTTTCAATCCTTAAAACATCTAGCACTTTAAAGATTTTGTGTATCGAAAGTTTTTGGATTAAATTGAAGTAAATTATCAAAAATATTTTTGATAACTTCTGTGTCAATGCCAATTGAGCCATTGCTGACAATGTGTGGCGATTTTAATAATACAAACAGTGGAAAACAAACTCAAATATACTAGAATCTACCAGAAGTTAAGATGCACAAATTTTAAGGACACGGAAGAAAACTTAAGCAGGTTTCAGTCATGGCAAAGCAACTCTGAAGAGTTTAGACCTGCTTGACATTTTTCAGATATTCTTTAATTCTTACAATTCAATTGTCGTTATTTACATAAAAGCACGAGCAGTGTACGAATTGACAACTTCCTGGACAACAGGCACGGATGCAGACGATGACAATGTTTTCGAAACTCCCAGGCGGATAAGTTGCAAGGGTGCAACAATACGCTGATCAAATGGAATGAGCATAATGCTTCTTCATACTGCACAACTTCTCGAACTGCGGTCGGACATCGTAACAGAATAAGGGCTCTGATTACTTCAGCTTACCGGACAAACACCCAGTAAACGTAACGTGCACGAACATGCTTATATACATACATCGCCAATATAGAATACACACACGCGTAAAACGTGTTACGAAATTGAACAACATAAATTTCACATCACTGAAGAGTTAAGAATTTGAAAAAGTTAAGCACCCCAAAAAAACAAATTACTTAACCCTTTTGATGCTCACTGTACCGCTTATTCTAACTTCTAACTTCCATTATAAGCGATTTTTCAAGAACGGCCGTTAGATGTTGAAATTGTACAAAATAAGCCACGTGTAAGTTATTAACAAATTATATTTTATTTTGAAAGACCCATAAAATACAACACTGTTCAATTATCCGTCGCCGTTCAAGTGTGTAAATTTTCAATGGCCCTGCCTGACACTCAGTTCCCGCTGCATTATAGCAATGATTTTAAGAGAATCCAGTGAAATTAAATCGCACGATCATGGTGCTTCACAACGTCACCCTTGCAAGAGCTAATACTGAAATCGTTTGTATCGAATGTAGATGGCGGCATGGTGTATGTCCATATCGTTTAAGGTGGGGTAGCGCTGGCTACAATGATTATGCTGGTCAAAAATTTTCACCAAACAGTAACCTTTTGTTGATGCCTTTTTACTCGCCATCTAAAAATGTTTTGATAATATAATTTTATCATTTAGACGCACCACCAAACCCACATAGTGGCCCGAGACATCCAACATCTACCCGCACCAATTGTTAACCCTTTTATTTCAGGTGACTGGAATAAGAACTTGTACACGTTGGCACTTATGAGGTAAAAATGTAATATTATGCTTGTCAATGTAATTTCAATCGTTGAAATCATGTTGAAGACAATTCATGTGGGTTTCGTTAATTAAAATCCCTGCAATTATAGTATTTGTGGGATAATGTATTCCCCATTTCTTATTCCCTACATCTCTATATCAACTTTTTGTACGTAGAAACTATTTTCTTTTCCATATTTTCGAATGTATTATACATATTTTTTTTCTGCCTGAAATGAATCAATCATCTGCCTTGGAATACAGAATCATAAAGGCGATGCCAATAATGTGATTGTTTTAACACAGTCATTACGCTAAGTGTATTTTTATGACTGAAGTGGCAATTAGTTTATAAGATCAATAAACTGAAGTTACACAGATTTATTTCTGTACATAAAACAATGATTTAACTTTTATTGTTATGGCAAAACAATTTGCAATTTAATAACACGAATTGAAAATCTAATTGATTTTGCAATAAGGAAACTGAATTCATTGTCTGGCCGTTAAAATAACATTAAAATCGGTGAAAAATTTTCATTACTTAAAGGCGCTTTGGAAGCCAAACTTTTGTTTCTACTTAAGCGGGCTTTTGATTTTGTTCATACAACCAAACGGAGATTATTCTTGCCGAGACGACAAACCAAACCTTTTGATGAGTATTTGATGATGAAATATTTCACTGAATAAGTTTTTCTTACCTTTGTGGTTCAGTATCACCATCTGAAAAGAAGAAAATAAAATATTATTTAATTTACTATATAAAACTGTTAGTTGTTGTTTTTTTAGTAACATTAGCGAGACAGAAGTGTTTGCCACAAACGCAAGGACTACGAAATTAATGCCCCTCGCCAAGTGTTCAGGCAAACAAATGAATTTTAGTACACGGGAAGGATGAGGTTTCGTTTTGCCTTATTTCACCGGACAGTATTCGTTGTGGTAACAATACACCAGAGTAACGCTTACAATCGAGAGAATGTACATGTAAATGTGATTTACATCAGCGCCTGTCTTTGGCGAACTTGTCAACGGCTCACCAAGGCCCCTTTGTGGCTTATCAGGCACATGTCTTATGCCGGGAAAGGGCTGCCCATAAAAAAAACTACTTGACCAATAGTCAAACTTTATTCCTATTTTATGCTTTTACTGAAGCCACTGCTGCTACTGACTTTTGTATTGAAAGTTCGTAAAATTCATTCATTACAAGCCCATTGATTATTTTTTCAATTGTGGCAAAATTCTGAAAGAAATAATTTTATGTGACAAAAATTACCATTTCACAACTATTTTCAACTGATCTACTTAGAATTTGCAAGTTCTCAAACGACAGCCAATAAAGTTTAAGCCAATGATGAGAAATTTAAACAAATTTATGCCGAATTTCTATTTCTGTATAAACATTAACCTACACGCACTCACACACACACACTCACACATACGCACTCACTAGACTTGAAACACAATTTGTGGTTTTGTTACGCCGGCTTAAATGAATTTAAAAAGGAAAATCGAAATTAAAACCGGTATTAATGCTGCGTTAGAATGTGCACACGTTCCTTAATATATCAAAACTATGCAAAAATGCATTCATGTTGCCAGTTTCATGCCAGCGTTTTTGTATAGTTTTATATTTTGTTTTCAGAAATTTGTTTGAGGTGCCTGTTAACGCGGCCTTAAAGCAGCAACAAAGTCATACATTAAGGCGAAATTGACAACAACACCTGTGGTTTCAGGTTTAAAGCTTCCTCAGCAGTCAACTCAAATCCTGATGAGGTTTTAGTATCTTCAAAAATTTATTCATTTATAAGTGCAACAGTTTTTTTTTTTTTTGGAAAGCATGAAATTTCGAAAAATTTATTGGCTCCTCCTTAATATTAATAGTGATCAAACAGAAACTTTTGCACACCACTAAAATCAACTAAAAGTGATTGCGAAAAACATTTTCCACTTATTGTACTTTTATATCAAAACTGTGTTTCACAAAGAAGTGCCAACAAAACTTGTTTCATCCAACGCTGCTTTGCAGTCTCAAAAGGACCTACACCGAACTCTTTCTTTACACAATTTTGAAACACCACGATTATATATATACGTACATATCGCGGCCAATCAACCAGACGGACCCCAAAATGTTTAGCAAGAAATCAACTAAAAACAGGAACCTGCTACCTGCTGTAAAAATTTCAACATTTGAGACGACTTTGGTGATAGTGTAGGGACTTCCCAGTAAACCCAGGCAAAAGATATTCTGAATTAGAAAAGCTTCGTATATTGTCAAATCACTTTGATTCGAGTCTTTTATTCCAGTTAATTATGTATAAACAAATTGTTTAATTTAAATTTAGTTTTATTTTGAGTTGGCTAAAACCAATTGGGAAGTTTTGCGGCGTTTACATTATGACTTTCTTTTATAGTGAAACATTTTGACAGCGTAAAAGGACACATTTTCTGTTTTTCATGACTTTTTCTGATTTTCTGTTCTGGGCTCTCTTCATTCTTTCGAATCGAAATAAATAAATAAACGGCATCATAATGTAAATGGCGCTTTAAATGAATACCAAAAAAAGGTATTAATTCCAAAAATACATTTTTTTCCCATAGTTGCAAAAATTGTACGAAAAGCATTGCAAATATAGTTGCAAATGGAACCTGTTTACTATGATTTTCAAATTCTCTCGAACTATAACCACCAGCAGTTTTTGACGGCTGCTGAAAATTTTAAAATTTTGAGTTAAAACCTTCTTGTCTCTCAAGTGCGATTTGTGTTAAACAGAACTATTTAACACCAAAATTACCACTTAAATTCTCTCCGCTTTAATGGGCAAAATTTTTTGGCAATAAAGGCCGGCAACCTTTTTCAACTGGCAACTCAAAAATAAAATACACACAGAGCGTACATCGGCTTCAACGCAACTTATCAATGTTGAGCAACTTTTAAAGTACGTTGAGTACTTTGACAACTTTCAGTAAATTATTTCTCTGTTTTGACTTGAAATAGTAAAGAAAATATTCATCATTTATTGTGCAACGTGAAGAAAAATGAATAAATTAATTAGGCTGTGCGTGTGTGTGTGTTATCGAAGTACTCATTGTGCCAACCTTATCCGTTATTTCGTCAACGTCAGTCGAAAAAGCCATGAGGGATTTTCTGTGCCTCGATCTTAATAATATTGCAAATTAACGTTTAAAAAAAGTTCGATTAAATGCACCCGCTTTTAAAGGGTTCCACTTAAAAGGATTCTCCTACTCCGCTTAAAAATAATCGTTCACTATCGATCCACGATGGACGGCTTTTTTCTCTTCTATCCGACTTCTCACTCTTTATCCCTCTCCTCCCCTTCTGGCATTTCGAGAACATCAAAGAAAATAAATGTTTTATTTCAAAAACAAATTTTGTTTTGAATATTTTTTTCTTTCTTTTGAAAAGAGATGCGTCAGAAAACCTTTTAATCGCTCAAAACTGGCACGATTTCTGCCCTTGTCGTTGGAAATTAAAACATGTTGTGCGTATACAGATGGAGATACATACAGGGCAAAGCGATTTCATTTTATTCGATGACAGTTTTGCTTTTTTGTATTTATTGTGACTCAACAATTTTTGGTGCTAAAACAAATATTACAGAGGGCTTCGGAAAGGACTAAAACTTCTGACTTTCGTTCGTCCTTAAACTGAAAGTCTGGCGGAAACTGTCCCCAAGTTCTTCCATAAATAAAATTTGTGTACTTCCAAAATTGTAGTCCAGATTCAGTGAAGTTTTCTTGTATTAAAATAGTTTTACCTCCTAAAACAAAAGCAGGCACCTGCACCAAATATCATTTTTAAAAGACTTTTCATTGTTTTACTACGCGAAATCAGTTATTTCGAACACTTTTACACTTCTAAACTTTTGGCTCTAAAAAGCCAACCGAAGTGAACTGAAATGGCTGAAATGCAAAAAATATGAAAATGTTTTACTTTGTTTTTCATCGCCACAGGAACATTTTGGTCCGTGCAGGTGTTCACTATTTCACAAAACAACAACTCCTCCTCTCGATTGTGTTGTTGATGATATTCTTTTCTTGGTGTAATTCCATATGAAACTGACAGTTTGCAATGAAAACCTAAAATCAGAAAATGTTATGGTTTTGATTTTATGTGTTTGTTAATGACGTTCCTACGCAAGAATGAAAAACAAATTGATATGAAGGAAAAAATAAATAATAACGGGTTTTGAAACAGGGACTGCTGTTATTTATGTGGTTCATATTGAATATATAATTCTTGAACTGAAATGCGTGTTCTTGGGCCATTTTACGGTCGGCATTCCTGATCATACCAAGAAGGCTGTTTGCAGATTAAGGACCCGACTTGGCAGCACAATGAATGAGGAATGTGCAGGATAATCTATTGCGGCCGATCTTTGCTCGATCACAAGAAGTCGCCTTTTCAGGTTGTTGGGTGTCTGCAGCAGAGTATTTGCGCGCTGCGCAAAGTGACGGCTTCATACGTTGAAAGTGAGAGACGGGAGAAAACCAAAAAAATATTTTCAATCCTATTTTTAATTTTATATTTTCTCATAGAAAGCACAGAAATTCTGGACCAAAAACAGTTACCAAAACGCAGCGACTCGAACGTGACAAAAGTTACCAGTAGTTTTCGTGCCGTACTATAAGACTATGAAATACAACTTCGTAATACAAATTGGAATTTTACGCAGCGATGCCATTTTGAAATATCTTTAGCCCAATTGAAAAATCGTTTGGTACGTGACATTTTGAATATAGAATTCTTTAACAATGTTGCTGCTTTTATATGGTATAATCACCAACGCTGTGAAATGAGTGCAGTTTTTCAGATTCAACATTTTCATTTGAATTATCGCGTATTAGAAATTACATTCTCGGGTGAATTATTAAAATCTAAATAATTTTCTATAGCTGGAACTGTAAAAGATTGCAATCAATTTTATTGTAAACACATGATTTCACGGCATTAATTTCTAACTCTTTTATTGCAGTCAAAACCGTGAATTGGTTGCAAGATTCCAATTTAAAATCCGATAGCATTTATTTGGCATTTTCTAATATCATCTAGTTTAATTGTTGCTTTTCATGCTTTTATCGTACAAGAAAATAATTAAAAAAATAAAATTGTAAAAAAAAATTTTTTTTAAAACTTGTTAAATTGTCCGGTTCGGTTTCAGATAGATGCTATTTTTGAAACTTTACCTCTCAACACAATGAAAACTGAAATATTTGCGATATATCATTTTTTACCACTTTCTTCAACAACATCAGAAATTCAATAGCAATTTTTTTTTGCAAATACAAGTGAAGATTTAATTAAACTCTGTTGGTTGCCACCAATATTTTAAAGTGTTGCCACCAGACTCTGCTGGCAGGCCCTGAATTACAAATGTATGAGTAATAAGTTTCAGTAGAGCTGACAGACTGAGGATTTCAACAATAAAGCAATCGAATTCCTTAATTAAATTAATTGCCTCCAATAATTTCTTAAAACAAAAATTTTTTTTTAAACTGATTGCAGCCGCGATATATAGCAATTTCAAAATCTTAAGTCACTTCAAAATTATAAAATGCAGCAATTGATTGAAATTTTTACGAGTTTGTCTCCAGCAACATCCTAAAATAATCCATATCCAATCAGTTTTATAATTTAAATCACAGTCATTCTTTTGAAACTCCTTCTTCAACTTTCCCAAGTGTCATTAGACCGGCCAAATTGTTCATAATAAAAAAGAAACAAAACAAAATATGTAAAAACAAAAAAAGTCATAATAAAAATTAATCAGATTTAAAATTTCATGATCGATTTATGGCCAACATCAATTTAGCAAAACCCGCGATTGTGTCGCCAGGTTCGTGAACATACATTTTTTGCATTGACGCCAGATTCATGTTTAAAATGACAAACGAACAAACAAACACACACACTCTATTTACTCCTAGAACTACTTGATAAAGCAGTGGCTGTACAGCCGAGTTTAGTGCACCGTCTTCCCTCTCGCCGTCTCATCCTTCGTGTTCGTGTGCCACGGATGTACTCGTACAATCAAGGATGATGAAATTGACAGCATCAACTGTAGAAATTTATAATGGAATCAATTATGTTTAATAAAAATGCACTTAAGTGTTATAAAGTATGTGCATGTTAACTTATTTATCGCTGCTGCATTAAATGACAAAGAAAAAAAAATAGCCGAACAAAAGGACACGATGATTTAAATGCAGCAGAAATAAATGCAAAGAATATTAATGTTTTAAGCGTAAAATTATTATTAAATCTTAAATAAATATCACAAATTCTTTTATACACATTTAAAATTTCGTTTTATCAGTTCGAATTACGATTGATGAGTTTTTAAACGTCCTGCTTAACCCGGTGTTTACACCTGCCATTGTGTGCATGCAGACAATAATTATGACAATTTGCTTTAGACAACGGGAACGTTGAACTTCTAATAGCCGAAAAAGAAAAGAGAGGAGAGACCGTATATGCTTTGGAGTTCCACCTTTTTGCTTTTCCACTATGACGTGCAAATAAAGATAATATTTCGATATCATGCATTCCCTTCATAAGTTTTTCCCCATTGAAATATTATCCTGTTCTGCTGGCCGTCACAACGTATTCAAGACAGCCTTTCGAATAACTGAGAAACTTTGCATAAACTAGTGAAACATTTTGCACGTACTGCTGTAAACCCAGACTAAAAGACAATATTAATTATATTTAATTTATTATATGTCAATTTTTTAGCGCTCAAAATTGTTAAGCAAAATTATAAAAGTTGCCAGTTCTTCAATGCAGCAGATTTTGTTAACTCATTCCGATTTTAATCTTTCCGTACTCGTGCAGCCTAATGGTCACAATGTTGATATATGTATGTATGTATGTGTATGTACATATTTGCCGCAACGCTTAAAACTCTGTTAAAAGTGTCATGCGGAATACCGACAAAATACCTAAAAAACCAAAGTGACATGAGTTTTTCATAAAAAAAACACAAACACAAAACGAATTAAGTGTCAGCGACTTAAAAATTATAAGTTTTAATATAAATTTGTGTTCAAAACTAAATAAATTTTGTTTATTTTGAATATTATTTATTACTCAAAGCAGATGGAGGTCGTAGTTGTGATTCTTGTTACGCTTTTATTTCCTTCAGAAAGTAGATATTTGCCTGACGTCCAGTGCTGGTGAAAAGCGCATCTGTGGCAAACACAGTATCTGTTACAAGCCAATCGAAATCAGACGTATTCAGGATTATCCAAGAGAGAAAAATTTAACAAAATCCAAAAAAAGAAAAAGCTGCAAACATCAGGAAATAGGATTCGGCGGCTTAGAACTTGTAAGTTGTAAGATAAAGTTGTGCTTAAAAATGAATCAATTAATTATTACCGATACTGACTGATCTATTTCTCTATCAAAGCAGCTCATAGTTGAGTGTTATTGTACATTTTCAGCAGGTAACTCTTGTTAAACAAGAAATTTCCAGATGAAAATGGACTACAAACGATCAATTTATATGATAAAACAGAAGAATTGTGTTCAAGATGAATTGCAAATTTTGAGCGAATTATTGTTTTTTCGATGGAATTGATTCCTCTGCAGATTCTGATGTGGAAAATGGTATCGCCTTTCAAGATTAACGAACATGCGCAAAATATCCATACTGAACATTGAGTGAGTTTGAAGCAGACACTCCCACGATCCCGGAGTATTTTTTCCAAAAATAAAAGAAACTCGAGTTTCAAACCCTCTTTATTGGAAATAAAGTTAATAAAAATGCCTTCAAAAAATATACCAAATCACCAAATTCTCAAATCTACTTCTTTTCCGAATATTTAGTAAATATTATAGTGGGAGGCATAAGTATTAACCAGCACATAAAACATTCCAAAATTTTGTGCTGAAATATAAACTGATGCCGTGAGCTTAGCGTAATCTCTGTACTTCGGATAGGCTTGTTACATATCTATATAATCGATGTACAGGTTTTGAGGATTTTGAGATAGGCCTGACCACCGAAATGTCGCACAAAAATGAAAATAGCCAGAAAGATTAATGCCATCAATGTACTGATGCCTTTAAACTTGTCATAAGAAGTGTTTTGCAAAGTTATTAAAAACGTAATAAATAACCACTTGAACTTGAAAGCGGACAATATTTTTGGGATGCTGTGGATGAGGGCCATTAAAAATTTCGTGTGAAAAATGCACTGGCAAGAACGAATTTTTTTGAAAATATAATATAATGCCAAAAGCCCTTATTCCTTTCTATGTGACTTGTTTATTATGCACGGAAACGATATGGCAGACTAACGATCTTATTCCTTAATAAACCTTAAACAAATTTAAGGAACAAAAAAAAGATTTTAGGAACAAAGTTAAGACAGCCCTTAACCGCGCAACGTACGAGTTTTGTCGAATTCCATGTGCGAGTGGAATAATCATTTATAATTTTTTCAAATGCAATAATCTGTACCGAGATTGTGCTGATTGTGGACAATTGTGAATACAGCCCTTATAACTGGGCTGGAGAGGGCGAAAAAGTCATCTGCAATAGTGGGGGACTCAACTCTCTAGACTTTCTTGAGCGACGTTGCAGTGTGGGGTGCATTACACAGTTTTATCACTACTGCAAGCCCCATGGCTTGCTATGATGAGATCAGGGACACGAGATCAGCTACACATTCTCGCGTTTTTCATCGCGCTCTCATTCATTTGTGGTTGATTGGCTTGTGAATCGTGCTACGCATTATAGGGAAAAATTTTCCTTCAATGTGAGACGTTTCAAATCAATTATACATAAACACTACTCCCACTTTCCCGCTCTTCATTGCCTATTTTGTAGTTCCGGCACAATGCCTCACACGTCACTTTGTCAACCCTTGCCACCAGGGTTTCAAATTACAAGACACTTGTTTCATATTGACGCTGCAGGACACATGAACGCAAATACGGGCACAACAGTTTTCGGTTTTTGAAAGGAAAATAGAAAAACATTCATTTCACTTAATTTGTCCCATAAAGCACCACCGTGGGACCGCGCTGCATTGGCTAGGGTTGCAATTGGCTAATGGCTAATGGCTAATATGAATCAAATACTAATTTTATAATGTTTTCAAATTTAATAAATATCATTGCAGATTTTGCTAAATGCGACGATAGTGCGTTCTTTTTATTCACAGTGTATTTATTGTAAAAACAACATTGCGAATTGTTTGAAAAATCTTCTTAAATATAAAAATTGTTTTAGACTAAGAGAAAATCTAAGTTAATACGACAACCATTTAGGAACGAAACTCTTTATCAGGTGTGATGAAATTTCATTCGATAATTATCAAGATTAGAAAAAGAGGCCCCTTGAAAGTGATTAATTTTTACGAAGGTAATTCCGCTTTAGCGAATGCAACACTTGGCCTGGAAAAGCGGAAGGAGGCAAATTGATGACATAATGCCATAATAATGGACATAAATCCGTTTTCATCGCATACCTGAATGATGGACCTACACATATTCATGCATACAGACATATTTAAAAAAGAACCTTGAACATTTTCTTGTTTTTGATATTCAGCATTTTTAAACGGGCCAGCGTCTCCCTGCCTCCTTTCAAAAAGCAACCGGAAATGTAGGGATTGGCTTCCAAATGTAGGGATTGAGAGCAAATGCTGACTTTGCTGCTTATTTGTGCTTTTTCAACTTGCAACAAAGATTTTTAGTTATTTAATTGATGTTTTAATAAAAATACGAACACATTTCTAAAAACTGCTTTTAATGTTTTGTACGAAGTTTATTTTAGCGGAAAAAAACAAAGAACTTCTTAATAAGTATATTTTTCCCTCGGAATATATTTTCCCTTCCATAGTTGATAACACAGAGCCGTTAAAAAAACTTCTCACGAAATATTTAATAAAAATAGGAATAAAGGGAAAGGGAGAAATTTGAAGAGGATATTTCGTTTATGATTCGGCTGTATATGAGAAAACTTTCATATCAAATCCGTTTTAATGTTCACATTTTCATAACGGCTTTACATCTTACTGTAAATAAACCTTTCGTCAAACTGTCCTAAAAACAAAACAATTATAAATGAACAGACAGACAGACATACGAACAATGTGTACGTGAGTTACAAAGTCGACAATTACGTTTTATGTGACCGAGAGAAGAGAAAATGAAAATTAAAATATATTTGAGTGGTGCATAATTTTGTTTGGGTCGATTGGCCATCATTGGCTGACAATGTAACCATACACCAATACATACATACATATATGTATGTTTTTACCTTTAACACCCGCACAGTATAAATAAAATTTTAAAATAAAAAACCAATTAAAACCACTACAATTCTCAACTCAGCACATATCCTGTCATCCAACCACCCAACCCATTTATTTCGCTTTTATAGGGAAACAAACGAGGTTGCCACCAGAAGTTTACAACTTAGAACTAGCTGGAAAACCCGTTCTCCGAGATATACGCACATGAAAAACTAAATACTTGAGGTTGGAATAGTTTTAAAAAAAGTTTTGTATAAAAATCCTGGAAAGTGTTTGAAGTGAAGAATGTTTTTTCTTAGATATAGAATTTCCTATATGGAATTCCCTACTGTGTCATAACCAGCTGTCATAATTCGTTTTTGGCGTACAAGTGCTTTGGGGAAATCGCCAATCTTTTAGAGCATTTGGTCTTTGGAATACTATTCATCGTAAGAGCACCCATCGCCCCTGCAGACATAAGTGTGAGAGAGGACTCTAATTTGTGAATATGACACAGTTCGAGCAACTGGGTGTCTCCCGTCTTCTGCTTGGCAACTTATGAGGAAAGATCGAACTGGTGCAAGAAAAATTACAACTAGCGGAGGATCAAATCGATAAACGGATCAACTGGAAGTTGAATGAAATTTTAATCGTCAAGTCATCTTCTGCGTAGAGATTCAATTCTCGCCTACCGGGTTTATAAATAAGGAGTGGAGAGAACACAGTCCTCATGAGACTCCATTCCATACCGAAAAATTGCTGTTTGGGGCGGTTTAAATGCCAAAAACGTTAGCGGCGCATTTGTCCGAAATCGATGACAACATTACCGTGAATGGCGAACGCTACATAATTTTATATTCCGCATCATCATTTGTAGGAGAAATAATTCCAACAGGACGTCGCAAAGTGCGAAACCGTCACTTGATTGTGAATAACGTTTTGTGACCGAATTATATAAGGAAACCCTCGTTACTGGTGAATTTGTAACTTGAAGTCAACGAAGGTTTGTTACATTGTGTTTGATTTCAATGTTAAATTTTAATGATTATTGTGCTGAGGTCGCCCCACATTCTTCGGCACTGCAATTAATCACAGTTTGACTGTCATTTAATTTTATGGCTGGCATAAAATTATTCGTTTTCTTCACTTTTTGTTCAACACGCAGATAATTTCTTGTTATGGCAGCAGCAAAAATCAAGATAAAAACGGACCGGACCCTTTAAATTTAAACAGAAAAGCGCATACAAAGTATTTTTGAGGCAGTTAACTAGAAGGGCGAACTCAGCAGGGCAATTGTTTTTGATGGCACGTTACTTTGAAAGGTTAATACCATCAAAACGTGGTTTGCATTCGATTATTTTCTAAGGTGGGGGGGGGGGGGGGGGGGAATGTTTGCATTGTTTTTTTAAACTAAAAATGTGTTTATATTTATGTTCATTTTAATGAATTTTTGGATTGTAAAAACGTATGTTTCGTGCTGAAAAAACTCATATTCAGAAGAAATTGTTAATTCACCCCAAACTGACGAAAAAATTATAATTTTAATTTAAATTTAATTATTGGCATCGTGAGAAAATATTAAATTATTTTCCCCAAAAACGTCTGCAGGAAACAGATCGAATATAACAATAATAATAATAGCAGTAGAGAAATGATATTGCAGGAGAGAAATGTCACGTAATTAAGTGCAAAAGTTCTTTCTGAGAGCTGGCTTTTGTGCTCAGATCCTACAATCAGTGCCACTTTCCGGTTTTTGTTGCACTTCTCAACTCTCTTAAAGTGCGATTAGCGATAATCCAAATGAATGTTGTTGCACCTGTTACATAAACAC
Organism: Epicampocera succincta; assembly: GCA_932526305.1. Classification (NCBI taxonomy): domain Eukaryota; kingdom Metazoa; phylum Arthropoda; class Insecta; order Diptera; family Tachinidae; genus Epicampocera; species Epicampocera succincta. The sequence continues at coordinate 42,785,916 of OW052037.1, read as the reverse complement.
TCTTTTGCTACAGATCCACCGATTTTTATTTATCAAACAACATCGATGCATGAGATGTTCAAAAGAATATTTAAATTGGACCAACTGACTCCTACAATTTTATTTCGTTGAACCTAATTGTACCAAAAACATATTTTCCATGTCTATCGTGTACTTTTATTAAAACATTGAATAGGACAGTGTAACCAAAACTTTGCACTTGTGACGATTTTGCCATCGCTGGCCTTGGAACACTCTTTCGGTTTTTGAAATGAATGCATTCCGAAGTCAAAGCTTTGTCTTGACGATTTTTGCCGCAAGTGAGTTTTGGCCGATATGAACCGAACAAATTGTGATGATGGGACACCCTAAAAATTACTTGTGCAAAGTTTTAAAATAGGTTTCCATCTAATACGGCCAGAATCATTCTAGATGTTGCCATTGGCGTCGGTAGTGGGTTTATAGATCTGACGATTTTAATGAGTATGAAAATTTCGTCTCGATTTTTACTGGTTTCGTGACAATTCATTTTGTGCCGTTTTCGAGGCAATTTCAATGTTGTGAACATTTTCGAGAAATAATAATAAAAAATGTGTAGTTTAACGGAATTTTATGTACAAATAGACTTATATCTTAAAGAAATTAGTTGTTTTCAAAATATAATGATAGAAGTAAAAGCTTCAAGAAATCGCTGGAAGCCGATGCCGGGAAAATCCGTATTGTGCAATTTTCACCCATACCAGATATTCCGTTTCTGTGAACTTTACTGTCTTTAGCAGCTCCACGATATGGATGTCAGATTATCCGTATATGTAGGCAGAGGTGTAAATTTTAGTTTCCAAAGATCTCTTTTCTAAATATGTTTTCCCCAAGCGCCTATTTCAAATCAAATGATAATCGTTTTCAATTCGAAACGTCATATCAAATAAGCGAATCACATTTTGTCTTCAATCTGGAAAATATGTAAGAAAAAATTCAAGGGTACTCCCAGTTCATTATTTTCCTTGTCTTTTTTTTCACATAATGTTTCCTTGAAGTTAATCGATCTGCCAAATTATATATTCGTCAAAACTAAAATGGAATATGTTATTGATGGTTTTAAAAATTTAAAAAAATTCCGAGCAGAACAATCGTTGTTCTCATAATAATAATTTAGTTTGTGATGACTTCAATGAAAGCAAGAGAGGAATGAAATGAATGAATGCACTTTTTCAATAAAAATTATCCAATAGTTATAATCGAATTATAAGACATCTTTTGAAAGCGCATGAATTCGAGTGACAACAAATTCGATTCTTATAAAAAAAGCTGTTCTTTCAGCGGTTTTTTCTGTTTTAACTCTTAATTCTCCTGGAGTGCATTATTGGCGAAGCAGTTGTATTTTGTTTTTGTACGCTTAACCTCTAGTATCGATAGTGTAAACACAGATTTTACACGGGGTTGTATCGTAAGGGCTATTCCCAAATTATTTGCGCTTTGCTTCGAAGCGACCGGAAGTTGAATCTGTGACTATATATATTTTAGTATATCCCTTTTCAGACAAAAAGTTGTTATAAATATTATACCGATTTCAGTTATCCTGCAAGACCAACAGCTCTGATTCAGATGGTTAGAGAAACATACAAGATTATGAAAGAAATAAACAAACAAAAAATGGTTAAGAATAATAAAAATCTCTGTCCTCCAGTTTATTATCATTGACTTCATACTGTACGACAGACTGCAAATTCAGGAATATGATTTTAATTCTCATATTTCTATCTTCCTCAACGTTGCTTTAGCACGAAAAGAACAAAAAATTACAATTTTGAAATACACATGTATGTTCATGTATTAGATACTGGAAGGTTGTTGAAACCTCTGAAGATTTGAAGAGGAAAGAAACGAATGAAAATTATATGAGTACATACATTTTTAATCAACTTTAAAAGTTTATTTACGGAACAAATAAAATTGATTACTCACACAAAAGTGTATGTAGAAAGAAATCTGATGATTATTTTATGAAACCTGTGAGGATTAGACAAGAGCAAACCCTATACATATGTATGTACATGCTAACATATGGGTGGGTATATATTGCAGGCTTTAATGTAAATTTGTTTTAATCCTGCATGTCTTCATTTGCTGGAAGAAAATTATCCTTAATATTATCACATAAAATATTGTTGAAATAATTCTGTTCTTTTTTAATTTTAATAATCGAGTTGAAAGCAAATAACTGTCCTTAAGCCGATCTAATGGTTGAATGGGTTGGGAAAGCTGAAGGACTACAGATATAGCAGCATACGGGGGTTTTTATTATATCCCAAGCTGTTGTCGTTCTTTGGCTCTTGTGATATTGGGGGCTTAATAAATGTTTCTGAAAGCATTTAAGCCCTCGAAAACTTTTCTCTTAAGGCTCTTGTGACCAGACCAGATGAGCAGTTTTGATCTTCAAAACTTTTATATAGAGATAGCGGTGCTTGGTTTACTCATCGTGGAAGACAACAGCCTTTTCAAATTTAAAAAAAAATGTCTAATAAAAGTATAGCCACAGGTAAAAAACAATAACAGCCGAGCAGTATCTCACTGACGTTGATCAAAATTGATTTTTATGTTACAATGATTAATCAAAAACGAAAATATCAGCTGCGGCAGAACGTCCCACTAATGTTGCGTGCCCTTAACCTCAACATATAGATTTGTTGCAATACATATGACCCAATAGAAAACATGTTAAAAGTATTTAGTTTGAACACATCGAGCTTCCAAATAGCGTTATCCTTGATTTGTTGTCAGACGATTTGGTTTTTTTCTTATTAAAACTGCTATAATATATATGTATTTATATGGAAAGAGATGTTGACCTGATAGATCTAAATAAATTGAGGCTAAGATCGAATTAAACTAAATTAGTCAAATTCAGATCACGATGGAAATGAAATTCTTCACGCATTACACGTGAAATGTTTAGGAATTGTGGCACAGGGTTACTAATGGGGAACTTGAATGAGTGCGAATTAAACAAATTTAAAAACTACACCAGCTGCTGGGAACTGTATTTCATATGATGATCTACCAGCGCCTTTGGCACTTAGTCATATAAATAATCAGGCATAGAGTCTCAAATAATTTACGGTTGCTGCAAATGTGGGACTCGAAATTATCTATATTTTTACCACTGTGTGGCAATATTTTCAAGCCAATTTGTGGACAATACAAGTATCAGTTGATAATAGACATTAACACTTTGTTCTACCATTCTATTAGCTTTTTTCATAATTAAAAATTTTACAACACGAAAAATAAAGAGGTAATTACATGCCGCTGCATGCAGACTGGAATCAACCAAGCAGCGAATCAACTCTGTTTGTTGTGCTCTATTTAACAATTTGCGTTTAAGGTTAAAATTAGTTGAGAGAAATATATACTATATATGTACATATGAAAATCTTGAGATGATTCTTTTATATACATAATTATTTATTTTTACATATCGTCAGCTGAAGTGCAAAACTACATTACTAGAATGTCGCGGAGCTTTCACTTGTAGGGACGAATTTTCAATTTTATATTGTTTAATATATAAAAGCCCAATAGTAAAAATTGGAGCGGACATGGATGTTGTTGGCCTGAATCATAATCAATCAGAAATCAATAGCTCATTTTTTATTATTCACAAAGTTTTGCATTTCAGCTAACGGCATTCAACTTATTTTGTAAAGAGAATGAAACTAAACCAGCATTTCATAAACTTAAGATTTATTCACTGCCAACTAGACTTTATGGCGCACAGCCCAACATGATGTGTCATAATTACATGATAGGATATACGATATAGTTAAATTGATGTTTAAATAAAACTATATAAAAAAATATATTTTAACTTAGACATATTTTTAAAATAATCCAGCAAATATAGGCCGGGAATGCACTGATGTCTGCAGAAGCAATAACTTGCAATATCTGAAACGATCTGAAATAACTTTCTATTGTACTGGAATCACGGGCTTAATTTTGATTATATTTCTAGAATAATATGACTAGAATAATAAATAATATTTCCTGATAATATTTCTAGAATAATAAATAAAACGAAAGGGGCGGTTTCATAAGTTAAACAACTTTTCTTTTCTTCGACGTATTTTATGGATGTAACATATGGAATCCTCATTCATATCTGCTGAAGAAGCATTTTGGAATTTGCTGGCATCGTGGTCTTTCATGGAACTTTTATGTCTTGGTGTCGTATAACAGCAGCCTTGCTTTGATTAAAATTATTTGTTAAGGGCTTAAGACCTACTCAGTCTTCAATGTTGCTGTGCGGCCAATTCAAACTTTTCAACTTATTGGGTTTTAGAACTACCGATCTGTTTAACTTAACAACGATCGTCTTCGATCTGGTATATTATTTAAAGAGCACTCTGCTTTGGAACGCTTATTTAGTGTTAATTAAGATGTAAAAATCAAGGAAAAATTATAATTATTTACTTGTATGACTTTTAGGTTTTCATAAAATAGTTTTCAATTTGAAAACTTGATAACATAAGACGTATGTAGTAATTGATGTGGTTTAAAAACGTTTTACTCGTATGCGGTTTAATTTACTTCCAGTTACGAGAAAAGTGCAAAGGACACAGAAATAAATGCAAATGACCCATTAATTGAAATGGCTTTGCACAGAATTGCATTTTAATTGTTTGTTTTTATTCTTTAGTTCTATTGAAAGCTAAATATGTAATTAAAACCAACTTTAATTAATATTACAATAACCATTCTACTGCTTTTCTGTCCATTGTATTGAGAAATTAGTTTTAGAGTCTTAAAAATAGTAAGTGTAAATGTACCAGTGTTGCTACTTTAAGTAGTTTTATTGAAAGATGTGACCATTTGTGTTGTAAGCAACTAAGTCGGCAGGAGTGAGAGGCGGGCAGACAGATAGACAGTTCAAAACAAGTAGACATGTTTAGTAAAGGATTTAGCTTAACGGGCAACATTTGCTAATGTAACATGCACACACACACACACACAATTGTAATTATTTACGCAAGCACATACATGCACGTGCATGCTCGCATACTTATTTGTATGAAAGCAAGCAAATGCACTTAAATTATTTTGTGATAAGTCTCTTCAGTTGTCCTACACTGCCCTCCAGTAAACAAACTGCAAGTGCAATTATTTATTCAAACATGTATGAACGAATGTGCAAACGAGTAAGTACCCTGCCGGGACTTGAGTTAACTAAAAGCTGGGTCATGGTGGATAAGGGATGAGCTATAGGTGACTCGAACGATAACTATTTGCGTGCAATGTGCTACGAATGAGTCTGTCCTCACTCGCTCTGCATAAGCTGCAGCCCGTCTCGAGTTAGTTCATGGCGCATACGCTTTTTATTTAACATGATTCTTTTTTCACTTTAATGTAGGAAGGGGCTCATCCCTGCATCGGATTTTAGTTAGTTTATTGGCCAGTCGTAAATGAAGGGGAAATATTCTAACTTTGTTATGAGTTGGCTCACAAAATCCCGACCGGGCAGTTGCACGACCTTATGGATGTGTGTGTTTGTTGGTCTGTTTGCGGTTGTATTCTCATCCGTCAGACAATATAAAGAATATCATGTTGATATTTGTTATTGTTGATTTCTCTATCTAAACGTATTAAAAATTTGCATGCATCAGTCTGTCCGAATTTGTTAGATTTTTAAATTTTCTCTTTGTTGTTGTTGATGTTGTTGTTCGTACCCTGTTTACACTGCTACTTAACAACATCCATAACATGTGTATACACAATATTGGTATGCATGTTTATATGTGTGAAGAATGTCTGCTAGAAAAAATATTCTACGAATACCCAGTTTATGTTTTAATCTATTTTCTCTGCAGATTAATGGTCACAATGAAAAAGAAATAGATTTATCGAAGCAATTAAGATGGAGGGAGGAAAATCTCTGAGGCTGTTGCTTCGTTGCAAAATAACGTTTACCCGAGAACCGGTTGCGCTCGCATATAGAAAGTGATTTGTAGTACGAATTCATAAAGAAAAAAATTATTATAAAAATTTTTCACACCAGCTGTTGCAGAACTAAAAGAAGAAATTTCAGTAAAAAAATTTTCTGATATAATATATTATATGTATGTATGTGAAAGAACAGCAAAAAAGTATTTGTTGATTCAGTGAATTCTCGTTATAAATACGTATTCAGATAAAAAATTTACTGGCTCAGTGAAAAAAATGCTAGACTTCAGGACTAAAAGTTTTAGACAATTTTCTAATAAACATACAAAATATATGTATATTATTTAGTTTTTATTTTTAAGTAAAAGTTGTACTTATGCATGTAATTGTCTTATTTCATAAGAATAATTTTATATTTTTGGCGTCACTTTCTCATCCCATTTTTTTACATTTCTACCAGAAAACGAACGAAAAAATGTCAAAAATTGCAACAATCCTCCGCTTACAAAAACATGGAAGATTACGGCTGTCGAAATAAGTCACATTTAAATTTAAACAATGTGAATTCAACATCCAGTACCAAGACTACATACAGAACATGGTAGCAGTTTTATTATCCAGTTGCTTACAAAAAATTTACTTTGGATCACAAATTTGGGCTGATTAGATAATTCCACCGCAGTTTCAAGTTGTGAACAACGTCGTCTTAATGTAAATTTTGAAAATTTAATATAATTTCTAGTAATAAAAAAAAATAAACAAAATAAAAAAAGGAAGAAACCCTAATAACACATTGTACTACAAAAATATGCAGTATTTATAATTTTAATGAACGCTCATTGTACAAACATGACGAGTACCAAGCCCAAAATGCTAAATATTTAAGTTTGAAATTTTACCTCAATTTTTTGAATGTATTATCGACAATGACCTGAAATATGAGAAAAAATACATGTTCATGTCAATTATTTCATTTGAAGTTGGAATGGAAAAGAACAGAAAAATGTTATATTTTGCTGTTGTTCTACTATTTTGCTTGAATAAAAACTCCAAGTCATAAATAATTATGCACAAAGTAATGAGGGTATTCACATGCTAATTATAAAGTCGTATGTTTTAAAAAAATAACACAAAAAAATATGATTGCTGTAAACTTTGTCAGCTGTCCAGAATAAAGAATTGTTATTAAATGTAAATGTGTAAAAATTTAATATTGAAATGTAAGGAAACAAACATATTAAACGTCGTAATTGCTGGCCTGAATAAAAATTTATCTATTTAAATTAAAATGCTTCTTTTTCTCGGCGATGAAGACCAAATAGATGTACAGTTTTTGATAAACGCTGCCAGTTTGCTCACTAGCCCGACAAATTGCCCAACTTGACATCCTTGACATCTGACATTCCCCCGGCGGCAGGTTAAGTGTTGACGATTTCACACTTAGTCAGGGCACTCTCCTTTCGGGGAAGGGCTGCCTTGGTTGGCACGGCAACCAAAACTCTACAAAGTTCATGTATGACTTCTATTATGCGTGTTCTTCCGCAACCTTCACCTAAGGCCAATTGGCAGAAAGCCCCCAGAATGCCTTTTGGCTTTCTGGGTCGGTTATTGATTGAGGAGCCTCTCGGCTGAAACTTTCTGGCTGTGGTTTAAACCTAAAGACGCAGTAAGAAGAAAATCTTTAAGGTGCTGTTGCCTTGCGACAGGCAAGTAACTAGATAGAGGGGAATGTCAGGCAAATCTGGTTAAGGTCTGACGTCCCTTCGTGTATTTCGCGCTACCAACTCAGGAGCCTAGACATGTTTCTCCTTCTGGGGAAAAGTATAAAGCAAAAGACATTAGAAAGGCCGAGCTCTTAAGCAAGGAGTTTATGATTTGTGCCGCCCAGCATATTATAAGAAATTGCAACCTGTATGGTTTTACAATTTACAGGGGGGTACTAGTGAATCGTCACCCTGTTCACTCAAATGGATTTGATCCACTGCCAGATATAGCCATCCAGGCAGGTGCTGGCATAAAATCATATCCGAAATATCTGATATTTGACAGCAAAAACATTTACAGACAGCCGATTTAATCAAATGATTCGAATTGCTATATCTACTAGACTTAATGAATGATGATGTGATGTGTTTAATACGAGTCTCGAACGTTTTTCAAAGCAATTTTGAAATTGAAACACAATTGAAACATTATAGTGGTCTAACGGCAAAGAACGGCAATAAGTTTTGTTTGCTACTAAAGAAGAAATGCCCTGTTATGTGGACTACTTAGAGAACTCTGAAATCAAATTATCTGAAGCACCCGTGAGTAATTTTTTAGCGCAAACACATCAATACGAAGCTGAATTGTAGACAAACTACGGGTACATTTAGCATTTTTATTTTCATTTTATGAGCAAATCATGAACATGAGTTAAAAGTCTGTTTTTCGGTTGAACAACATTTATAAAACATTCACTCATGCAATGAATGTCAATGTCGGTGACATCACGTTCACCTCACCCCAATTTTAAATCGGTATTAATTAAAACTATTGTGTTGACGTTGTGCTATAATCGATAATATGAAGAAAACTAATATCATCTCTGTAAGATTTGTCGCTTTTTTTCCAAACGTTTTTGGGAAGAATGTATTTTATGTTGGAATCAAGTGCCAAGTGCTTGTGATATGGGAAAGGAAGAGAATCTTAAACGTAAGGGGAAAGTTATGAGACAAAGAGCGGACATTTATGATTTAAAAGATGCCAAGTGAGTGATTAAAAATAAAAAAATAGCGACAAGTGCAAAACGAGAATATTACATTGAACATTCACATGGTTCACTGCAGACATGAGGACTATTTTCGATGAAGCAAAACAGCATTTAAGTTTGTTTTGGAGAACATAAATTGGTTATTCCCTGGAGCCGCAGGCACACGAAGGCACGAAAATGCCCCGAGAGAACGATGATTGTGTTTAAAAATTGTTTTCGTTGCCTTCCAGGTGCCCGTCGACGCCTGCTAAAGCAAATAAATTTGTTAATGTTTGTGCTGCTTCAAATAACATTTGCAATGAGTATCAGACTTGGAATAGTCATCATCAATTGACTTACCAATAAATAGTGGGGAAAATAGAAATGAAAATTTTAATACTTAAACAGTTATTTTGGAAAGTAGTGAATCTGTACATTGTGAACGTGATTTTTGTAAATAGTTTCAATTCATTCGTTTTATTTTTTCATATTCATTGAAATACATATGAATACTTTCGTAAATGTATTAAGTCATTAACGCAAATTTTGTCAACGAAACCAAAGCCGATCCAAGCCAATATCGCCGTTTTGTTGCCTTTAATAATATCAAAATACCATCACGTCACTGTTGACATTCACTATAAGGACGATTAAGACATTATGACAATATGACGCATAGTAAAGACGCTTAAATACCCCAAATATTCAAGTCTTTTTGATAAATTTTATTACAAAATTTAACAAATAAGCCCACTGTTACCAGCTGAAATCCGATCAAATATTCGTTTGAATATTTTATAAGCCTATGCCCCACACACACTTTATTAGCATAATATTATTCAATTTTTCATATTATATTTTTGAATTTTAAATCTAAAATAATGCACTCCTGCCTACAAACATGTTTAATTTAAGTTTCAGCCTTGTAGCCTTCGCTCGACCAGCAGTAAAAAAAGCCAACACAAAACAGTGTTTTCAGCAACATGTAGTTAAGTTTTTAGTTTTTGGCTAAAAATAAAATTGGAATGAATTACGTACATTAAAAATGAAAAATTTGAATTGTTGTTAAACTGGAGGAAAGTTTCTCTTGTTAAGTGCAAAACTGGCAAAAATAAATAAATAATAAATGGAAAATTTTCTTCACTACACGCACAACTACAATAAAAGTTTGGACAAAATTCTTGTTTTACTTTCCATAAAGTTTTCGCAAAGAACAACTGGGAAAATTAAAAGTGAAAATAGGAAAAAAAAAATTAAAAGAAAAAGAAAAATAACACTTGTAACAATTATAAAAAAATACGAGCGCAAGTAGGAGGGAGAGCTGGAGGAGTGCGAAAACTTTAAATAATTTGTTGTAATAAATAACATTTATACGTTCGCATTAGTCGGAACTTTAATATGAGCTGAAATGGTGTTAATTTATTGTGCAGTTGTTAAGAGAAAACTTAACACTCAATTGCTCACATTAGATTATGGAAGTATGTGCATTTTAGAACAGAAAACAGGTACCAGATGGAGTGTCTTAACTGTCGTTTTTCAATACACATTCGATTCGATTTACAATAATTGCGAGAGTGCAGCGTTGAGTTTTTGGTGGAGAAGAGGTGGAAAATTTCTCGTGTTATTTGGAGAAAAAATCTAACACAACCTCTTTTTTTCGAGAGCTCGCGTATTAGCCGAGCTGTAGGTTGGCCAACGACAACAGCACCCCGAGGCCATTTGGACCACCGGTATCTGCCAAGGCCAACTAGATCAACAGATAAACAACACCTGAATGACTCAAAACATCCCCTTCAGGCAATTGATCTTTGATAAAGATTTCAAAGTTTCAAAAGAACCTGCATAATCGAATACAGACTTCGTAAAGTGTTTTGTTGCCGTGCCAACTTCCCCTTCCCCTTTCACCCTGTATCCAGAAGAGCAGAGTGCTCCCAGTGGGATACTCGTCAAAGCTAAAACTTCAAAAAAAACAAAAACTTTATGTAAAAGAAATAAATTAAATAATTCAAAATTAGTTATTTATGTGATTTGAGGGTGCAGTTATATCCGGCAACAGTGGGGTGAACTGGCCATCACTGGAGCATGTGACTTTTTCTTATCGCATTTCCTCAAGCTGCAGAAAACTCCACTCATCAATTCAAAATATTTCGTCTCAAGTTCTTATTTGATATAAATAAAAGCTGTTTCGAATGAAAACGAAATTTTGTCCATATCTTCGCCGGAGTTTGTTTTAGTTCATTTCAACATCTACACGCTCTTTATAACTGCATGTTTATAGGGCTTAAATTTCATTTGAATAAATTCTGATTTAATTACATACAAACAAGACCAGACAAAATTATTCTTAATTAATAAATTGTGTGTTTTCAGCCTCTTTTAAATGATTTTACAATAAATAATTGAAAATAAAACTATTAGCATTTCCCTGCTAAAATTAATTAATTTCAAACATTTTAATCACAGCCCTCAAAACAACTTAATTAATTATTGTAGATCGCAACGATTTGTGGGAAAGTCCTACATCTTGCCAGATTTACTTAGGAAGGAGGTGCTTTATAAGTGATTGAGTGAATAGAAAATCACTTCATTATAATTTTATAGAGCAGATAGTAAAACGTCTACTCATCCTTCAGCCTTAAATAAAACACATTCCATAAACTGCAAAACGTTAATTTTAAAAGCCAATAATACATAATAGCCGTCCTCCCGATTTCCAAATATACATATTTATTTTCATATTTTATCATCACTTTGTTCTATAAATCAAATTTAATTAGCCGGAGTTTGCATTGAACAAAAACTGCAGCACCAGGATAAAGTCCGCTCCTAAAAGCACTATAAAGTCAAATGGATGGTTTGACGCTGTCATCGTTGGTTTTGCATTTTGTTTTTTTGGACTTTTCCTTATTTTGAAAATTATTTAATTTGCTTTTGTCTCATTATATCCATTTCATTTTATTAAGTAATTTATTAAGTGCTTATCTACATATTTGGTGTATTCATTTACATAATTTTTTCATAATTACAAACCACTCAAGTTGTAAATTCCACCAGCGGACGAACACAGCCACGCAACAGGCCGCTTGTTTAACATTGAGTCGAAATAAATGTTTTAGTTGGCCACCACTATGACAACTTTTATTATGATGTTTTTCTTAAGTTTTTTTTTTTTGTTTTTTTTTGCTTCTGTTTTTGTTTTTCTTCACAAATTTGCACTTCTTTAAAAATTAAGGTACACACACACACACACACATACACACACATGCACATATTGTGAGTTTTTGTTAAATGCTAAAACTAGAGAGGAGCGGGAGAACGCAAACGGAAAAGGAACTTTCGAAAACATGGCAAAATGTAAAATTCAAGGCTCGTCTTGTTTTCTCGTTAAGTTGTAAAAATGTTTTAAAATTCCAAAAGTGAGTGAGTGACTAAATGACTGCACAAAAAGCGAAAATGAAAATTCTGGCAGAAACTAACGACCATAATTAAAATTTTTATGCTGCTTTATTTCTAAGCAGACAAGAAATGCGCGAGACCGTCCGTTTTGTCAGTCTTTGAATGGCTGAAGTTTTTTTCACTCTCTCTCTCTCTCTCTCGCTGTCTTTTTATAATTATGTTTCTACATTATGCTAATTGCTGAATGTTATATAAAATTTTTAAATAAAAGTGTCATTTTAATTGTAGCATAAAGAAAATGCTTTCTGACACTTGAATTTATTAATTTAGTTTGTCTTCTGCATTGGTCTGGCTGAGCGGCGGGCAGAATCTGTACCGAAATCACCCAATGAATATTAAACATTTCAGCTTTTCAGCTGCACTAAGGAAAAACAAAGTGCTTTAATTTGTTATTAACAAAGTCATTCGCCTTTCATGGCAAATATACAAATTTTCGTCCATTTAAATTAATTAAGGGCCTGTTTCATGAACTCGAACGTGAACATTCGCACATACATATTTGCAGCAGGAAAAAACTGATTTGCTGACTGAAAACAAATGTTTTTTTTTTAATAAAGCAGTGCTTTCCAGTGTTTATTCGCATTTAAGTTTAAACAAGGAACCCGAAATGGGGTTTTTCGTCGTTCCAAGGACTAACGATCATTTAAGTTTGGAACCCGAACTGCCTTCAGTGACTATGACTTTTCTGGCGCTTCGAAAACTCCTGCCACTATCCGAGCCACAAAATAAGGACGAAAATTAAATATATACAGTGATTTCATGGTAGTAGCGGTAGTTTCCCCTGTGTGAACACAAAGTTTGAGTCGAAGGTGAATAAAACTCTAAATTTTAAGTTTTATTGAAAAATGTTTAATTTGTCTATTGGCCACAAGTTCTTCTTACAGACTAAAATTTACAATTCATGTGCAAAGATACTGTTAACAACAACAACAACAATATTAACAAAAAACTTGACGAAGCACAAATATTCCTGAATTTGTTGTTGTTATTGATCAGTAATATTCAGAAGAGCGGATCAACAGACAAATTGGTTTGATTTTAAATTCTTTCTGAACACCAACAAAATTACAGTTAAACAGAATAAATAAAATTAATGTAATCATTAAAAATATTATAAAATTAAATTAAAACAAATTGAATTGTTACAATGTTGCGATCTGAACCAACAAAGCGAAAGATGGATAAAAGATTATTATTTTTTTCAACAAAAGTCGTTGTTAACCCAGTGAAAAATCCTTTGCATGGAAAAATGTTTTTAATTTTTTGAAATATATCGAAATTTATAAAAATTCTCTAGTAAATGTTGAAGCATTTTTTAAGCTAAGAATGAGAAGAACCAAACACGACTTAAATTAAAAAAAAAACGACTCAAAACACGACAGCTACATGATGAACCCAAGTTGCACATACTTTGGGGCAACATGATCTCGTCCTTGATGGTCGTTTGCACTGCGACCATTGTGAATATTTTCTGCTGCTCCGCATGAGTTTAATACGTCAGGAATTTGGGCCAATAATGGCAAGTTCAGTTCATCTAACTTAAAAGCCTGTAGTAGCCTGCAGCTTCTGTATCCCAGTGTCACACAATTGTTAACCAAATGTTCCATTCACTCCGCTTCTTTTTTTATTGGTGTTTCCAACTGTATCCCTAGGATTGCTTAAGGCAAGGTCTGCACTCTTAGCATCGAAACTTAAAACATTTTTGGCATGTTCACAGGCACTAGTGGTTTTACAGTATTATCACGCTACAGATGAAGTCCTTTTCTTCCTCTTGCCCTTAAAAGCCATGAAATAAAAGTCGGCTCAACCTTCCGTCTACTCTTGTCCTGACAGGCACATCTGACTGGGGTCTTTGCGATTAATTTACTTTTCGCGAGTGTTTCCATCCTAAAGGGTTGGTAAGGTCTGGAGTAAATCTTTATTTATGAGTGCTCCTCTCAGTCTCTAGGAGTGTCAAGTCAACGGCTTAGAAACTACTGGTGTATGTATATTAAAATTTCCTTTGTATATCCCCATTGTGGAATATAGTTTCTGAATTAACTGCTTTTAAGCTCTTTACTTATCACACTTTGAGAAACGTCCGACAACCGGCAAGATTTTTTTTTTTAACAAAAGCAGGTAAATTCTACTTAAATTTCCTACAAACTTAATCCTTAAGCACATCTGATGTAAACAAAAAGAAACGGTCAAACCTCGAATGTTATTTCAGCATTGAATTCTCGCAGTTTTTGGAGTTTTTTTGCCATCAGTAAACATTAAAACAGTTTTAAATTGGCGTGCCTTATATTCTTACCCTCCTGTCCCACCCAAAAATATCCCCTTTTCTTTTGTTTATAATACAAAACTCTGTGCGCTCGCCGTTGAGAAAAATTGAATATTTTCGCATAAATTTGCAAACTTTAATACCTGTCGACATTCCAACTAACAATAAAAACTTCTACACAAAAATAACACAAGCTTAAGAAGCCCTAAAAGTATTTCTTAAAAGTTTTCTAAATCAGTATATGAATACAGCTGCTTTTGTGGCAAAAATGCACATGATTTTCCTATTCAACAAATTGCAAAAGTACGTAAAAAAACCGCAAAGGCAGCAATATTTTGACTTCATTCAAACATGGGAGAATGCAAATTTGCATTCAGATTCAAAAAGAGTTAAAACAAGTTGAGGCAAAAGATTTGAATAAGTTTACAAGTTTTTCGTATCTTTTTCAAATAACAAATGCGGAAAAGACGAACACACAGGCACACACGCACACACAATGTTGCATGTTTTACCGGTTTGAACTTCTCTACAGGAGTCCAAAACAGGATAAAGTTTTTTGCAGCTACTTTTGGATGAAATCTGAAATTTTGAAATATATCAAATCCCTTGACATGCTATTTTAATTAATTTAGTTCGTTTAACACAAAATTGTAAGTTTCAAATAAAGGGGCTCTCAATAAGGATTTGAAGATCCCAAACCTGTCATTATGTACGGAATAGAACATCATTCAAACTCCAGAGGCCTACTTTTCAAACACTCTGACGCACAGATCCTTCTGTATTTAAGAAATAACAGCTGTTCCAATAACTTTTAGTTCGATTGCGGGTTGTTGGCATCGACCTGCAACTTGGAAAAGAAAACTGTCTAGTACAAGTAGCGCCAATCGGATGGAACGACGTATTGCCTACATCCATAGCATTCAATTTGGATGAAAATGGCCGCTATTAGCGATGATGGGCTGATCAATTTCGTTTCGAAAAAACCACAAATCAATGAGGCAAAATCTGGACCAAATATTACAATAGTTTTTGCAAAATCATATATTTTTACTATTCCATTAGTCGTCCTAAATTCTGATAAAAATACACTATCTGAAATTAATCGAGCAATATATTATTTGTGTCAAATTGTTCGATTAATTGGCTGGTAGTCAGACTAGTTTTCAAACGGACAAATATTCATAATATATAGAACCAATAAAAACGTGTCTGCATAAACAAAAGTTTGGCTTAGATCCGGAGGCGAGTTGTGGAAAATTAGTCATTTAATCGGTCAGAATTTCTTTGCAAAACAACAACCCTAAAATTGAAAGAAACAGCGAAACTATTCAAGTTTTCCCATGGATGCCGCACCCTTTTGTTTTCCAGCATTAAAACAACTTCTGTTTTACTTAGACTCCTGCACCGTTGACCAGGACTGTTACACGTTCGCGTCCCTCATTAAGGTCCGGTGCTGATTTCTTGTTTGGTTAGTCAAAGAAGGCTTCCAAAATAGGTCTGACTTATCTTTATTGTATATCTGTACCCGCTAAGACCAGTTTCTTAACTTTTTCAGACACAAGTCTACCAAAATCTTGATCGAGAAGTTTTCAGATTGCGGACTCTAAACCACTTGAAGTCTGTTTTTTTTTCCAATTATGAGCGATAATCGAGTTGCTACTGTTTTGCAATATAATTTTTTGTGTAAAATCATGCCCAAATTGTAAACTTATATCCCGGTTCTGGCACGGTACCTCCAAATATGGGCCACTTTATTTTATAATATTTTTCTTTTCATTGGCAGCAAAAACATTTGTACGAATTTTCGCCACGGAGCAGTTGAATGCACCGACGTTGCTTCCAGAAAACTTTTTCCCATCAAGTTTTTTAATATTTAAATGTTTGAAAAATCATTATTTTGTTTTTAGTTTTGTATGTTTTTTTCATTATCAACACCTGTGTGAAAGTTGAATCATTTGCAGGCATTTTTCCCGTTTGCACTTATTTACCTTCAAAAAAATGTTGGAGAAGTTTTTGTTTGTTGCGAAAAAAAAACGAGATAAAAATATCATTTTAATTTTTACAAAAGGAATAGTTTTTCATTAAAGTTGTTCTTTCATTCGAATGGGAAATTAAAGCCTGTCTGAGATTTTGCGAATGTGTATGAACAGGCATTGAAATGAATAAATAAATTATGCACTTTAATATATTGTAAGTGGTGGTGTTTTGTGGCGGGGCGGATACAACAAAATGTTTCGGAGATACAAAGTAATGAAATTTCTATACGGCTTAAGAAAAATTAAATATTTTGAACATTAAAACATATTTTTCACATGTAAAATGCTTTGAAAAAACAACGAACAAATTTTATTGATTGAAATTTGATAATAGAAAGTGGAGGAATAAAGAAAAAATAAACTTTAAATTAGTCAAAAATCAAAGTATGACCTAAAAACGCGTGTTGTTTTCTTCTTGACAAATATTTAAAGGGTTTTTTTTTTGATGCAAAAGCCCAATTTCAAGGAGCCTAGAATTTTAGCCCCATAAGAGATGAATGAACCATTTCTTGCGCAAAGCCGGTGTTTTAAATAGTAATTTCAACATGAAGTGAAATTCTGTCAAGAAAATCAATTATTGAATCGTTTTCAATATATTTTCTAATTCTAATAAAACCACGGAAACCACTTTCACTTCATTGCGTTTTTACTTTATAGTTTTTTCAGTTTGGATCCATGACTTTAGTTGCATGTCAAATGCCTGCAGTTTTAAGGCTCAGAATTTCTTCAAATATGATTTTCTTTTCCGAAATTGTGCTGATTGTGGACAAAAAAAATGAAATAAAATACGCACTGCTTGAGACCCCTTACACGCTAATCGCAGCTGGCAATTAGTGGCGACATATACCGACAAATATTGATACATATTTTTTGGAAAATTTTTACTTATTTGATGATCTCTGTGGCGAAAATAAATTCACAAGATGTATAACAGAAAACAGGTTCCTTTTACGACGACATTGCAGTAGTACGGGGTTTACCATCTCTGGTTTAAAAACAGCTGTGTACGATGTGCTTTCACGGAAGTACAAAGTATTACGATTTGTATAATCAAAAAATAGAACAATAGTATGTTCTGTGTGTACACGAATGGTCCAAGTAAAATCAGCGCAAAAATATTGGTGGTGCGAGTTAAACAGCTGATGTTTCAGTTCTGCAATATTTACAAAAACAACATGAAAACTTGTTGCGTTGAATTTGGTTGTTCTTGCAATTATTCAATACATTCTGTTTTTTGGTGCCAATGTTTGTTGTAAAATACACCTCTGGTATGATAAGAACACATATGTAAGTTTCTAAACATTTACCCATCTCCCAATACCGTGAAAGCACAGCTCTTTTGTTCCAACATCTCGGTCCTATGCCTCCTTTGGTGAATAAAGTTCCAAATTTTAATATTCACTTAAAAATTTTTAATTTGGCTGTTTGCCTCAAGTTTTTCTGACAGACTAAAATTTACAATTCATGTGTAAAAATACTGTTAACAACAACAACAACAACAATATTAACAAAAAACATGACGAAGCACAAATATTTCTGAATTTGTTGTTGTTATTGATCAGTAATATTCAGAAAAGCGGATCAACAAAAAAATTGGTTTGATTTTAAATTCTTTTTGAGCAGCAACAAAATTAAAATTAATTAAACTGTTATTTTAAGTACAAACAGAAATGTTCAAAATTAATGTAATCATTAAGAAATACAGGGTGTTTTTTTAGAGGTATAGAACTTCGAATTGAAATAAAACACAAGAAAATCGTTTTAATGTCCATCAATTTGGCTTTATTGGAAGGATAATTTTATGCAATTATTGTTTAAATATGATTTCGGGCATGTGGCCACCGCGGCTGGCTCGAATAAAGCCAATTCTACAGGTCCAATTTTTGATGGACAAAGCTCCAATTGCTGTGCACGGTGGCGAATCGATTCATTCGGGTCCTCTTCAACACTTTGCTCTACATCGGCAATTGTTTCTTCGGTGCGCACTGTTCGACGTCTCTGCGGATGCGTATTATCACATAGAGTAAACGTAGTGCGAAAACGATCCATGGTTAACCGAATTAATTGCTCTGATGACCATAAAATGGGCGGAGCTTGCGGTAAACTTCGCGAACTGAACCATTATTTTCGAAATAAATTTGCACGATTTGCAAGCGTTGTTCTTTTGTCAACCTGTTCATGATGAAATGGCAAACCAAACTAAATATTAATCACTTGACAGCTGACAAAATGGCCGCCAGTTAAAAAAGTGATGCCAACTTAAAGTTCTATACCTCAATAAAAAACACCCTATATTAAAAAAATGTTATAAAATTGAAATAAAACAAATCGAATTAGTCAAATGTTGCGATCTGAACCACCAACAATTTAAAAAAGTTTAGTTGGAATTTATTTATATATGTGTAATATATAACATTTTTTGGCGACATAAATGTCGTGTCCAGGGTAAGATCTTTGCAAATTTCTTGAGGTATCAGCGGCCTCCGTGATTTAGTTTGCCCAAGTAAGCACTATAGTGAAACTATATTGTAGCCACTGTTTAGTTTTTGGCCAATATGAACTGTAAAAAATTGTCTCAATCTTCGACAATAACTAGAGCAATGAAAAATTAAATCCTCTTTGGGACAGGCGGCGCTAGTTAGTCGACATTTGGCAGATGTGAGTTCACAACTCAGTTTCAAGACTCAACCAATTCAATGGTGGTAATTTTAACCCTCCCATTCTATTTTCTCTTACATCTCTGTTCTATGTCGTTGCAGTGCTATTATTTATTTAGTGTCTCTTCATGTCATGATGCCCGTCTGTACGTAAGTTTTCTTGTGAATATATTCGATGGAAATAAATAAGTATTCGGTATAAACCCAATTACCGCAGCAACACTAAGTCAGATTGATTGATTGATTGGCTTCTTCTCACATGCCCGTTAAGTCAATGGGGTAAAAGTAATTTCGTAGAAATCTTTCTTTCACCCATCTCCAAAAACGTGTATCTGCTATTTATTCTTCTAATTCTACTTCTTTCTTTGATCTCGTTAGTCTCCTCAGCTTTACACACTCTGCTGTGAAGGGCAAGTGCCATTTAATTTTTATCATGTTCTCAGTTCCTTTTTGTTTTCGTTTTTTAATTTAAGCTGTAAAGTTTTTGTTCTAATAAAAAGCAGCTGGTGCATTTTTTTTTACCTTCAAAACATTAAACATACATACCAAATATTTTACAACTCATTTTTATTAAAAAATTTTCAATTAAGGAATATCCTTTTTTTTAATTTTTTCAAATTTTAAAAGCAAGAAAATATTTACTATCACCTCCAGAAACATGCCCCAAAATCTTCATTTTCTAAGTTAAAGATTAAAACAAAAGCCACTGTAGAAAACCTTTGACATCGGCGGGTGGTTATCACCACACAATTTTTAATAAAACCAAACTGTTGCGTGACAAGAACGTGACATAACCCGCAGCCAAGAGTTTGTGTGACTAGTGGAATTATCTGGGAGGAACAGGTTTACGCTTAGAGTATTTTAAGGCCTCTACTTTCTGGGTTATGGAGTAGAATGGGTTCCTTGGTTGACACGACAAGCAAAACTTTAGGAAGTTTCAAAGGGAACCAACGTACCCTTGGCCTGCAATATTGATGTTGATGTAAGTTGGAGGTGCTTACCTTGACTGCGGCTTCGTAGACTCTAACAATAATGGTCTAAGGCGCTTTTGATTCTGCTATAGATTTCTCTTACCCGTAGAAACCGGATGGTGAGACATTTTCAGGCGTATTTGTTTAAGACCTGATGTTCCTTAAGAATTTCAGGCTACCAGCAGATTTACCTCGATGGCCTGCAGTCTGCTGAAATTTGTGCACAACTAATTACATATAAGATAGTAATCAAGTGCTTACTTGATCACTTCTAAGTAATGCAGCTGGTAAATAGTTTGATACGAAAAAGTATGTTGTCAGGCAAAAACAACTCATTACCAAGTATTCGTTGGTAGTTTATGTCGTAAAATATGATTGAAGCACTGAACAGTACTTTTAATGATTAAAGTCAATATTATGCGCCGCCAATGGAAGCCGTTTAAAATCCATATAAAACCTTTAAAACATTCCTAAAATTCGTTGCATTAAATTTACAAAGTTGTTAACAGAACAAATGTTTAAAGAATTTATTATAAGCCTGTTTTTATTCCATTTTTTCCATTTATTCTTCACTGAAGTGGAGAAATATATAATATTCCTTAGAGTTCTTTCAGGGAAAATCGTTAATAAACGGTAGAGCGAATAATATTAATAAAAAGCAGCAGAAGAATGAGAAAAAGTTTTCACCGTTAAAGAAGTTTATTCCTTCTTCTTGCCAAAAAAAAAAAATAAAAAAAAATGGCAATTTGACCGGATATAAAGTGTTGCTGGCAGCTGTTGAATATTTTAAAATAAAATTCATAGTTAAGCCATAAACAAACTTTATGTTGCAAAACGCTTTTTGTTTTCAAGACAAAATACGATAATACTTAAAAGCCCCTACTCGAAAACTGAAGTGGAAGGTCAAAATGAAACTTAACGAAAATTGGAAATGGATCTTGGCCTTCAAAGCATTTATTATAATTTTCTGCTTATCTTTTGTTCAAGTATGAAAAAGCCGGCTTAAATATATTCAAATGCTATAGTTATAGAACAACTTAAACAAAGGCAAGCAAAAATATAAAAGGTAAAATATGGAAAAAAAGGAAACATGAAACGTATCGTAACCATTTGACTGCAAAAGTACTCAATATTGAACAATTTCGTTGCAAATTTTTTGCCACTTTCTTTTGTTGCCATAAATTGTCTGCTTTAGAAAATCAGTTTTGCTGTTTTTTTTTGTTTTTTGTTGACTTTCATTTCAATTGCCCAGAACGATATTCTCAACGTTTCATTGGATTGTCATCACTGAAGTTGGAAAACACCAGAAAAATTCCGTAATAAAATAATATAATTGAATCATGTCAACACATTGTAGCTGAATTTTTCCCTTAAATATCGCGTCTGATAAATAAAATATTTGAAAAATAGTGTAAACACAACTTGTCACATATTTTGCCTAATATTTGTGGCGTTGAAGAAATAAAATTTAAAAAATATTAAATAAAATTCGGGCGTTATGAAATTTTTCGATTTTTTTGTTGGCAAAATACAAATAAACTGTGAAGAAGGGTCACAAGAAAAGTCGTACCTGGTACGGGTGGCACAGCAAAAACTCAACTCAAAAATGCACTGTCCCACGTTGCCGAATATTTACGTTCGTCTTTATTTTGAAACCCAAACAACTGGTGCGGCGATTTCGTTAACTTGAAATTTTTTGCCTTAAGCAAAAGTCTTTAAGATTAATAGAGTTAGATGATGTTTGTGGACTTGGGAAAGATGAAAAAAGTCCTGTAAAACTATTATGTCCTTGAGTTGTCTATTTTTTTATAATTCAATACTTCACACTGGCAACATTAGTCGAATAAATTGCCAGCGTTTACTCAAAGCTATTATTACATTATTTAAGCTTGTTAGGAAAATCCTTTGTGCAGTTTATTCTGTTAACGAAAACAAAACACAAAAATTTATAAATTTATTTTTAAGAATACAAAATATGCCATAAAGCAACAAATTCCAATTTAAAATAAAAATATTTTTGCTTTACTTATTCGTTTACTTTTTGCTAAGCAGCATCTTATCAAAAGAAGTTATATTTTCAAAGAAAACCCATTTTGCAGTAAAACATCTAAAAACAATAATGCCAAAAAGATTGGAGAAAAACCCAGGCACGCACAAGCCGAAAGGCTTTGATACGAATTTGCATAAAGCAACCCACTTAACCGCAGCTTTGAAAAATAAGAATGATCGCCAAAAATGTTTTTAGGTAAAACAAAGACGAGAAATTCTTAATTTATTGTTTAGCTGCAGAAGAGAAAAGCAAACATTTTTTATTCAGCAAAATATTTTTATTTATGTCCACAAAGACCAAACAGTGAATAAATATGATAAAGAAAAGTTTATTTTGCCAATAACGGCAAAATTTTTAAAATCCTTAAACAGGAGTGCAAGAAACTATTAATTAAAACTGTTAAAAAACTAAAAGGCATTTAATTGGCAGAATACAAATTACCAGAGTCAAAATAAAGCAAAGGAACAGGAACAGGAACGGGAAAAATACGTAGTGTTCCCATACACTAAAGCTTGTCTTAGTATTAGTTTGATATCTTGGCTTGACTTGATCCATACCAAAAAGTTCTTTTGTGAAATACTTTCGACAATAAAAACGGAATTTTTGGAAAAAGTTTTTTGTGAAAGTAGTTCAAGACAACTGAGACACCGGTATAGTTCTGTTTGGGGCCTTCGTAAACGCGATTTCCACAAAAAATTAAAATGTTTCCCAACTTTTAACTTTTTAAAAACGTGTTTTTAAATTTTACTTGTAGACCCATTAAGATGGAAACTTAGAAAGCTCGAATCTTATGGGAGGTGAAAAGAGAGAAAACTTAAAAGGTAGCACTTAAATCTGATTGGCCAGCGCCAATGTGCGCTACTTTTAGATTCTTATACTTTCAAAAGGTTATAAGACACGAACACCGCGATTTGACACTTTTTATGCTCTCAAGCAAGAAACACAAAATTTATTCTTCAATTTTTTCATTATAGTCCTTCTAAGAAAATTTCAAATGGATTTTGATACTTTTTGGAAATTGGGGTTATCTCGATGCCTCTTTTTTGAGCCATTGCAGAAATTTTTCTCTCGTAACGCCGAAGTACTCGTAATAAGTAATATTTTCTTCTATTAGTGTCGCAGGACACGTCGATTACGCGCCAGATGCTTGTAAAGTATTTAAGATACTTGCATGAAATTGATCGCTTAACAATTACGGCCAGTATTTCCATTTTTCAAAATCTAATAAGCAAAGAAAACCAGTTACGAATCGAACGGAATTACTTGACGCATCCATCACATGAACTGAGGTGGTGCATCACACATAAATTTTTTTGGTAAATATTTCATGTAATTCGAAATAATATTGAAACTGTCAACAAGGACTGAAAAAAACTATGTGCATAGATCCGATTTGCGTGGCAGCTGGTCGATAAAAGTTTATTGGATCTGCTAAATATTTAAAGCGTCGCCAGCTCTTCAAAGTATCATTTATCCTGCCACACAAATTTGTAAAAGGATTCTGTACGATAAAAGGACCAAATTAAATTTTTTGCTAGTACGTTTATTCATCCTTTATGTTTGTAGTAAATTTGAGGTAATTAGTCTGGTAAATGTTGGAGGCCTGTGTCCGCCATATTGCCGAAATAGACAACATGTGGTTCTGTCAGGATGGCATTACGTGCCTCACAGCCGACGTTACGTTGCACTTTCTCTGTCAACGATTTAAGGCAATGATTTTATATTTCACAGAAGTTGCCTGAATTGTCCACCAACATTTAACGCCTCCACACTTTTTTTACAGGGTCATTCAGACTTACTAGTCAATTGGAAATTTATCAAGGAAAATTTTGGAAATTAGTGCTCAATCTCTATTTTCATCTGATCTCAAAATGTTTAAAGATCAGGCAAAACGGAGTTCTGTCGTGACACGAAACTTCTGGAAGCAGCAAAAACATTATTAACTAAATCGTTGTGGGAGTTGTGCCTGATTCGTTTTCGTGTAAGAGCACCATGTTCACATGAGTGTTAAATGCCTTCCAGCGCCAGACGAAATTTTAAGATCAATTCGCAATTCATAAAGTTGTACCGCCAAAGACTTCAAAAAGCTCCCCACAAGTTGATAACCTGCTCCTCTTCCCACGACGTCCGCCTGTTTAACCAATTTTCCTGTGAATTTTCCGTATATTTTTGCTCGTTTTGGTCTTACTTCAAATTTATGTTTAACATTCCAAAAAAAACAAAAAAACCAGACACAGCTTTCGTGCATAAAGTTCTCTATACGTATTTAATATTTTGTAAAGTTTAGAGGATTTCTTCACTTTTAAGTGAATTCATCTTCTGGTTATTAACAATAAAGTTACAAAACATGACACTTCTGACGAACTATTAAAATGTTTGTCTGTGCAAGTTCTGCGCATATTTACATTATGCACATAAATGGCCATGTTCTTGTTATCCTTCAGCAATGGCTTGTCGTGATCTTGATGACGATGATGTTGTAGACAACAGCAACAGTGTTGCAATAACAAAAGGCAATTGCCATGTAGTGCTGCAACCTATGACACCATTCTAGTGCAACAAATAAACAACAACGACAATAACAACAAGGGTTCTTGCTCCCTTACACTAGAAGGCTGACAGCATTTGTGTGCTTTTAAGTGCGACTATAGTTGTACTAGTTAATTCTGTCCCTTAAAGCTTAACTGGTTTTTGTTTTAGCTTCTGGCGTTGTTGCTGTTGTTTTGTTGTTATGCTAAAATTGTTTTTGTTTTGCACAAAATCACATTTGGTTATTCATGGACAGCAGCAAAAGCAAAAGTTAGAAAAGCAGCAAAACTTACACCATCTCAAAGAGCAGCATAATGATGTATGTATGGATGGATGCTTCTTATAACTCCTTGACAATAATTTCATGCCGAACTAATGACAAGAATTTGGGCCAGCAAGGGGGGTGTGGCAGCTTGATTTGGAAACTAAATTATACGTCTAACAACAAAACAAATTTGCATTGATGTTAATGCATTTGTAATTAGAAAAAGAGACGAATTTTAATAAAATAATGAATGATACAACAAATTTTCGGTTTCATTTGCATGGAATAATTAAACTATTGCACTCTGCAGTTAAAGTGTCATTCGTCTTTTTGACTTTCTTTTTTTTTAGAGGGCGAAAATACGTCATAAACTGAAAAGTTTTGCAACAATTTCACTTGAAATTTTGAATTAAATTTACTTATTATTAATAGAATGAATAGAATAAAAGTTTTTTGAGGCGTAACAAAATTCAAACTTCACACAACAAAATGATTATGATTAAGTCATGGTGCTGGCGTTAAACGCCGAACCTGGATTACGAACGGGGCGATTTCCAAGTTTGAGAGTCCTATTTGTAGCAAATCTCTGAGTTGAGGAAATATCTGTATATAGAACAAATATTTATTGAAAAATGCTTCTTAGTATCCTCTTTAAGTTATATACTTGCACTGTTCGGTCGAAACCTTTTCCCCCGGAGAACAAATAATGGAGATCGATATTAATAGAATGTTATTATTTAAATCGGCGATTAACTATTTTAGGTTAAGTTTCTGAAGAGCGAATAATTTGCAAAAATTCGGTGGCCAGCGGGCTTAACATATTTGTATGTGAACAAGCCGGGGACAATCCTTGAAGGCGCTGCCAACATTGTTGCAATAATTCGAGGCCTGCAGTCACACATTTTTAAAAATGTTAGGGAAAGTGGAATAGCCACCAAAACGAGCCCATCATTGCGAAACGACAGCATTTTCCATACTTAAGGGTGGGGCAAAGCACACCGGGCTAATCTAGTTAAATTATAATATTATTTAAAAAATAAAGCTTAAACTGGATTCGCACATATGAACCGAAGAACATTTTTGTCAGTTGCAATGTCACCTTTCTGGTCTTGTGAGAAAGCTATAGAGAGAGAAGGAGAGAGAGAGAGAGCAATAAACTTGTCTGATACGCTTTCAGATCTGGAACAAACGGCGAATATTTTTGTTAATTTTATGTATGAT
This sequence comes from Epicampocera succincta, assembly GCA_932526305.1. Lineage (NCBI taxonomy): Eukaryota > Metazoa > Arthropoda > Insecta > Diptera > Tachinidae > Epicampocera > Epicampocera succincta. The sequence continues at coordinate 42,759,818 of OW052037.1, read as the reverse complement.
TCAGAGGACGGTCGTAATCTCCAAGTTCTTAGCGTTGCATTTCTTCGCAGTATTCAGGTGTCAAGTTGTTTGCACTCCTATTTCTTAGAAGATGTGGCTTGATTTCGAATATAACGAATTTCGAAGAAGGTTTTTGTTCATATAAAGTTAAAGCTGTTGATTCTAATCAAGTGTTGATTAGTGAATGTATGTATGTAAACGTATGTCATTCTATTATCGTTCCCACGGCTTCTGCAAAACTCTGTTTCCTATACGAATCACTAAAGATATATAACCGAATTTTTGTCTATATTCTCAATATGCTTTTGAAATTTTAGCTCTTTATCAATAATCAATTTTTAAAATTTAATGTTGTCAACTTCTCCTTTCACTTAATTTTAAAATCAGTGTTTTTTTAATGTTGCATTTGTTGGTTATTGCTTTCTTAATATGGTCACTCGATCAGTAGGTAACTGTATATCAATAACGGCAGCTGGTTGTGATTGCAGTTCACACGACAAAACGCGTGAGAGAAATCAAAAAAAAAAATAATTTTGTTTGATACATTTTCGACTTGAATTGGTTTTATTTGAATTTTTGTTCGAAGGAAATCGAACTGTGCTGCCAATTGTTTTCGTTGTACAGCCAAAGTTTAACAGAGCTGCCACATCATATTTTCCTATATATGTTCAGTATAATTGCGGTAAAAGCGCATGTGTGTGCGTACATGTATGATACCATGAAAACGTAAACATCTGCTTGTGGACTGCCACTCCGTAAAATTAACATGCTTTATTTATCCATATGACAGCTTGCGGTTTCCTACCATAACCTCAAATATGATTCCTTTTTATTAACGCGTAAATATATTTTATTTCTATTACAGTAGAATTAAAATGAATCGTAGCTTTCAATGTCAATGTTAAGATTTATGATTGCAGTATAATGATATTATTGCTATTTTGTTGAACTCTCTGAACTCTCATATAATAAAGTTAAAAGTCTTATTTTTGGCACAATTTAAACTACAGCATTTAATTAAGTCCTATGATATTCAGTCTTAAGTATTGGAAATGTAATAAAAGGGTTCTTTTCCAAAAACTCTAGTTTAATTCTCTTATTTCTTATTAGATTTTCTTCTTAAGTTGCCTACAGCAAGCAGTTTTTTTTAACTGTTCTCCTGACAACGTTGTAAGCACATGGGCAATTTTAAGTTGCTTTTACTTTCTGTTTGCAATTTCTTTCTGTTTTATTTCCGTACAGTTAACTTGGCCTTGTTCGAATCGATGTTTTATTCATATTTCTTAAATTTATTGCAGTCCTTGTATTGTATTTTTTTGTAAAGCCAGTGGGTAGAAGTGGTCGGAATTTGTTTATTGTGATGGGTACTTTATGTGAATAGAACCAATGAAGAGAATGTGATCGTCTTATTTAGAACTTCTTAAGATGCCTTTAGATTTCCCAAATACTTGCAGAAAGTTTAGCTCCTGCTCGAAATTTTAATTTATAGTTTTGTTACGCAGACGTCCCCCGAATATCTTTTCCATAAATAGTTTCAATTAAACAAGTTGCTGGTATGCAACATTTTCTGATAAACTTAGAAACATTCATTTCCTAAAAATTCTTTTTGTTTCTTGTTGTATTTATTTTAATTCCAATTTCACTTTTATTTATCTCTTTTATTCTCTCTTTTTATAATATTTTGGTCCTACAAAATCTACAGACTTTGTACTACCGTGTAAAAGTACCTTTATCGCTGTATGTGCATGTGTGTGTGTCCGTGTACTTATATTTTTACACCTGGGCTATTAACCTACACCCCCCCGTAGCAATTAACCGAATCGTGTTAAATATCCGTAATTAAGCTGCCAACTTTGAATGCTGAACTTTTGTACTCCAGCTTTACGAACTAAATTTATTGCCTGTCATACAGAGACTGTTTCCTTTTCTATTCTTTATGTTTTTTATTTTTGTTTTTGTTAGATACAAATCCCTTCAACTCAGTCAGTTTTGAGAAAATTTTCTTTAAATTTTTAAAAGTATAATTTTTATAGGCGTTCAATTACTTTCGTGTTCGTCCTTTTCAAATTCATACATATGTATGTCTGTAGATTAATGTATATATTGTAGATATATACATACATATATTACGTATGTATGTATTTACACAAAAAAAAAACATGACAAAAACTTGCCCAAACAAACTGTTGTTGCGGAATTTAAAAAATTTCAACAAAACTATTTTCTGATCCAAAGATGCCTGTGCAAAGCAACACTAGAAAATCATTTTATTTCTTTTTGTAAGTGCTAATTCACACCAACATTTCGCTGATTTAGCGAAATGTTTGATTGGAAAAGCACGAAGAAATCGTTTTTCTTTGAATTTAAGTGCTTCGATTTTCTTTCAAAATTTTCCTTCCTGCAAATATTTTCGTTGTTTCAATAAACCGTTTTTATTGGATTGGTAGGAGTTTTTTCAGTTTTTTTGTCCGTTTTTTTTTGGTAAACAATTTTTGTTGATTTCAAAAGAAACATTTTCTCAATAAAAATTATATAAAAAAGACGAAAAAAATGTGCTGAAGTGATAAAATCTTACAACAAAAATCGAAAGCAGCCAAAAATTGTTCCGTGGACGTTATTAAAAAAATTAAATACATACAAAAATAATACATATATATGTATGCATGAATATATGTATGTATGAATATATGTATGTATGAATGTATGTATGTATGAATGTATGTATGTACATAGATAAGTAAGCCAACGAAAAATACATAAAGTACGAAATAATCATTTGGCCAAATACAATCTTAAACAGATACAAATCTTTATGTCCTTTACCTGACATTAAAGTGAAAAAGAAAAGGAAAATCATTGAATAACAGGACTTTAATAAATTTTCAGTGGTCGTAAATAATAAATAAAAAGTGATAAAACCAAAGCAAGAGATTCAAACGTTTGACATACAATAAAACCGAAGGAAATATTTGTTTTTAAAAATTCCAAACGAAAAATAAATAAAGTGCGGAAAAACAGAACGTCCTTCTCTTTTAAACACTTAAAGGTGATGAATTTAACTTCTCACCAAATTTGTTCAAAGTTAAGCTCTTAAATCTGATCAACATTTTCAAATGGGAAGAGATAAAAATGTAATTTAATTAATGTCTTGAAAGTTTTCAATGCAGCTTTACAAAAATGTAAATTATGACGAAATTAACTTCTTTTGACAAACTGTTTCCATCACAAATAATTCGTGGTAAATTAGTACATTTTAAATAATTTTAGGCTTTCGGGGCCACTTAGCAGCTGAAGCGATTTCGGCTTATATCAAAGTTAGGAAAATTGCAGACCCATTAATAGAATTAGGTACGGTTTTAGGTGATGCTAAATTGCTTTTTACTCCTCCAGTATTCTTGATGTCCGAACATTCCGAGGAGCCAACATTGACTCCGATCACTTCCTTGTTGTAGCCAAGGTAAGATCACGGATATCAGTAGCAAACCGGAGTAGAGCACGACCACAACAGTTTGACGTCGCAAAGCTACAATCACAATCGACCGTTGGGAAATTTGCCGATCTAGTCTCCCTTAAGCTCTCAGAGAGTCCAGCCCTGCCAGGCGAAACAACCGATGAGGAATGGAACCGTTGCCAAAACGCTATCAGAGATGCTGCCTCTGATGTATTGGGTTTTAAAATTCCACCCAGAAAAAACCCATGGTTTGACGACGAGTGCAGGCAGGCACATTCAGCGAAGCTAGCAGCGTATAAGGCGACGTTGGAGAGAAGGACGAGAGCAGCTCGTGAGCTCTACGAACGGAAGAGAAGGGAAGAACACCGGCTTTTCAAAAAGAAGAAGAAAGAGCACGAGAAGCGCGCGATCGAGGAACTGGAGAGGTGTTATGGCAGGAATAATATCCGAAAGTTTTACCAACGGGTAAAACAACTATCCAATGGATATAAGCTTCGGACACAAGCCTGTCGTGACGAAGAGGGACAAATCGTAGTAGAGCCGCAATCGATGCTGAGAATCTGGAAGGATCACTTCTGCAGACAGTTTAACGGCGAACAAAACACCGATTCCATCGCCAGGCAGAATATTCCACTACAGATAACGGACGATGATGGTAGAGAATTCCGTCCCCCCCGACCTGAATGAAGTCAAGATAGCAATATCGAGATTGAAATCAAACAAAGCTGCAGGAGCGGACGCACTGTCCGCGGAACTATTTAAGGCAGCCGGAGATGACCTGGTTGGGCGCATGCACCAGCTCATCTGTAAGATATGGTCGGAGGAAAGCATGCCCGACGAGTGCAATCTCAGCATCGTTTGCCCGATCCACAAAAAAGGAGACCCCTTCAACTGCGCCAACTACCGAGGAATAAGTCTCCTGAACATCGCCTACAAGATCTTCTCTGCCGTTTTGTGTGAGCGCATGAAACCATTCGTGAACAGTCTGATAGGTCCTTATCACTGTGGTTTCAGGCCGGGGAAGTGCACCATTGACCAAATTTTCACACTACGGCAGATCCTGGAAAAGACCCAAGAGATGCAAATCGACACCCACCACCTATTCGTCGATTTTAAGGCCGCATATGACAGTGTGTATAGGGACGAGCTATACGAAGCCATGTCTAGTTTTGACATTCCTACTAAAGTCGTCAGGCTGTGTAGGATGACGATGGAGAACTCTCGCTGCTCCATCAAGGTCGGTAACGAATTCACCGAGACCTTCAATGTCAGAAGGGGATTTAGACAAGGCGACGCACTGTCATGTGACTTTTTTAACATAATTCTTGAGAAGATCGTGCAAAACTCACACGCCAACAACAGAGGCACGATCTTCCAAAAGTCCGTGCAACTGCTAGCATACGCTGACGACATTGACGTGATTGGTCGAACACAGCGAGCCGTCACTGAAGCGTTTGCTGGTATTTCAACGCAGGCTGCCAAAATGGGTCTAGCGGTGAACGAGGGCAAAACGAAGTATATGCTGTCATCAAAAAAGGACGCGCAACACCGACGACTGGGCCAGAACATCACCATAGGCAGCTATAACTTCGAGGTAGTGACGGACTTCGTCTACCTTGGCTCCCAAGTCAACAGCACGAACAACATCAGTGCCGAGATTAAACGCAGAATAACTCTTGGCAATCGCTGTTTCTTTGGGCTCAAGAGGCGATTGAGTAGTAAGGCCCTTTCTCGAAAAACCAAGTTGACACTATATACCACTTTGATAATCCCTGTACTTCTCTATGGCGCAGAAGTCGAAGGCGGATGAGGAAGTCCTTGGTATTTTCGAGAGAAAAGTTCTGCGTTCAATCTTCGGCCCTGTTTGCGTTGATGGTTTCTGGAGAAGAAGATTCAATCATGAACTGTACGGGTTGTACAGCGACATTAGCCTAACCAGGCGCCTACGGATCCAACGGCTAAAGTGGTTGGGCCATGTAGAGCACATGGAGAATACTGCTCCGACCCGTAGAATCTTCGATTCCGAACCTGTGGGACAACGCAGTAGAGGACGCCCACGGAACCGATGGCGCACACAAGTGGAGAGGGACCTCAGCCAACTTGGTGTGCAAAATTGGAGAACGCTGGCTAAAGACCGTGCCAGCTGGAAAACTTTGTTGGTTGAGGCCCAGGTTCACCACGGACTGTAGCGCCAAAAGAAGAAGAAGAAATTGCTTTTTAGTTTATTTCAAATCTTTAATAATACCGTCACATTATTTAATTAAAACTTTGTTTATAAGTTTCTCACATTTAAGAATTCATTCTGCGAATTTTTATAAATCTCAGCGCTTGTAGGTTTGTGTGTATGAATATTTGTTCCTTTATAAGGCCTACGCCACTAAATGGTAAACGGCTGGTATAGGGTCGCAATTGAGCTACAGGATATCATTTAAAAGGGTAAAAAGCTCAAATACTTTTTTCATATCTCAACAACCGAATTTGCCAAATCAGTTAAAAAGTTCTTACTCTTTGAAAACGATTTTGTAAATGAATTCGCAGATTCAAACAATAAGTTTGCAAAACTGTGTGCAAACAATTTTTAAAAATAATTTAATTATTTTCAAACAAATAACTTGCTGACCCACATACATTTTTCTATCAATATAAAACATAAGAATAAGTTTTGTTCTGTTGTACTGGCAAAAGTATATATTTAAAAAAACATTTGTTTCAGCCAAAGAGTTTATGGATTTATATTTTACAGGAACTTTTTCAGTGCAATTGAGTTTCTGTATACGAGGATTCAATAGTGTAGTTGGTCTAGTATGCGAGGGTTAGTGTCTTGGAATTTCATACTTGGCAAAATGATTTCACTGACTTTGGTAGAATTATTTTTACACTTCACGCCTTTAGATCTTTTAAATTTTCTTGCACATACAATCGCATAACCCGTTTTTACGTCAGATTCGGTCTGACCAGAATAAGTAAAACATCCAAACATTAATTATCTTAACTTGAATGAACCCGAATTTGCATACAATTTGTATTGTATTGCTAAAATTAATGATGTGAAAGAACAGAAGAAAAGAAAACTGAAAATTGTTCACTACACTTTTCGTCAGCTCTGCGTGATCAACGAACTCGGTTCAGAACAGAGCGCATTCCAAATTTGTTTTTCTGCTTCAAAGAATTATTTTCCTGAACTTGAACTGTTTTTAAGAATTTACAAAGAATCGTATTCATATGACAACCTTGTAGTCAAATTGATTTCATCTTCTTTTTTCCCCGCCTTTTAAGGATATGTTTGATACAACAATTCATTAAACGTATCTTGAAAATAATAAGTCTTTCCGTTTCTCGTGCATGTTTTTGCATCCTGATTGCGTGACCTTGATTTTCAAAGTATGTGCACATTTGAGTAAAAATCTAATGTTCATGCAACAAGGGCTCTGGTCGCCCTACCCAGGCATGCGCCTGCGAACGTAAACAGCTTTTACAAATGTATGTAATAATGAACAAGTAGCATTTGCATAGCGACGTTTTGATTACAAGCACTTCAATTAATTAATTGCTTGTTGGCCAGCATGCAATTTATGGGCAACACGATGGAATATGCTGACCAGACTTTTGAAATTAAAAATAACTCAGAACTTTGGGGAAAACTCAAAAAAAAAAAAACAAATGAATAGTCGGAATAGTTTTTATTTGAAAAAAAAAGTATATATGAAATCTAAGGATAGAAGTGGGGAAGTTTTTTTTATATATTAAAGAAAACTTAAAGAAGAACATTTTCTTGAATTACAAAAAAAAACCAGCCTGATCGATTTACTATAAAAATGTTGTTGCGGAGCTGCGATCTGTTTATAAGCCAAAGGATTTCGGCCGATATTAGGGGCTGGTGGGATCCCCAAATGCTGGCGGACTACTCTTGGACTTTAGAAACAAGGAAACATTCCTTGCAGTGTAAACCGGAAACCTTAATTTTAGTTTCATAAAAGCGCAGATGTTCTAAACTACAATAAAACCATTCGTAAAAAACTATTCCTATTTCCAACATTCGAGCTTTATTTCTCTTGTCTTTGTTCTTTCTTTGCACCCGCAAAAAGTTTTTTGTTTTTTTTCTCGGCCACTATTATTTTAGGGGTATAAACATACATACATACACATACGGTAAGCCCGCACACTTCTTGAAAAGACGACCTGGTCGGAGACAGGTCACTATATGCTTCATTTGGATGGCTCTTGCATCAACAAGCGACTGATAGCATCAGCTAATTTTGCAGGCAGTCGAAGAAAAAATAAAGAACGGTAAAAAATAAATCAAAACTATTGGCTAAAATCCCACGATTGGCACATTCGTGTACCGATAGTATGAACGCACAAGAGTTTAAGTTGGCAACGAAAGGCACAGAATTCGTGCTGACTTTGACCGATCAAAATGTTTTCTGAAGCGCCGATAAGTGTGTCAAAAGTATGCCGATTTACCTCGGTAACTGAAGCGTGGATCAGCCCCGATATGCCCACACCATTTTTTTGCGTTCGTCTGCTTTCAAAGTCAAGAAATTTTTTATTTATTTGTATATTTAGAAATAAATTACAATAAATCTTTAAAAAGTAAGAAAGACACAATCGTATATAGGAAAAAAGTTTGCCAGTAAATGTAGATACGGAGAGACAAGGAGAGAGAGCTCGAAAAGAAGAGAGAAACGACACACATTACTGTAAACGTATATAAACGATAAATTTTTAGAATTTCTAAGTTTTTAGAATTTTTCACACTAAGAATTTTAAAACGTACTGAAAAGTGTGCGAAACTCACCGACTTGTCAGCGCTGGTGCCATTAACTTTAAAATTTTCAATTTGAGCCGAAAAATATTACCACAACATGCAACGATATTGTGAATGCACGAAAATAAATCCTTCTAAAATGTTTGGCGATTTAGCACTTTCGAAATCGCTACACATTTCAGGACCACGAGAAGACAACTTCTTACCGAAAACTATCATGAACAACCAGACCCATTTCTTTTACTGTGATTATGAGAATAAATAAAATTATCCCCCATTTATGAGGCACCGCAAAATCCAAGTAGTGTAATAAATGGTGGAGATGGGCAAAGTAACTAATTTGAACAGGGGACTAAAACAGAGCCCTGCTCAGTGACTTTCTTCTACTCTAACTGAACAAATTGGCAGTGGAGAACGTGCAGTTTGAACAGAGTGATGCCGGACCTACTACAGATATTCTGAGGGCAGCAAAATTCCCAATTCTCCTAGTCTGACGTTTCGGCGATATGCCGCTAAAGCTTTCCGATTTAACCTTTCTAGCCTTCAGCTGTGCCAGAAGTGATCGAAAGTAACTTTTAGAGCAGTAATTGGGCTGGTCACCCTAAATTTATTTTCTCTGTTGCTGTTGCATTAGATTCTATTTGTGGCCGTTGCCATAAAGTGCAGGTTCGTATACAAAAGCTTCTTCGGTTAAAAAATTTTAATATTAATTTTGTTTTCTCTTTAACAGAAAGCGATATCGTACGAAACAACTTTCTAAAGATACACATAAACATGAAATTTATTTTCACTTTATGTTGATTTTTCAAATTTGTGTCATTGAAACAGTTTGAACAGCTAAAATATACAAAATTTATTTGAGGGAAACGGAAGTAGAAACAAAACAACACTCCTACATAAGATAAAAAAACAGAAAAGTGGAGACAATGTTTTTGTTAATAAAAAAGGATTTAAACCTTTTTGGGGAACAGAAGTTTCTAAGTTGTTTCAACGTCATAGCAAAATAATTTGCTTTGTTGTCACCCAAGGGCCTTCCAGAGAAACAAGTCGTTTGTTTGTAGTTCTCCTTTTTAGTTCTTGTTACGGCGCCCCACCAAAGCTACATGTTTGGGTGTGTGTCCATGTGTGTAGACATGTATGTGCATGTCAGTTTTAATATTTCATCTTAGTTTGTGACGGCACACGATATTTCATCAGAAGATATCTCTTACGCGTGTGTGAATTTTCATATTTCACATGGCTGTTAATATGTTTGTTTGTCTGCGGAATTGGAGGTATGACAGTACGTGTGCTTGAGGTCTCGGGCGTATTAACAACGTGTTGGGTTGGCAACCGAGTCTGTTGGCCTTTTTTAAAAACTAATTTCGATTTGTTTATTTTGATCTGAATTGTTCGTATGGAAGGTTGAAGTTCATTTTGTTGTTGCTATTTCTTTTCGAATATAAAAGATATTGAAAGTTTTTTAATTGTAGTATTCCGGGGTTTGATCTGTTTTTTTATTTACGGAAAATATTAGATATGCCGCAATATATAAAACTATTTTTTTTTTTGTAGATTGTTTAAATTTAAAGTCTTATTATTTAGGTTCGTTACCTCACGGAATGTGGTTCTTAAGAATCCGCACAATTTTCATAGCCGGCCCACATGATAATATTCCCAATTGGCTGCGTAAAAAATTCAAGGTGTCATGTGTCTGGACTTCCATCCAGTTAACCTCAAAAGTACGGTTTAATATCAATCTATTGCCCCCACCATTGACCCTGATGACTACTCAACGTCATTTGCAAATAAATACGATCCCATATCTCTGCCCAGCGCTGTTAACAAACACTTCATAGTTCGGAATTTCAAATAATTATTTTATAGGGTGATCACACTGCTTCAAAGTGTGACCACAAAAGAATAACGCTTTCAACACACACACAAAAATATGTATTAAAGTTGTCAAATTATGCAAATTTACAAGCAAATGTTGATATTACACCCAGTTTCGATCCAGTTTTATATATTTTTTAATATCTCTAATCAATTTTCATTAAAGAGATAACAAATGCAATTTTGCCAAGAACAAATCCTTTTATATCGGATAATAATGAAGTTATTACTTAATTACGTCTAAGTAATGCGCACGGTAAATAGTATAATCATAATATATATGAGGTAAATGCAAAACTTTACTAAGTTTGCGCTGCGTGAAGTGAATGTCGGTACTCGTTGATGACAATGACACGAATTGTCATATCAATAATATTGTGGCTTCTGGCAAATAAATATTTAATAATGAACTTTCTGCACAGTCTGATGACTGAATATTTTCACTTCAACGAGAAGTTGCCGAGAGCCATCATCAAGGTCTTTGTGCGACCAGTTTGATACTATCGTCCTTTTCCTGCAGAATGTACAAACAAGTTTTACATCATTTTAAATAATTATGTACTATTTAAAAGTTTTTAATACTGGCCCCAAAAAAAGTTTGCCAAAGAAAAACAAAATATTGAAAAAAAATCGTTTAATTTTGAAGCTTGAAAATTACATATGTAATTATTTTCTTTTAATAATCAACTGATTTACAGTTGAATCTAGATACGGAAAACAATAGTTGTTGTTGCTAAAAGGAAAAGTTATTTGGATTTTAGGAAATTTCTAAGTAGCATTTCAGTTGAAGATTTCGTAATAACAGGAGGAAATTATTCGGCATCTTTGAAGTTTTACTCCAATCCTTTGCAAATCTTTGCTTTTTCTTCTCTGAATTCATATAATTGACTTTTAATTAAGTTAAGTTTTTTAAACTTGTAACAAGAACTTTAATTTCTGTCCTCGTGCAAACTTAAGCCATGTTATGCCATTTGCGAGCTAAAAAGCTTGTCTTTGCATTCTGCTGCACACAAGACCTTTTTTCTTTGCGAATTTTTAATATGCAACGTAAACATTGTCTTGCCAAGCCAATCTATTTGCTCGCACACTCCAGCATTATAGCAATCAATGTTTGCCACCGTGTTTGTTTGTGTGTGGCACAGCAATATGTGCAACGAATAAATAATTTCTATGAATATACTAATATTTTCAGAGGACTTGCTGTTTAATTTTTCGTGTGTGTGTGTGTGTGTGATTTTATGAAAAAAAAGTGCTTGCATATTCAGGTCCCTACCCGTAGCGAGTAGCGTGCTAAAGTGTTTGCTACGTGCACATGTTGTTTGCCATCAAAATGATTGTGTATTAATTTTCTGCAACAAGAGATTTTCATGCAATATTTTTTTATTCTTTTTGCCGTTTTCAATATTTCTGTGGCGAAAACTCTGAAAGCGAAAACAATTTGGATGAAATAGCTTTAAACATGTTCAGCAGCTGTAAGTTTCAAAATTAATAAAACTGAAATATACTAAATTGAAGCCATTTTGCTAAATGAAGCCAGAATAAGTGGTACCAGATGCAAAAGCTTAAAATGCGTGGAGCACGGAAAAAATGTGCTTGTAAACCACTTAAATGTACAATAAAATCTTTATTAACAGTCTCAGCCATTGAGAAAGCTTTCCGGGTCAATTTTATATATATATATATATATGAATATATATATGTATTTATCTAAGTTTTATTATTTAATGTTGAGTTTTACGTTTGAGTTGCAAACGATTTATATTTGAAAATAATTTACGTCAAAATTAAATAAGAGAAATGATGAACACGACCAGCTGTCACAGTTTATATCTCAACAAAAACACAAAAACTTGATTATAACTACATACATAAATATGTATGTATACAAGTGTAGCAGTGAAACCTCAGTATAACGAATCTTGAAGAAATATGACTAAACATCTTCTTGGCTACAGTTTTCTTTATCCAAATTCTATTTTCTGTGCGAATGATAAATTCACTTTTCAAGCGATAAATAAAACATAAAATAACTTTTTCCTATTATATTCTTACTTTTGTTGTGTGTTTTTTTAGACTTTGTTGTTTTTTGTAACGGTATTTTACCAGATATTATTTCCTACAGGCGCTTGAATGACTATTTCTTTATATAGAGATTTTGAGGCGCCGAACTTTTTCGTCTTCTTTTTATGATCAAGAGAACTAATTTCATTATCTGTTGAAAGAATAACGGGACTTTAAATTTTTTCCAGCATTTTTTTTAATTCTCGGATCAGCCGTTCTTTCATGAGTTCCTTCAACCCTGGCTCTTGGCGTCAAAATCTGATGATTACGGTGGATGGAGCAAGATTATGTTTTTGATGTGCGGGGGCCAGGGATGGCACAGGAAAAATAAAAATTGTAGCAAATAGCTTTAAAGGCTAGACTTTTCCGACCTTCATTGTACTAAGACACATTTTTTTAATTTATATAATTTTTGCTACATATAAAATATATTTATTAAGAATATAACAAAACAGGTACATTGAATATCACTTGTACTGGATATAACGAAAAATAAAAGTTTCCTGTGATAAAGTCTAATGCATTTTCCATTTCCGGGTGCTCGGAAAGCTGAACCGTTTTTCTTTTTTCAGGTGCAATAAACACATTCAATAAAGCAATTTAATTTTTTTTACTATTAAAAATTTTTCATCCCAAATTTATTTGCGAAATTAGTAACACTTTTCCTAACTGTAATCAAATTTCTGACTTTTCTTTTAAAGTTTAAAGTTTTTTGTATGCATTTTAGGAACTTTTGTGTGCACGAACTGAAACATGTAGGTTAGAAATTTTTATTATCAGCTGCAGACAATTTAAAAGCAAAAAGCTGGGGAAATCCCCAAATTATTATGCAGTTGAATTAGAATTTAGCTCTTACCTTTTCGATTTCAACTCTATGTGGAGAGATAAAAGCTGTTAAAAAAAAACAAACAAAAATAAGCTGCTCATATTCCAAAGCGTTTGCACTAATTTCATATTTTAGAGTAGTCAGTGGAAGCAAACAAGTGTTCATATTCTCGGGTGTTCGTTTTATCGCAAGTGGATTGTATAAAGAAAGTTAAGGTGCACCTGCATTCACAGGAGAATGACTGCAATGATGAGTTGCTAATTAAAATAACTAAAGCTGAGGAGATTCCTTAATTGTACTAGATATGCCGTTCGTGTACGATTATACTTTTCGCACTTAAATTTCACCAAATTTTCCATCCCTGGCGGGAAGTCCTGATATTATATGGCACTGTCAACATTCCACGTACTTTTCAGCACTTCATTCCATTTTTGCACAAACTTTGATGCAAATTCCTTGATTCATATATTTTTCGACAACAGAAAAGCGCCCAACACGCCAATTTTTAGGCCTCGCACTGACCAACTAAACCAGCTAAATAGCTGAAACCGACTATATGCTCGACACGATTGTACCAGCATTAAAAAGCAATAAGTGAATGAGGTCTGAAAAATCTTCTTATTTTTTTAACAGATTTCTTTGCTGATGGGCGCCTATTTTTGGAACCAGCGGAAAAGTATGGAATTCGTTCTCGAAGACGATTACGGTTTAAGAAAAAAAAATAAATTCTTGAAGATTTATGTCTGTCATCAAATCGGTTGTAAGCAATTGTAACTTTTGCAGCGAATATTTCTGGAAAATTACAATTAACAAATTGTTCGCTCTCTTTAACGTTCAGAGGTCTCTTAATTCGTACTGAAAACCTTTCTATAAGCCCTAATGTGAAACTTGAGGCAATTGTCTCTAGTAACGTTCATTAAAAAAAGTGTTACATTAGCAAGACGAAAGAAAATTTACTTCCAAATATTAAGGCACCACGTAGATAATTAAAGTCAGCTAATGTCGTTTAAACAGCTTAAACTGTTGCCGAATGTTTAGTTGCGCTCCAAGATGAAAGTTGAACAGAAAGGAAAAATCGTCCGTGCAAATGAAAAGTGCTAGAAAAATGCATCAGCTACTTCTGCCAAAAACAACAGTACGAACTGGCATTGCACTCCCCCAGCCCCACCCACATACAAAGTACCATTAAATTGTACAGCAGTGAATTCATTGTGTTGCTTTCTTTACCAGCATTCGAAATGAACTCAAAAACTAATGGCTTTTAGAAGACGACAAAAGGAAAACAGTTGGCAAAGCAAAACAACAGAATTTATTTTAACGAAAGAGAGCAACATTTTTTCTTTTACATAATATTGTTAAGAAAAATGCAATACAAAGAAGCATCTCTATTATCTTTGTTGCTTGTAATTTAAAAGTATTTTTTCTATAAAAAGCAAATACGTTACGCAGTTAAAATGATTTCAAAAGCATAATAAATGCGTAAGACAGCAGAAAAGTCAACAATAGTTAAGTGGCCATTTGTTATAAAAAACTATGCAACTGCCGTTCAAAAGCTTGAATAAGATATTTTTACAAAAGCATTTCAGCACTTTTCAAACAAAACATTTTTGGAATAACCATAATTGTGTATGAAATGCAGCCGACAATAAAGTCGTCATTCAGAAAAATGGCGTTGTCAGCCTTCGAAGGAGTCAAGTTTCATAACTCGTGGACAATATTTACTAAAAAGGGTTTCCATAGATGCGACGCCTGCCTAATCTGATAATTACTGATGCCAGAACAACATGACCGGGTACACAGTAGAGCAGCACAGCCCGACCAAATATTAAAACTTTATGGCCAAAATAAATGTTGGAAACAGATCCCAGTCCAGGATCCATTTTCGATGTATGAAAAGTTACTGTTTGGTGTGGAGTTATTTTCAACAAGACGTGGTGTGGCCATCGTCGTTAACGATAAGGATTTCTTTTGATTTAAAGGTATGCCTATATCTCGCAAACGTGACATGTATTAGCTAACATGACCATGCGATTCGAGCCGACTGGACATTTTGCTGGTGTTATCTCTCGCAGCCACCAATATAGTGCGGTTTCCTGTATTTGCAGGTCCTTAACAGTACGTGACAGCGAAACGATGTCCTTCAAGCTGACATTGCCAAGGTTACTGCACACAGTTAAGCGGATTTGTGTGACAAAGGATCTTTCCTAGGATCCCTGCCACAATAGGAAGAACAAAAGAACTTTTTCGTTAATACCCATTACAACTTATTTTATTCCACTTCAAGAGCCAGTAGATCTCTTACTGAGAACTCGTTTTTATTTTAATGTGTAAATTTTTGCTGGGACATTCCCTTTTAAGTTAAATGCTAATTATTATTGGCTCTTCTTCTGAAGTTTTTTCTTTTTGTGAAGGAAACATTTTTTTAACTTGAAATTATTTGCTCAATCTTTTTGATACCATTTTAATCTCGTCTTTATTTTATCTGTAAGTTCTGAAAATTGTCCGTGTTTTCACTACAGGAAAAATATTGATTTGAAAAATATGTAGTCCTCTGTGTGAACAATAATTACGATATTACAATGGCGGTGTTGTAAAGCATCGCAAGAATATTTCACGTAGTGGGGCTGCCATCAAACAAACAAACAAACATCAATCATTAGCCAATTAACTGCCCAAATCAAGTGTTTCCCAGAAACAAAATCCTTGCAATTGAAACCCAGAATAGCGTTATTTTAACTTAATTTTCACAGTTCCCATTTGCAGTAGAGGGAGCCCTGCAGTGAACCACCGGGTCATTTAGCCTACTTGTATTGTATTGTGATGTATTTGCATTAACTCGGACAATCTTATTTGCAGAACATTTCTAGCCTTCGCATAGAAATATTTGGTCTTAACGAAATTAATGCCGAACAAAACGGGCTTCTTTTACTTTAACAAAAATTGTGTTTTTTTACCACAATATATTTGTATTTGTTTCATTTTAATTAGAGATGGGAAAATGTCGTGATTTTCTCGAACCACTTCTAATTTCTTGAGCGTGAGTGTGAGTGACCGTGAGGTTACAAAACACTTTTCGCGGACTGTTTCATTTTATTTGAATATTTAAAATTTTTCATAATAGCGAAATTGATTTAAATGAAGGCTATCCCGTAATTAATTGACCAGAAACATTAATTTATTGAGTTTTATTCATATTTTTAAAGAGTTTACAGCAAAACTTTATAGCATTCAGTTTACAAATTTCGAATGATATGAAAGATCAAGTAACCAAAATTAATTTCATATACATATGAACTCACTTTTTTTTAGATTTGTATATAAAAAGCCTTCAATATTCAGATCAAACTGGTCACAAGTGTCAAAAATATCGGAAAATAAACGGCGCAAAAGACAGCCCATTGTGCAGCAACGGGACATACACCAAATTGTAATAATGAATTACAAGAAGACATATACTCTGGAAATGCTACGCATTATAAACGTATCGAAGGAAAAAATATTAAAGTATAAAAAAAGAAAAGGACACAAACAAAAGGCAACCGGACAACATTCCTGGGGAAAAAGCTCCGGATGTGTTTTTAATTGCTGTCATTTTAACATAAATGTAATTATTTTGATATATATTAATGTTTTCTGTTGATGTTAATCTTGTGTTAAATTCCATATTAATTCTAACTTGTGTCATTTTGTGTTCTTCTTTCAACGACATTGATCGAGATATTGGGAAATGAAATGAAAACTACGAAAAATCATTGTGTGGGTAATTACTTGACCTAGAGCCGAACTTAAAACTATAATTCATAATGAAAAGAATATTTCAAGTTACCGACTACACCTTTATAATGTACGATATCTGGTTAAAATATTAGTATGTATTTACAAAACTATTTGATTTAATTTTGTTTGATAAACATTTATACAAATACACAGATAAAAGAAAAAAGAAAATAACAAGGAATAAGAAACCCCTCCTGAAGAGACACGCAGCAAAAGGCGGACCGACAACGAAATTTAAATTGCCAAAAACATAAGCGAATCTTATATAAAGAAGTCACTGGTACTTTGTGGTAGATATAAATTGTATTTGATGTAGCAGAGTTGCATGTAAAATTTCAAGGGAGAAAACCTCTACTAAAAGTTGTTTTTGCTGAAATGGATAATAAATTTAAAAACGTACAGACTGTAGTAGCGGTGATTGCCTTATACGCCTGCAATAAAGGACGCAGGAACTCCTCCTGCTAAACTAAATAATAAAAATATTTATAAGACTTTTGTGCAAAAGAGAGCATCTAAATATATTTTATAAAAAACACATTTTATTTACGTTGTTTATTTGTAAAATGCACAATAAATTAAAGAGAAATATGTGATACACAATTGTCACACTCTCTGTCATACTAATGAGGTGTGCTGGACTTTTTATCAGTGTATCAGATCAACGTTATTAAATTTTGAAAATTTCTTTTGATTAGTCAAGTTTTTGGAGTGCATAGTGGTCTATCTGAGTGGATTATACGCGATAGAAAGGCACATAACCACATTTATTTACATACATATATGGATTATATTCACTCAAATCCAGCCCATACCGTGCGCATATAAGAAGCCATCGCCCTTACGACTTAAACTTATCGATGCGACGCAATTTTCAGCAACTCTGCGACTATTTGGAAAACTTTGAAGGTGTTATCGGTCCATTTTTCTTTAATTCTGAAACCGGTGCCGACAATACCGTGAATGGCGTGTTTTTTATTCGCCATGTGCTTACAAACATATTGGGGGGGAAATGGTTCCATAAAGACGGTACAAAATGTCATGATGGAATTATCTAAAAAAAATTCGTGTGGCTCGCAAGGATATACATCAACTCCCCTAAATCAATAACAATTGATCATTTAGGAGCCAATATTTGGCGGGGTATGTTCGAAACATGTTGAAAAATTGGACCGAAATAATAATTTTGTGAACTAGTACAGCCAAATGTTGGTCACGCCATTGAATTTGTGGTGATTTATTTGGAAAAAAATTAAGACTCTAAGAAAATCACTCTTTATACGCAATTTAAAATCACATGATTGAAAAAACTTATTGGGATCCGAATCCCGTTTTAGTTGAGTTACAATGCAATCACTTTGATTTAATATGAATGGCATTAAATACGCAATTTCGGTCCCAAGCTGTTTCCCATAGTGATATTTACATTTTGTACTAAACGGCCACTTGGAATTTATAAGATTTTTGAATTGTTGGCACTCAAACTGGGCGAAATAAATATTTAGGTCAAAGTGAAACTGACAAATGTATGTTTTTATTTTATTTATGAAGCACCAAAAGAAGCACAACAACAAAATATTCTTTTCTTATGGCGAAATAAGGAGTTTAAGTCAGTACACACCTGTTCCTGGTTATGTAATTCCGAAAGCTTTAAATCAAGCCTCTTGGAAGCATGTCAGCATATAAATCTTGTTGTGCTTTTAATAAGTAACAAATAACTTCGCAAACTCAATCTGGCTTTTTCACTAAACAAAAAAAAAAAAAACAACCACAACTACAACAACAAACAAACAAAAGGAAGAAAAAACAATTTTTTAAATTCCCCTCCATCACTCCATCTGATGGAGTTTGATTGTATACCCTAAACCAACTGATTTATGTTTCTTTTGTTTAATGTTGGTCTTCTTTATCCGTTCATGCATGAGCGTGTTGGACTCCCACTGCAGACCAGCAAGAAGAAAGAGAGAGAATATTGCGTGCATGAAAGTAAATGTTGCAGGCAAGGAACTGAAATGAATAATGATGTTGGCAACAATTAAAAAGTAGTGGTATTTAATGTTTTATATTTATTCAACACAGCATAAAAGAGGGAATGAGTGAAAGGAAAAACCAAAAGAAGAAGACAAGAAAAACAAAAGCAAAAGCAAAAGGGACTAAATGAAGAGGTAAATTTTGTTGATAAAATCTTTAGATAAATGAACAACAACTTTGTGCCACGACCACATAATGGTTGTGCTGCAGAGGCTGCCAGTGCAGCATCACACAACAACTTCCCTCTCAACATTTAATCTTTAGACAGCGCTGAGCGCTCGGAACTGCCTTGCAGTGAAAATCGAAAGAAGGGGACATAGAAAATACAGAATGGAATCGAAAAGTGTACAGCGAAATATATTTGAAATTTTTCTCAATTCGGTTTTCAAACTCAATGACGATATAAATATTAACTATATGTAACAATTTAAATACAACTTTGGTCTCAATTTGACCAAACAATCAACGACAGGCAAATTGATAGTTGGTAGTTTCGGGTCCAAGCGCCAAAAAAAATTAAAGAAAAAGCAGAAAACAAGCGAAAGTAAAAGTCAAAATATAATCCCAAAAATTTGCACTGACAAAATATTTGCGATTTTCCCATAGTGATTCTTTAAGCCGTTTTAAGGATTTGACAACCAAATTCAAGGATTGAACTGGCGTTAAGAACGTTTCCATTTTTCCTGAATACATCTTTTTAGTTTATTTTGAAACAATTTTAAGCTCTTACCACTTATTTCAATGAAAATATTTGAAAAAGAGTTTTAGCTCAGGAAGAAAACAAAATAATTTTTTAAATGTTTGAATGTGCTGTGATTTTCCTCAAAAAAAAATTGTGCTCCAGCAAATATTTGCGTTGTTTCAGTAAATAATTTGTATTGAATAAACAAATGCTGAATGTATTTTTTTAGTAAAAATACTTACTATGATATACATAAAACGAACAATTATTGAAGGCCATACAGGTCCACATTCAACAAAAATCTCAATTGTATCCACAACAAATAGCGTAGTTTTTTTCTGTGTTGTCCTGCAAATACTGAAAAGATCTTTAGAAGCCGGTCGCTTAATAAATACGATTACAAGACTGTATGGCAAGGCATCTCGGTTGCATAATTTCCTTCACTATGGGTACATAAAAGACTGCAATTTAGGTTATGTATCCTTTTAAGTTTAACAGTAGAAATTAATGTCAACTAAATGAAAGTCTTAATTATTTATTTACGTTTATGTTGCTCTATTCATTTATTTATTTAATTATCAGTATTGATTTAGTCTCAATTAGGACGAAGCTAATCGTAATTAGTACTCTCGTCTCTTCTCTTTGCCACTGTACCACAAAAATTACGACGTGCCAGTAGAAAATTAACTTCTGCTTGTTTTTCTATTAGTGCAAGTAAATGTTTGGTGGTCATATTTTTGAAGACAATAACTGGCATTTTTGTCGAAAAACATATTGTTTAAGAAGCCTCTTAGACAATTCTGACACGTTGGGTATACAGTTGATATTTGATATATGTAAGAGATGGGAAGTCAATGGGGAATATTTTCATTATTGTAGCAAATGGGTGTCGAAATTTAATATTGCAGTTAGATTTCACAAGTATGTATGAGGTCTGTTCAAAAAATAAGGCAAATTCGTTTTTTTATGCTGGTACACCCGTCCGGACACAGTTTCAGCTATTTGCCTTATTCAGTTTGTGTGTGAGCGGCCTAAAAGTTGAAAGTGTTTTGCGTGTTCGGCGATTTCAAATCGAATCATAGAACTTGCATGCAAATTTGTGCAAAAAGTGGAATTAAGTGCTGAAAAGTATTTGAAACGGTAACAGTGGCAATGTCAACAGTGTTTGCAATTGATACCAGAAGGTTGCGATGATGTAACTCGCGCTGGACGCCCCCGTATTTCAGTTACCGATGAAAATGTTGAGCTTTTATTTCCGTACTATTTATTTTCTGTTCAAATTACTACTGCGATGAATCACTATAAATATTAAAATAATTAGTAAAAGGTTCCAAAATTTATTAAACGGAAAAATAAGAAAACTATTATGGCGATTCATAGTGACTCGACTATGAGAGAAGGTTCTGAGGATGTCGGCATATCGATTGGCTGATGTCAGTCGGTTTTGCCGAAAATTGTTGGTGTCGAGTGTATGACAGGGAAGTTTGCTCAGAATTTTTCCTTTTCGCCAGTAAGAGCACGATGTTTTGCGTCGTCACAAGGACATGGCAAAAAGTGCGAATGGCAACTGCTCCGAAGATTGCATCGAAAATGCCGCATATTATATTTGAAGGGGACCATTTTGAGGGAAACAAAATTTAAAATGACAGAATAGAATAAATATATTCAGGGAAGTATGAAAGACCTCGTGTGTTTGGCAGGCTGCAATATTTTAACGTGGAATGGTCATGCTGCTTTCTTAATTGGGCCAAGCAAAGCTTAAAACATTTCTATTCCTGCAACTCCCCCCTCCAATCCTTCCAATATATCCAGCTGACCATTCACACCGCACGCGGTTACTGTAGCTATTTTAGCATTTGCTTGTAATGGAAAAAAAATCATGTAAATCTTTTTGCTTTGTAAAGATTGAATTAAGAAAGGGAAACAAAACCGTAGAAAAGGAAACCGGAATATAATAAAACTAAAAGACTAAAATAATTTTTCTGGTACAAGGAGGCCACATGAAGGCAGATTGACGTCGCCATTTGAAAACAACTTTTGCACAGACACGCATTTGGAGCATTGAAGAGAATTAATGTTTATATTTTGTTTAAACATTGACATCAAAACTTCAGTAAATTCACTCGTTCGTGTTCAAGGCGCATTCTACGGATTTGTGTTTCTTGTTTTCATTCTTTTATTAAAATGTATTAACATACTTTATGTAGTTGTTATTCAAGGTTTTTGCCAGGACCAGGAGTTGTAATTCAAAAAGGATATGTTTTTATATGTATGTATGTATGTAGATGTGATTAGTTTTCTTAATACATTGTTGACATCTTTCGAATGTTGAGTTAAAATATTAGAACGCGGCCTATTATTTGTGTTGGTGTTATGTAACTTTTAAAGCGACATTGTCGTTTAAGAGTTTGAGCATTTTAATTTATGATTTAGCCATAAATGGTGAAGAAAATATGGTTTTCGTTTAACCTTCTTATTTAATGTTTATGTACATATAAATGAGTCCTATGAATAGGAAGAGCCAAACTGAGCTACAATATGGGAAAATCAATATATTCATGTGAAATGCAAATATCTTTAAGACTTTTGCTTATATTAAGAAAGTGGTTGAATCTGAAAATTTTATTAGTTTGTGTAGACACAATAAAAACTTATCAAATAATTAACTTAATAGATGAATAGCTTAAACTTTTTGAAGAGCCTTTGGACCTTTCCGTGGGCCACGTTTAAGCCGAGTTAAGGACGATGCCTTTAAATCTGAAGAACAAAAAACATATAGAAAACCACAATTCTTAAACTTTAATTGGTTTACGTGTAATGATAGTACGTACTACTTTTAGCTGGATAATGATAGTACGTTTAATAGTTTTCTTAAGCTCCTTGGGAAAGTAATCGGTTGCAAAAAGCATTCTTTGTGTTCAAAGGGTGATTAAAATGAGCGTTTCTTAAGAGTTCATAAATAAATATGGGAAACTGTTACTAATCGAACAGCTCCTAGTTTTTACTTTTTTTTATCCGGATTTTCTTACGTTCATCATCTAAAAAACCCATTATTTAACCCATGTCTATATTCGTATTACCAAAGGCTAATTTAAATGCCGTCAGACATCAGGCGAACTTGACTACGCACAAAGACTACCGTTTCTACACGGGCTAATAACATTTGAAATACAATTTATTCAGGTCTTATTTTGGCCAATGTTTATCTTGCAACGTGTTCAGAAGAAGCATCATCAGTCCACTATCAGACAACAATATTGTCACACAGCTGACAAAAGCGCAAACATTTTTCGTTGAAATGGTCAAATGATTGCCAGACACTGTAATCACTTCACACATCACTTGTGATGGCATTGCCGGCATAATATATCTGTTCCCAACAATTACCACACATACGATAACTTTAATGGTTCTGGTAAAGTCGATCAACAAATTTCACAAATTCTTGCCACACCATATGAACCGACATTTTGTGTTGGCACATAAATTTATTGTCAGATAAACGTCAGTCAATGAAACTGTAAGGTTTTCTTACAAGCTTCTAAACTGACAATTTAAATTTTGTCATCAATTTTTCCCTGTCAATTTTTAACTTGAAACTGCAGACCAATTCCGTTCGTTTCAAAATTCTCCATAACCGCTAAAGTTGACAGGATTAAACTCATGTGCTATTTGTGGAACAGCTCCTTAATTACCGTTAGACTTTCTGAATTTAGGCTGAAGCATTGCTGCTTGTAAAACGTGATTGATGTCTCGAAGGAAAGTAGTAGTCAAACAGATAATATATATATGTTTTTCTAGTTCCTATTCTGCTTGATTTCTATGAAGCCTTCGATACGGTTGACCGCAGTATCATTGGCCTCAAACTTAAGGGCATGTTTCGATTATACTCAATATACGCAAATGATCTTCCCCTGCAACTTAAGCTGAGAAAAAAATTCATGTAAATGTGGATTTGGTTCAACTCTATGTTAAAAGTAAGAGTTCAGACAGCAGGATTTGCGTAAACTCAAGAAAGGAACATCTATATAGAATTCACTAGGGTTATTGGCAAACCAAAGTATTTACCAACTTATTTACCAGCCTCGAAGTGGCAACGCAACTAATTGCTTTGAAGCCACAAGAAATCTAGAAATAATCTTTCTTAAACATTTGGCCAGAGCAAATGAACAGGGTCATGATACGAGTTCAGGGAAAAAGGAATGCTGATGAGCAGCTCAGGCAGCCCCTCACACTAAACAAAATCACTAACAGTTTTAAGAAGTGATATTTTCCCAGAACGTACATAAAAAAGAACTTGTTCAAGTAATAATGATTATATTATAAAAAAATTCATTTAGATATAAACAAAGTCCCAGTGGGTTCAAAACGCAGTGGTTTTGTGGACAATTCCTGCCACTTTTGCCCTATATAAACACATCCACTAATCGGTCACTTACGCCTACATTGTTCAGTTTGGGTCCAAACATCTTTGGATGACAACAACCTGTCACAAAAGTTGCCACCTGTATGCGCCTAATAAGCCACATGGGCTCAATGGTGAGCTGTCAACCATAAATCAAAATGTAATGGCAGGTGCTGAAGTGAATTAATTACGCCGGCTGCAACAATGACCCTGGACAGTGATGGCCTCTTCAATGTCGTTTTCTAAACAGTGTGGACCAAGAAAGAAGCTGGCGAGAAACCTTGTATGGAGGTATTGGCCCATACATGACAATGTTCGTCGTCGCTAAATCTGGAGGAGCTCGCGGAAACGCTGCAAACTCCATGCAGATAATGGTAACCACAACAGATGAAGCCAATGCCTCTAAAACAACATGCCGACAACGGGCCCTCAGTATCTAATTAAAAAACATATACACATGTACATATTTCCGTAAGTACTAATATTTCCTTTTATGACTGATAAAATAAGAAATAAATAAAATTAAGTGAATAAAAGTTATTCGTATTAATAGTGTCTTATCAATAAATAAACAAAAAAAATTAGTTCGTTTTTAATAAAAGTTTCCAAAAACACTACAATCCCCAGACATTGACTGACATTTAATTTTTTGCGTTTCTCTTTTTTTAACTAGAATTTTTTTTAATTTCGAAATTACTGCACAATATCTGTGTGTGTGCTTGTATGTCGATGTACGTTCAGTACGTTCAGCTTTATCCAGCTTTGATGTTAAAAGTAAAAAAAAAGTTAAGTACTATATAGTACAACCATGTTTCATAGTTGTGTTGGGTTCTTTTTGCAAAACAAGAGTAACAAGAATTTAAATTTATGTTGTGCAATATCTAAGAAACTTAAATTGGTATTCATGCTGACAAATGCACTTTCTGTTGCTTCTTTGCTTTATAAAAATTGTTTCAGTGTTCATGACGTGCATTTCAGCTGTTGTTTTTCATTTTAGTTTTCGTTTTGGTTTTTTGTTTCATTTTTAGAATTTCGCATATAAATAGAACACAACTCAACTGTCTGGTACATTTTCATTTATGACTGAATTATAAAACCATTTATTATGTTTGTTGTTGTTGTTGTTGTTGCTGTTGTTGCTTTGCATTTCGCATTATTTTTATTCTTTATTTGTACAACAATTTTGATTTTAAGTTGAAATAATCTCGAATTAAATGACAGCAAAAAATAAGTTTTTTTTTTATGGATGTAGTCGTATGTATTTGTGTGTTGCTATTGCTTTTCCGTAGACTTAATTGCTATATTTAGTTAGTCTATATAGTTTTTATGTTTTAAATGAAATCAGAACAACAATAAATATTTAACTTGAGCCAAACTGGAATGTTGTTAAATGTATATTTACACATATGTACATATAATCGGATATACTATATATCAATAAGATGTTTTACTATTTTGTTAAGAGGGAATAAATACTGTTAAGCGATAATAAATAATAATATACAACCCTGTAGCTTTCATGATTAAGAATTTCGAAGTTAGAGTGCCAAATTGCTGCTTTTTAAAAAGTTCTAAAAAATAAAAATTTTGATGTGGACCCACATATGTAGAATATTAATATTTAGTTTTGATTTTGCAGAACATTTAAGGGATGGTTTATCATGAGTTGAGCCAAAAAAATTCAATTAACTTCCCGACTCATTTAAAATTTTTTGCGATCAGGTCGCTTATCGCCAATCCATTGCCGAGGACGTCGACGTAAAACCTCACCATCTTGCCGATTAATATATAATATATCGTCGTGCATTAGCGAAAGAATGATCCTCAAAAGAGCTGAAGGAGCCGGATTATTCAGCTGACTTCCAGCAAAAAAACCTTTTGTATCAGCCAAGAGCTGAAAATTAGACTTAAATTTACCACAACCCATCTCGCCTGGAGTGTCAATAAATGGAACTAAGTTATTTTTTCTGTAATGAGTCCAAATATAATTTAAGACAGTCAGATGGAACAAAGCGTGTGCGTTGGGTGAAGGGAAAGGGCTAAGTATTGCAAAGTCGGTGATATTGGACCAGTTCATCACATTGATGGATTTATGGATCGATTTGTATGTTGTGATATATTACAAAACGTAATGTTGTTGTACGTAGAAGAAGAAATGCCGCCTAAATAGAGGTGCCTCCAAAGTGTGGAAAGAATGGCTGCGAAATAAGGGAGTTGAAGTTCTTAATTGGTCTCAATCTCCTGATCTCAGTGCTATTGAAAACTTATTATCTCCCGTAAGTTTTCAATATGAGAATAAAATATGAAAATAAATTGGAAAATTTATAAAAATGAAGCTGATTTGTTTCAAGCAGTTAAAATAGCGTGCGCAGGTATAATGGCGTGATACTATAAATAAACAAAAGGTTTTGCAATCAAATACAAGTTTCATAGTTTTAAGTCTGCACAAGGGAGTCGTTTTTGTTCCTTGCAATTTTTAATTTGTTTTTACTTTTATATGTTTTCTTGAAAAGTGAAATTATTAACTTTGTTGCTTACGAATGATAAACATTTTCATGAATATAATTTAAACGTAGTACAATTTCAAAAAGGGTCTTTCGTGAAGAAAATTCGTATTGACGGAACTTTGTTTTTGGCTAAGACTCTATATAATTTTTCTCTCTCAAACAACAAACACAATAAGTGTTTGTATGTTGACAAAAATTGACTTGCAAAACAACTTTCTCAAGAAAAACCTCTGGTATCTGATCGTTACGAAAAGAGTTCCTCAAAATTAAAAAAAAGTTTGATCTGGAAACCGCAGCCTTAAACAAAACTATTTTTAGGTCCAGTGAAAATTTTATTTTGGCCATGCCCCTTTATTCGTGAAAGTCATACATATTCTATAAAGAAAAAAGAAAGAAAGATATTGCAAGATTGACACCTTTCAAGTGGCCAATCATGAGCCGGACTATAAATCGTTGAAGCGCAAAAAACCGTGAGCAATTAGTGCAAAAAATTTTCTTTAAATTAATACTTTAATAAAAAATCCAAAAACATATATGAAAATTTACGAAAATGAAGAATGTTACCAGTGTATTATATTTATATAAAATGTTTGTAGTGCAAACAAAAAGTTTTTTTTTTCTATTTATAACCTCAAAAAAAAGCAAAGTAACGATAAGATCTATTGACTGCCCCACAGTTTTTACATTTTCTGTCACTATTATTGCTAATTTCAAAATGTGAAACTAAAAAAGGTAATTTTCGTATTATGGCAACTCTTGTGTTCATTCTGTTGGTATTCTGTACTTTATAGGGTTTCAGTGAATCCAGATGAAAGTCCTTCAATATATTATATTGCCTACGAATATTTCATTCAAGTCAGTTTGCTGATGATGATAATTATAAATTATAAACTAATGTAATGTCTTAGGCTCGAATTATTATATTCAGTGTTGTTTTAAATAGTATCGAAGGATTCATAGTCCAAAGAGAGCTTGTGTTCTATTCATCGTTCCACTCCGCTAAATGTGTGCTAATATAACTTGTTCCGAGGTCTTCACTTATTTTTCTCTCAATACAAAAAAAAAATTTATTTAAATATCAATCATCTGTACGAAATTATAGGATAATTTAAGTACAGATTTCTACTGACCGCAACCGATATCGCGTCCACTGTCTTATCAATACGAGTTGTGTGAGGAAAGTATAATATTTAGACTTCTGACAGACGTTACTTTATGTACAAAAAATATGTTAATAGAATAAGAAAAACAAATTCTTGTACTAAATAATATTTCACTTAAAATTTAAGTTGACGAACAATCAATCCCTCAATATTGTTTTATTTGTCCTCATCAACTCCCCGAATGACAAATTGGAGCTAAAACTAACCGACAGTTGCCACCGAATAATTTTTTTTTTTATATTTTATTCTCTCTTTTTCAATGAATAGATATTCATTTTTAGACTTAAAATTTAGTTAACAGCCACTCTAGGCGCTGTTACTCAGGCGAAATATCTATTTGGTCGGCTGGGGTCATACAGAAAAAACAAGAAATTTAAGGAACGATCGATCAAGTAAAGTTATAGCTATAACTTTTCTACATATTTTAGTCGATATATTAAAATGAAAAATTTTGCCAAATTTATCTCGATCTAATGATAAGAAGCCTGCCGGAATTTCCTTCACGATCTTAAGAAAATATCATCGAAGGATCAGCAACACAAACTACCAGCAAACAACATTTTGCTTTGCAGCTTTTAATTTTATTAAGCTTTTGTTTATTTTCCATCCTAAATAATACCAATTTATTTCCCTTCCCAATTATGGATTCTTAATTGTTTTGATAACATTATCAATTGATTTTGGTTCAATGATCTAAATATTTATTTTTATTTTTGGACATTTACGCATTCAATGGGTGTTTTTATTAGAGTTACAGAAAATTAAGACGTATACAAATATTTGAAATACGTAATAAATATTTTGAAATACGTGAAACAATGTACTATTATGGTATTAGTGGCGTTGGGTCATGCACCTGGCTTTAGTAGTTTATCGATGTAGGCGAGCGATTTTATCCATTAGAAAAACTTAATTAATTCGGAGTGCTTAAATCACGAAAATTTCAAACTGTTCGTTCATTAAAAGATTCTTTTGGGTGCATTAATTGCAGCTTTTAATGTATGTATGCCATATGGTCCCGCCTTGTTCCAACTACATGGCTGAGTGCATTGAGCAGTCACTTTCTGAGAACGTACTGCGTTCATATCGATTTTCATCTCTTCAAATGCAGCAAATGTTATATCTTTGACATCATATCGCACATACCGAAAACATTGTAGAACTGATTGATGTAGATCACCTTCAATGCTTTGCTGTACAATTTGTTCAGGGCAGTCTTACACATTAGCATTAAAACTAGTATCATTCTTGGAAGTGGCTATAGCGCAATATATTTGACCCACAGCAACATTTCTTTTGAATAATGGATGTATGCCTAATTAAGTGGCAAACGAAACTAATCATGGCAGACATTAGCTTTTATATCAGTTGTCAAACGAAACAGTGTTACCAACTCAAAGTTTTTCCCCTCCAAAAAAAAAAACACCCTTTATAAAAGCTTGAAATATTGAAAAAAAATTCAATTTAAAAAATGTTCACACAAAATTTATTCTCTCCTTTTTTTTGTCAATTAAATGCGCAAAATATTTTTCACCACCAAAGCTGTCAAAAAATAAATAACCATGACTTTTTTTGTTAGTTTATTTCACATGACAATTTAAAATGCAGTTTTTAAGGTTGAATAAGTTTTTGTTTATTAATTTTAATGAATATTTTTTGAAACAATGTATTATTTTGTACAACAATTCACAAACAAATCTAACACAAAAACATACATATATGTACATATGGACATGCATGTACATACGCCCCATGTAGCATGGAATCCGAAAGGGAAAGATCACTGTAGACACTATTGCTGTGATGGTTGAGGGGGGAATGCCAACACTAGACGTTAAAAATGCATTTAATAGAGTGAAGCGGAGAGTAGTTTTAGAGGCTGGCAAAAACCGATAATAATAGATAATTATCTGCAAGTCTGTTAAAAGAAACAGTAAATGGCATGAGAGAACATCTTCTAACAACTGGTGTGCCTTAGGGTTACGTGCTAGGAATAGCCCTTTTCAATGTAACGTGTAATATAGCTTTGAGATTTTTTAGCTTAATCCGCTACCAAACATACAAAAATACTCGCCACAAATGGTAGAGCGTTCCAAACTCTCAGGCTAAGATTAAAGTTAACATACTTTTCATGAGAAGTTTATGCTATCTTGGTCTCATATTGGCTGACAAACTTAGCTTTGCACAAAATGTGCGTAATATTAGGGGAAAAATTTAGGCACTGCCTTGTCGTTGGGCAAATTAATGCCATATAGTATTGCAATACACCAGGTAGCTTGTAGATAGTGTAGGGCAGCACCAACATTTGTCGGCGCCTGGAACTTAAATACAATGTAAAAGATCTATAGCAGCCACAAAGACGTTTTGTATCGGCAGTAGTGCTTGTAGGCCTCTTACCAACAGATCTGTTAATATTAGAGAGGAAGTAAATATCACTGAGCGAACTGATTGGGAAACAATCGATTCCTTAACCACCACTTTAGAAAAAAATTGCTGATGCAAAGCCCTGGCGGTGGTAGTGAAGTAATCGTAGGGCTCTTAGCTAATAGCCTATAAATAAAAAATATATATGTATGTAACATTAACCATTATGTATTATGGTGACCATATATAAATTCCACGTTTCCGCTTCTAATAATATGACACTAAATAAGTAGATTTTTCCAAACGATATTAATACTAAGTTTATATACATATAAACTCAATAAAAACAACTCAGATTCGCGCCGATTTGTTCAAAAGATATATGTATATAAACAACAGGCGTTGTATCAAAAAAAGTAGGGTTAACTTAATTGTTTATGTCCCGTTTTACTTTATTATCAAGCTCAAATAATCATTTTATTATACGATATTCTGGTGGGAAGTTGTACATTCTTAAACCATTTTTTTTTTCGTTTTAAAATGTGACAATCTTCACTTCACCAAAAATACGAGTTTATTTTGGAACAAAACTTGAATAGCTTTTGACATTGTAAGCACAATCGTGGACTTGATATAAAAAGATAGACTTTGGCTATGACAAGACAAAAACGCTACACAAAATGCCCCACAGAAATGAGGATTTTTGTAATTCCGCAGGATTTTTTCTAGGGTTGTTTGTTTATCAGCGTGACTAATAACCTTTTGTGCTACCAGTGTGACCATATTTGCAATTGTAAGATATGACAGAATGGCATGAAAGCTGGAAATTTCATTAATGAAACATAATTTAGCTTCAATACTTAATTAAGTAGCCTTATGGGGTTAAAAATAATTATCATTTCAGACAAAGTTTACATTGCAAAGGCTTGCGTTTGTTTGGTGGCAAAGCGTAGTAGATGGGGCGCGAGAACCGGCTTTTTCGCATTCGCCAAGTTTCTTTGCATAGTCGGCTTTAATTATATTTAACTTTGTATGTTCATTTATTTTTTATTCCTTTACATACATTTATTATTTATTGTAGAAGTGAAACAAAGTTGAAAAGAATATGATAAAAACTTTTTCAAAGTAATCTTTGTCTGTTTAAAAGTTATCTATATTGTTTTTCAACAGTTAGATATTAGAATAGCGTAAGATTTTTAAGATTTAATTCGTTACGATACGAGTACATATTCATATGAGAGTCATTCGCCAGCCAACGAGTCTAGTAGAACCAAAAAAATTATTTACTCCGACAATATTATTGAAAACAACAAGGAGAATGATTCGAAATTTTAGGTTATAAATAGTCAGCAATATTGACTAAAACAACTAATTAATCCCAATAATATTAAAGAAGCGAATACATAAAATAACTGCTGTCTGAACACCAGCCACTCATATAAGAGTCCTTTTTGTGCTGGCTCTTAGCAAATCGTTTCTAATATCTACATTCATATAATTGAAACTACAAATTACAAAAATGGTAGTGTCATTAAATACAACATAAATAATAACAATAAATTTAAAGTAAACATGCAAATAAGTAAATTAAAAAAAAATTTATATATTACAATGACTTGAAAAAGCTGTCGTTCGCTTTCACGCAACGAAAGTCAAGAGAATTCAAGGCGCCATTAAGTCGCTTCAACCATAAACAAATTCTAATGATTGCCCCATTATTGAGAATTTCTATATACATATTAATAAATATTTACAAAACAATAGATAATTTCTAAGCAAATATGTACTATATGTTTAAAGAAATATTTAAGTAAAATTATTTAAGGAAACCGAAATCAGCTGTTTGTTTTCATGAAAGTAATTGAACAAAGTTTTTGGCGGTATATTTTCGATAATAATCCATTTTATAAGAGAAATGTACAAGGTGGTGCAAAAGTAATCCTCCTATCAGAAAATGCTATAAATTTTGCGATTGGCCCCTAATGTCAGTTCTGTTTTGACATTTGTGTAGTAACCACATGCGACATACACGTTAATAAACAATTTTACGCTACACTGCTGCAGAACGCGGAATATTGGTGACTATTTATTTGACCAATTATCGGTCGGTGACTTTGGCACAACGTGCATTTCGTCGCAAATTTCCTAGCCGTCCAACGCCTACTGGTGAAACACTGCGACGTTTAGCCGCTCGCCTCGAAGAGACTGGCACAACACGAGATGCTGCCAGGCGTGGCAGACCACGGAGTAGCCGTTCTGCAGAGAATATTGCTGCTGTAGCTGAGGACGTCATGGAAGCGCCGTCGACATCGAACAGACGACGTGCCATGCAAATGGGTGTCAGTCGACGGTCTTTACAGCGGATTTTGGTACAAGATTTGAAGATGTTTCCGTACAAAGTCCAGACGGTGCATCAGCTGTTAGCTGCTGACCGCCAATCGCGTCTAACATACGCTCAAGCCATCCTTAATCACCACCAAGAGGAAGATGATTTTTCATCAAAAATAATCATGAGTGATGAGGCCCATTTCCATCTTAGCGGGTACGTACATAAACAAAATTTACGCTTCTGGGGCACTGAAAATCCGCGTGTAACCCACGAAGAGCCATTACACCCGCTCAAAGTCACTGGACCTTTTTTCTTCGAAGACGTCGCGGGCCAAACGGTTACTGTGAATGGTGAGCACTACAGAGCAATGATAAACGAGTTCTTTTTGCCGCAACTTGATGAATTGGGATTGGAAAACATGTGGTTCCAACAGGACGGTGCAACGGCACACTGCACGTGCCACAAGCGATATGCTGAATGATGCATTTCCCGGGCGCCTAATCTCCCGTTTTGGCGATTTGCACTGGCCAGCAAGATCGCCTGATTTGACCGCTCCAGACTTCTTTTTGTGGGGCTTTTTGAAGTCGCGGGTTTATGTCAACAAGCCTCAGACTCTTGCAGCTCTTAAAGACAATATCCGTCAAGAATGTGAGGACCTATCGCCGGAAGTTTTGGACAAAGTGATGGAAAATGCCATAAAAAGGGCTCAAATGACAATCAACTGTGGCGGCGGCCATTTACATGACATCATATTCTCGACTTGATGTAAAAAAAATTAAAAGACCAAATAAAAATAATCCACAAGAAGAATCAAAGTTTTTCATTTTTTTTTTTTTTTGAAATTACAGCCAAAAAACATCGGAACGTTATTTTTGCGCCACTTGTATATTGAAACAAGGCTATCGCTGTTCAGATACCGTCGAAACTCAAACGCATCTAAAAATCAGAAATAAAAACTATTTCTATATTCTATATCGGTAGACCTTTTACTCGCATGTTTTTGAATATAAAAAAGCCCTTTTTTCTCAATTTAACATGGTTTTAAAAAACTATATAAAATATGACTTGAAACAATACTCCTTATTTTGGTAAACATAGTATTGTTGCGTCCACAATATTATAAAATATTTACTATTTGCCTGCAGCTGGACGGATTCAATACACAATAAATCTTGCGGATTTTTTTTCGTAAATCGTGCACGCCCCATTTTAATTGTACATCGTTTAATTGTACGAAATTCGTAAGTGAAACATCGTTGAATTCCCATTTTGGAACCGTTTCAAAAGCTTTTGGGCAAATATATTAACTGGCAGAAACGCATTAAAACATTAATGATATTTATTTATTGTAGGTATAATCCATGTACACGGTCACATCTTTACATATTTGCTCACCCCTTGACCCGTTGGAAGTCTAGCGTGTGACAAAATAATCGAAGAAAAACGAAAATTTGTTAGTTCTAAAAGTAGGAGACTTTCGGATTTGGACTATTGATGGCGGTCATGTTATTAAAACTAGAAATTCTTAAAATTTTCTATCCTCTATTTGTTTTGGTTGCCAAGTTATTATGGATGCTTAAGCATGAGCAAAAAGGCTCCTGTTTCGGGCAACGTTTTACTCATTTCGACCATTTGACAACGGTTGTCATACTCATCACACCAAGTTGGGCCTTCATCCATACAAAATTCAATCGCATATCACTCAGTTGAAAACTAAATACAAGTTTTGTTGAAGACTAAAAAAAATCATTCTTAATTGTGGGGCCACCGCTGGATTTCCTAATACCACGCGCGTTCGAATCTGAGGGCAAGAATATCATAATTTAGTTTTGCTGGATGATTCATACGAAAGAGTTGAGTAGCCGGTTAGGCTAGACGACCAGTGTGACCATTTGCAAATTTTAAAACTTTTGTTGAAGAATATTATATATTTTTTATATTGTTTTTACCCCGTAAAGCAAATAATTAATTATTGTAGTAAGAACTAAATCATATCGTATTTATGAAGCTATTTCTTTAAAATCAGTGGTTATGACTTGAAAGTTTCCAGTATGGTCGCACCGGTGCCACATGAGAACTCTAAGCCCGTGCTAAAACTAGCCTGTCTTAAGAAGGTACTGGTATTTGTGTGGGGATCTTTGTACCAGAGTCTACAGGAATGGAAATTCTGCAAGAGTGACCGCCGAGATCGTACAATTTGGCCCTCAGAAATTGGAATTTCTTAAGTGGAAGTTCTGTACGGGGCCGTCTCACAAACCCAGAAACCGTTCATATTTCGGAAAAGGCCTTTGCTTCGCTCAGCAGCTCTGGCGCTTTTTACTCCGTTTGAGTTCAATTTCGTATGTATGAGTGGATTTAAATGCATGTCCGTGGGCATTTAAAATTCAGACAGCATTCGTGTTGCCTTTATTTATTCGCTGTACGGGTATTTTGTTTGGTATTGTAATAATTGTCGTTATTGCAGCAGTTGATTTGTTGCACCAACCGCTTTTATTTTTGTTATTATTAACTGAAAATTGTATTGTCCTTTTGTGCAGAGATTTCTGTGAGCTTTTTTGTTTGCGTTTTTGAGCATAATAAATTTGTTACAGAAAATTGTTTGCAGTTTGATTATTTATGTTTTTTGTGCTTTTTATTTATGATTCTTAATTGCAGGTTACTTTTTGCATTAGTATAATTCTTGTCGCACCAAAAAAAAATGAATGTGCCGCTAAATACACACCTTTGTGTATGAAAACAATTTAACCAGAGGAAAAAATGTATGTTAATGGAGAAGAGTTTACAAAAAATTGAGGTTTTTATTTACTAATAATATAAATATTTGTTATTGCGTGATATGCCCGAGAGACTTTCTGTTCGAAAAATTCATTTTTGCTGTTATTGAGGAAATGGAAATTGATGTCAATGAAAACTTTTTTCAGGCCTGAAATATTTAAGTTGCAACTTAAATAATTTTTATGGACAACTTTGGCATGATTGTTGTATTAAATTCTGTTGGCTGGTTTAAATGTTTTGCTCTAGGACCTTAAGCATTCGGTATCGATTCAATAAAATGTACTTAAATATACATATATTTTGACATTACATAAAAGAAATTTGTCTTCAACTTATTATTAACTCAATTAGTTCGAACGAACTTTTTACGCAGAGAAAATTGCTTTATATATTCGAAGTTCGAAGCAAATAGTTGAATCCAGTTGTATGTAGGAGAAGTCTGCTAAGGGAGTGACTTTTGTGATTGTGTTTTTATTTACTTGGATATCATAAAATATCACATAATAAGTTTTTTAAGAGACAATAACAAATTATCAAGTCAGCTGATATAGCGATGCATTTTAAGAGCCAGCTGTATTGTTGGTTCATGGCGTTTAAATATCCCAATATAAAATAAAACTTGCACACCGAATAGACGCAAGGGTTGGTGGTAAATTTCCTTGCGAGTCTGGTTAAGGCCAGATGTGCCTTGGGGACTCCGCTGTCCAGTGCCGTTTTTCATCTATTGCACATATCACTATCAGTGTCTGGTAAGTCAAATGGGACCGTGGTGAGCTTACCAAGTGCTATGGGTCACATGGGTGTGGTGGTGAGACTTTGGCAAGTTCCACATTTGGAAGTAGTCCTCTACCAGATTTAGTCATAATGGCAGGTGCTGATCAAAACCAATTTCACAATCTAGTTGTACAATTTTATTTCTCTAGCAGCGAACTCACATTCAAAGAAAGAAGTGATATAATACAAAGTAAATTCAAACAAATCTATTGCAAGAGAACAAATGTATAGAATAAGTAAATATTTATATGTAAGAAAATATAAATTTCTATATCTACTGCCTAAAGTTATTCCATTACGATTAATAATCTATTAATTTTAATTAAATTTTCACATGATTGTTCTTCAATTTAATTGAGTTGCAACAAAAAGTTTTTGCAGTCATCATTTAATAACTTTATAAATAAAGTTTTACATTAATACATTTATTAATGTAAATGAATATGTTCGTACTTATTGTACACGCATACAAATGATAAAAGGAAACTCATCTTGTTCAGTGCCATGACTTACTTTCATACACTGTATTGTTGTTTGCTGTCTGTTGCACACACTGAACTATACTATATACATACATTCACATGTAGACGAATATACATACATATGTTGTAAGTACATATATATATCTATATATGTATGGATGAGTGGACATGTGAATTAATTTATGGAAACATTAAATTAATAAATATTTTCTGTTAATATAAAATTCATTTAATTCGGTACAAATTGATACAACCAAATAAAGATAAAAATAGGGAAGTGCGTGCCATTCCAATTAAGCCAAAATTCAGAAGGGCAATCAAATGTACATATCGTTACATGAAACGGAAAAGGCAAATAATCTTGTATTAGTACTCGTATGTAACATTTGACGAGTTCTGTTGCGTAGAGCTTTCTGTTTCTTATTGTTCTGAGACTAAGAGCTCCACGTTCAAGGACAGCTTTTAAATCTAATGTCTGATAGGACAGAGCAGGTCTTTAACGAATTAAACATCTGATCCTCAAACGGCAAACAAATCACTTTGTCCACCAAACATGGACTTGTGGGTCTACCAAAAAAGTAATCAGACTATAAGTAACCCTTTAAGGATACGGCAAGAAAATCGCCGTGAAGTTATTTGTATATTTTCTTGGGGTAAATATATATCGATTGAAAGAAGAAAAATAAATTAGAATGACAATAATTCGACAATTCAAATAGAAAATTAGTTTCGCACAGAAAAGATAAATAAAATTATAAATAAAAATCATTTTTTTCCCGATAAATGTTTTTGCTGATTCAAGAAAAGTCTTCTTTGACTTAAGTTCGATATTTGCTTAACAAAAATGTGCTCGGAACAACAATTTTCTGCTTAAAAATAAATTTGTCTGTTTTATTTTCTTCGTTTCGAAAACATTTACTGTTTTTCGTTTTAAAACAGTTTTGGCAAAATTGTTGTTTGAATCTAAGAATGTCTTAATAGGCCCCTAGTCAAACAATTTTTTAACTGATTCGGCGAATTCTGTTGTTGAATAAATATCTGTATAAAAAGTACAATTTACCAAAACAGGCTAAACTTGTGCTAATGTCGACGTAAATTCGCCTTTATTTAATGTAATAAAATTAATAACAATTTTGGCGACGGTAATTCCATAAATGTTACCACTTAGAGCCTCAATAAGGAGGAATAATAACTCAAGCAATTTATTAGCTGATTCAGCGCATTTTTCAGGTGTGTCATGGAAGACACTTTTTCCCCGTAAAATTATGCTTCTGGAATAATATGTTTTATTTTGCTTTTCCATTTATTTTTTAAATTTGAACAAAATTAGTTTTCAAAAAGTTGCCAAAAGCTTCTTATGAATGAAATTGCAATGAATGTGACAGAACTTGTTTCATTCGCATTGTAAAAGTTAATTAAGAAATTCTTTATGTGCATACAAATGCAAAATGTTATATTTTGCGGCTTAAAGTCGCTTTTCGTAAGGGATTTCCTATAAGTAAAACTATCAAAAGCCACAAAAGTTAAATAAATATTATTAGTATTAATTAATACTTTAAAATAATTACTTTGTAAATTGAAACTAGTGTATGTATCTTCTGCAATTTGCGTACCTGTATTTGTAATTCAGCGAATTATCTGAAAATACAAAAACAAAGAAAAATTAATTTAAAAATAAAATACTTTAATTAAATTTCGTAAAAATACCGCTTAAGTGTGAAATTTTTTATATATATTTAAGTAGTTTTTTCCCTTTTTTCATAAAAATCAATTAATATTATCGACTGTTTAATTATTAAAATACCTGAAATTAATAACGCAAATATACCGCATACATGAAATCAAGCAAACACGGATTTTCAGCATTCCGCTTTGATTTACATTTAAGTAGGAGTTTTTTATTCCACTGTTTTCCGATATGGAATTAATAATAAATGAATGGAAAACATTTAAGGTGAAATAATAAAACAAAAACGCCAACAACCTTTAAAGTAAGCGACAACTTTAACATATAAATAACAATAACTTTAATATATAAATGTAATTCGTCGGATCTGGCAAAGCTGCAACAATCTGGCAAGGACCGTAGCGGTTATACGCAATCCTGGGTATGTAACGGCTTTTTTCTCGCCTAAATAGCTTTTGTGAATTAAGTGAACTTTAAACTTTCCCGGGCTGCATAAAAATTAAAAGTGTTTTGCGTGCTCGGCGATTTTATGCTTTTGAACAAAATGGATCAAAGAATTTGCAAAAAAATTTTGTGTAAAAAACGGGATTAAGTGCGGCGAGTTACGAACAAAAATGTAGCACAAGCTTTTGAAAACAGGTCGAGAAGATGTCAATGGCGCAGTTCGCCCTGGACGCCCAATACATGGCTTTTGTCGATTGTTGTGGCATAGTGCATCGGGACTTCCTGCCACATGGTCAAACGGATAATAAAGAGCATTATCTTGAAGTTATGCGTCGCTTGCGAGTAGCAATTTGAGGAAATTGTTCCGAATTGTGGCGGCTTTTACTTCACTCGTCCTTGCTAATTCTTTGGGCAAAAATCATACCGTAATCATGCCTCAGCCACTTCGTCCACCATATTTGGGCCCTTGAGACTTTTTCCTGTTGTCAAAACTGAAGACACCCAAGAAAGGACGGCGTTTTTGAGCAGATGAACACCAAATCGCTGAGAGAGCTCAAGGACATACCAAAAAAGTGTGCATCCGAACTGGTTCAAGGATTGGGAATGGAATGGAGCATGTGTGTTATACCTGATGGCAACTACTCTGAGGGGGAATCTATGATTACGTTCTTATTTTTTGAGAAAAATTAAATGTCATCTTATTTTTCTAACAGACCTCGAAAAAGCAAGTACTGAGGGCATCAAATGTATCAGGCAACATTCTCTATTTCCTGAAAAATAGTTAGAGTGGTAAATTTTTTCCGTGAAACCTTCAATAACAGCTGACAACTGGATGTATGTTTAATGAAGAACTATTAAAATTTACGCCGCGGCTTCTAATGGTGGCATGATTCTGTCGGGTAGATTCGTCTGAATTTGAGCAATAGTCACAGCAACTGTCGATTGCGGCGTATTGTCACAGGCCTACAGCGTTGAGAGACTCCTGCTATTCTGCTGGAAACACATGTCGTTTATTGGGATCAAAGAAAATCGATGAACATCATACTGTATGTAACCCATCTCCAGGGGATCAGCTTCTGCCCTGGCGTATATCAACTTTTTGAGTCGCGAGGCAACAAAACCTTTAGAATATGTGACTGCTGTTACGCAGGTTCTTCTCAAACCTTCACCAAAGATCAAGTGGTAGAACAGGGGCCAACATTCCATTTAGGGTGGCTTACTTTTGCTTAAATCTTGTGGCTGTGGCTTAAACCTAAAAATTCAGGAAAAAGCTTTGGCATCTACCAGATAAGTGGTCTCCACTCGAGATGCAGTTGTCTGGCAACAGCCTTCTATCGCAATTAAGAAAGTAGATAATGCGGAATGTTTATTAAGTCCTGATGTTCCTTGAGGATTTCAGGCTACCATCTGAGCTGGTAGCCTGAGTCTTCCTTTTACTGGGTAGGGAATTAGTGGCAGAAGGGATTAGATAGCTTGAGCTCTCTAATAAAAGGCCTGTGTTATGCGCCGTTTTCACATATTAAAGAACGTTGCCACCTTTGTGTGACAAATTTATCCATTGCAAAATTCAACAAGTGAAGTTGATCCCAATTCAGGTTAGGTCCTAGCGACAGTTGCTGATGTAAATCGATTTCACAATCTGTAGCACTCGCTACGGCGTTTGCCTCACCACCACCGTTTTCTCAGGGTTACCCTATTAATTAATCGTTAAGGATGATTTTCCGGCTTAAATTAGGATATCTACTCTTGCCAACGCTCACAAGCCTCGTCCGTTTTATTATTTGGACGTACTGCTCAATCTTTGCATCAACAACTGAATAACAAACAACCGGTTAGAGCGATGAACAGGGCGTTTACAGTTCGCCAGCATTTTTTCGTAACGATTGAAAAACTCTTTATAACCAATTGCCACTGCGACTATTTTACTTCCCTTATTTTAAAAATTAGGGCTTCCAAGAAAATTGTTTATTTTAAAATAAATAAATGCACACATTTACGTACATACATAAGTTGGTATTACTGATGTTCAATGTGCCTTCAAACACTAAGCACTACAGCACTTTAAGTTCATTAAGTATTTTTGCGACCACATCACATTCCTCAAAAATTTAATGTCATTTTAAGAATAATTCTTTTCCATCTTCAACAAGATTTTTCCTTGCAGACCCACAACCCTGTGCATTTTTCTTCTATTTAGCATCCGTACGATATTTTGTCAGAGAAGATAAAGCAAAACACCAGATTAGAAGAATAAACCTTTTTTTGTTGTTAGTTTTCCAGAAACTCCAAAAACGGAAAAGCGCTGCTTATTAAGTTAAAAAAAAAAGGTTCTTACAAACACTCCGGCACAAACATGGAAGTCAACGGCAAATTTAGCGGCAACAGCAGCTGAAACGAAGCATTCGTTATTCGTTTTGGAGGCAAACAAACAAATTTGCCGCAATTTACATTTTAGGAAGTTTTTACAAGCATTTTTTTCACTCAAGATTTTGAATTTTTTCCAACAACTTGTTTTTTTTGCTTCGTGTTTTGCTTATTTGGTAGATTTAAAGCGGTTGTCTAAGCAGTTGGCAGCAGAGAGATGTAGAGCATTTGTATGAACGATGGCGTATTCAGTGAACCGTTTGCTTCATTTTTGGTTTTTAACGAAGAAATCTTGCAAAATATCGTGGTTTGCGTGGCATGTGTGTATGTAGATTTTTATTTATTTAGTTTTTCCGAATTTAGTAGAAACATTTAAGCCAAATTGGAGATTTTGAATGGCAGTTCTTCTTGAGCAGATAACGCTCAGCGCAGTAGCTAATGCCGTTGCTTGTTTTGGCAGTCAATCCTGTTTGTATTTCTTTAATTTGGCTGAAAATGTTTACGCGAAAGAGAAACACACAAACAGAAACAGAAACAGAAACATACAGACACAAACACATCACTCAGCTAAGAGATTTAAGGAAGTTGTATTTTGCTTCAAATAATTTGCTTTGAACCAAAAGCTATTTAAAAAGTTGCTATTTGATCCAGGAAATCAGTATAGAGGAAATTTTTTGATTTTGTATCTTTGCGGCGGCAGTAGATGGCACTAAAGTCGGCAAATTTTGGGTAAGAACATTGAATTATCGAATTATTAAACTTGCTAGAAGACAAGACATTGAGACAGAGGCTCAATGCATCAAAGTAAAGGAGCAGAGTTAGCAAGTCCTGTTCACCCACTATATAGACAGCGTGTATCTCCAGTGCCTCAGAGACCCGCAGTTGTTAATCAATTATTCCACTTCACCGCAGAATTCGCTTTTCCTACTCAGTCTTAGTGCGACTTCCACCCTTCTGGAACGTAAAACACCATCAGTATCGCTTCAATATTTACCCCCCGTGGTTACCCTTTTGTCGAAGTTTGCCTTACGGAGGCTTCTTTCGAAGTCAGATAATGAAATGGATTAAGAAAGAGTCACCTCAGTCTCCGCTTTGGTTGAGATGACTGCCCCCTAGTGTAACCCATAAATATGTGTTCGAAATATCTATCCCCAACACTTACAATTATATTGGGACTTACAGCAGACACTAACATTTTCTTTTCCTTGTTTTCGTTTTTATGTTTATCATTTTCTCTTATCAATTTTTTAATCAATTAAATTTATTTTATTTGGCGAACAATTCAATTCAATGCAATTTCCCGCATTTTTTTTTTGGAGACACACAAAAAAATATATATATTGTTTTCTAATAACCGGAGCAATACAAAAAACCACCAGCTCAACTAATGACGTTTTTTATTTGCCTCAAAACCTCTCATATACGAGTATGTCCTCCTAACACGTTTTCTACTCAACTCTAGTTCAACTGGAGACGCTGCTCTTTTTTGGCTGCCGTTTTTAATATTATATCAGTGATAACGATTATTAACTTTAAACTAAATTTCCTTCATGAAGAGATGTTGAATGAGAGTTAATATAAAAATGTTCTCCGATAATATTTTCTTGTTCGTAAATTGTAATCGCTTTAAAGCGATTAAATAAAATCAATTGTTACAAAAATTTAATTTGAAATAAAATCTTTTTTCATACTTTTTAAGACTTCCAATAACAGCAAACAAGACCAGGAAAACCCACAATGTTGCGCCAACTGACAAAAACGGTGCTTTGACAGTTCACATCTGGAACTCATTTGACGGTCGACTTAAATTTTGCACCGGCCTAGAAAATATTGTTAAAGCTTTTTGATATACGATAAGCGCAGCTGACTTATTCTGAACATTAGAAGCAAAATGTTGCTTTAGCCTCTTCCTCTTTGTGCCTTTTTTGGAAAAAAAACAAAAAGCAGGACCAAACATTATATTTCATTTCCTGATATAAGAAAGCTACTGAAAAATCATGAATTCATTAACTTTGTGATATCATTAAAAATGTACAAGTCCCCTCAAATAGAATCAGTTGGCAGATTATTATAAAGTTTCTTTTTGTTGTACAGTGTAATTTTTTCAATAGTATTTCTTCTGTTGATATCTAAATTTTTTTATTTTTAAAACAAAAGCAAAAAAACAACGAACTGTTATGACTCTTTTGACATTTTTGAAAATTGAAATGAACAAAAATTTTCGCTCACTGTATTGACTGATTGAAACAAATTAAAAGGTTCGTATTATTATTATTAGTTCTGATTGCCAACTTTTAAGATTTTAAAAGATTTTTAATGTTCATCTGCTATTTTTTTTTTTTTTTTAGTTGGAAATAATATTTTTTCCCAGAATGAAAAATGTTCATTTAAGTGCCAAATTCTTTAGTAATAAAAGTGAATCGACCAGCAGTTACAAATGATACAGGCGAAAGAAATGGCGTTCAATTCAAGAAATTTATCACACCCTCGACCACTATGTCGCAAGGGGTTTTTTAACTGCGACGGGCTGGCTACTGGATTATGTTCAGTTATTGATGGTAAAGCACCATGATAAGTTATACTGGGCATGGGACCGTTTGGCAGAGGAACCCAGTCGAGACTGAAAAATAAAATTTAGTCACGAAGGGCGTTTCTGGATGAGTGCTTGCATTGTTGTGTGTGAGTCGATGCCAAAAGTTACTATTTGTTGTGAAGATTGCTCGAGCTGCGTTATTAGCCCCCAATTTGATCAAAATAATGTAGTTGAGGCCATTACCTGCAACGGCGAATGCCACAGAATGCACATAACTGAAAGGGTATGGACGTAGAAGACATGTGGTTCGAGCGGAATGACAATAGGCGGCATCGTGAACTTTTTTTTATTTATTTATGGAAAAATTCCTTACAGACTCCTTGAATATTAAAACGTATTACATGCTTACACACATTTATATATATATTTATATATATATATTTATATATATAAATTTATATATAATGAAAATATTTTATAAATGTAACTGCAAATTATTAACTTAATATTTAAATTTAACAACTTCTTTTGGCTTGAAAAGGCTATACAGCTCACTCGCACAAGTGGGTCCAACATAGTGAAGTTTAACAGGCTGAGAGATGGCACTGATCGTTGAGGGATATTAAAAATGACGTTATTCACCAAAAAACCATAAAAGAAACACTAAGCAGAGTTCTCCGGCTGTTCGTAGTTGGTAACTTCACCTCGGCTAATCTTAT
Organism: Epicampocera succincta; assembly: GCA_932526305.1. Taxonomy (NCBI): domain Eukaryota; kingdom Metazoa; phylum Arthropoda; class Insecta; order Diptera; family Tachinidae; genus Epicampocera; species Epicampocera succincta. The sequence goes on along the minus strand of OW052037.1, from coordinate 42,715,804 downwards.
TGTGTAAAAAGGTTCTTGAACAGAAAATGAGATAAGATTCAATACATTCAACATGAATATTATAGGCTGGTCTCCATATTGTGCAGTCGTATACTAAAGTGATGTGCCTATTTAAGCTCTTAGTTGTTACAGGATAATTAAATTCCTTCGATGCGGCGCTTTATTGGTACTCATCGTAATATGTTCCCCAAATCCATAATCACTTTCACTGATTGCGAATTATAGCCACCAAAAATATAATGATAAACAGTATCCTGGACTCTTGAGAAGTGTATATGTAGGGATTCATGAAGGCAATAATAATACCAAATCCACTGATCTCCTTAAAGCCAACATAAATATTTACTTATATCCAATATCCCATGCAGCTGGAGCCTTAGACCGTTAAAAAAGGCGGCGAACACTTGAAAATGCCATGAAAAATGGCAGGTATGAGATTTGCCAACACAAAGAGAGTTCTATTAATGTTTCATACAAAGTCTGTTTTTTGCCATTTCAAGAGCTACCCGACCTCATTGCAAACCTCTCTACTAATGGATATTAAAAAACATAATACTTGTATAATCACTAAACAACGACTGTGAATTTTTAACTTTTGTTCTCCATTTTATCCCTCATTATTTGTTTATATTTGTATAAAAAATTTTAAGGCTCTTCAAGTTTCTGCCACTTGTGCCAAATCATTAGATTATTCTGTTTTTTTTTTTATTAAGCGACAGCACTACATTCCGCAAATGCTTTTTATTGCCAGTTATTTTGAGGGAAAGTACTGCCAATGGCTTCGTCAGTTGTATCATGTAACGTTTGTTTAAGTTTTACATTTGGGTTTTTTTTTTTTGTCAGATTTTTGGACCAATATTTTTCTTAAATCCCAGCAGATATTTGCACAAATGTTGGTTAGTAGGCAGGTATTATTATATTCTTAGTCGTATTGGGTTCATGTGTGTTTGTAGCTATTTGTGGCATAAGTCAGTCTGTAATTTTATTAAGCAGCAGTTGTGGTTTATTCTTTTGTGCCGTTTGTTTGTTTGTTTGTTCGTTTGCATGAAAATGTGTGTATTTGTGCTCGTTTGTGTGTGTGCGTGCGTACTGTTCACGAATCCAGTTTTTTGTTTGTTTGTTTTCCTTCTGCCACAATTCCTTTTTAAATCCCCCATAAGCTTCGTTTAACTATGACAATACTAAAATAAAATAAAAACATTTCTGTTTACCTCAACATTAAGCTTCATTCTGCTTTCACAAAAACAAACATTCACTTGCAAATAGTCGCACAGTGAACAAACAATATGCACCTACATACATATATTTTATACTAGTGTTAGTTTCACAATAGTTGATAATAGTTTGCTGAAAATTTGTTAAATAAAGCGATTATTGTTGTTTTGATTACATACCGACATTATTGTATGCCGCAGGCATTTTCTCAGTCAAGGATCGGATCCCTTATTTGCATAAATTTAAGTTTATGTTACGGCACGAAACTTAAATTTATGCTAATTTTCGTTTCAAAATGCAGCGTTCTTGGCGGGAAGTTACATTTTTGACCCCAACACATAAAATTCTATCACTAAATTAGTGCAGATTTATTGATCTGTTTGAGAAAAACCTTCAAAATTTGTCTAATCTGTTGTGGGGTACTTACGATACATCATTAGGTTTTGTCCAGATGGGTCTAGTCTGATTTTAATTTGTTATATATTATTATTATTATTTCTTTAGTTTTATGTTTATTGTTGTCACCACTTGAAACTGCTAAATATATCTACTGTATTTAATATAATTTTAATTTAATAATTTATTACAATTAATATCAAGTGTGGATATTCGGAGTGAACGCGCCAATTTTATATTCACTTATAAAACTTGCGTTGGCTTTGCATAGTGCTTACATTTTAACTCCGAAGATCTTCTAAACCCAAGTTGTAGTTTAATGTAAAATTACTCCAGTGATTTCCATACTAAAAAGTAAGTTTATTTTATGAATTGTAAAGAAACTATATTCCTAACATGAATTACTATAAGGAATTGTAATATTAGAGATTAAGATTTTGAATAAACCAACTATTTTCACTAATTGTTGTCTCTTTATTCAAAGTCCGAATTGGGAGTGACTAGCGAGGCGGTTTCCGCTGTCAACATTTATAATAAAAAATGTCTCAGAATTACACATTTAAGTAACGTAACGCCATATAACATCACACCAGATACTAAAGCTAAGAAAATAAAAGGAAAGTTTTTAAAAACTGATAACTTGGAGAATACATTTACTTTATTCCAAATTTATATAGAGAGTCATGTTTAATTTTGTTATTCTGATCAAATCCTGTTTTTTTCTCTCACGTTACGCCAATTCATAATTTTCTCTGTTTATGAAATGTAGAGCTGCTTATCCCAAATTTGAATTTTTAATAGTTTTAAGATACTGTCGTGTACATGTAAATTTTTTAAGAGATTTTCTCTTCCTGAAAGAAACTTTTCTGCTTTTCTTCTTAATAGAATTTTTTTTTTCAAATTTACATAAAAAATTACTTGTTGAAGTACTTTTTCAAAAAGTACTACTTTTTGAAAAACTTTACTTTTACTTTTTTATGAATACTTACTTTTTTTTATGAATAAAAGTGTAGTAAAATTTCAACGTAATGGATTTAACTGTATTGATGCATTAGACTGTATTCTATTGCTATTCTATTATTTATTTTAATTTTAAAGTACATGGAGTGATACATGGGTTCTCTATGAAATAAAAGAAATCCCTGTACGCACATTTTTTTATTTTCATTTTATAGCTAAAAACTTCTGTTTCAGCTCTTTCAGTATTCGTTGCTAAGAAAAGTTTGCTGGGTGTAGGGACAATTTGTGGTCTGGAATGGTACATGGGTCCTCTATGGAGTAATAGAAATCCCTGTACGCACATTCTTTCATTTTGGTTTTATAACCGCCTTTTCCACTAAATAAAGGTTGCTCGGTGTGTATCTTCTGAACTGGAGTAAACCAGGAAGCTACAACTGGTGCGCTGGAACGGTACACATGTCCTCTATGAAATATCTGAAATTCCTTTTCACATATTTTTTTTATTCTCGAAAAGCCAGAGCGAAGTGCATAAAGTGCAAATGTGGTTTTAGTGGGTGGTCAAAAAAAAAACTTCTTTATTCAATGTTATTTATTCAATATAAGTTGTTATTTTCCTTAGGTACACTCAGAAAAATATTGAGCCAAGATTTCACAAATTTCATTTCTTGGTAAGAGGTTTTCTGGTTAATCTTAAAAGAAATTTAAGCAATTTCTGCGCTAAGTCCGAAAATCCCCAGTGTCACTTCGATACAGGAGACAGAGGCTAACAATATTTTTAAAGACAAACTACTGGCATTATATAGGAACACCCTGTGACTGTTTTGATTTTATTTTGACAACGTCTTTTCAATTTGTAGTTTTTGGTACGTTTTGTGATAAACAAATTGTTATAAAAATGTCAAAACAATAATTTATTTTTTCCTTATATTGTTAAATATTCAGGACACAATTTTACCAATTTTCTGGCTTTATCGTTTAACGAAGGATTAAAGTTGGACAGACTTGTGTAAATACTACAGGCTGAAGATGACCCGAGTGACGTCATATTGGTTCCGCCTGAGAATACTGAACCAATACAGATGACGGTGAAATGAGACCACTTTCATTTCCCTACCAACCCGGAGGTTGCGTTCAGAGCCAACACCGCATACATACCTATATATGTATAAAGAAGTGGATCAAGACGCGCCGCCAGTATTCGAACACATTGAAGGAAGCTTCTCCGAAGAAGAAAACTAAAGAACGTGCTTGAAAGCTACCTGAGTTTTTTCTTCGCACTGCAAGAAGGACAGTTATCGACACACTCCAGTGACATTTGGGGAAGATGTCAGTGTTCTTCAATGCTTTGAGTGCGAACTATGTCCTTCAGATATCAGTTATCCAGAGGAATCATGGACTGAATGGTAACGCAAGTTTTGATTGGCCATTGGGTATATTACACAAAAATGTAGCAGAATGCGTTGGCTAAATGCCAACGAATTGATATCCAGCAGCATAAGACGAGCCCCAAAAAATATGTATGTATGTATGTATGTATAGATCTGGCTAATTTGCAAATTCCTTTTTCTCAGCAATTTCTATACACACTTGCCGTGTATTTCAGGGTCCTTCCTGCTGAAGTCTAGTAAAACTTTTAGGCGAGCAAAATAAATTTTATCTCTTTCGTCAACATAATTGTATGCCAGACGTACATATTTTTTAAATGTCCACCATTTGTTTTCCTGCCTCTTCTGCAACTGCGAACCAACAGCTGCATGGTCGGTTTCGTAAAATTTCCATTCTTTATGTCGGTCGATGTACTAATACGAACAAAAGCTCGACAATCTGGCTTTTATTCGTTTAAACATTTTTAAAATAAATAATATGCATCTACATGAATGGTTATTTATTCGCTATGAAAGGAAAAAAAAACATTAAAAATAATTGTTGAAAGAGTCCCCCGGGTAACATAAAACATTCAGTTCATATCCACAGTTTTGCCAGCCAACACACCCGGCAAATTATCCTCACAAAATGCCAGCAACTCAAAAGTGTTGACAAAACACGAGTCGAGTAAGTGTGTGTGTGTGTGTGTGTGTGTGTGTGTGTGTGTGTGTGTGTGTGTGTGTGTGTGTGTGTGTGTGTGTGTGTGTGTGTGCGTATTTAAGGAAATATTATATATTGCCACCCACAAACACAAGTACAGGCAACTAAAATGTTCAGATTTAAAAAGTGATAAGAGTAATAAACACAAGTTTTCAAACATTTAATTTTTATGAAATTGCAATAAAAAAAACTGATAAGTTCGTCCTTTGTAGTCCAGCACTTTATCATGTGTATCTCGGCCAGCCATTTATCACAGACCATATTTTGCTCCTAATATATTCTTATAATTTTGTTATCTCTTTTTGTTTGCTTCGGCCATTGAAAGGCAATTATCAGCTAATAATAATGGGTCTGACTTTTCGTTATGAGCTTAAAAAAAGTTTGAGTTTTTTATTTTCTTATTATTTAGTTTTTCTTTTGGATTTTCGGTTCTTCATACTTCATAATGTTTGGACAAAAAGTGACCCAGGAGAAAGGAGCAACGAAAATTTGTTCTCTTGACTTTCTAATCTTGTTATTGTGTTAAGACAGTAGAGTCATTAGTTACACAACGTGATTAGCAAACAACAAATGTTTGAATCTTGAATTAAGCACTGACAAAATTAAGAAGGACAAAATTGTGCCTAAGAAAACCCAGTGAACAAAGAATACGGTTTAAGCATTTTTAGGTCAGAACTAATTTTTGTGTTCAGTACCCCAGAAATAGGGTATAGAGCACTTTCTAACTGAACCAACGTTGTGAACTTGAAGGAGGATTCATCACCGCCCCCTGTGTCTTACTAGGAACACAGCAAAGGCAGCTTCTCGCATTATGCGGAGCGACACATAACACGAACCCCTTGCTTGAGAGATCGGGGTATCTAATCCCTTCTGTCGGTAATTCCCTAGACAGCTAAAGAAAGGCTAATCAACTGAGCTGGTAAACTGAACACCTTAAGGAACATCAGTCCTTAACCACCTGTATATTCCTTACGAAAACATAGAATGTGTTGCAAGGATCACCGGTCTCCACACACACTGTCTTGCTGCGCTTTAGGTGCTTCACCCAAGGTAGGCAACTTAACCTACGACCAACCCCAGAATACCAAGTTGTCTGCCAATTGACCGCTGATGAAGGTTTTCAAGGAACCTGCATAAACGCAGACAAGACCTACTTCCTATTCTAACCTTATAAGTATTTACAACAATTCATACATTCGGTTTGGAAGCGATTCATACAATTGCCCTAAATAATTTACAAAAATCTCCCTTGATTTCTCTCAATTAACTCTCGCACAGTCTTATACTTTAGGTGCGAGTCCCCATCTCCATCACTTTCTAGGTGAGTAAGTCGGCCATTGCATTCAACTAGATTTAATAACTCCGGCAGTGTCAAACGGTATCTGTTTGCAGATGCCTTGTCAAACTGTCTGAGAAATTTTTAAAATGGAAGAAAGTTATATCAAATACATTTTTGTGGGTGTTTGCGTTCATATTTATTGAATGGTGCTCAACAGTGCCACAATAGGATCCTCCTTGCGAAGATCGTCGATGATGTGGACCTTTCAAATTAATTTTCTGTCAACCTGTAGTGTTCGTTTGCAAAACTGAGACGCATTTAAGAAGGACTTTTTCTTTAATTTTTCTGCTTTCAAATGTGCAACATTTTTTTTTATCAGCTTTTGAATAGTAGGCCAACTCGCTTTGATACTAGCAGTTATCCTCATCTTTATGACTGAGTCATGAGAGCTGGATGCACTTTTTGAGAGGACTTCCCTTTACGGCTTCTGCAGATTTTTTGTTGGTTTTTTGTTTATTTTTGATTTTCCTGTGCCCATATTAACAACAGCTTTGACTAGAGAATCATGTATAAGAATAAAGATTTCATTAATGTACGATTGAAATGCCGTAGAAAAATTTTGCTGTTTTGCATTCGCCTTAATGTTTTTGACTTCTTACCAATAAACACTTACATTCATAAGAGCTTGTTAACAAGTGTAGTTGGTTAGAGCTGGCATTTTACCTAAATGTCAAATGTCATGACAGCACTTTCAATTTGTAATACAATTAAGATTAACTGAAATCGACAAACTCTTAGATCTAAAACTTTCAAATTGAAGAGGTTTTGCAAATCTTTTGAAAAATTATCTCATTGAAAAAAAAAATTAAATATTGGAACGTTTCCATACAAAATAAATTGCCATTAATTACGAAATAACTGAAGTGAAGTACAAAAATTTCTGATCTTCGAACTTTCGAAATTAATATGACGCTAAATTCCACAAATTAAGCTCAATGGTGTTAATGCTTTATAACGATTATTGCCGCAATTGAGTTTTGGCCCTTATAAATGTGTGACGATAATGTGACCACTCAAACGCTATTGTGTACACGATAGAACTGAGCTGGAAATTTATCACCTGTCTCGACATGCCGAACTTTAACGTTTGTGAGCAAATTGAGTGACAAAAAATATTCCGTGAAATAATATTGAAATGTTTTGGCCAATCCCACGACTCTTTCCATAAGACACATTCATATTTATTTGCTGACTTTATATCACTGTTTTGTTGGTGCAAATGTTTGCGAGCATTAACGTTCGACATTGTGGGTCAGACTCTTAATACTTTTTCTAATCAAACTTTTTGCTAAGCTTTCGTTTCCATAAGAAAACATATTTTTCTTTTTAGAAAATATGTTTTTTCTTCATTAAATACGTCTTTTGTAATCAATCGCAATTGAAGCGTTATCGACTGAAAGATTTCTTTGTCAGCAAATTCCTTTGCAAAGTTCATTTCAATAAATTCGTATCCAATAAAAATATAACATCCGTGTGTGGACTTACGTAGCAAATCACTTTTGGTTGCATTTGTGAGAAAAAAAACCTAAATTGCCGCACGCTAAACTTTAACAAGACAATTTCGTTTTTGAGTCCTAATGGTTTTCTCCACTTTGTCTACTGGCAGAACATTTTTAATTAATCCACACATTCGCCTAAATAATCGATACACAAGCAATACATAATTCAATGTGACAAAATGTCATTAATTTCTGAAGTGTTTGCAAATGTTAATGATGATGACTTCAGCGACAACGACATTGATGTGCCTGCTGACAGCGTACGTACGTGGAGCTGTAGGACGCATTAATTTGTCATGGATTAATCAGGCGAAAATAATTATTTACCCAAAATCTAACATGTTACATTTTAATCACGTTTCAATCAGTCTGCAAACATAAAAGATTAATTGAAAAAAGCGAACACCGAATCAGAAACATTCGAGAAATGCTTTTGACAAAGTGTTAGTCGACAGAGAGAGAGAGAGGGGAAAAGCTTAATAAATCGCTGAAAGTTTGGTTTTAGTCCTTTTGACAGACTAGTACGAACAGTCTTCGTCTGCTGCATGAACACACACATACACTCATTATTGTTGTCACGCAATGCTATACAAGTTATACATAAATACATACACATGTATACATATTTTTTAGGCCTTGGATTTGCCGGAAAACCGAAAGTGTTTGTTCATAATAACATAATAAATACTCACCGCACAGGCCACGAGCCCTAAAAGCACACAGTGGAGTTGGGGTCAATATTGAGAACTCATGTTTTCCCAAAGCTTTGTACAGACGTTTGTCCGGTCTTACAATATTGTCACCAAAATATAGCGAAAAATATCTCAAAACTCTGTGAACGGCCTATTTGTATCTTAAAACGTTGTCAGGAAAAGCATTGTCAGTGTCATTGTCAGGGAACTGTGTTGCGAGGACACACTAAGGTGCCATTGGCAGTGCCCAGACATTTATGTTTGTGTGTATAATGGTATGAATGCTTTAAATCTTCTCTGACAATCGTGTAAGCTGACAATTTCTGTCGACAGGAAAACTTTATTGTCCAACAATTAATTGTAAGGACGATTTATTTTGTGGTGGGATTCTTTCCAACACGTGGTGAAATCTTATGAAATTGTAAGATCTGGCAATCATTCGTTTATGGTTTCAGAGTCGTTAGTTCCGGAGTTTTATCAGAAAGCAAAGTTTTTTCAAAGTGTAAATCAGTTTTATATGTATATACATGTCACCAATGAATCAATGTAATATAATAATTTAAGGTAACAGGGTGCGAATTAGGGTTTCAATAATTTTTCTTCTTGCTTACTGCAGAATTGGGAGACAGCATTTGGGAGATAGTTTTTACGCGATAGATACATACATATGTATGTTTCTCGAAAACTCGCATCAAAATAGATAGAGTATCCATATTAAATAAGGGAATTGGTTGCACGCATGGAATATCTGCTAAAATACGATAAGTATTGCAAAGGGGTGTTGCTTTATGCACATATTTCATTTGAACTAAAGACAAAAAAAAATATTTAGTTATGCCTTTTTGCATTTTAGCTAACGACATGCTACGGTGGGAGCACCCTCTAACTTAACTGTTTGATTGCATTCTTACTTTCAGCCAAACTCATTTGGAATTACGGGCTTAATTAAAATCCTCCAAATCCAGTGCAAACAGTAAAAATACATATTCAGACCGCGTCAAATCAAATCCATCATTTGGAAACGGGTTAAATCAAATATGCGTGAAAGATTTCGAGTATGTGGATGCCCGGCTAGATCGGGTGCAACCCACCAGTAAATAATATATATAAGTTAAATACTTATAAATTATTCCAGCAGTTTTCGACTATTTGATAAATAAGTGACTTGTCGCCCAATTTGAGAATGCTATGATTTTATTTCTTATTTAAGTGTTTCATGAAAAATTCCTGCTCTTTGCAAAAAAAAAACAAATTGAAAACTTTTCAGCTGAATATTTTCGAAGGTATTCTTCAGTATGAAGAACAAACATTTGCGACGTCTTGCAGGAACAAAATACGCACATTTTGGGTTGACCATTAGACAGATAAGTGAGTACTTATTTTCAAATATATTTCTTTTACACTTTTTCAAGCGCTAAAAGAAAAGCATAAAGTAAGACTGACGCTTTGGTATATTTTCAATATGTTGCCACTTACCTTCGTCTGTTTTATGTCATTTATGTATTTAAAACTGTGGCATTTAGGAATAGCTTATGAAATGTGTAAATAGTTGTTAAAGAAAAGACTTTATTTTTTGTGTAAATTGTGTGTTATTTTCTCAAAAGCAGTGACATTTTTATTTTATATTTTGTTTCACTTCTTTTTTTTCTTTTCTTTATTAAATATAATGTGAAGGTGTCTTGGCAACGTACAAATATACTTAACAGGTAAAATTTTGTGGCAAAATATTATATATTAACTTGTTCGTTTTTAATTTAATCAGAATTGTGTGCATCCAACATGTGCTGCAGAAAAGTTTATTGGTTTGTTATTAAAACTTTTGTACAACTCAAACATCTGCTTAAATAAAGCTTTTTACATTATGGACCTGGATGGTATATCAGCTGCATACACTCTCCAGCTGTTCTAAACTGTAACTAAATAATGACATTTAATTTGTGAAATGGAAAAACTATTAAAGTTTGAAGAGTTTTTCTGTTTGAATCTAATAAAAGCCTTTTATTGGCAAAGACTGTCAGTTATTATGGTGAATGACAGAAACATGGAAGAAGAATTTGTCATCGTTTTGTGGTAGAGGACACCAACAATTTTGACACGCTTCGTGGCACAGAAGGAAGGAAGGAAGGAAGCAAAAAATAGTATCCCCGGATTTTAAGGTTATTTGCCGTTATGCTGGTAAGCAGTGATAGAAGCTCTCATCGCGTGCGAGCCGTAAAACACTTACTTTTTTTAAATCAATTTCGATACAAAACTATTTAGTGAAACTCTATTGTTTTATTTCAACAGTTGTCACCTCGTTCTTTGTGTTTTAGCCAAACCTTTACACATAATAAAAACTAAAATATAAATATGGCTGTTGCTGGTGTGTTTTCCCCAGTTGTCTATATGCCCACATTATGTAGGTGCTACCCCAACTCTGCATGCGCAACCCAACTAGTGTGTCAAATTTCATGAATTCCCTTTTTTTGGGTTTGGCTGTAAAACAGCTTCAATTTTCATAGGAAACCGATCTCGAGTCGCAGAAACATTGGAAAGTACAATTATATATCTGAAATTTTATCACAGCAGCTGAAGTCGAATTTTAAAATTGCATCTAATTTTATTAATTTGAGGAAATATAACGAGATTATGATAATCCACTTAGTCTGTTTCAACAATGAAATGCGAACCCTGACACAATGAAAATGCAACACTGGTGGCGGGGGGACTTAAGCTGCGTTTTACTCAAAAACTTGTTTTGAAATCCCAGGTGGGTTTCCATATGCAGGATCACATATTTTGTTTTTTTCGTTCAATTCACAAGCTCGCATTGGCCTTGTGTGTGCTCCCCAATCGTCCAGTTATAAAATATTGTATTTTTGTTGTTGTTGGTTTTTAGACGATGGCTGCTCAACAAACAAAGTGAATTTACACGTTTTGCAAAACATATATATTTATTAACTTATTAATTTATATTCTGTTATTGTCAAACTACTGGCCTGAGATTTTGCCAGCGTTAAAAATAAAAACGATCTGAGTGTGGAAATGACAAATTTGCAGATGGACTCGATTCTTCTTCTTTCTAACATTTTAGCTTTTTATAATGAAATCGTGATCTAGATTTGCTGGCGAAAAGAAAATTGTTTGTGAAAAATAAGTGTGAAGTGTGGTTTGACTGTTGATCGGCTACAAGCCAGATGCGGAAAATCCAATCAATGCAACACCCGATGTTGAATGTTTTTCAAACACCAAATTGTATGTATAATAAACGCAGATGTCAAATTAATGCAGCAAATGCATGTAAATATGGTTACAGGGTTGCATGTGCTCAATGGCACTATTGAAAATTTTGTGAAAATACGTCCCTGAAATAATATGTCTGCATCGATAATCCACTTATACTTTTGTTGACGACAAGCCAGTTGTCCGAGGAGACGCTCGTCATATCAGTATAAAAACTGGGTCACAGAACTGTTCGAGAGAAAAGTCTAACAAGGATACTTAGACTATATGATTTGTTTGTCGACTATTGACCTGTTCAAAATTTCAAGACCAAAAACGACAATAGTTGGGCCTATTGTCCAAGATTATAAAACCAAGCATGAGTTTTACCTTCTTACATGTGTAAGTATTAAGTTAATAATTTATTATTGTGGCCTAGACAACTATTATGTTCATGATTATGCCATTATCAATTAAACACGTTCCAGTCCGTGTAAAAATGTAAGAACAGAACATGTTTGGCGTGACTAAAACTATGGTAAAACAAACAATAAGCCATTTGTGAATACATACATATATTGCACGGCATTACCAAAAATACTTCCAAGCCTCTTTTACTTCCTGTGAGCTGCGATTTCAAAAACAACGAAATAAATAATTATGTCTGTAGTTTTATTATAACAGCTTAAGTCAAGAAAAGCCAAAAATAAATTTTAGACAGATATTTCAGTAAAAAATAAATAAATGTTGTTAAACTAAAATTCCACAAAACATTCATCAATAGCACGAAAGAGAATTTTGCCAAACAAAACACGAATATTTCCTCAAATTTGCAATTTTAAAATTCGACTTAAGCTGTTATGATAAAACGCCACAGATATGAACGCTTGTGCATTTGATTATCTTTTAAACTAAATGAAACTGCATTTTATATAAATTTTTAATGCTAAAAACTTATTCAAATGTTACAAATTAAATATATAATTTACAACGTTAAATTAAATAAATCTAGTTTCACTTTTCGTAGCAAATTTATGCATCCGTAAAGTTTGGCACGTGCTAATAGTTTATAATCATATTCTGTGAGCGATTTTAATTTAGTAACGAAAACATTTAAAACTGCTTGGAGTTAAATGGAAGAACACATATCTAGATATATATATATATTTTATATACGCCGTTAAAACTCTAAAATAAAATACATACTGTCAGCGTCAAAACAAGATGAACAGCATGAATTATTGTAATTAAAGTTATATTTCAGTTTTTTAAAATGAAATCAATTTCAACAACAAACAAAATACATGAAAAACAACAGAAACCTTTTTACAACAACAAAAGTTAATGTACAATACAAAAACCAAATATAGTCATAATTTGGCGCGCCAAAAAACGGCACTTTAAATGAGGTTCCATTGCGATCAGTAGTACGTGATGTAAGGAAAAATCCAATAAGAAAGACTGTAAAAACAGCAGAGCAACTTTCAGGAACTTCAAGTGCTACTGTAAGCCCCAGTACAATTAGCCCAACTCTACATGAAAGTAGGTTACATCGTCGAGTTCCAAGAAAAAAGCCATTCATTTCAGCGAAAAGAAAAACCCAGAGATGGTTCTTTGTGGAACACCGTCATTTTTAGCGGTAAAAGCAAATTTGAAGGTTTTGAGCAGAAAAAACCCGCAAAACTATGAAGAAGCAAAAACAACAGATTGCCGAATTAAATTTAATAGCCACTATAAAGCAGGGTGTGGCTTTGCGAGGGTGTGGTGGCGAAAGGGACTGGAATTTTGAAGTTCATTGCAAGTACCATGACAAAAATTGATTATTTAACTGGAAGGAAAACAATTTGCAAGTGAATGTGAAAAAATTTGCCTAACAAGGATCATGGACAATGTTTCTAAGCACCCAGCCGAAATATTGAAGAAATGGTGACTCCATTTCACACCTAAGGAACGGCATTATCCTGCCCAATCCGCGAACTTAAATCCCATTGAGCACTTGTGGGAGCATCTTGAATGTTAAACTCGAAAAAGGAGGATTAGTAGTGTGGATATGCTGAAATCAGTTTAGACCCATGAATGTCAGAATATATCGACAGAATTTATATAAGTTCTAGTAAATTCAATGGCTCGACGATTCGATGCTGTTATGAAAGCCAAAGAAAAAGTTGAAATGTTTTCAAATAAAAATTCTTCTAGGATTTCTTTTTGTGTACATTTTTTTCCGCGCGTAAAATTATGAGTACACTTTGTTTTTTGTTTTTGTATTATAACGTTTGTTGTTGTAAACATTTTGCTGATCCTTTTTATGAGTTTTGCTTTATAAAAAACACATATTGTTGTAATTTATTTTGAAAGATTGATATAAAATATTAATTATCTATATTAATTCATGCTGTACACTTTGTTTTGACGCTCACAGTATATACACGAGTATTTATGTATGTATTTTCCGCTCTTAAATGAATAGAATATAATTGAGTAGAAAGTTGGGAAAATTAAGGACAAAAGCTTGTGTATAAGCGCTTCCCAAAGATCTTTGCTACGTCTGCGGAATAAATTTTATACAACCTTCCACCAACTCATGGAAACGCGCTTTACAAGGAAATCAGCAAAGCAGTTGTGTCTATATCTGGCCGACGACACATGCATCAAACTTTAGTGTTTATTTTTAAAATTTTACATGGTGTTGCTGAGCACTCAATTCCATTTCTGCAAAACCAGACATTTTACAATACAAGACACGTATCAAATCTTAGATTACCAAAGTGAAAACTGAGCAACGTATGGATTATGTACTCGTAGGTGTTAATTTACCTCCTTATTTACGATTTCTTCAACGAACATCAAATATTTTCTGAGGTAATAAATCAATCATCAAATATGTTTGTTACCATATTATTCTTTTAATGAAATATACATTTTGCCAGTTTGCCCCAAAAATGCCTCTTTGGCGCTGAGGCCTTAAAAAGATTTAAAATTGGAAAAAGAGAAAAATTAAATAAAGGACGAAAATATTTGTTATTGTTGGGTTCTGTAGTTGGGCCGAAACAAGCGGAATCGGGTATTTACTTCGGTCAAAGATACTGTCTGGTTGCAGAATAAATAATACGCAGCAATTGGCTGTTTGAAGTGCTGTTGTCGTAGGGGATTTTTCAATTTTTCAATTAGCGCGAGTTGATGTTGGCTGCATGTGATGTCCAAAAATGGTTTGGTGGTGTCTTTCTACTCTCTAGTTTATTTTTCAGTTGCTGATGTCTTGGCATTATTGATCAGTATATTCAAATTATAAAAGTTCATTATCGTTGCCATTAAAATAAGTGTTGCGCCAATTTTATCACAGATGGGGTGGCCCTTCACAGTTGATTCTCCATCCATTCGTCCCCAAATTCTATATTCTAGTAGACAATAACAAAAAGTTGCTGCACATTTTTTGGAAATGAGGCCACCACCGTCCATGCCAGTACTGCAGGATTATAACATCTGGTTCCAGCAGTCCACGTCATGATGCTGATGCTGATACTCGTTGAATCTGCCACTACTAAAGTATTCCTTTGTGCGGTTTCCTGAAGCTGCAAACCTCTACCAGTAATCGGCCAATGCCGCAAAAGTCAACAAAGCCGAGCTCATTGCTCAAATTCTGCCATAGCATTTAGAGATCTTTTCAAATACATAATTTTGTTAATGTCTTACCCAGAACTTGTTTTATATTCTCTTTTATTTTCAACTATTTTCATGGTTTTCCTATATGTAAAATGTTGTGGCCTAAATTTTTGTACTCAATGCTTAATATTGCCACTTGCCATCTTTCGGCTAACATCCGGCATCATTGTTTTGATAGTGGCGTTGCCATATAGTTTGTGTTTACATGACATACAAAGTATAAGTCAGTGATGTACTTATTTAAAAATGGCTTTAAAAATAACCCTGATCATAGAACGTAATAAATAAGAATTTTTCTGCAAAAAAATTAAATTAAATTTTGTTCTATGTTACTCCACTGTCCTTGTCACATGTAAGTGTTTACAACAGCTGCATCCTTTTTAATTTTAACTATTTCTTTGACTGCAGCTTTTGCTGTTTCTCTTGGGTTTGTGTATTTTACCATCGTCTGCGGCCATTTAAGCTGCTGTTTAACTATTTTCCCTAAAGCAGGTTTAAAGTGTGTCTTGTGGGTGTTGCACACGAAAAAAACCGTGTTTTTATGTATTAAAACTTTTTTTTTTGCACTTTCTTTCTTTAACATGTCGTACAAGAAGCTATAACCTTTCTTTAACAACCTACTTACGTTCTACCTTGTGGCTTATTAAAACATTTTGCCCATAATGAAAGTCTGAAGTGGGGGGGAAACCAACTTTGTGAAATACCACATTTATAGGTCAGTATGGGGTATTTCAACGCCAAAAGGAGGGAGCTGGTTGGCGTTGAAAAGTAATTACACGAAAGATAAATAAAAGGAATAGAATAAATAAAGTCTGAAGAGTAAATGTGCATAAAAACATAAAAATAAATATAAACTATTCGCAGGGAAATTACAAAAGTATTTTATTAAATATTTTATTGGGCGGTTTCAAGAGTTAATGGTGATAGGTTTTTTTTCTTGTTGTTTATTACTTTTCTTTGATGGCAACTGGCAACGTTTGACCGCACGAACTGAGTAAAAACGAACTTCATGCGGCTGCTAGAAAATTTAAGAAATGCAGCAAAAAAAATATTAATAATTGCATTATCCATCTCACATAATACATTTTTCACGTAAAATTCTCAGGCGCGCTTACGACGAAATTATTTTTAAATGTAGAAAAATTACAAAACAATAATTTACTTTTCAATCTTTTTTATCATTTATTGACAACGATTAACGAAGTTGCATAAACAGTGGTACAGATCGGAACTGCAATTGTGCGAAACATATTTATATTATATATTAAACCATTTTTGTATTTCCGCAATGAATTGGTAAGTCGCAAGAAAACTTCTTAAACGAACAAATTTTGAAACAAAAAATTAATAAATTAATTAATAAAATAAATAAAAAAAAAATAAAAATAACTTTTTATTGGCTCATCAAATGTTTTCTGGTTCTTGTATTTTGAAATTTATTGCAAGATTATTTTTTTATAAAAAAAATGGCTGGTTTTCCGAAATGATTGTTCGGATCCGTGAATTGATTCGCAGGTCAGTGTTCAAACAATTTATTTGTTCGTTCAAAGAATTTTACTTTCAATGTATTTTTATTCACAAAAATTGCTCAAGATCACGCGTGAACCACGTGTTATAAAAACTTCACAATAGCTGCCCATCTCTGCTAAACACAAAGAATTTTTTTAAAACCTTCAACCAAAATAATTACTGATTGATGTGAAAATTTTGGTTTAAAAGTCCGAAAGAAAAAAAAGGTAACTTCAAATATATTTAAGTGAAATTACATGATTATTATATAATACAAACAAGCAGACAAACATATCAACGATTCACAATATTGATTTTCCATTTTTGGAAACCATCTGTTTAGGTTCATTGCGGTCTACTATTCGTTTGAAATGAAAACAAGTTTAATTAACCTGAAACTTTTTTAAAAGCGTTTGAAATCATTAAAAATATAAAACTAAATGTATCGCAAATTTAATACAATATATACGAGCTGCAGCACTACGAGTATATGTACAAATTTTGATATGCTCGTGATGTAAATTTAACACGTTTTTTTATAGTTCTTTGTTTTCTTTTTGTATTTAAGGCTTAAATTTTCTTTTCATTTCCATTTCTAATGTTCAAATTTTGGACTTCAAATTAAATTTTAGCTCTAAAGCTGTATTGTTAGTCGATGCGACTAACAGCAAATGACTTAATTTTTATTTAATTATGTGGCTGAGTAGCTTCAAAGTGATTAAATAAATTAAATTGATCTCTAGCAAAGTACGAATATTGAAGTTTTTTTTTTCACAGTAAAACTAGTGTTAGTCGATTTGACTAACAGAAAATACTAACGGAGTAAAATAGGCATAGGGTTGAGGAAATAAGTTATTGATCATTTTAAAAAATAATACAATAATTAATTTGATTCAACTAAAAAAAAAACTGTTTGAAAATGGTTCCCCATATTGTGAATGTTAATGTCGGACATGTGATTTCGGGGGTGCAATAACGCGATACATTCATTCAATTTAATAGCCCTCTTGCATTGTTAATGGAAATGTGAGGGCAACATTGTGAAAATGGCTCAATTTTTGTCTGCAAACTTTTTGGCAACGACAGAAAAACGAAAAATTAAGAAAAAATAAAAATAACACCAACGAAACAACTTGGAGAACTTATTAATTAAACGACTGTAAAATAAACCAAACCCAGCAAAAGGATTTCATAGAGGCACATTTCCATATAATTTTACGAAAGAGTGAGAAGAAATAGCTGTTAAATTAAATTCCATTGGATCGCCAACTCGAGATAGTAACGGATGGCAGACGGCTTAGAGAGACAAATGGAGAGGAAATTAATGCAGCAGCTGGCGCACTTGCAGAGACGCAATCCTTCCGCCTTTGGAAAAAGTTGGCACTAATTTGGTGCAATTCAAACATCTCCTGAAGAACCAACAATGCAAAACACTTGAGGATACTGAAAATTTGCCATCAAAAAGGGCGGATATCATGAAAATTCGCAATGAAATAACTTATTTGGCGAGCATAATGCCAAAGGAAGGTTTTGTCTGCTCCATGCGTCACAACTTTTCTCTTTTTTTCTTTTTCTTCATCACTAGAATCATCATTTAATTCTAACGTAAAATCCACTTTTCCACTAATTTTATATAAAAATTATAAAAAAATTAATGCCGATTTAAAATTGGGGTGACACCGACATTGACATTTAAACTTTTTTTCGTACTTCATTCCTGATTCATAGTCAAACAACCAAAAGTATTCAGGTCAACTTTGAAAATGTTTCTTTTATCTTCAAATCACATAAATAAATGAAAATAAAATCTTTTCCTTCGTAATTGACTTTCATAATTTTTATGCATCTCATGTGAAAAACAAGCTTAAATTTTTATTTAAATTTACACGTAGGGACCTCTACTGCCGATGAATTTGATACTCCTAGAGATAGTAATATTTCTTAATGGTCCTGGGGAAAAAGGCACGTGCGAAAAAAAAAACTCATTCAGACAACTCATGTCGTTTGGGTTTCAAGACGTCGTTCCCGAAACGTCACTTAAATGTGAATATAAAAATCTCTTCACGTGTTCATCACTATTGAAGTCCACAGTTTTTTCAAAATATTTCAAACTCCCCTTCTTTTTCAAGTTTCTGCAGCACAATTGATTCTCAACACTGTAGACGTGAATATGAAAACATTTTCATATGAATATTTTTTATTCATTTAAATACTATATAATTAATAGAATGGCTTTTTGCCAGAATTATAGAACATTGACGAATTACTTTCTACGAAACTTCATTATTAAGTCAGAGTTAACAACAAAACAGTAGTTGCAAAATTGTTCTCTAATTCTTTTAGAATTACGAAAATAAAAAGCCATAAACTGTCAAAATAAAGTGAAAAAACACGTTCCTTAGAATATGGTTGATGGTTGTTGACCTCCTTCCAATCGAAATTACTTTCATTAGTTAATTAATTGAATTTTGTATACACTTAAAGACATTAAAACAGTATATAATTCTGTAAAAGTAAAAAGAATTGTCTATATATTTATATGATTCTTAGTTATCAAATAATAACCAAAAACCTATTAGGATATTCAAACGGGTGTACTGCGAGTCATATGGTCATAATGTCTTAATATTCTATAACAGAAAAAGTCATATAATAATAATTTAAAAATAATTCTTGGTCCTTCATAGCTGCTTCACATAATTCTGACTTCCGAGTTGCTCATATAGTCTACATAAAGACTTTAGTTGTGAACAAATTGTCTGGCCGGTCTCTTGCGTTGTAGATCAGCATAAAAACTTGTGTTTCAATTTGAAAATTGATTTAAAAACATGTTTTGTGACGCCGTCATGCACATCGTAGAGGGCGGCTACTTTGCGTACTGAAAAGCCATCACTAGAAGACCTCGGATTTGTAGATTGCCAGCTGTGCTCCTCTTCGATCTTTGTCATCTGCATCACCGAAAAACAAGATGTTCATTGAAGTCATATTGTTTCGAATTGTTATTTTATGACTTTATAACTACCACTTGAATCCTTCAAATGAATTGGGCGAATTTTAATAGCTTCAAATAAATATTTAATTATTTCACAAAGAAATGTTTCACAAAAAGTTGGTTCTTGCAGAATTTAAAAAACATAAAATTCTTTTAAAAAGCGAAACTCTTTTACAGGTTGACATTCAATTAAGGCCACGAAGTAGAGTCGTATTTTTTGGGCCAATAATCAGAGGTCGAGACGTACATATGCAGTGCATTGTACCAGAACTAAGAATATAATTTTGACGAGAGGGAAAGAGATTATAGCGTTTTTGTATTTTGGGTTTGTTACTGTTTTTAGTTGCTTGTAAAGAATTTTGGTTATTGTTTTTTCTACCAGAGTCCTGGGCAGGAATCAAACCTACGACCTGGCGAGTGTTGTTCCAATATTCTCAATCCAAAGAGAAAGACACATCACTATTCCCCAATACATGACTATGACCGACCAAGGATATGCTGGACATTGTCGTCGTTATTCGATAATGATGAAAGGTACGATTTAGATGATTCCTCTGATGGCTGAAGCGCGGTGGCTTCAAATGCAGGTCGTATGACGGTTGGGAACCTCTGCTTTTTAATTCCGTATATGAACATTAGATTACAAGGAGTATTAAAACTATTATCCAAAGCAAAATTACTTATACATTCATGTGCTTTAAACACGTTAAACACTGGAGCTTCTGAAAATTTAGGTAATTCGTTGGTAACCTCTGGTGTATTAAATAAATATCTTTATAAACATCGGGTTTAAGTTATAAATAAATGAAATTTTTTAGATATCTTGTTTGTTTATTACTTATTTAAATGAAATTTATTGAAATAGTTCTTTAAAACAATGAAATTTTCTTGTGAATCCAAAAGTTTCGCTGAGTTGATAAAAAAGTTTTGGTGGAACAAATTGTGAAAAGCTTTTACTTCACAAGTGATGCTAAGAGATCAGCAAATATATTTGAAAACGAATTTGAACTACAAAATTGAGAATCTTTCAGTTGTTTAAGGAAAGGTTTTGCTGAAAAATTTGATTGTCTTCATTGTTGTTTGAATCTGCAAATTCTTTCACAGCTCCGCATTCAAACATATTATTAACTGATTCGGCGAATTCTGTTCGTGTTTTATAAGAAAGTTTTGTTAAAATTTCCAATCAGTTTTTTTTTTTATTGACCCACTGTTCAATTAATTCTCTCGAATATAAAAAAAGGAACAACGAAAAAAAACGGAAATTTTTTCATGTTAAGTTTTTCTTTTCTTTTCATAAATTAAAATAACAAAGAAGCGTGACTGAGAAATTTCCGAAAGTTTCGAACGCATAAAAAGAATTGCCATAATGAAGCAAAGCTGGTGGAAGATGCAAACAGGAACTTGCATACGAGTTCATACCGAATAGTTTTGCCAAACAATTTGTATAGCGAAAAAAACTGTCTGTTTTAATGTTTAAAATGAGATACAACAAAAATAAATTGAGCAAAAAAGAGCAATTTAAAAAAAAAAGAAATTACTTTTATCACGTTACAAGACAAACAGTGTCCTGGCATAAAATGCAATTTCTTAAATTGATCTCTGCGGAATATTTCGTTTTGTACCCGTACATATATTTTCCATTGACATGAACAAGCAATTCTTTTTTCGTCTTTGCCGTTTTGAGTGCCAATTATTAAACACAAGAACAAGACAAGAAAAAAAATAATAGTAAAACAAGGAATCCTTCTTCTGTTTAATTTTCTTGTACTTTAGTGGTTAAATGGAAAGAAATTAAAATTTTGCATAACGAAACGAAAACAAGCACAGAAAATTAAACTTACAGTCTGTCAAAAATAATACAACACAAAGAAAACCAAATTTTAATAAACAAACTGGTAAATATTTGCTCATGAATTTTTTATTTTCTTAAATTACATTTTTGCGCACCAAAACAGGAGGAAATTGAATTTTTTCTTATATTATTTCACAAGTGATTTTATGTTCTTAAAGGACAGCTCAACTTTTAAAAATTCCAAAAGGGATTTCAAAGCGATTAAATAAAACTGTCATAAAAGCTGTTTTCACGGTGCCAAATAAAACAAAAAGGGCAGAATACGAGGTCTGTCCGAAATACAAGGAGAATTTTCAAACTGTATTAGGTTTTTTTTTTGCCTAGAATATATGAAACATATTCCAGGGAAAACTTCTATTGAAAGTAATTATTTTAATACGGCGATTTCATTGGAAGCAGTTACTAGTCACTCGATTCAAAATGCCGCTATAGCAGAATCATTCGAAAAGCTTTTAAGTTGCTAAAAGTAAAAACAACAAAAAAATCTATTAAAAATGGCAAATTAATAAAATTTAAAAAACCAAAAATTTTAAGTCTTACTTTTAGCAAATCTTTTTTTATTAAAGAGATAATAAATGTAGTTTTACCAGATAATAATCAGGTCCTTTCTTCATTATTTTTTAAATAATTCACATGGTAAAATATCATGATTCTGAAAAATATGCACAACTATTTATACTACTTATAATTAAAGCTCAGATCCCACTATCGGGACAATGCACCGATAGCGTGAACGTACAACATTTTTAAAATCCCAATGACAAGCAAATGGCAAATGTTTTCTCTTCAGGAGTGGATTCTGAAGATTTGATAATCCGGAATGCCAATAAGTGAAGAAAGAGAGAGCAAGAGAGAGATCTCAAATAGAATAGATAAAAGATACACATTATTCCACCGTGGACCGATAGTGTGAAAGTATGGTGTCGATTGTTATAACATTTTCAATTTGGCGGACATGAACCAAAAAGTATTTCCACAACATAGAATATATTGCGTTAGTTGCTACCTGAAAATAATAAATAAAGCCGTTACATGAACTTTTTATTTTTTCAATTTTGTTTGCCTGCAGAAGCGGCCAGAGTCGTTGGCAGGAATCGAAACATCTGATCGAACTCATCCATCGAAACGTTATACGCGGGCACAGGCTCTCATCTCAACTGTGTTTATTTCCCCACCGCCATACAAATTTGGCCAACTTTTTGCTTTTAAAAGTTCTAACTCAAGCCCCAAGAAATACTTTTGTTGTATTCCAGCGCATTTCACTGAAAATAATTTTCTTTGCGGATTGTTCATAATTAAACGTTTAAATATGAACGTTTCATATATTGGACACATCGACTTAGTTTGCATTCATACAACTTCATTGGAAGTCTTCTTTGCCATATTTAAACTTCTTCAGTTAAGTTAAGATAAACATAAGTTTATTATTCTGGGGCTGCGTTGTTTAAGTTCACACATGCATTAAGGAATGTAGATTGCACAGAGTTCACAGAAATCTTTATACTGAACCGTAAATATGTATGTACGAGCGTGCACTAATTACCAGCCGACAAAGTAGGGGCGTTCCAAATGCTCAGGACAAAGTGTTAAGACATTTTTTGTTTGTTTATTGAGTGTAAAAGGTTTTTGGAAAATCTTTTCATATGATCGAACGTCTAGAGGCGAGTACTACGAGTATAATCTAATCACATGAGGTTATTGTTTTTAGGAGCCTATAATTTATAGTGAATCAAAATATATGTATATCTGTTCTCTTTTTGTGTTTTCCAATTGTGGTCGTGTTCTTCTCCGGGCATTCTGCTTTCCGTGCTATAAAATTCTATGTAGTCTCTGTACGACCTTAGTTGTGTCGATACTTCCGAAATCCTCAACAAAGATCAATTGGCAGAACATTGAGACCTGGGATTCTGCTGTTGGTTGTAATGTTCTGGTTAGAAATTAACCCTAAAAACGCACAAGGGGTATATATTGATAATACTGCTCTATTTTGTGCGATCCAAATGTCCCAAAGAAGCTGTTGCCTGCAACAGGCTCTTACTTTTCGTGGGGATTTAAATGGTGGTGAATGTATAGGCCAGTCTGGTCAGCTGTGGTGTTTCAACTTGCTGTACTATCCAGGCAATTACTGGCAGGAGGAATTAAATGACTTAAGGTATCGAGCCGGTTTCACCCATAAAAAGAAGTTGCGCTCAATGTGTGTGCTTGGTGGGCGGCATTGGTGAGCCGTCCTCAAGTTAAGTGAATGGAGTTGTTCTATTATCAGACAGGAGCTGTAAAATTAATTTCTCAATCTATCTTTAAGAAGACAAACAGCTCTGACCTATAAACCGGATTTGTCGTTTTCAAAACGATTATTTTGTGTTACATCGTTTAACACTTTTTGAAATCGATCAAACGTATGAAGCACGCAATTCTGGCTTCAGAAAGTGGAAGTGGTTATCAAAACAAAAAGCCATCTCTTTTTGCTGCATATTTATTAAAGAGCTCTTGAGGGTCTAATATTTTAGAAGTAACTACAAAATATATCCAAGGGGCGGCCAAAAGTTTTTAAAGTGTTATGGAAATAAAGTTTAGGTCTGTCAACATGTTCAACAACGGGAAAATCATTAAAAGCAACCTAAACGAAGTCATTAATATGAACGATAGATGAACTTGGCAAAATAGTATTTAGTTTGTTGGTATTCCGAAATACTGGTGAACGTTAACGTTCGATGATGTGGGGCATGCGATTAAGGCATCTAAAGATCTTTTGCAACGGCAGTTGACAATTTTTATAAATACAATTGTTTTTATCTGGTCATATTATCAAAGACCAGCGCTGTACTTTAATTTTTACCAACAACAAAATGTTTTCAGAAATAACTCAAAAAATAGAGTTTATAATAATTTGAAGCTGCAAACCAGAAACAAGAATTTTTCTACGTTTCTGTTTCCATTAAAGCAAATTTATTCAAAATCCTGCATTCGCCACTTCCTTTGGCAATGCCCTAGTAATAATTTAACAAAATTGTCAAGTAGCATGAAAGATTTAAAGCAAATATTTATCATTAACTTTGTTTAAGTTTTCGACAAAATTAGAAATTTTAATTATTTGCTTTCTTAGTTTTGCAACAACAAACTGAAGAGATTTTTTTCCCAAAGAGTTGACTGACGTGCAGTTTTAGTTTAAAAATATTCTCACAACGACACATGAAGCGGAAGGAGTTTAAGAAGAAGCATAAATTAAGAAAAAACATTTTATAAATATAGTCTTAAAACCAATTTAATATTTAATAATGTGTGGAACAATTTTAATATAGTTTTTAATGTCTTTATAGTTCCGCTTTATTATAAGTCAAGAATAATGAATGGGTTTTTAACCCCAGACACATTTTTAGGGCGAGATCAGTTTTTATCAGCGAAACAGTCAAAATCTTCCTCTTCTTCTTCATCGAAGCCAGCGTCACACATCTCTCAAGTCACAAAAGTTTAGCAGATTCGTTATATACCAGAGTTGTTAATTATTCGCCTTGCAAATTGTTTTTGTTCGTTCGATTAAACGATTAAATTTAGAAAAATTAGTCGATTAATCGATGAAACTTTAAAATTAATGACTATATATTATTATTAACAAAACACATAAACAACTCACTTTGTGTTTGAACTGATGTTTTTCTATTCGCATAATATGATTCAATTGTTAATTTTTTAAGATTTTTGTTTTTATTTAACTTTCCAGCCGGAGTAAAAATTTTTCTTCACTGAGAATTTTTGAACTTTGATTTACAAAAAAAAAAAAAAAAAAAACAGCTGCTAAAATTTTTTGTCAAAGACGTGTTTAATAAGAACATAAAATACAGTTTTGAAATACATTTTTCAAACCATTGAGATCGGTGCTACGGCTACAATATTTTGCAATTTTCCTACATTTTACATAAAATCACTAAAAACGTATGCGAATATATAAAATTCTAAGCGTTTATTTAATTTATTTATTATTTAATTTCAATTAATAAAAATTAATTTATGGTTTTCTTCGTTCTTGAAATGTCGTCATTTTAAAATTATTCGCACCCGACTGTGGTTTTGTTTGATCGATTAATCGAATTGTTCTTAAGCGGTTAACGACTCTACTATAAATTAACTCTGCTTTGAATTACAGTGTTTCTGTTCTGCTCTTTAAATTCATTGAATAATTTTTCTTTTTTAATTTATGCTGTTTTTGCTAATGTCTAGTAAAATTTATGTATAAAAATTATACTCGTGCCACGTAAATTTTATATTTTTCTATGTTCGCACTCTAAAAAAATGCTTCGTTGATTCTTCTGGTTACTATAGTATCCTAGGGTTAAATAACTGTTATTAAAATGGAAACAACAATACAAATAAATAATAATTTAAATAAAATATTTTGGATTTTCTTAAATTTTTTTCTGCATTAAACGAATTTTTAAGTTTTGCTGCAAGCGAAAAATTTTTTTGTTTTGTACCACAAAAAGCTCTAATTTTTCGCACTTGTGACTTAATTTTGTGTTTGGTTTTTCTTTTCTTCCAGTAAAACTCAATGTTGTCATTTCAACATCGTTTTTGCCGATGTTCAACTTACTTTCATTTTAGATTGTTGTTCTGAAAAAATGTTCGAGGTCCGTTCAAATTTGTAGCTAAAACATATGAAACTATAAAATAAAAAATATTGCATAAAATAATATCGGCTGATCTGGCATTTAAGGATCTAAAGGCCAGAATCCCAAATAAAAATTTTGGAAGTATGAACATTTATCTGTTTGCCAAACGTATAGACCGTCAAGTTTACAGTGCGCATTATCGTCAAGCTGAGTAGCTGATACGCAGTACTATGGCTCGAGTTGTGTCAGCTCGTAACGTGCGTACAGAAGAAACCATCACCGCTGCCCACGTCGGCAGTGACAGAGGACTTCAATTTATTGATTCGATTAGGTTCTCAGTAACTTGCTGCCCCTCATCCATTACTTGGAATATTTGCAGAAAATATGTAGACTTGCGAGGTATATAAGGACCAAAAAACAACAAAAGTTCGAAGCGATCGTTAAGAAAACACTTTGGGGATATTGTGTTTATTAATCACGTCTTACAGAAAATATTTCATGATCCTCCTTTATTCTGCCTCATCAAAGTCTACATGACGAGTATTTTCATTAAAGCAACTTAAGCAAACGTTCTTAAATAACATATTACTAGCAAAAAAGTTAAAAACAGACCGCGAAGCTAGTCTGTGTCCCCCTAATTAGGGTCTACAATCTTCTTCTCTTGCGTAGACTAAAAAATGTATGGCAACAATCCGAGTAATTTAAAAGTATTCCCCGATTACTAACGATTGGACAATGATCTGAGCAATAGGCAATTTAATATCTAATTTTATCACATCTGACACATACGAGTAGTACGAGTATTTATATTACTTTGCATTTTTCCCGACCTTCACCGCATTGCCCAGCTCATATTTAATGATAGATTCGATTTTCACAGAAAACAAAGATTGTTCAAACTATAACGTTTTTGCGCCACTGTGTACTTGTTGATTGAAAAATACTTCACAGAAAACTTCTAATACCGGAAGTTATTAGATTTGTTTTCCCCATACCAAAATTATGCCCAACAATAATGCATTAAGCGGACTCATTTCAAGGATAAACATTTTTAACGGTCTACGTTTTGTGCTGTTGAGCATAAGCTGTTCACAAATGCTTATAAATGTCCACTTACAGTCCTGCTCTCAAACAGCAAAAGCCATGAGCCGCAGGCCCAGGCACAGGCACAGCACAGCACAGCACAGCAAAAACAAATGGAATACATTTTGTGCACTTGCCACAAATAAATAAAAGCCCAAGTAAAAGCAAATTAATGTTTAAGCTTAAAAACTTTAGCACGTGCCTCTGCTGCCTTGTCAAGTTTCTCTATACAAATTATTGCATGTCACTGCTGTGTTTGTTGCTACTGTCGTCTACGCCATAGAGCAGCTAAAATCAAATATTTCGGTATCAGAAAGTTTACCTTAAGGTTATTTAGAACATGCTAAATAAAATGCATCCGCAGTATGAAATAAATGAGAGTCGTTTTGCCAGTATTAGTACAATGTAATGCCAATTCGGAAAATATTGTACTTAGAAAATCTAAAAACGAAAACTGATTTTTTTCCATTTTTTTTTTGCACTGAAAAAGCCCCAGATAACATACATTTAGTGAATTTTCGGAGGCACAACACACTATTGCACTTGCTTTATTTATTTTGCCAGAAGACATATTTGAACTTAGCCTGTATTGCATGTACATGTCTACGCTGCAAGTATCTCTGTTTGTATATTTTTGAACCTACAAGTGTTAGTTGCAACGTTCGTGGTACGACAAACACAACAGCAGCAGCGATATCATCAACATGGCAAACGATGTATGACAACAATTTGTAAGTCAAGTGTAAATTCTATGCATTATGAAAAGCTTCAAGGGTTTTCCACCAACAAAAATGAATAAGTTTGTGTATGAAAAATACACACTCCATTCCAGATAAATTTTAAAAGTTGTTTGCTAGTGGCAATATGGGTATAGCGTGAATGCATTTAGTCTGTGTGTGCGTGTTGTTCGTATCGAGCGGCAAGCCGGACAAGGCATTCCTAAAGAAGGCGCCACTTTTTTCTTGGCTCTGCCATAGGGCCACAAAATTCACATCGTAGATGCCTAAAAGGATCACGGCACTTCCATCCAAAAACAGGCTTATAAGACATTTGATGTTTTAGGAACTCGAAATTTTATGAAATTGGCCGAATCGAATTTGATTTGAATCATTCAGTGTCTGCACTGCGATCTAGTCCAACATACAAGGTGATGAATTGCAGTACACAACGGTCTTGATTCGTGTAACCTACACTTTCTTTTAATTACACAATTCTGTGCAAAACTGTGTCAGCAGGACACGGGCAGTTGTCTCAAAACAATAAACCCAGCACATCACAATCAGTTCCTCACTAAAGTAATCATGGATTGCAAGAAAAGGAAATACTCGTATATATGACTTTCCAGACTCACACAGCTCGTCGTCTCTTTTACATACAATACAAGATCTTAAAAGCATTTACAAGCCAGACTATCCAAATTTACCGACAAACACCATGAGAGACAGATTCTGAAGTTGATTTACCTGCCATTATGAACTTCACTTGGTGCACTTTGCCGAACCCCTGAGGCTTACACATACTGGGCAACTTTCGTATCATGTGCGGAAGGCATGTACCACAAACCTCAAGGTAACTAATCCCTCGTGCCAGTAATTCCCAATTGAGTAGGTGGAAGGCAAAGCACCAGAGCTGGTAGCCTGAAGTCCTCAAAGAACATCAGGCCTTAACCAACTCGCCTGTACATTCCCCACCACCTACTTCATTTCGAAGAGGAATAATCTGCAGAAACACATTTTTAGATTTACAGCACAGCCAGAACGTACTAGAAGGCCTATTTTTTCCTTGCATTTACCGTAGGATACTGTGCTTTCTGCCTCACGTAGCCTTAAATCCAGAACAGTTATTGTCAACATGAGTAGCCCTGCTCACAACACACTCTGACTTGTTTATAATAATGGAAACTTGTTCGGCTTATTCTCACACAAAAGCATAAAACTGAAGACTAGGGCCTGCACTTTTAAATAAATATTCATTAAACATACCCCAAAATATAAATGAGTTTTTATGGGAAATATGCCGAGGGGAGAGCATGAGGCAAACAAATAGAGACACATTTTCAAGTAAAATTAATACAAATTAAAGCATGAGAGGAAAATTTCGAATGTTGTTCTCCTGGTACTCATTAGCCTTTTAGAAAGCTTGTAATGATATTTTTAAGTCAGGTATGATTGTGTGAAGTTGGCATACAATTTTTGCCACTTTTTGCCAACATGACAGATGACATTTCATAGCCATAAAGAGTGAGAAAATTTCTGTTTTAAATTGCATAAAAGTAAACGCTTGCCAACTCGTGTGCACTTTGTCTTTAATTTGTAAAAATCTTTACAACCGGCAGAAAGGAAACCCCAAACGAAGTTAAATGAAAAAGCTGCTGTCAAAAGGAATGAGTGAGAAGATGAGCAAGTGAGGAGATGAGCAAGTGCGGCATGTTTTCATTTTATCATTTTAGTTGTTCATATGAAAATGCATCCCCCGATATTTTGAGAGAATGATGGCTTGTGAAATAGTTGCAAAATAGAAAGAGAGCTCTATGCCCGCCAAGTTTGTATTTCATGATATTTGAAAGGGATTTGCGCACTCCCATCTAAAAGCTAATCAATACAATTTTTTTTATTTTAAGATCTCGTACTTAAATATGTTTTTGAAAATGACTCAAGTGACTCTGACTTGAATCATTCGGCGACAAGTCTGGTATAGTCTGATATATATTGCACAAGATAGTGTTGGATCCTATAACGTATTCCTCCCGCTTTGCAAGTTTTCTGCGTAGCTCCGATACCAGCATATTTGAGTTGATATTTTCTGTCAATGTCATTCTTAGTGCATATAAAATCTATGTGATTCTATCTGCTTCGTACGGTAGAAAAATTTTACGTGTCATACGGCTGCTCTCATCGTCTCAACCACCTTTAACCGAACACGATTAATGTATGTATGTGGCGTGGCAGATTTCTTACTATTATTAAATAAATCTCTTTAAATTGCAATTTAAAAATTACCTTTAACTTTAATTGACTAAAATTAAAGGTGAAGTGAAGCAAAACTAATCATGATCGTTCTTGTACGTTTTTGTTTGTGCCGTCTTTCTTTTTGCGAAATAATGGCCCCTTATAAAATCTGCTAAAGATTCTCAAAGATAATGACATATAATATTCTTGCATATACAATAAAAAGTAACTGATATAAAGACTTTGTTACTTACAAAATGTTTTTTTCTATTTGTAAAACCTTTGGTTTATTAATCCATTCTCTACCATTGTCAATTAATGACAACATTCGTGCCGCCATCAGATAATAAGTATTTAACAACGTACTGCCATCATCATAAAATCGAATAACAGACCGAAAAATACTCATTCTAAGTGTCAGCTAAGCACGAATTACAAGAGCATCATAAAGTACAACAACTGCTGCATGCAGCAACGTTCTGTGAACATGCCAGGCGTAAGTGAAACACGTAGTGTAAACACACCAACGCAGTATAAATCGTTGGTTTATAAGTGCAACCTGGTTGTTAATTATTTTTTACGGTTATTTGTTTTTACCGAAAGCACAATCGTTTAGTGTCGCTGGGTAATTTTTAAAACTTACAAATAAAAAATATTTTGAGTTTTTTTTTGTTCTTGTCGGTGCTCTGCCACAGAAACCACAATGGCAAGACGTAGTTGCGGCAGGCATATTGTTTTCTAGATGCTCTTGAATGGGTTTTTTCTTCTTCTTATTAATAATTATGAGATATATGTATATAAGTGTGTACCAGTATGAACTAATTATATTGAAATTATTTACGAATTTAAGTTTTGCGGAAGAGTGACTAGGAAATATTTTCTAGTTCTGTCGTCCATTGGTTTTGAAAATGTCTTAAGTAAAAAAAAAACAATATCGATTAATTCCTGATTACGATGCACCATATCAAAATACATGTACCTGGAAATTTCACATTCGTAGTGTTAATACCAACGATCCACAAAACACTAAAAGCCCCAACTTCAACAAAAATCTTCATGAAACAAAATTATAGTTGATTTACTACGATTTTCATATTCGAGCTTCTTGCTCCTCCTGAGAAACTTATGCGATGTAACTTAAGGCTGACAATCTGAAATTCTTTCCAACAGAAATATAAAAAAAAACAAATACTAACCAACGGCCAGAAAAGAACACAAAAGTTGTCAGAAGCTGTTGAAAATACTCTACATCAATGTTCCTGTCAGTCTTTGGCTGCAAAATTTGACGGTTTATCGTCAAGAATACAAGTCTGGGACTTTTTTTTAACACTTTTAAGGCAACCTTGAACTTAATAGAAGATCATTTGATCATTTTGCCCTTGAAATTAATAATATTAAAGAGAAAAAGAGATGAATGCCACACAATTTCCTATAAATTTGCGTTGATAATTTTTGTACTTTTCATTAATTGACTGAAACATGTACAATTTATTAACTTATACATATTTTAGCCATTTTAGGACGCTTAAAGCTTTTAAAGTTTATTTTATTAATTACTGTTTTTAATATCAAATTTTTAATATTAAATTTAAAAACAAAATTCAGGTTGAGGAATTTTTTGGTTTTAATTTTGGCGCTTTGTGACGAACCCCATTTGGTAAAGGTTTTCGCCACTTTTAACCCCAAAATATCGAGTGCACCGTTACATTCAGTTTTCTTTCCATCGCTCCATGAAATCCAATCGAAAATGAGCCACTAGCTAAATAAATCTAGTGATGGGTTTAGACCTGGGTATTTACCCAACGCTGGGTATTTACCCATTTATACCCACTTTCATACCCGTTTATTTATCTAATTTCGGGTAAATACTCATTTGAATAACAAATACTCATTGTTACGTAGAGTAAGAGAAATGTGAACATTTTCGAATTTATTTTGAACATATTTTGTTTAAGTGTATTTTGTTTATATATTTCTTGATGTGTTTTGCTCAGATAAAGTAGTTTTGACTGCATCAAACAGAACAACAATTTTTAATAAGAACCGCTAATCCCTTCAACTTCAACAGGAATCACGCACTCTACTCGATATGAGTTGTTATCGGATACGGACAGCGACATTTTCATAATTCATTTCATTCATAAAAATTATTGCATTTGTTATTAAAAATTTAAATTTTTCTTAATTCTGATTTATACCCACATTTTGGGTAAATACCCAGGTGCTTGGGTAAATACATGGGTATTTACCTTTAAATACCCAATTTACCATTTGGGTATTTACCCTTGTCCCATCACTAATTACGACATGCCAAAAAATGTTTAAAAATTAAACAAGTGTTATAGTGTAAAAGCAAAATGCACTGATTGGGAGAGATTACGGATACAAAATTTGGCAACTGGACGGTGAATATTTATTTTCGAAATCGTTTTACAAACTTATGTTATTTTCATCACACCAGAGGTGTATTTTACGGTAAACATTGGCAGCACCAACAGCTTGTATTGAAGGTGTTAGGAATAATTACAAGAACAACGAAATTCAACGCATAAAATTTTCATGTTTTTATAAATATTGTAGAATGGAACCATCACCAATATTTTTGTTTTGATTTTACTTGTCTGTTGTTCTCTTTTTTGAAATTTGGAGACAATTTCATATTATTTTGATTCTACAAAGTCGTAATACTTCGTACTACCATGTAAACAGACCTTAAAGTCTTATTGGATGTGAATTCTTCTATCGTACTGTGTGTCCTATAATGACATATAATGAAGTGTTCTTAGGAAAAACTTCGCATGCTTCGAAATTCTCTAACTTTTTCTGTGACTAAAATTTGAAATCTCAGGGTGCAATGATTAAAGAAACCTTATCTCATTAATTTTTTAAATCATAAGTCATCATACAGCGGATATACAATAGTAAACCCCTTTATTTCTGCGACTTCGCACTGGAACGAATGACTTTTTTTCCGCGTTCGTTATTCTATAGCAAGAAAATAAGAAGCCTCATAATGCCAGGAATGACACAATTTTTAAATTAAAAAGTAAAAAATGTTGGTGACAACTTACGGATATCGAATTCATTCACAAAGTTGCACTTAAAACAAAACAAAAACTTTTCTTCTGCTTATACGATATCCGTAAACTGGCATTATTTGTGGTGAACAGCGTAATTGTCCGCTGTAATAAGTTTCTGTGATAACTAGAGTGTTATATTTGAAGTAATATAAAAAACTTATTTACAAAATACGAGTATACCAGAAATTGTCTAAATGATCCATTTTGCCTATAGTAAGACAGAATCCACATCTTTTAGCTGCTACAGCTGTACTACAAATCGTACTAGAGAATATGCACAGGCAGAAAAATTGTTACCCCATAATATAGATTTCCCAGCATTACGAAAAGGCCTGACTGACAAAATCCCTACTACTGGGCGGCTAATACCTTTACAAGTCTCTATTTAAACAATATATTAATTGATTCAGAAAATACTGTTCTCCAATACGAACAAAAATTGCTGTTTCTATGCAAGGCCGTGTTTGCTTTAAGTTCAATTAAGTTGAACATGATGTTATTCGCACTTTATATCTTAACAAAAAAAATTAGACTTTAAATAAGCAGCAAAATCTTATTTTATGCAGAATTGTGTCTTCCTGTGTGCATGCACGTGCATGCAAAAAGTTTTATATTACAAAAAAATCTTGGGATAAGTGGGTACGTGCATAAATTATAATCAAAATAAAATATTTTCACGGCTCCGTGTATGCACTGAGAGTGTGCGACATAAAATAGTATTATAGCATTTTTTGTTTTCATTTTTGTGCAGCGTTCGCAAGAATTAAAGTTTATTTATATATGTAAGTAGCGCACAAAAACAAAAAAACAAAAACAGTTTAAGCATCTTGCTTTTTACAGAATTGCCTCCTTGCAGGCTGTGACATAAATTGTGGCGCAACACATTTTACGTTTGTTGCCATGTTCATGTTTCTACTCGCATGTAAAATAGCTGGTGCTTTCCTTACGTAAATACCTCGTTGGCTTTTAAAATTTACAGCTGGGCCTTAATTTGTTAATTGACTTGTGTTATCTAATTGGAATTAATTACTTTAAAGGTTTAAAGGATTTTGGAAACCAACAGACATTTATATTTTGGAATTAATTGCAGTTTGTATAAGTTTTAAATGTGTATCACTTGTGATACATATAACATTTTATTGGTATTTATTGAAATACTCATATATCCTTAAAGTTTCAGTTCCCAAGAACATTTAAAATTACAAAATTTGCACATGTTGAGATGAAAATTCGATCAGCCAAGTTCTCATTCTGACTGCAGCTTTAAGTTATTCGATATTCAAACCACAGAGTTCATTGAAGAGCTTTAAAGCTTTACAATCCTTTTCGGTGCTTTTTTAGCTGTCTAGCACTATCGTAACAGCTTTATCATAAATGAAAACTTGTTTGAACATATTTTTCAAAAACAACGTTACGAGTTCCGTTCAAAAAAATAAGGTAACTTTTAATTTTTCTGCAAGAAATTTGTATTTATTCATCAATTTCTATGTCATGCCCCTCAAAGTAGTTCCAGCCTTGAATGAATTCAGTTTTTGATTTGTCCTGGAGCTCTCAGATCGTTTGAGTCTTTATCTTCTCAATCGGTACAAAACGCCATCTTTTGATAGGTCTTTTAAATCTTGGGAATATTATTTTGGACAAAAAATTACGAATATGTGACGGTTTGTTTTTGATCATAATTCAGCAATTTTGGAACGAGCAATCATTTTCTTAATTTTTTTTTAACATTTTCTTCTGTTGTTGTATTGGGGCGTCAAGCACCATCATCGTCATCGTCTCGACCTTTTTTTGGAAAGTTTGGACCACTTGTAAACGTTTTTCCCGCTCAGGGTACAATCACGGTGTGTCACTGTGTCACATTTCAAGTACTTTTGGGCACTTAATTTTATATTTTTCTTTACAAACTTTCCTGCAAACTCTTTGATGCATTTGCTTTGCGATAGCAGAAAATCGCCAAGCACCTAAAAACACTTTTCAGCTGGAACTGTGACGACCTTAACGAAATTAGTCGGCGACAATACTGGGGTGATCTATCGCCATGCAAAGAACTGAGTTCATCGACACATTGAAATATTTAATTTTTCTTTAGGCCAAATTGATTTTCTCGGCTGACTGTAAACGAAATAAGCAGCACTTTTACATCAAATCAAAAATGTGAAAGTTTACTGTTGGTGCGGCCAGATTTTAGACATTGGCATTAGCCAGTTTTCGAAATATGAATAGTAACCCTCGTGTTAAAGAATTTTAATTACTATCACACTCTCCTGCCTTATTAATTCTTATCAAAACGCGCTCCGATGACAGTTTTTCCCAAGTGTTTATTTTGCTATTACCTCATTTTTGTTTTGCTGCAATATCTTGTAACAGAAAAGTAAAAGTAAAAACTATAGCCAAAGCTGCTTTGTATTCGTGATGGCAAAAGTGATTATAATTAGTCGTTAGTTTGAGTATAATCATGAGATTTTGTACAAGTAACACTTTAATTGCATAGAAATTGTCGCAAAACTTGCTTGTAGTGGAAGCTGTTGGCAGTTGTGATGGTGTTGGTGCATACAATGAAACTGATTGTTTATAATTTAGGATGCATGTCAAGCATAAAATCTTTTAACAGTTTCGCCTTCACCATCTATCGGCTGTATTTTGCTCTGATGTTGCGGCACATAAACGAATTTTCACAGAATTTGTGTGAAAATTGAGGTTAAGTGTCGTTGTAACTATTTTCGCTTTTTCCATAAAATATAATTACTTATCCTCCTATCATTTTGTATTACAAAAGCAAAAACATTTTTATTAACAGATTTTGTAGACAAGTAGTATTTTCTAATGAGCATATAAATATGTATAAAGTTTTGTTTAGTTGCAAACTATAGAATAAGGAACAGTGGAATTTTTAAAATGGACTCGACCGTTTCATTATTAAAGGCGCGTTGAGCGTGGGATGATGTTGGTGGCATCCGCCTAATCGGTTGTTACCGTTACTGTTGCCAAGGCACCTTGACAAGTGACATGATGGAGCAGCAGGTTCAAGTTCTATAACTGACTGGGTGTCGGAACGTTTGAAACTTTAACCTGAAAATCCTCCTAAGCGTCGTGGCGAGTTTTTAGATGAGGACGATGTTAAGCCGCGTATTCCCCAATGATGCTAATCGATTTCATTTGATTTGAATAGACCGATTTAGATGTAGACGGCATGTGGTTCCAACAGGATGACAACTCAGCAGACACACAACGGCTGCTATGATGCATCTTCCGCCTGAACAATTTGACCACACTAGACATTTTCTTGTAGCAGGTTCCTGAAATCGCAAATCTATGCAGACAAGCCCTTAAAGGCAATATTGCACAGGCCAGTGTTCATATTCAAACAAATCTTTTGAAGAAGCCCCGACGGACATTTTAAACAATTCGAAAACTATTTTTCTTGCAGTGTGCCCACAAAAGAAAATTGATTGCGGGAATCATGTTACGTACAGCATTTCTAAGCCATTTAAGCAGGAAGAGTTTTTCAAAATTGTTTTGAAAGGGTTTTCGAATGATAATATTCTTTTTAATTACAATTTGAAAAAAATATTTTAACACAATAAATAATAATTTATTTGATATCTATATGTAGAATTTCTAAAATTAACTTTATGAAAGCAGAGCAGCGCTATTGGCGCTTAATTCATAAAAATTGAACTCGAAATTGAAGTATTAGCAGAGATAGATTTATGTCTAGATTATCTCTTACACACTTGTGAATATTTCAAGAACTGCAATAAACACAAATATAAAAAAACAAAAGGCCTCGAGCTTAAAGGATATCGCAAAAATTATAGTTCACAAAAGTCAATAAACTAAAACGAAAATAACTTGTGGGAACCCTATTCCCAATAGGCAAAACTACAAATGAACATTTTCAAAACGGATTTAGAAAATTGTTTTTTAAATAACAGACAGTGATTTTGCCAAAGGACATTTCTTCCATCCAACTTCCACTTGTGTGGAAATATTCTAAAATAGAGCACGGAAATTAGTTTGTCTTTGTGTTTTTTTCAAATTTCCGAATTGTTGGCAGGAGCCTTCAATTTCGAAAACCAATTCTTCGGACAGACAAATGCCCAATCAAGCAAATACTAAGTTTTAGCTGGAACAGAATCATCGTTTGTAATGGAAGAACGCCTGAACCGATTTTAATGATCGGCAATATATAGAGCTCTTTCTTTATCAAAATTAAAAATAATGAATTTTCAAATACTGCCAAAAAGAATTAAAATTTAAAAGTTTGAATAAAAACGAGCATCTATCAAACAAGAGGGTAGAAGTGTTGTGGGTCCGAAAATTTGCCTTAGCAGATAATAGATGGCCTCTGAAAAGCTCAGAGTCTGGCTCATAGGCACACATTTGGGAGCTACTGGGAAACAAATTGTTGTTTAGCAAATTCGTGACGCAAGTTTCAATGTTATCGGGTCTATATAAAAACTAGCTTTAAAATAGCTGTTAATGTGTCATACGTAGAATAACGGAGACAGAGAAATGTTCAATGAAGTTGGTCCATATTAATTATTTACAGCTGTCATATGCAAATAAGATATAAAAATAAAACCAATTCTCAATAAACAGAAATAAGATTTCTGAAGCATTAAAGAAACACTTTGTATCACATACGTGACGTGATTATCTAGTTTTTTTTTCTGTCCCGCACAAAATTTGAAGTAAATATATTTTTTCTTACGCTCAAAGTCTCATAATAAATAAACCTCAAAGTTAGCATAACAATCACTGACTGTTAGCCGGTAAAAAGTTCACCGTTTTCAGATTTAAAAAAAGGAGACATATCCAGTTTCTATGCCAAAGTAGTCGGAATAGAACTCGGTCTTGCTCTTCTTCTGTCATAAGATGATAGATAGCAAATGACTAAGAGTTAGTTACTGGCTGCAAGTGCAATAGTTATTTCGAAATTCTTAATACAAATATAATTAACAAATAAATTGGCAGGTATTAATATAAAATTTATTTGCCTTTGCAATATATCTGTGTAAATAAAATAAAAGTTTATGCAACTTACCAGGTTGTTAATATCTGCTTTAATTATAGTTTCAATTAAATTCATTTTCTGGAAACTTGAATAAACGTCTGTATATTATATTATTAATTTTCGCCTTAAATATGAATATTTTGTTAAGCACTTCACAATATATTATATTATAATCAATTATTCTACACACACACTATGGAGCCTATTTTAGATTTTATGTTTAATACTATTAAGTAAATTATTTGATCAAATTATATTTATTTGCTCTAAACTTTTTTGCAAAATTTTGTATATAATTAATTTATTTAATAACAAATTATACGTGCGTTTCAAATTCTCCCGCATGAATTCCTGTTCATTAAAGCTTTTGTGACGCTATTGATTTTACGCCGCCAAATTCTGCCATGTGTGAAGCAATAAAATTTGATGTTTTGTTTTGTATTTTTCACACTTAACGAAAAAACTAGAATGGCAATAAAGTAGTTTATGCCTGTTTTTATTTTTTTTTTTACTTAAAACTGATTTGTTTGTGATTTAATTGCCATCGGCTTTCAGGCAGCAATTTATTATGGTCTTTTTTGTATTGCCCCAGATCCAGCTTAAATGCACAAAAGCAACATGTGCTGGTGCGAGTGCGAACTCATTTGCTATCAGATTCTAGTTTAATTTGTTGTTTTTCGCTTGTTTTCTTATACTTTTGAACTTTTAATTGAATTTTGTTTTAAAATTTATTGCATGTTTCTTTCCTTAACCAG
The DNA here is from genome assembly GCA_932526305.1 of Epicampocera succincta. NCBI lineage: Eukaryota > Metazoa > Arthropoda > Insecta > Diptera > Tachinidae > Epicampocera > Epicampocera succincta. Next base: position 42,676,917 of record OW052037.1, on the reverse strand, counting down.
ATGACAAAGAAAAAGTACTGACTATTGATTTTACTTCAAGTCGCTTAAGCATTTTTTTGTTGCTTTCTTTTGAACAATAATCTTTTTCCGCTTCTTTTTAAACGTAATTTTTCACATTAATAAATTATTCGCTTCTTTTGCATCTGCATCGTGCATTCGCTGGCTGTAAACGGTTTTGCTTAATTAATTAATTAAAGTTTACTTGTGTTTCCTCCTGGATTGCTGCGAGTCCTCCTGGAAACACTCGGGCACACACACAAATAATTCTTGCAAATCTTATTGACTTTATGTTTTATTTTGAAAATTGTTAAAAAAAACACACACACTCAGAATTTTTGTTTAAGTTTGCATCACATTTAAATTACTCATACGTCTGCCTGTTCGGTTTTTTTTAGTTGTCTCTGAAAAAACAAAGAGGAAAATTAAAGTTAATTTATGTTTTAGGTTATTGCACTTATTACAAAATAGTATTGTACAATAAATAAAAAACGGCAAAGCTGCAAAACGCATGGTAACACTGTGGCGGTCAGCCACGACCTCTAAATTTTACCGAAAAGTGTTTTTTTTTTGGCCCAAATCATCTAGTTCCTCATCAACTCTTGTGACCATAAGTAAGAGTTTCCAGCAAATTAAAAACAAAAGCTTTAAAAACCAAGTTGCGAAATTGGGAACCAATTCTGCTCATAAAAACTGATTGTGGAGGATCGTACATCAACAACATATATAGTTATGGACAGAGTGGATCCATCGTTGGATTTAAAAATTTAATAACTTTTTCTTAAAACATTTAAAAAAAAAGTCAAATTATACAAACAAGTGAGTTGAAATACAGGCTTTCTCCAAGCTTTGTGCCCTCCTGTAGGACTCCGTCAAAACAAAGTATTAAAGCTGAACAACTTGTGACTTTTGACACACGTTGAGTGAGACTTGACAGCTACAATCAGAGACATTTTTATTTTACTTTTATTTAGCTTTTCGTACTGGGTGGCCACCCAAATTTTAATTGAGTGTAAAAAAATAAAATAAACATATAATGCCAATAAAGACGCGAAGCAAATGTTTCCCTGCGAAGCATAAGGACTGAAACAGGTTAAAGATGGCAAAGTTATGGCCCCTATAGCGGCTGCAACTGGCGAAATATTTACACAATGCGTCCATATGTACATACGATGAAGTACCAGCTTTATAAACTACCGTCATAAATAAAAATTCACTAAAAATGTTCTCAAATTTCATTGTGTACTTTAATAATTTTTTGCGCAAAAATAAAAGACAAAAATCAGCTGATTTAACGACGACGAGAAATTCTGCTTGACTCGACCTTTATCCTGTTCCACTATTAGATTTTATTTTAAACATATTTTATAAGATGTCTACGTTCGTGTGGTATTAATTATTAAACACAAAAACAACCCAAACGATTTATTTTGTACATCCAAACTGAAGCGAAACAATTTAACAAAAAATTATTTGTTATATAAATTTGTTTTCTTTTGCCAGAATCCAAAATTAATAGCTCATATTTCCGTCCTATCACTCTCAAAACATTATCCAGCTAATACTTATGCCACGAATGTTTTAATATTCTTATGGGCATAAAACTTTGGCATCGGTAAATCCTTCAAGGTTTTTATTTGATACGGCTCTACATGGAATGCTGATAATCAGGATAAACACCATTTATTGACAGCCATAAAAACTTATCAATAATTTCAATCAACATCAAAATTATTGCGTCTACTAAAAAAAGAATTCTCATAAGAATAATTTAATTGATTTCTATTTTATGTGCTCAATTGTTTGTGTTATTTGTAAAGATTTAAGGCCTGCAGTCCTAACGCTGGTCTCTAATGGACACGCGCCGAGTAGTGCGGCCAGAAACATGATTAAATGTAAACCATTTTGATGAAAGTCTTTGTTTTTATTAAAGACATTAAATGGAGATGAATTACTCTGAATGAGAAATGAAATAAATGAAAAAATGGGGCCATAACACATGTAAAGATTTATGATGACAGTAATAATGTTGATGGCTTTTTAATGACCATTTTTCATTTAAGGAAACAAATAATACAAATGAAGTCAGACGAAGAAGAATACCAAAGGATTACGCATGAACACTTGGTGGTCACATATAACTGAGTTATATTGTTTGCATGTACATCTAAGTAAAATTCAAAGTAAGACATAATTGAAAATTGAGGAAATGTTCTTCTTTTATTGCCGAATATTTTTAGTCTACTTAATTTATGATTTTGTAAAACGAAGAAAACGAGAAGAAAATGATTGTACGAAATAATCCTGTTATATACAAGCCTGCTGAAATTATTAAATCTATCTAAGCAGAAAACTGATTACTTGGAAACATTTCTTTAGGAACCTTGGAGCAGACATGCTGAAAGTTCATTGTCACATAAAAGTGTCCTGCACCATCAATAAAACCATTAAAACTTCATAACTGAAGAATGCGGCCTGATGTACATGTCTATTTCATTCATTCATATTTTATTTCGAATTAGTTTGCCAGGAAAGAGGAATATCACAGAAATAAAGTCAGTTGAAATGAGAACAGAAAAACTCAATAAAATTTCGATCTAAAAACCTATTAATTTTGTCTCAATAGTTTTTTTTTTTTTTGGCTGTTCCGTATTTCGGGCATTGGCTAATGAAACGTTCCTTTCGACTGTTTTGCACTTATTCAGGACCAGATGAAGAACTTGATGGTGGTAGAGGACAGTTTAGACTCTAAACTGTGTATTGATTTGTCAAAAATGTGAAATAAATCACAAATAATGAGGTATGAAGTTGGACATTTTATAAGACTTTTTCATTTTATTAGTGTTGCATTTGTACAAAATACAATTGGCTGAACGTTTAGCAGCCGGCAGCGGCCTGTTCTTGAGGGCATGTTTCTTCATCATACACCAGCTAAAAATTTGGAATGCAATTATGGAATAAAAATGTATTTTGTTTACGTTATAGCAAAAATTTAATCTAATTTTGAGTTATTTAATTTCTTCCTCTAGTAAATAGCAGTTTTTGAATATTTTTAAAGGTCTATATGAAACTGCTGAGCCGTCGCTGAACGATGTTTCATCCAGCTGTATACACTTATATTTCATTAGATTTGAGGTGTGAGGGTGTGACTGTAAAATGTAATGGAACGTTAGATTTTTTGACACTCGCAACAAAATTCAATACAAGTCTGTATAGTTTTGTTGTAGTGTGAATTGTCCTCAAATGGTGGCCAAAGGAAATTTGCATGTTTGTGAAGATGTCACATCAGCGATCACAATTTTATAAAATTAATAATATGCAGTATTTGAAAAACTGATGAATATTTAAATGATATTCTTCCTGCAGCAGAGCCAATTTTTAAAAGTTTCCTTTGACTTGAAAGTTATTTCATCTATTACAACGTATTTTTTTATTTAAAAATCTGTTCTTTGATTTCGTTATCCACGGATATACAAATACATTTGTATATGTGCGCAAGTGCCTACGGTCTTTGCAGTCAATGAATTTAATTATTTGCTTATCTTCCAGCAAAAGCAATAGCCAAATCCAATGAGAAAAAAGCAAACGAAACTAGTTTTGCTTACAGCAACTATTAAAATGGTTTCGTTCGCTGAAGGCAGAGCACAAAAACTAAAGGAAACAATGTTTTTGTTTGTTTGTTAAAAATATTTTCGATTAAAATTATAAATCAAACCTTTGGCACAGAAAATTCATATGCTTAAAGCATTGCAAGTAAACTGAAACTATTGATTGCTTCTGTTTTGTACGTATGTATGTATGTCTCTATGTGGGTTTTTATTTTTTTTGTTGAATGAAAGTTTAAGAATTTAAAATAATAGATGGAGGAGAAAATAGTATAATTGTAATTTCAAAGTATATTTTCCGTGAGCAACAGTCTTATTAGGAATACTTTCCTTCGTAATTGAATTATAAGAATCAAAATTTGTAGACTGCATCCAAAATGTATAACTATATACCGTACATATATCTCACAAGAGTACAAGTACAAAAGCCAGTACTTTTTTTAGAAATGATCTTCAACATACAGGACAATATCTCTAATAAAAATGATCCTTATGGAAAAAAAACATTGAACTAGAAACCTTACAAATATACTACTATGGCAAAATTAACATTTAGAACACAAAATATATTTGATTTAGGCACATACAAATATTTCTTGACATCTGCAACATTTTCTACCAGTTTTGTTTGCTTTTTTTCCAACATATGTATGTACAGACCTCAATATTATTAAGAAATATTTCATAAAATAGTACAATCAAATAGAGGTTTGACAAAAACAGTGCTCGTACACGGATACGTTCCATAACCGGGCATGCTTTGAAGAGCCAGCATTTTCATTACTTTTTTTCTTAGAAGGTGTACAAACACTAAAAAACCGATTCCTCCTAAATGGACACAATACAATAAGAATTGTATTTAAATAGTCGGGTTCTACTTTTAAACTTTGACTCATATGTCTGCTAATGTCTATGCTATTGGTGATTCCCCTATTATCGCAAATGTACGCATTTATGTGTTAAGGACGGCTAACAAATTTTTGTTTATTTCAGGAAATTCTTGGCTTAACTTGTAATGGCTTAAGGCATTCTAACTTTAATCTGCCAACACATACATACATATGTATGTACATTTGCAATAACTCGCATCAAATGTGTGTCACTTCAGTGATCCGAGAAAATAATTAGACATTTAATATTTAACTGCCATTTCACACACTGCGGCATATGCAGCCGATTTGTCTTCCTGAACTTTTAAAATCCATCAAGAAACAACCACATTAAAATGCAAATTCCCACTTTTGAAAAAAATTTGCATTGTCAAACAGGATGGAAGTACCTTAAACTATAATTTGTTTTCATAATTTGGAGCGAAATTACAACAACTACAAAATATATTATGTACATATGAAAAATTTTGAAACACATAAATAATAAATATACATAAAAATAGACTAAAAGCAGGCAAAAAATGTGTCGTTTGACGTCGTGCTGAATTCTTGTCCAGGCCATTACGTCTATATTTTTTAAATAAATAATTGGGCCTGTTCTGAAAACTGAGTCCGAGTAAATTTAACGCTTTCAAAACCAGTTCACCTTCTCTATGCTGGATTCAGATAATTTTTCTCGGTATTAAATCGAATAGTCCAACCTGCTTGAAAGTTAATCGAATGTGCTATTATTCTGCAATAATAAATGACTCGAGAAACATCAAAAATAATTTACATATAAAATTAGAAGTATTTTTTTTTGATTAACATTTAAAAAGTTTACTTTAAGTTCAACAGACTCAAGTCTGAATAAAGTATTTTAAAGACACTCATGTTTTGCTTTAAGTATCAAGAAAAATGATTCGAGTGCATAGAAATACTTTCAGAGTTTTAGAGTCATTCAGATTTTTACTTTTAAATATTTCTTTACAACATGCACTAATCGATTATTATATTTTAATTATATTAGAAATTGGTATAAATTTATTTAAAAAGGAAATTGTATAAATCACAAAATTCATGAAAAACGAGACACATATTTTTCGAAAAAATAGAGTCCAACGGTTTGTGCAAATGTGTGTGCCAAACCTTTTCTCAATAAAATGTAGTATTTGAATATTAAAATTAAGAAAATAAAATAATATCAGAAATAAATACGAAGAGGAATTGTAAATCATTTCAGACATTTGTATTGCTATCCAATATTAATAAATATTTTATAATAGTTTACTTGGCAACTCTGTAAATGCATACCATATGTTTCTTCAAGATAAATAAAGGAAATAGTTTTTGTTTGAACTTAATTTCAAATGTTGCCAAATCGAATATTTTCAACATAATTCTCGTTTAAAAACAAAAATATTTGTTCAACTTAATAATAGATACTGTTTGTTTTTGATGTGATGATATAAATGTTTATGTTTTATTTAGTGAATTTCAAAGTCACTTTTGGCGTTTGCCTTTTCTATGACAGCCTTTATTTTTAAATTAACAATTTCTGAGTGAAGAGTAAGGAATATTCTGAATTGAGCCTGACAGGCCGTTTTTAGTATCCAGTACCTGAATTCAGCATATGCCGCAACGAGAAACTTTTCGCATAAAGTGTGGAACAAAACATTTAATCGTTTCTCGGCTTGGGAGAAGAAATATGTCGGCATTTCTATGTGAAATAGGGGACAGTAGTTGGAACACTTGCGTTCATTTACATTAATTGCCAAACAAAAAAATTAATTGTAGAGGAAAACAAAAAAAAATAAATAAATAAATTAAAGGCGAAAAATATTTTAAATAAAATTAAACATAAATTAAAAAAATTAAATTAAAAATGTATTCTCTGGCGAAACCAATTATTGGCGAAATTATTAGGGCTTTGTCGCATACCGGAACTGACTTTTTTAACTGATGGACTCCATATGAAAAAATGTGTAGTTAGAAATAGGTTTTGTTAATAATTATTCTTTTTAGGCCAAGAAACACATTTACACGTTGTTTCGAAATACGAATATTTTTAATTCTACCGGAAGGCTCTTAACATAATTTTCGCACAGATACACGGTTCCTTGTATACTTCCATTAATTGTTGGAATATAATTTAATTTTAAAGACAGATATGTAAACAATTCTCACGTGTCCAACATACGGAAACAGTTGTTATTTTCTTTCGTGTGAAAAGTTTCTCAAAGCGAGAAATACATACATACAGTGCAGCTAAATCCCGGTTACAAACTAAAATCAATTGATGTAAAAATTAATTAATTGAGCATAAATTGTTTTTGCCCAACACTATGTTTTCAGATGTTGAATTTTCACTATTTTATGCATAAGAAGAAACATCTGCACTTTTTTTCTTTATTATACGTTCCTTTTTAAATGCAAAATCGAGTGCAAAGTGAATATTTTTGTGGAGAAGTAAAACTAATTGCCTCTGTTGTTATGGGAAACAAGTCAGAAGTGTCAACTATCGGAATTGAAAATTGATTCCGATTTGAATTGGTGTCATGAAATTGTTTTGGTTTTTTTCCTGTTGCAAACGAAAACAAAATCGGCGCTGTCAACTTTGAATTTTCAAAATGCACCAAAATTGAGAAACAAATTTATTTTTTAAGCAATTTTTACCACAAAAAAAATTACTATGAAAATCTAAAACGGACAGCAAATTTCATGTAATGAAATGTTTTCGTTTCTTTACATAATAAAAATGATCTACAACAACCAACCCGTTTTACTTTCTACATATTATTGGGTACGTCTTAAGCACTTTTACTTATTGAGCCCTATAAAATTGTTTGCAAACATGTTGCATTTTCGAATGAAATGGTATTAAAACACGCGTCCTGAAGGACTAACATGTGGCCAACGTCATACCGGAAAATAGAGAAAAGAAGAAAATCCCAACTTAACCTTAATGTGCTCGGGATCGAAAACTGATGTGGACGTCGGATGACTACATTTGTTATATGTTAATGTATCGACTCGCAACGAGAGAATTTTTTTTATTATATTTATATACTTTAAACTTTATGAAAAGTTGAACAGATCTATTGTAAACGCTTTTTTGTTAGTAAGTGGTAGAATGTGCATCGCACACCGGTTTCTTACACCAACTGCAGATCCTGCGCGTATTTTTGCACATTCCGATTTCACGTGCTTTACATCACACACATCAGGAAATTCATTGATTTAAGGAGAGGAAAAAGTTGAATTTTTCAAATGCCTCAGTGGGCGGGAATGTAGCCTCTTGGTCCTGGAATTTGTGATCGGTGGCCAATTGCTGGCCTAAATATGTATTTTGCTAAATGAATATACATACATACATATGTATCTAATTTGATTTTTTTCTGGTTCAAAGCAATACTCAGAGGAACGACTCCTACATATACAGTGCATTGTACCAGAACTAGGAGCGGAGAAAAAATGGAGCGAGTGTTGGCACACGTTTGATTTGAACCTTCCTTAAATGTAAGAGGCAGGAAATTGGTCTGCGGATAGTTTATTTCAAAGGCGGGCCGTACGAATTCTCTCTGTAATGCGTTGTACCAGCCACTTGCCTGCCGACTACAAATGGATGAGCTGTGGGCGATAAACACAAAAAGATTGGGATATCGGGAACAAAACTCCGGATTTCGTCAAAGCAAAATCCATTCTAGTAGCGATAAAATAGTGTAGTACAGTCCACGTTGCGACGATGCTCCAGTGAGACAGTAAAGTTGGATAAATTACTGTACCGATGAGCTTCTTTGCCCTTCTCTGCACCCGGTCGAGTAACCACAAAATAGATTTTGAAGCAGTGGACCAAAAATGAGAGTTGAATTCCATTTTCTGGCGGATATAAATTGTAAAAAAATATAAAGGAGATCGGATGGAGTGAGATAAATAAAATTGCCGATGGACAGCGCAGTGTTTATGGTTGGTAGATCCGTTGCCAGCTCTGTAGTCAAGTATATACGGCGGTCTATATAATTTCTCTGTCACAATAGCTTTACTCAGAGTTGTATTAGCTAACGTTGAGTCCAAAATATAAAAACCTGCTAAGTATTCAGTTTACCTGGTACAAATCACTTAGTGGAGTTTAGACTACCAGTTAATTGCCTTTAAGTTTCGTTTGTTATTGCAAATAATTTTTCAACTAATTATAAAGGCTTTGGCTGCTCGGAAATAGTTATTTTTATGGCATTAAAACAAAATTTTAGGCAACTTCCAAAAATGTCAAAGGTGGATTTCTGAGCACATAAAAGTTAATCTCGTTTAACTTCCAACACTGGAATAAGGTCGGAGAAATAAATAATTTATTATTATTATATGAAAAGTGCGACACAATGACACTAAAAATAGTCTCTTTTGGTACATTAAACTAAACTTTAATTCAAATGAAAGCTTTTGATTTAAAGCCTTTATTACACTCGTTTAAAGCCCAATAGTTTTGACTGACTTTATGTACATTTTAAATTAAAATTACTTTGCGAACAGTTAGAAGATAAAAATAGTTTCATTTTGTTCAAGTTTTACCTTTGGAGTGACATTTTTAAAAACCATTAATTTGAACACTGTTGGCAGTCAGCCGTACACACTTATGAATATTCTTTTGCTTTTTCCATTTGATCAACTGAAGTGTTGTGTGCGGTTTTGGATTGTATTCCTTGTCATTGCCAGGATGTTTTCTTATATTTGATGCTTTGGTGTGGCACACAAAACATATTCTGGGGTTTTCCAACAGGTTTCAAATTGAATGATTGCAAACTGTGGTTTTCTTTTTGTGTTTTTTGTTTGTTTTGGCTTGAGGCTTTTGATTTATTTCATGTTTTGATTACTTTGAAATTGATTTTTTTTTTAATAATTCTTGGAAATTTTTTATTATTTTGCTTTCACTAATTTTTTATTACTTCGACATACAAAGTGTGTATGTGTGTATGTATATTTATGATTATTTAAAATAAACATTTGGCTTTGAAATTTCGTTACTGCGAACTGCACAATATTGTGTTACAGGCAAAATTTCGTAGAAATTATAACCATAGTTTTATAGTATTTAATATTAGTTTTTCTTTTAATTTACATAAAACTCACTGGAACTCATTCGTAAATATTTGCTTGCATTTTATACTTTTTAAATTTTTTTATATTTTTTTAAAAGCAGTTCTAGAGGTGTTTTTACCAGTTGGTTTTAATTTAAGTTTTGATTATTTATTTATTTTACTGGTACAGTTATCACAAAACTAACTGTAAAAGAAAGACAAAAAATAAAATAAACACATCAGCTTCCAAAGTATTTCTTTTGAATTTGTTTACTGAAGTTCTATCAGCTGTTCCACAACGTCGAACGTTAACGTTTGCCAGTATTTAAAAGGTAGTAAATAAAACTGATTTGTAGACTATTTAAGATTATTATTTTGTCCAATTAATTTCCGTTACCAAACGTTAACGTTCGGCGTTTTGGGCCAAGCCTCTAATTCACCATAATTATTTTGAAATTAATAAAATGTTGATCTTGTTTTATATTCAACTTGACTGAGAGAAAGAAGCAAATTTCGAGTTTAAAACATATATGATTTAGAAATTCTACAAATCCCTATCAGCTCACATCCGGTTCGAAAAGTGTTAACAGGTTCAATATTTCATATTGAATATTTCTTGAAAATTACATTTCATCGAAATGTTTCTAAATTACAACATATAGATTGTTCAGAACAACAAATTATTACTAAATATTTGTTATATTATTGAAGTATTATTTTAGGTGAGGAGATTAAAATAAAATATCCATTTACTGAAACAAACTTGAAATATTTTTAAAGACACTCCTTAGGGCAAGACTTTTAACAAATTCGTTCATTTATATTAATGAATCAATGATTAATAGTGGGAGTCTGGCCATCACACTACGACCATCGTTTATCTGTTGGGAATGTTGGCAAGTCATGTTCACCCATGTCTATATGCAGGGATCATGTATTAGCAAAGCAGATTCCCCTCTTCCTGCAAAATTATTATCTGATTATAATATTACGATTATTCATGGATGTTTATCAGGGAAATAAACTTCTATGTCAGTGCAAAATATTTCCTGCTCCAAATACTTCCATCTTGCCTTCACTATGACACTGGGAATTGATATATTTCCACATCAATTAGTTTCAAAGATGGCAAAATTATTGTATATATGTACATATATGAAAGCATACACTGAAAGACAATTGCTTAAACTTTATTAGCAAACTTGTACATCTTGTTCTAAAGCCTGAAGGAAAGTTTCCAAAATCCAAGTGAAGGAATTGTCAATGGCGAAATAAAATTGACTCACTACTGGCATAGTCGCCAATACGTCTGACTTACTACAGTCACTACAATGTTCTCTGCTATAGTCATTTAAGATGTGAATATCTGGTACTTTAAGTAGATATAGGGGCAACATTGGAATTGCAGACTTTAAAAAGTTCTCTGCCATAGAATTGATTTTTTATTTAACGCGTATCATTGGGACTGCCCCAGTGCTACAAGATTCACAGACTGTATGGAGATAATGGAACCAGCGATTTACTACTAAGTTTTTACCAGATATGTGTACTACAAAAAGTGGCCGTAACAATGGTGCACTTAGAGAAAAAGTCCTCAGCTTGCCGTCAGGCTTGGAACAAGATAAGTTTAAAGTTTTGCTTGAATAATTTTATTATTATATTTAAAAAGGAAAAATTGTGTAAAGCTGCTCCTTGGCAACCAAGACGAATACAAATAATTAGTAGCAATGTTTTGTTTCAACTTTAATTTTTAATTATTATTATATTTTTAAATTATTAAGGCCATAATTTCCAGATGGTGAACATAAAGACGTTGAAGCAAACATTTTGTAGCGAGTGTTTAATTTTACACTCAGTTGTGCACAAAAAAGGCCCACCAAAATGTTTCAGCTCACAGAATGACATTCTTTGCATATTGTTTTCGTTTAACTCCTAATGAATAATTTTAAGAATAAAAAAAAAAAAACACTAATAAGGAAATAAATTGTTTTTTCTTTAAAGTTTCCCTTATTTAATTTTACGCAAATTGTCCTTCAAATTTTAAATTGATCATATTTCAATAAAAAAAATAATATAAAAATGTATGGCCTGTTCCACAATGTCGGACGTTAACGCTCGACAGTATTTTGAAGAGCAAACAACTGTCAGGGAGACAATTTATGAACTTTGGTTTGTCCAGTTCATCTAGCGCCGCTAGTAATTTGCCATCGGGGAACAGTCCCACAATATTTGAAGACTAGACATCAGGGTGAATATTTTTATTTTCTTCTTAAAAGACTTCCGGCTTCGGAAACTAAAACTCATTTCATGTCTACAATGAGCTGGTAAGCAATTCACTTATTTCAAGACAAATGCATCCTTTTTTAAATATGTACTTCAATTTGACACTGAATATTTCACAAGATGCAACACTTTAATAATATTTTTTTCTAATGGCTAATGGTTGCTCCAATACAACAAAAGCATACTTTGTGCGTGGCGGGTGGAGTCCACACGGCCAAACTTTCTTTGAAATTTCCAGTTGTTGGTTTGCTAAGATGTTTGACATCAAGAATTAGTCTCCTCGGCACAAGTCACAAAATGAAGCTCCAAATAAATACAGCTCTTAAGGCCTAAAAACAGTTGGCGTATTTTTTAAGGAATTAAAAAAAGCCTTCCTGTTCTGTTTCTTCTAATGAAGTTATTTCTTTACAATTTTTTTATTTACTTTTTTACCGCTGACAATAAGTTTTCTTAAGATAAACAACTTACACTCACTTTATTTTTAAAATTTTTTTTAGTTATATTTTGAAGCAGATTTTGTGCATATTTTTACATTTTGCACAATTCTTTTATTGACAAAATAAATTTTTTTCATGAATTGCAGATATTTATATTATAAAACCTGTGATTTTAACAATAAACTCAATTAATTTTCTTTTTAATATTTTTTTTTACTAATTTTCTATTACTTTAAGCATTTTTATTTATCATAAATCTCTTACAATTGAATTGAGTAACTTTTAATATTTTTCTTCTGATTTTGTTGCATTTTATGCAAAACACATGGCCCGGTTTCCATAACACTTTTTTCTTTCAATATATTATTTTACTTCTTGACTTTTAATTACACGCCTTGTCGTTAGAAGTCACCACATTTTATTCTTAAACAAAAAAAACTTTTAGAATTTTTCAGACGTAAATCCCAGCGTTTAGTGCGTTGTTTGCCCAGACAGCATCGTCGTAAAACTGGATGCTGTTAGAAAGTTTTTGCTTGAGCATATTTAACCCTAAAGATTTTCGACTTTTTTATTTGGAGAAACATGGGCTTTAACCTTAACATGAATTACTAACAGAACTATGAAAACGGTGCTCTCCCTCTTTCTGTATATTTCGCCAGAAAAAGATAGATTTGTAACAGTTGAGACTTTCTTTACAATTTAGAGAGCAGTTCGAAAGTCGAACAACTCCTTTCCTATATGGGTTCCTAGCAAAAATTTTTGGCGCCAATTTTTTTCGAAAGTGGTTTTTATTTTATTGCGCAGGTGCCTTCTCTTAACGATTTTTAATCACTTTTTTTCCAAACTTTCTCTCCCAGTCTGTTAACCCGGACAAAAACACGTGTTTTTTTAATTTAACTGTTGAGAGGGAGCGGAAAAATATTATTCAAGAATGCGTTTGTTTTTTTTACTGCTTTTAATTCTAATCCAATTTCTTGCAAAACTTAAATTTTTTTTTCTCTGCTCCCATAAGGAAAGTGTTGGTTGCCGTTATTTTGGCTTCTGTTTTCTTTTACTTTTATTTGTTTGGTGACACAATTTGTTTGTCTTCTCCTTGTTCTTTTCGTTTTTGTTTTTGCTGTTGCTCACATCAGCCAAAACACGTACATAGTCTTCAGAGAGAAAAACGCAAATAAAAAACCAAGCCAAAAAATCATTTCGAACAACAACAACACGTAGCACAAATAAATGTCGCAAAAAATACAAAAGCAAAACTACTCATAATGTGTTTCCGCAAAAGCTTAAATACTCCGTCAAACGCTCACTTCCACACTCAACTCTACGAGTGTTAAGCAGCGAGTATATAACACCGACCGATATCAGCCACATGTTGTTGTAGGTTAGTAACGTCCGTTTTTTTTTTTCTTCTTCTTCTTCTTCCATTTTTTTTTTTTTGACAAACTCTCACAAATGAACAAGCATTTGAAAGAACACTTACGAGCGACATTTATGAAAAATGAAAAAAGGCATTTTTTTCATTTCGTCCGGCTGTCTTTCTGTTTTTCTACTTTTCTTTTTATCTACATCTTACATTTCCTCTTTTTTGACTGATATCTTTAATGTCTGACTTAAATGTAAATACTGCGAAACGTTTTCAAGTGTTTGTGGGTGAAGGTGAGTGGTTGCGTTGTGGGCTGTGAATGATGACAATATTTTTTCGTGTTTTGTTTTTTACTCCAAATTTGTTGTTTTATTTTCGTGTTTTGTTTTTTATTCGAAATTTGTTGTTTTATTTTCGCGTTTTGTTTTTAGTCGGAAATTTTTTGTTATTTTTTGCGTTTTCTTTTTAACTGGAAATTTGTTGTTATTCGTTGCACAGTTTTTTAATTGAAACATATTCCAAAAGCTTCATAAATTTTGATACCAGTATTGAAATGAAATGAGGAGGATTTAAAAAAAATTAAACTACCGCAAAAATTACTTAATAAAAATATTGATTAGATAACCAGCTTATACGAGGTCTGTTCAAAAAATAAGATGATTTTGCCAGTTTCTAAAAATATATTTATTTATTCATCAATTTCTAGTTTTGTTTGTTCCCTCAGATATAATAGTTGTGACAATCACTTAGTGGCATGTCCGTGAGCCCTCTCTCTTTCGCAGAGCTCAATCGTTTCAAAACGCTGTCCTTTAATGGATCTATTCAATTATGAAAACAAAACAAAGCGCCATGGGACCCCAAATCCGGTGATTACGGATTAAGGCATAATTACGGTTTGGTTTTTGGCCAAAATATTACGTTTGTTTTTTTTTTTTTGAATTTTGGAACTTTTAGAACATCTCTCATGCGTAAAGCTGAAAAAAATTGAATGGCTTGAGACAACCAATATGCCGACATTTGCCACAACTTCTCTAACAGTGATTCGACGCTTCTGCATAACAATTTTCTTCGCTTCCTCAACATTTTCAGCAGTTGTGTGTGGGCAATCTTCGCCGTTCACTTAGTTACCATGGCTTGGTTCCATTTTGTTCACAAAATTTCATGAACAAGCTAAATAATAAAATACATCAACATAAAAAACAAAAGGCGATAATCGAATGTGCGTAAAATGTACGAGATTTAAAAATTCATCTTATTTTTTGTACAGACCTCGTATGTTGTCTATAATGCTTGTTCCGATCTTATCAAATGCACGCTTTGATGGGTCTACTAAAGCTAATGATTTTATCAATCTTATTCCCTATTAACTATTTACATAGTTGCAATTTTTAGTATTCTCATTTTGTGTTATAGTTACTGAAATTAACTTTTAACAGTATTTCTAATAGTGTCGCAGTAAACTGACTTTTCTATATGGATTCCTCCATACTTTTGTAGCTCAACAGCGGGTTTTAAGGGATTTTTCTTCACTTCCAAGACCTTCTTTCCAAGACCTTCTTTGCTTTGGTTTTCCACTCTATTTTCATTTCTGCATCGTTTGATAATATCATGAACGGTCGACCGACTGCTACCCACAATTTCAGCAATATTTCGTACAGTTTTGCCTTCTCCATACAGTCGAATAATAAGATGCCTAATTTCAACTGATGTTTGCTTACCTCTTGGAGCCATTCTTATGTTTTGCGGACAAAATCGCTCTTAGTTCACAAATAGAACGAAACTAAATAGTTTCTTTCCATTCTTGTGTTTTGCGGACAAAATCGCTCTTAGTTCACAAATAGAACGAAACTAAATAATTTCTTTCTATTTTTGTGTTTTGCGGACAAAATCGCTCTTAGTTCACAAATAGAACGAAACTAAATAATTTCTTTCTATTTTTGTTTGCAAAAATGTAGAAAAATCAAAACCCGCTTTGCTTGTCCGATTTTCCGCTTGAGTTAAAAAAAAAAACAAGTTAATTTATTTATCACTAATATTTCTTAAAAAAAAATAGAAATGTTTTGTTTTTTTTCTTATCAATAACTTAATCTTAATAGATATATAAGTTTTGTTAAAAAAAGCAATGATATTTTGTTTGTGATGCTTCTTAATATAAATGTTTTAGGCATGTCCGATTTTCCGATTGATTCACTGCATGTGGAAAAAAATTCGTTTTTAATTCATAAAATAATTTTTTTTCATATGTGTATTCAGATATTCATTATATTGAGTGTCAAGAAATTACCCATTCGTTATATCGCGAGTATTTGTCATACTGTATAGTGTACAGTGTAAAATGTTGCATTTTTTTTGTTACAACTTTTAGTTGCTTTAACAATTTAGGATTTGGGGATGCCCAGTAATATTACCAAATTAAAAGAATTTATATTTTATATATAGATTGTGTATCTACTACTACTTATTTTTTCAATTCTCACAATTTGTTTTAATAATATTTACGAAAATCATCTGGTCGATTATGCAACAGGACTTTATACAGATCTACGAACTTGCTGATTTCATTGATCATGCAGATGCATGTCTTGACCATCTGGAAAGTGCGGGTGCTGTTGGTGTCAATAACATCAACTTTTTTCAGTTTTTATTCCCGAATAAGTTCAAGGACTAACAGCTTTAAAAAAAAGGGGGGAAAACCAACTTAGATTCAACTATTCTCTCAAAGTCCAAAAGTTAGAAGGAAAATACTATTAATAAATTTTCACAATATAAGCAAAATAATTTGCGATTGATTTTTTTAGTTTGAGGTTTGTCACCCCTCTTTGTTCGGGAGTTCAAGTTGAACAAACTAATAACAACAACTTCTTCTGCTTCGGCTTCGGCTTCTGAATAATATATAAATATAGGAATGAAGTTGTTGGTGGAAAAAAAAATATTTTTTAAGCATCCCGGAATTTTGTTGCACATCGCAGGTGTTTTTCTTTTATATCCTACAAAGGAAGTCGCCGAATCAGTTAAAAAATTGTTTGATTACGGAGATGTAGGAAAGTTTGCGAACTCAAACAATTTGCTGAATCAGTTATTGAAACTAAAGAGAAATACTTTATTCTTGTGTAATTCTGATTCAATTTGAAGCCAAGATCATTACATGACCACTTTATATGAAAAAAGGATTTATTTTATTTTTTATTTTATTGAATCAGCAAAAGAGTTTTTATTGCATATCAGACAAAAAGTTAATTGATTTTTGTATTTTAATATATTTGTTTTTTTTGATTTTATTAATTTTTTCTCGTCGTTTTTAAAGAGATTTTTTTGTTATATGTTTTATTACAACTTTGAATTCTGTTTTTGCTCTGTGTGCCAGAAATATTCAAATTTTTTTTCAAAATTTAAAAACTATTTATAGTTTGCAATAAAATGGCGTCCTTAATATCGAAATATGATTGAATAGACAAATAAATTCAAACAACTGACTTTAATTGCATTAAAGCTATAAAATGTCGGCATATAGACAGCCGTAATGCGTACAAAAAAAAAAACAACATCTGTGTTTGTTATGTTCAAAATGTGTACATATGTAAGTTAGTCACATCATTTGCGAAATCAGGTATCGAAATATTGTGGATTCTGGAAAAATGTTTTATTCTGATGTGTTTGGTTTTGTTGTAAGGCCTTTGAGACCGTTAAAAATTCAAATTTTGTTCATTCATGGTTTCCTGCGAAATTAATGCCCCAGTGGCCCAATAAATATCTTCACTTCACTTCTTTTTTCCTCCAATATGCAAATATGTTGATATCTTCTTTTATTTTATTCCCTCGAACTTCAAATGAGTTGGACTAAAAAAATTAAATTATTTTTATCTAGATGTTTAAGTCGGTATAATTATTTGAAGTCGTTTATTGTGAGTTCAAGGCTAAAACTGAAACGTATTTTGCTCACACCGAATTCGAAAGACGTGTTTTAAATTTTTTTTTTAAAAACAAAATATTTTTGCCTTTCTCTGTCAGCAGGTGTTTTGTGACCGAGGGCAATTTGATAATTCCAACGATTAGTTCCAAGCAGAATAAATGATTTAAATAGAATCACTAATCTTTTTTTTATAAATGTTAAAAAATGGACTTTTGGTTTTTAGTTTCAACAAATATTTTGGAGGTAAAAGAATATATAAATGACTCATTGCGTGCAATCATGGTATTCCAATATTTATTGCTGGAATCGAGGCATTTATTGGCAGTTTCGAATTCAAAGAATATATTAACTGATTCAATGAATTCCGTTATTCAAAAAAAAAAAAAAACATATTTATCGGGTAGTTTTGGTAAAGTTGTATTAGTTTGCTTTTGACAGCCATTAAAAATCTCATTAATTTCATTCAAGTTGGAAAAAGGGTATAGCATGTAGTAATTGAATATGTTTTTTACGTAAAAACTCATCAGTGAAACCCAGAAAAGGATAAATAATCCAATGCAGCAATATTTCCAATACATAGAAAGTCGTTATACCAAATATTCCTGAAATAGGCAATGAACTGCTGTTCTATCCAATATATTCTCTAGGTTTGCAAGAAAATGTCCGGGTGGTCTGAGATTTTAATAAAATGTTATGACAGTCTTAAAACATCTTCTTATTATAATGAAATATATGTGCATAAATTTCCAAGAGCATTACGTTGAGAAGTATGAAGCAATTTTACCACAATTAAAGTCACTGAATTATCAAACGTGGCCTCGTACGCTACACAATAACAGAGTTAAAATTTTATCTGAACAATATCTCCTCTTGAATTTTATTGAAAGTCTCTAAATACTTTTCATTGTTTTTCCTTTTTTTTCTGCTAAAAACGAAGGCCAACAAACATGTTTTCTTTTCAAGAATGTGCAGAGGAAGGAGGACAAACACAAGGTGCTAAAAAAAACTATCAAAAGGTAAATATGTCAAGTGTAGGAAAACCTGGTTTCCAGAAAAGAGCGCATGAATGACTACTCGTGTCATGAGTGAGACGAGACCAGGACAAGTATTTTAAGTACCACAAACATTATAAAGCAAACGGAATTCGAAGCGGATGGCGCAAAAGTAAGAATTTTCGAAACGAAATAATAAAATTGTTGGGCAGAGGAGGAAAAATAACTTTAAAGATAAATAGAAGTTTCTAGTTAAGCAGCTAACAAGTAAGTACAAGTACTGAAACGTAAATCCAAAGGGTGATTTGTTAAATACCGGCCAAGAAATGGACTTGCAAACGAGGGGTCCCTCTCTTCTTCCCTGCACCCCTAAAGCACTACTTCTGACTTCTTCTGCCATTAGCTACGACTATACCCATTTAGGAAGGTAATTGAACGCTGTTTCCAAAACAACATAAAAATTTCCACTGTGCGGAATATCATAAAAAGGACAGTGGTTTTTCAACCAGCATAAAAAGGGTGTAGATAATATATGATAAAGGATTCAGGGTCAAAATCGTTAAGCAGGGACTCTAGTGAATACGATACTGAGGCTGATGTAACTTTAGCCTAGTTTTGCTTCTACATAAGAGATATCGAAAAATTAAACAAATATTTGGTTGGGGAAAAGGCTATACAAGAACTCAGTAGAAACAGTCTAGTCTTCCGATATTGGTAGACAGTGCGGAAGCCCCACCAAATATCTGTCTCTACATCCATAACGACTGAAAGTGTTGTTTTCTACCGTTTCGCAACGATATCGGTTTTTGTTGAGGTTGGGCGAAAACTTACAATAATTTGGTATTGTTCGCTTAAACCTTTAATTTACATTAATGTGTGTTTTCGTTTTCGTTGGAAAATTTTCCATATAGTATGTTGTCCCTATATCCTAATTGATTATGAAACATATCAACTATATCCAGGACGTCTTCAATTTTCTTTCTCCTATAATAAAACTTTAACCCATGACACGTTATTATTTTGCTTCTACTGCAAAGTTATAAAAATGTAAGTTTTTCAGTTCAGCTGGCGATATATAGCATTTTTGTATGCCACGTGAACAAACTGAATTGATGTATTTTGTTGTCGTTTTTTATATAAAATCTAAATAATATTGGGAATTTTTCTAGCTGC
Source organism: Epicampocera succincta (assembly GCA_932526305.1). Taxonomy (NCBI): domain Eukaryota; kingdom Metazoa; phylum Arthropoda; class Insecta; order Diptera; family Tachinidae; genus Epicampocera; species Epicampocera succincta. The sequence goes on along the minus strand of OW052037.1, from coordinate 42,657,219 downwards.
AAGAGATCTATTATTATTATAGTTTGAAAGCTGGGAATGACAAACTGTGTCCACATTTCTGTACAGAAATACTTTGAAGTTGTTGAAACTTATTTTGAAAAAAATCTAGCAATAACTGCCCGATTCATAACCATCAACAAGACAGAGAATAGTTCGTATTAAATATGAGAATATGTAGCGCGAAGTAGCAAAGAAAACCACGAAATGGCGATTCGTCGTTATTCTCAATTTGTTGGCCTTTTGCTTCGTATATGTTGAGGAATTTACGTTGCGGATATAACAATCTTTATGACAAGATCTATAATCTGCTTTGCGCCAACATAAATATGTTGCAGGGCAAAACAATTTTATAAATAATGGCCAATTGACACTTTGCCAGACCATTCAGTTTTGCGGCCGTTGCATAAATCATACGATTTTAGTTGAGACACAACCCTTATTCTCCATCCTAGGAAACTAGAAGTATTTAGACTAAGTCAATAGATCGTATGTCTTTTATATTTCTTACAGCAATTACTAGAGGATTTTAGAGTTAAATATTGTTATTAGAAAACCACTGAATCATATATTTGGGAACTGGGTAAATTTATGTTTTCCTGGTAAAATATAAAATAAGAAGTAAAATTAGATTTGTGTAAAGTTTTCCTAAAAGTCACTTAACCTTACAATTAATATATAAGATTGTAAAAATTTAAAAAAAAACTCCTTAAAAAATTAAAACAGAGTTTCGAGCGCACAAAAAGCGCTCACTCAAGGCAAAGAAAATATTAAATTAAAAAATTAAACAGGAATTAAGGTTAAGCGACCATGATTGGGGCTCATTTTAAACTGGCCGAACAATAAAAAGTTTATCAAATAATTGCGCCTAGAGAAAAAATTCATTTCCAATTGAATGGGTAATTCAATGAGCAAAATTGCCGTATTTGAAGAGCTTAACGAATAATTATTAAGTCCGGCATCATATATCCTGTCGAGCCTGGCTGACTGAATTTTCGTTTACAAAACTTAATCCAGTCCATTCAATTTCTACAGCGCGCTTAGCAATCGATTTATTACAAAATGAACCTTCCCTCCAGAAGTGGTTCAGTTCACGGGTACCCTCGTTAATGCAATTTAACGTTGCTGGAATACTTTCTATGTGGCTATTTTAAATCCATCAATCAATCAGCCACCATTGACGCAATATGGCCAGATTTATTGGAAAAAGTAGTCAAAACTATACGGATTCGTAGCAGCGTTGGAAATATGCTGGAAATTATATCAAAGAAATAAAGGATAATAAAATTATCTACTAGACAATAATAAATAAAAATTTCATTCCAACAATAGTTCTGTCTGCTATTATCATATTATGTTCACATATACAGGGTGTTTTTTTTAGAGGTATAGAACTTCGAATTGAAATAAAACACAAGAAAATCGTTTTAATGTCCATCAATTTGGCTTTATTGGAAGGATAATTTTATGCCATTAATGTTTAAATATGATTTCGGGCATGTGGCCGCCGCGGCTGGCTCGAATAAAGCCAATTCTACAGGTCCAATTTTCAACCACTTTTTCGAGCATATGGGGCCGTATGTTGGCCCAATGACTCCACCAGCCCATAGAGCACACCAAACAGTCAGTTTTTGTGGATGTAATGGCGTCTCAAGGGTCTCATGTGGATTCTCTTCACTCCAAATGCGGCAATTTTGCTTGTTGACGTAGCCATTCAACCAAAAATGAGCCTCAATAAAATGGACGGAGCTTGCCCATTGGACCTTGGCTTGCTTGGACCATTATTTTCGAAATAAATTTGCACGATTTGCAAGCGTTGTTCTTTTGTCAACCTGTTCATGATGAAATGGCAAACCAAACTAAATATTAATCACTTGACAGTTGACAAAATAGCCGCCAGTTAAAAAAGTGATGGCAACTTAAAGTTCTATACCTCAATAAAAAACACCCAATACTTTTATGTTTTAAAAACAAACATCCAGATATTAGAAAAGTTCAGAGGATGCTTCAGATTTGCCAGCGTTTACTTTAATAATAAACAGCGAATAAAAACAAAATGATCATATAAAAGATAAAATCCTTAAAAGCCTTCCAGTTCCTATTCAACAAAAATTAGAGCAGGCCCCAATTTTGCCTGTCTGTTCAGTAGCGTCTTTTCAACTAAATTTTAGTGGAAATTTATTGGCCATAATGATAACGAAACTCTTTGCTTCAAACTGCAAGTCCCAAAATGGACACTTCAATAATAAAATGGTAATAAGTAAAACTGCTCCAAGTCAATTTATGCCCAAAATAATTCGCAATCTTTAGCTGAAATTTATCTCTGCTTAATTTTTCTTCACTTGAGTTCCTTCAAGGCCTTGAATAATTTGTGCTCCTGCTGGTTCAATGAATTCTTAAACGGATTCTCAGAATTCCGTTGTACTTAAGGCAACTTTACTGCGTTTGTTGGCTGTGCTTTTCCTTGGGGTTCTGTTTTTGTTTCGCTTTTGCAAAAAGGAAAGCACAATCCAGCGCACCAACTAACAAGTACCAGTAACGGTAGCGCTGGTTAGTTCAGCTAAACATAATGCGGCTGGATACAGGTAAGTAAGTGTTTGTGTATTCGTGACGGGTTGGCGAATGTGTGTGCGTTCGTTTCTCTGTTGAGCTTTAGGAACACTTAACTTTTAGCAAAGCTTGTTGCTGCTGTTGGAGGTTCAGAAAATTTGTGAAAAAAAAAGCAATCCGTACAGACAAGACGTTCACAAACATGTTAATGTTGCTCAGCATTGAACCTAAATAGCGCCGTGCAGTCTTTGAACAGATTCAGAAATATTCAATTAGTTCATGGTTTTGGGTTTGTTGCTTTTTTTTGTTTTTAATGTTTTGTTTGCCGTTTTATGGTGGTTTTTACAAGCCAACATTTTTAAAGGCTCCTGACTTTTTCTTCTTTCTTGTGTGAAGACAAACAAACATTTCATTTGTTGTGCAAAAGGTTTGTAAATGGTTGTATTTGTGTTGGGAGCTGAAGAGGTCGCTCCTATTGAAATTAAAACCGATGAAAAAGCATTTCGAAAGTTCAATATTAAATTTTGTTTAAGCAGTTGGCATAATACAGTTGGCTTAATAGAAATTTGTTAAGGCCTTAATACAACTTTTAATAAAATTGCCAACAGTTTAAAGAAATGGATGGTTTGGAAAGGAATTTTTTTCAAGAAAAAACAGCAAAGAAATCAGAAATTAAAGTCCAATGAACTTTATTTGAATAAGAATGCAAAATTCTTTTTGTATTCTTTTTGCTAATTCTTCCAAAACAATTCATACTTGAATTCATAGTGCAAATAACAATAACAAGCGTTTAAATTGAGGGAAGCATATTTTTGTACATTTTCGACAAACCCACAATGTGAGTTTAAGTCTCAGAAGGGTCCGGAAAGATAGTCGTCATAGATATTTTGAGATAACACATCATTTTATTGGCTCCAAATATGTTCTTGCTTTTATTTCCAGCATTTTATTGTGCACATTTGCAAGAGCCATGAACCATATTTTTTTTAACAATATTGTCAGCATATTGTCACCTCAATCACACATATTTTTGCTATGTGTTAGCAACGGGTGATCTATTAGGATCTTTTCGTTTGTGCGTTGTAGAGTCAGAGGATTCAATTTTCGAAACTAACAGAAATACCATTGACAGACGTTTAATGTGTGACTACGCAATTGCCTCTATGGTACTGAGGTATCAAATAATGTTGGAGAGGGGGTGGGCAGGTACACACGATTTATTTTTTGTCAAATTTGAGCAATTACTGCTGGTATATTCACTGATGACTACTTACGAACTGCTTATGATTAGTTCATTTACCCGTTCGTGGCCGAAATATTTACTCTGAGCAGCAGTCGAAATTAAGGGTAGATTAGCGAAGAGATATAGCCTGTAAAAAACTACTTATAGTGGTTGACCTCTTGCGATAGAATTTTATGGGACTGTAAAAGCCGCACCGTCACCACACTTTCCCCAAAGATACTCAAATATTTCTGCCACATAAATTACTACTTATCGTTTCTAACAGCTTCTATTAACTCAGAAGTCCATAAGAGATATTTGGTAACCAAAAATCATCAGAGAAACGAACAGATCCAACACTACAGATCAAGGCACCGCCTCTGAATGTATCTATAAGATTAAATTATTTATCTACAAAATTAAACCTGTTGCATTCGTTTTATCATCTTTTTAGGTAATTTATTATTTATTTAATTTTTAAATATTAAGGCATAAATTTTTATATATATAAAAATACGAATTACACTAAATAGTTTTTGAGATCCCATTTTGTGGTGATTTTAAACTGTTCAAAATGTTTACAGTTTTAGAAGACCCTTCCGCAACCGAAATTGTTTGAATTTTAAATATTTAAATTTAAAAAGTTTTCGTATTCCACTTTTGGCAGCAAATTAATGCATATTTTCCTGCACTTCATGGGCTACATTTTTGTGAATTACTGTCAAGATATTGCGAACAAAAACAATTGAAATGGCGAGTTCTTAACTTATTTATGTTTCCGCTGGGCAAATTGATGCCTGCCATAAATCACATGGGGGCCCCGTTGTTGTGTTGGGCAGAAATGCCTAAAATGTTTTCAGTAATGGACCATGTTAGATATGTCAGGAACGTGTTGTGTTTCTGGTAATTACTGACGGCGACACATTGTAAATTTTTTTTACATTCGTTAGAGAAAAGTGTATTATCTCCCTTTAGAGGTTTTTGTACTCGCTTTAAATAAAACAAAACTCGAACTGAACACAGAAATAATAATAAAAATTTTAAGCTTTGCTGTAAAAATATGTATGTAGACCTTAATTGTCTAAAACGCTACGCCTTCATTTTCTTTGCGTTGCATTATATTACACTTTGCGAATCACTGCGTTCAAGCAGATGACCGTTCACGATGCAACAGCTGATTTTTGCGTTATTTTAAATACAGCTTAAGGCTGGAATCTGTTCCCAAAGAAGTTGTTGGAGTAGCTGAAGCTGACGATGTAATTATTAGGTCTGCAAAAAATAAAATAAATGCAAACAGAACATTGAAGTTTTGGCCATGGTTACCATATGGCCTCCTTAAAAAACTTTAAAAATTATGAAATAACAAGAGTAATTTAAATATTCTAACATAATACGTATTAAATAATAAAATAAATTTTTTTTCATCCGCATGTATTTCTGCCGAAATATTAAATTCTGTCTTTTACATATTTTTGATGCACTTCCGCATTCGTATTTGATTTTTATTTCAAATCACGGCATCACTGGTAAAAAACAAACGTAAAATTTGAAAACTTTTGCGGGTTTGATTATTAGATATATCTTTACATGAATGTACATATTTATTTTAATTTCCGCAGAAGAAAATAAGCAAAATGATTGCTGAGAAGAAAAAGTGATATTCTAAACTTGAATGAAGAAATTTAATCTGTCTTTGAGCCGACGAAATAAAAAGTCTTAATTATTTATACAGCGTATTAACTTTTTTCAGCTTTTTGAATTCTATCAGTTTCTGTTTCACCTCAAATCTGGCAAAACTAAAATTGTATTAAAGTATTTCTGAAGTACTTCATATAAACAAATTTCTTACCTTCTTCCAACCTGCAACTCTTCGGCTGATGTGTTCCACAAAGAATTTGGTGTTTTTAAATGGCCTTTCGCCAAGTGGCGGTGGTTAATCATAAATTCCACCATTATTTTCAGGCCGACCACCAGGTCTTATTGTTTGTTTTTCTGAATGAAAGTTTTAAATTATTAAAAGTAATTAAAGCAGTAGCTGGTAGTGTTCAATGTATCAGTTAACCCAATAAATTATTAAATGATTTAATTATTCATCGTGTTATTTTAATAATGAAAATACTTATATATAAATAAAATATATTATATTTTACCTACATACGTATATTTTTGTGCTTTGCGAATGCTGTTTTGTCATCGAATAAGTTTGGCGATTTTGATGTAGGGAATACTTGCCACCTTTTCCCATTTAAAATACGATTATAAAGGCATTTGCCGAACATTGCAAAAGAGAGTGGCAATGGTTCGTATATATATATATTTTCATTGGCATTCACATCGCGATACAGAATTAGCCGCTAGTTGTCCGCTGTTCAAAGTCTTAGCGAACGTAATAGGTTTTTAAGCTCTGGAGCTTTAAATGTTTCAGTATCAGACGAGTGACTAATCGCTAAAGCTAAGGATAAAGTTGACAAAATTGAGTCCATAAATTCCATCCATATCTATTATTTGTCCTTCGAACTGCAGGTGAACATTAATGTGCGATATCGTGCCACGGCCAATATGTATCACTCAATTTGTTTCGACGAAATATGGCCCATAAATATTCATACGTCAAAGGCTTCGGAATGATTCTCATAATACCTTCTGAAGCGGAATGTTCAGATATGATTGAAGCTTGTTGTTATTTCACTGCTTAGTTGCGTTACTGTAAGACTACACCTTCTCTTTCGAGATTATGTTTTCGTTTGCCCAAATACGATAACGTTGCACTAGTTGCATTAACACTTGTGCCTTAGTTTTGACACTTTACTATCCAAGTCCAAAATATAACTCTTCGTTAAGCCACACAGTAATAATTAATACATTGCCAATAATAGTTTGATTAATTCTTGGGTTTTCCCTACCACTAAGACTCTTAACTTCGAATATATTAGCAGCTGCAAAACTGCAACAAGTTTATTCGAACATTCATAATTTATTAATTAATCCTTATTTACGCTTCTGTATCTGTTAAGCTCCTGTATGTGTTTATGGCAGGCAGTCGCATGTTCTTTGATAGCTTGACTTAAATGGCCTGAGTATCAGCAAGAGGTATGAGTATTTGGTTCAAATTGTTTCTTAAGGGATTTGGTCTGAAATACGTGCAGCATTTGTGCTCAACAGCACTCAACACTACGCACAATACACTTATGCATTCAAAACAAACGCTCTTAGCATCTCAAAAGCAAAATAGCTGAACGACTGCTTAAATATACGGTGTATGTACATACATATGTAGGGATATGGAGGTATCCTTAACAGTCACATCTGTAGTGCCTTTCAGGCATATGGAATACATGTGTGTGTGTGTGTGTGCGTTTTGACACCGCTACTGCTACTGCTACTAAATGTGCAACGTTTCGCTCAAGTGTAAATAAAGTATCATTTCGCTGTCATTTCATTCATTCAGTGGAAAGCTGGGTGTATTCTGTTACGTACAACGTAACGGTTTTTCTTTCTTTCTTTGCTGCTTAAAATAACGATAAATACTGGCAGAGCACCTGCTCTGTGCTTTGGCAAGGCTAAACAAAATGAAAAGCGGAGGGGGGAAAGATGAACAAACACTTCATACTAATTTAAGCTGTAGTATTTTTTTAGCGTCGTGTGCAAAAAAAAATAGAACAAACACACACACGCACACACACGCACACACACACACACACACAGCAGCGTCTATAGAATGTAGTACCAGACAGTAATAATACCATTTTACCTCAAAATAAACAAAGGCTAAATACCGTCTTCAAAGTTATTTCAGACTCTATAATTATCTGTTAAACTGTCAAGTAGATCACTGAAGACTTCGAACAATAACCACGACACGTGCCAGTCTCACATCTTTCGCAAATTACAATGTATTTTTAGAGTTGTTATCTATCGTGAACAAAATGCCAGGACAACATCATTTTGGTTGCCCAGCCTGATTACGAAATAAGGGAAGAAAAGTTAAGAAATTAGGTGAATTAAATGCAAAGAGGGAAATGAAAGAATATAGAATAGAATAGAATAGAATAGAATAGAATAGAATAGAATAGAATAGAATAGAATAGAATAGAATAGAATAGAATAGAATAGAATAGAATAGAATAGAATAGAATAGAATAGAATAGAATAGAATAGAATAGAATAGAATAGAAAAGAATAGAAAAGAATAGAATAGAATAGAATAGAATAGAATAGAATAGAATAGAATAGAATAGAATAGAATAGAATAGAATAGAATAGAATAGAATAGAATAGAATAGAATAGAATAGAATAGAATAGAATAGAATAGAATAGAATAGAATAGAATAGAATAGAATAGAATAGAATAGAATAGAATAGAATAGAATAGAATAGAATAGAATAGAATAGAATAGAATAGAATAGAATAGAATAGAATAGAATAGAATAGAATAGAATAGAATAGAATAGAATAGAATAGAATAGAATAGAATAGAATAGAATAGAATAGAATAGAATAGAATAGAATAGAATAGAATAGAATAGAATAGAATAGAATAGAATAGAATAGAATAGAATAGAATAGAATAGAATAGAATAGAATAGAATAGAATAGAATAGAATAGAATAGAATAGAATAGAATAGAATAGAATAGAATAGAATAGAATAGAATAGAATAGAATAGAATAGAATAGAATAGAATAGAATAGAATAGAATAGAATAGAATAGAATAGAATAGAATAGAATAGAATAGAATAGAATAGAATAGAATAGAATAGAATAGAATAGAATAGAATAGAATAGAATAGAATAGAATAGAATAGAATAGAATAGAATAGAATAGAATAGAATAGAATAGAATAGAATAGAATAGAATAGAATAGAATAGAATAGAATAGAATAGAATAGAATAGAATAGAATAGAATAGAATAGAATAGAATAGAATAGAATAGAATAGAATAGAATAGAATAGAATAGAATAGAATAGAATAGAATAGAATAGAATAGAATAGAATAGAATAGAATAGAATAGAATAGAATAGAATAGAATAGAATAGAATAGAATAGAATAGAATAGAATAGAATAGAATAGAATAGAATAGAATAGAATAGAATAGAATAGAATAGAATAGAATAGAATAGAATAGAATAGAATAGAATAGAATAGAATAGAATAGAATAGAATAGAATAGAATAGAATAGAATAGAATAGAATAGAATAGAATAGAATAGAATAGAATAGAATAGAATAGAATAGAATAGAATAGAATAGAATAGAATAGAATAGAATAGAATAGAATAGAATAGAATAGAATAGAATAGAATAGAATAGAATAGAATAGAATAGAATAGAATAGAATAGAATAGAATAGAATAGAATAGAATAGAATAGAATAGAATAGAATAGAATAGAATAGAATAGAATAGAATAGAATAGAATAGAATAGAATAGAATAGAATAGAATAGAATAGAATAGAATAGAATAGAATAGAATAGAATAGAATAGAATAGAATAGAATAGAATAGAATAGAATAGAATAGAATAGAATAGAATAGAATAGAATAGAATAGAATAGAATAGAATAGAATAGAATAGAATAGAATAGAATAGAATAGAATAGAATAGAATAGAATAGAATAGAATAGAATAGAATAGAATAGAATAGAATAGAATAGAATAGAATAGAATAGAATAGAATAGAATAGAATAGAATAGAATAGAATAGAATAGAATAGAATAGAATAGAATAGAATAGAATAGAATAGAATAGAATAGAATAGAATAGAATAGAATAGAATAGAATAGAATAGAATAGAATAGAATAGAATAGAATAGAATAGAATAGAATAGAATAGAATAGAATAGAATAGAATAGAATAGAATAGAATAGAATAGAATAGAATAGAATAGAATAGAATAGAATAGAATAGAATAGAATAGAATAGAATAGAATAGAATAGAATAGAATAGAATAGAATAGAATAGAATAGAATAGAATAGAATAGAATAGAATAGAATAGAATAGAATAGAATAGAATAGAATAGAATAGAATAGAATAGAATAGAATAGAATAGAATAGAATAGAATAGAATAGAATAGAATAGAATAGAATAGAATAGAATAGAATAGAATAGAATAGAATAGAATAGAATAGAATAGAATAGAATAGAATAGAATAGAATAGAATAGAATAGAATAGAATAGAATAGAATAGAATAGAATAGAATAGAATAGAATAGAATAGAATAGAATAGAATAGAATAGAATAGAATAGAATAGAATAGAATAGAATAGAATAGAATAGAATAGAATAGAATAGAATAGAATAGAATAGAATAGAATAGAATAGAATAGAATAGAATAGAATAGAATAGAATAGAATAGAATAGAATAGAATAGAATAGAATAGAATAGAATAGAATAGAATAGAATAGAATAGAATAGAATAGAATAGAATAGAATAGAATAGAATAGAATAGAATAGAATAGAATAGAATAGAATAGAATAGAATAGAATAGAATAGAATAGAATAGAATAGAATAGAATAGAATAGAATAGAATAGAATAGAATAGAATAGAATAGAATAGAATAGAATAGAATAGAATAGAATAGAATAGAATAGAATAGAATAGAATAGAATAGAATAGAATAGAATAGAATAGAATAGAATAGAATAGAATAGAATAGAATAGAATAGAATAGAATAGAATAGAATAGAATAGAATAGAATAGAATAGAATAGAATAGAATAGAATAGAATAGAATAGAATAGAATAGAATAGAATAGAATAGAATAGAATAGAATAGAATAGAATAGAATAGAATAGAATAGAATAGAATAGAATAGAATAGAATAGAATAGAATAGAATAGAATAGAATAGAATAGAATAGAATAGAATAGAATAGAATAGAATAGAATAGAATAGAATAGAATAGAATAGAATAGAATAGAATAGAATAGAATAGAATAGAATAGAATAGAATAGAATAGAATAGAATAGAATAGAATAGAATAGAATAGAATAGAATAGAATAGAATAGAATAGAATAGAATAGAATAGAATAGAATAGAATAGAATAGAATAGAATAGAATAGAATAGAATAGAATAGAATAGAATAGAATAGAATAGAATAGAATAGAATAGAATAGAATAGAATAGAATAGAATAGAATAGAATAGAATAGAATAGAATAGAATAGAATAGAATAGAATAGAATAGAATAGAATAGAATAGAATAGAATAGAATAGAATAGAATAGAATAGAATAGAATAGAATAGAATAGAATAGAATAGAATAGAATAGAATAGAATAGAATAGAATAGAATAGAATAGAATAGAATAGAATAGAATAGAATAGAATAGAATAGAATAGAATAGAATAGAATAGAATAGAATAGAATAGAATAGAATAGAATAGAATAGAATAGAATAGAATAGAATAGAATAGAATAGAATAGAATAGAATAGAATAGAATAGAATAGAATAGAATAGAATAGAATAGAATAGAATAGAATAGAATAGAATAGAATAGAATAGAATAGAATAGAATAGAATAGAATAGAATAGAATAGAATAGAATAGAATAGAATAGAATAGAATAGAATAGAATAGAATAGAATAGAATAGAATAGAATAGAATAGAATAGAATAGAATAGAATAGAATAGAATAGAATAGAATAGAATAGAATAGAATAGAATAGAATAGAATAGAATAGAATAGAATAGAATAGAATAGAATAGAATAGAATAGAATAGAATAGAATAGAATAGAATAGAATAGAATAGAATAGAATAGAATAGAATAGAATAGAATAGAATAGAATAGAATAGAATAGAATAGAATAGAATAGAATAGAATAGAATAGAATAGAATAGAATAGAATAGAATAGAATAGAATAGAATAGAATAGAATAGAATAGAATAGAATAGAATAGAATAGAATAGAATAGAATAGAATAGAATAGAATAGAATAGAATAGAATAGAATAGAATAGAATAGAATAGAATAGAATAGAATAGAATAGAATAGAATAGAATAGAATAGAATAGAATAGAATAGAATAGAATAGAATAGAATAGAATAGAATAGAATAGAATAGAATAGAATAGAATAGAATAGAATAGAATAGAATAGAATAGAATAGAATAGAATAGAATAGAATAGAATAGAATAGAATAGAATAGAATAGAATAGAATAGAATAGAATAGAATAGAATAGAATAGAATAGAATAGAATAGAATAGAATAGAATAGAATAGAATAGAATAGAATAGAATAGAATAGAATAGAATAGAATAGAATAGAATAGAATAGAATAGAATAGAATAGAATAGAATAGAATAGAATAGAATAGAATAGAATAGAATAGAATAGAATAGAATAGAATAGAATAGAATAGAATAGAATAGAATAGAATAGAATAGAATAGAATAGAATAGAATAGAATAGAATAGAATAGAATAGAATAGAATAGAATAGAATAGAATAGAATAGAATAGAATAGAATAGAATAGAATAGAATAGAATAGAATAGAATAGAATAGAATAGAATAGAATAGAATAGAATAGAATAGAATAGAATAGAATAGAATAGAATAGAATAGAATAGAATAGAATAGAATAGAATAGAATAGAATAGAATAGAATAGAATAGAATAGAATAGAATAGAATAGAATAGAATAGAATAGAATAGAATAGAATAGAATAGAATAGAATAGAATAGAATAGAATAGAATAGAATAGAATAGAATAGAATAGAATAGAATAGAATAGAATAGAATAGAATAGAATAGAATAGAATAGAATAGAATAGAATAGAATAGAATAGAATAGAATAGAATAGAATAGAATAGAATAGAATAGAATAGAATAGAATAGAATAGAATAGAATAGAATAGAATAGAATAGAATAGAATAGAATAGAATAGAATAGAATAGAATAGAATAGAATAGAATAGAATAGAATAGAATAGAATAGAATAGAATAGAATAGAATAGAATAGAATAGAATAGAATAGAATAGAATAGAATAGAATAGAATAGAATAGAATAGAATAGAATAGAATAGAATAGAATAGAATAGAATAGAATAGAATAGAATAGAATAGAATAGAATAGAATAGAATAGAATAGAATAGAATAGAATAGAATAGAATAGAATAGAATAGAATAGAATAGAATAGAATAGAATAGAATAGAATAGAATAGAATAGAATAGAATAGAATAGAATAGAATAGAATAGAATAGAATAGAATAGAATAGAATAGAATAGAATAGAATAGAATAGAATAGAATAGAATAGAATAGAATAGAATAGAATAGAATAGAATAGAATAGAATAGAATAGAATAGAATAGAATAGAATAGAATAGAATAGAATAGAATAGAATAGAATAGAATAGAATAGAATAGAATAGAATAGAATAGAATAGAATAGAATAGAATAGAATAGAATAGAATAGAATAGAATAGAATAGAATAGAATAGAATAGAATAGAATAGAATAGAATAGAATAGAATAGAATAGAATAGAATAGAATAGAATAGAATAGAATAGAATAGAATAGAATAGAATAGAATAGAATAGAATAGAATAGAATAGAATAGAATAGAATAGAATAGAATAGAATAGAATAGAATAGAATAGAATAGAATAGAATAGAATAGAATAGAATAGAATAGAATAGAATAGAATAGAATAGAATAGAATAGAATAGAATAGAATAGAATAGAATAGAATAGAATAGAATAGAATAGAATAGAATAGAATAGAATAGAATAGAATAGAATAGAATAGAATAGAATAGAATAGAATAGAATAGAATAGAATAGAATAGAATAGAATAGAATAGAATAGAATAGAATAGAATAGAATAGAATAGAATAGAATAGAATAGAATAGAATAGAATAGAATAGAATAGAATAGAATAGAATAGAATAGAATAGAATAGAATAGAATAGAATAGAATAGAATAGAATAGAATAGAATAGAATAGAATAGAATAGAATAGAATAGAATAGAATAGAATAGAATAGAATAGAATAGAATAGAATAGAATAGAATAGAATAGAATAGAATAGAATAGAATAGAATAGAATAGAATAGAATAGAATAGAATAGAATAGAATAGAATAGAATAGAATAGAATAGAATAGAATAGAATAGAATAGAATAGAATAGAATAGAATAGAATAGAATAGAATAGAATAGAATAGAATAGAATAGAATAGAATAGAATAGAATAGAATAGAATAGAATAGAATAGAATAGAATAGAATAGAATAGAATAGAATAGAATAGAATAGAATAGAATAGAATAGAATAGAATAGAATAGAATAGAATAGAATAGAATAGAATAGAATAGAATAGAATAGAATAGAATAGAATAGAATAGAATAGAATAGAATAGAATAGAATAGAATAGAATAGAATAGAATAGAATAGAATAGAATAGAATAGAATAGAATAGAATAGAATAGAATAGAATAGAATAGAATAGAATAGAATAGAATAGAATAGAATAGAATAGAATAGAATAGAATAGAATAGAATAGAATAGAATAGAATAGAATAGAATAGAATAGAATAGAATAGAATAGAATAGAATAGAATAGAATAGAATAGAATAGAATAGAATAGAATAGAATAGAATAGAATAGAATAGAATAGAATAGAATAGAATAGAATAGAATAGAATAGAATAGAATAGAATAGAATAGAATAGAATAGAATAGAATAGAATAGAATAGAATAGAATAGAATAGAATAGAATAGAATAGAATAGAATAGAATAGAATAGAATAGAATAGAATAGAATAGAATAGAATAGAATAGAATAGAATAGAATAGAATAGAATAGAATAGAATAGAATAGAATAGAATAGAATAGAATAGAATAGAATAGAATAGAATAGAATAGAATAGAATAGAATAGAATAGAATAGAATAGAATAGAATAGAATAGAATAGAATAGAATAGAATAGAATAGAATAGAATAGAATAGAATAGAATAGAATAGAATAGAATAGAATAGAATAGAATAGAATAGAATAGAATAGAATAGAATAGAATAGAATAGAATAGAATAGAATAGAATAGAATAGAATAGAATAGAATAGAATAGAATAGAATAGAATAGAATAGAATAGAATAGAATAGAATAGAATAGAATAGAATAGAATAGAATAGAATAGAATAGAATAGAATAGAATAGAATAGAATAGAATAGAATAGAATAGAATAGAATAGAATAGAATAGAATAGAATAGAATAGAATAGAATAGAATAGAATAGAATAGAATAGAATAGAATAGAATAGAATAGAATAGAATAGAATAGAATAGAATAGAATAGAATAGAATAGAATAGAATAGAATAGAATAGAATAGAATAGAATAGAATAGAATAGAATAGAATAGAATAGAATAGAATAGAATAGAATAGAATAGAATAGAATAGAATAGAATAGAATAGAATAGAATAGAATAGAATAGAATAGAATAGAATAGAATAGAATAGAATAGAATAGAATAGAATAGAATAGAATAGAATAGAATAGAATAGAATAGAATAGAATAGAATAGAATAGAATAGAATAGAATAGAATAGAATAGAATAGAATAGAATAGAATAGAATAGAATAGAATAGAATAGAATAGAATAGAATAGAATAGAATAGAATAGAATAGAATAGAATAGAATAGAATAGAATAGAATAGAATAGAATAGAATAGAATAGAATAGAATAGAATAGAATAGAATAGAATAGAATAGAATAGAATAGAATAGAATAGAATAGAATAGAATAGAATAGAATAGAATAGAATAGAATAGAATAGAATAGAATAGAATAGAATAGAATAGAATAGAATAGAATAGAATAGAATAGAATAGAATAGAATAGAATAGAATAGAATAGAATAGAATAGAATAGAATAGAATAGAATAGAATAGAATAGAATAGAATAGAATAGAATAGAATAGAATAGAATAGAATAGAATAGAATAGAATAGAATAGAATAGAATAGAATAGAATAGAATAGAATAGAATAGAATAGAATAGAATAGAATAGAATAGAATAGAATAGAATAGAATAGAATAGAATAGAATAGAATAGAATAGAATAGAATAGAATAGAATAGAATAGAATAGAATAGAATAGAATAGAATAGAATAGAATAGAATAGAATAGAATAGAATAGAATAGAATAGAATAGAATAGAATAGAATAGAATAGAATAGAATAGAATAGAATAGAATAGAATAGAATAGAATAGAATAATAGAATAGAATAGAATAGAATAGAATAGAATAGAATAGAATAGAATAGAATAGAATAGAATAGAATAGAATAGAATAGAATAGAATAGAATAGAATAGAATAGAATAGAATAGAATAGAATAGAATAGAATAGAATAGAATAGAATAGAATAGAATAGAATAGAATAGAATAGAATAGAATAGAATAGAATAGAATAGAATAGAATAGAATAGAATAGAATAGAATAGAATAGAATAGAATAGAATAGAATAGAATAGAATAGAATAGAATAGAATAGAATAGAATAGAATAGAATAGAATAGAATAGAATAGAATAGAATAGAATAGAATAGAATAGAATAGAATAGAATAGAATAGAATAGAATAGAATAGAATAGAATAGAATAGAATAGAATAGAATAGAATAGAATAGAATAGAATAGAATAGAATAGAATAGAATAGAATAGAATAGAATAGAATAGAATAGAATAGAATAGAATAGAATAGAATAGAATAGAATAGAATAGAATAGAATAGAATAGAATAGAATAGAATAGAATAGAATAGAATAGAATAGAATAGAATAGAATAGAATAGAATAGAATAGAATAGAATAGAATAGAATAGAATAGAATAGAATAGAATAGAATAGAATAGAATAGAATAGAATAGAATAGAATAGAATAGAATAGAATAGAATAGAATAGAATAGAATAGAATAGAATAGAATAGAATAGAATAGAATAGAATAGAATAGAATAGAATAGAATAGAATAGAATAGAATAGAATAGAATAGAATAGAATAGAATAGAATAGAATAGAATAGAATAGAATAGAATAGAATAGAATAGAATAGAATAGAATAGAATAGAATAGAATAGAATAGAATAGAATAGAATAGAATAGAATAGAATAGAATAGAATAGAATAGAATAGAATAGAATAGAATAGAATAGAATAGAATAGAATAGAATAGAATAGAATAGAATAGAATAGAATAGAATAGAATAGAATAGAATAGAATAGAATAGAATAGAATAGAATAGAATAGAATAGAATAGAATAGAATAGAATAGAATAGAATAGAATAGAATAGAATAGAATAGAATAGAATAGAATAGAATAGAATAGAATAGAATAGAATAGAATAGAATAGAATAGAATAGAATAGAATAGAATAGAATAGAATAGAATAGAATAGAATAGAATAGAATAGAATAGAATAGAATAGAATAGAATAGAATAGAATAGAATAGAATAGAATAGAATAGAATAGAATAGAATAGAATAGAATAGAATAGAATAGAATAGAATAGAATAGAATAGAATAGAATAGAATAGAATAGAATAGAATAGAATAGAATAGAATAGAATAGAATAGAATAGAATAGAATAGAATAGAATAGAATAGAATAGAATAGAATAGAATAGAATAGAATAGAATAGAATAGAATAGAATAGAATAGAATAGAATAGAATAGAATAGAATAGAATAGAATAGAATAGAATAGAATAGAATAGAATAGAATAGAATAGAATAGAATAGAATAGAATAGAATAGAATAGAATAGAATAGAATAGAATAGAATAGAATAGAATAGAATAGAATAGAATAGAATAGAATAGAATAGAATAGAATAGAATAGAATAGAATAGAATAGAATAGAATAGAATAGAATAGAATAGAATAGAATAGAATAGAATAGAATAGAATAGAATAGAATAGAATAGAATAGAATAGAATAGAATAGAATAGAATAGAATAGAATAGAATAGAATAGAATAGAATAGAATAGAATAGAATAGAATAGAATAGAATAGAATAGAATAGAATAGAATAGAATAGAATAGAATAGAATAGAATAGAATAGAATAGAATAGAATAGAATAGAATAGAATAGAATAGAATAGAATAGAATAGAATAGAATAGAATAGAATAGAATAGAATAGAATAGAATAGAATAGAATAGAATAGAATAGAATAGAATAGAATAGAATAGAATAGAATAGAATAGAATAGAATAGAATAGAATAGAATAGAATAGAATAGAATAGAATAGAATAGAATAGAATAGAATAGAATAGAATAGAATAGAATAGAATAGAATAGAATAGAATAGAATAGAATAGAATAGAATAGAATAGAATAGAATAGAATAGAATAGAATAGAATAGAATAGAATAGAATAGAATAGAATAGAATAGAATAGAATAGAATAGAATAGAATAGAATAGAATAGAATAGAATAGAATAGAATAGAATAGAATAGAATAGAATAGAATAGAATAGAATAGAATAGAATAGAATAGAATAGAATAGAATAGAATAGAATAGAATAGAATAGAATAGAATAGAATAGAATAGAATAGAATAGAATAGAATAGAATAGAATAGAATAGAATAGAATAGAATAGAATAGAATAGAATAGAATAGAATAGAATAGAATAGAATAGAATAGAATAGAATAGAATAGAATAGAATAGAATAGAATAGAATAGAATAGAATAGAATAGAATAGAATAGAATAGAATAGAATAGAATAGAATAGAATAGAATAGAATAGAATAGAATAGAATAGAATAGAATAGAATAGAATAGAATAGAATAGAATAGAATAGAATAGAATAGAATAGAATAGAATAGAATAGAATAGAATAGAATAGAATAGAATAGAATAGAATAGAATAGAATAGAATAGAATAGAATAGAATAGAATAGAATAGAATAGAATAGAATAGAATAGAATAGAATAGAATAGAATAGAATAGAATAGAATAGAATAGAATAGAATAGAATAGAATAGAATAGAATAGAATAGAATAGAATAGAATAGAATAGAATAGAATAGAATAGAATAGAATAGAATAGAATAGAATAGAATAGAATAGAATAGAATAGAATAGAATAGAATAGAATAGAATAGAATAGAATAGAATAGAATAGAATAGAATAGAATAGAATAGAATAGAATAGAATAGAATAGAATAGAATAGAATAGAATAGAATAGAATAGAATAGAATAGAATAGAATAGAATAGAATAGAATAGAATAGAATAGAATAGAATAGAATAGAATAGAATAGAATAGAATAGAATAGAATAGAATAGAATAGAATAGAATAGAATAGAATAGAATAGAATAGAATAGAATAGAATAGAATAGAATAGAATAGAATAGAATAGAATAGAATAGAATAGAATAGAATAGAATAGAATAGAATAGAATAGAATAGAATAGAATAGAATAGAATAGAATAGAATAGAATAGAATAGAATAGAATAGAATAGAATAGAATAGAATAGAATAGAATAGAATAGAATAGAATAGAATAGAATAGAATAGAATAGAATAGAATAGAATAGAATAGAATAGAATAGAATAGAATAGAATAGAATAGAATAGAATAGAATAGAATAGAATAGAATAGAATAGAATAGAATAGAATAGAATAGAATAGAATAGAATAGAATAGAATAGAATAGAATAGAATAGAATAGAATAGAATAGAATAGAATAGAATAGAATAGAATAGAATAGAATAGAATAGAATAGAATAGAATAGAATAGAATAGAATAGAATAGAATAGAATAGAATAGAATAGAATAGAATAGAATAGAATAGAATAGAATAGAATAGAATAGAATAGAATAGAATAGAATAGAATAGAATAGAATAGAATAGAATAGAATAGAATAGAATAGAATAGAATAGAATAGAATAGAATAGAATAGAATAGAATAGAATAGAATAGAATAGAATAGAATAGAATAGAATAGAATAGAATAGAATAGAATAGAATAGAATAGAATAGAATAGAATAGAATAGAATAGAATAGAATAGAATAGAATAGAATAGAATAGAATAGAATAGAATAGAATAGAATAGAATAGAATAGAATAGAATAGAATAGAATAGAATAGAATAGAATAGAATAGAATAGAATAGAATAGAATAGAATAGAATAGAATAGAATAGAATAGAATAGAATAGAATAGAATAGAATAGAATAGAATAGAATAGAATAGAATAGAATAGAATAGAATAGAATAGAATAGAATAGAATAGAATAGAATAGAATAGAATAGAATAGAATAGAATAGAATAGAATAGAATAGAATAGAATAGAATAGAATAGAATAGAATAGAATAGAATAGAATAGAATAGAATAGAATAGAATAGAATAGAATAGAATAGAATAGAATAGAATAGAATAGAATAGAATAGAATAGAATAGAATAGAATAGAATAGAATAGAATAGAATAGAATAGAATAGAATAGAATAGAATAGAATAGAATAGAATAGAATAGAATAGAATAGAATAGAATAGAATAGAATAGAATAGAATAGAATAGAATAGAATAGAATAGAATAGAATAGAATAGAATAGAATAGAATAGAATAGAATAGAATAGAATAGAATAGAATAGAATAGAATAGAATAGAATAGAATAGAATAGAATAGAATAGAATAGAATAGAATAGAATAGAATAGAATAGAATAGAATAGAATAGAATAGAATAGAATAGAATAGAATAGAATAGAATAGAATAGAATAGAATAGAATAGAATAGAATAGAATAGAATAGAATAGAATAGAATAGAATAGAATAGAATAGAATAGAATAGAATAGAATAGAATAGAATAGAATAGAATAGAATAGAATAGAATAGAATAGAATAGAATAGAATAGAATAGAATAGAATAGAATAGAATAGAATAGAATAGAATAGAATAGAATAGAATAGAATAGAATAGAATAGAATAGAATAGAATAGAATAGAATAGAATAGAATAGAATAGAATAGAATAGAATAGAATAGAATAGAATAGAATAGAATAGAATAGAATAGAATAGAATAGAATAGAATAGAATAGAATAGAATAGAATAGAATAGAATAGAATAGAATAGAATAGAATAGAATAGAATAGAATAGAATAGAATAGAATAGAATAGAATAGAATAGAATAGAATAGAATAGAATAGAATAGAATAGAATAGAATAGAATAGAATAGAATAGAATAGAATAGAATAGAATAGAATAGAATAGAATAGAATAGAATAGAATAGAATAGAATAGAATAGAATAGAATAGAATAGAATAGAATAGAATAGAATAGAATAGAATAGAATAGAATAGAATAGAATAGAATAGAATAGAATAGAATAGAATAGAATAGAATAGAATAGAATAGAATAGAATAGAATAGAATAGAATAGAATAGAATAGAATAGAATAGAATAGAATAGAATAGAATAGAATAGAATAGAATAGAATAGAATAGAATAGAATAGAATAGAATAGAATAGAATAGAATAGAATAGAATAGAATAGAATAGAATAGAATAGAATAGAATAGAATAGAATAGAATAGAATAGAATAGAATAGAATAGAATAGAATAGAATAGAATAGAATAGAATAGAATAGAATAGAATAGAATAGAATAGAATAGAATAGAATAGAATAGAATAGAATAGAATAGAATAGAATAGAATAGAATAGAATAGAATAGAATAGAATAGAATAGAATAGAATAGAATAGAATAGAATAGAATAGAATAGAATAGAATAGAATAGAATAGAATAGAATAGAATAGAATAGAATAGAATAGAATAGAATAGAATAGAATAGAATAGAATAGAATAGAATAGAATAGAATAGAATAGAATAGAATAGAATAGAATAGAATAGAATAGAATAGAATAGAATAGAATAGAATAGAATAGAATAGAATAGAATAGAATAGAATAGAATAGAATAGAATAGAATAGAATAGAATAGAATAGAATAGAATAGAATAGAATAGAATAGAATAGAATAGAATAGAATAGAATAGAATAGAATAGAATAGAATAGAATAGAATAGAATAGAATAGAATAGAATAGAATAGAATAGAATAGAATAGAATAGAATAGAATAGAATAGAATAGAATAGAATAGAATAGAATAGAATAGAATAGAATAGAATAGAATAGAATAGAATAGAATAGAATAGAATAGAATAGAATAGAATAGAATAGAATAGAATAGAATAGAATAGAATAGAATAGAATAGAATAGAATAGAATAGAATAGAATAGAATAGAATAGAATAGAATAGAATAGAATAGAATAGAATAGAATAGAATAGAATAGAATAGAATAGAATAGAATAGAATAGAATAGAATAGAATAGAATAGAATAGAATAGAATAGAATAGAATAGAATAGAATAGAATAGAATAGAATAGAATAGAATAGAATAGAATAGAATAGAATAGAATAGAATAGAATAGAATAGAATAGAATAGAATAGAATAGAATAGAATAGAATAGAATAGAATAGAATAGAATAGAATAGAATAGAATAGAATAGAATAGAATAGAATAGAATAGAATAGAATAGAATAGAATAGAATAGAATAGAATAGAATAGAATAGAATAGAATAGAATAGAATAGAATAGAATAGAATAGAATAGAATAGAATAGAATAGAATAGAATAGAATAGAATAGAATAGAATAGAATAGAATAGAATAGAATAGAATAGAATAGAATAGAATAGAATAGAATAGAATAGAATAGAATAGAATAGAATAGAATAGAATAGAATAGAATAGAATAGAATAGAATAGAATAGAATAGAATAGAATAGAATAGAATAGAATAGAATAGAATAGAATAGAATAGAATAGAATAGAATAGAATAGAATAGAATAGAATAGAATAGAATAGAATAGAATAGAATAGAATAGAATAGAATAGAATAGAATAGAATAGAATAGAATAGAATAGAATAGAATAGAATAGAATAGAATAGAATAGAATAGAATAGAATAGAATAGAATAGAATAGAATAGAATAGAATAGAATAGAATAGAATAGAATAGAATAGAATAGAATAGAATAGAATAGAATAGAATAGAATAGAATAGAATAGAATAGAATAGAATAGAATAGAATAGAATAGAATAGAATAGAATAGAATAGAATAGAATAGAATAGAATAGAATAGAATAGAATAGAATAGAATAGAATAGAATAGAATAGAATAGAATAGAATAGAATAGAATATTCTAAAGAACTAATGGGTACTGCATTTTGTTGCATAATGCATTAACTAAAAAAAAACTGCATTTATCAAAAAACTGTTTGCTAGAAATAATCCAACATTTCTATAATTCGTTGGTTATTTTATTCTTTGGAAGAACTGCTGACGTATTTGTATGTGATTGAGTGCATATTACACTGCTTAGTAAAAAATGGGTATTTCGGGATAAATGGAGAAGCGCATTTATAATGTACTTTTCAAGTTATAAAATTTAAGAAGGGCATCTTTTCAAATTTGCCCAAATCATTCTTGTACGTAGCAAGTGCAACATACGTCTTGATCAGTCAACGTCAATGGTACAACATAAGAAGCAAATTTCAAAAGGGTGAGGATTTTCGTCGTTAAGTTAATTCGAACACGGTGAATCCTTTGACGATGTTAAAAGCTTTGCCAAAAAAATAGTATGAAAAAAGAGCTTCTTAATGTTTTAAGAACTTATTTGTACGAATTTGATTTTCCATAAGTGAAAATACTAATATTTAACCGTCTGTTCTCTTAAAAAAGAATAATATAAAAAGTTTTTCTTATATCTTCGTATTTGCAACTTTCGGACTTAAAACAAATGTTTATAAAAAAATTTATTATAAAAAGTTGTTTATCTAAATTTTCTATTTTGTTAATAAACTTCATGTCATAACTTCGAAAAATCTTTAAATTTTATCAACTTCAGCTGCAGGTTTCACATCCTTTAAGATTAACGATATTATTTTTGTACAATTCTCCAAATATTTCTATATCAACACGCTTTTTTGCGTTTTTTGATTTCGATCAGCATCAGCCCTTCGCTGCTCTAAAACACATCTTCGTCAGTTCAAATTCATTAAATCGATTTTACTTCCCGTATCCCCAACAAATTACAATCCATTGGCTGACTTTGAATGGATCGACGGAAATTTCGTAAATGTTGCGCAAAAAAACTTTCTTTGCTAACGTTTCCCTAGAGGTATAAATATAATTCAGGCTGCTTGATAAATTTGGGCTTTGAAATTTGTGGCCTTCCAGCAACTTTTCTACAGCTTGTTGTTACAGAATTTTTAAAGGAAGCCACTTAAAACTTCAGTGTTTGATCAATTGGAATTGAAAGTCGTTCTAAAATCATAGAAGAACTATTCGACAAAAAAAAGCATTATTCCACATCTTGGCGCAGTATATTTTTACTGGGACTATCCTGTCTAAGGTTGACTTTCTTCTTCTTCTTTTGGCGCTACAGTCCGTGGTGAACCTGGGCCTCAACCAACAAAGTTTTCCAGCTGGCACGGTCTTTAGCCAGCGTTCTCCAATTTTGCACACCAAGTTGGTTGAGGTCCCTCTCCACTTGTGTGCGCCATCGGTTCCGTGGGCGTCCTCTACTGCGTTGTCCCACAGGTTCGGAATCGAAGATTCTACGGGTCGGAGCAGTATTCTCCATGCGCTCTACATGGCCCAACCATCTTAGCCGTTGGATCCGTAGGCGCCTGGTTAGGCTCATGTCGTTGTACAACCCGTACAGTTCATGATTGAATCTTCTTCTCCAGAAACCATCAACGCAAACAGGGCCGAAGATTGAACGCAGAACTTTTCTCTCGAAAATACCAAGGACTTCCTCATCCGCCTTCGACACCGTCCATGCTTCTGCGCCATAAAGAAGTACAGGGATTATCAAAGTGGTATATAGTGTCAACTTGGTTTTTCGAGAAAGGGCCTTACTACTCAATTGCCTCTTGAGCCCAAAGAAACAGCGATTGGCAAGAGTTATTCTGCGTTTGATCTCGGTACTGATGTTGTTCATACTGTTGACTTGGGAGCCAAGGTAGACGAAGTCCTTCACTACCTCGAAGTTATAGCTGCCTATGGTGATGTTCTGGCCCAGTCGTCGGTGTTGCGCGTCCTTTTTTGATGACAGCATATACTTCGTTTTGCCCTCGTTCACCGCTAGACCCATTTTGGCCGCCTCCGTTGAAATACCAGCAAACGCTTCAGTGACGGCTCGCTGTGTTCGACCAATCACGTCAATGTCGTCAGCGTATGCTAGCAGTTGCACGGACTTTTGGAAGATCGTGCCTCTGTTGTTGGCGTGTGAGTTTTGCACGATCTTCTCAAGAATTATGTTAAAAAAATCACATGACAGTGCGTCGCCTTGTCTAAATCCCCTTCTGACATTGAAGGTCTCGGTGAATTCGTTACCGACCTTGATGGAGCAGCGAGAGTTCTCCATCGTCATCCTACACAACCTGACGACTTTAGTAGGAATGTCAAAACTAGACATGGCTTCGTATAGCTCGTCCCTATACACACTGTCATATGCGGCCTTAAAATCAACGAATAGGTGGTGGGTGTCGATTTGCATTTCTTGGGTCTTTTCCAGGATCTGCCGTAGTGTGAAAATTTGGTCGATGGTGGACTTCCCCGGCCTGAAACCACACTGATAAGGACCTATCAAACTGTTCACGAATGGTTTCAGGCGCTCACACAAAACGGCAGAGAAGATCTTGTAGGCGATGTTCAGGAGACTTATTCCTCGGTAGTTGGCGCAGTTGAAGGGGTCTCCTTTTTTGTGGATCGGGCAAACGATGCTGAGATTCCACTCGTCGGGCATGCTTTCCTCCGACCATATCTTACAGATGAGCTGGTGCATGCGCCCAACCAGGTCATCTCCGGCTGCCTTAAATAGTTCCGCGGACAGTGCGTCCGCTCCTGCAGCTTTGTTTGATTTCAATCTCGATATTGCTATCTTGACTTCATTCAGGTCGGGGGGACGGAATTCTCTACCATCATCGTCCGTTATCTGTAGTGGAATATTCTGCCTGGCGATGGAATCGGTGTTTTGTTCGCCGTTAAACTGTCTGCAGAAGTGATCCTTCCAGATTCTCAGCATCGATTGCGGCTCTACTACGATTTGACCCTCTTCGTCACGACAGGCTTCTGTCCGAAGCTTATATCCATTGGATAGTTGTTTTACCCGTTGGTAAAACTTTCGGATATTATTCCTGCCGTAACACCTCTCCAGTTCCTCGATCGCGCGCTTCTCGTGCTCTTTCTTCTTCTTTTTGAGAAGCCGGTGTTCTTCCCTTCTCTTCCGTTCGTAGAGCTCACGAGCTGCTCTCGTCCTTCTCTCCAACGTCGCCTTATACGCTGCTAGCTTCGCTGAATGTGCCTGCCTGCACTCGTCGTCAAACCATGGGTTTTTTCCGGGTGGCATTTTAAAACCCAATACATCAGAGGCAGCATCTCTGATGGCGTTTTGGCAACGGTTCCATTCCTCATCGGTTGTTTCGCCTGGCAGGGCTGGACTCTCTGAGAGCTTAAGGGAGACTAGATCGGCAAATTTCCCAGCGGTCGATTGCGATTGTAGCTTTGCGACGTCAAACTGTTGTGGTCGTGCTCTACTCCGGTTTGCTACTGATATCCGTGATCTTACCTTGGCTACAACAAGGAAGTGATCGGAGTCAATGTTGGCTCCTCGGAATGTTCGGACATCAAGAATACTGGAGGAGTGTCTGCCGTCGATCGCAATGTGATCAATTTGGTTGACGGTTAATTGATCAGGGGACCGCCAGGTCCCTTTGTGAATGTTGAGGTGAGGGAATCGCGTGCTTGCTACAGTAAGATTTCGCCCCGTTACAAAATCTAGCAGCCTGAGTAAAGGTTGACTTTAGGTGTAAGATTAATTTCTCTCGTTCGATCAACAGTACCCAGACTGTTCGATCTTTTCATGTCAAACACGCTGAATGTTTTAAGCGGACAAGTCAAAATCTTTGAATTTTTTTTGGCTTTTTAGGCAATGAAGTCCAAATATTTCCCTTAAATCACTAGGGACATCTGCAGAACAGCAAAACCGAATTTAAATATAAGATTTTAACTTCAAAAAAACGCTCTTTATGTCTTAAACTTAATGCTCTTCTCATGACAAATAATATCTCGTGATTTTTTAAACATTTTGTATTAAATCTAAACGAGTATTATCTATTTGCGTTACTCTTTTTCTAGACAAGAACCACTTACATATATATATATATGTATATATATTTATATATATATATTTTTTTAAATTTTGTTATTACTTGATAAATTAATATTCATAGCACTGTTTCCTCATAATGCTGCTCTTAAGTACTTACGTTTCATTCTAATATAATCATTAAGCATATTTTTTATATTTTTTATCTCCATCATCATTGTGCACATATTTCGAATGACTCAATGCACCCAGGTACGAGTGAGTATCCACCGAATACACACTTACTTTAGCCGGTTGGAATATTTGCTTTTCACAAGAACTTGTCTAGAAATAATAGAACATTAGAGGCATTAAAAAGGATATAACACTGGCAAACAAAATGTGATTTTGTGTTAATTGCAACAGAAATAATTGTTAATTACCGGTTTTTAATCGGCTGCCGGTTCAAAAATGTGACAGTGCTGTAAAACGAGGGAGAATTTGTCTTACCTCTTACTTACACTTTAGCGGTTTGAATCTCAATTTGGGGGCTATTGTTCAATCAATATAATTTTGAAGAAAAACAATGAAAAAAAAACGCTTCCTTGTTTCGAATATAAATATGCCAGGCAAATGAGGGCCTGTGATCCATTTGATAACAAGTACGTTAAGAAAATGAATGGCTGCCATTTTATTTTATATTTATTTTATATGTATTTTATTTCTGTTCAATCGAAAATGACCAAAGAATATAATAGTTGAATATTGTTTCAATATTTTAATGTATGCCACGATCTGTGGAACGGTTCTGGTACAAACTTGTAAATTTCTGGGCAAAGAATTTGTTTTTCTTTTTACACTGAACTACTTTTTTTTTCGATGTTACAGTTTTAGTTGATTTTTGCGTCAAAATATAAATAATATATTATTGTAATTCATCAGTTGCTGCGGTAGTGATGCATTTGCGGACTGATCGTAAATTTCTTCCAAAATGAAAATGAAATTTACCAAAAGAACTGTATTGGAATGTGTTGATACTGTGTACAAGATTTCCACTTTTGGTCTTGTGCACATTTTATTTACATACAATTTTAAGTAAAATAATAATATGGATACGATATTTATATGATTTAATTCCAATCAGAAATTCTTATTTGTCATTATTCATATTTTGAAACAGCTGATAGGCTCTCAATTGTGAAAACGTTCGTGAAGATGGAGTTTGGGCTGTTCGCTGCAAAGAGGAGAACTTGATTTTATCAAAATTGCTCTCCTTTAAGCATTTTCAAGGCTCTTATTTGAGATGCTGGGAGATCGGAATGTACACTTGGGAAATAAATTGACAAATTTTCTGTTTTTGTTTATTTTTTTAATCCCGCAAAATTGAAACTAATTTTGTCTAAATCGAGTGCCTGTATTTTACGCCCCAAATTCCAATCTATAGTTAAATATCTGGACTAACCTTAATAGACGTCATTAAATCAAGAATATTCTGAACCTTCGATTTCGCTGTCTTTTGACGTTTTGCACAAACAAATATTTAAACTTAATAAAATTTGCATCTTGTCTTACAATGTAAATTTTAACCTCATATTCATAATTAAACAAAAATATTAATTTACCATCTGCCCCTCTTGCAGGACGACTACGTTCGTCAGCCCTTTGGATGTCAGTTTCACACACAGACTTTTTTTCATATTCACTTCGCTGAATCAATCAAACAATTGCTTAAATACAGAATTCGCTGAATCAATTAAACAATTGTTTAAGAACAATAATTTTGCTAAACCAGTTCCCTTTTGCAACAAATGATATCAATAAATGTGATATGCAGGATTAAGTTTTTTTCTAAATTTGAGTTTAAGCTTTTTTAAACAAAAAATTTGCTGACTGAGATGTTCAATGTTACCACTTTTGTTTTTAACAAACATTTGCCACAAAAAAAAAAAGAAAACTTCTGTTTATTGAGCAACTGGTTTGTTGTCTTGTCTGTCTCACATTAATTTGTAATTTGATAAAATACGAAAGTTATCGTTCATCGTCGTGGGCCGAATCTCTGCAAAAGTCTATGAAATTAGGCACAGAAATTTTCTTTTAAACTTTGAATGCCAAAAAAAATTGTTTCCCAGTGTCATTCTAGTTTTTATTGTTTACGATTGCACTCATACCCGCAGTTGTTAACAGTTACCCAGAAGACAATGCAAAAAGAGGTAAAAACAGATCTAGGACCGACATAAAAATAACTACCGTTTCAAAGAGAAGAAATTACAATACATTTAACTGTGTGGAGATTTAAAATATGTACGTTAAAGACTTTTCTGTTGGTTTAAAAGCAGTTTATAGATATTCGTGCAAATGTTGCAAAGAGAACAAGAGCAACATTTTAAGCTGTTTAGTCGAAGCAACCGGATATAAGAACATAGAAAATTCAAAACTTTATAGAAATGAAAACTTGTAAACAGTGAAAATTTTATTCCATACTCATGACAATTTGCCTGCAAAATAATGTGAGTGGTAATGGGCAACTGTCCAGCAACCATAAGTCAGTGCTAAATAACTGTCTAAAGGGGAATAAAGATGGTCAAAAGCATTGTCAGTCGTAGAGAGGGTGCTGGTGAATATCGTCTGCCGCAGATGGTAGTTCTTTTCTCTCTTAGCTTTTGTTCTCACACTTTCTCTCCCTCACTTCATTTTCTTCTTTCTCATTGCGCATTGCTACCAGGTAATATCTTTTGGTCCTCATGACATGTCCACTTAGTTTAACCTAACACTATCTCTCTCTCTCTCTCTCTGTCTTTCAATCCATATTCTTTTTTCTCCGGAATCTCTTCTTTCTTCTTTCTTTCGTCCACTTAGTTGAAGCTTACTCTCATTTCCTCCCTCCACTTTCCTCTTTTCACCCAACCTAACGCAAGCATAAGCAAATTGACTTCTGACATCTGTTTTTTTTGGGTCTGGTACTCCGGGGTCGACCCCTCAATACGCAGTTCATTGTATCAAAACTGGTTCATAGGGAATGGGAAAGCATGAGTAATGTCTCGATATTCTATATTAACTGAATTTGTTCTGACTGCGTAGTGCCCATTGTGCATGTCCTCAAGTATCAATTAACCCCACTTTGCGTTTTTTATGTTCTTTGTTGCATTTATATGGATTTGATTGTTGGGTTATTGAGGGTTTTTTTTTTGTATTAATGTATACATCATTGTGTGTTGTGGGTTTTTGTTGTTGGTTTTAGTTGAAAGAATTTTAGCTATTGTTGTTCACCAGAGTCTTTGGCAGGAATCGAACCTACGACTTCTGCCAACTCATCCGTCTTGCTAAAAACTTAAAGTTTATCCAAAAATTTATGAAAAATGTAAAAGAGAAAAACTTGAACTAATATGTAATACTTATATCGAGCCTTTGGTGCAATACCGTAGTAATTCAAAAAATCGCGAACTGAGAAAAATGCATTTGAAGTTTTGAGCCATCTTTTTGATACTAGAGGCAATAAAGACATTTTTAGCTGTAGAATCTGAACAGTTAGATATAGATATTTGTCCAAAGATCATTTCTGCATACCCAGCTCAAAAAATTCAAATTTTGAGTTACTACGGTATTGCCCCAAAGGCTCGATATGTACTATATAGTTTTACATAAATACTAAACAAAATAGTCTGATTAAATTTTGTTTTGTTTCTTGTCGAAAGAAAACCTAGAAGTTCTGATCTAAAATGTTATTTTTATTTCATTTGCTTTAAAGTCATTCGTTTGTCAAGCTGTGAACTAGAGAAGTGAAATTAAGACTTTCAAAGTTGTCTATTTGTTTAAAAAAATATATATTTACTTGAACAAACTGTAATCTAACACTTTTACGAAATAGTTTATTAAGTTATTTAAAAAATATGCTCAAGCCTATATCACTTAAAAAAAATAAGAACAGAAGAAGATATTCTAATTTAAATAATTGCGATGACGGACAACAATAATGGTTTACAACAAGCCACTGTTTTTGAGGCGCACGTCAACAGTCTTTATAAATTTCGGTTGTTGTTGCGGATCATATATTATTCTTTTTATTTAAAATGAATAAGAAAATTACATTCACACTGAATTAATTAATAAGAGTTTCTATAGTAAATAGCAAACTTGTACCAATTTGCCGAACAGCCTGTCAAGTGTTTCTGTTTCAGAAGCCACTTAAAAATTTGTGTGATCAGTAATAATTCAGCAGTCTTAAGCTTGAAGAAATTATGATGACTTCTTAACAGCAAAATATAAGATAAATTTTGATTTTGCTGAAAAAACTGTTTGTTTCTTTATCAATTTCTATTTCATCGCGTTCAAAAAACGGTTGTCCTCAAATAAAAAAACACTTGTTTTTTTCTAATCCTCGAGGCAGTTTTGATCTGCCTCTTTTGTTATGTCGTTGAGCTTTCTCAGCGGTCCAGTTGTTATCTGCTCAATCGCCATAAAACACTATTCTTTCATATATCTCTACAATCCTGGGGGACCGAAAAAGTCGCCAAATTTACTAAGACATGATTATGGTGTTGTTTTCGGTCAAAAAATTGCGAATATAACACGAATTTTTTTGGTAGTTTAAATTCAATAATTTTGTACCGACATCCTCAACAACTTCTCTAAGCGTGATTCGAAGACTCTGTATAACAAATTCCTTCATTTTCTGAACATTTTCATTTGCTCGTGTGCTGAAGCGTCCAGGGGGAACGTCCTCATTCATTTTTCTTACTCAGAGCACAAATACCAAGTGCCATTTCAAGAGCTTTTGAGCACCTAATTTCAATTTTTACACAAAACTTTATGCTCATTTTTTTATTATTTTTTTTCGACACCAAAAAATCGCCGAACACTGAAAACACTTCTAGCATAAAATCCTACTGAACCCCGAAACATATGGCCGAGAAAAGTGTACCAACATGAAAACACAATATATGAATATAAATAAACTACAAAATTTTTTTGAGCAGACCTCGTATCAGTTAGAAATTCTAATTCCAGTCGTGAATCAATAATAAACTGATTATTCTAAAGATGCTGATGTATAATTGACACATGTGAATATTTACGTAGTCCTTCTTTCCAATCATTTTCAAAAGTTTTTACTATATCAAATTTCATCAATATCAAAAAGGGTTCGTTAAAAATATTATAAAAAAGTATCATATTCAGAGACGCAGAAATATTTGAATAAATAAAAACATAAAGATGTGTAACAAATTATTTAAAAAAATGTTATAAAAAGAAAAAAAAAATACAAAAGCAAACAAAATAAAGTAAGAACATTTTCTTGCCATCTTTGCAAATGTTGTAGAACTGTAATCAGGTATAAAGTGAGTTCACTTTAAATCCAGCTAAACGATTTTTCAATTTCGGATTATCTAATTTTTTTTACAAATTGCAAACACTTTGTGTTGCCGTGTAAAGGCACCGTACTGAGGTTGGATGTAATAGATTAATCTAAAGAAATTAATTGCTATTTAAATTAATTTTGTAATGACAAATCGTTTCCTAACCGATTGCGAAATTAATTTACATCAGTAATTGGCTCTTGTCATCAACTCCACTTGGTGAACTTGTCAACGGCTCATCACCGAGCCCATGTGCTTTTCTGCGCACCTGTAGTTGAGAACTTTTTTTTCTTGTTCGTGACAAATAACACAAACCTCTTGCTCGAGAGCTCGTACTTATCAAAGCCATTCGGACAGTAGTTTCCAACACAATAAAAAGAGCACGAAGCACCTGAGTTGGTAGTTCGTGATCCTTAAGGAGCAGTCCGTGATTCTATGAGACCCCTTGCTGCATCTACAGATTTGAGACGAGGTAGGTTCCTCAACTCAGAACCACCACTCTGATCCTTCTTTCAAGACAATCCAATAACATATTGGTTTCCGTTTTTCTGCTTCAGCTTTGAATAACCGACGTTGTACAGAAGCTCCTTACAGGTTTGGTTGTCGTGCCAATCGAGGACGCCGAAAAGCAAACAGCACCCCAGAAATCATTGAGAGTACCAATGACAGAGTGTTAAGTCACCATGGGATGATCCTATAATCCGCCGTAAGTGCATCTGTTCATCGCAGTTATTTTGAAGTGTTTTCTCATTTGATTTACTTGGCATGTCATTTGACTTGATGTTCGTTTAACTTTGAAAAAATGAACAACTCATTAAAAATAAAATAATTAAAAACAATATACAAAAGTCTAACATTTCAAAAACAAACAAATAAAAAAACAAATCAAGTTGGAAGATGAAAGATGAAAGATAAAACATGAATGCATATTTTTACGAACAACTGGTTGCAAGCAAAAAGCTGACTGACGGCCAACTAAAGCAGCATGAAATGTTAAACACACTGTTGCAAAAACCAACTCACTTGTTTATAAACACATATCGCAGGTCTAACATTGAAATTGCACAACTATAACTATTTTGTAAAAATCATTTTGGAATTCTACTTGTCTGGAAAAAATTATGATACTTTTGCCAGTATCGTGTTTTCTCCTTCTTTTTTCGGGTGAGCGATATTCGTATAAAAAATATATGGTCACAGAAAATGCAAATTGCTTTATCTTTCATTCTACAGGAAAAGCAAAGAAATTGTTTAAATTAAAAATATATTTACAATTAGATAATAGAAAAATAAAAGAGGACTAAAAAATTTATTTTTTCTGAAAAATAATAGTTATTTTTAATATCGAAAAAGTGATGATTTTGTACTTATTGTTTTTGAAAAATTAAAATGATACATTATATTTTAAAAAATATTGCCTGTGGAGGCGTCCCCGAAACACGCGAATTATATTTGCTCTGCTGTTTCAAGCTTTTCTCTTTAAAATGATCAAAAAGGATATCGAAACAGGAAACTGTTGCAAACGATTTGGAGGACGGTACCACTTACAGAAGCAGTGTTAATTATTTGGAAAACAGCAGTGAAAGACGCAGCTACAGTTCTGTCTCTCAAACGCAAACAAATTTTATACCGTTTTAAAAAAGAATTTGACTTTGATTTGGCTGTACGGCAAAACATTACCCCCTTTCACTACATCATAACACGAGTATAGGATAGAGGATAGTATCGAAAAAAATTATCAAAACGAAAATTTGTAAATCACCACCATCAAATCATTAAAGTACAACTTTGTCGATTTTTATTATTTACTTCAAAAATTAATTTTTTTTTGGTGTTTAAGTTTATTTTAATATTCTTAACTTTTTTAATAATAAAAGTAGTGCGTCAAAGACTGAAGAAAAATATCTAATAATTTCATTAACAATAAATTGAAAACCAAACCAAAATCCAAATGTGTTTTAGTTTCCCGCAAAATATAATATTTTGCTATTTTAGTGACTTTTAAGAACTTGAAATACCGCAAACTCCAGAAATTAAACTTGTAAATTTCTTTATTAAAAATATATTTAACAACTGAGTATTAATTTAATACTCTTCTTTTATTTTCCGTGTCTTATTATTCATAACTAAAAAAAATCAATTCTTATTTTATCTATTTTGTAGAAATCCCAAATAAACGCACTTATTTCTTCTTTTTTATAAATATAACAAGAAACCAACGTCTCCAGAGATTGCGGCTTGTCCTATTCAGTGTCCATTTGAATTTCACATGCATTTTATTTCAAAAAATTCCATGAAATAGTTGTGTTTTCTTAGGATTTTTACTTATCGTTTAGAAAATTTTACGTTCTACTGAACAGTCCTAAGGAATAAGAATTTGGTTTGGCCTGCAGATGAATATCTTGTGGGAACTGTTTCAGAATTGTCGACGGCTGTAGGATTCCTTGAGGACAACTTTACCGGTTTATTTAAGCACTTTTTTTGCTTGCCAGGAAATTTTCTCTCTGTGAGAAAGTGCTTTTATTAGCACTCCATTTAAGTGAACATATTTTCACGAAACTGCTAGTTTGAAGAACTTACACGACGAAGTTCCGCTTTTCTAAGCCAAAAAATATGCTTTCAAGTCTCTGAATAAATTTAATGTTTGAAAACCACCAAATGTCCTCTACGAGCCATCCTTTCCCGCATAATGTTAATTAGGGCTTTTTCCATATAACAGATAATCACATTTGTAGATGGGCCATTATTATTATATTAATAAAATCGTTGGCCATTGTCGGAAATTTCTTTAATTTTTCAAGATTACAGATTATAACTGATAGCCGATATAAGATGATCCCCTATAGGGAGTTTTGCATTTCCCTTGACGATATCTGGCTTACAAAAAAAATTTTAATTAGAGTAGTCTACAATCATACAACATTTTAGTGAAGTTTGACAACAACTGCAACAATATTCATAAATGACAATATAAGCAGCAGAGAACTAGACATTGTCAACTGTTGATACATGTGCATGAGTGAGAAGGACAAACAAAATACAAAAATCTCATTGTTCGTATGCACATGTGTACATATAAGGAAATGGCAAAAATTGTAAAACATGTCTGTGCATGCCCGGTTAGTGAAATGGAGAGGGGGGTAAACTTAAACACAAACAGACACACAAAAAGCTTGGAACTATTTTCGCAAGAAAGAATGTTTGTTCTATTTTTATCATTGTCTTATAGACAGGGTCAGGGGAGAACACGTTGAACTATTTTCAAAAGCCTTTTTGCTACACCAGCTGCCAACTTTGTTACGAACGAAATTGTTAGGACTTTGGTTCGGGTGTTGCGCAACTATTTCTCACCTTATCCTTGAAATTCTGCAGGGATTTAATTCGACTAATAATCTTAACCAAATAATAATTTATTAACGACTTATTCAGCAAATTGATTGATTTGATATAAAATGTATGGCGAGGGTTTTGGTCACTTCTCAATTTTCTATCTTATTTAAAAAAAAAAGACTCGAATTACACCTCAATTGATGGACACCAAATTTGCCAGTAAAAAACATACAACTAAATTTAAGCGATTTGTGAAAAAAATGAAAATCAGGGGTGACAGCGCCTAAAACTATTCGTTATTAGTTGTCTGTGTGAATTGCCTTTTCTTGCCATCCCGTGTTAATCGATTAACGCTGTGAACTTGGTGGCTGCCTCTTGAAATAGAGCGCTTGTCGAGAATGTTTAACAGCGGCCTTAGTGTACGCTTTTGCACTTCATATGCACAAGCCCGACTTAAAAAAAAAACACCTGAACCTACAAGACTCTTATATTATAATAATTCACAGATCATTTGAGTGAAGCCTTCTCAAGCTCATACGAAGATTCACCAACTCTTTTTCGCGATAATATTTTTGTAATTTTTGAAGTATTTTTTTATAGCATCTTTTCGTTTTCACTGCGTAACTGTAAAGCATTTAAATGGCCATTGTTTGTGTAAAGAAATGAAAAAAGTCACAGTGTAACAAAAAGTAGATGACGAAATCTGTCCCTACAGCCGTAAGCACTTGAACACTTGTTGAAAACAACCGACTTATTTTGTTTCTGTTAGCAACTAGAAACAAAACAGTAAAAAAAAAACACAGCAACTGAAACTTGTTTTGTCGGAAATTAGTAAAATGGAATTAAATCATGTAACAACATGCAACATGCAACACCACACACTCACTTAGACTCATTTTAACACAGCAAACATGCAAAAGATTGTTAAAATGAAGTGCTCAACAATATACAGATTCAATTACATGCCCGTTTCTTCTCACACTCACCCGTTGAAAAGAACTTTCGAAATTTTAGGTCGTCTTTATTGCGGCGCTAATGCTATCTGCTATTGAGCTTCCGTCGGGCTTGGGCAACTTCCACTAAGAGTTTTCTATTATTTTTTTGGCCAGAGCGGATGAGTAGTTTTTGTATTTTTGAAATGCATAAGAAACAAGAAAGCAAGAATATAAATTGTAGCAACAATAATTTAGAACGCGCATCGTACGTACTCCAACAGTTCAGTGAAATTAGTTGGCTACAGTGGCGAGCCGAGCCGAACGCGTGTTTTCGGTCTTAGACAACAACTGCTTGTTGTTATAGCGAAAGTACTCCTCCGCCGGAGTTTAAAATAATTTGTTTCTCTACATTTTGTACAAGAACTATCGGTACTAGATCGAATGCCTTAATGACTAAATTAACGTCAGACCGATTTCTTGTGCCACTTTGGATTTCTTTTGCATGTTCAACCGCGGAATCAGCTGAATCAGTTAAAGGAATTTGACGATTCAAACAACAATTTTGCAAAACCAATTGTTAAACAACCATTTTTTTTTCAATGAAGAAATTTTTATGTTTTTTTTCGAAGTTTGAATTATTTTCAAGCAAAAAACCCCTGGACTAAATATATGTTTTACCATTTCTTTCAACAAAGAAAAATATTGCTTTTTGTTTTTTCACAAAAATTCTTACATTTGGGCCCAATGCAGTGCCCTCGAATAGTTTTACCACCTGTCCTTTTGTAGAGAAAAGACATCCTGTATTGTGTGAAATCGCTTCTTTGCTGTTTCAGCGAAAAAAAGGACATTGGCTGTCCACAACAACGAAAGGAAAGGAAAGGAAGAAAAGCAAATAAAATTACTGGTTTCAAGCTTTCCTCTTAATTAATAGAGCTTTTGTTTGAGGCCCAGTTCAAAACTAAAGGTGGTTGAAGGTAGTGATTTCTGTAACTGGTTACACCGACGATAGGAAATGTTGCCTTAAACGTTAAACGATAAGTAAGTAATTGGTGGTAGTCCTTAAAAATATAAAAGATTTCACCTTGGAAACCTTCTAAATACCCCATCATCAGTGTGACCACCTTAACATTTTTCTTATATAAAGTTATTAGGTAGATGTGATTTTAAAAACGGGTGGTGCGGAAGCTAAATAATAACACTAAAGTGAAATTTAAATTTCGTTGATGTGCAACGAATGCACTAAAATTAACTAATAATTAGAGAATGAAAAAATACACACAAAATTGTTGTTATCCCACAATGGCGGTGGGCCTTTACAGGTTCATGTCATGGTATTCAAAGGCACACATTTTTTGCGCCAATGATGATGCTCAACAATATTGCTGGCCTCAACCATTTAGTGCTCATAAGCTTGTTGTTGTTAGAGCAGTTGTTGTCATTGAAGGTGTTTATTTTGCTGCAGCCGCTGTTGCCATTCTTTTGCGTCCCAGCACCAAATGAGTGCTGATTTTTGTGCTACCAAACTATGGCAATCAAAGCAGAGTAAGTAAATTTTTGAATTCCAGTTCGGTTTGAATTCATATATTTTTATTTTTATTTATTCAAATATCTACAACTCAAATCTGTGTTCACAATAGACTGTGGACTTCAATGGTGTCACTTTCTTTCTTATACAATAATAACGACAAGATTTCAGCAGCTTTAGTAAATTAAACTGATTATGTGGCTCCTGCCTGCATAATTGTACAAACATCAAGAATTTTTAAGCCGAAATTAATGCCCTTAAACATATATTTAAACGAATTTTAAACTGCACCAACATTTACGAACAATATGGAACCACTTGTATAGTTTTTCCTCATTTAAACTGTAGAAAAAGTAGTTTTAAATCTGGTGCACACGCCGATAGAAGTCAATTATATTGTTGAAAATAAATTTGTTGTCTGAAACCAGTTTTGCACGTCACTATGATGGCCGCAAAGTGTTATCGGCAACAAAAAACTACATTTGTGTTGCAGTCAGATTCCTCAACTTTGCTTTATCTATTTCGCTGCAGTTTGATGTTATCGTTTAAAAGTTAGAACTGTGTTTAAAAACGAGAAACAAATGTTTATTTTCGCTTTGCGTTTTTGATGTTCTCACGTTTACATTCTTCGCAAAGCCCCACAATGCACACTAGTACCTTATGCTTGGGGACTCAAGAGGGATTGGGGATAGTGGCCCTAAGCACAGAAAATGCTCTGCTGGGCATATTTAATGTAACTCAATACGAATCCATAATCTCAAATAGCGAACAGCGACATGAACTGCACAGTAAGTCCTTTTCCAGTTAAACAACAAATCAGTTAATAAATGGGTTGAATATGTTGGGGCCTGCAGAACAGCCTCGCACAATTCATTTTCTTTTTGTGCTTATTTTTCTGTAGAATTTCGAGTTGAGCGCGCTGCTACTTCCTCAGTGAGTGCGTCATAGAGGCAACAGGAAGAGTATTGCTAACACCATCTTGGGCATATGGTCTTCGTTGTCCGTTGTTTTTGAATCTATTTATTAGCAAATAAATACAAAATATAAATAAAAGCACTTTTTTCATTTAAAATCAAATTTAAGATTTTACTTTTTGTCGTTCTCATGCTCATGGATCTCTTCTTTAATATAATAATTTTTTCTGTGTGTTTTTTTCTTTTCTTTTCTTTTCTTTTCTTTTCTTTTCTTTTCTTTTCTTTTCTTTTCTTTTCTTTTCTTTTCTTTTCTTTTCTTTTCTTTTCTTTTCTTTTCTTTTCTTTTTATAGTCATTGAATAAGTCTTTCCTTAAACGTCGCTATAGTATAGAACAAGTTTATTGTAATCTCTTTTCTTAATATATTTAAGTACAGCAAACATTTTCCCTTCAATTCGTATTAAATATTCTTCTCCATTTTTTTTTGCAAATTGTGCAGAATTCCATAAATTTTGCAAGTTTACTTGTGCCATAATAATAACCTTTAGAGATCTAATTAAGTGAGTTTTTATTAACTAAATTAGATTTTATGATTTTATTAAGATTCAAAAGCTTTAATGAAGAAAACAAATGGTAACAAGTTTTGCTGTTGCGCTATTTTCAAGTGTAACATGTCGATTCGTCATTTTCTTTACATTTGATTTAATTTCCTTATTTCAATTTTCCGGTCATAAATTTATATCGTGTGGCGTCAGGAATCTCTAAAACAGAATATATTTTTAATTGAACAGCACTCGAGAGAAAATCTCTTTAGTTGGTGTTCACTTTGTTTTCTTTAAAAAAAGAATTAAATTATCTTTGAAAAAAAAACTTTTCACCGCCATACGCCGTAAACACCGTATTTAAGTCAACACATTTTGGTACCCTTAAAACCTATGAAAGACAAAACGGTGCATGCACGACACAGTTTTTTCTTAAATAATCTCTGGTTTGTTCGCAAAATTCCTTCATTTTACTTCATTTTTATATTTCTTAGTCTACAGTGACTGCGAAGAGTGTACAACGTAATTAGCACAACTTTTTGCTGGGTACAGACTCAGTTTTCGGGAGTTTTCTGTGCGCTCAGTTCCACGAGGATGTATTTAATTTATTTTGAAGTACAATCTTTTGCATATTTTTTATGATACTTTATGGTATAAATAATTTACAACACCCTTCGGATTATGCATCAACTGAATTTGTTATTGTAAATTTTTCCAAAAAACAGTTTTGTTTTGTATGCGATTTGAAATATATATGAAAACATATATGAGAACTATATAATGTCAGATGTTTTCGTAATGTGGAATCACAATTTCCTTTTTCTTTAACAATGAACTTTCTCTGACTTGTGCCTACTGTTTTCTTATACGACAAATGATTGACTTAAAACATTTATTTCGTCAATAAATTTAATTCTTTTGGCATTTTTACTGCATATTTTAAATTGAGAACATGAGACACAAAAAACTGGTTGTCACAAAAATTCACACCAACTGATGGCTCTTAGTCCAGACCAAAAAAACTCCTTCCAATACTTATAACCTTTTGTGTTATAAGATAGCAAATATTTTGTAGTTTGTGCTACAGAGTAGTCAATATACTCTTTATAAATCAATTAAATACAGTTAAATATCTACAAAAATATTCAACTTTAGCAATACTAAATGTTTCTACATTTCATTCAGTTGTCAACACCAGACCCATGCATTTGCTTATTTATTAATTCATTAGCCTAATGTTGGTAGAAAAAATACACACTAAAAGTTTCCAACTGTTTTTGCCTCTTAGTGCATTTGTTTTAGGATAAAGTCAACAAAAAACAGACAACAGTTTCATGTTGGAATAAACCAACTCCCCTTAAGCTTCAAATTGGCGAACTTTTAATGGTTTAGTGGAATTTAAGCCCCTGCGTTTGGAATGCAAGCCAACAGTTACCGCTTAGGGAACATGAAACCAGTTATGTGCGTTTAAGGGCCTGTTAAAGGACTTCACGAATACAATAAATAAATCAATATCCAAGCGTTTTCACGTTCTTATGTCTATATTCTTTAGAAAATGATTACTGAAACAACAAAAAATGCTCAAAAATCAAAAACTGAAAAGAAATTAAGACACATTTTGTTCCAACAAACATTTATTTCTTCCTTAAGAACAACGTGAATTTTTAATCAAATAATTTACTGAATCAGTTAAACTAATGTATTACCTTCTAATTTATATATCAGCGTATGAGTTATAGAAATAAGGTACTCGATATGCCTATATCTGTCATACGCTCCCTTGCAAAGACCTTGAAAATAGTGCATCTATTCTTGATCTTGATATCTGAAGGTTATGGTAGACTTCCCACTAGTTCAGCAATTTGAAAAGGAAATTCACTGAACTGAACAAAACATTCATTAAATCCTGTCTAAGTTAAACGTTTTATTGCGTATTGTTTTAGAGGTACAGTTAAAGCTCGGTTTAACAAGGACTCGAGGATTAACGAATAAGTAGTTTTTTTAATATTAACTACTTTTATAGCGAATGTTTACATTTTTGACGCTCAATGTATCGAATGTCGGAATAAAAACGAGATTGAAAACGAAGAGAAAAGGTGAAAAGGTTATACTACCGTTGATTTTCCATACATGTATCCACACGCTCATGTTTCTTGTTCATGTGACCCAAACTACGAACATTGAATAAAATAGAATGGAGAATAACCCGATATGGAGGAAAACTTGTATGAATGGAGTAGGATTAAATGCAAAGCCCGTATAATTACGCGGCAAGATGTGTACGGGAAGATTGAACGCAAGTGATGGTTACGCAGATTTAAGAAACGGTATGGAATTCGGCATCTAAAAGAGAATGCTGAAAAGTTATCACTTAATAGAGAGATTCAAAATTAAAACTGTACTAGCAGAGGGCTTAACAAATGACTCAATTTTGAGTGCTGATGAAACAGGTTGGTGTTGGCAGATGCTTCCAGACAAAACATCAACTGCTTCCGGGAGGAAAATATCGAAGAAGAGAGAAGAGATATTTTGCTAAGAGAAATACAAGACAAACATTTATAAATAATTTGTTCACATCTCTGAAGTTGTTAAATTGAATAGATCCATTTTATTAACACTAAACGCGGAAAATGTTCTCAAACAAAAACTTCGCTATATAACGTATCTTTCACCATAACGAATGCGTCTGACATTATATCATTCTTTATACCGAGCTTTGACTATAAGAAGAAATTATCGCCGCTATAGGCGTGAGGGCGACAGACGATTTGAATTTATCGACCCACTACATGGAAGACATTGACGACTGCTATTGGGCCACATTTATACATGCAAGATACAGGTGGTGTCGTAGTTTCGTTGAATGGACTCAGAATCAATTGGAAGTTCAACCAAGTTTTGATCGTCAAACCATCTTCATTTTTAGCTTAAGAGGTGTTTAAGAAACCGAACTAGCATTTTTAGAGTGAAAACAATCCCCATGAGCCTTCATTACAAAAGTTAAATCCTTTCGGTTAGACTATTTGCGTTCTGTTTAGGCTTTATGTAATAAAAATCAGGTTAAAGTTATTGAATCTTAAATTCTTGAATTTCAATAAAACTTTAACACATTTTCACAAGTTTATTTATATCCTTTTACTTTGTGTTACAGTAGAACCGCTACAATTCGAAAACATTTTGCAATACAAATTCTGTTTAACCTCTTATAATTCCTGATGCCAGACAAATGATTCGAAAAAAATTACATAAACACAGGCGGTAGCATTGGCCGTTATGCTTTACGGAATTTTGGATGAAACTTTTCAAAATTTCGTGATCACTTTGCTGGTTGATTTGCAAGGCGTGTGGCGTGTGTTACAAAAACAACACATCATTTCCGCCTTTGATAATGGAGCAACAAATATTGAAGCAAGTGAAAACATTTAAGCCGCTCCATCAACGCTTAACTCAATCCTACAAAAGGGCGAGTTTATAATCCAAGCACCGTCACGCAGTAAAGAAAATGGTTATAAACTAGTTTTATGGTGCCGGCAGCGTAATATTCCAGTTGGACGCCCATTACTAATGAAAAAGGAATTACGAATAGGGAAGCAAAATTCACTGTTCACAAACTACGTTTTGACTTATCGAATTATAAGTTTGATAAACACATGTTTAATTCATTAATAAAAGTGGAAAATTCAGTGGAACAAGTACGCGAGAAATGCCTTCAGTACAACATTTTTATATGTACTTTTTTTATTTTTATTTTATTTTTTGTTCCACATATTAAATAAATTGAAAATCCCCGTTAATTTGGACTTTTCTTGTATTAAATTCGCTAAATCGAAATCTTTTTACATCGAAAACCCCGTAATGCGTAAAAATTTCCAGGTCCCTTGTGATTACGGTTTAAGGCGATTCTACTGTATTTAATTTTGTGCGCATACAGACCTTAAATTGGTTTATTGCTAATTCAGACACATGATCGCTTTTATACAATAATTGTAAATGACTGGATATAATCCGTTCGAGGTGTCAATTCTTTTAGACTATTTATCGGTTTTATCTGTGTTCTATTATGGCCTAAAGAATTTTGTTTATTTCTGTAATATAATTTTTTATACATCGTAAATTACTTGATCGATAAGTAAAGAAAAGAAAAATCCTTTTGTAAAATTCTTACACCTTATGGCCAATTTATCTGTAATCGATTTAAATAATCTTTTATATCAGCAGGCAACTGTTGATAACTTATTGGTTACAATAGTTTTTTATACAGGCATTTTGATAGCTGAAGGAAAGCTTCGCCCAAGGCAACCAGCCGCTTTGTGTATGTTTTCGGATATAAGCGCATGAAACATATACAAGCACAGTGGAACTTGATTTCTTAATTTCTGAAAGGAAAGTGAGGGACTCTAATAAATTTGTTATGGAAGGACTAATCAGCTGTTTGCTAATTTTGCTTTTCTTTCAAATTTCTTTGACTTTCAAAATAAACTTAAATTTTTCTAATACCGAAATGAGAAATAAAAACAAGCGATGCCATTAATGGGCTTATGAAAGCACTTCCCATAAATCTTTTCCTTTACTTGATTTACATCGACAATTGATTAATATTAAAATAAATATAATGAAATAACTTTAAGTACTACTAAATTTAAATACTATCAATTTCAAGTTGAAATTGCAATAAATAGTATAATATAAAACTATTTTGGCGTTCGTTTTATTTAATACGAGTATGAGAAGCAAAAAAATTGAATAAAATACAATAACTTTTCAGCAACCAGCAGGATTTTCCTCCAGCATATTTTACTTCAACACTTTATGTTGCTCTTTTTTCCCAACCAATTGCGTGTTTCTTAAATTTATCAGGCGTCTTAGCAGAATGTTCCAGTTAAAAATCGTTCACCATAATTTATAGTTGCCAACGTCTTAAAT
Source organism: Epicampocera succincta (assembly GCA_932526305.1). NCBI lineage: Eukaryota > Metazoa > Arthropoda > Insecta > Diptera > Tachinidae > Epicampocera > Epicampocera succincta. Next base: position 42,612,635 of record OW052037.1, on the reverse strand, counting down.
GCCTGAAACGTCACCGGTGTCGTTGACATCTTCATCTCAATTCGAGGTAATAAAAATCATTTTTACCCACAAAATTTTCCTGAAATAATTAACTCCATCCCTTCTTTGGCTCATTTCAAGTACAACAGTTTATTGTGCGAAAATGTGAGACTGTAGGAAGATGGTGTTGTTGAAAGTCAAGCTTGTGGTTTTATGGGAATCTTCAGTGATGAGAAAATCAATACAAAAAATAAATTCTCGTGCTGTTCTTGAGTGTCTTTTAACTTTTAAAGTTAAATTATTGAGTGGTATTTTGCGACAGAACGTACAGATATGGGGCATTCCAGAGCGAAATAGGCTACTTCGTGGACTTTTAATATCTCATTGTTTTGAATCAAATCTGTGAACATCCAGTTGTATTTCATTACGATTGATTTTACGATGAACTTCACAACTTGTTCATACCAAAAATTTCATTAATATTTCATAAAATTACAACGCAAAAAATTGCATTGTTGAAAAATATATATAAAATCATTTCATCTTTTTGGTAATAAATCAATTTTGAAATTGAGTATCAAACTCGAATTTTAATGAGTATCTTGACGTATGAGTTGGTAGAGGGTTCGACCAACAATCAATGCAGAGGTCTTGGGTTCGGCTCCTATCAAAACACACACATTTTTGTATTGAAAAAGTTACTTAAAAAATAGGAAATTCCAGCAATTTAATAAAACAAAGTAATATCTTTGCGAAAAACATATAAAAAAAAACTCTTATTTGAATTTGGTTACACCAAAGAGGCCACTTGGCACGTGAATATATCCAAAAGAGGTTCAAATATACACTGGGAACTGCATTTTTATTACTATTATCTTCTTCCGTGATTGATACAAATTACTTTGTCGTTATTAGCGTTATCAGGCTATAATAAATCTAGTGGGAACAAACCATAAGTTAAAAGAAAAGACTTATTTAATTGAATCAATAACTAATCAATTATATCTTAATGGACCCACAGATTATCGAAAGAAAATATGACGTCAATCACTATATAGTAGCGGCGGACTTACACGATAATACAGTTTAATATCAAATTTTCCTTGTATCTAAGAAGTGGAACCAGAAATTTATTATTTTCCAGTGTGATTTATTAGAACCAGGAGTGGCGCTTTGGAACGTTTTTTATATATAAAAAAAAAAATTTCCCCAATAGCAACTCACCTAAACCCCCTGCTGCCAATAAATGTTTAATTGATTCTACAACATTTCGCTTGTTTTTGTAATTATGGCACAAAAATGGTTACATATCTGCAAATGTTTACGTTTAAGGTACACACTGTGCAACATGTTTGTGCAACATATTCATGTAACAGGTTTTTCTTTCATGTTGCACATTATGACACCCTTACAGGCAAAATACAGCTCTGGTGTGATGAGAGTACAGCGGTTCCTGAGAGAAATTTTGCATTCCACTGTAAACACGTTGTTTTCACACGACAGAAATTTCTTCGTTTCGCCGAAAGTGATTGCAGATCTGAATTTTCGTTTAAAGCCCCTAACAAAATAAATCTAGAATGTAACGCAGAGTTCTGTGACTAAGTAAACAAATATCTAGACTTTAGATACTTGAAATCAAAGAGAAAGTTTTATGAAATTCTATTAATAGTGTTTTAAAAATGTGAAATAATCTGCAGCTTTAATACAAAAAATTCAAAATAAAGCAAAATGAAAACAGTTTATTTCAAAAAACACAAATAATAGATAATATGTTTTGGTCGAACGGAATGTGATGGTTTTTGAAAACTTGTAAAAAAAACTGAGTACTTTTGTCGTGTACGTTCCTCTTCCATACAGAGTCATAAGATATAAAGTCTCACTTATCGTGTACTTTTACCCTCTAAATAGATTAGACGTTTATGAAAGCGTCCTAATCTCGTAACATATTCGTCACTGAAAACCTGCCTTTAAGTTTACGAGTAAGTAATTTGAAACAGAAAGTCATATGGATCACAGGTGGTTACGAAGTTATTTTAGTTTTGCGTACGTTTCGTAACTTAGTGCAATTCCAAACAATTTTAAACAATACAAAACGCTCTTCATAGATATTTTGCTTAAAAACATTTCATTTTGTTCAAATATAAATACAGTTGAACCTTGATTATGCGGCCGTTTATTAACCGGCCGGCATCTACGAAACGGAATGCTGTCCGTATTGTTGTATAACCTCTATTATCTTTTTTATCCTTTAGCAACTGCCTTCCAGTTCCATCATATAAAAACATATTTCAGTAGTTCTCGTTTTTTATACTCAAGTTTTTTGCTTTCCTTTTAGTTTTATAAAAATATTGCGAGATAAGTTCTATCTATTAAAGACAAAATGGCTTTAATTCGTGACTATCGCAAAAACATATCGATGTTGCAAAGCAAACTGCTCCCGATTTCATAGAAACCAAACAACGCATTTTGAAATACATTTTCAAAAATTATTCAATCGCTGCTTTTGGAAGCAGACATGCATTAAACTTCTTAGAACATAATAGTCAGCCCAGAGATTTCAGAGTCAGATAAAATTCATAAAATATTTTCATAAAAATTAGAGAACAACTAAAAATAGAGCGAAAAACTATAAAAGAATATTTTAAATAAGTGAAAGTCTCTGTTACCTAGAAATCTGTATATAGTTACTTCAGATACTTAAATATATATCTTAAATGCAGGCTAAAATTCTATGTTTCAACAACAATCATTAATATGTATTTTTTGAGTTTTTATAAAACCCCTATTAAACGTGTTTTACCATCATCCGTGTTTAGCCCGATCTCGCTATTGAGCTGGTTTTGAAATTTTGCTTAAATACAAATAAGTTTTTGTTGCTGGCAAGAGCAAAATTAATTCCCCAACAATGTAATTTTTCTACAAATTAGTTAATTCTTTTTGATAACAAAACGAATGAATATTGATTTCAGGAAAAAAAACAGTGCAGCACAACAGAGCAAAAAAAGCTTTTAATTCTTTCAAACTGCCACTAGCATATTTCCGACACTTTCAATTGTAGTTGCACATTCAATTCATCAGAATCAGTTCAATTTGTGGGTCAATGTTGCATTAACTTCTGAAGAAATGGGGTAAACAATCTCTAAATCAGGTACACAGAAAGAAAAGGTTTTGGTAAGAAATCGGGTGGGTTGACTAAATATTAATTTTGTCTGTTGCACTTCCAAGAAGCTGGACAAATATTTCCACGCAATTTTTATAGACCGCTACCCTCAATGCAAACGTCTGTTACATTGAAATAGAATTGAATGGAAAAATGTTGAGGGCCACATAATTTACATAAATCACTGCCCTTAATGCATTCGTATGACAGTATGGACTGGAGTGCACCCATGTGATTCCATGCTGCAATTCGCATGTTGCATCTTAAGATTCAATAAATATTTAAACACTTTGGGATTGTTGTAATCGACATGCAATTGTTGTGTTTGGCACAAAAAGAACATTACGAATTGACATTTTTAAAAGTTGAGAAAAAAAGATACAAAAATCTATCCAAAGCCCGCAATTGATTGCGCGATCGGCGAAATACTTTTTCCTTTTATGCTGGTAATTCGGCCTAAATTGTGTGTAACGATTGCAATTGGTTTAGGACGCCAAAGTTATCTGACATTTTATTGTTTTTGTTGCCTTTCCAGCAAATTTTGTTGAACGGAAAAATCCTAACTCTGCCCAGGGCAGGCGCCATTAACAAACAAATTTTTATTGAGACAGAGGCAAAGCATAAAATATCGCGCCAAGTGAATTGTAGGTAGAAAATCTTAATTTACAACGTGAAAGTACTTTTGAACACAAGCTGGAAACTTGAAAAGTTCAGGTGAGATTTCGAGATTCCTGTTCCTGGCGGCTGTTACAAACTGCAGCGTTGAGTGATCTAATGAGCAGACCAGGAGCAAAACAAAAAATGTTCTTTAGTAGCTTAAGGGCCTTTACCATTCGGACTACACAATAATTAAGTGACAAAGATATATTTGCAACAGGCAGAATATCTGTGCCTGAGATCGAACTAATATAGTAGGGAAGTATAAGGACCTCATTTTTTAACTTCAAGTCTATGCCTACTACATTTTAATGTTCTGTCAAGTTGTCTTATTAACATTTTATTGGCGTTGATGCTAAACAAAAAGCCATAATTTTGAAATAAAGAAAGCCAATGGTTTCGTGGCCCAACTGTAAATCCCCTCCATTGCACACTACGCGCCCTTCAAATACTAGAAACAGTCGATCTGGTCGATCTGAACTGATTTTTTTATTAAGTATTTTATCCGCATTAAACCAGGAAATTTTCCTTAAAAACTCCACCGCTAAATATCGCCGTTGCAAAACAGAAATGGTCAGCGCGACACTGTGTACTGTTCATCCTTTAACTATAAAGATTTATCCTTTTATATATATATTGAACTGCCATTATAGAAAAGTTTTATGTATTATGGTTTCAATATGAAAGTTATTAGAACATAATAATTGGCATCAAATGATATACCATTTCAATTGTTTGTACGTTTAATGCGAAACCATATTATTGTCACAGCCAACCATGTACTTGCAATGGCCGTTTATTGCAACTTAAAATTTGTTTTTCTTATTAAAAAACAAACTTTATTTTAAGGTGTCTTTAAGTTTAATATATAAAGGGTGGTTAAATTGTATGGGCCGATGTTGAATGTGAACCACACCTAAACGCCAAGTTTCTTTCCGAATTTTATTTGACATTTCTCTATTTCAGACTTATTCAATTTGAACCATGGAGCGATACACAATCCAACAACGTGTTAAAGTTATCCAGACTTATTATGAAAATGGGAGTTCAAATCAAAATGCATATCGTGCACTTCGTAATTTTTTTGGTCAATTTCATCGTCCAAATGTGCGTACAATCGCAAAAATCGTGGAAAAATTCGAGCAAACCGGGTCTGTAGAAGATGTGAGAACACCAGTGCATGCTCGTACAGCTCGTACTGCAGAAAATATTGCTGCTGTTCGCGATAGTGTGGCTGAAGAGCCGTCCACCTCAACTCGTCGTCGTTCCCAACAATTGCACCTCTCACGCTCGTCGTTGATGAACATTATGCATAAAGACTTGCATTTACACGCTTACAAGGTGCAATTGGCTCAAGAACTAAAGCCTCTTGACCATTCCAAACGTCGTGAATGGGCAGAATGGTGGCAAGAAATGGCAACAGTGGATGATCAATTTTCGAAGAAAATCATCTTCAGTGATGAGGCACATTTTCACCTCAGTGGATTCGTCAATAAACAGAATTGCCGCATTTGAGCGAATGAGAATCCAAGAGTGATTGTCGAAAAACCAATGCACCCACAAAGAGTGACTGTTTGGTGCGTTTTATGGGCTGGCGGCATCATCGGGCCGTATTTTTTCCAAAATGAGGCCGGTCAGGCAGTTACTGTGAATGGTGTTCGCTATCGTGAGATGATAACGAACTTTTTATGGCCCGAATTGGAAGATATGGATGTGGACGATATGTGGTTTCAGCAGGACGGTGCCACTTGCCACACAGCTAACGAAACAATGGCTCTTTTGCGCAACAAATTCAATGGCCGTGTTATCTCACGTAATGGCGATGTCAATTGGCCGCCAAGATCATGTGATTTCTTTTTTCTTTGGGGTTATTTGAAAGAAAAGGTGTACGTCGATAAGCCAGCAACAATTCAAGACCTAAAGGATCAGATAATTCGGCACATTAACGGCATAGAACCTCCATTATTCCTCAGCGTCATCGAAAATTTGGACCATCGAATGGAGGTGTGCCGCCGAGGTCGCGGCGCCCATTTGGCCGATATTTTGTTCCATACATAATTGAGTAATACCAATACATCATAATAAAATAAAATTACAATAATTTCCTAAATAGTTTGTGTTTTATTCAACATCGCCCCTTGAAATTTAACCACCCTTTAGTTTATACGTACATACTCTTTCTTGTTGTTTTAAGAAAAGTCTGTCGCTTAAAACTAACGTACTTTTGTTACACACTGTACCGGTTTAAACCATCACTTTCATTAATTTGATTTACTGTGTTTTTCCTCCTTAGTGCCACGGTACCTACGAAGCCTTATGGCTTGTCAGGACTTAAATACATTTAATTACAGTGTGACAGTACATTGCAGTGACAATAAATATTTTTTAAATGGTTTCGTAATTTTATACTTATCAGTGATATTTATTAAAATTGTTGGCATTTCGCTGTAGATCTCTGGCAGTTTTACTTGTAAGACGTGGTCATCGTAGCTGTTCTTTGTGGTATCTACTTTGAGTCTACCTTTTGCGCGGAGTCTAGTGTTGCACCGACGGTTGATTGGTCGTAGAAGCTGAGGGTCGTTTAATCGTTTGCGGATCCGTTAATCGATGTATGTTTTTTGTGTTTAATGCATTAACGGGACGGAATAGATCTTTGTATGTGTTATAGTGGTATGACGGTAGACATGTGCATCCGCTTGGTAATTACTTGGGTTTGTGTTGCTTCCAATGTTGTTGTAGCGTATGTCTTGGGCTTGTAAGCTGGTGATGTTGTGTCTGACGTTCGGGGTTTCGTTACTCTGGTTTCTTATTAGTATTTTCAGAAGCCATTTTTGCATTTTTTGAGGACTCTTACAGCGTGCAGAGGCTCCCCACGCCGTTATCCCGTGGCGTCTATAAGATTCTGCCAGCGAGAAGTGTTGCCTGGCGGAGAACTGTTGTTGTTACAGCATAACTGAGGCGATACATTGAGTTGCGGCTTTGCGTAGTTTGGTTTGGAGTTCTTTTTTGTCTGTTCTCCATTTAAAAGTATGTAACGAATAACAGACGTTTTAAGCAAAGCGTCGATACGCAGGAGGTGTTTATGCTCTCATATAATAATTTTGTTATTAAGGGCGTCAGTGTTACAGGGGCCTTTGTTTTGATTGAAGTGTGTGAGTACATTCAAGATTTCGTCTTCGTTTTTTTGTTCCATGTACACTGAGTTTCACAGGGTTCCTGCCGAGTAATCGCTGGTTTTGGTATTACACGAGTGAATTATTTTTTTTAACATTTTCGTTGCAGTTCGTAGCGTATGGCCTCTGATCTGTCGTTGTTATAACTTTTTAAAACTGTTTCGTCTATATTATTGCACGTCTTGCCATTGATCTCATTTATTAACTGCCAGGTTGCGCTCGGATTATTACGATTTTGAATACATTTTTGCTTTCATTAAATATTTTTTTTGTTAATTTGGTTTCTGAATTTTTTTTAATCACTTTCATAATTTCAGTTTTTTAATTCAATCACATATAAAAAGTTTTTCTTTTTCTTATTTGAAATGGAATTCAACGGTCATGTTTCTGCCTTTTCTTCAAGTTTAAATACGGGCTTGCTGGTCTTAGTGCTGGAGCGTATAATTTCATCGGTGACAGGAGACCAGCCAACTCTATTGACTCGCTGGAGTATCGTCGCAGTGTAAATTGCATTACACGGTTTTCTTGCTCTGACGAGATCGGAGTGCTGTTCTTCTCGATCGATATTGTAACATGAGTTTATTTCAAAATGAATTTCATACAGTATCTACTAAAAAACTAAAGAGTTCTAAAATTACGTGTGTGGATGATCGTTTTGATCAGCGGCTAGTCAATGACTGCGTGTTCCGCTGCCACGTCATACGCAAGTTTACAAGGGCTCATCTATTCGCTCTAGATTGGCCAGCCAGAGAAAATTGGCACAAAATTGGCACAAATTTGCTGCGGAGTTCTGGCTTGTCTCTAATAAAGCTGAAAGGATCAACACACACTTCAACCTCTTTACTCTTCTGTTTGACCTATTTCCTTGGTTCCAGTGAGATTTAAAGATTAACAACACCAAAACTGCACCATTGATTCTATACACTTTTCCAAAAACACCACATTTTCTTTCAGTGTATATTAGTTTCCCCCCCTGATTATTGGTTTAATTTATGTTTATGCGCGTTTTTGTTTGGTTTTTGCTCGCTGTTAAACAGCTGTAAATAACAATTATTGTTTAGTCTGGGTAAAAACTGAAAAGCGGTTAAACTCAAATGTACATTTAAACAATAATCTATAAATTATCTAATCAAATGTGCCACAACGTTGCAAAAACAACATTAAATGCGAAAACAAACCGTAATTAATATCGAGATCGTATATGTGCGATAGTGTGAAAGTTTGTACGATTGTTGGATTTATTGGATGTTTAATTTAAAAAAAAAAAAAAAAAATGCCACTTAACAGTTCTGCACTTAGCGATTATAGATTAAATAAATTTTGGCTTTTAGTTTGAGTACTTGTGTACTTTGTGATTATGTTTGAAAGTGGCCATGTTGTTTTCGTAAAGCATTAGATGGGTTTTTCTTTAGTTTTTTTTTAGCCAGAAAATAGCGGGATCAATTTTTATAATCGCTTTTTAAGCACTTTGGAAAATTGCCATTTGTAAGAGAGAAATAATGAAAAGAAAAACATTCAAGTGATTAAAAATAATTGGTGCAGGGGAAAAATGTGCGTACAAAATTAAACAGAGATAAAATAATAATGAATCCTTGTGGAATTTTCTCAAATTCCAGGCGTCAATCAAATGAGCGAACTGTCCGGCGGGAGGGGCAAAAATAATCCAATTAGGGAGTTCCCCACTAGTTTAGATAGCACAGACTTAGCATTGCACCCATCCAATATTTCAAACATATTAAATGATGCCTTTTTACCTGCAATAGAGAAAATTCTAGCTTTCATCATTAACTGCCGCTGAATAAAGCTGAAGAACCGTAAGAAGCAACAATATGTTTTGCTGTCGTTATCATCGTCAATGTTCTCATCAAATGGACTTTTGCAATTGTATTCCTTTTATATTTCACTTTTTATGTTTTTGTCTAACCGGTTTTTTTTCCCATTTTCAATTTTGCATTCATGTTTTTGAAAACCAAAGCATGGATAGCATTTGACCTGTTTTTCACGTACAAAGGCAACGATTTGCTCTGACAAACAACAACTGCACAACTGCAACACATGAAAGGCAGACGTATCTGGAATGCAAACCATTAGGCGACAAAGTTATTTCCTGACATAAAGGCACGCACAGTTCTAAGCCAGAAAAGTGCAATCTGAAATGAAAATGTGGAGGCAACAACACCAGCGGCAACTGGGAGAAAACACCGTTTATATTGATTTCACCTCTGCCTAAAAACGTTCACTTTACACCCCTTGCCAAGTCCTAACGCGGCAGTATTCATTTCGGTTTTTTTTGTTGTTGTGTGTTGTCGTGTGAACGATGGCAGTTGGAAGAGAATTTTATGGGAAATTTGTGTTAAAAATTGCATGTGAACGATCTGTATTGCGTCACTGCATGCGCTGCAAACAATATATGACAGTAATAAATGCGGATTCAATACTTTTATGAATATCTTTAAACAGTTCCATTATGAAAACATAAATGAAAAGCGCCACAATTTGCAATTTGTGTATGTGTCATGTGAAACATGTGAAATGGTTACAGCCAATCATAGTGTTATTACAGCTCACCATGTTAAGCTCATGGACATTACCGGGGCTTGCCATATACTCTGCTAAATGTGGCCACCAACGCCGTCTAGCAGCGACTATAAATATTGTTAGTTTCGATTATCGCACCAAGTCTGGCTTTATTTTCTTTAGACTTGGAGTTTTTTTTAGATATATGATATTTTAGTGCCTAGAAGTCTACGGCAGAAGTATTTTACTTAATAATTGCTTAGATATTATTACCACGATTATATTTATAATATTTCCTTTTCCTAAAAAGAGATTGCGACTTTGAAAAAGCCATATAAACTTGAGGCCGAAGTTATTTTACCCAATTGCCAAATTAGCTGGTTGCAATAACAGTATCTTTGGTTGCAACAAAAATATGATTGAATATGATAAAAACTTTGTTCGCAGTAAATTTCTCTATTTTTCAATTTTGATAAAAGTATCGACAATTTATATTGACGAGACGTGTTCGGCTCCTGGTTACTTGAATGGAAGATGGATTAAATAGTTTTTAGATGTTTTTAGGCGTTGAAGCTCATCACAGTCCATTTGAATAAAAAACTTTCGCTTGAAATTATTACAACAAATTCAATGGAATTTCCAAAAGTTTATCTCTACAAGTTTGAAAAATTTTATGGCATTTAATGCTGCGGCTACTGCAACTTTTTAACTGCTCCCTGTCGCTTCAAATTGCACCTTTTTTTCGTCGTCAATGGTGGGAGGAATTTCGCGCCGGTCTATCCGCGATAAATTCGAGTTCCAGGGGCCTTTGCACGTTGTGTGGCCACATCACACTGAGAAAAAGTCAAACACATTCCATTAGTTATCATTACTGAGAAATCATACAATGATGCAACACGTGTGATGAAAGTGAACACCAATGAAAAGTGTTTGGGTCCTAATGAGCTGACTAGGATTACATTACAAAATTGCGATTCGGTAACCGATAACTCCATGATTTACAATACAATAATAAAAGAATTTCTTTAGCTTTTCGGGGTACATCATATTTTGTTGTATTATCCACAAAGTTGAGTTATTTCTGAACACAAAATCTCTTTATATTATTGTGTATTATTTAATATGGCTTTGACGTGGTCGACAGCGTGACACTACAACACCCAAAATTGTTTAAGGATGTGTTATTAAAGCTCTGTCCTCAATTATTTACTTAATATATTAATGACGTTGCAGGAATCTCACAAGTCATTATCAGTTTCTAATCAAACAAGATTAATCGTCGTGCAGAGAAAAGTGAGAAGAAACCTTTTAGATTACGAATTATTTACTGGTTATTGGGATTATTGAAGCCAAACTATAATCGCAAATTAAGCAAATAAAATATGTAACAATTCTAGTTAATTCCTTCCACTGCTATAATTACTAAAAGCTTCTGCTATAGAGAATAAAGAATAATAAAATATATGTAGCTGGAGAACTGAAAAGGATGTACATACGAGGTCTGTTCAAAAAATACAATGAACTTTAATATTTTTGCAAAAACTATTTATTTATTCATCAATTTTTTTTTTTTTTGAACCTTAATTTTTCTCCAAAACTATGAATTCATTCATCAATGTCTATTGCCCTCCTGTCAGAGTAGCAGCCGCCGATTAAGTACATGTGTGTCAGTGTTTTTCTCAATCCTCGAAACAGTTTTATCTGTAGTTTTTGGTATGTTTTTAGGCTTCCTCCTACTTAAACGTCCGAAAGAATACAGTGTTTTGGGCAGAATTTCGAAATCGTGGAACACGATTCATAACCCAAATTTGATTGACATGAGCCAACCGATATGCCAACATTCTCAGCAGCTTCTCTAATAGTGATTCAATAATTGTCCTTAAATATTTTATTCATTCTGTCGATGGCCGAAGGTGAGCGCCGTCATCTCGAACTTCTTTGAACAACTTGTACCACTTGCAAAGCATTTTTCCCAATCATCCTGCGTCACTATTAACATTTCATGTGCTCTGGACCAATTAATTGTATTGCAAATTTGATGCCAATTCTCTCATCACCGACATTTCGACAACAGAAAATCTTCCAACACGCAAAATATTTCTCTTTTTAATGCCTCTCACAAGTAAACCAAACATGATTAACAGCTGTTGTAACTGTGAATATGTGTTCCAGGGAGAAGTGTAACCATAGAAATATAAGACGATAATCTAGTATTATTGTACGTGCCTCGTATGTCTGTAAAAATCTTGTATTTAAAGAGAAAGTCATACATCTGCTACCAGAAGAGTCGCAGTTTAATAATAAACATATTTTTAAAATTCTTCTTTAACGCATCTCGCACTACAATTTGGATTCGTTATTGTTTTTATCATACGAGTAAGACTTTTTGCTATTAACTTGGCTCGCTACAGCTAAAACTAGAAATTCTTTGGAAACAGAAATTATAAAAGGATGAAATAAAAACGCGCTTAAGTAAAAACTGAAAAACTGTTATTTTGTGATTTTAAGTAAAAATTCTTTCAGTATTACGTGATTTCATTTTATTGTAGCTGGTGGCCTCTCGATCATAAGAGTAAAAAAATATGTTATTGTTTAATTGGTGGCGAAGTTTTATATCAAGTTCTCACGCCATTTTAAAGTATTTTCTTAGCAAATTTATGCCACTAACACTTTGCAGCAAACTAATTGCTGCACGTCTTAGGGAATCTGTTTTAATTTGCTCTACAGCCTTCTTATTTGTTCATAGTGCAATATTTTGTTTGTTTACAATCAATATCCTTTATTCTCAGTGTAAGTAAAACCACAGGCAAAGTCGTTATCGTAGCAGCGCAGTGCTCAGGAAAAACAAGCGAGTCACGAAATGACAATCTTATGTGCATGTGGACATGAATCGAATAAAGACAAATCATGGTTCTGCAGTGTGACTTTTTATTTTGAGCTAAAATTTACCTGCTCGCATGAAGTGTAAGCCGCTTATGTTTTAAGTACTCTTAAATCGCCATCAAAGTCATGAAAAGAAAACCAAGAATACAGAAAAGCTTAAAAAATGGAACCAAATGTACAAGTGATTTATTGGATTTACCGAAAAAACGAAGGCTTTTCTAAAGTAAACATTTTCTGTTAAGAACTTTTTTAACATCTTTTCAGGGAAAAAAACGAATGATATTGATTTTTTGAGGATTTACAACTTCAGTCTTGAAGTCAATAAAATAAACAGCCATCAGAGACTTTTAGTAAAGAGTACTAAGAGACATTCATAAGTGCACCGACATCGGAATACAAATGTACGGTTAGTGACTGCTTGTTATTATCGATAATCAGCATCCACTTAAGTCAAAAAGGGTTCTCACGTCAGCTCGCATTTTGAGAATCAAAAGGGCTTAAGAAATCATTGAACTGTTTCTGTTTCCCACAAGGATTTCAAATTACGCGGCCAGATATTGGCGGCCTGTGACCGAAACGTTCTTAGCAAAATGAGTGCTCACTGGATGGGCCCCCAATTTTTAGCGGCAAATCTTTTTTAATAGGGAGGCATATTTCTAACTGAATAGCCAAATTGGAGGTGGCAACGCATCCAAAAAAGTTACTGTTCGGTGTGTTTTTTAAATCGATTTTGCTAAGGCCATCAGCGATAAAAGCAGGCGCTACTTAATGCTGATCACCACTTTATTTTGATGCAGATGACAGAATAGTCCTGCGTACCACACTGAGGAGGCTACTTGTCGCATTTTGAATTGGCCCCCCAAAACCTTAGGTTTCCACAATCTTACATTAGATACACAATGACATTGATATATCTCTCACTCAAATAAACAAAAGATTTCAATAATGTCTCATATGGACATACGCAACATGTTTTATTCAAACTCAAAGAACCGGCCTAGACTTACGTTGCAGTTTAAGGACTGAAAACGGGCAACCGTTGGTGAATCTCAAAACCCTCCTACGAATCGACTTCAAAGGGGCTTCTGACTACGATCGGAAAACCACACTAATCGCTAAGAATACCGCAAAGAGAATCAATGGCACTTATGGACTGAGCACTAGATCCAGGTTGCGTCATGGAGGCTATAAATGATTCACATCCAGCACCTGAATATTTTCCAGTAGGATGCAAAATTGTTTCTTTTTCCAGCATACATTTGGAGGTGTTAGATGCGGACAAATTTTTAAAGCTTTGTGTCATAAAGTACCCATTTATCCCGCAATAGGTCTTATCACTTAAAATGTTTCTCTTGGGATATTAAAGTTAATGTTGCAATGCCCATTCGTCGAATAGTGTCTTTGTCTTCAGTCTTTTACTTCCAACTCCTGGGTTAAGTGAATTCCAGCCATGATGCCAAACTCTTCAAATAGTGGCCAGCAACAAGGAGATTTCTTGCGCGTAATTTACCTCAGGTTCCCTCCACACCCACATGAGCAGCGGCAGTTTTTTCGCCAGAATTTCTTCTGCTTCGTCGTACAACTGTTTATTCATTGTTAAGCGAACGATTAAATTTAATTTTTTACATCAAACTTCGATTAATCCTTCGGAGGACTTTGTTCATGTATGTGTATTGTTGAATCTAGCAGTACTGCCGCTGCCAACTCCAATGTTCCTATTAGGAGGGCCCATTAAAAATTTAAAATCATTCTGATCAAGATCATCTGGTTATACGGGGTGTTTTTTTTACAGTTAAAAAAGCTTAAATTAAAATGAAACAAAAAAATGCATATTTTCTTAATATCAATGAAACGGGTTTTAGAGGATAGAAAATTTTATGACATTAATGTGTCGGTCATGTGGCCGCCACGGTTTTCACAAACTCAAATAACTCTTTGAATGTTGATTTCCAGGTATTCAATTGTCTCTGGTTTATCGATCAAGACAAGTGAGAGTAATTGCAAAGAAAATAATCCAATAGGTTTCAGTTACATGATTTTGGTGGCCACTTAATTTTTCCTCAGTAGTTTCTTTAGTTCAACCAACTGTAGTGCGGGCTGTGCAGCATATGGCTCCGTCCTGCTGCAATGACATCGTCCCTACACCATTTACCATTCACAGCAACATTCTGACTATCATCAGTTTTGAAGACATCTGGACCAGTTTTCTGTTTCAACAAAAGCTTGTGAATTATCCCCACCCCAAATACAACAATTCTGCTTATTTATGTAGTCATTCAACCAAGAAGGACCTTCAATTGGGAAAAAAAATCAATATCAATTTTGATTAAAAAGAATCTACAATTTGCCAGCGTTGCTCTGCAAAGAGCAACTGTCAGCTGTTTGTCAAATAAAGCTGTGTTGCCAACTCAAACCTTGGAAGCTCTAAAAAAAAACACCCACTACACTTAATGCTGGCTGGAATGCATGTTATGCTAACGCTTAGCGTCGCATGATTTATAATTTTTAAGACGTTCCAAAATACTTTCGAAATCCTTTAGTTTGACAGCAACTATTTTATATATGTGCATATATATACTATACCTATAAAGACTTTAAAATCCAATCCGTTGCCATTGCTGGGACCAAGTTTAAGTCTTAGCAGCACAAGCTGACAAAATATCAGCGATATTCGCCCAATTGTTTCGCATTTTGACTATCAACTGCATGTTCCAAACTTTCAATATTAATTCTTCTATTCGGGGCGATGATGCATCAAACAAATCACAGATCAAAATTCAGTAACTGACGTAACACAGCCGGCTCTATTTTATGTTTATATGGCTCTGCCTCAATTTTTAATTAAACAACAAATGCCTCGTAGTTGTTTTGCAACCCCATTTATGTACATCCGACTATGAAATCGACAATCGTTCTGCAATCAAACTTTAATGAAGTTTAACACAAATACAACCAGAACCGCCGTCAAAACATGTCGTTTTGAATAAAAATAATTGCTGCTGCAAACTATCTTCACTGGCATATTTGTTTTAAAATTTAATGACGTCATAATGTCACAACAGTAAATCATAAAGATTAATTTATTTCGCCTTCTATATTAGATTCGCTGCAACACCAGCGACTTTGGCAAATTGGCAATTTTTTCGAATTATAAATTTTATTGTTTTGTTTGTTAGTTGGACCGCCAATTTTAATATTCCATTAATTTTTGTGTTCTCTTTGAGATTTCGGTTGCCATTCGTTTTGGTGCGGTTTGTACAAGGGCGAGTGCCATTTTGTTTCGCAGTTTGTAAGCGAACGGTCATGTAATGACTATCGTTTGGGTTTGCGTGTGTTGTTGTTGTTGTTTGCAGACGACTCATTGTTTCAAACTGTTTTTCAAAGCAACAATATGGTTGCGAAATAGAAAACAAGAAATTGCTCAGAAGTAGTTTTGGTAGTTTCTGCTCTGCTTTGGAAACGGTTTATCTCCGAAAAACAGAACGTTATTCTGTTTAATTCTTATTTTTATATATATTTGTTTCAGTAGAATAGGAATTTTTTGAGTGGGCTGCTAAAATCGCCACATCGATTTTAAATTGCCTTAATTTAGCAAACCCGCATGTATTCTGAGATACCAAAAGAGCGCAACAACAACTAAAATGTTTGCTGATATTAATAAAATGATATAATAGATGTAATAAAAATTACAGATTACTTTCACACTGAGGACTATATTGGAGTGCCACAACATGCTGAACAGCCTAAAGGCTCGGAATCAGATGACTCTGATCTGAGGGGCAGTACACGAAGGGCGCAGAAGTATCATAATGGCACATATTTACGCCAAAAAGTGAGCGGCTTTTAATGGACCCACTCCATCCTTTCATATCAATATAAGTCACCTTAAAGTGAAGAAAAGACCATTTTATAATATTAGGACGATACAGATCAGATGGTTCCGCAATGCGGCGCAACTCGTGCTTAAACTGGATTGCAAAAGCTTAAGAAGCCTGTCGGGGGCGCTCACAGGACATAATGCCTACCCTTTTACACTTGGAGATTCTACGATTAGTAGGACGAGTGTATGCAGCACTTGGCTAGAAACTGTGCGGCATTGGTACACAGGAGACGCAGGCTACTTCATGCCTACATGCTGCGTGAACAGGACTTGCTAACTGGTCCGGCAACTTGACGTATTAAATTTGGAAGGGAAAAGGAAGCTCAATACATCAAAAAAGGCAGCAATGCAAAAGCACCGTTTTATTCTTTCACACAGTTTAAGGAAAACCCTTTTACTACTCTCTTACATTTCAAACATATTTCATTCAATTAATGCTACAAACAACAATTCTGATACGGATGTACAACGAAACAATCGGATCCTGCATAAAGTTATCCAAAAGCATTTTAAGCAACAGATTTCGTATAAATATCAAAAAAACTGAGAGAGATTTGTTCACACAAAATTCTATACGAAATTAAAAAAGGTTATCAAAAAGTGTCCAAATAAAACAGAAAATATTTTATTATAGTTTTGAGTTCAGCTTTGGGTTAAATAATTAAAAAAAAGCAGTGATTTTGATCATATATTTCAAAATTAAAACTATTAAAACTCGTCTATTTATATAAAAAATGCATCCAGCGTTTATTTCTCTAGGATTGTTGTCCAGTTGCTCAAGTCGACCTCAATAATATAAAGAAGTGTTAGAAAAAGATTTTATTTAAAAATTCATTGAAAAAAAATCAAGCCACAAGGATTTTCCAAAGGCATTCGAACATGATTTAAATTTTTAAAAGGACATGAACAAGACACTCGTATTTATGACTTTCTATTTTGGAAATATTATAATTAAATTTAAATAAATTTTTCGCAGCTGCAGCCAATGATGCAAATCTTTTGTTTTTGGAGCGTTAAGCGTTTTAAGTGTGTAAAGCCACTGAGATGAATTTCAGATTGATAAGCATTTCCAGATGAGCAAATATGGCTCCAACAATTTACTGCAAACTTTCTCCAGATCTTGTAGGGCACAGCCAATGCTGAGTTTTGTTAGAGCTTTTTCGAACAAAATTTGTTGCGTTTCTTGATAAATTGGGAGAACAAAACAATTTCAGAAAACGACATTAACTGACAAATCGCTCATATTATATCAGAAAAAGCTGCTTCTTCATTTCGACAACTTCTTCCGAAACCGTCATTCGAATGATATAGGAGTATTCGTAGTTTCGCAAAGAGTCATCCCAGCAAACACATCCTGTGCATTCGTTATCAAATGCCATGCAGGCGATTATGCCTTGACAGCATCTATATTGTTGGCACCCATTAGGGCATAAATTCCATATAGATTCGTCCTTCTTTGTAGCCAAATCGAACGACAATTCATACGAAAAGGAACTTCGAATGTATAACCTTGATGTCCTTGACAATCGTATCTATTTTGGGTAACTGGCTGTAGTAATCTGTGGCCGCAATATCGATATGCGATGGGGACACTTTTATTAGAAACAATGAAGGATATTCGCTTTCTTTTTAAGCACTCGATTCAGTATGTGTCATTCCAATCAGATATTTCCCAAAGGCTTTGCAATACCAGCTTGCGGTAGAACCTAAAGCCTAGACAATCACAAAGAAAGCGACAAGCTTTTGATACGCTGCCACCAGTTATGAACTTACCACAATGCGTCGGTTTAGGAAAACTACACTCCTGTTTTTGTCCGATCAACACTGATACCAACATTGAAATGTTTAATCGAGTTCGTTGCATGAGTTCCAGGGTATCCAATCTCTTCTTTTTTATGCCACCCCTACACATGCATTTGCTTTGTACCAGAACTGGGTGAAGGGAAGAGGAAAGGAGTAGTAATTTTTCTCTATTGCTGTTTTTATTCTATATTGCAGGGACGAGGAGGTCAGAATTTAACTTATGCTGTTCAGTGTCAAGGGCGCCTACCTTCGGCAATATAAAGTCAAAAACATCATTGAGGATGTTGGGTTACAGCCCCAATAGTGCGTTCTATTTTGTATTAATATGGATTTGTTTTTTGGGCTATTGAGCACTAGTATTTATCATGGTGTATAGAATAGTATAGTTTTTAGTTGAATGCAAATAGTTTTGCCTGTTGTTTTGCATTGAGTCGACGATCTCTGGACTGTTGGTCAAATACTCTACCAGCTCATCCACTCAGTTCCTCAAATTTCTTCCTGCACTAGTTTGTCGTACTGAGGAAATGTTAAATGCTTCTACACCACCGCTACTTCGACTGTTATTTTGGAAGGGAAGCAGCTAATTTAAAACGGGCTCTGCCCTCTCTGCTCTGTCTAATTCATGCTTATTTCTTTGTCGAATTGCGAAGCCGCAGGGTGTCAAATTCGTGACATGCAACACCGTTCGATTGGCTGAAACGTTGACATACTGTCATATGTAGTGTGCAGAATAGCAGCCTGGCTGTTTCTTTGCTATTGCCATAACTTTTCTCAGCTGAACGCCTTGTTTAGTGTTTGTTTGTTTGTTTGAACAGTATTTAGAGCAATAAAAATAACACTCGAGGATGGCCCAAAGCCAAAACAGGTTACACTTTCTACTAGTTGTTTTAGCATTATTTGTTGCTGTTTCAAAACAAAATTCTTTCATTAAAATACAAGGAAACTGAATTTCGAAGAAGAATTTCGTTTTGCTTCTATTCTGGCAATTTATGTAGTTATTGTGACACATTCCAGCAACCCGGTTATTTATATCAATATACTTCTACTCAAGCAAATGTATGTGATATTTTAACAGGCTTTCAAGGATTTTTTCAAACAAATCCGAATCATTCAAAACAAATTTCTTGTGCCAAATTTTCGCTGAATGACTTCAAAATTTCTTCAACTCCCACAAAACTGGTGCAAATTGTCTGAAAAAAGAAGACGACTTGTTGTTGTTGCTTCTTTTGCGAGTTCTACACACTTGTCGCTGGCTGTGCCTTCCACCAAAAAGGAAAATCTCGGTTTGTTTGGGAGTGCAAGTTTGATTTGGTGTGTGACAGTCAAAGTTACTTATTGCAAATGCCAATCTCTCTCCGGTCTGCCAAAGTGCAAAAGAACCAAAACAAACCCCACAAACGGTTTTCATTTTGCAACCTCAAACTTATAATCAGTGTCGCTGCCTGCATTTTCATCATTATTGAGCTCATCGCCGTCTCTTGTATCGTCATTATTAAGGACTAACCATAGACAGCAAATGCTTGTCTTTTTGCGCGGCACGGCATGAATGTGCATGAATGCTACAATTTACTGCCATTTAGGCCGTGTAAAAAGAGTTAAAGCTTGAACCGAATTGCCCATCATGCTGTTGCTTTTTCCATTCACTATTTCGCTTCAAGTAGATGTTTATTTTCCTCTTTAATTTACACTCGATTTCCGATAAATTCCGTTGGGTGTCAACTTGTTTATAAGTTGCAGCCAAACTTCACTGTTTGGTGATAAACAACTTTTTTCTTTCTGTGATTTTGTTCCTGTTTTGCGGCTGAACGGTTTTCCAGAAATTGCTTTCGAGTGCTAATAATGTGATTATTAAGTTCGTAGAGGCAGCATCGTTTCCTAATAGCAACGCTTGTTGCTACCACTTGCACTCTGCTTCTTTGATTCTGGTGTCGCTTAAATTGATTTAATCTCTGCTTCAAAATGTGCTCAAGTTCTTATTAGTTTTTGTTTAATTCTGATTTTCTCATATTATGTTGTTGTGAGGAAAAAAAAACAGAATGCAGAGCAGATTGATTTTATGAAAACTGAATTGGCAACACTTAAGGCATATTTAAGTGGGCGAGATGGCTGCGTTGGACAAAATAAGCACAAAATTATTCCGCCTGTTGAAAATCTTTAAAGGTAAAGGTAAAGAATCATAATTTTCGCCTACCTTGGCAACATCGATCAATCATCAATCAATCAATTAATTTCGCACACCAAGTTGATTGAGGTCGCTCCCCATTTGTGTGCGCCGTCGGTTCTGTGGTTGTCCTCTATTGCGTTGTACCACCGGCTACGAGTCGAAGATTCTATGGACTAGAGCAATGTTTTCCATGCAGGTCTAACCACCTTAGTCACCTCATGTCACTGTACAGCCCGTACAGTTCGTGATTGCATCTTCTTCGCCAGAAACCATCAACCCAAACAGGACCAAAGATTGTACGCAAAACTTTTCTCTCAAAAAGACCAGGGACTTTGCCATTTCCTTTTGAAATTTGCCATGCTTCCGGGCCATAGAGCAGGACAGGGATGAGCCAGGTTGAGAAAGGTCTCTACTAATTAATTGGCCCTTGAGCCCACAGAAACAGCGGTTGGCAAGAGTTATTGTGCGTTTAATTTCGGCGCTGATGTTGTTTGTGCTGTACTCTTGGTAGCCGAGGTAAACGAAGTCCTTCACTACCTTGAAGTTAAAGCTGACTATGGTGATGTTCTGGATCAGTCGTCGATGTTGTGCGCCTTTCTCGATGCCAGCATATACTTCGTTCTGCCCTCGTCCACCACTACACCCATTCAGAACTTTGTTAACATTATTCCTGATTGAAAGAGTGAAAATTTTTCCAGGGGTACGGACTTTATTACGGCGCCTAATAATCATCCCAAAGCCGATTCTGAGATTTCTGAAACTTGCACCATATGACGGTATTTGTGTTTCTTGCTCAGACATTTTTATGTCTTCATAATTTCTATTACTAAAATTTTGAATTCTAAACGAATTCTTCTAATAAATGCCAACTCTACTCTCAACAACTTTCGTTGCCTGGACTTAATATTATTGAAAAAAAGTCAAAGATGACTAGAGACTTTCTTTATCTTTTCTCAGCCTTGGAAAAACTGTAATTTTTCTGAAACTGATGTGCGGCTGCAGAAATTTTATCAGCCGCAGAAAACAGACACAGTTGCAAAACAAAGTCGTACGGCTGAAGGTGGGTCGCAGCTGTTTACTAAGCTCCAGCTCAGCTTAAACCTTTTAAATAAAGCCTGACTGACTGAGCTGCCTAAATTAAATATGTGGCTTTGAATGAAGAGCAAAAATAAATAAAACGTGAAGTAGGCGTTTATATTTGTTGAGCATTAATTTAGAGTTGGATGGTGCCAAAGTAGATCTACTGCCAGTGACTGACAATGTTTTTGGTAGGAAACGAACCCACGACCTGCTAACTGTGGGTCGAATACACCAACAACTTATCCATTGGGGCTTTTTTGAACTTTTACGCAAGATAGACAAACACTACGCAGGTCTGGAGAAGTTAAAACAATAATAAAGATATTACAATTTCGCAGCGCGTAAACTCTTCATATATGATTTTATTATTACATGTTCTGGCCATTTGCCTTTTTATTTAGGCGATGGGCATCCAAACACGGACTATATATAATAATAAAATAAATAAAATAAATAAATAAAATGAATAAAATGGTACAATTTGAATAGCGCGCCAGCTACTGAAGCAACTGATTTGTTGGAAAATGTCTGTTTTACAGCTCAGCCCACCGCTATTTTCGGCATCTAATTTGATAGGAAGTTGAATATTTTTATATGCGATTTAATTTTCACATACAGTCATTTGGTTTGAAGAACATCTTAGCCTCTGTTGTGGTTACGATTACTATGCAATAGAAAGCTTGTCCCACCAGCTACTAATTACCGTACAAAATAATCCGAACGTACGAGACTATAAATATTAAAGTGCTGCAAACTTAAAGGAGCTGCTAATGGCGTTTAACGTCTATTCGTTCTCTTTCCCTTTTATCGGCAGTGAAATAAAAAACAAATAAGATTTTATTTCATTGTGCCGAAATAAATGTATGTGAAAGTTGTGTGTGTGTGTGTTTGGGTGTTTGTAGCTGCGTCCAATTTATTTCGTTACAATAATCCCTGTTTTTTGTTTTTTAGCAGAAGATTGGTTCATTTAATTCGCATTCATTTGCCAAAAGCAAAAATGTCGCCATGACAAAATATTTGATAATAAAACGTTTGTAATGTAGTGGAAGTAAAATGTGCGCCAACACACCACTACCTACTCCAGCGTTAACACATTCATACAAACCCATACACACACACATGCAACATATATACATATGTATGTATTTAGGAAAAAACATCACGAATATCCGCTTCAACAGACTAAAACTACACCACTTTTCCCCAAAAATTCAATAAAAAACAAGGAAGCAGTGAAAAACATTCGCCGAACCAACCAACATTATCCTCGTAATATAGACGAGGACGATAACTATTGGGCGTGCAAACTGCAATGGAAGTATGTGAATGGCGGCGAAAATGTTGGGCTCTGCAAACGACGCAACCGAAAACAATATAAAGGCCAGCAAATATGAATAACGCCAAAAACGAGACTTGAAGCTGAAAACTCACAGAAAAACATACATTTGCATAAACTGACACAGCTGCAGAATTTTGTTGTACAAAAACATGGTGGTAAATCATAAAATGAAATTCTGCTCAACAAATTTTTCACTGCTACATCCTTTAAGTTTTATTTTGGGTGTTTATTTTTTATTCAAGTTTGCAAGATTCTCTCCGTAAACATTTTGCTCTTCCTTCTTCTCGCTATCGAGCTGCGTTTCTTGATTTTATGCAAAATGTCTGGTGACATAATTTTTTCCTCGTTCGGTTCTTCTTTTTTTTTAATTCTAAATGTTCGCGTTATGAATGAGTAATTTCATAATCATATTAGCGGGCTAAGTCATATGCCAACGAGGGTGGTTTGAAAATTTCTCCATCAAATGTTATGAAATTGCGGCAAGTAACAAATTATTTTTTTTTTTTATTGTAAAAACAATGAAGAACACTTGTGAGAGTGCGATGTAACCAGATCTCGGATGTTCAGCCACGATTATATGGAGGGGGAGCTTCAAAGTCGAAAACCGCGGGCATGCAGAGATATTCGGCTGCATTCATGTGTGGTTCGTGAGTTGCGCATGAAGCAATTTTGGGTAAAATGCCCTCATTACGTACGTATTCAGGATTGGGAAAATGAGAACATTTCCAACCCTTATCATTCATGTGCCATACATGACTGTCACTCGAAGCATCGAAGATTTAAAGATACCTGGAGAATTTCGCCTGCACACGAGCACTGTTGGCTACTTTTCAAACTAATCCTGGCTAAGCCGAAGGACGGCTTCATCCCGCATTCGGGCAAAAAACATTTTAACTCATCTCCAACTTATTTCTATTGGAAACTATCGTTGGTTATGAAGACCATGGTGATGACTTTGCTCGCACATTAGCAATCAACAAGCATCGTATTTGTTGAAAGCAGATCTGGTTTGAACTATTTTATGAGTTTTTTTCCACCTTTTTACTGCCAGCGAACAACTTTTTATGCTGAATTCTTGGTAGATGTGAAGGCAAAGAGTTCCATTTTGAGTCCACCGTTTTTTTTCCGCCAATTTAGCTAAATGAAGAGAAAGTTTTGTGCTCATTGTTTCTCATTCGGGACGGACTGTGAAAGAAATATGCAATAATAAAGCAATTAAACATTTTAAATTAATAGTTTCAAAAATCTTTTTTGGCAAAACGTTTGAACGTTTCGCACGAACGAAATATTAGAAATTTAATTTTGTATTTTGTTCAACATTGTAACACTCATTTACAACGGCCTATGACACACGAACATGGAAGACTTTAATAATATATACGTATATGTGCATATCGTTAGCTGCAATGCACAGTCACTTAACTAATAATACATTTATTGATTATGGTACGTGCATACCCTCTGCCAGTATTACTGGGTGAAAATCAAAACTACGAAACTAAGAGTGGCAGAGCCATCACATATTATAGTTTTGTGTCTTTTGTAAGACTGTAAAATAGCAACAATGTTTGTTAAGGGGCTTTTCATTTTAGCCGGCGATATGTATATGTAAGTACATATGCCTTAATTTTTCGAAATTAAACAAAAAATAGTATAGAAATGGTGGCATTATGTACCAAAAGAATAAAACTGAATGAACACAATAAAGACCATTAGGGTTATATGGACCACTAAAGTGGCTTCGTTGGCCCATTTTACTTCAGCGTAGTTTTTTGGTTTGCCCCTAAACCCCCCCTGTAACAATTCGTGTGCTCTTTAAATTTTAGTAGGAGCTCTTCAAATGTCAACCATCTATTTGAAGGGGTACGTCTGCGCTTTCCGAGAATCCTTATGAATCCTTATTTCTTCATGTAATAAAAATCCACACCAGTTTCTTTTCTCATTTTCCTAACTGATCCAACCATTTCTGTAGTTGTATTCAATAGCTGGAAGAAAATATATATAACTGACAATTAAGAGTTATCTCGTAGTCAACATCCACATGAGATAATTCGTTATAATTGTGATTTCATAGCCTATAATCCTGTCCGCTTTGCTGTACAATTTGTACGCTATATAAAAATATGTTTGCCAGTGTTCATCGGCACTCGAACTATTTAAAACCTGGAGCGCAGCCTTTGCGCTGCACACCGACGAAATGTATTTCCCATATGAAGAATTTAAATGAATTCACAAACATTTTGTATAGAAAAAATACAACGTCGCACAAGGATACGTAATTATATCGCATCTGCGCAGATTTTTTTCATTGTTATCAGTGAAAAAAGACTCATTAATTGGTTTGTCTAGTTCTTATAAAATTACGATAACGGACAGCTTTTTGTTTGTAGTTCACTAGTGTCAGTTACTTTGGAGTCAGAAAACTATTCGAGTAAAGAGATAAATGGATTTCAAACGCCATATCTTTATTACTTGAAACATATATCATGCCTGTTCAGTTGGTTGTCATCTGAGTTTGTTAAGTCTAGTTTTGCTTTATGCTAGAAAATAGTGGAACTCTGCGAGCTACGACTATATCGCGTGTGATAACGGGCTACTGAATTGGCGCTGTCCGTCTCTGATATATGTATCATGTTTTACCTAAAATTGCAAAGAGAAACAGTTGTACACTATTATATTTTAAAATTTCAAATATGGTTACACTGGTTCATCACGAGCGTGACTTATAAATTACAGTCTCACTGAAATTTTGCAGTATTTCTTATGAAATGCGTTATAAATCGTTATGAATGGGTGTCAAATATTGCGTTTGAGGAAAGAACTTTACATGCCCCGGAGCCGATCAAATCAACATATTAACACTGTAAATGTGTCGTGTATCGCCGGCAACGTGATCAAAACTTTTTAATATCTCCAATTGTGATAGGCAAAGCAAAGCCATTTGGTTTGAATCTTCAGCGATGGAAATATAGAAAAAGATAAGTTAAATAAATATCCAAAATATATCAAAATATCCTGAAAAGAAGGCTTCAGCCGATAACGGCGTCTTTTAAAATATTCCATACGAAGTCACTGCTTCGTCTGTTGTCCTGGGAGGTGTAAGCATTAATGATTCAGAAACTCTGGGCATAAAAAGTCAGTGCGATTTTCGCTGCAAAGCCCTAACTTTTCATGTCGCCAAAGAAGCATCCAACCGTCTCGTTTTTTAAACAAATGCCAGACTTTTCGGTCGGAAAATGGAATACAACTTTCATGTCGGGGCTGCTGCTTCAAAGCTTATTTTGGAGTTATTAGATCATGTACAGGAAAGCGCGAAACAACTTCTTGGTGGCAGTAGGGCATTCCATTCTATAGACTCTCTTGAGCATCGCCGCAGATTGATCACAACGCATTACAGGGAAAATCTTTCTTCAGCCGCACTGCAGACGTCTTCCTCGACACTTTCAATGTCTCCTGAAAAGCTCCAAGTGAAAGGTATTTCCCACTGTACACACGTCTAAGATTTTCATTACATATTGTGAGAAAGAAATAAGATATGCCACGAATGTTAAAAAATGTAACGCATCATTATATTTCATTTTCATAAAATCACACCTCAAATCCAAAAGAAGTACGATCAAGAAATATATAGGTCGATCAGTGGGGAACGTGCCTTAACGTAACTTAAGTAACACAGAACTAAATTAAGTTTTTGGAGTGGTTTTGATAAATTTTGTTTAAACAGTAATAAAAATTTTAATTTTGGTTCACAAACGGTTGACTAGCCAATTTACATGTTGTACAAATGCAACTCTGATCGAACGAAAACTCTAAATGTGATAAAATCTTATCTTTGATCGTACTATTTGACATTTGCATAATATTTTCCTTTAATTCTATCACACTTGTATGTATTAGTTGAGTATTCGATACGTCTTAATACAAAGTATTATCGTCTAAACAGCTCCTACACATGAGCAGATCAGTAACGGTTTATTTCACCCTCACCGTTTCACTTTTATTCTTATTTTATTTAACAATTTGAATGTTAAAAAAAATATTGTATATGAATAAATTGTTGATCGCGATCAAATGTAGAAAAAATACTCCTTCATATTAGATACTTGATTACTTTTTCGTAGCACATATTTAAAATCAGTCCCACTGTATACTGGAGATATATTTCATGTATTTTTATATTGCCAAAAACTAAAAATTACATTTACCACAAATATTGAATATTTTATTTCAATTAAAATCAATTATTTCGTTTTCGAAATAATACACTAAATAATGTTGCAGAGCTGGGACTTGTTTAAAGTAAATCCGTTTTATTTGCCCTTGCCACCAGATTCACTGCAAGGTGATATAAGAAAATTGTTTACCCATTATCGAGAACTTTCTAAACACAAAATTTGCTGGCACGTTAATATGAGATACGAACCATCTTTATGTTTCTCCCCTTACGGGTTTACAAATCAAGAAACGGAGTGTTAGCAAATCTTGTTTATCCAGCATATATTAATGAAGCAGCCTGCTACTCCTGGGTTCCAATACCACGCAGCTGGTAATCCAGTGTTCCATTGAGTCCTACTCTACACTGCAGAATCTGCAAGTGTGCCCACTGTGCAGAGCTGCTAATAGCAGTGTCTTGGGATAGTTCAGCCAACAGTATTCGTAGGCTTTTCCTATACAGTTTTAGGACGTTTTCCGCCATTCTGGCGTCCACCCACCATTTGTCTATTTCTTCTTTAAAGAGACTTCTGTTGAAGCCAGCGAAGAGAGTAGGTCTAGTAAAAATCCAATTAGCCCCGTTTTTGGTATAGATGCTTGCCATCTCCTTATCCCTATCCCCCTATTTGACCGGCACTTAAACCAAATTGATATAATTCCGAGCCACTGGCTTTGTGACACACTAGTACAGTGCTGGACCCAACAGTGCTGCTGTCCTGGGCCTCGAGTATTTACTGGCCATCTGGTAGCATTTTTAATCAGAATTCTTGCAGTTTCCATTATGACTTATAGTTCGGGACGCAACATTGTGTTTTTCCCCCCACTGGCGATGGATATACTGAACTAACTAAACCCAAGGACGTGTTCGGCCTTCCATGTCTTCCAAGAAAATATAAGTTTTTTAATACCTTGACAAGTTTTGTAGAAAGAAGTGTTTTACGCCCCATATATGGGAAATATTGCACAAGTTTATGGCAAATTAAATTCTAGAGAAAAGAATAATAAGAGCAACTGAAGCATCAGCCACAAGAGACAAATTGCTAATAACTGAATTTCGTAGGAAGTGAACCGGTAAGAGTGTGACCGCTTCCAAAAGGGGAAGAAAGAGCTGTGGAATAGTATCGTTCACGATTAATTTAAGTGCTAGTACTTGCAACTCGGCGGCAACAAAATGCACTAGACTTTAAGTTACTCAACTGTCGCTAAATAACAACACCAAAGCTGGCGTAATCACTGGCGTCAAATGTTTCGCAATATATGTATATTCACTGGTCTTGTCATCAAGACTCTTTGATATAATATTTTATTTTATATACTTTTAAATAAAGCCGCTCTTGTAGAGAAAAGAAGACAAAAAAACGAAAAAATTTATCATGTTCGACACATAAAGAAGCCACTCACATTTCTTTCAGGTAAAAATTCAAGTGACTGTAATAGAATTGCAAATAAAACTTTAACACTTTGCAGATAGAAACTTGTTATTTTATTTGGGGAATAGACTGAAAAGCGGTGCAAGTCTTGGACAGAAAACCCACGAAGAAAATTAGTAAATTTTTAAATATCTGTGTAAGAAATCCTACAGATCACTTCTAAGGATCAAGAGAATCAATAGTCTAGATTTTTCTAAAAACTATATTTTTGTTTTATAAAGCATCTTTAACAGACAAAAATATTAATTTTAAAGAAACTAACCTGAAAACTACTTAAAACTCACTTTAATCAAATTTAACTATTCCATTAAAAGTCCTCTTTAATTGGCTATTCTAGAATTATCTTCTACTTTCAAATACCATTTGCTGGCCTCTTGTTATTTCTTATGAAAACAAAAATCGTACATTTTTATATTCATTTACTTTTAAGCATCTCTTTTTACACATCTCTGGACTTTAATATAAAATATAATCAACAACAAAATGTATTGTTTGTTTGTGGCGTCAATTGTACTGAACTTTTATTGAAAACATTTTTTATTTAACTATTTAACCATAAACGAACAACACTAGTTATTTATTTACTTAATTTGAATGAAAAATATTCCAAATAAGTGGTTAAGGAGTAAAATGACCATTTGGGAATTGTAACCGAATAGTAGACTAAATATTTTAAAGGATAATTGTTTGTTCAAATTATATTAATCTAAATTAATATATTGGAGAGGTGACAAAATAATTTTTCAAATTGGCGGTGGGAGTGTCTTGCCAAATCGCCATATTCGGATGAAGCGTTTGATCAAATGTATCGCTTACCGAAGGCGAATTTTGTTTTTATACTGCTTACTTTGCCCATTCAATAGAAGCTCTTAGAGTGTGATACAGAAATTCCGATTTCTTGGTTCAGTGAAGTGTAAGATCGGCTTTTCATGACAGCATGCAGAAGTATGCAGAGTAGTCGAGATCAATTGAATAACCAAAAGTTTGACTTTAGTAGTTCACACAATTTCTCGGTATTTAATGTTGAAAAATATAGCATTTCTGGCACAAGGCCTCCCCGACTGCGCTTTGTGAACGCCCTTCTGTGTGAAAACACAGAAACGAGGTGGGGAGTTCTCGGCTATAATTATAAATATCTTAAGATAAATCGTTGATGGTTTCATACGCTGTACGGCATGTTGTTGGAATCATTTACTTTGCAGATGTGATTTCATAGCAATTTTGGCAGTAGTGCCAGCCTTAAACCCAAAGGAAGACCTCATCAGCACCAAACTTTGACTTTTTCACGACGTAATGGAGTGTCAAGTGTCTCAAGAGCCTGACACGAATCGCTCCAAATTATTGTGTTCCTACAAACGAACGAAAGCCTTCGAAAATGTCTTATAGAGTTTTTTTTTTGTTTGAAATATAGCCAGGACTTCATCAAAGACTTCATTACGGAGACAGCCCACCAACCTACCGCCCTTGTCCATAATTCCAATTTCACATTTATTGGACTGCAAACCGCCCGCGCACTTAGATGTTAGAGTGAAAATATCTTTTGACTACTTTTAGCAGAAAACTCAAAAGCCGCCAAATACGGTTTATGTGTTTTGTTTTTATACAATAGCCGCATACGCTTACAACAACAAAAACATTAAACAACACATACTCTGTCCCAGCAGCAACGGGGGACTTACCACTTGCTCCACTAATATTGGCATATATTGTATAATTTATTTAATTTCATTCTATAATATGATTTTTGCCCATTTCGCCTTTTCCTGCTGCAGCAACCAACTCTGCTGCCAAAATAGTTAAATAATATGTGTACAAGCTCTGAAATTTGCAACCATTTTAAAACAAATGAACGAAAATTATTTTGTTTTCTATTAAAAGGCAGCAACTTAATGGACAAATGGTTACAAATGAACGACTGAGCGAACGGACAAATAAACGAAAATGTTGAAAACCCCAATAGTAGGAGGTCTGCTTAGCGGTGGAATGGTGGTAACTAAATAAAACTCAAATTAGAATTTATAACAATATATTGAAATCGCTGAAATTCATGCAGTGCACGTTCTTTTGTTCACTTATTCTCACACAGTCACCCTCTCGCCAGCGCACACAAACAAACACACACACCCACAGACCCACACAAATACACAATTAAAGAACAAACAAAAAACTGGGGAACAAAATATTAAATAAATTTCAGTTTTTATTTGTTTTCATAAATAGTTTATGTGGAGCTCGTTATTGTTTTCACTATTCGATATTAATTACAATATTTTAGGATTGTTTGGAAAATAAAAGCATTCAGCTGTTCAAATGATCCGACGCACAGTGTCTTGTATCCAAGTAATAAGAATGTTCGCTCAGAATGTTCACGCTTCAATAGTAGTAAAACAAGCCTTTAGCGAAATTGTTAATTATGTCGAAAGAAAGTGCAGTGGAACTTCAGTTCTGCTCTCGTTAGAAAATTCTTGTTATTATTCTTTTCAGAAACTTTTAAAAGAAACAGTGTAGGCTCGCGAGTACATATATTTTGTGACAGAAAAAAACCCAAAGGTTTTGATCACCTCTTCCACGATATCGAAGGTTAACGTTCTCAGGTGGTTTGAAGAGTAACGAAACTGCTTCACGGTCTATTAATGAAAATTATTTTGCCAACGTCATTTATTAAGTCAGTTAATTTACTTCTAGTCAGTTTTCTAGTGCTCGATATGTTGGCGAACGGTAACGTTTCCCATCCTGACACAGGATATTAATCAAAATGTTAAAGGCAGTTTCAAAAATTTTGAAACTTTTCCAATTAATTTTTTGTATGTGTCTGGGAACGGAGCCTTCCTACAATATAATGCCCATCTGGGTGCGTAACGGCATGAATTCTAAAATTGCGTTTCAACTCGCTACTAGATTAGAGAAATGCTCTGATAGAACTTTTCTTACCGAATAACATTTTCATGTAAATATTTCTTGCGAGAGATTGAATTTCCATAAGAACTTTGAATGTCGTGTTAATTGTATATTTATCGAAGTAATTTCAAAATGTTTAAGATTTTTTTTTTTTAATAAAAACTGCCAGTTATTTTATTTAAGATTTTGTTTTAATTTCACTCAATTTGTCTTGGTTTCGTGCAAAAAGGACACAGGTTACCGCCTGCTCTTTGTCCTTACGAGATGAAAGGCTTTATGAAGAAACAAAAACTAACTGTGAAGGCCTATTTCACAGGTATCTCGATAATGTTGTATTTCTAAAATCATGGATAAAGCCAAGCAGCTAAACTCGCCAGTACAACTACACGTCTGGGAGAAAGACTTAGGATTTGTTAAATATTCCTTAGCGAGCGCAGTTAAAACTTAATCAGCCGCCCTGATTTTTAAAATAACTATTTGAGAAGACAGTTTTTCGAAGCTGATTGCCGATTGATTTTATTTTGGGCCCAACTATT
Source organism: Epicampocera succincta (assembly GCA_932526305.1). Classification (NCBI taxonomy): domain Eukaryota; kingdom Metazoa; phylum Arthropoda; class Insecta; order Diptera; family Tachinidae; genus Epicampocera; species Epicampocera succincta. The sequence continues at coordinate 42,580,924 of OW052037.1, read as the reverse complement.
TAAGTCCCTGATTGAGGTCCATTTTCAAAGGATCTGCCTCAGCCATATTCTTGACTTGAAAAAAATTATATATTTAGGAATAAAAGTTAAAAAATTTAGACAATTTAAAAGAAGCCAGAAAACAGAGTCCAAATAAATTCCCTTCGTAGGAGTTTTATCAGAAGTAAAGAAAAATATATGAAGGACGAGTGTGTCTCGTTGCTCTCAAAAAGTAAAAAATCAACAAAACCACCGAGAAAAGAGTATAAATCCCATATCTGTGCTCGTGCTTCATAGTCTAATTTCTTATGTTACACGTCCGTTTGTGGAATAGGGCAAAGAAGCTCGCCCACGGCGGCACTACCTATAGGTTTGTTGACTCATTCCAGTATCAACCCACTATTCCGTAACTATTTTAGCAGATTTTGCACAGCCGTAACAAGTCAGCTCGTTCCTTAAGACGGTGGCTCTCTACTGTCTGCAAGTTCTTCATCAAGGGCGCACTCTTTTGTGGTCAATGGGCGGGCTGAACAGCCTTGAGTATTACATCCTATGACTTGGGGTCGTACCCTAACGGCTGGTTCAAACCAGAAACCGAACATATTTTTGAACAAGAGTTGAAAAAACATGAGTCATGGATGAATATGATGAAATGTTGAAAATTCAAGAAGAACTTATGACCCGTTATTAACATAAAGAAGAACTCAAAGTCCAAAATAATAGTTTGTTTCTTAAGGCGCAACATTAAAAATGTTCTTTTCAAAACCCCATTGATTTCGATACGTGTATTTACGGTTGCCAAGCACTGTGCAGCTCATTGCATCGCAATGTATTTGCTCTATACAGAAAAACTTTTTTAAGTAGACACTTAATATTTGACTCTGAAAAAAATCTCTAAAATGCTTAGATCGGAGCTTTAAAAACGTGAAGAAAGCAAACGATATCAAGTGGGCAAATATTTATGTAAATTAGTTGTTATTATTGCAAAAAATAATTATATTATTGCGTGTTCGCTAATAAAGAACAAAAGTTATTTGTAAAAGGCTCTTAACCCTGCCTTTGTACAAAACAATTTTTATTGTTTTGAAACTGGTTTGGGTATTATTAAAATGAAAACATTTTAGAAAATTGTGCAAAACTGTGCAACTTCTCAGGTTTTCAATTGTTATAACGGGCTATTCGGCGTCAGCTAATGGACGGTACAGAGAATCTGAGGTGAACACTTAAGTTATTATCCCACTATGGAAGCAAATAGCACAATATGTAACGATATTTATCGTGCGAAGTCGGTACACATTATAAAACGGTTAAAACACTCGGCACTATACGACGCCGTTCACACTGTCGGTTTGCGATGAAAGAATTTGTGGCAAATTTTAAAATATTTTATTTGAAACAAAAATTGTTTTTCTTCACTTGGGAAACAGATGTTTGCAGGCAACTTTATCAGCATATCGGTGCTAGTCTGTTACTTTGATCGGTACATTTTTCAACTGTTTATTGGTCGTTGTTATGCGAAAGAGCGTTCACAGTAACGGCGCCTTAGACGGCAAGCAAGATTTCGTAGCTTGTCGTTGCACACTTAAAAATATAGCGTGTTCACACTAGTGGTACATGACAATGTGATCTTAGCTTTACACATGTTGCCGTTCAAGGTGCTAACAGAGGCCACAGCCGTTCCAAATCACTTACTTCTTATTTACTAAGAAAGTCATTCAAAAACAAAATTAAATGAACAACTTTGCATAATTTTTCATGACATCGAAGTAACAATAGATTAAAATCAGAGTTGCATCTCTTTCATAAAAGTTAAAAGCATAAACACTCAATCGTCGCAAACGCCTTCAAACGCTGATCTCAAGCTGTGGAACCGCTACTTTATTAATAGCTTTGCTTAAGTTGATCGCTGTTAAGGTCGGATAAGAAAGAAAACGACAAATTTGCCGCAAAATTACGGCGAAATCATAACGGGGTAAATTTGGAGATTTGAGTTTGTATTATTTATATTTATCGCTCTTAGTGGTCAGTAGTTCTAGAGTAAAATTTTTAATTTTAACATTTTGCTAATATTTAATTACTAGGATTTCGCTGCGTTTTGTCAATTTGCCGGGCAACAGCTCATATTTCCAACCCTGCATTAAACGTCATAGCAAAACAGCTGTTGTTTAATATAGAATTTGGAAATCCTTTATTGCCAACTTTTAAGTCTTATAACCCGATAGTCTTTAATTGCTACTGCTTTAGCTATTAAGATTTATTATAATTGTAATTATAGGAAATTATAAATAAATAAAATAAATAGCACTTAACGCAACCTGGATTATAGTCAAAAATGAGCTTGAAATTTTGAGTTTTCTAGAAAATTATTAAGCAATTTTAATTTTATAATATTTATTTAACATTTTTAAATCTATACAAGAACTAAAAATCTATATACACATGTATTAAGCAGAATGTGTATTTGCTTGTACGTTACAGAAGACCGGACCGCTGGACCGACCTTCTTGCAATTTTTAGAACATTTAACTCGGACTCTCGAATGAATTACAGATTACTTTTCTTCAATCACATTTACTTTTACAACCTCTTTTTTTTAAATATATTAGTGCTGCCAAATAGCAAATAAGCAAATTTTAGAATATAAGCGGGAATAAAGACGGCATATGGAAGAGTTCAACCTAATTTTTTGTTAAGGGAAGGCCAAAGGATTAGTCTAGCAGGACATATCATAGCGGTCATAGTAAGATTAGATCGACTTTGCATTCCAGTTCTTGTGCATAAATAAATATTTAAGTTAATTAATTATATATTTTATAATTGAGGGATCCCAATAAATTTTTATCAGCCAAAAATCTTGATTCCCAAACAAAGTATTTTTAAATTTAAAAATAACAAATGCACCATTTCTTTTTAATAAATAATCACATTATGAGACACCAGACATGGCTAATTGTCGCTCAAATGATCCCTTAATTATATTGGTTCGAAGTTCTACTCCCTATTCACACAAATCTCTGCAGTTCTGTGTGGAAAATGTACACCAAAAATGGTTTCTGCATTAAAAAACTGTGTTAGGAATTTTTCGTGCGTTGGTATCGTGTCACTGTGTACAAGAAGAAAAGTTTGACTAGTATCTGCGCAAAGCAAAAGCAAAGCAATAATTACAGTTTGACCCTTTTCATTCGCACAATTTGTTAAATTTTCAATAACAGAAATTATTTTCGGTAGAATAGGTAGCCCCGGTGGCGTACGTCCAAAATGTATACTGTGAATACGACAGCAACATTGTAATCAGCTGATTTAAAGATAGACGTTTTGTTATTTTGGAGATTCCAATGCAAAATTACTTCGCTTGCAAAAATTCAGCAAAATTATTTGTCTTACATCTCAAGACGCCAATATAAAACTACTTTAAAAATCTGCAGTATATAACGGCCTGATAATTAGTTCAATACACTGAACCTTATTTTGGAATAATATGTAAAATTGAGTTGTAATGATTTTATATCACTTTGTGTTGTTGTATATTTTTTTGTACTCTAAAGTTTTCCTAACTGAGGAATCTTTTCAATTCTGTCGTTGATATTTGCTGTTTGTAACCCTGTTGTTGTTCGTCAGAAATTCAAGCCATGACACACACAATTAACGCTATACCTAATAATCTCTGACCAAATGTCTCATGAACATGATGACCCAGTGATGTGTGTCAACGCACCATCGCTGCTTGCAAAGTCTTTGTGTGGTTGAAAGTTCAAGGCGACACATTCGCTGTATTGAAGCATTCAATTGCCACTTACAATTGTACCAGCCTGCAAGTGTGGCAGGACACAATACGTCCACCAACATCTCAGACATGACAGACTTACGTAAATTATCATCGATTTGATTATGTGTCATTTGGAATACGATCATCCCTTCGGTTTAGAGCTGAGCTTATCTAAAACCCCAACCGATTTACGGTCACGTTATCCCTCCCGCGATTTAGGTGTGAACGGCAAGCACCACGTGACTCCCATAATGGCCGCAACCAACAAAGTTTAGGCCTCCCGGCTTCTATGGTACCTGAAGTAAAGCCTGTAGTTTGATCCATACCACTCTAGTATCCGCTCATTTAGCAGACAATTGCCTCAACGGCCAACAACAGATGATGGTGGCCTAACACTAACACTAGCAAACAGAAACAACTTCTCTGGAGCATGACATCACATGTACCAACAAACAATAAAAGAGCAGCAAACAACAGCAGTGGAATACAGGTACACAGAAACGCAACATCACCCAATACCAGAAGACAGCCAACAAACGCAACAAACAACACACAGAAACAATCATAAATAGACAAATAAATATGGGACGCAAACACTATTCTTCGTTGCTATCAAAAATGAACAAATTAAGCAGAGTGCAAAACCCATGTTGGCGCCAGTGCTGTAGACAAGAAGCTCGCCCGCGGCAGTAGGACTTCCACGTTTGGCGGATCACTCCTCCTCAAGATCACAGCTTTCCACTCCCTAATTCCCTTCCTACTTACTCGCTTACGCTGTATCATCAAGGTCGCACTTTCTTGTGGCACAACATATGAGAGAAGCAATTAATTTTTAAGCAGAATCGTGTTCTTCCCCAACACTTCTGGTGTAGAATACTGTGTGTGGAGGGGTGGCTCCACCTCCCTGTTACCTATTTTCAGTGCTTTGGCGCAACGCATCCTTTGAGTTGTGGTCATTCCTTATGGCATGACACACTTTCTATTGAATATCCTTTTGTTTAAATTTTTCAACGTGCTGTTTTCTTTATTTACTTGAATTTGTTTAGTTTTTGCAGCATTTGCAAACCAAAAAAAATATATATATTTTCCATTGTAGTCGGTGCTCGTACGTGGCATGAAACTTTTGATTTTTATAAGCGTATGGAGAGTGCCATCGAGATAAGGAGAATTTACATACGAGTATGCGGATGTACATATGTTTTGTGTGTTTGTGTATACATATATATATATATGAATGTATATAATAACGTATTTAGCAGTTTCATTGTTTTTGTGTTTTTTTTTCAATAGTCTCCTCGGTTGACTTTTTGTTGCTTCTTCTGCTCTACAGAATCCAGAAGTCATCGTGCCGTTTGCATCTAAAACCTGTAAAAATGATTTTTGGAAATTTCTCGTTCCACAAACGTTTGTAAATTTGTTCTGCCAAAACAACGATGGCAAACATTTTCGATTATTTTTGTTTTCCTTTTTGCATATCTGCTCCTGTTTCCAACAACAAAAAAATGTGTCGAGTAAAGAAAAAACGCTTCTGACTTAAATTGTTGCTTTATCAATTTTTTAGCAGTTGTTCAATTCAAAACATCTCTTTTGGTTGCTTTTGCTCCAACTTAATAGCTGCACAGCCAAAGTTAGTTTTTGAACAAAAATATATATATATTTACATATATTCCTGTGGGTTTCATTTGAAATATAGATTAGTAATATGCTTCTCCGTGTGGGCTTAAGCTGGGTTCGTGTTAGTTTTAATGTTTTCTGGTAAGCAAATACGTGCAGCACTCGTCTATAGACAGAATTTTATTTGCATATGGCATTGATAGAAAAGGGATTTCGTACATTTTTCCTTTTCTAATTTTTCCATAATAGTTTTGCTACCATTTGCACAATTCTAATATTGAGTTCAGCACAAGTTTTAAAGCCCTTTTTTCAACATTATTTTTTTGGCTGCCATATCAGGAAAACAAAGTCATGTTTGAAAAAGGAATTCCCAAAAATGTTTAAAAATGAGATCAACAGACAGGCAACACATGTAAGATGTAATTGTTTAACACAAAAAAAAAAAACACACACACACACAAGAAAGAAAAGGACTGAGCCCAGCTGTTGAGATTAGAAGAGTGTTTAAGGAAAATACAAACGGTTTTTTGTTTATAGGTTTGTGTGAAGGGTTTGATACTTTTTGTGTATAATAAAGATGAGTATAAAGGTGGGGTTCCACTGTCCATCCAGATGGCACTCTCGGCCCATATTGTAGTAACATTTTTCGTTAATATAAGAGGTATTGTGCTTTCTTAGTGGATTGCAAATTATATATTCGTAAAACATAAAAAACCACCCGAAAAATACTCATTCTCCAGGCAAAAGTATTACAGTGAGACTTGGGTATAACGAATCTGAAGGAGCGCCAAAAATAAACTTCGTTCTAGGTATTGATTTGCCGTGACATGATTTAATAAAAGTCCTAAGTTACATTGAACAAGTTTTTCAGCAGCGACAAAAAACGTTGCTATGAAAAACTAATTTCAATTAAAAAATTAATATTTAAATCAAAATATCCCTCTGTTGTACTGCTTGCAGAGATATGAACCGGAAAGGTTGTAATTTCAGGGCTTTTAGAATTCTGTTGATAAGATCGTTGTTTTTGTGTAAAATTTTCCGGGATCATGTATTTTAAAGCGGTGGGTGTATCATTGTTGGAGCTTCTTCGAAATCGTCCGATGATATGTATCAGTAGAGTCTTGGACATGATTTTATGCCAACACCTGGCTGAATGGCTATATCTGGCAGTGGATCAAATCCACTTGAATGAACAGGAGGACGATTCACTAGCACCTCCATGTGGCTTGTAGGCCACACAGATCGCAATTCCTTATAATTTTATGCACGGCACAAACCATAAACCCCTTCCCTTACTTAAGAGCTCGGGCTATCTAATCTCTTTGCTTTCTACTTTTCGCCAGAAGGAGAGAAACGAATAGGTTCCTTTGTTGGTAGCCCGCAATCCACAAGGAACATCAGGCCTTCACCATACTCGCCTGTACACTCCTCTCAAACTAGTTCTTGGCATAAAAACAGACCTGTGGCAAGGCAACAGCACCTCGAAGATTTTCTTCTTGCTGCATGGATTTCAGCCAAGGATAGGCTCCTCAACCAATGGCCAACCCAGAAACCCAAAAGGCTTCCTGGGCCCCGTTCTGCCAATTGATCTTTGGTGAAAGTTTCGGAAGAACAGAGTATTGGTTGCCGTGCCAGCCAAGGGATCCCTTCCCACTATTCCACGAAAGCCGAGTCCTCTGACAGGGTATTAAATCGTCAGCGCTTAACCTAGCGAGGGAAAATGTATCAGTAGAGGGTAAAAATAACGAATATTTAAGAAATAAGAAAAAATATTTGCTAAATATATCGCATTTTTCAGACTTGTAGAAAACCAAACGACGTTTTACTAAATTGTTTAGCAACTTCTTGCTTAGATTTGGCATCGCCATTGATAGTCGAATTACTATTTTACGCTTTAAGTCACGTCAAGTCAATACTGACTTCAATTCTAACGCATTAAATTTGCACACATTCCGAATTCATTCTTTTGATTAAGGGAACATAAATTTTATGCCTGCTTCGTTGTACAGAGGACTATGAATGAATACTTCGCTTTGCATTTGTAGTTGTGAGCACATTTAGACTAGTTGTTCTTATAACTGGATGCTAATTCTATTGCATAGAGACGTTTGAATAAGTATTTTGCTTTAGAGGGGCATAGAATTTTGTGTGTATTCCTGTCTGGAAAACTGTGTAATAAGTGTTTCTTCAGTAAAACATTTTTTTCCTTGATTGTTTTGTTATAACAAAGTTCGCTATATCGAAGCTTCACTGTGCAATGTTTTTGCTTATATGAGGACACATGTTTTGATAATATTTACCGTCCGTACCAAATCTAACAAAAAACACATAATATGCAACGATTGCTGCCACTATTTCCACGAAATTTGTTATGCAATTCTAAATCTAGTTTGGAATTTCCTCAATATGGCAAAAATAGTGAGGGGAAATGTATCGAAAAACTACAGAATGTGTGACAACGTTTGTTGCATTTATTGACGAAACAAATACTTTGCTAAATAGATTCTGGGTCTTCTTTCCTTTAAGTATTTACAACTTTTCACACTTTTTCTGTCACCATTAACGCGAGATATTAACATTGCAAGTGCAATTACGAGTACATGGAAAGAATTTTATAAATTTGATTGAAAAATTCTCAATTTTATTTCCAGTTTCCACAAAGTAAATTAAAAGTTGCCAATTTAATTTAGAACTTGCTCAATATTTATCTGAAATCCTCGAAAACATTTCCAATTGGCTCGACTTTAGTAAAATCTTCTGCACCCTTTAGAGATCTTGATATCAGTGTATCCTAGTGAAAGGGGTCTCTGGCACTAATTCATTTTTAAGTTGTTGTAGCTTCGCACGCCATCTACATGGTCGAAATTTTTTCACCTTCAGCTTTTCCTTTGTCTATCAATATCAGTATTTAGAATACATTTGGAATTTCTTGAAATTGCCCTCATCTTTCAGTTGTCAAGTTTCTTAAGGCACTCAGAGCAGCCAATAATTCCTTAAAATTTTCTTAAACAAGGGTGTCTAAAACGTTGTTTCCACTGGCTTGTATTTTCCTAATGACCTACTAAGGACCGTAGATGAAAGCTGCGTTCGTCTTCTGACACGATATAAACACTCCAGCCTTATTTTATTATCCAAACAGACCAGATGCGGCCGGCCGTTCACAATGAATAAAAACGAACATAGAAATGGCAAACAAAATCATTCTGCTTTTTTGACTCAGAAAGTTGTTTGACATGTGTTGATAAGAAGGAAGCAAAAAGAATTTCTTGTAGACAAAATTATTGTTAAAAAAAATATACTAAGATAAAACAGCAAAAAGACACACATGTACGTACATACATGCACATGAAATGAAACATATTTAGTTGTTAAACTTGATAAAATCAATGGGAAAGCATTCCTTTATTCTCGATAAACAATAAACAAGATTTGTCCTTGCCATCAGTGATGGCGATGCTGGTGGAAGAAAAATGATTTTGCTGCATGTTTCGCATATACATATTTGATTTGCCCCATTTCGTTTGAATGATTCTGTTGCTGCCTTCATTTTTGGTTCTTAATGAAATGACCGAAGCGAGTGAAATAAATAGTTTAAGAGTTTTAATTTGAGAATGAAGTAAAAAACACTTTAACAATATATATGAAATACGAGGGTAGTTTAACAACTCTGCTGGTTTATGTAAGTAATAACAACAGAGTTTGGTGCAAAGCTAAAGTGTTGCCTGCCCTCGTATTTAGTTTTCCTAATATTTATGGCAACGTCTTAAATATTTAAACGACGTTTTGCTTGTGCAAGTCATTCTTAGGGCCTAAATTAATTCCGAGCTTCGCAATTTCAAAACAGCTTCTTTGCGTAGGAGCGGCATAAAGAAGTTCCAGATCAGGGTATAATTTTGCAAGTGTTGGAGTTGCCGCATCAGTGTTAAGGCGGAAATCCACACATTTTTTCATACACACATACATTTTGGTCAGGGACATTAAGTTTTATATATGTATATATTTCTAACACAAGAGCCAACAGCTCGTTTTGTTCATTTTATTAAGGTTTATTTTTGTGGTGTTGTTTTTTAAATAATGTTTGCATTATTCATTTTATTGCCTGGCATAAAAATTACACTAAAAATCACCCTCTGCCAGGGACAAAGCAAAACAAATCATAACTGTTATTTAAGAGCAAAAGAAAACAAACAGTAAAACAAGAAAATGTCCATTACGATTCTTACTTATACAGCAGCAACAAAAAAACTGCGCCTCTCATTGTGCTAAGAAATACTTTGCAACATAAATAAAAGCTACGAAAATAGCAGCAACATTAAGTTTTTTTCTTAATGAAAATAATATAAAATAATTCCTGGCGAAAACCTAAAAAAGGAACGCATTAGAAAAGGACTTGCCAGAAGAAGCATAAAACCAATTTCAAACGAAATAAAAACTTAAACACTTTGTACACCCTGAAGAAAAATAGAGAAATTGTCCAACATCACGCAAGCCGCAGCCAGACGTCAGCGTTTCCATTTAGATTTCACGGGGCAGCATTGGACGAAAACAGCATTAAGGGATAATGCACAATGAAAACACCAACTGCTTATGCCACTACCGGCGCTGGCAACCTTAGAACTTGGTTATGTAAACGAAAGGTGTCTCTGGCGAAAAGAGGGTTTGGCCAACAGGAAGGCAATTTAAAAAAATGTTGTTGGCTGGCGGCAAAATCATTATCTAACACGACAGTTTAGCTGGAGACAAACTAAAAAACGGGAGGCGAGTTTTTGATAAATTGCTGGCAAATATATTTATTTTTGTACTATAGAAATAAAACAACATTTAGGCAAAACAGGTTTTTGTTCCAATTCCCCAACAAACATTCACTTCTTAGTGTCAGTTATAGTCAAGAAATATAGCAGTCTTGCTTTGCCCCACTTAATCCGACTAAAGCCAAGGCATTATTTTTGATGTTATTTTCATGCAAAATTTATGACGTTATTTCAAAATTTATATCCGTTGCTTATGTGTGTGTATGTATGTGGATTTGAATGCAAGAGCGAGCAAATTGAAACAGTTTCATTTGAAACCCACTATTAACTCTTATTGAAATAACAGAATTAATTATAAAACACGAAAAATGATATATAATATTTAACGGCTACGCACCCAGTGCATTGTTTGAAACACAAATTTACTGTATAGCAAACATCAAACTCAAAACTGCTACCAGTTGTGGGGCATGCCACCAACACAACAGGTAATTTAACATAATTAACATGAACGCACCTACATGTAAAAACCGCCAACATTTTATAATTGTTTTTAAATAATCCCAGTTGCTTATTTTCGGTTGCCACATCATTTGACACAGCAGGCCTACTGTTTAGTTTATTTTCGTTCAACACCAAAATGATGGTACTAAAGGCCTGCAAGCATACCATTAAAACGCAATATTATGCATTCAGTCTCAAAATGTATTCACAGTTCACATCCAAAAGTGTGCATTTATCCAATTGTTGTGTGTAGTGCGATAAGACACAATGAATCGCCAAACAACGCAGCATGAATTCACTGCCATCGAACCTTTTCATACGTCTCTTGGGATCAGCAATGCTAGAATGTGAATACCAAAATAAGATTGCAGATCGATTGAATGAATAAGGAATTGGTATTTAGATACCCGGTTGCTATATCTCAAATAATGTAACCTTTTGAAAAGTTCAATCGGGTTGACCGGTGCTTTTTTTATGCATAAATACTAAGATCCTTAACTTCAAATAGTCATCAGGACACATGGTCATATCTTCTCCTGCCTCTAGAACTATAATATTAAAAGTCCCATTAAGTTTTCTTTTGTTAATAACATCGCAACTGGCAAAGAGTTCAAGTCCGTAGTAAAGGCGGCATCAATTACGTTATAGGGAGATCTATGCAAATACGAATGGGAGTGCAATGATGCCTGGCGAAATTAATATGGTTGCCAGAACTCCAACATTCCATTAGAAACTATATATATACTATATACATATAGATCTGAAAAACTATGAAATGGGATTTTATTAAAAATAATATTTATAAAAAAATTAACTTTAAAAATTTGTTTTCTGAAAACTTCTGGCACTACTGATTGTGTTTAAAGTATTGGTCAGCGTTACCGTATTCTTAAAATTGTTTCATTCTCTACAAAGCCGCTTTTATTATTTGAAGTGTAGGGTTACAGTAAAAACAGAGGTGGAAAAAGTGTGAATCTTACAGAAGCAAATTTTTTGGTAAACTAATACGTAAATGTGACACTTGCGGCGTTAAAAAAATGCTAAGAAAATTTTAGCAGGTACGAGCATAAAAATAGGATAAATATAACGTTTTTTAAGGTTACATGTTCTTCCTTCTTTTATTGCGCAGAGATTTTCTTTCGAAAAGATTTTTCAATATATTACTTTCATATAATTTTTCTTGATGATTATAAAAAGAATATAAATCTATTGTGTTCTTATTACGCAGGAATTTTTGCCTTGAAAAAAAGGAAGAATTTTTTATTTTTCTTCGTAATTATACAGAAAAAAAGATTTTTCATACTGTTAATTTTCTTATGTTTTTCGTGATAAATGCACAAAAAGCGGTAACACTGCTGATCTTTCTGAATATATTTGTTGTTGTTTTACTTTCAAAAAGCCAAGAAAAGTCTAGTGATTTCGTGTTTTGTATACTTATAGATTTTAAGGGTGAGTTCATATGTGTATGTTATGGGTACGCTGTGTAGTGGACTCATGTCACGGGTTCATGTGAATGCATATTTTAACGAATTGTGTGGATTATAGTATCAGTTATTTTTTAACTTTGTACGTATTTTGGGGTTAAGCTGGATTCAGTGTAGTTGAAAATAATGGGAGTCATCGTGCAGGTCTTTGGTATGTACGTGCCTATCTTATATTATTGGAATTTTTTAAGCTGCCGGATTTTGTGTATATCATTCCTACATACCCCCTGTATTTATCTCCATTTCGTTGAATGCAGTTTTCACACCAGCATGACACATCAATTGTTTCCGCTGTCAAATTTCCACTAGATCTAGTAATTTGTTTACGTCTCCCTCTAGTGTGACTCATGTGTCAAATCTGTTTGTGTTCTTAGGCTTGAATCTTAGCAGATATTTACTGAGGCCGTCGTGCTTGGTCCATCTTTTCCGGTTTCTTCGTCAGCCACGTTATCTTTTTGGGAATGGGTGTGTCTATATATCCATGTAAGGGTCTCGTCGTAATTTCATCGAATTTTGCAAATCCATCCTCTTCATCAGATTTTTTATATAAAATGCATTTCCATAAATGTTCTAACATTTCAGTTTTAGTTGACTTTAATGATTTGTAAATTTTAGAAAAGTGTTTTGACCAATTTTAAATTTTTAACTCTGAAGGGGGTACGAGGAACCTATAAATAAACCTCACACTGTAAATTCTTATGATGAAGCATTAAAACAACTTGTCTATCGGCAAAAATTTTGTTAAATTAAATTTTATTATATTCTAACACGCCGAATGTCCGCTGTACACGGATGGGTCCACGTCCCTATCCCTCTACACATGCAATATGGACGTATCCTTATGTACGACTGTCGGATGTTATTACGTTGACTAAATTCACTATTTAATTGTAATGAAAGCCAGAATCAGACATTTGATTCTAAGCCCTTAAATCGAGCGATATTGTACTTTTTTCGATTTCCTGTCGAGGCAACGACCATTTTTTATTATAAAAAAATTTTATAGCAAATCTTATATGAACTCGAACAAAATAACTACATCGGATCTGCCAGGAAAAAAAAACAAGCACCGCCCGAGCAGGGACTTGAACCCTGGACCCTTGGATTAAAAGTCCAATGCTCTACCGACTGAGCTACCCGGGCTTCGAAAGATCTCTTGTTAGCCAGTTTAGGTTCGAAATGACTAGAAAATTACATCCAGATTCAGAAACTGAAACAAGTAATAGACAAATACATGAGCTGGACGGCAGCACAATTTTTCTACAGTCCGTGATTCGTTCCATGGTGTAAGTACTTGCAGCAGCGTTGGACTTTAGCTGAAATTCTTGTGTATTTAGAATTTCGATGCGAACAGCGGCAACGATTTTTTTCCCCAAAATTCCAGATGTACGTTGAAACTACACTTCCAGCGCGCTGCTGTTTTACTCCTGACTTAAAGGCACCTCTACAGAACTATTTTCGGAAAATTGTGTTTTAACGAATGAAAAGGACACTGCGAAGAAAATGAAAGGCAAATATAAGATACAAATAATGAATTTAAAGCGCTCTGTTGGTTTTTGAGAATCGAAACGGTCACCCTGCGGCTCTTTAAATTTCGAATTCGGAACAGAATCTGGGCTACATTTCAGTAGTTTTGATTATATTTAAAATGAGTATCCTTGGAGATGTATTTCATTACACTACTTCTCTGAATTTATAAAACCTTTCATATCTTCTTCTTCTTCTTTTGGCGCTACAGTCTGTGGTGAACCTGGGCCTCAACCAACAAAGTTTTCCAGCTGGCACGGTCTTTAACCAGCGTTCTCCAATTGTGCACACCAAGTTGGTTGAGGTCTCTCTCCATTTGTATGCGCCATCGGTTCCGTGGGCGTCTTCTAATGCGTTGTCCCACAGGTTCGGAATCGAAGATTCTACGGGTCGGAGCAGTATTCTCCATGCGCCACATGGCCCAACCATCTTAGCCGTTGGATCCGTAGGCGCCCTGGTTAGGCTCATGTCGCTGTACAACCCGTACAGTTCATGATTGAATCTTCTTCTCCAGAAACCATCAACGCAAACAGGGCCGAAGATTGAACGCAGAACTTTTCTCTCGAAAATACCAAGGACTTCCTCATCCGCCTTCGACACCGTCCATGCTTCTGCGCCATAGAGAAGTACAGGGATTATCAAAGTGGTATATAGTGTCAGCTTGGTTTTTCGAGAAAGGGCCTTACTACTCAATTGCCTCTTGAGCCCAAAGAAACAGCGATTGGCAAGAGTTATTCTGCGTTTGATCTCGGTACTGATGTTGTTTATACTGTTGACTTGGGAGCCAAGGTAGACGAAGTCCTTCACTAGGTTCTGGCCCAGTCGTCGGTGTTGCGCGTCCTTTTTTGATGACAGCATATACTTCGTTTTGCCCTCGTTCACCGCTAGACCCATTTTAGCCGCCTCCGTTGAAGTACCAGCAAACGCTTCATTGACGGCTCGCTGTGTTCGACCAATCACGTCAATGTCCAAATCTTTCAGATATTATATATAAAAATTCTGAGGCTCCCGCTAAGCTCTTCATACTCTTCTACACACTAGATCAATTACGAGTAATTGTGCGTCCAATAGAGGATTAGGAACGGAAGCTATTACATCACCTGTGCAAATAAAGAAAAGTATAATATTTAATTTTTGCGGTGTTATTTGCTTACAAATTCACATGGCCGGAGATACGTTCGTATGGAGGAAACCCGAAACGGCGTTGTGCCAGAACAGTCTAACTCCGTTCAGTATGAAGGTGAGTGCGGTAAAATGGGATATTCTAGTGTAGGAAATATAACTTTTATTGAAAGTGCGATACCTGAATTCCAATATCTATCGACCTTAAAAGACAATCTCAAAGCTCCAGCACAAAAACACAAACATTAGGCCTAAATGACGATTTCCTTTTGGCACAAGATGCTTCTGTATCGTGGCGAAAT
Source organism: Epicampocera succincta (assembly GCA_932526305.1). NCBI lineage: Eukaryota > Metazoa > Arthropoda > Insecta > Diptera > Tachinidae > Epicampocera > Epicampocera succincta. The sequence goes on along the minus strand of OW052037.1, from coordinate 42,565,875 downwards.
TTCTCATTTTTAACATGCCTGGTGTATATCACTTATTCAGAGTCAGTCAGATGCGGCAGCAGCTTTGAGTTCCAACCACTCCTTAGTTTGAGTCATCTTCATCGAAGTCACCGCTTGGCATCTTAGTAGCCGACCCAACTGATTCACGAACCATGTGAGCCCATCTCTTCTTTATGCGTCTTGCACAATGCAATCAAGCAGCACATCGCCGGCTTAGATCGAAGTAAACACTATCTGCAGTGTTAAGGGATATAGACCAACAACTGCTGACTTGATGTATGAGGGGCCAGCCATTGTCATCAGTGTTTATAACAATCGCACATTTCTTACAGGTTAGAAACGTCTGTGCCGCAAAAAAGTGTTTTCAATGTATGAACACTCTGAAGTTCAAAAATTACCCGATCGCTTTCTGTTATAAATTCTCCCTTTAATTACATATATGCACACATTTGCTCATATAAATACATACATTAATACTATTATTGACGACAAAATAAATTATAAGCTTTTGCCAACATGGAATATCAATGCATGCGATTCTGACGTTCAACGATACACTAAATGAGAAATATGAAAATCACTGGCATGAGTCAGTCATTCAAATAAATTGAAATACATTTATGAGCAAAAAAGGAAAGAAACAAAAACGCAAAAAACAGGTTTAATGTTGTGGTAACAATCGCATTTGTGCGGTCAGAACAGTGTTTACATACGTACAAAAACTGACTTCTGATGCTTAATGAGAGTTTCTGTTTGAGAAATAAAAAAACAACACACACACACACACACACAGAAAGTTGCCAGAGACAGATTTTTAAGTGCCATGCAAAAATGTGAGTTTAGCTTTAAGCGCTCAAGCTGTCGGCCGACCGCAGAGCAGTAGGACGCACACATTACTCGCTTTTATGCGTTGTTGTTGTTGTTGTTGTTGTTGTGATGATAAAAGCAAACAAAACTCACTTTTCCAGGTGTGTTTATTGTCCATAAACAGACCGTGTGCTGTTGTGGCCAAATTTTCCCTTAATGGGGCTTCTCTGCCACCGTTTGTTTTGTTGTGTCCTTGACAGCTTTTCGTTTCTCTCTTTTTTTCTCATGGAGTTGGTATGACTTTTTGATTTTTTTTTTTTTTTTTGTAAAGAGAGAGAGAGAGTGTGTGTGTGTGTGTGCGTAAAATCAAAAGATTAAATGGATTTTATTTTAATGACCCAATAAGTGGTTTTTTACTGACTGTTGGCTTATACATGCATACATATCGCACCCTAAATACAAAAGGGTCACAACTCGAAATTTTTCAAAACTGACTTTTTTCCATAAATTAATTCAGAGTACACACCTCTAACTACTGCAAAAATTTCTTTCAAATCACCATCTTCTTTAACTGGAAAAATACAGTTATGCCTATTTTTATGTTAAGTGTTTTTGAACTAAACATAAACAGTTTTTTGTCTCTCCTGAAAGTTTTAGTATTTTGAGTTGTGACCCTTTTGTATTTAGGGTGCGATATATAGAATAATAATGGCTTAAAATATTAATTAGTTAAAAAAGCATTTAATTTAGATTTGAAAACTATATCCATGAATAACATTTAAAAATAAAGAACATTTAAATGCTCCTATTCACCGTGACAAAATGAATATTATAAGTTCCAGCAAACTTTAAACACCATTCATTTTCTGTGAATGAACTCTCTTGTGCCAACCACTGCAATAACTGAAGTGAACGCGTAATACTATGAACTAATTAAAATGCAGTCCGTTCATATTTGTTAATTATCAAATGGACTTCTTTCAACATCAATTCCCCAACTGTGACTTTTTTGTAGCGCATAATGCGGCATAAATTTAGTCAATACGCTTTGATATCACCTCGCCAAATTTCTTTAATTAATGTCATTATATATTAATTATAGTGAATTTAATTATTTATTATCTAAATATATAAATTTTCTCGCCAAAAATTTACATGTAACTTAAATTAATAACGAAATTAGAAACTAAAATAAAACTTTGTTAATAAAGTACTAAAACGTAACTAATAAAACTTTATTAAAATAATTAATTATAATTAGTAATTAGTTTTATTAGTTATAAATAATATGTACTATAATATATATAAATATAAGTAGAAACTCTCGCCATTAAAACTGAAAATGAATAGTTTTTGGATATTCCGAAAATCGCATCTCTTCCCAGATCCGATAAATGTGTTGTTGGCACAGTTTTATTTCAAATGCGTTGCGAAACATCTGACTTGTTTTGTAAATTTGAAAACTAATTGTTTCTTTTATATATATTGCGAGAGAATATGCGTTTTAGTTTAAACTGGAATTGTGTTTTTGAGTGGAAAAATTAGCCGATACTGGAACGCAAGATGTTGATTGGCAGCTAAAAGCATTTTAAATGTAAAATAAATGCAAACAATAGGCGGGTATTCCCCCCCGTAACAATTCTCTTACTACACAGTTGAAGCTCGCAGATATTGTTTCCAAACATATTATATTGTTTAGCATAACAGCTTAAGTCGAATTTTAAAATTGCAAAAAGTACATAAATTTTTATCAATTAGAGGCATAATTCTTTCTCTTATTATATGCGATTTTGTTCTGTAATTTTGGTTTAATAATATTTATTCTTAAATACAGTTTTTCATTGAAACATCGCCTTACCTTGAGTTAAGCTATCATGATAAAACTGGACAGATATTATCGCGATTGTTTAATATATAGCGCCTAATGAAAACATCCTGCCACCAAATTTTCTCAAAATACTCGTGCAAAAAATATATATATAAAATTTTTATATAGAACATTTATTCATGAACACCCCAAACGATCTTTTCGTATGATTTGAAATATTCGAAGTTTTACATGTGCCAAAACCTTCAACGTGAGGCGGAATGCCATCATAAAAAATTCATTCATATTTTTCAACTTCGCAAAAATAAAATGTTGCCTAAAAGTGGCCATTAAGTCTTGGCAATTTAGCACAAGATCTTAGTTTAACACATTTAGTGTTTCAGGAGCTCATAGGCAGCATTTGCACCAGAACTGGGTTTGGGGCGAAGGAGAGAGTAGTAATTTGTTTGTTTTTATTCTATTTTGCAGGGATGAATATGTCAGAATTTAACTGATGCTGTTTTGCCTCGATGAATGAGTTGGTAGAGTATTCGACCAGCAGTCCAGAGGTCGTAGGTTCGATTCCTACCAAAGAATCTGGTGTGGCAATCCAATAGCCAGAAATTTTTTCACATCAAAACAATAAGACATTATTTGAAATAGAACGTGTTCTCCACGACGAAGCCTTGGGAAGACATTCCTGAGTTGTTGATTTAGGGCAGTATCATCAGCCAGCTGGATAAAGTGTTTTGCTGGATAAATAAACAAATTGTTTTTTGTAGCTTTTTCGGTTTAATTAAAGCGAGACCAGAACTATATAATCTTTTAATACAACCTCAACATGTGGTAGTTGAAAAAAGAAAAAAATTAAAACAAATTTGCCCAGTTTGAAAACCCCAAGCCGTGTGTTTTTACCAAACAACGTGGCTATTTATGAAGTAAAAAAGAAGAAGCACACAACTGTAATTCTAAATATTTACACGTACGTCTGTGATCATAAAGCAAAAAACTGAAAAAAGCGTATAGAAAAACATGCCGCCGGAGGGCCACTTCACTGCTCAGTTTGTTAATAATTTTATCCCAATTAAAATCATAATAATATAATATAATAAATCTGAATAGCTAAAGCACCAGCCACTAAAGACCACCGGCTTAATTCTGTATATTGTAATAAACAAACTTGTGGGAGTAGTTCATAAAAAATGTTTCTAAATATGGCAACGTTTGCCAACAAAGCACTAGTATTTGCATCAAACACCCCCCGTGCGTCATTTCATTTATGTACCATGAGACAGAGATTCTCTTATATCCTTAAACTTAATACGACATGAGATGTTTAAAAACATGTGTTCAAAAACTTTACTAAACAAGTGAATGCGTAACCAACTTTTGTTCATATATCCTGCAAATGTCTGTTGCTGTCTTACTCGGTTCGTAGTTTTTCAATAAGTTGCTAAAAGAAATTAAAATGCCTCCACAAAAGTAATTGGAAATAGTGGGGCTTTTAGTTAAAAAAAAAGTTTTTTAATGTTAAAATTTAAGCCGATGTTATGCAAATATTCTACAAACCGCAAAGAATCTCTTGTGTTCAACAAAATAAAAAATACTTTCTGTTTATTAGCTAAATATTTTGGGGACATGCGTATGTACGAGTATGTACATATATGTATGTTAACCCAACGAAGATGTGTGTGTGAAATTAGTCCAGCATGTTTCATCTACATAAAATTGCTGCATTCCCAGAACCCCTGTATCGAGTTTATGGTTCATTTGATATACAATAGTTTGACTTTTTTAGGGGTAATTTTCACATACCAATTAAAAACACTTATATATTTTCATTTTACTCTCTAAAAGTTCAAATAATTTAAGATGCAATGATTTTTCTTAGTTTAAAAGTTTTTAGAAAAATATTTTCTTTCATGTAAAAATTAAAACAATTAAAACCACATCCTGTTATAAATAAACTTCATCGCCAAGATTGTTGGCCACTTGCTGAATACTTATTCATTGTCCTTTTAACTTTAACGTTGTTCGAAATATTGGAAAATATGTGTAAAATAATTTATAACTTGCAAAGTAGATTTACAAGTTATAATTGCACAGAATGGGCTTGTAACGCAGACCACATGGCTGTGATGCCTTTAAGGGATTTTTATAAATGATCCTGTGCTTAACTTGTACGACCTCAAACGAATCGTATAACTATACAGTTAGTTAACCAAAGCCACATCAGTCGATCAATGCGAGTGAGACGGACAACTTTCGAAGGCCCAACGGACTTCAAAAATAATTACACCAACGCAACAGCTGTTCGTTAGCCCACTGATATGTTTTTATTCATATCAAAAGTTGTGTTGGTGGTGGTGTTATCGATGCCAAGTGAATGCCACATTATATTGAGAAGGCGAAACAAAAATTCCCAACAAAATTATTGTTGGCAACAGAAAATTCATTAGTTCAATCAATCAAATCAATTAAATTACTCTTTTCAGTTATAATATTAATTTTGTTGCAAGAAACCCTTCGGGATACGTATTTTCTTCTTCTTGTTTGGTTCAATAGTTGCTCAAAAATGTGCATAAAAATGCACGCGATATGGGGTCTTCTGAATTAAGCAAATAGTTATTAAATTTTTTACTTCTTTTACACATAAATTTGGAATAATTTTATATATTTTTAATACTAAACTTTGAAGCAGAGAACGTATTCGAAATCTAAGTTAAAAAAAAAAAACTTTCTAGACCATCGTTGCAAACCAAAACTGCGAATGAAGAACTTCTGTCCATTAGGCCTCGTCATAGGACTTCATACGTCCTCAGACATCTTTTTATTTTTAGAGGTTTCGAGTTATCATTTGCTGTGCAATTTCAAGCTATTGCAAACTGCAAGGTATCAGCTCAGATTTACATTCAGTTGGAATAATGAAAGCTAACAAAAAAAGATATCATCTACTGTTTAAGAAATTAACTGAAGTAGCATTCACTACTTCAGATTTCGTGCATAATTTCAGCTTTGAAGTAACTTAATTGCGTGCCACGCCGATTGTTCTAGTACCCCTGCACCGCTGGCGAATGATTGATATTAAATAACTTGAATTGCTGGAAGTGGCAATTTGTTGTTATCAACAATATTTGAAAAATATATTTGGTCCCTATTTAGATGAGGATGCCCATCCCTCTAATTTGGAATGCCCTGATTGGACTAGTTTTGATCTAAATTCAAAATCTGTGCTCAGCACTTCTCTTGAATCCTCTTCAAATTTTGTTAGATAATTTCGTTATGTCGGTGTTGCCGCACTTGTTGTTGTTCACTTGGTGTTGTGTTTATCAGAGAAATTTTGTTTGTCTTTGTTTTGTCCTGGGAACGAAACATATGCTGCTAATAAACTGTTTGTTTTTGGCACGTTGCAGACAAATGCCTTTCGTTGCTGGCTGCTGTCAGTTTTTGCAACTTTTAATGCATATCATTATGATAATGATTATTATTACTGATGTTTACAATTGCTGTTATTGTTGATGTCTTTGTCATTGTTTTCGTTAATAAAGTTGTTGCTGATAAAATAACTGTTTGTTGTGGAATTGTTTTTACTAAATACATCAATAAACAACAACATGTTGTCGTACCTAAATCTTAGCAAACTTCTATAACAGCAATTCTCGGTGCACCTGTGTCTCTGCAAAAGTTGTGCAAAAAAGTACCCATCATTATTACATATAAGATAATAAATTCATTTGGCTTTTGAAGATGAAGCAATTTAAGACTTTTGAAAATATGCTTTACTCTTACAGCCAAGTCCCAAGGCGGGCACTTTTGGCTTTGAAACTGATAACAAACAAAATTATTTGTTAATACATGTACACAAATACAAAGTTTCTAACTGATACACATGCAAAATAAGAAATCAGTTCGAAGTTTTTAAAATGTTTACAATTTTGTATATCTTTTTTTAAGTTTTCCTCACGCAGCAAGAACAAGTAATTTGCAGGTTGCAGGAGTAAAATGTTTCGAAGTTGATAGTCTTAGGAGATGCTGAGAGCAGCAAAGACTTCCTTGTTAAAAAAAAAATAAAACTTTATTTGAAAAACAAAAGAAAATAAATTATATTTCTTTTATTTAAACTAAAAATTTGAATAACAGTTAATTGCGAATGACAGAAAAAGTAAATGTTACCTGGTTTTCAGCAAAATTTTGTTTGATAAAAATAATGCGTTTCAATTCAGAATTCAATATTCATATCTGTATTTGCAAGCTGTTGTTGTTTTGGGTTATAGTTTGTTCAGCGTGGCCCCAACTTGCAAGATTTCAACCGAAATCAAGTCGGAATTCGGTAGTACCACTTACATTTCGCCAATTCCCAACTTACATTCTTCGAAATCAATTTCAACTCAACAATAATTGACGCTGCTTTTTAGTGGAATACTTTGTTCCAACCACAAACTTGAGTGCAACCATGATGTCAACACTTAAGGAAATTCTAATGCCTAATACAGATTTCAGCTATTTTATTACTGCTTATTCTTCTTTTTCCGTTCTCACAGTTTTACATTCAGGGCGAATAACAAAAATGTAATCAGCTGTTAACGAAATTAACTCAAGTGTAATTTATACCAGACTGAACACTTCAGATTTCGTGCGTAATTTCAACTTAGAACTACTTAATTACGTGCCACGCTGAGCGGGCTATGATTAGTATTAAGTAACTTCAATTGCTGCAAGTGTCAATAATACGTGGTGGTAAATCTTACTACGAAAAATGGTGTTTAGATAGTAGAACTCTCGCTGCATCGAACAAGTTTTTGTTGTACACGTGAAGTTCTCTCTGCTTTCACCTGCAACACATACTTAGAATCTGTGTCAGCACGCAAACAGTGGAGAGAAATGCGTTGTGGCTTTTCAAATACCTGCAAGTGCTCGTATTGAGCCATTTGTTCTCTAAAACTTGAACTCATACTAAGTGAACAGATGAAGAGAAAAGGCCAACTACTCTGACCCAGTTCCGCAATGCCGAACGTTAACTTTTATCAAAATGTCGACCAAATAAAAGGCTATAAGCCGCAAACTGACTGATTTAATGCCGATATGTCGCAAATTCTTTGATGCGAGCTTTAGATGAATACGCACAAGAAAAAAAGTTAGAGCGGCCGAAATTAACGCCAAGATTTTGCACAACAAAAATCGGCATTTAAAAACTTTTTATATGTGTAACTGGTTTGGCTTCTGCTTCAGTTTCTCAAAGTGCAAACCGTTGAAGTCAACTTGTTCTGCACAAATCACTACAACACTCGGTTTGTTCGATCAGTTTTTAGCTCGACTCAGAGACTAACACAAAAATAGGCCATTTGCGCCATTAAGTAACTTAGGAAATTTACTTTCTGGAACAGTTTGAGAGATGCCAAACATTCCAAATTTACAACAAACAAAAAATGTGGAAGCCCAAAATTTAGCAGCCAGTCCCCATTTATTGTCAGGCGCTGTTAATATTCCTACTGCTCCAGCCTCAAGATCTTTAGCTGCTCAGTTTTTCCACTGTGAGAGGTGCAGCTCTAATATAAAATAAAAGTAAAAAAAAATACCCACCAGAGTTAAAAACTCACCCAAAATGTCAATATATTTTATATGTATGGATGTATGTATGTAAAAAAGTGAGTGACAAACGCACATATTGTTTGTATTTCTGTTCTTAAATGGAAAAGTTTTTATGTTAAATACTATGTTTTACAGTTGTTACAGTTTCAATTTGTATTGACACCTACCAGCGCTACACAAACACACACACACACACACACACACAAACAAGTCAATACTTACATTGAAAGCATGGAGGAGCCAAATCCTTGTTTTATCGTTAACACTTTTTATTTTTAAGTTGTTTTTTTTCCATTTTGTTTGTTGCAACCGAATGCTCGTAACTGTAACAATAATCGAAACACACTTGTGAAAGGAATAACATTAACAAAGAGAGTTGAATGAAGTTGAAGCGTAAAAGTACTTGCAAACATTAATAACATTCATTTACATAAGCAAAATAACCTGTTTTCGTAATCCCCGTGTGCAACTTAGATTTCATTGTGCCAAAAACAAATCGATTTACCAAAAATGTTTCTTTCTTGAATTTATATTGAAAACAAATTGCAGCACTTTCGGTGCTGGACAAGTTGTTTGTATTGGCTACAGAAACCGTTGCTTCTCATGGTGAATGCCCGTAATGATTTGTTGTTTTTTCTCTCAAGGCTTTTGGTAATAAAATTTCATTGAAAATTGTTTAATTAACATTTAAATGTTATCAATGGTAATTATTTTCTACTTTTTTCATGTCATATAAAGAAATAACCTTTGAATTGAAATTATATTGTCGCGGAGCGCAATTAATGGTAACAACTTTGTTAATAAAATTGCCAGTGCAAAATATAATTAATGTGCATGAACGATTTGCAATTGAATTGCATTTAACAATTTTATGAAAACTCAGATTTCCTCTAAATATGTTTGTGTTCTATAAATTAATAACACATTTGCGAATGATTGGGTCTTAAGTTACATTCGACTGTGTTATTAAGATTTGATTGATACCTCTGACCCGAACCGGAGTTATAGACTAAAGAAAATACTCTTCTAGACGCAGCGAAAAGTTATCGCTGTTAGGGAAAGAATTTCAGCAACCTTAAACCCAATTTCACTGACTATCGGTTTAAGGCTCTTAATTTTTCTTGTATTCTTTGAGCCGATAGTGTGAGCGCTAGAAACCTCATAAAATGCAACCATCTGTTCTGAAATGGTGCTGATTGTGAACAATCAAGCAAAAACTAAAACTCTGTCCGCCAACAATGAAATAAACCAAAACATGTGATTAATTTGCGCAATTACGCTCGATAAACCGCATTGTATCGGTTATTGTTGTGACTGGGTTTTGGCCGCTATAAGCAGCACAAAATGCTCACAATATGCGACGTGGAATGTAATCACCGAAAAAAAACGACGGAATATATTGCAATATGTGCCGGTATAGCCAGAAAAACGCCATCGCTGATTTTGCAATCTGTGTCGGCAAGTGAATCTTAGCTGAGAAATAAAACACTTTTATAAACATGTTCAGCAACAAGTTAAACCAAATTAAACCGAAATTTTGTTTTACACCTCAAAATTATAAAATTATTAACGAGCGCCCTGTATAAAAGTAGTTGAAGTTCAACTGATTCAAAAAACTTCAGTCCACATGACTCTGTAACATTCGCCATTCGTCGTAACGGCAGCTCCTTGCCCGTTTCGAAAGAATTAAGGCCTGATAATGCAACCGGCGTATAAACAATTCACAGTCTTGCTGATGGTTTTAAACCGAGAAGAGTGGAATCAGTGCAAAAACGATCAATAACTGCTCGATTAGCGTCCTGAGCAGATTTATTTTTTTCTTTCAAAGTGAATCGTTCGGGCGTTAAACGATTCGCGTTGCCGTCCCAACGCCTACAGTTTGACATTCTCAGCTTTCCAACTATAGCTATTTTTATCGATAGCTCTCGGGCAGTTAAAAAAAAAAATATAATACCCGATAGATGAGTTCATAAATCTTTAAAGATTAACCAGCCCGAAGAAAAATTTATGCAAAATATTAAAAACTTCGTGAGTAAATATTCGAAATAAATTATTATTGAATAGTTAACAAAAAATACGAATTCATGTGTAAACATTATGAACATATATTTAATTATTGCTCATATGCTTATAGTTTTTTTTATATAAAAAAAAATTGTAAATTTTTAAATTGATTTTTTTTTGGGAAAAGTTTTTTTTTTTTATTTTTACAAAATAGCTATTGGAAATGGTGTAGAAAAACCCCAGATACGTACAGCTCATAAAGATTTAAGTATAAGAAGTCATTGAATTATAACTATAAAAAATACTGCTCCAGATATTGAACAGAAATAGGCCTTGAATAAAAAGCAAACAAAACAGAAATTTAGTAACTTTAATAATTTAAAAAATAGAAAAATTTTAAACAATTTTTATTTAAGCTATTGACTAAAGAGAATAACATTGTTTTGATATTTGCATGGCTGGGATATACATATTGCCAACAATACAAACTGTGATACTCGCGGAAAAAAATCTATATACAAAATCAAGGTAAAACAACATATTTTCAACAAACAAACAATCAACTTTTGCAATCAACTAATAGATAATCTTCTTCCTAATCTTTTAATTTTTTCTATATATAAGAATTTTTCTCCGACAAAGCTTTTGCGTATTTAGTAAAAACTAAAAACAAAACAAGCTCAAGGCATTGCAAAGTCTACATCTAAAGAAAAATATGTACTCTGTAACATTGTGTATTATTATTGCGAACAGTGTATTATCATATTTGTTATGGTTTATTTAGTCATATATTTTTGTTATTGTCTATATAAAAAAAAAATATATATTTATTTGTACCTTCTTCTTCTTCTTTTGGCGCTACAGTCCGTGGTGAACCTGGGCCTCAACCAACAAAGTTTTCCACCTGACACGGTCTTTAGCCAGCGTTCTCCAATTTTGCACACCAAGTTGGTTGAGGTCCCTCTCCACTTGTGTGCGCCATCGGTTCCGTGGGCATCCTCTACTGCGTTGTCCCACAGGTTCGGAATCGAAGATTCTACGGGTCGGAGCAGTATTCTCCATGCGCTCTACATGGCCCAACCATCTTAGTCGTTGGAATATTTATTTATTTGTACCGGCATGTGAAAATCGTGCCCCAAGCTCCGACATAACGTAACCAACAAAAATGAGTTTTGCAGCAAATGGTTTTCTTTCATTCGTTTCTATTCACTTAGAATTTTTCTATGAGATTTCAATTATAATCCATAAACGATCGATTTATATTGGTGTAAATGTTAATTTCCTATTTACAAAAATTGTTTGTCACTTACGTTATTTTTGTAGTCTTTGTTGCTGCCAGCTTACGATATACGTATTTATAATATGTGACCCTGCATACGAAAACCCGCCTAGTGTGTTAAATTTCACGAACCCACTTTTTTTGGATTTATATGTAAAAGACCTTAAATTTTCTCAAAAATATTGGAAATTATAATAGTTTGAAAATACAGGTTTACGGAAAAACTTGTTTTGACACACTAGTTGGCTTTTCATGTGCTGGGTCATATAAATATGTTCAATTTACAAATATTCATATTTATAATTTGTAACATTTAAGACATGTTCTGCAATATTATTGTACAAATGTCTAAACTGATGGTATTCGTGACGAAATATTTAATTCTTTAGAGTACACAAGAGCAGGTGCCGGGGACTAACATTTAGGCCGATATTAATAACTTTAATTTTGATATTATTCTAGTTGTAATGAAGTGCGTTCGTATCCACAAGGCCTTGTTCTCACCACTCACTAGGATCCCACACTGTTCGGTTACGAACAAGTAATTCTCTAGCTCTGTGAATAGGATGCACGGTCCTTGTAGTATGTCCAGGTAATAAATAAGTAATTTTAGTGGATTTAACGTGGGCAGGTGAGTTAATAAAATATGTGAAAAGATGATGAAGTCAGCCGAGTTTTGTTGCGATTTTGCCGCATCTAAAATAAGATGAGGCGTATATATGGCCATTAAAATTTTAAGCCATGTGTTATTGCTTTTAGAACGATTTTGCATCACAAAACTCTGTTTTCAAAGTTATATTGATTAACATATTTTGGCGCCTAGGACACGATATGCTAAACTAATGCGCTACATTCTCGTTCTAGTCATTGAGATATAGTATTCTTTCAGTTTAAGTTTTTCTTTGGCAACAGAAACATATTTTACGTGCTTTTGGTTTAAAATGAATAAATAACTGATAATAAAAAATATAAGAAAAAAGCTTAAATTGTAGAAACATTTCTGCTTAGGGGTCGAGTATAGGAAGATGTAGACATGTATATCTCGTAACCAAACACATTATAACGTAGTAAAACATGTTCGTGGCTAACACTATTACGATTGATTGCAACCATACTATTATCACAGCCAGTTATGTTTATGTGCTGTCATGTCATGACCAAACGTCTTTTCGAAAAGCATTGAAAAGCAACATGTTTAATGTTTTGTGCTATCCTAAACTTTTATCTAAATTTCAATTATTTTTGTCATTACATGGAAGGCGTATAATATTTGTCTCTAAATAAATTATGTAACATTATTGATCCACAAATGCCTTGTTAGTTGCTAAATATTGTTGATTGCGACCAACATTATTGTAGGTGGATAAATATAAAAGTAATATGGTTGAATATAAATTTAATAATAATAATATGGTTCACTACAACATACTAGGATTATTTAGGACATTAATATGGTTGGAAAATTAAAGTAATATGATTATTTTACATATTTGTGTAAAAAATTGAAGTGAAGTGAAGTGTTATCGGACCAGAAATGACTTGTTATACGGTTCATATTCTTGACTATGACCAAAATATGCTGGAACATAGCAATAGTATGAATGATCGTGATAAAAATATAGGCTTATTTTGCCGTTTGTATGGTCCTATATGACAATAAATTTAGTTGCTTAGTTGACAAGAATATGGTAACTTTAATGAATATCACTACTTGGTGCTATAACTTTGATGAATAAACTATCGTTTTTTATAAAATTTTCTTTACAAAAACCGAGGTGAGTCCTTTATATGATGTGGTCAATGCACAATTATAACACTGCCAGCAATATAAAGATGTTGCTCCTAAAATATTTTCACCTTAATCCTACATAGATATTGTTTCGACTTGTACCTGTTATCATGCTGATTCCACGTCAAATTTGCTTTTCCTCTGTGTATGTTTATAATTATAATGTTTATAATCGCCGAAAGGCCTATAGTCAGGGAAATCAAAATATTTGCATTTTCATTGCACGCACACTTCTCACTCAAGCCAAACAAAATATTTGCTAAAGCAAATAAAAACAATAGCAAAAAGAAGTGGTTAAGAAACATTTTCCACTGTAGTTATTTTTGTATATACGAGTGTATGTTGGTGTTTTGTTCACCGAGTTCTTGCGCGGGGCATGAGCGCAAATTTTTATTCTACCAAGATCTCATTACAACACAGAGGTAGCTTTTGTGTGCGTTTTGGGGTTCACATCATTCCGTATTTGCATTGTCTTCTTAACTTTAGGATTTTCCTTATACAACAAGTTTTGCGTATAACTTCATCAGTACGATTGCTGCGGGGCGATGTTTTTTTCCAGTTTTGCTTTTGTTTTCAACCTTTCCTACTTCGCAATCAGGCCAACAGCTCGCTGCAGATGTCTCGTAAAGATAGTGATTGAAGTGTCACGTGGTAGTTGGTAAATGTGTCACTCGTTTGCAATGTTTAATCAAACTGAATGAATGTTTGAGGAAAAGCAGTTAAATACAATTTCAAAAAGTTAAACAAGTTTCATTCAGCTATAAGAAAGTGCCGCATGTGTTTTCATACAAAAACGCAGATGGATAGAAATTCATTTTTGACGATTTTGAGAAATATTCTTGTTTGAAAGTAAAAATATTCTGAAACTAAATTGGGGAAGAAGGGCTGAAAAAATTAATTAAAATGTTCTCGATTCTGACAGTGGCAAAGAAGTTCAAGTTGATATCGAAGGTGCATTTATGTTCGCACTGGGGCGGCTGACAGTTTCCAAAGCTTTCTATTGCAGTAAAACAAGTTCCTTTCCAAATGCTAAGTATTTTTATACGATTGCAAATAAAGTGCCGCATAATTTTGGTAAAATTTGTTGCTGCCTTTTATGATTTGTTCAGGCTTAAAAGGCAGCAAATGCCTCTGCCAACCTGTGTCCACTAAAAGCCTGTTTTGGTTGATTGATCGAAAACTCAGCATGACTTACATGAAAAGAAGAAAAAGAAAACGGAGAGTAACGACTTTAACAACGTGGCTATTAAAAACGTACTTACAAAACCAAACACTTAAAAATGGTCACAAAATAATGCAAGCGCTCGGGCCCTTTATGGGCCACATGCTTATCGGGAGCCAATAAAGAAATTCTTTGACGGTGTGTGTGTTTGAAATAAGACTAGAAAATATTTTCCATGTATCCCTTATCCGTTTTGACTACAATGTATAACTATTTTCGTAAAAGTAATTTAATTGAATTGGATGTACATATATTTCAATTTATCGTATAAATACCCTGTTAATATAACGAATAGTTTATAAGTTCACTAATCATGTCACATCATGTTTGTATCTGTAAAACACGCACAGTTTTCATGGCTAAAGTTTATCACAACTTTGTTCACTCAAAATGTTTATTGCAGTAACTTTTTTCTAACAAACACGTATATTTTATCAAGTCAACAAAATTCTATTGCAATTTCGCATTCAACTAAAAGCTTGACATATTCGGCTAATGCTTTAATAAAAACCTTTTCTTAGAAAGAACTAATATATTTTTTTAAGCCAATAGCATCCTGTAGGAGATACAATTTAATTTCAACATTTATATTTGTTGTTTCAATAAAAATTTTAGATATATTTTTCATTAAAAATATTGTGATTTATGAATAAAATCTTTTAAATTCGTAAGAAACTTTAATTTTGTTTAGCAATAATGATGATTTTAACTGAACTGGGGGAGGCAAATGTTTTGCATTCAACTTAAGCGCTGGACTTTAAGAAAAATTTGGTTTACCGCAATAAATTAGCAAAACTTGATCAGTTAAAAACCCAAAAGAAGGGAACTAAGGCTGCAAATGTTGTAAAAAATTGTGGGGCGCAGTCACGGCGGTAAAAATGCCGTGAAATTTGTAGACTAAAAGAGCCAAGATTTTGGTTATTCCATTAAAATTATTCCGTGCCTCCAAAGAAACATCCATTCTAGAAATGTTATGGTCTTTCAATAGATAAACCTTCATCTCCTACAAAGTACCGGGTGGGAGTTATGCCCTTGCGTTGGTCACCAAGTTTTGGGATTCATACTATTTAAAAATGGAATAACCTTCAAAGTTGAGACAAACACACGAAACGAATTTATTGTTTCGTATGAAAATCTGAGAACATATTTTGTGACGCACGTTGCGTGGCGCATGGTACACATATAAAAGATTTTAGATCTTATGCATATAAGATTTTAGATCCTTAAACTATCTGCCGAATGCGTCTTTTCACAATAGCTTCCATTACGTCTGGGTAGCAGCGTTTTTCTATAAATTTTAATTTATTTTGCATTTTATAAACCCAGATGGGACAGGATTTGGTATTAACCATCAACGGTACGAGTATATATTAAACTATGCATCATATCTAGCTATATAGTATATGTGACCTTCTCCGAGAAAAGGGACCTGGTGTGGCAAAAAACGGGTTTGGACTTAAGAGTGGATTCTGGTACTTAAAAGGGTGTAGAATAAGATGAAATGAGTCAGATTTGTGATAAAAATTTATTTACCCCATAAAAATGTACAAAACGAACTTTTGAGTTTTTAGTTTTAAATTGTTTTTTTCGTCAGTCTTCGAATTTTTTTTTGGAGTTTGGACTTTTTTTCGGTGTTTTGTGATCTGGTACTTCGATTTTCTTTCGTTTGACAATTTCAGTTTTTTCTCTTTTCGGCGCTTTAACTTCAGCTTTCTTTTTCTGGCAGGTTCAGATTTATTGTACAATTTTTTTTCGCTTTGGGTTCACTCGCCTTAGGAGCTACAAAATCCCGTTTCTGTGAATCAGTGCATAAGATCCTGACATTCTCACACAAATGCCATTTACAATCTAACGATAAACCACTTGGTGCAACGAGCGGACGTAATTCGTTTGGTAGCTCAGCCGTTATACAGTTGGCACAAGACTGAATCTTCACTTTATTCTTTTCCTTTCTTATAGGTATTTTTACAATGTGTACAGAGCAGCAACAATAGCAAAGCTATTGTCACACTAAAAGTGAAAAAAATACGTCACCAAAGTCGGCACCAAATCATAACTAACCATAATAATCCCAAATCGCATCTCCCAACTGAAGGTGTCTTCAAAGTGATAGTGCGTTATGAAACTTTAAATGCGTTTTTCTCAAAACTTCATTTTCACACACAAGGTTCCTTTTCTCGGAGAAGGTCACATATGGCACTCACAGAATGTAGCTGCTTCGCTAGCACCGGCTGGGCTTTAAAGTAGTTTTTTTAGTACATATTCAGATTTTTATACTTGTTGTTATTGTTTTTTGGAGATTCACTAAATAATTAAATTGAAACTAGATATCAAGTTTGTATAATTTCAAAATTGTTTGGACGGTTGTCTGTTCTTGGGTCTTTTGACACCAAGTCCCATATCTTTGGCCACTGATAGCATTTTAATTTGACACAGCATTAAATCGTGTTTTTATTCTATTGATTATTTGCGGCGTTCTACATACATAAATACATTTGTGTGTGTGTGTGTGTGCATGTGTTTGTGTATGTCTGTACACATGACTTGTTGTAAACGCCAGAGAACTGACGTGTACACGTGTACATACATACACGTCAACTGATTGTGCTGTAAAGATAATCACACATCAGAAAGAAAGCGAATCCGAACAATCACAAACTTAATTATATCGAACTGCGCTGAACACAAACAAAAAGTTAATTTCTAGTTTTTCCTTCTTTAAAGAAAACAAACGCCACAAAACCTTGACCAGCATTTTAATCCTCAGACACACACCGAAAAAGTTTTCATTTATTTATATATTTCTTTTAAAATCCCGTCAAAGAATTTAGCTTTTCATTTAGATATTAAAATTCGTTGAACATGTTTAAATACCAGATTCACATAAGAATTTGACAATTTTCAATATATAAGAAAATTATATTTAAAAAATTACATGAAAATCATGCAAAACATAATTTAGATTTTTTTTGAGCATTTTTTTTTAACAATCAAAAGAGTTTTTAAAGGCATTTACAGACACATCCAGAGTCTTTGGTAGGAATAGGCCATCGAAGGCTCAAACAGTCTATTAACTCATCCATCGCGTCTTAAGTCTCTTTAAATTATTAATAAATTTTTTGCAAAACTTCCAGGTTTCGTGTTGCATTAGTTTCTTCTTAAATGTGTAAATTGGCCACTTTTCTGAAGCATTTTGTCATAACATTTTAAGTCTAAATAGGATTTAAACAGTTTTTATTTATTAAAAATATCCGTGAAGAGCTGCAGGATGGAAAAAAGAAAAATGAAACAATTTTGAAACAAAATTTCGCGAATTTTATATTTATCTAATATCACAAATTTCAACAAAAAGCTAAAATTTTGGCCAACTCTAATGTTTGTATTTTTTCCAAATTAGAAACATTTTTACAAAATTTTTAAAACATTTAACAATTAAGCAATTAAAACGCCACAGGTTTGATTAGTTTCGACTTTTACAGATTTTGTTATAATAATTGACTTTTTGAAAACTATCAATTATTTTGGGAATTTTGCAGTTTTAGGTTTTTTGTGCTGAAGATAAATTTAGCAGTTTTCTTAGATTTTTCAGCCTTTTGGACACTGTGTGTGTAAATTGCGGCAAAAATTATTTCCAATTGTGCTAAAAGCATAAAACTTGGTGTGAAGGAACATATTCTCCTGGCACTTTCCACAATATACCGTTTCTGCAGCCGGCAAATAGATCATTTGTTGCATTTGTTATAAAATTTGCTACAGAAACGCAAAAAGAGCTTCTGCGCAATTTGTTAATATAGAATGCCAGGGATTAACAAATTTGTTTGGTTTGAACCGTTTGAAATAAAGTTGTTGCAGTACTATGAACGGCAGGTCTGCAACGTCCGCCATTTCAGTACTGCGCATTAGACGCATTTCATTCGTTGTAATAAAAACACGGTATTAGTCAAATTGGCAAAACTAACAGGTGCCTGTCTCTTGTTCTAAAAATATATCTTCACTTATTGCTACAAGAATGGCCAGTCAACTGATAAGTATGCAACCAAAAGTATATGTAGTCAGTGTTACCATATCGAATTTAATTTCTTAATAAACCCACTTGTCCACACTCGAAGCACAGTCCACAATTCCAAATGGACAGGCATAAATTTAAGTATGAAGAAGCCCACAAATAACTGCAACTATATCCTTCCTTATGCCGTAAGTTCCATTCCTTGACTACAGAAGACAAAGGACTTTTTTACAAAATATTAACCAGCAAAATCATGAAATTTTACGCATTCCATAGAAATGTAATTAAATAGTTTTAGTCTTTTTTAAGTACCTCCCGTTTTACAGACCATTAAAAATTTTATAAATAAATTCACTTGTTCTTTATCGCCATTTTGGACTTTTTTTAAAAGCCTGTAAACATTCCCAGCTGTTTGCAAGGAAACTGAGTTGCCACCGTTGTAAGTTTCTTTACATTTATGTTGCCAAAGTGTTCGAAATGGAAAAGAAGATAATTGTGGGTAACAAGTTGTTCCGCCACTATTACACACTCACATTCATTCCGTAAATTGTTTTCTCAATGTTTTCAAAAATACCATGACAGGAGCAAATTTGTCCCCAGCTCGTCTTTTGTTTCTATCCGACTTTCCATCAAACTGCAACATTCTTGATATATCCTGAAATCTCCTCAAGTTCGTTGTGGATTTGATTAACAGCTGTCTCTTCTGATCATGCCATAAGAGGTCTCCAAGACTTTATCATGGAAATAATATACTCCAGCTCACTTAAAAAAATTTCCAAAATACTCTTCAATTGTGACACTATTTGCAAATATTTAATGCACTAATTTAAAAGTTAAAAACTTTGAATTGAGGGAAATAATTCATAATTTCCATGTTTGTGTGTATGTCAGTCACATCAATATTTATTTTTGTAATTTCAATGACTATAAATAGAAGAAATGGTGGTCTTATGCCGCCTCCTCTAGAGCCAGAATATTTATAAGGATTATGAATGGCACCAACTTCTGGAACGATGTCTTCGCAATCCTCACTGAACATATTATTGACCTGTCAAATCAGACCCCAAAAGTTGAGCTCCTATTTCTACTGACTTCATTCTTTCATAAAATCATTTATATATGTGTAGACAACTAGTTTGCAAAATCGTGTGAAGTACCATTTTAAAAATCGTATTATTGTGTTCTTCACCCTTAAGTCTTCGTCAATTTAAAGAAATCTTTTAAATTTTTGCTATATTTTAAAAGATTTATGGAAAATTTGAAATACTTTTTTTCACATAAAATAAGCAACTGACAGAAGTTGTGAGGGCTGCCAGCCCTAGCAAATAGGAGTACTCATAGTTACAAAACATATATAGCTCAGCAGAGGCGATCTATATAAATGTCCAGCCTCAAATGTAAAAAAATATTTTCTCCTTTATGCATCTGTTTTACTATAAATATTGAAGTTCAAATTACATTTTCTGAGGATGTCCTTCGCCAGTATATGGCGCTTGTTCCTGCCATTGATGTTATAATAAAAAAAATTTATTTCATTTGGGTTAATATCGCTTCACGGTTGCTATCAATTTAATTTCTTTTGTGTTTTTCAAGTTGATTTTACAACAACAAGGACGAAGTTAATGTTGTGAAGTTTTTGTTAGTTTTGTGTTTCATTCATTCATTGTTAAAGAAGCCAAAGAAACTTTTCAGACTCGTAAATGACAGGAAGGCTGCTCAGTCTCAGTTTTCTTACATATTTCGAGGACGAGAACGCAACCAAGTTTCCTGTAAGTAAAAGGTTCATATAATTTTCACTATAAACAGATTTAATCCAGCAACTTTAATGACATTCTTCTCTGGAGCCGGCAATATTTATTATCTTCATAGAAGGCGGAGGAACAATTATGTGTTATGACTTTCGGGAACTAGTGGACTAATGAATTTAAGTTCATATTTTGCCACGAAATTTTCTGAAACTGGCATAATCAGATAAAAGCGTTTCCAACTTGCCAGTTATCGGGCATCTTCGTGATGTATGTAGTTAGAAAGAGGCTTTTGTGTCGAAGACTTTTTAAACGGAAAATTAAAGAAGGTTATACGCCAACTCCTTTCTATTTTATATTGTCACCCAGAACAGGAAGGGCGCTAACTTGCCCCAGGCCTGAGTTGTAACAGGGATCCTGAGCTGGTCATTGCCTGAGGTGTCCATCTTGGCTAAAACTGTCTGATTGTACCTTGAACCTAAAGTCACATGAAGTGACTTAAGTAATTTCTGACGATAATGTGGTGGCAGAACTGTTTCTGGGCATCCAAATATGTCTGAGTTGCTGTTGTCGTGCAACAGAAAAACAGAATGGTTGAGATCGATGTTCTTTATGAATTTTGGACAGCCGGCTCCTCCACTGTGCATCGAATTGATTGTTCTTTTGGCTTTCATTCAAAGTTACTAATACGAGTATATGGCGCAAGACTAGAAAAAGATCAATAGTTTTGATGTACCAAAATGGCCACCCTGGTCAATTTTTATTATTCCATCTTGGGCAATATTTTGAAACAGTTGACTTAAGTATTTCAAATTATTTTTTCTTGCACGTATTAGATGCTCCGGTAACGAAATAAAAATTAAGAACTTTTCTGGGAAGTTGTTGAAGTAAGAAAACAATATGTATAAAAATACTTGAAAATATGCACATACATCACATACATATGGGTGTTTTTTATTGAGGTATAGAACTTTAAGTTGGCATCACTTTTTTAACTGGCGGCCATTTTGTCAGCTGTCAAGTGATTAATATTTAGTTTGGTTTGCCATTTCATCATGAACAGGTTGACAAAAGAACAACGCTTGCAAATCGTGCAAACTTATTTCGAAAATAATGGTTCAGTTCGCGAAGTTTACCGCAAGCTCCGTCCATTTTGTGGTCGACATAATCGTCCATCAGAGCAATTAATTGAAGGAAACATTCGATGAGCGCATAATTTCGCGGAATGGACCTGTCAATTGGCCACCAAGATCGTGTGATTTGACACCATTGGATTATTTTCTTTGGGGATATGTGAAGTCGCTCGTCTACGCCAACAAACCAGAAACGTTAGGGGACTTGGAAGCCAACATTCGTGGCGTGGCGAAAATTGGACCTGTAGAATTGGCTTTATTCGAGCCAGCCGCGGCGGCCACATGCCCGAAATCATATTTAAACATTAATGGCATAAAATTATCCTTCCAATAAAGCCAAATTGATGGACATTAAAACGATTTTCTTGTGTTTTATTTCAATTCGAAGTTCTATACCTCTAAAAAAAACACCCTGTACATATATAATGGAAAAGGTGACCTGACAGCTGCAGCTGTGTTGCTGACAAAACAAGCATAATTAATCCATGGAAAATGTTCGTTACCTTAATTTAATGTATTGTTTAATGTATGAATGAAAATCTACATAATACTGAATAAAACTGAGTAATTGCAGAATAACGAAAGGATTTTAAGTTCTTGAAAAGGAAAATAATGGGAAAAATATTGCAAAATTTAATGAACTAATAAAACTTCATATATTTATGTACAATATATGAATTTATGTACAATAGTCCACAAGGTAGCGGGTTACCTGCATGCAATGTATTTCCATAGAAAATAAGCATGTTTTCATACACATTAAGAGCCAGTCAAATTGTCAACTTTTTCTTTCAGTCTTTATATTCTATATTGATTTAATTTTTGTTGTTAAAAAAAATTGCTGAAAACAAAAAATCATAAAAAATTCAATATAAAAAATCAGGAAAATATCAAAAATGGACCGAAATATAAAATCCTTAGTTTTAATATAATTGTATATTATTTTGAAAATGGATTCAATAATAGGATAAAGTGTAACTGCCAACGGAAATTTTTTTCCGAAAAATATCACCAAAATAGATAAATAAAATAGTTAGAAAATAAGTGAACTGATTATATTATATTAATAAATTTAAGGATTAATGGCTATTTTGGTGAGTAGTTTTCATTTGATTGTATATTTCAATGGACCAGTTTTTATACCAACGGAAAATTTTAAGATGTGATGCTGAACTCTGTAATGTCGTAACAGAAAACGAAAATGTATGAGTATTTTTTGTTAATGAGTCCAAAAGTTCGTATCTTGTTATATTAACGGAATGTCGTAAAAATTAACAATATACAAAAGTTTCTTAAGACACAAATTTAAGTTTTTATAAAATCAGTGGCCGAACTAAATTTTTTCATGTAGATTTGACGTTTGTCTTATAAAACTGTTCTCTGCTTTGGGTGTTTATGTAGGAGATTGAGAACTTATAATGACAAATAAAAGAACAGAGAAATATCGATGGAATGAAACATTTTTTAATATAATCTGGTAGATAATATCAAGGCATTTATTTCTTAAGTATGATTTCCGTTGTATGCCCAGCGCTGTTACGAATTGAATGATCCATCGTGGCTTGAATATTAACTTCCAAAGCTTCAACAGCTGCTGGCTTGTCGGGATAAAACGAATCCCGGAGGCAGTAAATCGTACGAACGAGGGGGATAGTGAACAGTATCGCTTCTGGAAATAAAATTGTCATTAAATTCATTTTGCAATAAGTCGCTTATGTGAGAATATGTCGTTGGTATTTACCTGATTTTTCGAAAGAAACAAGGAACGAAGATGCCGCCAGCGTATAAGTCACACACACCATCAATTGCTAAAATAAAATTCTTGTTCCAAAAACGATCATGTTCATATTCTTAGATCGTTTTACGTCACAATCGGCACAAAATCTAGAAACAAACTTTCAGTTAGAAAATTAAAAAAAAGCATTGGTTTTTTGTGTGTATGAGGTATTTTTTTATAAGAAGTTGTTTGTCAGTATGTGACTTATTGTAGATTTCCAAAAAAGTACGACTTAGAGTAGAGAGACGACTTTTGCACTGTTGAGGTTTTTGAATTAGAGGGATACGAACTATTGCGTTTTGCATGTATGTAGTTCAGATTGTTTTCAAGTTTTCTCACTTAATAATGAAAATTAAATTCCCGAAATAAAAATATTAAAACACGATCTGATAAAGTGTTTCAATTATATTTATATGTATACATATATCTTTTTACAAGTAAACGCAGATGAGTGAATAGGTAATAAATAACAACTCATACGCAACTGATTCTTATTCTATGCCGCCGATTATTGTCTTTTAATAGACATTTAATGAAAAAAATAGATAATTAATTATTTAAGCGCTGCGAAGGAGGAAATAGTATCCAAAGCAGAACGCATTAAAGTTCAACTTAAACTACTTGCCTGGCATTTGTGACAAGCAAACAATGAATAGCACTGATTGATTAAGTTTTGTGAGTTTGAATGTTCTTCCCCCATTTTTCTTCATTTGAAACGCATAATTGTTTTGCCTGTTCTCTGTTTCATATGTTTTTTTTTTCCTTGATTTATTTCAAAACTTTTTCAAGTTTTTTTGCGTTTTGTCGAACTGAATTCGCACATTGTCATCCGTCCTGAAAAAATGTGAAAATTTTGATGAGAATGTTGACAATGAACAAGTTTGTGGATCACAATGTGAAGACAATAATCATGTTGTAACTGTTATTATGGCTCCTCTTGTTGACAACTGTCACTGCAGAATATGTTTCTGAACTACAGCGTACTCTCTCATACTCTCTCACAGTTACGCATTTAATTAATATTTGTTTTTTTTTCTTGCAACTGACATGTGTGTGTGTGTGTGTGTGTCGGCAAGGTTTTGTAAATTGTTCACGTTTGATAGTATGTGCAAATCGTATGTAGTATGTGACATGACAAACATAATGGTTTTCTTTTGTTTGATTATTAAGAGTGAAAATTACTTTTCATTAAGTGTTTTGCTATACAGGGTGGGCCACAAATCTCCACGAGGACTGCAAGTATAGCACTTTTGCGTTTGCATATATTTTGTTTTAGATTATTAAGCATAAAATAATAGGCTTGGTTTAGACACAATGACACTTTTATGTAAAATTTTTAGAGAGAATAATTTCCATAAATTCGGAAATTAATTGACCAGCACGTTCGCCAGACTATTCGATCTTTCGAAGAAGCGAGTACATGTGAATAAGCCCGAGACCATTCCAGAAATTCGAGCGCTACAGCAACAAAAACGTTATGGAAAATGGAAAATGCTCTAAAACGAGCCCATCGTTCTAAACCTGAAAACACGCGTCATTTAAATAGCATTATTCTCCACAATTAGTGTACAAAATTTTGTTTTGTGAGAAAACAATATAAAAGTATATAAAAATTACGTAAAACACGTGACACAGGTTGTGGCACATCCTGTATTTTGATTAGAACACAAAAAAGACTATTATGCAAGTGCGAAGCCTCATTTATTTCATTGAAGTATCTTATATAGGGTTTCTATACTTTGGAATGTATCTATACAGCGAAGCCTCCCACAACCGGATACTTACGGACGCGGTATTTGCAAATAATCAAACAAAACCTGAGCAAAAGCTTCTTCTATCATTTTTTAGGTCAAACCAACCAAATTCGACCACTTTATCATAATTGAATAATAAACAATCCTGTTTCCTTTTAAAACCAACTATTTTTTGCAATTGAGGTAACAAATCCTTTAAAGTGGAAAAAAATAAAAATTTTTAAGCTTCAAAAGAACATCAAAAGAAATCAAGGGAATATTGAATCTACATAATTTTTTAATGTTGAAGGTTACAGAAAAAAGTAGCAAAATATTGATTTAAACAAATAAATTCGTTTGTTTAAAACAGTTTCTTTGCTTTAAACATCGAAAGTGGCGTTTTTTCATAAAAGCTCAAGTCAAATGCATTTTTAAGGGATATTTGCTGGGAAAACTGCATTTAGGAGCAACTGGAAATAAACTAGACATGCAAAAGAAAAAATTTATCGAATTAAAATCTACTAAAAAGAAATAAACTTTTTGCAATTTCAAAATATGCAGACTTTCAAATCATTCAAATATTCAAATCATTTCTTTTCGCTACCGCAAAGGAAACATGTGTGAGAGTACGTACCACCAAGAAAGGAAAACTCAAGCGCCGGAAAGATGTACAGCCCCCCAATGGTCACACTTCTATGTTCAAATTGACTGCTGTAAGCAGCGAACAAAGTTTTTTTTTTTGTTATTTTTTTAGTTAATTCAGTATTAATTTTGGAAATCCCACAACAAATCTTTCTGTTTACTTTCATTCCTTGCAACAAATATGTTGGCATGTATGTGTACCTTCAGTGATTTATTTGTGCCACGACATTTGATCACACAATTTGCACATAAAATAACTATTTGATTTTGTTAAAGTAGAAATGCTGAGTGTTAATAAAAATCTTTGGACAATCCTGAGGAAGAGGAAGCTGCGAAATGACCCACCACAACGTACTGTAGGCGCTGAAAGCCAAATGAGACTCCATAAAGCAAGAGGAGTGCAAAAACAACCGTTCAGATAATTTAATGTTCCGAGCGACATTAATAATATTATTTTTAAAAATATATAGATTTAAATGTTGATCTACCAAAAGGCTCGTAATACAAAAAGGCAATAGTTTAACAGACTGGGCTAAAATATATCTAGTGCCGAAATCCACGAGTTCGAGTTCGATTAAAATTGAGGACAAAGCAATATAAATATGTATTCACAAACCAATTTGAGGGTCAGGAGCTCGCAATGGGCTGAAAATGAAAAGCTTGACCAAACTGAAATATCAGTTTTAAGAGATCTTAAAGAAAGGTCTGTGATTAAAAACATGTTAAAACAAAACACATACTAAAGAACGATTGGATTTGTGCAAACCCTAATACGAAACCAAATCCGTCCTTTTAAGGCGAATTACCTTTTTTGTATTTATTTTCCGCAGTTTTGATTAAGTTGCTAAGAACTAGCGAGACTAATTGCAGTTGCATTCGAAATAAAATGTTTAAGAATTTTCATCCAATTTTAATATCTGACAATGAGTTTTTTCTTTGATCGTGCTGCGGTAGAAACAGTTTCAAGCACCTCCGAACAATGTAATTTTATGAAGTTCGTTTCACTGTGTCGTCGGTGCCTGTTACTTGTTATCGTTGCTTCTTCCCATCTTCTTAAATAAGAGAATTAAGTTGCCTTTTTTTTTCTTAGATTTTAATATTTAAACGACTTTATGCAAATCTTGTAAGTAAAAAGTTTGTTATAAAATATTTTTTATGGCCCCCAGAAAAACAGCACATTTTTATGTTTAGCTTCAAGACATTTTGTTTCTTTTTTTTCAATTTTCAGGAGTCTTCGTTCTGGGCTTTTTTATTTTACAAAACTGCGGCTTTTTCAGTGCCTGCAACGCCGAACACAAAGTAAAGCATCTACAAAATGGCTGCTACTCACAACCCGTTTCATTTTAAAAGGTTTTCCATTGTTATAGTTTGTGTAGGAAAATAATAATTTCGTATGCGGTTTATGGTTGTTAAAAATATTTGTAATACATGTATATGAATATCGTCAAAGTCCATAGGACTTTCGCACAGCAAGAGAACAAAACAAATAACTTTCCAAGTACCTCGTCTTCAGACGTATTTGAAACGCCAAAATTTATATATTTTATAACCATTTTCATACGCTAATATGAACCACTTGGCTCTCTGTCGGAAACACAATTGCGAGTGAGCCCTCATGTTCAAACGATTGTTCTGTGATTGTTTTATTTTGACGTTTATATTTCTTGTGTGAAAATTTACTTTGGCTTTTGTCTTTGATTTGAAAACGTATAAAGGAAAAGGTAAATTAAATTGCTATACAAGCAAATTTTTGACTTCTGAAAAAACTTTTACACTTTAAAATACTCGTTTATTTTTTAACTTATATTATTTTTTTTTTACTTAAATATCTAGTATATAAATAAAGTAGAATGTGTGTTTATTTGTTTGTAACATGTAGGAGACCGCTGGAATGAGCTTCCTAAAACTGTCACAACATTTAACTCGGATTCTCGAATGAATTATAGGCTACCACTTTTCAACCACGCCTACTTTTCGGCTTATCGTTATCAAATTATGTAACTACACAAATTATGTAAACGAGCACAACTTCGCCATTTGTGGACCAATTTTCCAAACTCTTTTTGCATGTGGAAGAAGGCCACTAAAATTAGGAGGGGGCAAAATGTGCCCTCAAAAAATGAACTATCCAATTTCTTCGTTGTTTGTGGATCAATTTTAAAAATTCTTTTTGCAAAAGATAAAATAAACCACCGATAATTTGTTATCAAATTTAGAGATGTTAGCAGATTGTTTTTGCCGTTTGCAGCAAAATTAATCAAGACGGTTCGTTCGTTCGCTTTAAAAATTTTGTATATCAAGATTGGCAACGAATATCGGTTGTCCTGCGGACATGGTATTAGACTGAGCAAAATCAATTCAAATAACAATTTTATATTTTAATATGAGATAGAAGTTTTATAATATTTCAAAAGATTTGGAAGAAATATTACATTCTGGATACTCAGATCCACTGAAATCATCATTTTATACTGCGATATAAATATCTTCGGCCGGACATATGATTCCCATAAGCATTTATTATGGGACATAAAATCCCAATCAAAGTTCTGGATGAGAGATTCGAAAGTTTAAAAAATAGCGCGGGCAATTACTTGTAATTTTCTCCGCCGATCTTACGGTGTACAGTTATATTATCGCCAGCTTCTGACACAGATGAGGTGTCATCGGAGCTCTCAGTCAAATATTCACTATCGGAAATCTCAAGAGTTTGAGACTTCGCACACCATACGCTCATGATGCTCATGATGATGACCCTACAGGGATCTACTGCCTTCAGATTTCGATTAACCAGATACGGCACTGGGTATCAACGTTACGGCTTTTAATATACACTGATGATAATGATATGTGAAGCATTCGCCTTGAATTTGTAAACGTGTTACCAAAAACACAGCCATTGTTGGAAAAAGGCATTTAGCGCACAACTAAAGGGAATTTGTTTTATAGTTTAATCTCTTCTTACTTTAGTTTGCCAAAAAAAAAATCCACCTACAGCACAAAATAGCCATAAAAAACTTTATACGCTTGGAATGGGAATGGAAAATGGGAAATGGAATAAATTTGAAGAAAGATACCGAAGCTCACCACTGTAGGCATTTAATTTATAAAAATAAAATAGGAAATAAGCATTTTAACGCAGCGGATTTTATGTCTGGAATACAACGTGTCTCACAAAGTCTTCTGTAGACTTAATTTATTTGTGGGAATCCCCACAAAACAATTTCGGCTCAACTTGATGGCAAAGAACGTCTCTTCCGCACATTCGATAAAAATGTTTAATATTTTCTATTAGCAATTTTTTGTTTGTATAATTTAATTTCAAATGCCTTTAGCTTTTAGTTTGTTCTTTATATGTATGCACATATGTAAATATGTATATATGTACATATAACACAAAAGGAACTTTGTATTTGTTGCCAACTTGCCTCAACAATGTCCTTAGGGATGCTGAGGCTTCAATATAACTAGGAATTTTGTACAAATAAATGAGCTCAAAAAACAACATTTCGGTTTAATGGATTCTATTTATGTATATCGCAAAAAAAATTTGTGCTCTATTTCTCTCAAAACTGGTATTTTGTTTTGTTTTTTTTTTATCAAGGAAGATATTAAAAATATGTAACTGATTGGGGTTATAACTTTAAAGCCTTGTATTTTTGCGGATTGAATTACATAATTTAGAAATAAATTAAATAAAATTTGTTACGCCAAACAATTTAACAATTAAAGTTTGTTTTTGTTATTGTAGAGAACGGAGCCATCTATTTGAGTGAATGCCTTGATGGTAGAGTGTTCCACCAACGTTCCACAGGTTACAGGTTCGATTCCTACTAAAGAATCGGAGTGTTACAGCAGACAAGCCAAAAGCTTTGCCGTTTTGCATTCTGTTCCATAAAGAAACGGGGAGGGGACTCTTCTACTTACTGGGCAGACACAAGAGAAAACCAAACAATGTGGATTTATATACATATGTACGCATTTATTTATTGCCAAGTCCAAAAAAGTTAAAAAATTTGTAATAATGATTTTTAAAACTAAGAAATTCAATTATGCGTTTAAATTTTACATTTTATTAAAGGAAACATGCGGGTTCAGAAAACTTCAGGCACGGAAAATGCAGCACATATGATTTTTGTTGCCGAATAGAGAAACAATTATTTTCCTTTAAAGTTTTTCCAGCACATTTGAAACACTTTTCTT
Organism: Epicampocera succincta; assembly: GCA_932526305.1. Lineage (NCBI taxonomy): Eukaryota > Metazoa > Arthropoda > Insecta > Diptera > Tachinidae > Epicampocera > Epicampocera succincta. The sequence continues at coordinate 42,536,139 of OW052037.1, read as the reverse complement.
TAAATTTGTGTCTTTCTATGCGTAATATTTTAAAGTTGGAAAATTTAAAAGAAAAAAAAAATCCTTATTTTGTCACTTCGTAAGTGCTACTCCACTCGTATAAAGTCTCAGTAGACCTGAAGGCCTTGGAAAAATATTGCTCCAGCATTACATTTTATATATATTTAGTCAATTGTTTAAAAAAAAAATGAGAATTTAAAGAAAAAATGTTCCAATAATATATATCTTTTTTGTTAGAAACATTTGAAATATCTTCGCTGAGAAAAAAAAGAAACTTCAAAGTAAAAGACAACAACATTTGGTATAAATTAGTTCAGGTTTCTCAGACTCTCAGCCATGTGCTGAAACTCACCTTTCGCAAAAAAAGTTGCAGTGCTGGAACTCACAATCGCAAAAAATGTTGCTTTTTGAATTCATACACAAACTTCGCGTCAAGCCGTAGAAATGATATTTAATATAAAATAAAATTAAATTTTACTGTCTATAAAAATATTATATTATTTTGATCGATTTTAATAAAAATGTTTCCAATCTAAAAACATATTCCCTTTTATATGATTCAAAAAAACCAAAATGTTGCCAAAATCCTCCGATTTTGAAAAAACAAGTTAATTAAAAATTTTGCGCTTTTCAGCAATTGTGCATATTTTTATTTAAAATTTAGTAATATTAAGACGAATAAAAAGCTTAATAAGCACTAAAAATGGTTTGGATGATTCCGACTTGCCGACTCCGGTCAGCTTATGAACGTAATTGTCACATCCACCTTAATTCATGAATGTGTCTCAAAAGGCGAAAACGCACTTTTTCTCCAACTCTTTCGTACTTAATTTAAAAATTACTTACTTTGTTCACTGCAAAAGGGTGGCTGTGTGTCAATGACATCGTTCACGTACCAAATGCCACGACCTATACAATCATAAAAATATGCATTTAGGTTTGAATGTCATCATCATATTCATATGCACACAACATAATAATACAACATGATGTTTAAATGCGAATGTGGGCGTATGCAAATTAGTGGATGCCAGCAAACATGAATAAAATTACATGCAGCGGAGCTGAACTTAAATGTAAAGCTGCATCAACGTGTTTGAAATGTGTAGTGGCGAAATCCATGCAAAAATCCTTCCTCTGAACAGCAGCAAATTAAGTGCATTTGCTGTTTTAAAGAATGGCCATTCGCACGAGGAGAGTGTGAGAGAGGGTGAGGGGGGGAAAAATATAAGCAAAACAAAGAACGCTGAAAGTTTTGTCAAGGATATGTGCGTTTTTTGCGCATTTTTCATCACTGGGTGTGTGTGTGTGTGTACGTGTTTGTGTGTGTGTGTGTGTTTGTGTGTGCGCTGGTTTAAATTGTGGGCAAGCACTAGTGCCACCTCCCCCGGTAGTGTCTTTTGAATTTAATAGAGTCTTCTAAATATTTGCTTAAATGAGGGTGGGCGAGTTTTTTGCGCGCACAAGTGTTAGAATGTGTTTAAATAAGTTTTAGCCTCTGGGAAATTAGTTGTTTGCTTTTTCGTGCTCCTCAAATAAGGTACACTTTTTATACCTTTCACATTTTCATAAGTACTATTAACAAAAATTACGCAAAAAAATGAATAAAAGTTTATGTTTCTGTTTTCTTTTCTTGTTTTATTTTTTCTATATTCAAATGAAAATGTCTAGTTTTTATTAGTTCAAGCTTAAAAGTTTTTGCCTGTTTTATTAAAATTTTTGTTATCCGACAGTAGGATGCGATGCGGCCAAATATTAGAAAAAACAAATAGCCAAATGTTTTTTATTTAAAGGTTAATTTCACAACAATAAAAAGTAAAACAGGCTTGTGCTAAATTACAGATTTGTAATAGAAAAGTAATTAAAATAAAGTAAAAAAATATTTATTTATAAAGCTGAATTTAAAAATTGTGGTATATATTATAGAATAGAAATTAATAAAAAAAACTGTATGAAGAAGTTTTTTTTATTATATTAAATAAAATTTTACTAAAAATAGTTTTTGCTTATCTATAAATCAATTTTAAATATACAAATTTAGTTTATTCATAATTTACATTTATATTAAATGATGTCTTAGAGTCTAATAATATATAAATTATATATATATTAATATAATTAATTAATTAATAATTAACCTAATTATTCAATAAAACATTATTTAGAAATTCTAAATGATTATCTTAATTAAATTAATACTTTCTTTTATTTTTTATCTTTTAAATTTCAAATGGTTGCCACAAGAACCTCAGCCCTCATATGAGATCACCGCTTATTATCTAAGATAACCATAATTTGTTAAAAAGTGATGAGTATAAAATTTACTACTCGACCTTTCAATACGTTCGATACGATAATCTTTTTTTCGGGGCGGGCAGTTTGCAACACAGTTGCCAACCCCTCCCTCTAAATTCTAAAAACCAATTCAGTGAACGATTAACGCGACTTTCAAAATCCCCATACACCAATTCAATTTCAAAATTTGCAGAGTTGCTAATAATATATATGTGTATATTTACAGTTATTTAACGAAACTTTAACAGTTAAAGTGACGTTTTACTAAAAAGAATTTTAATAAAACTGCCTTGTATAATAAATCAAGCCTTTTACTACGCTCTGTAGCTGATTAAAAATTCAAGTGAAAATTGCTGGCTCGGCCGATAACCTTCTCAACATGGAGCTTTCGTAATAACATAAGCAAAAAGAATTTCAAAAATTGATCCACAAATAGCAAAGTTATGCTGTTTTACATTATCATAGAGCACCTCGATGGATGATGATGGTAGATTATTCGACCAACAGTCCAGAGGTTGTAGGTTCGATTCCTACCAAAGACTCTGGTGAGCAAACAATAGCCGAAAATTTTGTCAAATAAAAACAATAACAAAAAACAATACACAATGACACACACATAGACCAAAAAAAGCACTCAATAACCCAAACAATCACAATACACTGGGCACTGAACAGTCAAAACAGCATCAGTTCAATACTGACATTCTCATCCCTGCAAATCGAGAATATACAAATAGCGAAACCCCACTCGTTGCGTTTCCTCCCCCCTAAACCCAGTTCTGGAGCAATGCCCTGCATGGGCAGGACTTGACCCCAAATTACTGGTGCCAAGAAAAAAAGAGGCTAATAAAATTAGCAAAAAAAATCATAAATATTATATATTTATTATATTATAAATATATTTATTATATTATAAATAATACAAAAAAGAATTTCACCAAACCAAACTTGTAATATTTCCTCAAATCAATAAAATAAGATGCACTTTTTGCAATTTTAAAATTCGACTTAAGCTGTTATGATAAAATGCCACAGATATGTAAAAGATGGATGGAAGATAGATTTCTTCTTTTAAATTTATTTCTTTTGAATCTGACTTTAAAAGCAAATGCTCTTGAGGAATATAGAAAAGCATCAGCTCGTAAGTTTCGTTCGAATTAGTTTGAAAAATTTAGGAGCCATTAGGTTACACAAAATGGGCAAATACGACTACACCATAATCGATACAATGTTTTTCCTTTTTGTAGACTTGAAGCCGATTGAACATCTTTCTTCAAATGAAATTAAACTCTTTTGTGCCACTGTTTATGTTAATTTTATTTACGAAAATCCATTACTGTAACTTTTTTCCTTTAACAAACCACATCATGGAAAATGTAAAAAAATTAAATATTTTGTCGGTTTTTATTTGCCACAAGTTTTAGACAACAAGTTGTAAAATATTTAGTTACTTTTGCTGCTGCTGCCGTTGCCGTTGATGTTGATGTTGATGTTGCCCATCAGCAGCGATATAAATTTGGCTGACTTATAAAAAGTATGTGTATGTTCTCGTGTATTTAAACTTTTCATGTTCATGTTCCCGTTTTTTTTGTTGCTGCTGCTGTTGTTGTTGTTGTGGAATTTTACTTAAGGGATAAACATTATGGCAATTGACAGCAAATAAGCAAATGACACTTTACGTGTTTATTGTAACACTGTGCATTTATCACAAGGGAAGTGTCTGTATTGTGTGGGGAAGTGAAATTTTTCACTCATGTTTTATGGAAGTTGTTGGACAGTTTTTGCTTGTTTTTGAGTGCGTGTGTTGAGAAATTTGTTGATTTGTTGTTTCTGGGGCATTTTATTTATTTCAAACAATTTTAATATCCACTAAAAATATGACGAAGTCTAAGAAAAGTTTCTGCCGCTGTTATTCTTATATTTATGTATATTATTGCATAAAGAAATGTCAGTTTAGGACAGATTGTGGCCTTTCTTGGCAAAATTAATATGTTGGTTGGTTTTACTGTTAGTGTTGAACAAACTTTTTGCACTTAATTTAATCAAATATTTTTAGCGCTTATTTTGTTATGTTCCTTTTTAAGTTTCTTCCTTTCTTTTAGAAAGCCCGGAATATATTATTTATATCGGTAGCAACTTGTAGCGGTACTGGATGTGACCTGAGGCTTCTTCCATATGACCCCCCGTAAAACAAAGTATTGATGTACAAGAGTAGTTACGGCAGGATTAACTCAGGAATAGCGCAAGGCTCCAGTCTGCAACCTGAACTATGATGAAAATCTTGACCATATTTATATAACTGCTTGTCATAGTTAATGTTATATCACGCTTTTATTATCTTAATGACATCCTGTAGTTTTGTTTGGATATGAGATGAATTATTTTAAATTTCGATGTCAAACATGGACAACATTTTAAAAAACTGTTGGTGGGAAAAAATATAGAAAATAAACGTTAAAAATAAGCCCTTTATTACCCCCTTTAATTGTGCGACGAACTTAAACCAAAATCCTTGATTTATTAGTCTTTTTTAGATTGAACGGCTTTCTAAGGTCTTATTTATTTATTTAAAGTATCCTTTTCTGGCGCCATATGAAAATCAAAATCTCTTTAAAACAATTTAATTCGTATAGAAATACTTAAGAATTTAAATTTAGCAGCTCATCTACAAATAATCGCATTCGCAATGTGTCTAGTAAATATATGTATTTGAATTTTGTATAAACTTTAGCTGCCAATAATGAACTCCATTTTAAAAACGTACGAAAATATTGATGGGCGCTAAAAAGTCACAACAATCATCCACTCAGAAAATCGTTTGTTTTTATGAAGAATAATCGAAACATGCTGCAAGAGAACAACTCGATTTACTTTAATATTATGTTAACAATTTTTACTCTTTGGGGGCAACTCTTAGTAAACATTTTGTATTAATATTTCAATGTTTTTATATATCTTTTTGTAGACGTTTTCGTTTCCATTTTTCAGCTGCTGTTGTTAAAGAATTTTCATAACTTTAACTTCACATCGTCAAGTCGAGTATTTTCATAACTTTAACTTCACACAAATACATACATGTGTACGTATATCTTTCTATTATAAGGATTTATGAAGTGGCGGTGCTGGTATTTTGCCCAAAAATAACACCCACTTGATATTATTGAAAAATTCGACTTGGTCTGTATTGCATGCAATATCGTTTTATATCCTACGGCATTCGTACACAACCGCTTGTTCTCCATTGACTCATTCATTCACTCCTTCGATGGTTTGGATCATTTGTTCGTTCGTTCATTCATTCAGTCATTCATTCATTCATTCATTCATTCATTCATATCTCAATAGCGTGCTTCATTTCCCAAATGTTTTTGCAAAAATAAAATACTCAAAACTAGCACAAATATCCGGAAATTCCTGCTGGATTGTTTCATTTATAGAACCGAAAGTAGAATGCAGAAAAGAAGAATAATGACTCAGGAGTTATTTAAGAATTAAATAGCACTTTAGACAAATATGTATGTAAATATTTCTTGCGATAACTAATAGCAGCTTAACCCTCTTGCAGCCACAAACAAATTTTTTGTCTGCAAATTATAGAAAATATAGAGGTCATTAATTCATTACTGTGCGATTTACGAATTAAAAAGAAATTCTTGTACTTCAAATTTTGTAGGATTAGTTCCGGAAATAAAAGAATTACTGAAAACCTTTTACCAAACATTGATACCAGATATTTTCTTGCAGCGATTATCGGAAGTACTTGTTGAAATTTATTTGGCTGTGTTTTGCAATATCGGCTATACCATTCGCTCAGCCTGCGGTAGTAGAGAGAAGATGATCAATTGCTAATGCAATAGTACTCCTTCGCACGCCAAATTTAAAAATGTACTTTCGTAATGATCAGATCAATTAAATATTTTTTCAAAAATATCACTATATTTATCAATTTCTATTTTGTTCCCTTAGATATATAAAACTTACGTCCGCTTTTTTCCCCAACCTCAAAGCTGTTTCTGATGTGCACTTTCTGATACATTCCTGAGCTTTCTCTGCAATTTGGTACTTATCTAATCAATCGTCACAAAACACTGCCCTTTCATGAGTCTCTCCAAACGTGGGAAGAGGGTCACATCTGGTGAATGCAGCAGCTGAGGCATGATTACGTTGTTGTTTTTGGCAAAAAATTATAGTTTTTTGTTAAAAATTCAGCAATTCGATGCCGAGCTGGATGCACATAATTTCCGAAAAATTGCATATGCCGACATCTTTGCAAATTGAAATAGCAATTTTCTTCCATTTTTCTGATGTGCTGGAGTGCCGTCATTCACATCTTCTCGACATTCGTTCAGGACCCTGTATCACTTGTAAACATTTTCTTGGCTCAGAATACAATCACTGGTAACATTTCAAGTACTTTTGAGCACTTGATATCACTTTTTACAAATTCTTTGACCCATTTTATTAGTGAGCGGAAAATCGCCGAATACGCTTTTGATATTTAGGCGCATCACAAAGGAAAAAGGCTAAATAACTGCAACTGTTTACATCTATATGTTTGTTCGAAACAAGTGTACCAACATACAACAAAAAAAGGAGGGCGCGAACAGACCTTCTAAATTACGCAATATATTTTTAGGTGGCACCATAATCGTCGCAAACGTGAACAATTTTTTCGATCCTTATCGGCCAAAGCTTAGCTGCGACAATAATCGCTACAAGGTGGTCGCACTGTCCTGCTTTCGTGAGCAATTTAAATATTTTACAATTCGATAGGCCGACATTGAGCAAAAGAGTGTTAAGAGTATCGGCGCGATTGCCCAAAATCAATACGAATTTTATACTTTAAAACATTTTAAGAAATAAATAAATAAAAGTTTTGCATTTAATATTTTGAGCTGCAATATTTTGGCTTTTAATACTTGTTTCGTATTGATGTTGCCACTGTTGCCATTCGCTGTTAAGATTCATTGGCTTTTCTTCCTCCAGTATTTATTTGCATATAAATTTTATTGATTACTCGTACACCGCAGCTCAACATCTGACAACTGTTCGTGAGTGAATAAGGAGAGGCTCAGGTGTTTTATTTGTACCGGGTGCTTTTTGTGTGTTTAAATCAAATTGGAACAAAGAAATACGTACATATATTCTTAGTAAATATCAATGAAATAGGCCCTATTGGATACACACTTTTATGACATTAATGTTTAAATATGATGTTAGTCACGTGTGCCTGACGCAATCTGAACACCAGTTTTCCCCGTTCACCATCCGACCATTCTACAATTCTACTTATTGGTTGGTTGGGCTTCATCGGATAACAAAATTTCGAATGGAAATTCTGTATCAATTGACGAAGTCTTTCCATAATGAAATATCAAACCAAACTTAACAAAAAGCAGTGTTGCCAATTCAAAGTTGCCAGCCTCTAAAAAAAAAAACAAGCAGTATTTAAGGAAAAGGTTTACTGGTAAAAACAACTATTACGGAACAGCCCTTACCTTGGAAGTCCACAATAGCTGTGGATTTATGAACATGCTGCCAATGTCGCCAATAGCTGTTGTTAAAGCTTTAAAATTCTAGGAATGTACGAGCAGAACAGACTTAGCACAACATTTTACATAAATTAATCTTTTAATTGCTTTTAGTTTAATTTTAAGCCAATAATTCTTTGTGAATTATTTATACTTGTCATTTTGAAGTCTGCATATCTGTCACTTATTCTAACTGAGGTCTTGAACAATATGGTGCAAACAATTCGCGCATCGAAAAGTGAAATCGTCGAAGCCAATTGGACATGTTTGATGAAAACTGTTTGTAAAACTCAACCAGAACTGGCAAAATCATGGGCAGCTCTTCAGGCGGAAATTGCAAAACTTTAGCAAGCGGTAGAGTTCCCACAAAACACGGAAAATTGGATATCAAAAGAAATGAAGCTCAAAGGCGATTATGCAGGTTAAAACTTGATAAGTAACCGCTGTAAAAATCAATACTTGCGTTAATAGATCAATTACTATAATGCGAAGCGTAATAGATCGTATGAAAATATCGGCCAAACAGCCGAGGGGACAGGGAAAGCAAGTGTCAGGCTAATACTGCATATTTGGAGAAATGAAAAGGCTCTTATGTGACTTGAGCGAATGAAATTTGCCCTGACCAAAACTCAAAACTAATCAAATTATGCCTCGAGACATACCAACACGGCAACGCTCAGCCTCTTTATCGCTGTTAAAGGCTGTCCGAAAGTAGGGGTTGGAAAACTTTGCTCGCCCGCTTCATGGCTTAGACTTTTTGTCGTCATTGCGATACCCTTCGCTTCAGAACAGGTTATGTATCCTATAAATGGCGTTCTGCATCGATCGAAACAAATATAAATCGTAGGGGGTATACGAAATTGTCTTCTCGTGTTCTTGACAATTGTGGTTTTTACACAGAATCCACATGCTACCCGAAAGATTTACTTAAACTGATGGCTACCAACGACCAATATTTTGAACAAATTTATACTGCACCAATGTTTTAATATAAAAGACAGAGTCTAGAGTAGCACCGTAACGCGAATAAATTGAAATTGTCTTTTTCAACCAAATAATAAGATCAGTCGAAGAATCAGCCGCAAAAAGTTGGAGTAACTCTGAAATCCCTCTTAAGAATTTACTCGCCTGGTTTCAAGTAAATTTTTTGTTTCCCTCATCAGTTGCTTTGACAATCGCTTATGAAATAACAAATTTATCTAAGACTTTTTTGGCGTCCTTCAGCAAATTGCAAAGCAATCACCTACACTGAGAAAAAAGTTCTAAAAGCTTTCAAATAGTACGCAAATTAATTCTAAAAATGCCTTCACAACCGAAAAATGATATGAAATTCATTATAAATATCGGTTAGGATGAAAATCACTTCAAAAATTTGTTCTCAACACTGTCGCAGTTATACCAGCAAAAAACATAAAAAACATAAAGTCGGTTCCAAAGCCCATTTAGAGTGTTTCAACTATGAAATGAGAACACGCACAGTACGAAAATGCAGCACAGAGTGAAAGCCTAAACTGCGTTCTACATAAGAACTAGTTTCGACCGGTGTTTGTTCATCTACAGGGTCACATATTAACTTTTATATAGGCAACCACCTTCCCAGAATTCGTGACATCCTCTATGCGTATCAGGGTTCACTTAGAATCATTTTATATATGAATCCTAGATTTATTTTTCAACAGTTTATGTTATTCATAAATCCTACATTTCCGGCTATTATTTGTGATTGCTGCGTAGGTGCGGCCGATACTCGTTGAAATTTCAAATACGATTTCCGATTCCGATTCATGTTCCATGGTTTTTTTTTGCTTGTGGATATTCTGGCCCAGGGGGTGGGGGGGGGGGGGGGTACATTAAAAGACCTCGCGGCATATCCCGACTGCTGCTTGGATAATTATTCGGAAACCTAACGTGGTATGGTATACCCCTTTAACCGCCTTTACTTATATAACATTATTAAAATTATTAACAATCTAAAAACTGACATCTAGCAGGAGGCTTAATAACTGCAGGATTTATGCATTTATGAAGCTCTTATTCCTATATTGATCTTTGAAGTAAGTGTTTTTCTCGGATAAAGTTTTTAACTAGGAACAGAAAAAGTTAAACGCACGACCACGCCTCCTTTTTTGCAAATGTTTATTGCAATGAAATGTTAATCTTGAATACACTCACACGCTTTTAAGGGCATTAAACTTTTAAAATTGGCATCACTGTTTCTATATTCCTAGTTTGTCTAAAAATCATCTAAAAAATTATAACCCAACTTTCTCTGAAGGCTGATGCAAAGAATTGATAGTGTAAGTCAACACTGCACCTGATGATGTGTTATGTTTTGAAATTTGTCGTAGCATTTTGTTCCAGGCTCATATTTTCATTCCAAAATAAAGAGTCTAAGAGAAATTTCTCATAAATATTGAGCCGGTTCTAGCCAGATGAATCGCAGTGTCCCGCTATAGAAGTTGTTTTGCACATCAGCACCACCATAAAACTCTTCACACATTATTTTAAGGAAATCGCTTAAAACAATACAGGACAAACAAAGAACATTCGTATAAAAGACTACCGTGTTGGTCAGAGACAAAAGAAAAACAAACAACAACCTCGTACAGCAGCAACAACATTTTATTTACTGCCCAAACTCAAAATAATACGATATGAACAGATATATGAGAAGGGAAATACTTTGAAACAAAATGTAAGGAATTTGTTTTGAGCCAAAAAAAAAAAAATTAATAAAACTCCGGTAGTCTCAATTCGAGGAAAAAAATATAAAATAATAATAAGAGAATTGCACAGTGAGTCAGAATTATTTTAAACTGTCCATACGATAATTAATGTTAAAATATTTTTAGTCAAGCAATTTCGAAATTCCACAATAACCAGCTGGTAAAAAAATTGTAACCATCTTTTGCAACAAATCATAAAATCTTGCGGGGGAAAAATAGAATGAATTCGTCCAAAAGGAACACTCCTGCCCTCTTGAACTGAAGCCGCCAAACCAGTTTATTGAACACTTTATTTGAATCGTAGACATCGTGGCGATGTCTGCACCCTTTTAAACGGGAGAAACGCACCAACGCCGGAACCGTTTCCTCTAGTTTATGTTGGCTGAAAGAAGTGATAGGAAAAATAATACAATTTTCAATTCCCGTTTTTTCGTCCCTGAAACTGTAAATTGTTTGACTTTGAAGTACACTAAACTGGACTGGGCTGGTATTATTATTATTTTGGTTTTTCTGCTAGGAAATTTATATTGTAATATATGATATAAGGACATGCCAGATACAAGCCTGTTTTGCAAAAACAGTCACCTGAATCAAATATTCTATTGACAACAATAATAATTTCTTTGATCCAATGTCATTTTTCATCAGTAGTAGAAATGGCGCATTCAGAATGGTGCCAGCTGAACCGTACATTTTCAACATACTATTGGCCACAACAATGACAATGAGTATTCCTCGACCCCAACCCGCTTGGCGTCCGAATGCTGTCACCTCAAATGAGTATTTTTTGCCCACCTGCAGCCACTGTGCAGCCTACGCACTTGTGAAGAAAATTTTTCGGTAAAATATATATAAAAAGGTTTACTCCTTTGTATCAGGCTGTCTTACGTCTGGCTTTAGGTGGATTTATGTCTCTGATTCGCATATAACGGCATAATAAATATTTGAGGTACAAATAACAATCATAAAAATGCATAAATTATGAAGCGCCTCATTTACGGACAATACAAAAAGTCAATTTTCAGCCAACGAAACGCTTTAAGACCCGGTTAACAGAAATTGTTTTGCATAAATGATGTTCCGAAACATTTCGTCCACGAGCACTTGAAATGCAAAATAATTTCAAAGTGATAAAATATAAGTGGATTGAAGTTAATTTAATAGCCAAAAGTTCTTGTAAATAGTTCTGCCAAGATTTATATTGTGCGTTGGCTGTTCCCGCCGTTGCCCTTCAACGCTTGTAATCGCAATAACGCAATCAAATTAAGTTGATTTTGTTTTGAATTAAATATATATATATGTATGTATATACAATACATGTGTAGATATGTAGTATAAATTGCTATCAATGAGAGATGTCGGTATGTGAGTACTGAGCATTGATTAATTTTTTTTGTTTCCTCTTTTATTCAAAACTCGTACTTTGTATTGCAAATGAAATGCGAAGCGCTCGTGTGTGCTGAGGATGAAATGTTGGGGAAACATTTTCGCTTTGGTGCGGATTTATTTGAGGATATTGCTGCGGGCGTATTTCATTACTTTGGTTCATTGTTTTTTGAATTCTGGCTGCAAGTATTGCAGAGTTTTGATGCTTGATAGCCTGTGAAATATAGAAATATTTCATTTCGTTTTATTAACATTCATTTTCGTTTTTTTGTTTCTGAGTTGCTGCTTTTGTTTTCGTTTTTTCTTTTCCATGGTTGTTTTTAAATAAGTATAGAATTCCTTAGCGCAGTGATTTGTTCTTAATATTTTTTAATAATTTTTTTCCGTTTAACTCAATAAGCTTCAATTTTTTTTTGAAATTTTTTGGTACAATAGAAAGTAATTTAAAAAATATCTAAAGTTATACGTTCAAAGATTAAATGTTTAAAAGGTTTTTCATGCTGCTTTCGTTTAAATTTAAATATGATTAAGAGTAAGTAAAAGCTCAAGCTTTTCAAGCCAAGATAATAGATTGTGCCTTCTGAGCAGGTAGTTATTACGCTGACACTACGTTTGCTATATAGAATTGTACTTACAGCAAATGTGGCGCCCAGCAATATTTGATTAGTGCGAGTTAGACCAGTTAGTTCTCTTGTGGCTCGCAATAACTAAGCAGCTGGAAGGGCTTCCGTTGCACAGAAAATATTTGGCTCACTCTACCAGCAGCGATTATCTCAATCAAAATAAATTCAATATATTTTTCATTTAATAATAATTTAGTTGAAGGCCTAAAATAAACTCAGGAAGTGCAAAGAAATGAATTTTTTTTCTTCACAGTAACAATATTCTGCCAATTGATTGTGGTAGAGGGGACTAAAGATAAATATTCACATGCACATACGTTTAACGGTGTATTAAAAGTCTACATCTGAAACTAGTCTTACGGCCGCTTGAAAGTTGCATCCTTGTTACCTGTTGTAATGATTTATTCCCATATTGAAGGTTATTTCTACTAAAAAATACAAAAGGAAACACGATGTTGCTTGTAATGTCCTGAGTAAATCTCTGAGATTTTCTTTGTAGACTTTCTATACAGGGGTGGAATTTTCAGTCGGCCATAAAATGCGTTGCAGAAGTAACGATATACGACGTCCGTTCTACTCGAATCAGTAGAGGCAAGAATTTTGTTTTTTTTATGTTGTACAATATTGTTAATCACACAAATAAATACACAGCTGGTGTTACCTTCACGAACTTCTGGCTTAATATTAATGAGCATGAGTTTCCAGAAACGGAGATTTGTCAGCGAAAATACTACATTAGGAATAGCTTAGCAGATCGTAGCAGATCGTGGCAAACCTGTTTCAATAAGATATTTCACAATGTTGCCGTGCAAAACAATAACAAACTAATTCGAATACTTCAAACAACTTGATAGTATTAAAGCAAAACGAATCAACAACAGCTGATCTTGACAGCTCAGGGGATTCTCATTTGCTGCTTTTATTTTCGCCTGGTGCTTTTAGCAAAAATTTGTTTCTAATAGTTTTGTGTGTTATTTTATTTTCAAACCGAGCTGTATAGTAAATATGTATATAATTTAAGTATTCATTGTAATTAAATAATTATGTGGCCATTGTCTGGTCATCGTAAGCATCTGATTTTGCGGCCAAATAAGAAATTTGTTTGAGGCGAGTTGAGGCCAGCCGTACTGACATGAATCGGCAATTATAGTCCCAAGCACGAAATCATAGCGAGTGAACTGGCTGGTACAACAACAACAACAACGAAATCCAGCGAACTCCCACATAAGTATTAATTTTTATTAAATGTTCGTAAAATATTAAAATTAAACATTTTCTGCTGGAACTGTTGACATGGGGTGGCCATAACCTAAAAAACTACTCAGCTGCGCTCTCGATTTCACGTGTCGTGAGCTCGCCCCGGCAAATGCGAATGTAATTAAAAAAAAAAAAGCCGTAATGCTTTCTTAATGTGAATAATAAACTGTTAAATAAAACGTTTTCTTGTGCACAACATCTGCCACATTCATAATTCAATTAAAGCAAAAATTGTTTTTCAAAATGAAATTTTTATAATTCATACACTTTGAGAGTAATTGATTACCTTTTGATATGCCAAGCTGAAAATATGTCCAAAAATTATGACTTTACCACCTTGTGTTTGGTACGTGTATGTATTTATTATCATATATATGTATGTAGCAAAATTCTTTTTAATTTTCAAACTCATAACTTGTACATCTTTAAAAGGTCGTTTGCGAAAAGGCCCCGAATTAAATGTTCTGATTCTTTTGGCTGAACAATTTCCAAAAGTTGTCAGAAAGCAGCAAAACTTTTGAAATAATTTTAAAAATTGGCCAAAAGGGAATATATGTATGTATGTTTTGTATACATATATGTTATTATATTGACTAACTTGCATATGTGTGAACATATATTAGTTAAATAAACAAATAAAGGCAGAGCAGAACGCCCTTCCTGATAAAAACAAATTTATCATTAGACGTGTTTTTGAGTGCTTTGTTCAGCCGTGCTGGTTTGGCAGTGTCAGCCGATTAACAGCTGCTGTTCCTTTTTCGTGGACGGCGCCAAAGCCTCAAAATATAATCTAACGGCTGAGCTCGAGTTGAGTTGAGCTGCGCAAAGGGCTATTCGACAGCTGAGCCAACAGCTATTTTCTGGTGCTGTCTCTGTTTGGCAGACAGCTTTCTAAGCCCTGAATGTCATATTCATAAAAGCGTTGCTTTTGTTCGTAAACTTTTTAAGAAATGTGCGCTTTTTTTTTTGCAATAAAAGAAACATTCGAATTGAATAACCATTCAGTTCGATCCATGTTAATTTAAGGGGAATGCATCTTGATTTCAATGTAAGAATGTGTGTTCACTTAAGCGAAGAGTTGCCGTAACGATTTTTTGGGTAAATACTCGTGTTCGATAACATAAATAGTAGATAAGAGGCTTGTAGCGAAAAATTTGGTTTTCTACAATAAGAATTCGAGAACGTGTCGTAACTTTCATAACCCTAAAATTCGATTTTTGTTTTTTTTTTTTTTTTTGAACTTCAAACCATCGACGAACTTTGGAGTTTTTGTTATAGATAAGACAAACGTTTGAGAATATATCTGGGTAGAGTCTAGAATCTGCATGTGTGTATGTACGAAGAGCAAAATTTTGTCCGCAACAAAAATATCCTTTCTTATCTTAATTATCGCTTTTAAAATTTTAATTTTAGTCTCAAACCATGACGTCGAACGTCGTTAAACTAATCGAGACATGTTGGAAATCATTAATGTGAGTGATTGATGGATTCCATAAATAAACCCAAAACTTCAAAATGCGGGCAAAGCGTGTTCAGACAGGCTGGTGTTCAGGTGCTGGAGACATCAGAATCTTAGAAAGCGTAGCCAGGCTGATTTGTAAACCATATTCATACATATATTGGCCTAAAGCCTCCTTCATTTACATGCTCCTTTTTACATCCATGCACTGATATCTTTTTACAGCATGTGGTGCATCAGATGGAAGTACGACAAATAAGTCATTCATACTACGAAACCTGCAACGAGATGACTTTTCTTCTTTTAGTTGTTGCTGGGAATGAAAGTCTATAATCTTGGCATTTCAAATACATACATAAACTTATTAGTTTTATGGTTTGCAATAAACTAAAACTTTTCAAGACACAAAAAGAATAAAAAGAAAAGTTTGTAACATGAAACTTTGAAACTAACATTGAAATTTGAGGGTTTTTTTTTGCATTGATTTGTTTTGTAAAAAATTGATTGACAAACTTTTGGATGTTATGTCACATACATCTCTCTAAGTATAAACATAAAACGAAATTTACAGTAACACAAAATCCAGAAGAAAATCTAAAACAAGACCTCCAAAGAAACCAAGATTCTGGAATGAAACCTGATTTAATAAAACAAACAATTTTGTTGTTTGTTAAAAAACCCATGACTTCAATACAGACCGTTTAAAATTTACAAGTTCATGGCGTTTATTTTTTTTTTTTTTGTTTTTGAAATGCACAGAAATTTGCCACATTCGATTAATAGTGGTTTAATTTTTGAGAACAAATTTCAATGGGCTGCGTGGTCATTAGAGGAAAAATTACGGCACATGGCCCAGAGCTCGGAAAACAGGCGCTGTGCGCAAAAATTTATGTATTTATTTCTATCGTTTTGATTTCGCCTAAAAATAATTTCTCTAATTTTAGTTTAATTTCAAGTTTAGCCTTTTTGCATCTAAAACTTTAACTTTTTAAAGCCTTCAACATACGAATCTGATACTTGTAATCCTTTTTAACCAAGTTTATAAGTACAACAAAAAATAACAACTTCCGCAAAATTTGTTCCCAGAGCATATTAAAGCATATAAACAAAAATGTAAGAATGAATAAACGTAAGAAACAACCTTTTTTTTACAATGTCTTACACACACACACAAACACAAACCCACACACAATTTCCTACACACATAAATATCTATACAAACGAATGGAAGAGTCAAATTCTTTCTCGTTATTATGGTTAATATAACAACCATAATATTTGCTTGGAAGAAAAAAAAAATGTTTGTAAGTACTTTTCTTGTTTAGTGGCAGGTAATGAAATGAAAAACAACAAAACTTTTTCCTTTGCTACACATTAAGAGGCTCGTAAACCAACAAAAATGGTTTGCAAGCTAAAGGAGTACAAAACCAAAGTGCAGACATTTTAAAGTTCACACAACAAAGCACATAAAAATAAACTCAATTACACCAAATTAGGGCTGAGACTGGAAGGGAATTTATGGTTTTCATTTTCTTGCGAGTATTTTGGCAATCTTTTACTTAATAAGTCTTAAGCACTTTAGGCTTATCTAGAATCCAGCCTAAAATATACCGAGATGGGTGTGCAACGCCTAAAGATAAACAAAATACGATAAGAATATCTAACATTTGAATGCAGTCAGCTGGAGGTCATGTCAGGTGGCGTTGGGCAACAATTAGAAACCTATCAGGGTTTTAAAGACATGAAATACTTTGCAACCTGCCTCCCCAGTAACAAGAAACGGATGAATTGTTAACAAAAAAGCAATAATCCATACCTGTTCGCAGACTTCTTTTAGGCTGCACGAGAAATAATTTAAATAGCGTGTTAGTGTCCACCTGAGAACCAAGTGGGGTCTAAGGCTTAGCCTGCTGATATAAAATGATATGATACGGACATTACAGGATTTGATTATATTTGATACTTTGTAGCCTCATTCACGGTCGCTATCTGAGAAGACAATGTTTCTGATCCTAATCGGAGCCATCTACAGAAACTGAAACCGTTCAACCGCTTCTATTTGGGTGTTTATCTCTGAAGGACTGCTCTAAGTTCAGGATCAGAATTACAAAACTCGTACTTGATCATTCTTCTGATGACTTGAAGAGAAATTGTATCAAAACGTTGTTTTCAGGTTGTCCTGAACCACCACCATGCCACCGCCAAGTAAATCGTATTCGTAAGGGATTTGCATTTTTCTTAAAAATAAAACATATTTATTTGAAAATTTCTATTCTGTCTCGTTCAAAGTATTTCCCACCAGATATAAAAATATGCTGCCATCGTTTTTGCCAATCCACGATCCAGTTCTGATGTGCACGTTTTGGTAAGTCTTTGAGCGTTCTCAGCGATTTAGTTTTAACTCTGTAATTGACGCAAAACGGCGACCTTTCTTGGGTCTCTTCAGCCGTAGAAACTTGGCAATGTCGCGGGGGGACAAATTTGTTGATTACGGTGCCACTTACTTTTCTGAGAAAAAATTCGGTAAGTTTGGAAAGTCATCTGATTTGCCTGGGCGATTCTCTATAACAACTTTCTTTACTATCTTAACATTTCCCGATCGTTTTGGAAATCTTGTACCCCTTGTAAAACATATTTTCTGACCCCGTATGCCACTGCTAACATTTTAAGTGCTTTGCAGTACTTAGTGCAAACTCCTTAATCCATCTTTTTCGACAGCAGAAAATCGCAAAATACGCAAAAAATTTCTAGCTCTTTTGCGTCCCACTAACAAACTAAATATGCTAAATGTCTTATACTATGAACACGAGTTGTAGGCGAGTGTACCAACAAAACTTTCCACTAAGATTTCAGTTTACTTAACATTTTGTTATTTAGAAGAGAAAAACTGAAATCGAATTGTATGCAAAACTTAAAGGATTTAAAAAGATATCAAAACACACAGAAAACAAATCCAAGAGAAAATAATATGAATTAAATACGTCTGACAATTTTGTTAAAATACGGGATTATTGTTTCAGATGAACAGATTTGGCAGCCGATTAAAAAAACGGGACATGAAACATCATGCAAATGCCTGAACAGAAATTAAAATGATCGACATTCAGGATCGAAGCGTTGTTCTTCTATATGAAGGGACAAATACATACATATAGATTTTAAATCAGATAAATAGGACATTTTCTATGATGATGTATATACATAATTGTTTTGTAAGGAAAAGTTTCACTTAATTCAGAATTATTTTGTTGAAAAATAAGACACCCTGAAACAGAACTGGGGGACTGGTGACTATAAGTAACCGACTTTGGTCGATTACCATACCGTTACCATTTACTTTGCCGCCCTTTTCCATGCCAATTCCCAGCATCCCGACGAGCGTATTTCCCAGTAGATATAACTGGCGACAGTGTTGCCAACATTTCCAACTCGTGTATTCTCAACGACGCGCTAACACATTCGTCGCATTAACTATAGCACAGATGATTTTAAGAAGTACATTAAGTCAGAAGCTCCAATATAGAGCCATTGTATAAAACTGTACCCAGTCGAATGAACCAGCGTCCATCTGACTGGTGCACTCCCAGTGGCAAATTAGTTGGCTCTTGTGTTGAATATCCTGCAGTACTAGTACTAAGTCAGTGGTATTGGTGACAATGTCAGTAGTGAGTCAGTTGCGTTTCACTATTGACATTTCTTGATAAAATAATATCTTAAAGCCCTAAATGGTGTGTAATACAAACATTCGATGCCTTCTAAGACACAAAACCGCTTAGAAGCAGAACTGCTTCTTACATCCATTTCCCTAGTAACGGAAACGAGCAGTTTCATATGAACAACTCTGTCCAAACAATTTCAATATTATACTCGTAGTGTCTGCTTTTGCGCTGCATAAAACTTAATTAAAATGATTTTGTGAAAAAAAGCGCCGCACTATCTGCTGTTGTGTTCTTCAAAAACAATCTCTTCTAAAACGGGAAAACAAACAGGAAATAGACTCAGGCCGTTTTTCTTTCCACCACATTTTAATTCATTTAATTAACGTGCTTGGAAATAAAAAGTCCTTTAACGACGACGCCTTGTCTGAAATAGGCAGTCACTGTCTTAGGCAGAAAAATTCTTTAACTATTTTAACATCTTTTATGAGAAGGTCTTCATTTTTAACGTTTGCAAGATGATTAGCGGCAAATTCGCTGACAGCCATGGTTTAAGCCCTGAAGGAATTTCATGAAGCAACACTTTAAAAACTTCTTAAACCTCTGCCACTGCGATTTCGCTTTTCTTATTTTCTTACAAAAAAGGTTTGTGTTGCTTTTGTTTTGGTTCCACTGGCTTAACGTTAAATGGCTGGATGTGCGGCATTTTTCTTCTGTTTTCGTTACAGAAGTAGTTTGTAGTCGTGGTACGGTGGAATTTTGTATGTTTTCAGCGGCACGGCTGTCTGTGAGGAAACTTGTCTAAAACTACATTATGACGTTGTTCGCTGCTAAGCCATTGTTTTGCCTGAGGCATACTTTTGCAAAGAACATAAAATAATTTGCATAAATGTTTTATGGCAACGCTAAGACAATGCCAACAGAAAGCGGATATTACCAGCGTAGGAGTGAAACACAAAAACAAAGCATAAACGGCATGTTAAGGAATTAAAGTCCAAAGAGGTTTGCCTATTTTTCTGACATTCATTGTTTTTGTGTGTTTTTCCTCTTTCTGTCTCCCCACAAACTCGATTTTCTGTTTCTGTTTGTGTTTTTGTTATTGTTTTTCTTCAATTACTTTAAGGAAAATTAGTAATAGCTGTAATGTTTGAGAAGGATTATTTGCGCTTTTCCTAAACTTCTCTTTAGTTGTTTTCCTCCTTAAATTGTTGCTGTCTGTCTGCCGTTGAAGTATTCTTCTGATTTTCTTTTAAACTTCTTGTTTTGTTGTCAAATTACAGATCATTAAACAAAGGGTCATTGTAATACGATGAAAAATTGCGATTAGTTTTCTATGTTTCCTCTGTTCTGTTTTCTGTTTTCTGTTTTCTTGAACAACTATTTTCTGATTTGAATTAAACGGTTTTAAGTTGGAAGAAGAACTTCAGATGCCGGCCAGATCCAGTTCAATACGAGTTTCCAATAATTCATTTTTGTATTTGATAAAGTTTCGGCAAAACTGGCATTAAGAATGTGATAATGTCACAAAGTTTTACTGAAATTGAAGGCTTCAAAAACGTGTAAGGAAACATGACGCAGTGTACGGAAGAATCAGAAACTGTACAAATGATTCAAAACTGGAAATATATGGCGAGAGCAAAGACAAGAGTTATAAAATATGGGTCTTACGCGAGTTTAAGTAATTTGAAATTTGTTTGTGATTTTTTCACTTTTGTTCGTTTTATTTTTATATGAATAACTGAATGAATATTAGTAAAGGTTTGGCCCGGAACTGCCCCGCCTTCCCTTGAAGGGCTTAATACGTCACGTACTAGTTTCTTCAATGGTAGTGATAGAAAGGCCTGTTTAGCCAGCATGTTGTAATCACGTGTTCCGTTGCCTAACCGTCTTCACCCCATTAGCTGCATGTTTCCACCTTGGATATGTGAATTCTGTGTGGATGCTTATTGCAAACTGACAGCGTTCTCAGTTTTAGTGCACGCTGCTCCCTCTTGGCATAAAAACTCAATCTACGATAGCGATGGTTAACATGCATTTCACTGTCTATGTTAAAGCCAAAGCATAGATTGGGTCTAGCTTCCCCTTTGGCGACCATGTCTTCAATCTTATTACCTCGTTTTCTGAATTCCAGGTTTCCTGAATCCCAGTTCCCTTAATCCCTGTATAAAAAACCAACAAACAAAAGTCCAATAATTCACACACAATATTATAGTTTTAGTAGTTTCAGTTCAGCGTTTAGTTGTGTTCAGCGAAGCCACAGAATTGAAAACACCTTCAAACCGGTCACAGATGAATGTTGCGAAAAGCTGATGGAAGCGAAGCCAATACGCGGCTGAGAACATCATCATAATTTTGTAATATGCCAGCCAACAGCCACGTAATATGGTTGAAGCATCTCAAATAAATACATTTAACAACCATGTTATTGTTGAAATTAAATTATTGTTACTTTGCCGCAATCATTTTAAATACGAATTAAACGTCGTAAAATGAAGACATTATAAGAACGAGTTGACAGTGGCAAAAAAATGGTAACAAATAAATTAATGAACCATAAATGGTTTGCTGGGATTGTGAGAATATCCAAACTTTTAGTTTGGAATATAACCTGAATAAT
This sequence comes from Epicampocera succincta, assembly GCA_932526305.1. Classification (NCBI taxonomy): domain Eukaryota; kingdom Metazoa; phylum Arthropoda; class Insecta; order Diptera; family Tachinidae; genus Epicampocera; species Epicampocera succincta. The sequence goes on along the minus strand of OW052037.1, from coordinate 42,514,589 downwards.
TTTGTTTGTAAAAAATTTAAACAAAACATTTACAAACGAACACAATCAGCATTTATGTTTGTGAGAACAATTCAGGTGTGGTGCTAAAGGCCCATCTATGGCAAAGGGAAACGACTTATGAACTGCTTAAATTGCTTTTGTAATGGAATCTGTTGATATCTCAAAAAAAAAAAAACTATACTGGCCACAAAAATAGTGCAGTGGACGTGGTAACTTGTCCTCCACATACTTTTGCATGTTGAAATTGAAACAACACGATTTTAAAACAAATATCAAATAAATTAGATCACGTATCAAAATATTTATCAAACAATATATCAGAATTTTTCTATATACATGTAGAAAAGTAGAAAAACACATTCAGTTAAGATGAGAAAATATTTTGGGGCCAACACACTTTTGTGTGACAATATAGTTCTGTCTATCATATGAAGTGGCTGGGGAATAAATATATACTTTGGATTCTTTCCAAATCAATTTTCCATCACTTGTTTAGTTGGTATAAAAGATCTGTTGCAAAAATAGTTATAATAATTTATTTATCAATATAGTAAAGATTTCATCAATGTAAAACCTTTTGCATTAAAAAAAAACAAATTATTGGTTTTTAAAAAATATTCATTAATAAGAAGGCCAAAGATGACACTTTACATAAATTTTTTAATATATTGTTTCAAACAAACAGGATTTTGAAAATACTAGTTTCTTATTGAAGAATGTATCGGCAAGGGACAAGATGATTGGTTGTTGCACTTTGGCTTAACGCACACATTTTTTTTGTATTATTAGGACCAGCGCTCAAGGAATGACCCGTATTCACGTGTGACGGGTGATGTATTATGCCGGAACTAGAAAATAGTTTACGGCCAGGGGGAAAGAGCGAGAGTAGTGGTTATGTAATTTCGATTTGAAACTTCCCACATTGAGGGTATCGGGAAAGACTTCGACAGGAAGTTTATTCCATAAGCGAACAGTGCGGGTGAATAAAGAATTTTCCCTGTAATGCGTTATGCGATTCACTGGTCAATCGACCACAAATGTATGAACTGTCGATGAAAAACACTTTGTGCTTAAGAATATGTGGGTTTCGAGAACAAGTTTCCTGATCTCATCAGAGCAAAATCGTAAATTGCAGTATCGATAGAATAATGCGCCCCACCCTGCAATGGTGCTCAAGAGAGTCTATAGAGCTGGATGCCGCACTGTCACCGATCCTGGTCTACTAACTCCAAAATAGATTTTGAAGCACCAGCCCAGACATGAGAGCTGTATTTCCATTTTCAGACGGTCACTTACAATAGTTACATGGAAGTCGTTGAATTCAGTGTCAGTCCAAAATTATTTGAACAATGACGTACCACCTCAATTGAGGCCATTTCAGCAAAGATTTCATGAATGATTTCACGACTGCAACCAATTTCCAATCTTTAACGTCGACTATAAATCGTTGCTTTACAAAATCTCTGCCCACGGAAGGAAATTGTAAAGACAGGCCGCCTGCCACGTTTTATTTCTAATAGTTCTTTAACCAATAGTATTTCTGTCAAACCTTTTATATCTACATATATCGATATATATTTAATTTTATTTGAAAACATCCATTTAAATTCACTAGTTGTGTGTGATGTGCTTTAAAGAAAACGACTTTTTAACTTTTCTCGAAGAAATCACACACAACTTAAAAACTATACCCCACATTTATGGAACATAAATTAAGTTCGAATTGTAGTGAAATATCTAGAAAAAAAATTGTTCGTACAAAATTCCCTTCAAATAGAATTTAAGTCCATAGTATTCTTTTATTTAAAAATATCTTCGACCATTTAATATCAGGGAAACTTTTCATGGTCTACAATTCTTATGGCCATAAGCCTCAAACATTTTCCATTTGGATTTAACAATTAACTTGTTAATGAAATATTTTTATTTTGGCAAGTGCAGTAGCAAATAGAAAAACCTCCTATTCCTTAATTGACAATTAGGATTCTCTCCATCAAACGTTTTGTCCTCTGAGTGTAACCAAATCTATGAGACCCGAAAATAAAAACATGTCTGTAAAAAAAAATACGTAGAAAAATAAAAATGTTCATATTTCTATGAAACTGCCGACTTCCAAGTTCGCTTGATAACAGTGAACAGCTAATAAATTAAGTAGGTTGGTATTATGTGTGCAGAGACACTGTTATCCACATTCATGTGCTGCCCAGCGGCATGTTAAAAGCAGTTGCAGAATGTTTCAGATGTTACTTGCAGTCGTCAGCCGAAAACTAACATTGAACTTAACAGGAGAAAAATAACATGGCGGAGACACAAAGATAAAACTTCGAAAGTCCACAAGGGGAAATTGTTTAACAGAACGAATGTAACTGTAGTGTAAAGAATTGATTTCGCTGAAAAGAAAATCGAAAGTTTAACGCTGGTTCGTATGTTTTTTGTTTGTTTAAAAATTGGCATTTATTTCTCGAGCACAACAAGCTGGTGCGTAGGGAAGCAGTGCTCATACAAGAACTCGGCAAACGATAATGTTTGGTAACTTTTGTAAAAAGTTTACATTTTATTATAAATTTTCATAACTTCGTTACACAATTCATTTAGTTATTGTTATTAACTGTGGCAATATTATGACTCTAAGGAACAACTTTCGTAAAACATATATGTTTAATAAATTACCCTTTTCAAAACTACTAATAGTTTTCAAGATATACAGCCAGGTTCTGCATATCACCACGAAATGAAAGTGAAATTGATTTTAATTCCACATAACCGATTTTGTTGTGTTCTGAAAATCGTATGAAACAGTTTTATAGTGCGGTTTTTTGTCTTGATAAGTTATTTGAAACAAGTTAAGAAAAAACAAAATTTTGTTGTACTGTGAATGAATTTCATTAAAAATAGCATTTTACAATTAAAAAAATTAACAAACAAAATTTTAAACTTCTGTGCAAAATTATTTTTAGTAGCTTTAACGTGTTTTAAACCACTAATATGAACCAATCTGCGGTTATTTCTATTTACTTGTTGGAAAGAGAAAAAGAACGAATGCAAAGAATGCAGAGGAGAAGACTTCGGGATCGTTCCAATCCTTTTGACCTACCAGAGAAATCGGAAGTTACCATTAAAATTGTAGTGAAAATTATCTTGAACGATGAAAAAGATTTATAGAATATTTTAGATTAAATGAAGAAGGCCTTTTGATGCTGTTAAATGAAATGCTGTTAAATGAAAGATTTTTAGAATATTTTAGATTAAATGAAGAAGGCCTTTTGATGCTGTTAAATGAAATATCAACCAAAGTGGTCGAATCAAGCATTCCAGTGATTTTACAGTTAACTACGGCACTTCGTTACTTCGGAAAGGGGAGCGCACAACAAATTGATTGGAAATGATTGTAATCTTGGAGAGGAGTACCGTGTCCAAAATTCTGGCCAACATGTTTGACGTATTATTTACTAATTACATTTCGTTTTTTAGCTTATTTAAATTATTTACAACAAACTATTTAATATATTTATTCAAAAAGTATTTTTTTTGTGCTCGCAAAGGCCAACTGTTCTAAATACGTTTTTTTGTAGCAAAATTCATTTACAGAACATAAAACTATACCGGAAAAAATGGCAGAAACAATTTGAAAATGAAATTTAGTTTTACATATAAACCATTTAAGCGATTTCTAGAACACAAAATAGACGAAAATTACACTTTTGGCGATTTTTTGACAAAAAGTGATTTACAGAACCTGGGTGATAATAGTAGAAAAGAAACCCAGTACGAAATTCTAGCGGACTCTTGTCGCGGCAATAAACTGTAAACGGGGAATGACATAAAAGCGTTAAATTCATGAACTCAGAAACCAAACAGTGCATTTCTACTGTGATGAAATATGGTGGGCCGCCAATCTCTTGTGCTACAATTTCGCTTATTTACTTGACCATTTCTCCGGAAAAGTGATTCGACTCGATTGGGTGCAACTTAATTAATTTGTTGCAAATAACGATTCTAGATAAATTCAAGCTTGACAGCATCAATTCTTTTACAGGTTGGACTTTATAAGTTTTAAGCTAAATCCCAGGCTTTAAAGTCGTCACGGAGGAAAATGTAGAGTAATAAAAATAATCCTCTCGTGGATGAAGCCTAGTCTTACATTGAAAGTAGGAAAATATATAACCATTTTTCAGTACAATGGCTTCCGATACCCCTTCCAAAGCTTAACTGGTACAACAGAGACCAGCTGCCATTATGATATTGTGGAGATGTCTATGTCGTCCTGACTGTGGCTGAGTCGTAAGAAGAAATTCTCCATTTTAGAAACAGCACATGTCTTTCGCTGTGCAACAGACTAAATCTTGGCAGAGAACTGGATGAGCAGTACTGCGTAGGGATTGAGGACCTCGGCCTTTCAATCTCCCAGTAGTTGGTATCTGAGCTGTCTGGGGGATTACCCTACTAGGAAGAATTAAACAGTTATCCCACAAGAACTTTAATGCACCATCCAAGATTAATAGGTGAAAGTAACTGCCACCTGCGCATGTGCGTGTGCCGGCCGATGGCATTTCACTCGTGGTGCCACTTTGCTAAATTGCAGTGTAAGTGAAAGGGGAGTGTCAAGTCTCTGTGTGTTTGTGTGTGTGTCACTAAAAGATGAACAAATATTGGCAAAGGTATTGCCAATGACTTTTTTCACTTGCATTTTTGTTAAGAACAAAGTTTTTCTTTTACTGGAAAAGCACCCAAAAAGACATCCCAGCAAAATACTCCAACTCCTCCTCCTCCTCCTGCTCTACAATGCGTTGTTCAGAAACACAAATAAACATGCTGAAATAACACAAACGCTTGCCAATTCATGTCCTCCAATGGCGAAGACTAAAAGGAGAAGAACATCAAATTGAAAGTTTCAGGCAAAAGTTTTCTCGTAATTGTAATTTTGCTCTGCTCATACAAATCAATTACGAAAATTAGCAAATTACCTTAAATGTTACCAATTTTAAAAACAATTTTACAGTAGGAAATTTTAACTTTCTTCATTGGAAAAGTTTCTTGGGATCTTTATAACTTGTTTTCTTTTTAAGATTATTTTTCAAACTATTAATTTGTTTTCTTTTTCCTAAGCAACAGCTTTGAACTTTTGTAAATTTGATTTTAATTCAATGCAGGCAATTTGCCGCAAGGAAAACTTGATTTTATGTTTTCTTTAAAGTAGTGAAATGGCTTCGCTTTTCTAATATCTGGTTAGTGGTTAAACTTATATTTGTATTCTTGTATACGGCCGTCATAATTTCTGCAGCGAAGGTTTAGCGGAAAGCTGAGACTAAACTCCAGCTGGCGAAGGTTCAACTAGTTAGCGAAACCGCTGTTCAGAGCATATCGCTGGTTGACACCCAGATAGACTATGACTAACAATCGATAGCGTGGGAAGGTCTGTATTACATGACATATTTACATCGGCCTAAGTTATCTGATGGGTCTAAAACTGAAATTGTTATGTGTTTTATACTGAAAGTTCTTCTCTAACTCGAAATGTACTCGTGCAAAACATAATTTGAAAAGTTTAAGCTTTTGATTTATGGATCTTCTTCTTAATTTTTTGTTCATTTCTCTTTGCAGCTGTTACTTTGTTACTCATGACAGTTTTATTCCCAAACATATTTATTTATTTGCAAAACAAGCCTCTAGCCTACTTTCAACGCGTTATTTTCTAACCGAAGTTTTGCCATTTCAACATTTCTCTTAATTTATATTTTATTGCCTGCGAGGGAAGATTGCACAGCTTAGGGAACGCCTGCGCCAGCACGGCCAGATCCTGGAAAGGCAAATTTCGGAACGTCAACAGACATACTTACATATGTATATACTGAACACTGTACATTGACACTAAACTGCAGAACTTTTGCCTGCCAGCAGAAACATGCAAGAACTTTGGCAGGTATCGAACCCACAACCATCTTTAAAAATACAAAATAAACTGGCCAAGTTTATCTCTCGCGAAGAGGTCAGTTAGTCTGGTCTCAGTCGTTTTCGTGTCACCGGCCCATTAAAGTTTTGTAATATCTTTCTTTGTTTGAAGAATTTCCAAAAATTTCACTTAAAACATTTCCTGGTCCAACAAACAATGTTGCAGGTCTGTGTGAAAAAGGCCCAGAATTGCTGTGCTTTGCAACAAAAGTGTTTCATGATTCCTTGAAGTGCTTTGGAGCAAAAACTTATACTGATTGATTGAAAATGTATGAAAAAAATGTTGTTGCTTAGGAGGAAAACAAGCGAAGAATTTTTGTGAACCAAATGTGCTGTGATTTTCTTCGAAAACCACTTTTACGGAATTGAAGTGTTTTATTTTCCGTCCTTTTACAAATAGATATTTATGTTGTCTGTGTCAAATAAAATAGTTTAATAAACTTAATTTTTGAATAGTGACGAAGAATTTAAAATAAAAATTCCACTTCCTTTTTAAACATCTCCTCGCATATATTGAAGTTGTTGAGAAAATAAGAGCCAGATTACACACAGCAACATTTTGGAAGCCTATTTTCAACTCCATCGTGGAGAAAAGATGTTTCCAATTTGTAATAAAAAAGAAAAATTGTACACACAATCAAAACGAATATAAAAAAGATGTCTTTAGGAATTTTTTGTAATCAAATAACTTGTCGGTTTTTTTTTTTTTTTGAGGGGGATTTAAATAACAAATGATGCAGCAAGTTTTTGGATTTAATAAATATACTTCTATGTAAACCCATATCCGTTTAAACTTAAGTAGGTTCAGGTATATTTTTATTGCGGAAAGAAACTATTATGTGTGTGAGAATAAAGAATTGCGTAATGGAAATATTGCGATTGCGATTGTGATTGTACGCCAATTTCTTTTCTCTTACATCAGACATTTTATTGTTTCGTTTTTTATCGCTCAAATTGATTTTTGTGATTTCACCTTTACACCTACAACTAAGATTGTTTGCCTTAAAAAATGGCATAACTCAAAAAATTTATTTCCCTGAGCTATAATCGCCTGTGAGACATACCTGTGGCCTTCTATTTATCATCCTCTTACTTGCATTTTCGTAAGTTAATGGAATTTCATTCAAAACACAATAAGTTTAGCATAAGTTTTTAAGGTTTTGCAAATGGCGGCCTAACAGGCTGGCTCTGAGCATATCCGTATACATATTTTGACCCAAAAAAAAAAAAAAAAACCCCTCCGCCAAGTGACGCTCATCTGGTTGGCTGCCGTCTAAGCAGTGAAGATATTTGAAACCTTTTGTTTTAGCAAACTTTTTTGATTTAAGCTATTTTCACAGTTCTTATGCGATTCGGCACTAAATGCGTCAGTACTCGTATATGAAAAAAAAACTTCATCACCGACAGCGTTCTTGTGTTTATTGCTGCAGACATTTATGACGACTGCTGCCGTTTGTGTGAGAAAAAGTATTGAACAGCACTTGCATGTGTTAAGTGCTTTTATTTTTATATTCCTGTTTTTGTTGCTTTTGTGTTCCTGTGCCATCCAAATTGACAAATACAAAATCGTTTGTGAATTATTTGCATAGAAAATCGGTAGTCGAACAAAAGAAAATGTAAAAAAACAACAACCAACATTTCTGTGAGTGAAATTCGAAAAGCCTGCGATTTATAAATCACCCTACTTGAAATTTTAAATCGCTAAATATTTAAGGGAGTAATAAAAAGAAAACTCCAACAACTTTAAGGCGAACATCACCATATTTTTCTACAATATTTAATAATATTTTTCAAACAAAGCTGAGACTGTGCGAAAAGCAGATATTTCAATGCTATTTGATAGCATTTAGCCATTAAAGTGTGCTTTATCCTTTTGTAATATATGTAAATTGTCAACACTTGTTAACTAATGATTAGTAATCACTATCGTTATTCAGTATTCAGCTCTTAGAAATTACATAAATTTTGAAATAATTAGATTAAGTTTGAAATATTGAACATTTATCAAGAAGAATCAAACGTTATAAACGCACAACATTCGGCTACAATATCTTAACAATATTCGCATTTAGAATAAAATTAATTTGTTTATGTAAGTGTGTCATTAAAGAATTGTTTATTAGATCCAAGTGTTTTAAGCGTAATCACGTCCGAATGTATTTTTACCGTCAGTAACGCGCAAGGTTTTAATTGTGGTCCTGCAACGGTTTTGAAGGACACTTTAATTTCATAAGTGAAGAAAAAAAACTAACTTCAAACTCAATTTGTGGCAAGTGCGAATATTTCGAAAAATAAAATATTTAACACCAAAAGTTGGATTACTTTGTCGCTACTTTTGTTTATTTATCAGCGGTCTAAGATAATTTTGATACTCGATTATATTTGGGTACAGATCGTAATCAACTACTAATCAGACACTGTCCGCAATAAAGTACACATTTTCCTAACTGGCTATAAGCGATTTAAAAAAAAATTAACTCTTTCAGAGATCGTCTGAAATGACGAATGAATGACTCGTACATATAATGTTATAGGAGTATTGGAACTATATGTCACTGCGACAAGGGACATAAAGCTGCACTATGGGACGACAGGCCATGCTAACACTTCAATTGAAAAAACTGATCCACTTCGCTGACGTAATAAAATCTTAACGGCAAGGAGAAGCACACTGGATGCTTGAGAACGCACACCGGCTTCTGTTTGCCAGTGGTCTTGCGCATCATTGCGCAAATTTTCGTTCAGTGCGTGCTCCACCATCAAGTCTGTGCAACGTGCTGCACATCATCACCTTAAAAGCAAATGGACGTAACTGTAGTTTTTTTAGCAGGAGAACCAGAAAAAGTTATAGTAAAGTGTTATTGCCCGTTTGAGTTCTCTTATTAAAGTTCTCGTTTTTGAAATTTCCGTGAACATGTAGTTTGAGACAAAGACCCATAATCAATAAAAAATCCTATTTCGAATCTTTGTGTGGTTACACCCGTTTGCATTTAAGGTGATGATATTTGATTCTAGAATAGATTTCACTGTTTTGTTTATCAGACAGAAACGGAAGGTATTTGCTGAAGCCGCAATGACACTTCGGGAACTGTGTAAATATATTTTAATTGAAAATATTACTAAGAGTGAAAAGAGGTATGGAAACGTGTTCAACATGTCATCGATAAAAAGCTGCAAGCGTCAAATACAATCTAAAAAGCATTTGCCTAAAAGTGACATATGGAGTTTTAAACTCCAGAGCGCTGTCAAATTTTCAGTTTAATACCCGATTTTTCTTAAATTAGCAATTTTTTCAATATATAATAAATTTGATAATGTTGTTTGTATACAAAATGGCTCATGCCATTCTCATAAATATCTCTTTCCAGCGTTCAGTGTTTCATTCTTTTAGTCTCTGATTAGATAGAGCTGGAAATAAGTAAATATTATTACCACTTAAGAAAAATCTACAAAATAGATCATTCTTTCTAAAACAGGAAATGCTGCTAATCCTGCTTTTGCTTAATTTTTCTTTTACTTAAAAGTTCATTTTTAATCAGCCTCTAGTCCTTTTTTGGTTTTTTGTAATAAATTATTCGCTGTTTCGTGCAACTTTCAGAAACTTATATCCAGGATAAGAAAGTCTTGAAACAGGTGTTGAAATGTTTCAGGGCGGAAAGAAGACCATTACTGAAAATTTGAAATCACACAAACTAGTTCCCTGATTCTCTAAAATATTTTTTCGTTGTCTCGAAATTTATATTAGCGATTTTCTTTCTTTTAAAAGCCTATCAAGTGAGCAAAACGATTTTGAAAAAATTTGAAAGCGCCTAAAATGTTATTCATTTTAATAAAATTATTCAGATGTTATAAAAAAATGTTATTCTTTATTTAAATTACACAATCCTTGACTAATTTGCTCAAGGGCTGCTTATATCGGATTGAAATCCGTAACAACTGTCGCAAACGTTAGAACAGTCTTAACGTACTTGATCTTTCGGTGGACTTAACTTTAAAATTCGAGATTTAAGGCTTCGTTAACCTCTGAAGTTCTGTGTAGTTACGCCCACCTGCTTACATTAAACATTCTGTTTATTGCACTCATCTTACAAACAGTTGCTGTTTTCCTACCGTTTTATTCGCAATCTGCTTGAGAGGGGTTTGATTAGACTCCTTTTTTGTATATTAAGGGAAACGAAACGCAACGCAATAAAAGTACAATTGTTTCTTCTTTTTACATATGACAGAAACGTAACATGTTAAAGGTACAATTTAATTTAAGTAAATATTATTGTTGTTGTTCAGATTTTTTTTTTATTAACATCCACTTATGAAAAGCTACTTTAAAACATGAACTTGCATTTGTTTTTTGTGAACAAAAACGTTGCCTCCAGGACTTGAGAGTGTAACATGTGGTGAAATGTTTTAAGGGAATATTTGCTTGTACACACAGAGCAAAGTTTCAATGATTATCGGTATGTAAATCAGAAAATTTGCTGTGTGCTGAACTGGTGCTCTTTAGGGAAATATTATTGCTCTCGAATTGGCATTGGTGCAGCTATTGCACAAGTGGTTGGGTAAGTTCAGGTATTGCGGCACACCTCTTTGGTAATTCACTACAACTTTTAGAATCTTTACTCAAAAACTGTGAGTAGAAACTTAAAAACTATTAATTCGTGTTCACTAAAACATAAAAATGGAACAAACTGGCCTTTTTTTATATGAATATAGAACTATACAATTTCATACAACTGAATAATAAGATGTGTATACAATTGTCATCAAGTTGACCTAGAAATCATTTTATTTTCTCAGTGTCTTCCATGTACATACACATAATATGTATGTATGTATGTACTTAAGTTCCTTTTACAGTTACACATTTATTTTTTTCATTGATTTTCATATCTTATTTGGCGCACTTAATTCATCTCTCTTTATCTCTCTCTGTCTCTCTCTTTGTTTTGTTGTATTTACAACCATATGTTATTCTTTTCACTTCACTGGTCTAATCGGACCATTTACAGATGGAATATTTTCGTAACACTAAACAAACACTCTACGCATCATTTATAGCGAAAAATTGTTACGTTAGATTTGAGTTTGAATTATAAATATTTAAAAAATAAACAGTTCATTCATGTTTACAAAAATATACATATTTATAACTGCTTTTTATGTTTCCAGCTGTCTAGAAAACTACTGTGCTTTTTTCTTGGAAGTTTTATTAGAACGTTCTGCTTTCAATTCTCATCGTCATTTTATACACAACGATTGAATGTTTAAACACATGTATTTTTCAAAGGTTTTCAAGTCTACTGATAAGTAGGCCACCGCCTACAAAATGACAGCTAGAAAATACCCAAAACACAGTTATGTACCTTTTTTTTTTGTAAAAGGTTTCATCAAAAGAAACTGCTGGCAAACTTTTTTCCGAAAATATCTCTGAAATAATAAAAAAAAATATGCTTAGAAAATAGTTGATTCTAAGAATGATATTAATAAATTTAACGATTGATCCCTATTTCTGTGAGTACTTTTATGACTGGACTATGGACAGCAACTGAGCCACTCTGCAACACAACGGACAAACAAATTTGTATAATGAATGGCAACTTTTGTCAGTTGCCAAGAGGTTATCGAAGATGGCATTTTGACACATTAACAACCATAAATAATGTGAAAAACCACAAAAGTTTTAAGTTGGAAAGAAAATATAAATTAAAATGCTTTCATCAATTGAATTAGTTTTTGATGACAAAGAAGAAAATATACAAAACGCAGCATCGATTAAAAAACAGAAAACAAATTGCTGGTTGGTTAATATTTTAACTATATTCAAATCTGAAAATATAAAATAATTAATTTCTAATGCTTAAAAGGAAATTAACTTTATGTACTTTTTTTATCTAACATCCAAATTTTGCAATAAAAACTTACAAGGCAACCAAAAATTCCACGTTGCCAAAATTACTTAAAAAAGCAACTGAGGGTGCCACCTTTATTAACCAGTTGTTATCTGTAATACCTTTTTGGCCACTGACAACGCCACTGAAGCTCCGTTGCTATCGATATTCGAGCCATTAATTTTTTTATTTATTTAAAACTGCCTTTTCGATTGAGTTTGTGGCAACATTGGCTCTTACTCTATTATCAAATAAGTTAATGACACGTGACAAGTTGAAATTTTTTAGCGTTTGCTCTTTGTACAGCCTTCATTTAAACAGGGCTTTTGTGGCTGCCGATATCTTATCATTTCATCACGGTTTCGGCCTCTGACACCGATATTAGCAAAAACAAAAGTTTTTAAGGCTTATAAATTCAGGTAAAGAACTTTTTTTAAATTCAAAGAATAAGTGACCAATTACAAAAAAAAAAATCACTGCAAGGAGTTCAAGGAAGATCATGGTAAGAAAGAAATAAAGACTAAATGCTGTTAAAACTCTCCTTCAATAATGTTGTTATATTAATTAATAAAATATTAATACGCCAGTAGTTTAGAAATGCATTATCTTACTCAACGCCTGTACATTTGTTCCTTGAGTTGATAAGTATTTGATGATCCTTGAGTATTGCCATCTACCAATTCAGGTAATTAGTCGCCTAGGGAATTACTGACAGAAGGGATTATATAGCCCGGGCTCTTGAGCAAATGGCTTGTGTTCGCCCATAACGCCATATGGAGCCGGTGTTCAGCCGTTGTCTAAGTTTACCAAGTGGCATTGGTCAGCGTCAGATGCTGTTGTAAAAGCCTTAGCGTCAGCTTTGACACTTTTAATATAAAAGCACCCAAAATGGGTGCCCCGTAAATATCCGGAAAACGTCATATGTTGGACTTTTCCTTATTTCTTTGGTTTCCGACGAAGATGTTCTAACAATAGAAATCTTTATTTTAAAATCGTTGGAAGCCAACCAACGTTTAGTAGTGGGGTCCACAGGGGTCACAAACAGGATATATCCACCCGACTTCAAAAAAGCAGACGAGTACAAGTTTTACCTGGAACACCACAGAATAGCATAATACTAAAATGTGGTCAAATATATCAGTATTTCTGTACATAAATACATATATATGTAGATGGCGTAGAAGGCGTTCAACCGGAATTGAGGTCGGTCTATGAATGCTGCTTCATTTTAAAAAAATCAAATTAATGTCCTTTATAAGACATAACATGGCCTCCATAAATTACTTTTTTGGTGCCTTAAAGTGGATATAGCGCACTGAATGCTTGACTTATTATTTAGTGTTATGCTACACTTTTACTGGGATATCACTAGACCAACAAATCATTACAACAGGGAAAAAGGGAACCAGCCCTAAAGTACTCGTATGCACATTTTACACTATTTTGAATTTACGAATGTATCGAAGAACTGTAAGACAGTCTGCAGCCATCAATAATGAAGGGCTTCAGCTTCATGAAAACCGATATAAAAACACACACACACACACAGACACGTTGGCACATGCACTTACATATCCGTTTGGGATTGCGGCAACCAACCATCAGTGTCCAGATGTCAGTCACAGGGATTTTGAAAATGTTACGTTCTGTAAGAAAGAAGCAAAAGAACAAATTAATAAAATCCCAAGAACAATTTATTAAGAAAGGTTTTAATTAAATCTGCAAGGTAAATGTCCTTGATTAACTTTTGGCCATATCAATCGGCCAGACAGGCATCTGTTGCATTTATTAATATGATGGGAATTCCGTTTGCTCTTGCCAACGAATTCATTCTACAAAAGTACACACACGGACAAACATACATCGAAGTTGTGTACGTTCACATTAAATCCTTAAAGATACAAATACAGATGTGCAAATAATCAACCAATTCGAACATTTAGGCCGAGTAACACTGCAACTGCTGTTGACAACTTAAATTTATTTTTGAGATTTATAGACAGGTTTGCCGAAGGAAAAATTTTAAATAAATTTTATGATATGCACACATACATACCTACACATATGAGGGCACATATGTACATGTGCTGAAACTAACTTCATGCTTTTCCTGCATTAAACGGTCAAAATTGCTCAAATTGTCAGATTCTTTTAAATTTTGGCACAAGTCTTTCTTTAACGGACATATAATATAATTCTTTTCGATCTTTTTACAAATCGCGTGTGGAAAAACTTACGCATTTGCTGCACTTACGTCCAAATTGCCAAATGCAGTAAAATCATTGCGCGCCTGTGATACGATCTTAACAACAGAATGTTTTTGTTACTTACGGCTTCAGAAGTAGCAACAAACCAACAAATAAAACAAAGTGTTGCTACACAAGTGCTTTTTTTTGTTTTTTATAGCGGTATTACAAGCAGGAAGAAAACTGAAAAAGCAAAGCAGGAGGCACAGCTGTTTTACATTGAACATTTCATTCGCTCCAACAGCTGCTTAATGTTGTGAGAGTCAGCAACTAATTGGCAAAACTCATCCTAAAACAAATATTGTTAGTCCTGAGTGTAAAAAATAATCAGAATGAATACAGGTTTGAATACCTGCATTGGGCAAAATTGACCCACTAATGTCATGTGCGTTTTATTTTTCTGGTACAGGCTAACAGCTAAGGAAAATAATGTACATATATTATAACAGGAGACTTGTACATGTACATGATCTTCTTCTTTCCCTACCTCACTAAATAATTATAAATATCTTTATACTTTCGTGTCCTACGGGCTGCACTCTGCCCATTTTCAACTACGATGACACAAGCTACGCATTAGGGTGGTAACACAATTGGGGAATAGTTATTTACCAAAGTAAAACACATTTTTGTACGTGAAAATGCACAGAATCATGACGACGACGAAATTCCTCATACGCGGCCATGTGGCCATGCTTGGTTTTACTTTTCAGTAGTTTTAGCAGTAGAATAGAAACATTCATACATTATAATGACATAAAAACCAGGATACTGGCAATCTTAGAGCGTGAAAATATTTTGCCTGATAACCAATACGGTTTGCGGCAGTTGTATTATTGCCGATATATCTGACACGACGTTAGTATTTTATTGATAAAGTTTTAAAAAAAGAACCGTCTATCGGTATTTATGGACTAAACGACTTCTTTTTTCAGAATTTTGTACGACGGCCAACTGTTTAAGTTGAATAATATACAGCAGGACACGTTTTATATTTTTCTTAAATTTAGCGTACAAAGACCATCTTGTTTGAACATGCCAAATCACGAACAGAACTTACGCATCACGCATTATACTAGTGGCGGATATTGGAAATAAAAAGGAAAATGTTTCTGTTGTAAGGCCAAGGTAAGAAGTCGTTAGATACCAGTTGGACTGCATCAAAGAACTGGGCCATTACAGTCCATAGCCAAGTAAAGGTAAAGCAAAACGCTTTCTCAATTTAAGCAAACCCGAACTATATAGACCTACAAGCATGTTTAGAAGATCCATGTGGGAATCACGGAGACAAATAAAAAAGTCCAGCCTGTGGCGATGAGGCTAACACGACACAGCGAAGCATTGGCCTCACCTTTTTCAGCATTAGATCTTAAAATACGTACTTAAAATTTAAAGCTTGAAGTTCATAAAAATAAACGTTTCTGTTGTATATCTTTTCTCCTGCAGGACTATAACACTGGAAAGCCGATTAAAGTCCAGTACAACCTCTCTAATCCGGCCACTCGCTAATTCCGACTATCCAGTAATCCGGACATTTGAATTTTTCGGACAGTTTAGTAATTTGCGCTCTATAGTCCGGACAAGTGTTTTTTTCACATAAAATTTTTTTCGTTATTTTGCCGCTAAAAAAATAAGTATGTATTTGTGTGGGAGCAAGAATTAAAGAACGTGTAAAATATTTTAGTTTGTTTGAGTTTGTGACCAAAATACTGGAACTATTTTCGAAAGCTATTTTATGGGCCGAGCAAGTCAAAGCGACTGAAAAGGAAATTTTATTTTTAAAAGAATTGAAAATAGAGCACATAAATTCAATCAAACAAAAATAAATTCTTATATTTCAAAGTAAATATTTTTGATCACTTTCAGCGTTTTTCTTTCTGCCTTCTGTAAATAAATTAAACACAAATGAATTCTTATGTGTAGTTTTTCTTCTTTTCGGTAATAAAAATAAATTATAAAACGGATTACGATTAAATTTTTATTTTAACTGTAGTCCGGACGAGCCAATAATCCGGACAGTAGCTGAAACTATATCTGTTCGGATTAGAGAGGTTATACTGTATAAAAAAATTGTATTTACAGAATGTGTCTGGCAAAAAAAATGGCAGCACTGAAGAAGAAATGTGTACATATGTATGTACTTTGTTAAACATCAAATGTCTGCTTTCATATCTATATAGAAAAAAACGTTTCTATTTTTTTTTTTGTTATATATTTGAAATGATTTGACAACTATTTGACTTTTTACTCCGTAAAACTCGAAAATTTTTGCTTTGCCTAAATCGAACATTACTTGGAAGAAGAATACAAAACTGAACCTGACAGTCCAAAAAAAGTTGAATTAAAACGCAGAAGAAGAAGTCTATGCATGAATTTATGAAAATTTAAATGCCGTGCCATTTACTTTTTTCACTTTTGTCTAAACAAATGCGACAGCATTTCGTATCCTTTTTACACATACACACATACATGCATGCATACATGCATAGACAAATATCTGTGTACGTTTGTAGGTACGTATGTACATATCTTGGTCTTCTCTCGTGCACTGTTCTCAGTGATTTTATTTTTGTTTTTTGATGATTTCGTCTTTCGCCAATCCTGCCGTCAGAAAGGAGGAAAATTGAAAATCACTTCACGTAATGCCAGCAAATTGAGATATTTCCGGTATTTACAAATCTACCGAATGCTCAATATTCATTTCCATGTTAGCCCATGAATATTTTGGCTCACATGCGTGTGTGTGTGTACGTCGTTGCACCATTTTTGTATCACCATATGCCAGAGCAAATGTTAGTGGTTGCCAAATGACAAAATCATCTCTGGTTCTACATACATACACACATGCAGACATACCCACATTCATGCACATAATCGAAAACAAACAAAGAAAAAAAAACTCAGGCGTACACCCCTACACACCTACACACATACATACATCCACTTGCAGGCCGACAGACCGATTAATGCATTTAGCTGTGGATTCGAGGCAAAGCCGTAGAAAAAACAAATGGAGCTGTTGTAACAGGAACGAATGAATTGAAGACACATGGTCAGACTACGTTTTATGCAGATGTATTCTGCGAATACCGGTTCTCGTGTGGATGTGGGTTTTCATTTCTTGTGTTTAATGCAAAGATTTTCGGCGGAAGACTAGAATGCGCCGTTACAGCTCTGATACGAAAAAAATGAGAATTTTTATGGCCGGCTGATTGCTCAGCTGGTTGCCACAATATTTGCATTGACATACATACATATGTATGTATGTTGTGTTGCAAGTCCATTGTGAACTTTTCGTGATGTTTTCTTATCAAGCTACATGTGATGTGTTGATTTGCGTCTTGCATTTATGTTTGATGATTTCCTTGGGACGACCTCAACAGGATTATGCAGTGCCTTATATTAAAGCATCTCTTCTATTTAATTGTGCAGACAAATTAGTGAACAGCTTATAAAAAGCCTCAAAGCTTTTTTACAGACAAATCTGCCGAAGATTTTGGCACTTAGTTTGTGTATTGGCCTTCGCAAAATGTCTGGGCTGTTTTCATTCACTCTGCAACTAATAGTTATTTTTAGTGAAATTGTCTGAAAAATAAAAAACAAAATAAAAACAAAAACAAAAAAGGAAAAATCTAAAGAACGGCTACAGAGAAAATTGTGCAAAATTTTTCATGCGCAAATTTTGTTTTTAATTTCAATGCATGAAAACAATTCATTCAGAAAATAATTTTACTTAATTATCTGTATTTTCTCTCAATTTAGTCTATCAACATTTTTAATATAAACAATTAAATTTGATTTACATATTTTATTGTTAATACTTGACTTGTGTGTGTGTATGTGAGCGTGAGCGTGTATCATTATGGCACTGGGTATTACAATAATTGTTTTACACTTCATCAAGCACATACATATAATTGCAAATCAATCATTTTAAAACAAAAATTTATATAAACACATACACATACATACGTAAACATACACATACACATACACATACACATATAACATTTCAGTTTCCCTGCAGGATATAGCAATTGTGGAACACTACTCGCTCACTACTGGCATTGTCGTCAGTACGGCTGGTTTACTACTCGTATAGCCTTTAAAACGCTCTCTGTTGAAGATATTTCATGCGTGCGAGCCATCGAGAATGCACAAGTACTTACCGGACATACTCCACTTTGGGGCATATGTGGAAATGGGAGGCACTAGTGCTGCCGGCTGGCTTGGTTCTTTTCGGCACACTTGGACCATAGACCTACATAGAAACTACTGGCCTACCATACCCCTCTGTACTGTGGACACTTAATACGTGCATGCGCTGGTGCTACATGTCCCCTTGGGCATATACATATATGTGTACATTGGAAGAAGATATTTCCTGCAGTCACTGTTCAGTTCTTGTACAGACATGTACTTCTGCTCAAACACCACCGGCTTAAAGTAGCCTTTAAAATGCCTTTTCTAAATAGAAATAGAACTCATTCGTGTCATTGAGAAGGCGCCACTACTGTAAGTACTACTGACCAGATGTATCACTTGGAGACATTGGAACCAGGCATTCATTAAAACACACTAAAACAGCCAAGTCAACGATTTCACAAATGAAAGTCGTGCAATTATTTTATTATTAATTTACAAAACAGGAAAAGTGAGTGAAAATTGATGAGCGCTGGTTGACGATGGGATACAAACTGTCTTCGCTTGTACACTGGCATATGGTTGTATGCAGCAGAGAGCTGAGCTGATTATGCCGTAGTTGCCCGAAGTGATACATTTTTATAAGTTGTGACACCAGGATGTTGGGAAGTGGTAGGCAAAATGGCGGCAAGCTAAATAGTATAAACGCTCTGATGACAACTTAGTTCGAATAGTCCACAAAAGGGGAGAGTTGGCGCCACTTGTGCCTAGACTTCTTTCGATTTTGTCAGTTTGTGCTTCGTCCAAATATTCACTGAATTTATGGATCACACTTTCTGTTTAACTCAAAATCGTGCCAATAATATATGAAGGCAAAAGTTAATTTAAATAATTTCGGTCGTCTTCGCAAGTCTTTAGATCCTTGTTATTTGAAAAATATTTTTAATTTTGCTTTCTTGCTCTTTGAGGACTGATAAACGCTGGTAAGACCATCCAGTTAGATGTTAGAGGTGATGTAGTGTTTCTTATCTATAAGACATACTGTCAAATCTATCTTGACAATATCAAATTATTGTGCTGTTCAATCTTGACCGCAAAACAGTCCTACAAAACCATATTATTGTAACAGCCAATCATATTATTGTGGTGACCAGCAATATTATGGCTTGGCATGAGCTGCATAAATTACTGCCATTGTAAAAAAAGTTTTAGCCTAACGATCTCCTAAGATATTTTCCGAAATAAAGAATGTGCAACTTTGAAATACTTTCAGACAGTTGCCTCAGATTGTTGAAGTAATAAAAGGATGGCTTTAAAAAGTGTTGTAGGTTCAATACATGACACCTCAATTTCCTTTGACATCGCCCTTACAAGTGTAACTAATAATCTGAAGATTGCATCAGAGCAGCTTCAATCAAGTCGAAGATAAAGGTTAAAACTGTCCATTTATAAAAGTAATCGATGTGGCCACTGAAATCAAAACTTTTCAACTGCATTGGATTATAGGTACCAATTCAACTCCACCTCTGGGGTATAAAGTCATGCGGTTTAAATCCTTTATAAGACCCATACGGGCATATGTCATCCAGATATGGAATACTGGTAGGCCATCAAGAGAAAACGCAAACTATTACGTCTCATTGTCGGCACTATTCACTGAAATAGTTTTGCAAACTGACAATTCATCGCAACTCCTGTGTCCGCTGTTTGTTGCAGTTTAGTAGGCCCTAATTGTTGAGACCCTGACACGGCTCCCTTAAACCATATTGAAGATTCGAACACTATTCAATTAATTAATTAATTAATTAATTAAGAAATGTAAATTTCTTTAGATAACAAAATTAAAAAATAAACACATGACAAGTGTGACAAGGGTAGCAGTGAAGAACTTGACTGGATAGAGGTCTATGCAGAAATTGGAGCTGCCTGAATCCTAGAACATCCCCATTATGTCAGAAGCGGAGAAACCATAACGATCAATACAGACCGAGCCACAACCCCACTTTCTCTCAACTACGACCGTAATTCATTATCTGACTTAGTTTCATTAAAGGAACTACATGAGACACTGTAATGCGCGTTTGCGATGTAGACTTTCGTCAAAAAAAAAATTGTATTTTCATAGAACAAATTACACAAAAACATTTTAGTGCACTCCTGATATTTTTCCTGTCCGTTTGTGTGTGTTTATTGTTTCAGCTGGGGATCACTTTTCGGATGTCCTTATTTATCAATTTTCGGATTTCGTTATTTGTCAGGAAAATTCAGAGATTTTGCGTGGGGTCAGGGAGAAGTGCCGGCAAATGCAACAGCTATCACTTCTAAAAATGTTGGTTCTAATGACAGTTATAAAATATTATATGTCCTGTGGCTATTTTGTGTAAATTTAATAAACGAAATATTCCAGAACTATAATTTATTTTAGATACCAGCGCTGGGAAGTAAATTTCTCAGAATTTGGGATTTACAGATTTTGATTCCGGCACTCTTAATTTCAACGATACTCAGGGGAATCCCAACTCGATTGAAGTAGACAGGGCGACTGCCGTTTTTTGTGTTATCGATTTGGTTGGGCTCTTCAGATGCAGGGATTTATAATGAAAACAGCCACTGATCGTTTAATTGTGCCGTTATTAACGCTAGACATTCATTTTGTACGTTCAGGCTCAAAATGTAGCAGCGCATTGTGCACATGTGATATTTTTTGCCACACAAAAATTGATGAACAAATTAAGAACTAAATTCCATTTGCCATTTTAAACATATTTAATAAATTCAATTTTGCACATAAACATTTTGTTTATGAAGTAGACAAGAAATGAATTTTATCAATTCAATGATCCCGACATGTAAGTGTGTAAATATATATGTGTGTGTGTGCGTTCTATTTGTACATTCGCCTAAACATTTTCATGATGTTATTCGAGGCACCGAATTGAATGAAAAACTTGAGCACAAAATCAATACAAATTGCACTAATTTGTTTATTCAGCTAAACTTATAATAATGTAAATTTAAACAGGAGTTAATTTTATATAAAAAAGTGAATAACCTACACATGCAATTGTTTACAAAACATTGAAAACATAAACCCAGAAGTGATTAAAACCCAGCCACTGAAAATTTACGTTCAGGAATTGTGTTAGACCCCAACCGATATTACGGCTGCATTCTGCCAGGAGCGTCTATCGCCGGCTTCGGACAAATAACATTCTAGTTCATAATTTAAAACTCTGATACTAAATTATTAGAGTTTAAGGACCTTTTGCTTATAACCCCCGTTTTTTACAACTTTGCATTATTAAGACAAAAACAGTTGGATAATATTTTTTCTATTAATTATTTATTTTTTTATTTATTTCAAACTCCATAAAAAATTACTTTATGTTGTTTTATTTGCTCACAATTAGTTTAAACGTTTAAAAACAAAATTCAATCTGTGCTGCGTTTGACCCTTTTTCTACATAAAAATATATTATTATTACAGATTGGAAAAAAACAATTAATTATTTGATTAAAAGCGGACTTAAAACTGTGTTTTGTTTTTACTGGTCGGTTTAGGAAAATAATAAATATTTAACAGAATAACATGTGTTTACACTTTATTGTCATTTATTTAAAATGAAAAGGAAACGTTGCCACAGCAGATTTATCACACACTTACTTAGCGTTTTGCACTGAAAGAAATTTTTGATGAAAATTTTGTTTCCTATAATCATGATTTTTGTGGACTAGGCCCACAAAAATAGACGATTGCGATGGCAATTTCCGAAGAAGAACATACCTGTCTCAAACACGTGTGTTGCTTTTTTAAAATTCTGAAAGCAGACTCTTCATTAATTCATTTCGTTTTTTATTTTATTTTAATTAAAAACTAAGTAGTATTTTAATTACGGCTTGTAACACCAAACTACAGATGTCCACTAATAATGCGTCTAAGATTGTCAAATGTGGACTTGCAGTGTTTTACAGTGTCAGAAAATAGAGTTTATTCTCATTTGAAACAGTTTTTAATTAAAGTAGGATTTTAAAATTGGTTGGTAACACCCATTTCTGCATGATACGGCATTGTCCAGACATATCCCATTATGGTACCTGCACATATCGAGCATTTCGAAGTTACTTGAACTCTGGTATCTGACATGCACATTTTGTTTTATTTACAATAAATTAAAAAAAAAAAAAAATTCCTTGATGTAGAGCTCTTTTGTTATAAGTGGTTCAAGACATACACACATTCGAAAATAAAAATTATTGATTGCCACTGTTTCAACAAAACGATATATCTACAATATATATCATTATAGTTAAAAAGGCAGATAAAATAAGAACAAAGAAAGCGCTGAATACGACATCAAATAAAGATATTACAAGTATTCATTGAACCATTAAAACAATATTCGAGGCCGGTAATTAATCGTAAAATAACTGCTTCATGTTTCGTCACCAATGATTTCTAGCCACTTAATTTATTGGGACACTTTTTAAACTTCCGAATACGCATTACGCAGTTTTCATTAGTTTACAATTTTCTCTTTACGTTTTAGCTGTTTAAACACTTTGGTGAATTCTTAAAAGTTCATTCGATTATCGTATTTTTATGTTGGTATTCACGTCGCCAGCATATGCCCACAGTTTCAGCTAATCGGCATTTTTAACTTGTTTTGGAGGGGCATAAAAGAAGTATTTTGCGTATTTGAATATTTTCTGTTGCAGAAAAAAAAAATAGATCAAAAAATGTATGTAACAAATGGAATGAAGCGCTCAAAAGCACTGGGAATGCGAACAGTGGCGTGCGGTGACCGGTGATTGTACTATAAGTGAGAAAAATGTTTTACAGGTGGTGCCAGCTTTGCAAAGTGGGTCGAACAGATATGCATGACGGCGCTCGTCCGTCACCGATGAAAATGTTGTTGTGGCGAATCATCAAATCACTTTTACAGAAGTAGCTGAGGATGTTGGCACAACGGTTGGCACATGCCGTGCAATTTATGTGGAAATTTTGTGCATGAGCCGTGTAGAAAAGTCAGTTCCAATACCATGATAATGGATCGGATCACTCGTCGTTCGTATTAATGTTCGTATAATTTTCCCTAAAACATATTAAATGCCGACTTTATTATACGGGTGTGAACTTTTAGCTGGTATTGATAGTATCAGCAAAAGTAAACTTAACGTGACTTTTAATAATAAAGTTCGTGACGTATGTAGATATATGGTTTTAGAAGATATGATCATACTTTGTGGTATATGTCTTGATGACTATTTGAAGTTAGAGATTTTATTATTATTTTTTATATATTTTCGGCTCTACGTCAAATAATAAAAAATGCAATGATTTTTCTTAGTTTTCATTTATTTCGTAATATTTATTGTGTTTAAATTAAGACCACATCCTTTCATATATAAGAAAAATTCCTCCCGGAGTTTTCTTCACCAGAATTGTTATCCAATTAGGAAATTTATTATTTATGCATAAAATAATAACCACTTATCAACCCCAGCGTCTTTTCATGCCATTGAACTTTTAAATTCTTAATGGAGGTAAGACGTTACTTTGTTTAAGATACAGCAGACCGATATCTAGATACCAGTTCTTTATGCAATCGATATTCCTCACAGCGCTCAAGTCATTAGCATTTAGGGCAGCCAGTTTTATTTTTCGAATAAAAAACTTTACAAGTTTAAAAAAAAGTTCCAAAATCGAGGGATTTTCGAAAGTTTCCCGATACAAATAAATCGATACAAATAAATCAAGATGATGCATTTCTGCGTTAAAGAATATTTTTAATAAAACAAATTAATATATTTTTATATTATATAATAACAGTGATAAAAAAGTAATAAATCAATTAAGCATAAAAGAAATTGTATTATTAGTGTAATATTTGAACTTAATTTTTTCTTCTGGAAATTCACTCATTTCGTCCGCTTTCTTTTCACATCTTCAACCATATCAGTTTGCACGTAAAGCTTTCAATACTCAGGCGAGTTCATAATGTGTTGAATTCGTCTCGTAAAGAAAACCAATCAGAGCAAAAAGTTTAATCATTTTGGTATGAAGTTAACAACATTTTATACTCTCTACATCAATTATTATAGTTTTTCTTTATTTAAGTAAAATTCCTTGTGGCTAAATAAAAAGGCATAAAAATAAAAACTTAAAAAGCGGACGTTTAAATTGCCGTGCTTTACACTGCTAGTCCTTTTAGCAACGCACATCAATTCAAGAAAAATATTATCTGTCAATTTTTGAATTAATCGTACTTTGACATTAACACATGTTTTTATTATTTGGCAGCTCTACTGCGGCGTTTATTGTTTATTTGTTTCTGTAAGTAATTTTTGAAAATAATAAATAATAATAAATAAATATTTTATTTTTTGGCTATGACAGCCTCAGCCACCATATTCACCAGGTTTAGGTTTGGCGACCCGTGAGTTGTGTTCCTGTTTCCAAAATTGAAAAACCCATGAAAGGGTGGCGTGAATTGAGTAGAGAAAAAATCGAATTACTGACAGAGGTCAAGGACATATAAAAAAAGTGCATATCAGAACTGCATAGAGGATGGGAAAAAACGCCGACACACACAGATTATATTCGAAGGGGAGCTGCCTTATGGGGAGTGATACAGAAATTGATGAATTTAAATAAAATAAATGCCCGTTCAAACATTTCCACACGTTATTATAATTCGTTTAGAGGCAAAAGATATTTTTCAGTGCCGATTATGTAAAATCATTTAATTTTATATTGTATTGCCTGGACAGGGCAGCACAAGAACTTTTACATGACAACTTATGAGTTTTACTCGACCTTAAATATTTTGATTATAAATATTGCAACAAACTATTCGCACTAGTTTCAGAATTACAATGAAGACAATCGCATATTTAAGCGAATCAGTGAATTACATTCCATATCACTCGATTGCTTTCCATTTAACCTGAATTTCGTTCATCTTGGTGGCTGCTTAAACCTTGCGGTGGCGATTTCTCGGTCAAGTGTCCGACTGTGTGTTCGTCACTTGTGATAAGGAGTCTTTTGTTGGCTGAGGATTTTGTTTTCATTTCTCATTAAGTAAATACAATCAAAATTCCTGACAAATCTTACGTGCTGCTGTGGCTTCGCCCAGTGTGTGTGTGTGCACGTCATTTCTATATTTAACACGAATGCGCAATATTGGAAGCAGCCTTCAAAGCTTTTTAAATAATCAGATCTATAACTAAATAAAAAGTTGCAAGGGAAGCAATTTGCTTGTGTAGTTTTTTTTTAAATACTTTTTAAAACTTGTTTGAATGATTTAAAGAAACAAAAAAAACCCAAAATTATTGTGTGGAATTTTGGTGTTTTGGATGACTGTCAGATCTTACAGTATTGTAATATCTAAGAATGTGCTGTAATACAAAAATCGGAAACTGACAACAACTTTAAGACATGACATGGAGTCTTCTCACTTATAACTTGCATTTGAAACTGCCTGCGTATAATTAACAGGAAACACTGTTTAAAGTTGTTGTTTGTACAGTGGAGGGTGTCAGTTTCGTTTTGCTGCTGCTTCCTGTCAAGGATTTCTTCAAAGCAACAACATGTTCCAGTTAGAGTTAAATGTTTGAACTTTTAAATATTTTATTCATGAAACTTAAAGTGAATTTTTTGGTTTGTCGAGCATGTGAAAATGTTACAAGGCGAACTTGAAGTGTGCCTTAAGAAACGAGTAGTTAGAAAACCAACCGACCAGCCAACCAGCCAACAAACAAGTCAGCTTTTTAAACAGTCATGTTGCAAAATAAAAAAAAGGTCATCATCACATAAGGATACTCTAGAAGGCTGCTGGAAAAAAGGACTTAAATATTTTCAAGTGTGTCACTCTAAGGCATGTAATAAAATGAAAAACCGAGTATGTGTTGAAGTAAAATAGAAAAAAAAGACAAATCTGTTAAATAAAAAGTGAATGAACAGAAAATTTCCTATATTTTTTTTTGCTTTTTCCTGTTTGCCTTGTTGGTACGGGCTTAATAAGTTTTTTGTTCGTATCAAATGAACGTGTTAGATTGTATTCGATGCTTGTAGACACAGTAAATATATTCAATATTTATTTATCCTTTGGCAGTAAGATTTTTATCATGTCTCTACTTAATTTGATTACATTGTGGACAATTTAAGCAGATAATAAATGCCGTTTTAAATAGACAATTTAATCAATTCAAATAATACTTAGTGAACAGGCTGAAATAAAACACAAATGTCCTTTTGTGCCAACATAAATCTTTGTCTAGCACTCGCGTCCTTTGGCGAGAATATAAAATAAAAACTTTATTTTATTTGACACGCCCGCCAAGTAAAAACATATTAATTTAATTAATAATAAAATCACATTGTTTCGTTGAAAATCAGACAAGGACAAGAACTGGCAAATATTTATTCGTAAAACTTGAAAAGTTCGCAATTATTGTTAATATTCAGGCACGTCCTGATGATCGTATTTCGCATGACGTCGGCGATGCGTGCTGATTCACAAGAGGTTTGGCGACGTCGACGATCAAGTTAAACACGTTTCCCTTTGTTTTTAGTGAAAGATAACAACAATTTCATATAAATATATCTATTCGATCTATTTTACAATAATAAGCAAATTTGGTAAAATCAAAATTCATATTTTTCAAATTAGTAATTTAATTTATTTGCAGAAAACGCCAGCGAATATATATAGAGATCGTTTTTTATAACGTTTATTTACAAATTATACAATAATCGAGTGAAAGGGAGATCTAACACACGATGTCTTTTAGGCCCTCTAACTTCTTCAGTTTCATCTATTAAAATTACTTTTTTACGATTTTACGAATTACGGCATTCTCAAGTCATCACGAAGACTTGTAATTGTTTAATAAAATGGGGCATTTACTATTACAAAATTTCTATGCTGAAGTTAGTAGCAGTTCCTCATAATTGTATGCCATAAGTCCACACCCGTTTTTATATGGTTTTGAAACAGTAAAACTTTGTATTCAATAGAAATGTTAAATTTAGACCCAAGTAACCAATACATTTGCTTAAACCGCATATTAAGTTGTTTTCTTTTTGCATTTATAGGTTGTTTCCCTGTAAAGCTTCTATCTATCTTGCGAAGGAATTACATCGCCTCTAAGTAATACTTCTGGGTAGTTCCCTTTCCTCGAAGAAAATGTTTTGTGTCTGGATTTTAGGGTGTTATTCTATTTTCCATTTTATTCCATTTGCCTGATTGATTTCAGACGCTTTTTATGGCGATTGGCTAAAAGATCAAATGCTGTATCGTCAGCATGTGTTGCGACTGAAACATTATCAGTTACTGGCACATCGTACGGGATCAAGGTGTATAAAACTGGACCAAAAACACTACCCTGTGGAATTCCAGCTTCTAAAATAAAATATCAATCTAAAAATGTTTGTTTTATTTCAATAATGTTAGAGGGCTGCTTGACTGCTGGCGATATGATTTAAACAACTGACTTATTAAATTCACTAAAAATGGCCGACGGCAAGTAAAACGCGCGATCCCCAGAATACCTAAAAATGAAATAACCGTTTTTAAGGACCCACAATTGCAACAGAACGTCTGAAGTGGAAAAAAACGTGATCTTAACATTTGCTATTGGGAACAGCAAAATTATTCTGCAAATACACTTCCATTGCAGGAAAATATATTAATAATAAATAAGTCTGCAACAAAAATTGTATTATTGGGTGTTTCAAAGGTTATTACTGGAGCCATAAAACTCCATTCAATTATGTTTCTATTGTCGTAGGCTTTAAAAATATAATTATAGTACCGTATATCTGTATAATAATAATATTTCAAAATAATTATTGTAAAAGTTAAGTAAATAAAAATTCTTTCGATAGATATAAAGGGTGTTTTTCATAAAGGTTTAGAAATTTGAAATGTAATCAAACAAAGATGAATTTTGTAAATTAACATGAAATTTACTTTAAACGAAAGATAAACTTCTGGCATTATAATTTAAATACGACTTCTGGTTTAAGACCGCCACGCCAGGCTTGGGCGTAGTCTAATCTGGAGTTACAATTTTCGATGACTTTTTGCAACATTTGTGGCCATATGTCGGCAATAACCCGGCGAGTGTTGTCCTTAAATTGGCCAATCGCTTCCGGCTTAGCGGCGTAGACTAGCGACTTCACACATCGCATGATTTTGGAGGCCAAATCAAGGGTCCGAAACGTGAAAGTAAGCGTTTAACAAACGTTTCTTTCAATAAATCAATTGTGGCACGAGATGTGTGATCTGTTGCGCCGTTTTGTTGAAACCCCAGACCTGCACATCATCGTCGTTATTCAATTGATGAACGAAAAAGTCACTAATCACGGCTATATAGCGGTCACCATTGATCAATGTCAATCTTGTTTTGGCCCTTTTGGAAGCGTTGTTTCATGCTTAAATGCCAAACAAAACTAAACATAAATAACTGAACAGCTGACAAAATGGCCGCCAGTTAAAAACGTGCTGCCAACTTAATGTTTAATTTAGATCAGCCACATTTTGGTTTTGTTGTAAATTTATCTCAGCAAAAATATTTATGGTACTGAGCGTTGTAAAGCCAATAGCTTTCTAAAAATTGCAAAAATATTGATTGGTTTTTTTGGAGATTTATAACTTTGAGTTGGCAACACTGCGCTATTTGACATTTCATCTACCAGCCCTTTGTTTAACTTGGTTTGACATTTTCTTGTGGATACACGTTAAACGGTTTCAAATTTTTGAAATATTTTTACCAAAAATATGAATTTGCTCGTCAAACTTATCGTGCATTTTATCCATTTTATGGCCCACATAATCGTCCTTCAGAGCAGCTAATTGCAATAACAAGGCATCGTTATCAGGAACGTGTTGAAGCAGATTCAATCACTCAGACACTGGTGATGTGTCCTTCGGCTTTATGGAACATTCTACAAATTGATATTAAATTTCCATTTAAAATTTGGTTCTCCGTTAAAGCCCATTTTTGGTCGAAGTTGTAAGTAAATCAGTAGAAATGTCACCTTTGGAGTGAAGATAATCCATCAAATCTAGTCGCGTCCATATATCTTCAAGAACGATGATGTTCAGATTGTTACGGTCAACAGTGACCGGAATAGGGAAGAGATTGGAAATTTTTTTTAGTACGTTGACGTGTTAATAATGTGATGCCACCTGTTTCGTTCGTCAGGCTAATGCGACGCTTCTACAAAACTCTAAATTTCTGGATGCTTTCGATAGGAATAAATTGTGCGAACAAGTCGCTTGTGTGTGTGTGTGAACATATCACATTATATTTGTAGGATAGACCACGACTGTTTAGACATTAATATTATATACAAATATGTATGTGCATGACCCTCATGTCTCATCTACTGAAGTAATTCAAAACTCTGGTCGGATGTGCAGAATTGGAACAACTTCTGTTATATTCAATAGTTGACCCTTCTACGTTGTCATTTATTATGAAGCTACATGTAGACTTTTAATAATCAGGTGGTTCTGAGAAAATCCTTGAATGATTGTGAACTTGAACTGCTTCAGCTCGTTTAATTTAATATCCTTTAAATGTGAAAATCTCTTGGTGCCCAAAGCTTCAAAGCTGCCCTCAATCCATAACTTTTTTCCGAACTTTCACTAAAATTCAATAGAATTAAACTGAATTCCAGTATTGAAGAAGATTTGCCACTGCAAAAAATATGAACGCAACGTCAGCACACACATTTATAAATGTCCTGTAACAAACGCATTTGTGCATTTTTATCCAAATTTATATTCTAAGTATAAGACCATAAACAAATGAAAAATAAATTGCATGTCAGAGTTTTAGGATTAACTTTTTATGCCATAATATCAAAACTGACAATACACTTGAAATATCTACGAAGTCAAGGGTTATCTTTGCCAACAGAAATATGTATATTATAGAAAATAAAAACCTAAAATATATTCAGTGTTGTACAGAAGTTTAAAATTTTTTTTTATCAATTAAAAACTCATTTCAGTCTTACAGACAATAAACGACTCACACAATATTCTTAATAATGCAAAATGTAGATAACGAAGATGGATTAAAAATATGATGTTTATCTTTTCCTATTCTCGCCAGAATAAATAGTTATTTTAACATGATAGTTCATGTTTATTGCATATAACGGGTGTTTCCTTCCGAGGTCTTTCGATTATTAGCTTAAATATTTGCATTGTCTGCAGATTAAGAGGCCAGCTCTAGTTTTTAGGATTTACATAATTTACATCGATATTATTTTTGCGTCGGTAGGTTTCTCCGAGAAACAGGGTTTGAACTAGAGAAGAGGTTCCCGAGCTGATACGGCAATCAAAGCTCTAGGAAGTTCCTGTATAAGTGCGGCTCTGGGGGTGCTTCTGATACCTTCAGCAAAGTTCAATTGGCAAAACAGGAACCAAAGCGCCTTGAAACAGGGATCCTGGTGTTGCTTACAGGTGCGACCCTGGCTGTAGACTAAGATTAAAAACCTACGGAGGGCTTGATAACAGTGAACTCTATTTCCAAATGTCGAAAATAAGCTGTTGTCTTGCAGTTTGTCTTCAAACTGATACCTGTTATTGTTAGGAACTAGATGGCGGAGAATTTTTAGGTGAATGGGGAACAATATGCTCCCAGGATGCCTTTGCGCTGTCTGCTGTTGCCTTGCAACAGGTACTATTTTTCATAAGGTACTAGATAGTGGAGTTAGTTAGGGCCAGATGTTCCTTGAGAATTTCATGTTACCAACTCAATTGCTTTGTCTTCCTTTTACTATCTCAGGAATTATGTAGGTGCTCGCCACATGTGTGCCTGGTTAGTCACATGGGCGCGGTGGTGAGCCGTTTATAAGTTAGTCAAGGCGGGTTTGGTGTACCATCAGATTAGGCCCTGAAGAAGGAAGTGCTGGCAGGAGGTAATACATAGCCTTACCGTTCGAGCAAGGGCTATGTGTTATGTGC
Source organism: Epicampocera succincta (assembly GCA_932526305.1). NCBI lineage: Eukaryota > Metazoa > Arthropoda > Insecta > Diptera > Tachinidae > Epicampocera > Epicampocera succincta. The sequence continues at coordinate 42,483,380 of OW052037.1, read as the reverse complement.
CGTTTTCATATATCACAAGACGTTGCCACCTTTGCGTGCTTCGTAAGACACTGGCGGTGGTGATGCGCTGGCGTAAATCAATCTCATAACAGAATTACCAGGTTAATATTTCACAACTGGTCCTACAAACAAATATCTTTTCCATTTCATTAGTGAAAGTCCTTGGGCGTCAAATTTGTCCTTATTTTTTTAGATGAAGTCTTAAAACGTAGGAAAACTCATATTTTATTGCATTTACGTACAGAATGTGTAACTATAGGACATGTGTACTGATAAACTAAACATTTTAATGAACTATTTTTATTAAAGAAATTTGGAAGCAACTTAATTGTTAAAACAGAAATCTGGAAAATTTACCAGCGAGTAGAGTTTTTAGAATTGAAATTAGAAAAAAAGATGTCGAGTTACTAAAATAAATAAAAATTGTTTAGTAATAGAAATCGCATCAAAATAATAAGGAGAAGTTATTATACAATAAAAACTCGTACGAATTATATAGTGAAGGGGTTTCTGCTGGTAGAAAAAAGGATACTTAAGAAGCTGTTTGACGAAGCCAGTCGTTATAGAAGTTTACTAAAAATGCGGATAACATCTTCTAAATTTTTCGGAATTATTATCGAATTCAAAGTCAAGACTTACATCAGTAAAACAGCTCTGGACTATATTTTGCTTGTCAAGAGGCGAGAGTATCGATCAGGTCATACTTATTTCTTCGTAGAACTATTTCACAGTATTGCACTACGGTGGGACTCATTACCATATACATATATTCAGTAGAATTTTTTATGTTATCTTCAAGACAGCTGATGGGGTTCGATCCTTTTGTTCTGGCGAAATGCTGGAAATCTTATTAAAATATGCCGCTTACAACACACCCTTTTCTTCTACATGGCATTTTTAAACGAACTTCAATAATTTAGACAAAGAGAACATTTTAGACTGTATTTTGATAGATTTTTGTTCATAAAAGAAAAGTTTTTCTAGGATTACAAGTATCTCAATATTGTGGGGATTAAAAACTTTAAAAATTTAAAAGCTTTCCATTCAAAGAACAGAACACATGTATGTGTGCAAGCACATACACTGCCGTTCAGTTGAGTAGGTTCGCAAATTATTGCATTCTTGTTTTGAAAAGCCAGTCTTCAACTCTATCTGGACTATTCCGTGGCAACTCCAACAAGATAAAGCCCTGCTCCACACTGCAATTATTGTAAAAGAATGTATGACAGGACAGAATAGGACAGAATGTCAATGTTTTGTGGTTCCTAACTTGAATATGATAGAAAATGTGTGGGGATGGCTTTCTCGCAAAGAGAATAAAAGAAGCTTTAATTGAAGGACTTCAAAAATCTAGGATAGAAGTTTCATTATCAATACTTGAAAATCTTTACAACTCAAATTGGTACAAATTACTAAAACGTAATTTTGAAGTAATATTAAATAAACGAGGAAATACTAATTATTAAATTTTTATTAGAACATCATAAGGAGGCTTTACAATTATAAAAATTAATATATATGAGAGAAATTTTCTAGTCGATATTTTTCAATTAAAGAGACAGAAATACGATATTTAAAAAAAAAAAATACTTAAAAAAGCAGTTGCGGATTAAACAGGCTTTAAAACATTAAAAAAAAAATGTTATCTGTTGAATATATATATGATGACAAATTTTACCATTAAAAATCTAAATTATTAAATATATTCATTATTTTCCGAAAAGAGTCCATCTAAATGTTACAAAGAAAATATGGATCTATTCGATTGAGCGGCAGTGTACATACATATATATAAATATGACTGTGACATGGTGCAGAGAGCTGCAATAGAAACCAAAAATTTGGGCAATTAAAAAAACACCAGCTGAAAAAAGTTATTGAAAGAGAGATTGCATTAAATATACATATAAATAATAAGGAAAATCTAGCAACAGTTTTTGTTTTCTGCCACTTAAGTGCAATACGGACAAAGTGATGCACATCTTTGATTTCATTAGAGCGTTTTTTCTAAATGTTGCGCTTCTTGCTCCAGTTTGGTGCGTTTTGCAATGGCAAAGTTGACAAAGCGGTAAAATTGTTGTCAGAATTTCAAGATATAAAAATTCGCGCTGATCTCTGAAGAGACATTGAAAGAAATAAGTTTAGCGCTTAGTGCATCCTGTTACATGTCCTTAAAATGATGTGACACAATTAATTAAGATAAAAACATAAAATGACTATGCAAATTTTATATAATGGGGCAACGCCATTCAACTTTGTATGAAAACAAATTTGCCTATTCGCATCTCTGTTCAAATTTATCTGGACAAGATATAAATTTAAACCAATTCAAGCCATTTAAAATTGTGGCAAAAAGCTACAAATATTGTACTTTTGTGATCTTAATTGTACCAGGACAATTTTTTTTTTTATTACATATTTACATTATTGTTATTAGAGTACGTTTTATTTCGTTTGTACGGACTGGCTTTTCAACTTTTCGACATCACAATTACATCATAACAATTGCAACTTTTTGAGTTCAGTAAATCTTTTGTTTGGATTAAGCCCCAAAGAGTTGCAGTTTGTAGTCTGTTTCTGTTTGGTAGGGAAAAATGTGGAGCCGACAATTGTTGTATTCATTTTTGCCCAGAAATCGCAAATATTCGCGTCTTTGTAAAATTTTAATATCTCAACATCAGCAGAAAATTTATGTAATCAAAATTTTGGCATTCGTTAGGAAACATTTTTACTAGTAGTGGTACCAGACTGTTGGTTTTTACGTCTTCTAGGCTAAAATTAGTGGAACTGGGAACATTTCTCAATTGTGCTAAATATGCCATAGTACCAAAAAAGTACAATATTGTCAATTTTGCCCATCCCTAATTCAAGCTGAGAATTGTTCACACAACATATTTTTTCTCTCTCTCTCTCTCTCTCACGAAGAATGCCATCAAACTATATATGTGTGGTTTTAAAAAGAATTTATTCGCCCAAAAATGAAACAACCGATGGGGCTTTCAATGCTTGGGTCCGCTAATGAAAGATGTCTTCAATATTATTGCATTTTTTTGAAACTTTATTGTCTTATGGGAGTTGTCCGTTCTGATAGGTTGCGCTGTACCTGCATAAACAGCCGCCATATTAAATAGTGCTTAATGCCCGTATTTAATTTTAAAGAGTTGTATTTTTTTGTTTTAATTTCAAATAATTTTTAGTTTTTTCTTATCTAAACAAAGGAGAGTTTGGGCTATTCCTTTTTATAATAATAAATCTTTTTCTTAATATTTCCGTTTTGCTGCTAAACTCGTATATTAAACTTTTTCAATTTATAGCACAGAAACTTTAAATGTTGTCTTGCTTTGCTGTACTTTCCTGTTCGAGTTAAAGTATTTCAGTTACTAATTTGTTTTGCAGTTTCAACTGACAATATGAAATACGGAGCGATAAAAAAACTGGAACACAAAAATCTGAAACTTTTTAAATATCTTTCAATAATTACCAAAACAAGATTATGCTACAGACAACAAAACTTTTACGAGTTTTTTCTTTTTTTAATTTTGTTTCGCTGTGTTCGCAGAAGCAGCAGTAGGAAAACTGCTCTGGGTTAGAAAAACAGTTTGAATTAAAAACATTTCAAGGCATTTTGCCACGAACTTGGTGCAGTAGATGACACTGAAAAACGTAACTTTTTCTTTTAATTAAATAAAATTGCTTTATAAAGTTTTACATAAAAATAATTGTTACTTCAGCATTCCTTTTAGGAAATGCTTTAGATGAGACTGATATGAAAAACAGATTGTTATCCTCAAATGAGCTGCTAATGGACGGTTATTAGGTACTAACAATAAAACAAAGACAATTAGTTGCCAATTTAGCTGTTTAAATGGATTCTGGCCCACAATGAATACGCTGGTGATAACGGAATAAGCAAACGCACCATCTGAAGCAAACGTTAAATTATTTATCGCTAAAAATGCGCTGCAAATATTAGAAGTTCGGCTTAATATGAAAATCTTGATTCTGCTGGGATAAAGCGGAACGAATTCGAGGTGTACAATTCTCAATGGCTCCAATTAAATTTACGACTTTGTTGACTTGAAGGGCATCGCCCAATTGGGGTTTATTAACACAAGTTCGGGAACTTCACAAGAAAATATCAAGCACGGATGAAACGCATAATCTTAATGGCTGATTCATGTCACCTCTAGGAGATATAACCAGAGCCTAAAATTTTTCATGCAGAATGTGGATCGTTGTGTGTGTGCCCTGTGTGGCATGTAGCGCCAGCCTGCTGAAACCACATAATCGTTTCTATTCGGGCCAAAACAATTCGGCTATCACCTTCGTGCAGCGCTTGCCACCCCCGGGGAACAATTTGTGCCTTGCTGTACTCCAAACTTGGGCATTTTTTGTTTCCTGTGTGTGGAGGAAAAGCGGGGGAAAGGCGTGCTCCTGAGAGCGCTTGCAACAGGGATACTGTTGTTGGTCATGGGCTCAGGTGCATAACTTGTCTGAAAAGTTCCAGGTTAAACATAAAATACGAGGGAGGATTAGCAGATACTGATTATATACTTTTGATGACTCAAGTGTCCCCCGTGTGCAGTTGACTTGCAACAGATTCCTTTTATTCGTAATAACTGGATGGTGGGGAATATTAGACCACCGACTCTTCGACTCTTAAGTGAGTGGAATTTGTCCACCATCAAATTAGGACATAATGGTGGGTTGGTGTACATCGTTTGCACAGTCCGCAGCGCTCGCCATTGAGAGTGATGGCTGGCTAAAAACCGTTACCAAACGATAACTTTTTGTGTATAAATTTTCATGGTTTGACGCCAGCAACTGATTAATAAAAAACCGAGTAGATGCCATCAAAAGAACATGATGGTCACATCTACCTGCACAAATGGTAGCCCCGTTTATTAGATAAGGTTTTCAAAATGTGAACAAGACCATATTTGTGCTCGTAACTAAATACAAACTGTTTACAACAACCACTTCGATTACACTTACAATATTCGATTTTTTTTCTATTCGTGTAAAATTGAATCAATAATTTCAGTTTGTTAAAACTGTAAAAAATTATAGTTTCTCATCACTGTAGAAATGGTTACCTGAACCAAAGTTTTGTAAATAAAGTGACGCAAAGAAGAGCAGTAATTAAACACAAACAGTCACAAAAGATCACTGCGCTGAAAAGTTATACTCCGATAAACATATCACCTGTCCTTAGTTTTCTGAATGTTCCATAGAGATTTTCATGAAATACAAGCTGAAGATAAAATAGATTTTTTCAGCCACTTGTATAATAACACTGACACTAAAGTGTTGTATATGTGCACGTGAGTGGGGTTGATACACTAAAATATTAGGCGTGATTTAAGTTTGCACATACGTGACTAAATATATATATTTAGTATAAAAAACTGAGTGCTCTAAAGCATGCATTCACCCAGTTCAAAAAAATACTCACGCGCACGTGTCCGCTTTCTAATGGTAACACACACTAAATTATTTACCACTTCAAAATATCCAACGCAAATTCTTGTTTGTAAATTTATATGAATAAAACTTGGAAGTTTACAGGGTTGAAGATGGGTGCGCGGGTATGTAAAGGAAGAAATCTGTATTTTTAATTAATTGGTTGTTTTTCTTTTTTTTAATATTTCCTTTTTGAAGAACTTACGATAAAGACTGCACTGTATTAGTGGCAGCTTGGGTCTTCTTCTATGCGAAAGTGAATCGGTACACTTCAAGAAATGACTTGAATTTGCTGTACTTTATTTTAATATCTCTATTACAATGTTTAGTCTTGAGCCAACCGACTTTAGTATGTCTTGAATTAATCAAAAAAAGTTATTGCTCTAATATAATTGGCATTCAAAATCACTATAATGTTTTGTTTTTCCAAAGTGTTAAAAAGAGTTTGCGCTTTTGGTCACGAAACCGTATTTTTTCAAACATCAGTGATACATAATTTATCGCTAAGTCGTAAACACGGACATGTCTGTGCAAGTACGGCATCACTTTCAAAAATATGGTTGTAAGACTTAATTCAAAATGAACACATATTTCTTTGAGTGTAATTTACGTTGTCTTCGTTTTTGGTGTCATTTGTTTACGTCTGCGTTCTTTGGTCATGAACCTTCAACCATGAGAACATGTTGTTCAGAGAACAAAGTTTTCTTACAAGTTTTATTTTTAGTGTCATGTCATTTGAACACTTTTTTTAAAATAATTTTGACTTATATTTTACTGACGTTTTGAAAAGTGATATTTTGCAGTTCGTTAACCAGAGCATTTGACTACAAAGTTTTAATTAAAATGTCATGCTTTTGAGTAAAATACACTCAAGTCTTAAAATGTGCTGTCCATTAAAACACATATTTTTATATAAATCGACATCCACATACAAATACAGATATATGTATGTATGTATGTATAGCAGACGAGCACTCAAGCACGAATTTGTAGTAATTCGCCAAATATTTGATTTCAATTTCGTAATTCACCAATTGACGTGGAACACACCCGAGTGAAGATAATCTGTTTAGTAGGAAGCATGTTTAGGGCTATTTTTTAGGCTTGTGAATCACATGAAACTCAAGAAAAGATTTGCAATAAATTCAGGCGCTTACTTTTACAATAAGAAGCCGTTAACGGGTAAATGTTGATCAAACGCCAAAAACCAGTCTCGAAAATTTTCCAAAATTCGTAGTGACATTTTGAATTTCTTATCGGCAAGCGAGAGTGCACAGTACGTGCCTCCAATGGCAACGCCGTGTTAAAATCAAAGTAGAATTAGTGAAAAGTATGTTTATTAACATTTTAATTTATTACCATAAATAGAAGTTTTCACTGTAAATTTGTTTGTGTTTTCTAGCTGTCTACTACTAGTCTACGAAATTTCGTAGTTTTAGCTGCAAAGCGACTAAATAAACTCAGTTGTTTATAATAATTTAACATATAGATTTTAATTCATGTCGAATGGCCTTAAAGTCCTGAAATTCAGTCATCAAAAAAAACTTGTTCACACATAAAGAAAACACAAAATACTCAAAAGTACTCTTACAATTTTCAATTAATGCTTAAACAACGCAAAGTTTTTGTTTTCCCTCCCCAAAAAATATTACATAAATATTTAAAAACCTCTATGCAAAATTATTTTCACAAAATTTTCACGTACTAATTCGTAATTTACACTATTGTATGTATTTTATTCAGATTGCACAAAGAGAAACATAATTTAGGAGAAAAACAAGAAAAAAAAAGCTAAACCAGAAACTGCAGCAAATGTTAATGCAAGGAAAACCAAAAAAAAAAAAACAACAAGTGTTAAAATATTATTATTATTTACTCCCATATAATAAAGCACAAGTTGCAGCTTAACATGTTTTACATTCGCAAAATCTTATTCACACATAATTTTCACATGACAGAGCGCCCTTCCACGATAGAAGTACGCTATTATTGCTGTGTTACATTAAACACGTACACAATTCGACAAGAAAAAAAATAAACAAAACCAAAACGAAAACGAAAACGAAAACGAACAAGTGAAACAGAAAGAGAAAGAGAAGGAGAAGGAAAACAAGTAACACTAACTTATAAAGGAACAACCAAATTGCGACATACTTTAACACAGCAAAAGAAAGTGGAACAAAGAAATGGTAGGGACTTTGCAGGAACAAAGGAACCAGCAAGCAACGTTAAGTGCAGACATTATAAAATGTTTTAAAGACACATTTTAATATTATTTTGAAAGCCGTCACCTCCTTAGCAGTCACAATCCAAATTTACATGGCCACACAACAGCGTATGTATGTAAATGTGTGCACACGCACTCACTCACAAAACCCCCGAAGTGAAACAAAGTGTAAGACATAAAATAATAAACATATAAGGCCTTGTCACGAAAGCGCCACGACTACACGAGTACAATCTTGATACCAGTGTGCAAAGAAAGAACCATCTGGTGGGAATATACGGGATTAGCTTAATAGAAAACTGATGTAACAAAATTTTATTACAATATAAGGCTTCTATGGCCTTACTTTCCCAATTGCAAATTAACTTCATCGCGCCCGCTTGCCCTATTATACAAGTCTACTGGGGTTTTGTGAGATATACATATAATGGGGCTTGTTGAGAGCATCATTTCGTTTTCTCGCCCTCACATCTTAAGTGCAATGCAAAATGTGCGCAGATTGTGAAATTGGTTTACATCAACACCGGACACCAGGACCTAATCAAGTGGCATGAGTAAAGTTGTCAGGTAACAATTTCTTGTTATTTCCGAGAAGCGGTACCTGTCACAAGCGCCTAACTCTAGAGCCCGCCTTTAATACCCTGAACAATAGCGGAAGTCGAGATAGCTCGCTTGGTAGCTCGACATCTCCAAGGAACACCAAGGACTAAATAAAATCGCCCGATGATGCATCACCATCCAGTTAATTACGAAAACCAGCAATCTGTTGTGAGACATCAGCGCCTCGTGGGTATTTGGAGAATTAGGACACGCACCAAATCTCTGTTATCTGGAATTTTTTGTGGTATTTCGATTAGTGCTGACACTTGAGCTTCTTTTATTTCAATTTAGCGAGTTTATCTTTATTTATGCATTCACTGATGCCACAGCACCTTCAAATGATACAACTTTTTTTTAGAAAAGGTTGTTCGCTGGTGCAAACTCAGCGCGTGTTGCGCCCAATTTACGGCAGGCACAGTGGACATTCGCAGTCGAACCTCCAAAGTTTGTTGGTCATATATGGGACGAGGACAAATTAGACAAGGTTCTTTAGATGGCAGTGCATCCGCTAAAAGAGTTGCTGTTTTTTTGAAAACGGAGTTGGAGCAGAACCGATTTCTTTTCTGATTCGAGCAGGATGAAGCGCTGCACACTCTGTGTGAACGACTTAAGGGTATGGTTATTTCTCGCACAGGTGGCGTCAACCACTATAAGTTTTCTTTTAATGTTTCCTGATTCAGCCTGATCTGCCTGACACAGTCACTGAACAACCCGGATCCATGTCACCGTAAGAAAACAAAATAGCACGTATGGATATTTTAAATAAAAACAAATTGTTAAAGTCCTTGAATAAAATAAATTGAATTTAGCTGGTTCTTGCACTTCTGAGCTTCCTTTCGAATACAAATACAAACTGCAAACCGATAAAATCGAGTAGACTCATATAGTTTTATATTATTTCCCTCTAACTTATCTATCTGCGAGTTTCAGCGAGTTGTTTACTATAACTTTACTTGCATTTTATATCTAATAAAATCATGTAAATTTAACGTGCAAGGCGAATAACTTATAGTCGTTTTTGTGTCTGTTTCACTCTAAAAGTTGACATTTATTCAATCACCTTTAAAGCTTTGATGCCCCGTGATGCAAAAGCCTTCACAAATTCACGGCAAATTCAATGTAAACGGAAAAGTTCAACATAAACATACTTACACACGCACAGAGAGACACACAGAGAGACAGACAGAGAGACAGGCAGACAGACATATTTACAGTTGACACAGATTTACATGGTGAAAACAGAATTTTTGTAACATTATTTTCTGCACATCCGACCAAACCCTTGTTGACTCTTCATTATGCGTTCGGTTCGACTGGGTTTTGGTTTCCCAAGCCCACATCAGGTATTTATGTAAACATGTATGTGAGTATGTGAGTGTGTGGTTGGTGAAATTTTCATATGTTGGTTTTAAGCATTTAACGCTATTTTGTTCCTGCAGCTGGAATCTCGTATGGAAAAACTGCTTATGGTTGACTAAATTTTGGCTAAAATTATTTTATGCACAAATGAGAATTTATATGAACATTCGCCTATTTGTATCTTCGTTTGGCCAAACATTTCTTTTTCGGCTTATGCCAGAGGTTTTGGTTACCCAGGCTTTTATTCTTTTGGGAATGAAACAGTAACGTTTTTAAGCGAATGCCGTGAAAAATGAGGTGTAATTAAATAATTATGAGTAAAAGGGAACGAGAACAGCGGGAACCAAAATTATATATATTTTTTATTCAACATTTTGCAATAGTTTTAGTAAAAGGCATTATTTTTAATTGTGGTCTGTTCCGTCAGGAACTCACACTTCTTACAATCATTGTCTATTAGTTGTTAAGAAACGCAACTCATTGAACAATTTCCGGGTTCACCTTCATGTGAACCCGGCAATTCTTGTTTTCAACGATAGGTAATGTATTTTTTGGCCGGGCGCATCATCTGGTGCCTAGTGGGCTCCACTCCACTGTTTTAGATTCCGCGTACGATGTAATCAACAAGATCAGTTTTCAATGTCGTTTTCAATGTCCTCTTGATGTGCTATTTAGAACAATTGATTACAGGTAATTTTGCCAAGCCAACCGATTAATGTCACCCTATACTTTAGTTATCGAAAAGACAGAGAGAGAGGGAGAGAGAGAGAGCGAGAGAGAGTGTTGGTCCCTTCAAAAATCCGCCTCGTTAGTTGAGTGAAATATGTAGGAAATCACTTAAAGCTTTTAGCGCTGAGATTCTACTACGAAAATTTATATTACCACAACAACAAAATACAATCAAAATCTATCACGAGCAAAAGCTTTCATCGATTTTCTAAAAATTTCGATCTATTAACGTAACGAGGCCTGCATATGGACTGCGCAGTTGTCGTTCTTCATCGACAACGGTGAAGCAATAATCCGCTGTTGTTGGATAATTCAATCGGTGAAATGTGTTGCTGATACGGTGATTGGCTCGCCTGAAAGGCCAGTAGATGAGAATGAACAAGAAATGTTGTCAACTTCTTCAAAACCTCAATTGTCTTTCTTTTTAATAAACAACACGTTTTTCTTCTCGGTTGCTGCAAATTCCCAAAACGTTTCTTAACTTCTCTGGGCGTTCGTCCCTTAAAGCAAATATGCAACAATAGCATTGAAGATTTTTTTTATATTCAATTAATTGATGGCAGCTGAATTGAATATTCGAAATACTGGCATGCAAAACCGACAATTATAAAAAATCTATTTGGGTTTCTTGCCACCCACCACCTTTAATACTATTATAAGAAAAAAGTCTATTGTTTTATGACAGGAAACCATTTAAAGTCTACAAAATATTGAGAAAATTGTTTGCTTTAAAATACACACATAACCTCAATTTCTCTTCCTCTGTTCGTTTCCTAGTGCTTCGCACTGTAAACAATTTTATATTACACATGAAATTTATGAAATCAAAAAAACTAAAACAAAAAATTGGGCAAAATATTACTTTAAAATAGTGGAAAAAATTTTACGGAATTTCTTTACGCTACAAGAACTCTTGTTTTCAACGAATGAGTTCGCTGTAGATTTAGATCTTAAAATATATTCAGCTACAAATAGTATCTATTTACCTGATTAAATCGTATATTTGTAACTTTTGCAAAAATTAATTCATCACTCATCGTATTTTTCGAATGAAAAATTTAATTAACCACTTGAAACAAAAAATGTGCACTCTGGAGTTGAGCCAGTTTTACTTAACAAGTTTTTTCCATAGACATACTACAGACGTGCGTTTGGAATGAACAATTTCTGTTCACAATTTATGGATGAGCAGAAAAATCATGTGTCTCATTGCAGCCGTCAAAAAATTACAAATTAGATTTAAATGTCTAAATGGCAAAAATAAAAAAAACTCATTGTTACGCTATTTTTCTGTCTTCCATCAATTTTCTCTTACAAAACAGGGTCTTAAAATAGGAACTTTCCAATTTCGACTGTAGATTGCAGCCATTTTGTTGAGCTATTTTTCATTTAATCAGCGGGTTCTCAAACTGACTATTTCAATCAGGCAGTATTTAGGGTGCTTTTCCCATATCACAGTCGCCGCAATCGTCTAACCGAGATAATCATTCGCCGTGTGATGGATAAATCCCCGATAAGTCGTAAGTACAGATCACTTCTGTCCATGAAAATGTGCAAGAGAACTTGAATCAGGCATTCGCGTCATGAAATTCATCTGACCCAGGATCTGAACTGAAGTTTCATCAAAAACTTATCCCCGCGTGTTTCTGGTGAATTCGATAACTTAACAAACAAAATTGCCGATTTCTGGAAGATATCAATCAACATGAGGTCAAAAAGCATCATTTTCATGGCTACTTATTATGAATTTTTTACACGTTGTACATTTTTTAAATATATTGAAATGGAAATAGGGACCTGAACGAAGCTTAAACTCTTCTAGTTTCTCTTGTTGGAGCGGCAGATTTATCATATACGTGTAAAAACAGAAAACCTGAAAAAAATCTTATTATATTAACGCCAGGTATTAAGTTAATTCAAACTGAAATGAAGTTAAATTAAAATTAAATAATTTGATTTTCAGTTTAATGTATTAATTTATAACTTTAATATTATAATAATAAGTTTTCAGAACTCAATGGCTGTTAAGTCTATTAAGCCATTTTTAATTTTTGAAACTTAAATGCTTACTTGGTCTTTGGTGTCCTTAACATCGGATGATATGAATGATGTTTCTTTTCTTAGGTGTTTTGGCTCAGCGTCCCTAGTATACTTTTGAGTCATGTTATTGCATCGAGAGCTCATCCATTTGTGGTCGATTGGCATTACAGCCGCACTGTTCGCTTATAAAACAAAGTTCCTGCCAAAGTCCCCCCCAACACTCTCAATGTGAGATTCCAATCAAATGTTCATAAGCACTATTTTCCGTTCGCCCTCCCCATAACCTGTTTTCAAGTTCCGGGACAATGCATCACACACGTCTCATGAACAAGGACCATCAGCTGAGCGCTGATCCTAAATAAAAAAGGAGTTTGTTTACAACAATCCTAATCCTGCTTTTCTCCTCCCTTCCGTACTGGTCCCTAATTCTAAAAATATGTTATAAATTTTTGCCTTAGAAGTAGAAATTCGCTCAATTTTTTGTTAAGTCCCGGAGAGGTTTATTAAAGTCAAGTAAATTCGCTCAATTTGTTGTTAAGTCCCGGAGAGGTTTATTAAAGTCATGTATGCCATTCCGTGTTTGATGGTTTCTTAGCGACGTCGTTTTGTTCTGAAATTATTATTATTCCTCAAAAAAAATTGAAGAAAAACTTTTATAGTCTCCGTGAGTCCATTTATTAATAAAAAAAAACACACAAATTCTGGACAATTTTTTTACTATGAAAATCATATAAAAATTAAAGGAAATGAATGAGACTTACGATATAAATTGATTTGGCAACTTCTCTATTTTTTTTTTATTTTTTTTTTTTAAATTTTGACATCTGTGTTTTAATGTTGTTTGAAATATAAACAAAAACAGCTGAATCTCATTTTAAAAGTTGGTATCACTAATTCGCATTTGACTGAAATAGATGGCAACATCAACTGCGAGTTTGTCGGAACTCATGATAGTGTTTTGTAGGAACTCGTGACGAGAATTAATAACTTTCAGAACGGTTTCATAATTATATGAGTGCTTCGATGGACGTGTTGGTAGATTATTTGAGCACCATTTCAGAGGTTCGATTTCGATCAAAGACTCTGGGGAAAAAACAATAGCCAAAATTCTTTACATTCGACTAAAAACAATAACACAAAAAACACAAAATAGACAATGAGACATACATATATAGAAGTAGTCAATTACCCAACAAACAAATCCATATTAATACAAGATAGAACACAATGTTGGGGATGTTGGGTTAATTGGTATCCACACTGGACACTGGATAGCTAGACTATCGTCGGTTAACCTCTGACATTCTCATCTCTGCAAAATGCAATAAAAACGTTAAAAAACAACACATATTATCTACACAGCGATACCATTTGCCAAATAAACATAAATCTGCTGTATCTAATTTAGTGAATAGAAAATGTTCCAAAACAGCTCGATGCGCAACTTCGCGCCCAGCTGAACCAGTGTAACTTTTATGGTTTTCTATTCGAACCAACAATTACTTAAGCAATGAGATGCAATCCTCCTTCAGTTATGCCGCACTAATGTAGTTTTTTTATATTGAGATTTAACGATCGACGAGGCCAAACGCCTTGGAAAAATCATAAAAATTACCTGCAAGACCCTTAAACTTGTTTTAGTTTCCTTATCAAATCCCTTATCCCTTTTTAGATGTGATACTGACAACCAAATAAGAAGCTGCTCGTATTACGTGTATTTGCCAGGTAAAAGAACTACTAGTTTGTGGAGCATCTTTTCCAAGAGTCCTATTAATAATGGGCTACAATGTTGTTAGCCGAAAATTCTGCTTCCATGAAGCATTAGTTGCTTTCTTTAAAAATCCAATTGATTGCTACCCTTTAGCCACTCATTATCCAAAATTTTTAGATATTAATTACTTATTAAAAGTCAATTATTTTCCAATTGATTACTCAGCTGGCCAACTTTTTAATGCTATTCGCAGATAAACCTGAAATCAAACCTGTTCCTTTAAGTCTTTTGTATAACGATGGCACCTTATTTTGTAACTATTGACAGCACGCAATCATCTGTAAAATGAGTGGCTAAAAAAAAAGTTGGTTGGAAAAACATAAAAGAGTAAAACAAATGATTGGCCATAATGACCACATAGACCAGCTACAACAAAAACGAGAGTGTAATAAAAGAAAATCGTGTTGCCAACACTTGCGACACATTCGCTACAAAACATGTAATTTCCGTTTTCATTTAGTCCTAAAAGCAAATGTGTGTACTGGCGGTTAACCCAAATAGCACTCACTTGGTTGTTATACACAAACATGTTGTCTCCGAAGCCTCAAAAGGAGAATATGAATAGATAGAAATAAAATAAAAACCAAACCCATATATGTAACAGTGTGCGGTCAACAGATAGAATGTACCTGCTCACTGTGGCTCAAGTTTGAAGAACGTTCGTTACCAACACGTGCTAATAACACCCCTTGATACGGATGGACAAGGATAATAGGAGCAACGACTTAAAATTACTTTAAAAAACAAGCTTGCGTAGGAATCTAGCAATTTATGGAAAACTTATGCCGATATTCGTAAAAAGTAAAATAATTATACTAAAACATATTCAAATAGCTCTTGTATTTTTAACTCTTTAATTCAGAGTGTGTTTGTGTGTGTGTGTGTGTGGACGTACATGAAAAAAATTTAAAAGAAGACTATATCCGATCTACATATATGTTAGAAATTTGTCGGAAACGAAAAATGTTTCCCAGCAATTTTAAAGATAATGATTGGATTTTCTATGGGGCGTTGTTGACAAACTTAAGCCAGACTTGAGTTCCTAAAATCCAGTAACTGTTAAATGAATTTCTATTAAAAGTGAATAGATGTTCAAATAAAACAAAACGAACTGTATGTGAGATATATTAAAGAACAAATACAACATTGTTCAAATGTGCCCTGGTCGCCATTGATGGTAAAAATTTGTCTAACGGCGCAAAATCCGCTTTAAAAACTGACTTTTCGTGGATGCACTGCCAGCTGCTGAGCCTCGTGTGCATAAGCGCTGTCTCATATATAGCAAATTTACTAACAACCTTTCACTTTGACAGCAAAAGAACATGACGGGCGCCAGCTTCTGCCCGCGCCAATTTATCAGCTTTTCGCACTGTAAAAGTTCCCTTAAGAACAAAGTTTAGACACTAGTCCAAAGCTTATTTTTAGCCTCTTCCACAAAGATGTACAAACATACGTACGTATAAATGAACAAGTTAAGAACTTAATGACTGGCAATCCACAGAATATTTAATAGAAAAAATGTTTAAAAACCAAACAAATTAAAAGTTATAAACGATTTAAAGTAACAAAAATATGCAATTACGCACGAATAAATGATGAATAAATTCAGCAGTAGAATAGTGTTATTATAGGGCGAAGTGTACTCATAAATTTTTAAAGTTTTTAAATCAACACAACGATCGCACAAATAAAGAAAATGTTTTACTCCTATTTTGTGTTTTTTTTTCTTCGCGTTTCTAAGTCATTTTAGATTAAAATAATTTCACTAAAAACTATTGCTTTCCACTTATTTCATATATATATATTTAACATTACGTTTCATTCGCCAAAAGGGAGGTAATTTTTTCCACTTTTCGATTCATATTTACTTTATAAATAATGGCCTTAATATATATTTACATATTTTAGAGAAGTACTAGAATGTCATCTTCGCTCCTCATTTTATCAACTGTGTGTTTAGTTTCGAAAGCCGATAATCAACAGATTTAAAATGTACGTATTTCCCAAATGTAATTTATTTCACTTGAACGGAATAATAAAGAAAGTTTTTTATATATATGAAAGACTCATATAAGGAAGAACATGTTCTCAGTAACGTACAGCACTATTAGATGAGATTGTCGTCTGTTGACCGCAGAAACCAGCACCGAATTTGGTGCAGTCGTGTTCAAGTTTTTAGCTTCCGCAGAAACCACGATTAACTTTTATAAACAAACAGAATATATATATATATATCAATCTTTCCTTTTGACGGAAAACGTAATTCTAAGTTTAATTAAAATGGATTGTTCGGTTTCAAATAGTCTGTTCAAGATTCACTAAAATTGGTTTCTTGTGGGAGGGATAAATTACCCCTCCGGGTCTTATCTTCTAAAATGTAGACGTATATTATTTGTTTTCTTTTCTTTCCAGTGAATTTTTACTTTTTTCAAAGTTTCGTTTAGTCGATTGTTCGACTTTAAAGTAGGAACGTTCCATGTTTACGTTGCATCCTAAACATCGATGTTGTGAATATGATACATCGCATAAATGTAGCTGTATGCCAATCAATCTACCGATATATTTCATTCGATGTATCGAAAACCTACCATTTGAAGATACTTCATCATCCAGCTGTGGACCATAAATTGGAAGGAATGTAAGAAAATAATTTATTTGCGCAACACATTTTAGTGAAAATGAAATGGAAAAAATCAGTTTTTCGGATTGTACAACGAAAGATATAAATATTTGCAACTACTGTGTCATCTGAAAGGGTCTTCCAAATGTTTTATTTGTGTTAATGCAGCAGCGAAGATTGTTTAAATTAAATAATTTATAATTTAAACCGCACGTGTAAAAAATTTAGGGTCCGATGAAAAATAACTAATCAAATTGTTATAAAAATCACTATGAAACACCGAAAACATTGATTGTTTTGATTGATACACTCCAAAATATCGACGTGTAGTCCTGGTGCATCGCATAGGAAAAACCATCGATGTATATTTTTAGGTCAAAATTAACAACCTTCTAGAGCGCCACCTGTTGAAAATGTTTGCAGATTTGTTTCCCAAAGCTTCGCGTAGCAATTACGAGTAAACCCTTAGAAAGAAGAAGCGAAGTTGGTTCGGTCGTTTTCAAGTTTTAAGTCTCCGAACAATCACCGATTTATTCCCATACATAAATTTATAGATTTTATATATTATGCTTGACAATTAAATCAAGCAAGAAATCGGTTGCTTCTTCTCTTTCTGCTTTAAGAAGAATATTTAATAACTGTCTACAACTTTTGATCTTAGAAGACAACAAAAAACTACCGTTATATCTCCAACCAAAAACGATAATGCAAAACAAATAACAATTATCTTATATATCAGAAAAAGAATTATAATAATTTTCACACACACACACACACACACACACTCTCTCTCGTGTAAATAAGTTTCTAAAGTGTTGGCGCTTAAAAGATTTCTAGATTGAAAACATATAAATTTAATGTTTGAACAATCCTTCAACTGCTGCCAGCAAAGCGCACGTTGGGCTGATGTTTATTATAAAACTGTTATTCTGTTCACACTCCAACTTGTATACGAGTGGGTGTGAATGCAGATATTCAAAAACAAAGAAAGAAAATAAAGGAGAACCGATCTAAATAGGAGTGCGAGCACACACAACACACAGAGTAGGACAAAAACAGTAACGTGTTCAAGCGAACACAAAACACCTTTATGCAACAACAATGCTTTTGTAGTTGTATTAGCTTTTGTTGTTCGGCGTTAATTTCGTTGAGTGTGTATTTTAGCTGTAGGAAATCGGTTGGTCTTCGAAGATTTATGAACGTGTGTCCTAGTGATGTAACAACAACAGTTTTCAGAGTTTCGCCAAACGACAAAGTGAATACCACTGACTCAGCTCTTTGCTTACTTTTAGTAAAGAACAAGATAAAGAAAGTAGAGCGGTCAGTGCCTTAAAAGATATGGTTTTGCAAAAGCTTGTATGTTAAAGTCTTGCTTAGCTGAAAAGGAAAGGCACGTGCACCAAGTTGTAATGCAATGTTATTTAACCTTTATGTGCCCGGCTGTCTACATATAGACTAATTTTGATTAAGTTGGCGAATAAAAACTTAAATTGTGAGGAAAAGAATTTGAGATTTTTAGTAGCTTTCCAAAATCTTGTGTTAAGCAGACTTCAACGTTAATGATATAAAAATAAAGTCTCACGGCCAATAGTGTAAATGTTGTAGTCACTATGTGATATGTAAAAACAGAAACGTTATATATTACTGATCGAATTTGAGTGCATTGTTGTAAAATGAACTGGTTTTTAACTGGGAGAATACCGGAAGATTGTGGAATCGACTTACGTCAGCTTCTGCCATTATTTCCTAATTGTCAACGAATCACCGCCGTCCCCGTGTGGCTTACCGGACACACACAGGTGGCAACTTCTCGTGTTATGTTCTCGAGAACGCTCAGAATATCGAATATCTTCTGGCAGTAACTTTCTGGACAGTTAAAGAAAGAGAAGACACCTGAGTTGGTAGCCCGAAGTCCTCAAGGAATATCAGGCCTTCAGCACAGAGTGTAGAGTCCTACCCCGGTATCTACCAAAGCCTTTTGCTGCGGTTTTAGGTTTAAAAAAAAGCTAGAACCTTTCAACCAACCAACCAACCAGAGTCACCAAAGGCAGCTTGGGGACACATTGGTCCCCGGTTTGCTAATTGACCTTTATTGAAATGTCTCCCACTGTATAACCGAAGTCATACATTAAAATTCTAAAGTTTTGGCTCACGTGGGACCCTTCCCGTCTATGCCCCGAAGAACGGAAATCCCTTGTTCACGGAGGAAAATATATGAAGAATAATAGTTTGCAACAGTTATATATGTAAGTAATATAACTACATATGTAGTCATCCGTCCAGCCATGTACGGTTTTGATCCCGAGCCCATGAAGGTTTAAATTAATAAATTTAGTAGTTTTGATAGCTCTTATTATAAACAATCGGTAGGGCTGCTTTTCGGCTACTTATATTTTGTATTATTTTTACTGGTGAAGTTCAAAAGAGGATGCTGGAATTAACTTGGCCAACAAAAACAAGAAATCTGATGGTCAATAATTATGAAAATATTTTCTGCTCAAATTGAAACTGACGTTGTCTTTGTTTATGTACCACTTGTAAGAAATTAGCCGATATATAATTTTTACGAACTATATCACGTATTAATTGCTGCCATATTTTCTTATGCACTCGAATAATACTCGTTTCACAAATGCCAACACTTAGAACATCACTAGCGTGTACATTGTTCCGAGTTAACGTTTAAGCATGAAAGGATTTATAAAAGTGTGTTTATGGTTTCTTGCTGTTGTTGTGAATTATGTTTCGAGATATGGATTTGTTTAGTGCCGTTTGGATGCTGGTGGTATTTTTTGTAAATGTTCGTTTACTCGATGCTATAATTGTGTGCACTCTGAACAGCTTTTACCATAATGCTAAAAATTATTTCAAATATTGCGTTTAGGTCATAATGTTTATGCTGAACTTCCAGAGCTGTTTAAATTTTGAAGCGGTCGCCGAAAAACCACAGTAGGAGAAAAAGTAATGCTGGCCGCAATGCATTCTTGGAACAGCATCTTATACCCTAAACAATCTCAAATACATATAGGAAAATATTTTTATCGACGATCTTTCAAAACCAAAATCCAAAATGATTTTTGACCAAAAATCAAGATTTGTTTTCTTTCTGAGCAAAACTTTGTCTTTCTAATATTTTTGGTCAAAATAATTTGCGAAGCCAGGGAAATATTGATCAAATGTGGATTACCCAGATAATTGTGCTGAAGCCGCAAGCCCTAAAATACTTTTCGATGGATCAGCAAATATTTTTATGGAAAATAATGTTTTGCATTTTCTTGTCAACAATATTTGTTATTAGATATTATATTTTATATCGTATCAGATAATTTGTCAGAAGTTTAAGTTTTGTCGGAATATTATGAAAGAAGGTGAAAGAATATTCAATTCTGGCCACAAATATTTAAGAGGAAAATCCAAACAAAATGTATCTTTTTCGAACAGATATTTTTTCGTTTTGAAATAACTGGCCCAGAACAGGCAGGTACTGCATTTACCAAATGTGGTTGGGAAAATGTTTTTTCCATACGAAGTACAATGATGAGAAAAGTCAAGAAACAATTCTGATTAATATTTTTTATTTTGATTTTAAATAATGTTTGAGTTTTTGAGTCATAGAATTTTAAAGATGACTAAAAATTTGTTTTTACGCGCAATGATTGTTCGCCTCATTCAGAAATCATCTACAGGATTAGAATTATGGTTTAATAAATGGTTGTCTTGCAGAAAACTACTACCTGGATGAAAATGTTTCGAAACGGGAGGGTGATTTGTTTGACCTTGGTATTTTACTGGACCTTAATTTAAATTTTGTATTTCGCACAACTTTAACTCGCAACAAAAATAAAGGAACTCTAAAACACATAAAACATTGAAAGAACCAGTTAATTGAAACCGGTTTTTCTGAAATATAGTGTCAGCGCATTGAGTAAGATTTGTTTTGATCTATTGCCTAAGTTGCCTCAATTGGTGCCACGACAAAGATCTTCCATGCCATATAAATAGACTTGTGGTTTTACACTTGAAAACTGAGCACGCGATGTCAGATTTGCGTTTAATCTTATCAACTGCAGTTGGTGTTGTCAGTTGCTTCTGTATAATATTTTAAATTTAATTGTTGTTGTTATAGAGCTAAAGATTATTTTAAAAGCCATTGAACTCTGCGAGAAAGGATCCTTTCCTCTCTAGCTCTCTATCTCTTTCTCTCTTTTTCTCTCTCTCTCTCTGTCTTGATAAGACAGATACTTAATTATGGTAGAAACAGAACTGCGTCGAGTGACGAAATTCAGCCATCCGAAAGAATTCGCCTGTAAAAGTTCACTGTATAAAATCGTCGTGTGAAGCACAATAAAGTCAAATAAACAACTTCTGTTTGCAATGGGCAAAGTTGGTTAGATTTTGTGCAGAGACACCTGGCGACGAGTATTCGCAACCCAATGCTAGTAGCATTAAGCAGTAGAAATGTTTCCACACTTTCTAGTTTCAGGGAAGGGCCTGGAAGAAAATTATGTAAATAAATTACAGATACTTCCACAAAAATTGATTACTTGTTGGATCAGCTGTTATTGAAATTTTCTGAAATTTCTTAAAATCTTATAACAATTTTAATGCGAAACAATGTTTAAGATATTTTTTTTTAGATTAAAGTTTGTTCTGCAAGAATTTCTTACTTCAGAACTCCACATTCTAAGATGTGTTGCTGTATGTACATTGTACAAGCATCGAATTGCGTCGTTAGTCCGTCTCTCCCTATTCAAATACCTTGTTGCCTTTGTCGAATAAGCGATATTTTTGTTGTTGCAATTACTAATATATAACACTCATACGTACCGACTTCCTCTAGAATGTCGAAACTCTTTTTATTTACTCCATTCTCTTTGAAGTGTAATTTTTTTTCTTTCACTTTAAAAAAAATTATTTAATGCGTTTTAGTTCAGTTCCACCAGAAACCGAAAAAGCGATTTTTTTTCTTTATTAGATTTTGTCAAATAATATAATAACATGTAGACTGGAAATTTAATCGCATTAAAAATGTGTTGTTGCCTTCAGCAAATAATTAGAAAAAAAATTGGCTCTAATCACGAAGTTTTCCATTCCATTTCCTGGGGAATGGTAAGTGCGGTTTCAAAAGTGAAATATGAAAATGTTTTAAAGAGGGCCGTTCAGTAGCAATAATAATCGTGTTATACATCGACAATGCATCAAATTAGGCCGGTTCTAATATAGTTTTTTCAACTTGTTATTGAATATAAAATAATAAGTAATAATAATAAACATACAAAAATAACACGATTTCTGATAAGCAAAAGTTTAAAAAAATTCTTTACATAAAATTTGTTATTATAAATTTGGGGTAATAAACTATTTAGTATTTGTGTACAAAATAATAAATATGAGCTAATATCGTTTTTAAGTTCGTTAAAGTAATCTGAAAACCAAATTAACTTTTCTTTACATTATTTATGATGATGTTGTCTGGAGTTACAGCTGCATTTTAAAAACGATGGATTCATTTAAACGAAACGGTTTTAAATTTTTTTCTTTTTCTTTTTATTAAAAATCTTATACAACTAGAATAGATGATTAAGTAATCTTTAAGTTTTAAATGTTTGTAAGACACGGCTTTATTTTTAATAATTGTTTTTCTTAAATACTAACAATTTTACGATCGTTTTACATATAAAACATAAAATAAATTTTGTAAAATTTAAGAATAACTCATTTTCTTAAGTAATAAAATTTGGAAAAAATTTAACACATTCTCAAAATATTTATATTCTAGCACAAGATAAACAAATATATTTATGATTAAAAATAAAACTAGACTTATACAATAGACTTCTTAAAACTTTCTATTAAATGAAATGCAATAAAAGTCTTTCAATAAATTGGAGTTATTTTTTTGCATTTTTTAACAAATCGTTTAAACTGGGCTAATAAGTCCGCAAACTAACGCTTAACAGAATTTGTTTCTGTGGAAATTGTAGTTTTAGTTCTTCGCGGGCTGCGTTCGAAAGACACTATTTCACCGTCTTCCCCAATTGCGTGAGTTAGTGCACTTTTTACATTATGTTTCCTTCAGCTCTTTTAATATTCTTTCATTTGTATCATTTAAAGTTTAATGAAAAGTGTTAATAACAAACGCTTTTTCATTACAGAACTAGAGTTTTCCAAACAGCTTTTTTAACACAATTTTTATTATATTTTAACTATTTTATCTATGTAAATGTATTTATATGAAGACATCAATTGAAAAAAGCCACAAACAACTACATAAAGCACATACATATGTGCAAATAGCATTTAAATAGTTGGATAAAAAAACTTGCTCTTTTGCAATACTAAAGAAACTGAACCAACTATTCTCAAGTATGCTTCGTGCCAACGTTTGCATCAACACCCTTCACTAACAAGTACCATCAGAGGTTTGCTCATTTGACGAAAGCAATACACCACAACAGCAAACACTCAAACATATTTTCGAAAACAAGTAACCAAACCAAAAACCAACGAATGCAAGAGCACAACTGGGATAAGAAAGAGAAAATATTGCAGTTTGTCCAATTGTTAGTTGTAATAATTGAAATCTTGATTGCAACAATTTTCAGTTCAAAGTACTTAACGGGAACTTAATATTTTGTTGCAGAACATCTGTTTTTTTTCTGAAATATTTGTATATTCTGCTTGTGTGGCTACATGGTCAAACGATGAAGAAAGCTTTTTTTTTTTGCTTTAAGAGGCAATTGGAGTCTGCAAAACAATAAACCAATAAGAATATTTTATTCCAAAATAGAAATCCATAAAGGAAAGCAGGGCCAAAAAGATTAGAAGCTTGTCTCAAATCTTTCGAAAAAAATCCGCCCACGACCAGACCAGCGCAAATGATATGATCAGAATCAAACGAACTATTATATATTTATTGCTTGAAGTGGCGTAAACGCTCACGGAACGTGTCAAGCTGTTTTCTGCTGATTTTATGATTTTGTTTTACTATTCCTCCCGATTAGTAAAAAATAATAGAAGACATTTCAGGAAAATAAATCAAATAAATTTGTGTAATATTACTTTCAAATAATGGTTTTCAGTTTTTGATTTGTTAATAAATAGTTAATATTTACAATAGTAAACCGACAGCAATCGACAACACTACTAACTACATGCAACTCTGATCAACAAAGTGAAAGATTATTTGCGTTGATGCAGAAATTTTTGGTACAGAGCAGTGCCATCCAAACCCTATAGTAATCTGAGATACACAGATATATGCATAGGAAAGGAGACATTATCCTTTTGGTGAGGTATTTGGCCACTCAAAACATTCTGTTTTGTTTTACATGTCATCTGTTCATCTTCCATTGTGCTAAAACGATGAAATTCTGAAATTCGCCGAACGCTTTAATTGAGATAAATATGAATGCCGTTTGCTTCCACGGCACCAGCGTCAGGATATTGGTTTGGAATTACAATAATATTGTTACTACTGTCATTCCCAATGTGCTGACTGAAACCGTTTGTTTGAGTGAATGTTTATCCACTCACACTACCAGCTATTGCAAGATTCAATACAATTAAAAAGAAAATGGCATGTGCTCAGGGCTCAAATATAGTTCACTAATAAAAAAAAACAAGGAGTGCTTTTGCCCATCTAGATTTCACACCTGATCGTTGTCGTATCTGAATGAAATCATTCAAGTGGTCAAGAGCATTACATGTGAACTTTGGCATTTTTCATTAATGGCTGCGTGCTGAAAGAAAATTTCGGCTGTAAAATCAGGCAGAATAAGAAAATACAAACTGGAAACACAATTAATTATCAATCGATCCTCTTGCGCGGCAGGTCATTGGATTAGAAGCCAATGGAAATTTTATTAAACTGAAAAATATCTGACATGTATTACAGGGAATGTGCAGTCAATTTGAAAACGGTTGTACTAAATTTCACAACAACAAACACTGATATAAATACAGTACCGCACAAAACAACTCGTTCTGATTTTATTATTATTTTAAAATAAATTTATTAACTAAAACTGATTTTAGTTATAAATAACTACAATTTTACTATTATTATTTCAATTCGAATCGATGGCATATATTTTTATAGCACATTTAGCAGAAAGCTATAATTTTGCTGTAAAAAAGTGTTGGCACTCGCCAGCGTTGCCATTGATTAAGTTTTAAAAGTTTTTTGCAATAAATACAGAAATACTCTTAATGTTAAGCCATTACAGTCATTTTGGGTTATTTATTGCCCGCTTAAAGTAATAAATTGAATTTACACAAAAACTAATGGAAAAAACCCGCTTAATTGAGCCCCGTTAATTGCCGCTTAAAATTAAGCAAATTTCAACAAATCAATTACAAAAGTGACGCTTAAAAGTCTTTTGCAAATTCCCAAAAATTTAACATAATTTTCACACCCAAATAAAGGTATACCAGTACCTACTTACTTTTACGGCAACTTTCAAGCCCATGTGTTCTTTTTTATTTTGTAATATTTGTTCGTTTTATTGAATGCGCTGCTCTATTGAAGGAGTTGTTTTTAATTGAGTTAAAGCATCAATTAAAATAGTATAGGGTAAATGATTTTCCGCTTAATACCTCCATGCAATTCTAGAAACTCAATTAAGACTATTTGTTGAACGGTGGTAACGTAATGTTTTAATTAAATCCCTCTTTTTTTAACACTGATTATATGCAGAGTTGTGTTTTTGTACATTGAGTCTAATTTTATGGTTTATAGATAAATCAGAAAATAATTTTCTTTTAGCCGTTGTGCAGCTTCGTTGTATATGTCTATGTATATATATATATATATATGTATGTATTAAGCAAAATTTAGCTATTCTTACGTTTTATTTATGTGCAGGTTTTTCACCTTTTTGGTGGATTGCGGATTTTGTAGAAAAAATTATGGCACCCGCACATTGATATCTGCTCTTGTGGCCGAATTTTCTTAGATCAGGCAACGATATTGAAGTAAAAAACATTTCACACACCCATATATATATAAAGGGTGGTTAAATTGTATGGGCCGATGTTGAATGTGAACCACACCTAAACGCCAAGTTTTTTTCCGAATTTTATTTGACATTTCTCTATTTCAGACTTACTCAATTTGAACCATGGAGAGATACACAATCCAACAACGTGTTAAAGTTATCCAGACTTATTATGAAAATGGGAGTTCAAATCAAAATGCATATCGTGCACTTCGTAATTTTTTTGGTCAATTTCATCGTCCAAATGTGCGTACAATCGCAAAAATCGTGGAAAAATTCGAGTAAACCGGGTCTGTAGAAGATGTGAGAACACCAGTGCATGCTCGTACAGCTCGTACTGCAGAAAATATTGCTGCTGTTTGCGATAGTGTGGCTGAAGAGCCGTCCACCTCAACTCGTCGTCGTTCCCAACAATTGCACCTCTCACGCTCGTCGTTGATGAACATTATGCATAAAGACTTGCATTTACACGCTTACAAGGTGCAATTGGCTCAAGAACTAAAGCCTCTTGACCATTGCAAACGTCGTGAATGGGCAGAATGGTGGCGAGAAATGGCAACAGTGGATGATCAATTTTCGAAGAAAATCATCTTCAGTGATGAGGCACATTTTCACTTCAGTGGATTCGTCAATAAACAGAATTGCCGCATTTGGGCGAATGAGAATCCAAGAGTGATTGTCGAAAAACCAATGCACCCACAAAGAGTGACTGTTTGGTGCGGTTTATGGGCTGGCGGCATCATCGGGCCGTATTTTTTCCAAAATGAGGCCGGTCAGGCAGTTACTGTGAATGGTGTTCGCTATCGTGAGATGATAACGAACTTTTTATGGCCCGAATTGGAAGATATGGATGTGGACGATATGTGGTTTCAGCAGGACGGTGCCACTTGCCACACAGCTAACGAAACAATGGCTCTTTTGCGCAACAAATTCAATGGCCGTGTTATCTCACGTAATGGCGATGTCAATTGGCCGCCAAGATCATGTGATTTGACACCGTTGGACTTTTTTCTTTGGGGTTATTTGAAAGAAAAGGTGTACGTCGATAAGCCAGCAACAATTCAAGACCTAAAGGATCAGATAATTCGGCACATTAACGGCATAGAACCTCCATTATGCCTCAGCGTCATCGAAAATTTGGGCCATCGGATGGAGGTGTGCCGCCGAGGTCGCGGCGCCCATTTGGCCGATATTTTGTTCCATACATAATTGAGTAATACCAATACATCATAATAAAATAAAATTACAATAATTTCCTAAATAGTTTGTGTTTTATTCAAAATCAACATCGGCCCTTGAAATTTAACCACCCTTTATATATGAGTACTTTTGCTATAAATCCAATTGGGGCTTTAATTATGTTAAGCCGACTTTTGTCTTTTGGAAAAATTAAATTTACGAATATTAAAATGAGTTTAAAACCAAAAGCAACCGCCGAATCTCAGTGCCAAATAATACTGAAACTGCATAATCAAAGCAAATCGTATGAAAACATATGACATAATGGAAAGAAATCGTTTCACAATAAGAAGCATAATCAAACGTGTTGAAGGGGAGGCCATTCTAGGGTTTCACCTCAGCGCAAGCAAATAAATAGTGAGAAAAGGGAAAAACCACAGAAAACCTTGACTGAAATTGGTAACAATATGACTGGCCGTTATTAGAGTGCTGTACGGGACTAAACCTTCTATTTCCTCAGTCAACCGAAGCAAAGAAAAACAATTTCACGACCCAAGAGACTTAAAGGCTTTTTTGGGTTAAGTACTTTTTCTGGAGAAGAGTAACCTCGATGCTGTGCATCACCTTTAACATATACTTGGCATCACTCTCATGCGTCAAAAGTTTTTATTCAGTGATGCAGCAGCTCTGCAACAACTTTTGAGAATTGTAGCATTATTTAATTTTTTTGTTTTGCATTAATTTTTCAGATAAAAGTTTTAATTGGTGGAAGAAAAAAGTAAACATAAAAGAAATATTTAAAAATAAGGATCAAACACAGGTTTATTGTTTCAAAATACATAATTCACATGGAAAGTTTTATGCTTTTATGAACTTATAGAAAATCTGCCACATACAGATCGCCAACCCCACTAGGTGAACTTGCCGACGACTCACCACCGCCCCCATGTGACCGGCTAGGTACACACGGGTGGCAACTTCTCGTGTTATGGCGGAGTGGCAGCAAATAACACAAATGCCTTGCTCGATAGCTTGTGCCAGTTGTTTTGCCTTGACAGTTAAAGGAAGACTGGGCTACTGCTTTAATAGCCCGAAATCTTCAAGAAACGCCAGGCCTTAAGCAACTCGACTGCACACTCCCCATCATTAAGTTCCTTGCTTCCTAGAATTTTGGTTGCTGTCCCAACCGGGAGACCCCTTCCCTACTATACCCGGCAAAGCTGTTTGGTATACGCCCTGCACCCATAGTATTCAGCATTAACAGTTGAACATGGCGAGGGTGGGGTTATGGTGCACGTATTTTACGATTGCTGGTGAGTTGGTCTTTATTGCAGGTCTGCAAGATATCCATCACGTTTTGTGTCTGCAAGCGACAAAGATCGTTGTGAAGAATTTCACTAAAACAAAACCTCATACATTTATATTATATTTATTGATAAGACATAACTAAAGAAATATTCTTCGTTTCGAAAATACTTTCTCGTAGTGGTTTCGCGCTGCAGACTAGCAACAGCATGTATCTAAATGAAAGAGTTGCTAATTTTACAGTGTAACATATATATTTGCTGCACGAATTAAGGATTTACAAATATTAGGTTTTCGGAAATTTTCGACTCAAAAAAGGAATCCAAGTCTTGCAAACTTTTTTACTTTCGCAGCAGATGGAAGTTTTCGTTCTTATAAATGATTAGAAAAATTCAAAAGTACGAGGTTTGATGAGTATTTTGTAGGTGTCCAATGAAAAGCTGAAGCCAAAACTGCATTGAATAAATCACATAAATTTTTATAACATTATTTCCGTTCTCACAATTTTTACTATAATCGAACAAATTAAAGTAATTCTTCTATACACAAGCGAAAATGTACGAATATAGCAATTAAGAAACTTTTAACTCATTCTCTTGTGTTCCTCGTTATCTTTTTGATTTACTTTAATTTAAATAATGTTTATGTACGACTATAATCCGGCAAAAACAAATATTATAATAGAAAACTTCAAATAAAAATTTGCATTTTAATTAAAGAAGAAAAAGCGAAAACCCGTGTATGGTTAAAACTCCTTTTGTTCTCCATTGTTTTCATAACATCATCGTATCTCACCATCTGTCATTTTGAAACCTTCATACTTAATTTTTATTTTTTCTTCCTACTCACACCCACAACGCTTCTGTGTGCAAAGATTATCTTAACGAATTCTTTTTGGCAAACTGAACAAATGTTAACATGTAATTGTCATCGGGCATAAAGCCTTGTTAAAATTTTATGAGCGCTGACAAACGAACCGGTACAACAACACTTTTATTTGTGTAACATTTTCAAAAGTACCCCGCATTGTCATTCATTTTGACGGAAATACGCATTCACGCTTTCGTTGAATACAATTTACCTTTTCATTGAAATTGTGGTGTGTCTGTGGGTGTGTGCGAGGGGGGCAGAGAAATCTGGTATGTGCCAAAATATTTCAAAACCGAAAAGTGTGGACACAACAGCAGTTGTTTGTGCCAATTATATTAAGGTAAAGGATCAAGATCAAGGGGGAATGGGCCAGTGCACTCAGGGCAAAGTTGTTGATTGCTCTCAACCTGGCGAGAAGCCAGCAGCGATCCCTGAAAATGGACTGGTCAAGCTGACATACTGCCTCCTCGTGGCGCCCCTGGATAGCCCCTACAGCACCCGCTTAGAGGGGAACCAAAGTGTGCAGCGAATCCCCTCTGTCCAGAGGTCTAAACCAGGACCCGGTCCTCCAGGTTTCGGGGGTTGTGCGTGGGGGTAACTTCCCTACCGTGTAAAAACACACTAGTTTCGACACAACAACAAAGAATCAAAACTTTGTTGGTTGAGGCCCAGGTTCACCACGGACTGTAGCGCCAAAAGAAGAAGAAGAAGAAAGGATCAAGATATGAAAGCGGTAGAAAGTTAATTTATGATAAGATGATATTCGAAATGAAACAAGAGGCTGTTTTTGAAATATTTTGGCCCAAATGAATATCTCTCAGAGCAATTTTAAGATGTTTCTTACGACAACCAGAACTAAATGTCAATGTAGTGCAGCAATATTGACTTACTGCTGACTTTGTCACCAGTACTAGTGACTTGCTACAGCCCTGACACAAACGAGGTACTCGCAAGAACATTTTTACAATTTTTCTCAAAACTTTTCCCATTGAAAATGTACTAGTACCATTTTTTATGTACTAGTACCATTTACAATAGACATTGTGACAGCTATCCTGTGCAATATATATTGTAACAAATCCTTTGTCTTCTATCATGTATTTTTGCTAAAACAAATATTAGCAACAGTTTTTAACTCCCAAAGAAACTATAATGGCTGCCACCGTTCCAAAACCCATCTGATTTTAGCGTCAGAGTTACAGAAAGTTTGACATGTCAGACGGCGTCGGCAGGCAGTTCAAACTAACAAAACTGTCGACTTAAAAGTAGAAAGATTGCTTTCAGAGA
Source organism: Epicampocera succincta (assembly GCA_932526305.1). NCBI lineage: Eukaryota > Metazoa > Arthropoda > Insecta > Diptera > Tachinidae > Epicampocera > Epicampocera succincta. The sequence goes on along the minus strand of OW052037.1, from coordinate 42,452,931 downwards.
ATGCCTTTAAAAGCCATAAATAGAAACTGAGAAAAAGGAACTACCAATAAGCCCCTAAATTTGTCCAAAATGGCAAGTCGGATCAGAAAGTGTGGCAGTGCGGCTTAGAAGTATATAAATATAAAGATGATTACTCCCAGGACCGGCATTTCTTCTTTCGGCTTTTAACTTTCTGGCCATTTAATTTCAGTTTTATAAATCATAATTATAACCTAAGAAATAATAATAATATTTTTAAATTTATCCTCTTTTTTAACACTTTAATTGTGCTTTAATTTTTTAACAGCCAAATGAAAATATAGCTGTCAGAACACATGTTATTGCGTTATAATAATGTGGCAACCGATTTTAATGAGTAGTACAGATTTTTAGCAGATTTTTTGTGAAATTTTATACGACAGTGACTAATTTCTTTTTATATTCATTAACGTTTAATGACGCTGCATTAACAATGTAGGGTGTTTTGTGTTTTCATGTTAAAGGCATTTAAGACTTGCGTGTCATTGAGAATGTACTATTACTATAAGTTTTACTGAGCAGATCCTGCACGTGGAGACATTGGAACCACAGATTCAGTAGTAAATTTCTACAGTTTTTGTCAATACTTTTAGCCGATATGTGTATCAACATAAATGCTAGCAAGGCTGGTTCGAAGTATTCAGTCAGGTAAAGTGAAGGCAAAGTAAATAGTGCAAATGGTTTGTTGACGATATAATAAAATAAAATACTTGACGCAAATGGTGATATTTGGAGATCCTAGAAAGCAGGTTTACTTCAGAGGTATTTATTATATATATATATTTTATAATGAGAACGTGCCACTGCTGGAACAAAATAAGTTTGAATATGAAAGTAGATTTGAAAAGTAAGTATTTACAATCGATGTAATCGGAATATACTTCGTCAGTGGTCGCTATCTTTTGATCACTGTGCTGGAAAATTGTGAATAAATAATAACGACGTGCATGCAAATAGAAACTGATTCTAATTTTTATAATAATCTTCACAGCTCACATGAGTACCCCTATGAAAATGTATATCAACTAATTGAACTGTTGAACTTGCCATATCAATCTGCAGGCAATCTCAGAACTTTTAATACGTTCGATTAAACGAAAAAATATTTTTAATGTGTGTTTTGGGGTCATTATAATAATTATGATTGCCAATTTAATTTGGGCGTGGATTGAATGATATGGACACGAACGAACATTTAGTTTGTGTGGCTTTCTGAAGTCGCATGTCTATGATGATGAGCTACACGGCGGTGCTCAAGGCCCACATAATCCATGCCTTTAGCCCTCCGGCTTCGCTTGTAATTTATTGTTTGTCTAAATTCGTCTACTTCTGGCACTTCTGGCATTTCTGTTGGTTCCTATTGAGCTGTGACATAAAACCTCATCTTTGAATGCGCAATAATTGTAAATTTGTTGCCATTTGTTTTTAGAAGAACTCGTTGCTTCTTGAATTAGGAAAAAAGCTCATATTTGGCAAATCATACGAGCACATACTTGAAATGTTTTTGGGAGCAGCATGACGCTACATCCATTCATATAAATTAAACAACCATGATGAATATTTAAAACAATATTTAATGTGTATAAACTTTTTGTTGCAGTTGTAACAGATGACAACAGCAAAATATAAAGCAAACAAAAGAAAATTATGTGTGTGTGTGTATGTACATACATAGATGCTGGTAGACACTTGTAGGTATGTATGTTCGCACATAAATCGTAGTTACATTTGTTTCTTTAAGCGTTTTATATTATTAAAAATACCAAAATTTACCAGCCTTTTTCTTACCAAAAAAACAACAAAAAAACACAACGAATAAAATTTGTAATAACTCATATTTATAAACCTTGTTGATTTTGTAATTCAGGCAATGAAAATAAAATACACGCACACATACACAAACATACACACATACTTATCTACGTGCACGAAAAGAACCATCGATGTACATAAATACAGAAATACATACATATTTAAATTGCACACGCTCTTATATTTACATGTGTATGCAAAAAATACACCCGAGCTTATGAAAAACTATGCATTATGTAAATACGTACATAAAATTATACCCAGCTATACGAGTGTGTATGTATGTAATGATATAACAAATGTAGCTGGCATGCTTCCTCGTATGACAAGGCATTTAACACAGCAACAACAATAACAGCAAGAAAAATCACACTCACAAACACTTCACATCCTTGAGTTTAACACAATTTTATGCAAATATGTGTGTACGGATGTGTGTATGTGTGCACATGATTGGTTTTTTACCCGAAATTTATTTGTACCCAACAAAAACTTGGAAAGGTGCAGCAAATGGCACATAATACGATATATCCGCACTTTAAGGCGAGACGCGTTTCGAGTATAATGTTGCGCAGCAAATATTTCAGAGCTTATTAAAAAGCGTGTTTTTGACGTGTCGACATTTCCATTGAAAATAAATTCCTACGTATGTACATGTAGCAAAATAATTAGATTTGGCAACTTTTGTTTTAAATATGTTCAACTTTGAAACACAGTACAGTTCCAATCTTTGGGTTCTGCATAATACTTATCGGAACCAACAAAAACCTATTTGGTGATTTTCATATTACACGATACACGGTACCCGATTTTTTCGATTCAGTTGGCTTTATATCCCATTGCTTTTGTTCCATATCTATTGACAAGATATAGACGTGAAAAATATCGAGTATTCTTTGAAATATTTTCAAAATAGGGTTTTCCTCATTTCAGTTAGAACTTTCAGAAACCGAAGTCAAAGTGAAGCTCACGAATTGTTGATCCATTGTTTGTACTTTCGATAACTCGGGCAGCCGGTTTCTCCTAACTTTTTATACTCTGCTCTCTGGGACATAGAAAGCTCGACGTTCTTCGACTCAAGTGGCAACCAAAACTCTAGAAAGTGAACTTTCAACTTGTGGCTTATTGGCAAAAGTGGGGCCAAGGCACATGTAGGATGGCTCGCAAGTGAATTGCTTGTTTAATTGAAGGTCCTATCATTGGCTTTAGTCTACGCCTAAAATTACAGAAAGCGGAATTGACAATTCCTGATGAATGCAGTGTGTTGCACGAGGATACAACTGTTTCCGAGATGCTGATACTTGTTTTCATGAGGAACTAGATGGTGGATGTTTTCCTGGTTAAATTGAGAGTTTTTTAAGAATGTGGTCCACCGACTAAGGTGCCTCAACTGCCCACAGAACTGCTTGCACGAAATATTAAGTGCTCGAACAAGAAATTTTTGTTATATACCAGTTTTGCGCTAGTGATACTGCTACAAGTCCATCTATATAGAAAACTGTCGAAGATTAAGCAACAACAGCAATCCAATCTTACAGGGTAACCTAAATTACGCAATATAAGGCGCTAACGTTTTGCAATTGGAAAGTTCAGGTGACGCAACGTTGGCGATCTTATTTAAGTTACTCAGTATAGCGTAAAACTGACGTCGCACCTTCTGCTGTAATTTGGGTTGATGCGTTACGTATTACACTGCTTTAAGCCTGTCAATAGAAGTAACAAAATATTTTTATTCAACGAAAAACACAACTGTTGACTAAATTCGATTTTAATTTTCTTTGTCTCAAAAAAACAAATATCAGTAATTACATTTTATGAATCCAAACTGATGGTAAAAGTTTCTCAAATTTGTTGAAGATCAAATAGAAGATTTATACGTGAGACTTCTGAATCCAATACAAGAACACGCACACAAGCAATAATCAAAATAAATACATATTTACAAAAAACGGTGTCAGAAAAACTAAAAATTGGCCTGAACAAAGCAGACAGCTTGTAAATCTACTGGTGGTAATGTCCTCCGTAAGCATCCCGTAAAGGAACGGCGGTATCACGAAACCCCATCGCGACGTCCCCAGTTGAGGTTGTGAAATTGCACAGGATTGCAACAGAGATTTGCGTTTCCAATTGGCTGCCATCGGAGCTTTGCAGGCAGCCCCTAAAGCTTATTGTTCGAAGATATCAGTTTGTGTGTTAAACAAGCCAAACATGTTAACATTATGCCAAAGGACATTCGATTGGCTCGCCGTATTCGTGGTGAACGTGCTTAAATTAGATCTGCTTTTATCCCTTTATATATGTAAATATTATTCCATCAAGGTAAAAATACTGTTAAACATACTAAAATTTTTTTCATTTTCATTCTATTCTAAAATTTTACAAACTGAACACAACACAAATTTATATACCTTTTAAAAAATAAATAAAAAAACACTAAGACAATTATGATCTAGTATAATATGAATAAAACTTTTTAAAGAATATAAAAAATATACTATTATTTTAGTGTTTTGCTATGAGAGTGTTTGCTTGGCAATTTCTTGTTTATAAAATGCACGAGTCTGCGGTGGCTTAAATGTGAACACGTGTATTTTTTATTATGCGGAAATGGCATGTACTCAATCTTTTTGTGAAAAAAGTTTACGAAATTTTCGAAAAAAAAAGAGAAACATTATTATAATAATAAATTTAACATAAAACGTTTTCATGTTAAGTTTTTCAGTATCATATTTTCCTTTTATTTTTTAATGTGGTTGAAAACATAGTCTTGGCACCTTTTTTCCTTCTCCATAAAATAACCTGAAAACCAAAGTCTCAAAAAATACATAATATTAAAAAAAAGTACTTTTCAAAACAACTGCTTATATTTGATCAATGAGAAGTTTACAAACTTATCTAGAACTCATCTTTAAGTTTGTCCCATAAACCCAAAGAAATAGTATTTAAGTAGTTGTTAAAACTTTGTTGGCAGCAGATCTTTAAGAAAATATCTTTAAATCTGGTGCGCTAAATAAATCGTATATTTTCTTGAAAAAGACCACAATAAAGTCAAGGAAAGAAAAATAATGGGGATATAGAACGTGTATCGTCATTTTAAAAATTTCCATCTGGCCTCTCATTTCAATTTTATTTTGCACGCTCGCACGAAAACCCCAATTAGTTAGATTTTTGCTAAACGACATATTCAGAACATTTATTCAGAGCATTACAAGTAAAATTTTGTTTAGTAAATTTCCTCCGCCTCTGCTGGAAATGGATTCTTTTTGTCTTTCTATTAAGAAAAACAAAAGTCACTTTTAAGCGTAATTGGTTTAAATATTCTACGAAAATAATTATTACAAAATTTTAATTAAGCAACAAGTAAATACTTTTAAATTTGACATTTTCTAAATTCATGGTTCTTAAATAGAAATAAAACTTTGTACAATATAAATAAAATGGGTTATAGTGTTTTAATTTTGGTCCTTGTAGGCGGAAATTCAGGACTTACATTCATTTGCGTATTTCTTACTTTATATTTTTCGGGCAAATTGTTTTATTTTAAGTTTGACAACAGCAAGATCTTTTCCAAAATTCAAGGAACATGTTAAAGCAGTCCTTTGGCAAGCCGGACTGATTAAGTTTCTAAAAACTAAAACAATTTGGATATATGTAAAGAATAATTAGAAACTCAGAGTCCTTATTTTTGTTTAAATTAAAATGATTTTATACTGCACAGAATGTTGCAACGTCTATCTGTTATTAGTTAATAAATTGTTGCAGATTTTGATCTTTGAAATTTTAAAATTAAATATTCGTAATTTCGCAAAAATTTTAGCGTTTTAAGAGAGGCGTAAATGGTCGATAATTTAAACTGTTTATATTAAGATGTCTAATTTAATAAGCCAGATAGTAAGTTCCTTTGCCCTTTATTGGTCCAATCAATATATTGGTAGCACGACTGCTCTGAAAATCCAAGCTTTTCTCTCTAAGACGACTTTCTTTGAAGTGCCATTATTTTCATATTTTGCGGGTAAGAAAATTTAACTATTCCCAAGGCAAATCACACAAAGAAATTGCTGGAATGTTTTCTCTTAACCTAAAGACTATGTACAACGTCATTAAGCGGGCTGAAAAAGCAGGAAGACTTGAACCTAAATAAATGACCACATTTCATTTCCTCTGAAATATTGGAAGGATGTAATTCTGTGTGATAAAACGACGACGACCAACAAGGATCTTGAATGAGATACTGACTTAGGAAGTCTATATGATTTGTTTATCCTGAAAATCGGGAAAAGTTAATTTAAAAATTTTACCAAGAAAAGGACCCAAAACAGACATCACATATTTGTATATCCTGTTATATAACTGGAGAAAAGTCATTGATATCCCAGCACAAAGCACAGACTTAATCCCGATAAAAAAAATTGTGGGTCTACTTAAGAAAAAAATTCCTAAGAAGGTCTCCGAAAAACAAAAACCAATTAATAATATTTATAAAAGAAGACACCACCTACAGAACACGATATAGAAAAACTTAATAAATCAGTGCGTAGACATCAGAAAACTTAGAAACATCTAAAATCTTGTAAATAAAGAAAATTATAATAAAGTTATAAATTTTGCTTTGCTTTTGTCTTTTTTTTAATTTTTTTTTAAACTGTATGTATTATCAAAGAAGTTAAGTGGAACTCTTTACCTTAAAATTTTTCCTAACTTTTCTTGATTTCAGGAGTATTAAGTAGGGAAGTAAGTAAATATGTATGTATATGTACATACGTGTAATCTTAAATATATTGGCCATTGCTCAATGTCGAATGTCGTAGTTCGAAGGTGTTTCAAAGCTGAAGAGATCTAATTTACGTTCTTTTTCCGGACTCTATACCGATTCATATTATTAAGCTCCCAGCATCATAGGACAGACCATAAATTCTCTTTTCTCGAATACACACAATAACATACATACACATATAAATTCCCTGCAGTGTAAAATGCTCTTCAAGACGATAAAAGGCACACAGCCACCTTCTGAATATGTATGTACTTGTAGGGTTTGAACTGCAGACCAAACGCTTCAGCCAAAGTAGGCACCACAATCAATGGTCAACGGCTGAATCTCTTTTACAAGGCGTGCCACGGGCATGATGATCCCCGTGTTCTTCCAATTAACCTTTGGTGGGGATTTCGAAAGATCCTGCACAACCAAAAAAAAAAAAAATACAAGAAGGCAAAACTTTTTCCTAGGGTTTTATTTGATAAAAAAAATAAGTCCCATGGGCTGGTTTGTTCACGGACAGAATATTACTTTTGAATTTCGGGGCTACATGGAATTTTTGTGGTGGCTGTGTATAAAAAATTTGATGTGCTTAATAACAATCAGGGATGGCAAACTAAGTGCAACTGATTAAGCCCAAAAGACTATCATTTTAACAGCCATTTGGTACAATAGATAAATTCGTATTACCATCCCATGTATCCGCGCCGATTGTCGCCTGTGATCGGTACACAAGTGGCCTATATAAATGGATGCATATTTTATTGCTCGATACTGTGCAAAAGTGTGTTCACAATATCCGCGGTACACGGATTGTCCACATCCAGCACAATTTCGATACAGATTGTTGTGTTTTAGAAAATTTGTAACGTTCCCACAATCGGCCTATGAAAGGCGATAAAAATCAATACTTGCACCGATAGAACTTTAGAATTTTTTAGCCAACTCATTTTTCCTATAAAAATAACTGCTATATAACATCTAGTAATTGATTTTTTCTTTTTTTTAGGGCAGCAAAACTACCTTTTCGCATGTATCAGTAGAGTTCATTATTAAAACTGCCAAACACATAATTTTTTTCATGTCCTTTGAAAATATACAAAGAAATAAGTGTTTATGGATTTTTATATATTATCTATTTTATTTTCATGCTTCAGTTAAAGAATTTTTCTAACTTTTTCTTTTGTGGCGCTGTTTTTCATTGTGTTGAAATATGAAGTGTTCATTCATAACCGGGCAATTTAAGTTGCGAATGGAAAGTATGTACGTCGAAAGAGAAATAGAAAAAATTGTGTTCATACATTCAATAAATAATCAAATTGTTTACTGCGAGCAAAAAAGCTTTCGTGTTATCTTTTACCGAACAAACAGCACTAAACAGCAAACAAACAATCAAAAAATTATTATTTTCATTTAAAACATGCAAATGTTATACATACAAGTACCCTGCGTATATTTATATAAGTTGCCCTGCAGTTAAAAAGAAGTTGTTAAGTTTTTTATTTGTCTTCAATGTGTTTTAGCTGCAAATAGTATTTGAACCCTGCTTTTACCAGACATGATTCGCAAGATCTGTCATATTTCCCAAGTGCTCTAATAGAGTGAAATTTTCTTGCAAGTGCATAAATTTTGCCATTTAAAATTAATTAATTCAACTGCTGCAGTGTGGCCTCGATTATCTGTACTTCGATTAAGTGGCAACGTCCATTAATCGAGAAGAAATATAAACGTTTGTTTTTTCCTTGCATCGATTTCATTCTTTCCGTTTTTGTAGCGATTAATTATGATTCACTTCATTACTTGCGACTACAAGCGTATATTTTGATTGTTGACTGAACAATTAATTGTGCTGAAGCTTAAAAGTTAAGTTCAGTTTAATATTCTATATATTAGATAAAAACTGCACAAAATTGTTACTCTACTATCCGGGAAAATCGGTTGTGCGGAAAACTTCTGGTGCCGCCAATTTCTTTTCTATAATAAATATCAGTATAAATTAATTGAATAAATTTCTCAATGTGTTTTTAAGAAATTGGTTGTTTTATTGAAAACAACTACTTTAAAACTAAGAAAATTCCCAAACGCTTCTTCTATAACAAATATGTTGTTTGTTTGTGTCTTCTGTAATTGAAAGTCGCACGGAAGAACACAAATGAGGTGCGATTTACAGAACACCAGCAAATCAAATGAGTGCTTTGAAATCACGTGATTTCCAGAACAGGTCTAGTCCTCTTATAATTATGTAGCTGAATACTTGCAAAGGCCGTCCGGTACCCAGCCTACATAAAACTGCTCAGACATACATACATATATATGTATATTTATATCTAATACAGGTTTCATATTTTTCATTGGATTCGTGGGGCAATAGTGTGAAAACGAAATGTAATGAAAGCGTAACCTGTCCATAATGAATATATATTTTCAATAGTTGTGGTGCTATTATTGATAACACTGATAATAATGGCTGCATTTACAAAAATCATGCCTACCCCAGGCAAAGTTTGTAACAAATTTTGTTGCAAGTTTTTTTTGGTTGACGAAATATTGTAATAATTACTTGTTACAAGCACTTGCTTGCCTGTGAAAACGGAGTATTAAAACAGTTTGTCTTGCTCCTGGTTACTTCGTTAACAACTTAAATTATCCTGCTCTCATGCAGCTTCTTCGGCTCATTTGTATCCGGATCAGACGCTAATGCAAACCGGCTTTGATCTGGCGGGCTTCTCTTTACTTATAAAATGCAAAAAATTTTCTATGAAAAAATTTAATGTTTGTGTTTTTGTTATGAATACAACAGACCACGTTATTATATTCAAATGCCAGGGCTTTTCAATTTATTCTGAAGTACATAGAAATGTATTTTTGTTCATAAAATTATCATAACACAAGGATTATACTTGAAAAAGGAAAAGGAAAAGTGTTGCGATTCCAAAAAGTATTTGACGCTGCCCTCGCTTTTTGAGGCCGACTAAACAAGTTATACTATAAAAGTTCTTATAGTAATTATTATTATTATTTTTTGTTAATGTTGTTCTAGCATAAAAAGTCCATACAAATACATATGTATGTACATACAATATATATTTGCATACACATGTACATACATATAGAGAAAAACACGAAACTAATACTAATCGAATATAAAATACTCGTAAATGATCCAACAAAACTGCCTCTTGATCACATTTTCCACCCACATTAATATGAAAATCTTGGATAAAATGTGGTGATGAAATAAAATTTACATATTTCATTATGACACAGGATTTATTTTTTTTCTTATTGACACTGACTATCTCCACAATGCTGCCACCCTTTCACAAAATTCCATTTCGTCTGTAAGCAAAACGCAAAGAAAACTAAGAACAAAATAATATAAAAGACGTTTCTCTACAAACAATAATATTAAACAAAACTTAAAGTCAATGTCCTCGATATTATCCTGGGCTCTCTTAATATGCACGTTAATTAAATTTTGCGCATTTAATAGGAATATTGAACTCAATATTTCATACAAAAGTTCAGTTAAATTAAATGACAATGAATACTAAATTGTTATAAATATTGCACTGAACTTGAAGTGCAACTCTGTTAGGAATGTGTTTAATATACAATACAGTACGAATTAAATGAAACAACTTTATTTCTGTTTTAATAAACAATTTCATAAATAGGAGCCACATGTAAACAAAAAAAGGATGGGCTGGAATGAGGCCATTGAAGCAGCTCTTCTTTCCAACATGTATGAACACTACATATATTTTATAAATTAACGAAATATTTACTCAACTAATTACGCATATTAGTCGATTCGATTATTAATTGTAGACAGTTTCTATAATGACTCAAAAGACTTAGTCATTGCAAACACTAAGTTTAGTGCTGCACCGCCTGGTCACCGGTAAAATGCTCCATACTGCAATACAAATCACAAGATTACAAAAAATGTTGTTACTTCAGGTAGAAAAGAAAGATTCAGTCGATTAGTTTACTTTTTATTAGTTTTCTGTTGGCGAACGTTAACGTTCGACATGGTGGGACAGGCCCCAAATTTCATTATTTATATAATATATCAACATGTTAACATTTATGTTATGTTTTTAAAGCAAAACCCATAAATCTTTAGCTTAAAATAGTTCTCAAAAAAATTTTTGTACTTTAAATCAGTTTTCCAATCCATTGAATTTGTTATTTATTTATTTTAAAAAAATTTAGTCCATATTATCGGAAACTTGTAAATATATAAAAGAAAGTTTAAGTTTTTTTATCTAACGTCCTTGATATTGACGCTGATCGTTGACTTCCACTTAGAACAAAAAGGCATAGAAAGTGTTTACATTTAGGAACTTATACTACATACAAAGTCCAAATCTATCAGCCGAAATTTTACTGACTGTCATTAAAAATGCTTTTTTACTAATTTCCTAAAACACATATTCTTTTAAATGAGAAACGCTTTTAAGCCGAATGCATTTCAAAGAATATTTTCCTATACTACGATTCCATATTATTAGTACCACTAAAAATATGGCGGAAAATCAATAAAGCAATAAATTATGGTTTTTATTTTTTCCCCATTTGGAGAAGATTTTGATGGGAGTGCGGAAAGCCTAACCCGAAATAACAATTTAAGGACATTTATACAAACTTTTTCAATTGTCTAAATAACTGTCTTAAACATTTTGAAAAGAGGACAATGATTTGATGTTTGGCGGCAATAATTCAAAGCCTTTTTACATACAAATATTAATATGAATACGTACATACATACATACATTTATGTATATTTATACATACATATGTGTGTATGCATGTACATAGAAGAATAAGGAAAATATTTTACAAAATAAAAACTTATTAAAAAACTACAAGCTAGTTTTGATTTGATTATAATGCTTTCATATCTGGTATCGAAATATTGTTCCAATTTTTATGACTAACTGTAAAAATCATAAAAATTAATGAAAGAACAAAAAAGATAAGTCTACAGCGTATTACTTTCGCACCGAAAGCATATTGCCACAACTGTCATTTCGATATTTGCCTCAAATGGAATTGGCATAATTATTGTTTATACTGCTGTACTACGGAGACAATTATCAGCCCGTTTGCCAGCCAATATGTATTTATAGACATCACAGCATTATCAGGCGCAAACTCAGGATTGCGGAATACGACTGTTGTCTTTAAATACCTTTTTTGAGTACGCATAATTTTTACTTTCCATAACAAAGTTTCGACTTTGGTTTGCGCATAAAATACGATCGGGATAAGGCTTTTATTTTCTATGTCAATTCTTATCAAGCAGAACTAATTTCTGGGAGAGAAATCGTATAATTGTGCAGCACAACCCCCAAAATAAGTAGATAAAAAATAAACATTTTATAAGAGTTTCATATACAAATAGTAATAGTAATAGTAAACTTTTCATCCCTCAATTATTTCAATTTGAATCTTAAGACCGATTAGACCCCAATAAAATATTCAAACTTGACTCTACTTTGAATATATAAATTGCATTAAAAACAATTTATGCTCTTGAAAGTTTGAGATTTACTTTTCCGTTTTTCATATGGGCTCACTTAAGGGCCAAAACTATTTCAATTTGTAAGAAAAAAAATGTATACTAAAAACTAAACTGGAATCCTTAACAGCTTAAACACAATTCTTCAATTCACATGATACTCCTTTCTGCTCCCTTATTCTTTTAATGGAGATTTTTAGACTCACTTTTAGAGGAGTTGTTTTTGTGTGTCTTTTTAAGCCAGTATTGAGTCACCACACTAGAGAATATGATCCATTTTGCTCGCCAATTAAAAAGTTTGCTTTAATCGCTGGTAGCAAATGGCCCAAATACAAAATTTGATTATTTTGCGTGCCTTTACAAACTTTATCTCATTAAATACCCATCACTGTAAATATAAAAATAAGTACTTTTTTGCCGTATTCTCCTGGTAAACATATAAAATAAGAAATATTGTGTGAGTGTCCTTGTTGTGTCATTGGCAGCACATGATTTATAAAACGTTTAAACGAACATGTCTTAATAGTTTTTTACACACGCACACACACATGCATACACATGTATATTTGTAGCATACATGTGTGTGGCTGTGTGAGTACATGAGGGACTGTTTTTGTATTGACAACAATAATTGTAAATGAAGATAGAAAAATGGAGTAGAGCAGACAGACACAAACGGCAATTGTTATCATACTAGTATATTTGTACAACAAATATCAATCGTTGTTGAAGTTGTTGTTGTGGCAGCAGCAGCAGCGCCAGCACCAAAACCAGCACCAGCAGTACGCACTTGTGGTTGTAAACAATCGTAGAAATGCTGAATAGTTTCAAATAAATTTTATTTTTATTTTTGTGTTTGTGTTTGTTGTAGTTTTCATCCTTCTCATTGCTGCTGCTTATTTATTTATGTGTTATTGTCTGTATAATCTCATGCGCGTGTGTGCGTCTGTTTGTTTATAATTTTAATTTATACAAATGTAATATTACGCTTGATTTCCTAACACAGATAAATGTAATTGATTGCACACAATTTAACGCATGTTTTATACTTTATGTTTGAGCGTATACACATGTATGTACATTTATAAACACATTCTTGTTCGCATCCTTACATGTACTATGTTCATGTCCTGCAGTCTTTTAAAATGCGTACATACTAATTGATATATTTCTAAAGCAAAAAAAAAAAGAGAAAAAGAAAAAACGCACACATCAATTGATTTTGCATTTTACGAAAATATTCTTAATTTGATGTTGATTAATGAATTTGCAGAGTCAATGATGGAAAACTTTATTAAATGTAAATTGTTGAAGATACTCGTAAAAGCAGCTATAAGAGCTGTAGTGGTAACAGAAATTTTAATTAAAAAAATTAAAGTTTTCAATTGATTGTTGAATAAATATTTAAGTTTACAACAGAACCGAACTGTTTGTAGGTTATGAATGAGTGTAAATAATTGCTAAGCAACTGCAAACTGCTGAGAAAACTCATATCTAGTCATTACTGCATATTGCTAAAAAAAAATGTCGGGCGATCAATCTAATCCGATATTTTGCAAAAGGCAAGTTCATGACACGTTTTCGTTAATGTCCTTTGGATGTCAACAGTTCAGTCTTTGTTGTACTGGAGAATTTACGCAGGGTTTATACGAAACGTACAGTTATGCCAAGGACGACGAATCTCGCCAATCGCGACGGTCAACGTTCGTTGTATAAATTCGCCATGTAAATGAATAAGAAACTTCTGTTTACAGTTGAATGAGGCGAACATACTAATAATTAAATTAATTAAAACAATTATTTAATAATAAACAAAAATTACTTCCGAGAGAGAAATTTTCAAACAAGTTAATTGAGAACTTCCTTATAGATTTCTTACAAAATGGAATAATATTATAATAAAATATACCTGTTTTCATATAAGAGAAACCTGTTTTATTAGTCATTCGCCGGCGAACAAATGAGAACTAAATCCATTTCAACTTTCACAGAGTATGACGAGTTTCGACCAACGCCAAGATTGTGTTTGCCCTTCATATTCGTTCGTCGCTGTTGTATTCCTAGCACTAGGCTGATTTCCTAAATGTATATTTACAATGTATTAATACAGTATTAGCAACAAGTTGATAGATACACTGTGTAGTTACTAGAGTTGTTAGATATTCGCCTTTCAACTTTGTTCGAATTATGCAAATCATTTGTGTTGTTCGCTCGATGAAACCTTTAAATTTAAATTGTTTTAAGAATATGTATTTAGAAATATAAACAATTCATTAAAAAGAACTCAAAAGCAATTAACATTGTTTTATTATTCTTACAGAAATATGTACTTCTGTAAATAAAAGTAATTTTCCATTTCTAATCTTGCAATAATTAACAGGTTTTATAATTATGTGTCTATTTTTTATATTGAAATATAAAAACAAATATATAAAATAATAAGAGAAACACACATTAAGTTGGACTCCTCAAGTCTTGAGCTTTTAGGCCGTTACGGTGACGAGAGGTACAGACTTGACCGTTCTGTCCAGTTTAATTGGTTTTTTGTTTGTTTCGCCTGTTACTGCGAATGCAAAGAATGAAAAGAAAATGTAACAAAACTTGACGAGCTGAATCTGGTGGGTGTAAAGTTGGACTCATTTTTCTGCGTCGCCGTTATTTTTGGATGCTTTACTTCAGTTTTGTTGTGCATTAACTACAAACGTGCAACAAAATATATTGTCACAGTTTTCAGGGTTTCATTTACGAACACACTGCAATGTATCACTCGTAGTATCAGGCAACATGCGTTTAGGAAGTCAGCCGTACTGCAAACGTTTCAATTAATAAATTAATCCTCAGTTTGTAAATTGAACTTATTCGTATTATTTACACTTTAAGAAATACAATCTCTTTCTTCGCATTCTAGATTTCTAGCAAAGACTTTGGTGTTTCTGCAGACGCTGCCCTGTTTTATGTTCTTTTTAATTTTTGCTCTATACATATTAATGATATTTTATTTTGTATGGGAACTTGCTTGTTTCTTGGTAAATTAATAACTCTTTTACATATTATAGTATATATAGAGTTGCATTTGAGGAACGATTTTAACTATAGACTATTGCGCACTAAACTTTAGGGAGAGCTGAACGAAAATCTAAATTTTAAAATAATATGAACCTCCCATCCATCTGCAGTTGAACTATTAGAGATCACTTTTGTGGCTTAAAAAATTCCCCACAACAATTCAAATAAATACTTTACTTTCATATAATTTTTGTTGTTTGAAGTTTTTTTATAAAAACAAAAATACCACTCCTCAATTTGTCAAGGCGTTAATGCGATAATAAATACCAATTTTGTTCAACAGAAACACGTGTAAAATAAAAAATAATAAATTAAATACACTCGCATGAATAAATTGGCTTGTACACATGTACATACATACATCCATACATGCATACATACACACATTCATACAAACATACTTTTTGTTCATATTAAAAACACAAGGGGTATAAATAAACATATTTTGTTTATTTGTCTCTATCAGGAAATGACTTGAATTTAACGACATATTGTGACTTAGTTGGTATTCCAGGGCTTCAAATTATGTTTATCGCTATATATGTATGTATTCTACTCCCCATAAGCCGCCAAACAATAATCCAGATACGAATGACAAAGCTGGATTTGAAATACATACATAACCTGCAAACAGCTGAACACACTTACAAATAAATAGCAAATACGAGTAACACTAATAAATAATGTGCCAGGATGTACATGTTTTTTATTGTTGGGTAAATTTTTCTTTAACCCTTGACTAGCGGCTAAGGAGCCTATACTCTAAGAAAGCAAAACGTAAATATAAAAAAACGTGTATGTAAATATTTTCAGCAATTTCCGATTTCTTAAAAAGTAACTACGATCTTTGTTTTTAGTAAATTTTTACAAAAGAAAGAGATGAGTATATAATTGGCGCTGGTTTGGTGGCACTCAATGACAATGAGATCGACTTCGTAAGTTCGGCATTAAACTTGGGTGTAATTTTTAATAACAGAGTCACATGGACCAATTATATTGATACTGTTGCTGGCAGAGCTTATAATAAGCTGCGTACCATATGGGGCAGTAAAGGATTCTAACATACTACGTATGCTCATCCCATCACTTTTATAAGGCTGTGAGATTTACGCATTATTGCACACTTTATATTTCATAAAGGTGGGCGAGACCGAATTTCTGAATATTCCTTCATGATATCAAATATGACTTTCGCAAATCTTTGGAAACACAAATCGCACCCTAAATACAAAAGGGTCACAACTCAAAATTTTCCAAAACTAACTTTTTTCCATAAATTAATTCAGAGTACACATCTCTAACTACTGCAAAAATTTCTTTCACATCACTATCTTCTTTAACTGGAAAAATACAGTTATGTTAAGTGTGTTGCTTCTGCAAAATTTTAGTATTTTGAGTTGTGACCCTTTTGTATTTAGGGTGCGAAATTTCTTATATTCTGGCATAAAATAATTACATCGTTTCCGTTTCGCCAGATCTCATCGCGGTAAGAACATAATCCACCAAAAATATAAGAGTCTTCTTTCCTAGCAATAATTTTTCATCTCTTCGCGAGTCTTTGGAACTCCTTACCAAATTCAACTTTTCGTTTAGTTTGGTTTGACATTTCATTACACCAGAGCAACGCTGGCAAATTTTTTAAATTTGTCATCTAAACTATAGTTCTGTTCATAAAACTTATCGCGCACTTCGTTTATTTATGGCTTTCAGGTTCAGTGGATCGTTTTCTCAGCAACTCAGCTATGTCCTTTCACTTGCCATATTTTGTGAAAGGATCTAGGTTTGAAAAATGTTAAGACTCATTTCCTGCAGGAATTAACGCCAAAAGGCCATAGTATGGGCCAGCAATTCGTCGAATGTTGCATTTGCGGTGAAGATAATCCATCAGCTTTGATCGAGACACCATTCCATTTACAAAAAATTACGACGATGGACATGATTAGACATTTTATCGTATCTCAATTAGCTGGCATTAATCTGGCTGACATGTGGTTCGAACAGGACGAAGTCATATGCCACACAGAGCACACTACAGTCTATTTACTCAAAGAAACTTTTGATGAAAGAATCATTTCACTTAATGATTTAATTAATTACTCATTTATACTATTTATATAATTTAGCCCCATTGGATTCTTTTCCTTGGGTTTATGTAAAATCACTTGCCTACTCGATAAAACAGAGATTTATCTGTTTTATCTCGACATAGAGATAATTCAAGGTCTAGAAATCAACATTCGCTGCGCCTTATAGGCACCGCTCGTGGTGGCCACATGGCCGAAATCCTATTTAAACACAAAAGTCACTAAGTTGTCGTTCTGTTTCATTAATATTAAAAATATATGTATTTATTAATTTCATTACGATTTAACTTGTGTAACCCTAAAAAAATCATTTTGTTTTTGTTAAATGTTTGTGACAAGTCAATAACGAATAATTTTGTTTTTTGAGCTGTTGCGATTAAAAAGACATAAAAAAATTAATCAGCTGAGCTGTCAATTTCAGCTGTTATGTAAATTACCAGGCATTGCATTGTGTTTTCAAATACATAGTGAGAGAGGGTAGGCTCTCCTCTATTGAAAACCCCTACATAAAACTTAACATCTTTAGAAATATAAGAAAAATTCCTACAAATATATTGATTTTTTATTTTATTCGTTTAGTTTTTATTTCATTACTTTAATTTCCAATTCAATTGACTTTTGATATTTGAATCTTTTTCCCCCATCAAGTGCTTGTAAACGTTTCGGTTCTCAAAGAGTTAACTTTGTACACAAATAGGAAAGGTTTTTCTTTTTTCCGAATCGGCTCTTATGCTTACAAATACATACATATGCAAATACATATGATAACACAAAAAAAATAATACGGCTTTGAATCAGGTATATAAGAAAAGTGGCCTTTTAAAAGGCCGCTTAACACCTTTTTCAGCACAACAACATTGAACATGATTGTACTTCAAAAAAAGTACGAATCAGCAAAAAATATTGGAGTTGAAGCTGAAATCTGTTTAAACTAAAAATATTCGAATAAACATTGTTCCTTGTTAAAGCCAAATATATGTATCGATGAACAGTGCTGCCAATAGAAATATTTTGAAGCACATCTGTCTATAAAAAATCAGCTTACAGTGTCTGGCAATTTAAAGAGTTCTCACGGCTTTTCAGTCTTATGACATACAATGGACAGATATTGTTTTTTCTGACAACGTTGTTAGACAAAGCATTGCAGTTCATACAATTGTAGGACACTTTTAGCCTGATTTGATGGACAAG
This sequence comes from Epicampocera succincta, assembly GCA_932526305.1. NCBI lineage: Eukaryota > Metazoa > Arthropoda > Insecta > Diptera > Tachinidae > Epicampocera > Epicampocera succincta. The sequence continues at coordinate 42,434,477 of OW052037.1, read as the reverse complement.
CCTGTAAAATCTGAGAAGCATCTGTACCTACTATATACCTTTAAGCATTCTTCTGTCCTTTTATTTGTCTCATAGCTGAGGATAATTTTGTTACAAAATTAATGCTAGAGTCCAACTGGGCACATGTTGTTACCTGTGGTCGTCTACCATCAGGTAAGAGCCTCCACAACAGTTCAATATTGCAAAGGTGTAAAAATAGTCAATTTCTGGTCTGCGAAAGCGTAAGTTCTTTGGACTGTCTTGTATTTTCCTGCATTCTATAATGAAAACCGGCAACTTTTGCACCAGATGCTGTTTATGGTTGTCATAATTTCAGTGGCCAACAGCTTATCACCACACCAAAAATAGTGCCTTTGACAGCACGATTATGGTGACCGTAATTATATGAAGGTGGGCGAAGAGCCCCATCGAAATGTGTCAAAATTTGACGATTTAAGGCTCAGACAAAGTGATTTCTACGAAATATAGACTTGAGTATTTCATCTATAAATGAAATGAACTATAAATGGAAATGCTTAAATTTAATAATGATTTCGTGATCAAATTACATGTCTCAGTCATATCATATCGTTGACAGTTGTCGTTCTATAAACCCCAGTAATTTTAAACTTGAGAAAAAAACTGGCCATCAACGTATATCATGACTTTTTCCACAAAAATTCCCCAAAACTGCGATTGTAAACCCATTATGTTCTTCTTCAAACTTTCTCTGCTTTTATAACTATTCAAAATCGAACATTAAACTTTAAAAAGAGGACTAGAATAAGGCCCACAAGAAGTGAGCCTTTCCAGCTGAACTACTGAAATCACAAAGTCGTAATAAAGATATCCGAAGCGTTTTTATATAAGTTAACATATGTAGCAATAGGTATATTTTCAGGCATGTTTTGCTGTCAAAACTGTATTGTGTTGGCATCACCTTTGTAATTGTATTTATATTAACAAACAATAACACGTACCAGCAAACAACATTATAACCAACAGCAGCATTATAAAATTTATTCTCTAAACAAATCATAAATTAGCCGCAGTTGAAACCGGACTACAATAATAACATCAACGTATCTTTTTTCTATGTGTTAAATATTCATACACATTGATGGGCATGTAGCCGAATGTGGGCCTTTGGGCTACAAATTTATGTTAATTTCGTCCAAGCATTTTCGTTTAGTAGCTTCGTTTATAAGGTGACTGACCGCAGCTGTAATTGTGTTTTTATACACATTTATTGCAGTGCTTTTAAAAAATCAGAGAAGGGATTAATGTTACTGGACGGTAGCAATGAGAGTCCGAAATTAAGAATCGTCCAAAATCAGGAACTGAAAATATCCAAGGGCCAATTATTTTTCGCATAACTGTTCCTTACATTAACGCTTTCAAATTGGTTTCTTGCAGAAAAGAATTGTTTGTAATTTGGAAATAATTTTTGATTCTCTTAGATGTTTTGAATGAAAAACATCTAAGAGATTTTCATTTCTGCTGAACGCTGCTGAACGATTTTTTGCAATTCTGGCTCTTTAAGTTGATTTCAGTCATAAACGACATATTTGAACTTTCCAGTAGCGAATTATATTGTCGGATTTCTAGGTTTTTTATTCCTTAATATTATGAAATTGTGTAGTTACGGAGTAGAAAATTTGATATAATGATGGACAGACCATTGACAAGGGTCGCTTTGTGATTAATGTTATTATCTCAACTATAACAAACTTTTTCATAATCATGCAAAAAATAAAGGGTTTTTCAATAAGGGCGGGTAGATGTTGAAATAGAATAAAACAAGCTTTTTTTACGATATTCAATAAATGCTTATTATGCATGAACATTGTTCAATAATATGACGCAGATTCCTATAACACCAAAGACCCAAGTGCTTTAGCTACCAATAGCCGTTTAGATCCAGACAAATGTTAGTAAAGCGTCGGTTATGTGGACTTCAATGGGCATTGGTCCATAGATCTAGAACTTCAGACTGTTTGTGAATACGGAAAAATTTTTAAAATGGGTTAATCTGTCAAGCAATCAAATTTTAAAAAAACTGCACCAATTTTTAACAGTAATATGTACGCCGATCAGCTGACTGATAGAAATGCAAGAATTAATTGTGAAGTTGCGTCAATTGGCTCCTAAAATGTTCATCTTTGGGCTTATTATAACTGCAGGGATTATGCCATCCCTGGCTGAAAACTTCTGCTTACAAAACAGCAAAAATACACACAGTGTAAATAAATATATATATTGTTACAGAAAACTGAATATTGTTGCCACAACAATATTTGATATTGTTTTTTCTGTGCGTGTAAAATTAAATCGATATCAAGCGTCGACTTTGATTCACAATTTTGCTTTTACTAACTTATTGCGCACATACGACTTTTTCTCACGCTGAACAGTGTCGTGTGCACAAATCTCATTCATAAAAATACTTTTATTACATCCAAATTCTATTACCTTCCGACAACATGTAAACAAATGTTCTATAGAAATTTGTGTTTTTGGAGCATTCGTTGGCATGTGGACATAGAGCTCGATGTTGTTTTCACTCCTCCACATACACACACTCGTCCATATTTACATATTTCATTTAATATGCGCACCATATCAAAGCCTTACCGAAACCACCATCATGTTGGGAAATGTGTTATTGTTGTTATCGCTGGAGATGGTGCTTTTGCTGTGTTGTGGTGGCGATTTTTTCCAATATTTGCTTCCATTGGCATTATATATAATCTTCCGTATGCATGGAGACGTGTCTGTTTTGTTGGCCATAAAACACAACTCTTGAAATACTTCATTGATAAAATGAACACAAAAATCCTTTGTAATGTATTTGTGTCCTGAGAAGCGTTTCTGGTTCTGAACGTTTGTGCGGAAATGTGTGGAAAAATAATGTTGGAAATCGGATTCTATTGAGTTACAATTATGTTAAAAACGTCATCTGAAGATAAAATAATAAATATTCTTTTTGTTCGTTAACATGCACATACATACACACATATACACAATCATATGTATTTATGTTTGTGAAAATAAAAACTGTACAATAAAGAATTAAATCTAGTATTCATAATTTAACTGACTTAAAGTAGAAGGAGATTTCTCATTTACACTTTTAATTAACACTTGTAGAGGATCTCCACACCAGTTCTCGTGAGATCGTTAAAGGACGAGTACACGAAACTTTGGATATAAGAAGGATGCACGCGCCATGAGTAAAACGAACGAAAACCATGTGACGTTACTTTCCGTGAATTTATGGTTAATCGTTAAATTATACGCAACAAAACTAATTTGTGTGTTAAATATAAAAGTTTTCAAGTAGTGGAAGTTCATACTGAAAATAGCCCAACTGATTATTAATTACTGTACGTACGTAACCAGAATCCATCCATCCAGTCCTGCTTAGACCAACATTGATGCAAGAAAAACGCAACGTACTCAAAACCACGAACGTTTGTATAATTGTAGAAACTTTAAAAACGTGTCATACGTCATTCAAAAAAAAAAAAAACATTGTAAATCAAAAGGAAAGGGGGAACAGTCTTGAAATTCTCTTGGCAGGGATGGGCATTGTTTAGCTACATTTCGTATATTTTAAATTTAAAAAAGTACTAAATTGGCTTTAAGAGATACATACATATAAAATTATATTTGTGTATTGTAATTTATATTATTACACGTTTTGTGTTTTCGCTCATTTATTTATTCGGAATCTAGTTATAAATGTTTGCAGTATTAAGCAAATTTCGTAATAGATTTAAATATTAAATTTGTTTTAATCTCCAGTGAGACCAAAACATACAAATAGAAAAATACTTATGTATTTATAAATATATGTAGTTTAATATTTAATAATAATTAAAAACAATATTTTCATCCTTATAAAATCATTATTTTCTAAACGACAAGTCTACAACATGAAGTCTTTGCAACCCCAACTATTTAACTATTTCCTCAGTGCCATCTAAAAACAAATATCTCAATAAGTTCCATATCGTGCGACCGTCGATTAATACATCCATTTCTGAAGACCAAAGGCCAAAGGAACTCCTAATGGTATCAGTAAATAATCTGATAATGAGTGACGGAATTGGTGCTTAAATCAATGCATTTAGCTGGATTTAACTGCTCCCGATTTTCCTTGTAGGGGTTTCAGAAAAACCCGTGTACAATTTCTTTCTTCCTTAAGTCACTTTAGTTTCCTATTAGGCCTCATTGGAGAACAGGATATTCATTTAGTTTAGACTTGAAAAGCAACATAAGAAGGTCTGGCCAATCCCAAGATTTCTGCAGCAGCTATCGGTCGAATTAATTATTTCGGGCAAATGAAGTAAATAATATAAAAGGTTTTTTGTCGGGAGTAACTTATTATATAACACTCAATAAATTAAGAGGTGAATCAGTTATAGTATATTAAAGGATTTAAAGGCGCTTAATATATATTCCTTGGCAAGTCCGTTATGCTCTTTTCTCTAAAGTGTTCGTTTCGTGAACTCAATGAAGTTTTTGTCTTATACACTCGTGCATAATAATATGTTATAACTGCGAAGTGTATTTGCGTGTCTGCTTCAACACACATTGTTTTTAGTAGGTATCGAGCCTACAGTCCCCGAACTGCAGGCCGAGCTCTCTACCAACTCAGAGTTTTACTAAAGGCTCAATTAGGCCCACGTTGATGGAAGAGAAACATAACGTACGGACGTTTGTGCTGACATAGAAACATTAAAAATGTGCCATGCGTCAATGAAATAAAAACAAGAAAAACATTGCAAAGCTTGTCGCCATAGGGATGGGCATTTCATACATGTTAAATAAAATAAAAGTACTAAATTGACTTTAAGGGGAATCAAATTCCTTAATTGTGTTTTGTAATTTATATTATTATAGGATTATATAATATTTTTTCTATTTGTTTTGTTTTTGTTTTCAAAAATACTTCAAAAAGTTTAATATTCTGAGGCAGCTAAACTTCAACTGTTAAAGCTTTTCATTATCTCTTTTTTCGCTTTTATTATTTTCGCTTTATATCGTAGCGGTTGAATATGAAAAAAATTTTGTTAGAATAAAAAAATAGTCAGAAAATTAACGTATTTTATTTTGTCAAGTGACATATGGACGCCAGCAGCAATTTTCGTTAAACTAATTTTGTCACATATAAATGGACGTTAGGGAAACAAAATGCTATTTAATATAAATACTTTATTAGGTATATTTAAACATGCAATAATTATAAGTACCGCAAAATAATAAAAACTTTATAACAGCAATATAATAGCGGCAAATATCGACTTTAAAATTACAAAACGCAATAAAAGGGACAAAACGCACCGAGTTGATAACGCTGCAAGTGTCCTGCAATACCATTCAACACATATACATAAGTGGCAGCACTGGCACACAAATATCAAGTAACGGCGGCCTCAAATTCTATTTTAAGCCGGTTGAGATGTTCCGGCAACATGACAGTACACTTGGATAAGCAATTGCATTGTTTTGGTACACTTAAAAATTAACGGCCGTTCCTTTCGGCTACGTGCGCTTTGCTATAATTGTGCCTTTGCTCATTGTATGTATGTCGAGCTTTCAGCTTTTGATAGCAGTCTTTTATATTTTTTTAAATGCTTTCAAAATCAATACTCACTTCCTGGTTACTTTGAACATTTTAATATTTTTATTACTTAAAAATAAGATGTAAAATTGTTGGGCCCATTAAGTGCTTATTCCGTTGTGAATTCTGTTGAGAAATTTGCTTCGGCTATCAATTCCTAGTGGATGCGATTCAAGAAAGATGTATAATAAACTCGTTAACAAGAATATTAAAAACTTATACATAGATGAAAAATAAAAAATTAAATTAAAGAAAATAATAAAAAAAATTATATATGTATTTAAACTTGTGGCGTAATTTAAATATTCTTAAGAGGGAATAAAGTGTTAATCTTATAAGTACTACTTAGATTTTGTACTATTGTTTTAATCCAAATAGCACTTTGCGAAAAGATTCCTATAGGGGCACTAGAACTATTCTTCCTCCAGATAACTCTGAAATTCGCTCACCACATCCTTGGAAGCTTTAATAAGCCGTATGTATTTGGAATTGATTTTTTGCCCTGGACCTAAAATTACTTAATATTTTGAAAATTCGATAGAAAATAAAAATTACTTGGATTTCTTTTTGCTCAATTACCCAAAGAAACTAAACTGGTGATACGAGTATTATCACAAAGAAGGGGAACAACAGTTTGTGAAGGTGAGTTTTGTGAATGGATTTTCTTTTTGTACGGGAAAATATTCTACTAAATCAAAAGAAAAGTAAAACGTCTAAAGGAAAAGAATGCGAGGGAAAAACTATTCACGATAACGTGGAATATAAGAAACTTTAAAATTTACATGTAGCATAAATAAAAACTTATTAATAAAAATATTTAATCTGCTTGTTTCGATCACTTCATTTGCACAAATTAAAATGTATGTGATTAAATTGTTCGTACTAATTCCACTTACCACCCAACTTGTTTCGCTCGAAAGTTTTTCGGAAAATATATCAACAACTCAACTCAGTTCATGTTAAAAAAAACGTCTACTTTCTTTCAGATTTTTCAACTCATAATAAATTGACTGTTCAAAAATTTGCTTAAAAGTTTGTCTATTTTTTTTTTTGTCATATTTTTCTTTTTTAAACAGCAATTCTCGACCAACTTAGATTTAGTTGAACCAGCAAATGCAACAACATATTTAGAAAAAACGTGGATGGTGAAAACTTCTGAAAAAAAAATATTTATTTATAAAAAGAGTAACACATAAATTTTAAAATTTTACTTATGACACACCGAGTGAGTGGCTAAAAGCAACAAACCAAAAAATAGCAACGAGTTAAGAGAAATGAAATTTATGTTTATGAACTTTGCAATGACCACTGTGAGTGTAAGGACAGAAATTTACATGCAAATGCAAGTGGAAACCTTTTCGAAACCGAATTTAAGTTGTTTGCACTTTTTGCGCAAAAAATGCTCGTTAATGTTTGTTCCTTTAGCATTTCATTATCTTTCTCTATAAGCGAAATATTAAACTTGCTTTTATGCATTTTGACGATGCTAGATTACTTCGAGTGTTCTAGCTGCTAGATAGTGGAGTTGTTGTTGTTTTTTTTTCAAAGTGCAGTGAACTGTTAAGGTGCGAAATGAACATAAGGACGCGTTACTGAAGTAAAATTTTATATTTCATGTTGCCTGAATTCAAATCGAGTTCATTGTTTAAAATTGAAGTGAACTAAAAGCGTGAGGAAGTTGCTAGGCCGGTGCCTGGCTTGTCCTCCGCAGGGCCATTGCTATCAAAAAATGAATTATAGGTTTCAACAAAATGTATGCTTTTTTAAAGTTTGCAAATTTTGTTTTTCGCCAGTTTTTGCACATATAAAACTGAGAAACTTCCAAGCTTCTCTTACTGATTGGATGGGACATGTGAGAAAAAGTTAATTGACTATTGGTTTTAAAATTAATACATATATTATATATTATATTGTTACAGAGTGTTTTTTGTTCTTATAATAACGAAATATATTTTTAACAGCAATGAAATTGGTTTTATTGAATAGAAATAGATTTTATGCCCTTAATGTTGGAACAATCCAATTTTCAACCTTCGTCACTGACTCTAATATTTTGACCTTCATCGTTTTTGAATACCAACGCAACTCCGCCAGCCCTTAGAGCTCCAAATGTGACAGTTTTGGTTATTTACGATGAGAACGAAAATTCAATTTTCAATATTAATTGACGAACGCAACCATTATTTTGATAAAAAATTTCCACAATTTCAGTCAGTGCAAATCTATCCACATTGAAATGTCAAGTCATTTTAAATAACTGAGTATGGAATAAACTATAATTTAAAAACAAATATGTGCCAACATTTTGCAGGTCCACTCGCCAGTAGAATTCAAAACCTTTGAAAACAATGTTCAAATATTCAAATTTATTTTCAATTGTCTTTAAAACGGCAACGCCAAGTAAAAGAAAAATACGACATTTTGGCGCATAGACAGCTAGAAAACACCCAAAAATACTTATTTTATTTTGTATAGAAATGCATCTTTTAAATAAAAGGGAATACGTCCAAACAAGCAACGATTGATCTCCCCTAATGCGAGAAAAAAATATCAATCATTAAATAAATTTCTTCATTAAAATCGTTTTGCGTTTTCCTTTCAGATGGAGAAATATTACTAATAGGGATTTCTTTTAAATTGATTTAGCCATTTCTCCGCAAAATTGTTCATTCTTTTGTATTACTGCAGCAGCTACATCAAAATTTCGACCTTGGATCTTCTCCGGTTCTGGAGAAAGAATGGAAAACAATGAACAGCCGCCTCGCACTTAAAAATTAAGGAAACTGCGTTGTCTGTTCTTTAAAATATATAAAGTTTTATTAATGAAAGTCCCTGAAATGATTCCAAGTTGTTGTTTGTACTACATTTACTTTTAATTAGGTTATCCGTAACTTATAAACATGCTCGTGTCCAAAATTGTTATATATTCTTTTCTCTCTACCACCGGCCAGTCAAATGTATTCTTTTGGGAAATGTTAAAATAACATCAGCATTTTTTGTAAACATCTTGTTAGCTTTTGGCCATTGAATGCAGAGCACATTCTCCAACAACATCAATGTAGAAAAAGTTTAAAAATTTAAACAAAATATAAACAAGTTGAAGAATTAGTTCGGACATTGCCGCCTCTTCAACACTCTGCACTGTCAGTTAAAGGAACAAGCAGTTAATGTTTTTTGTACATTTTAACAGCTACTATTGATCTGTTGTGCCTCCCCTTACCTTCCAAGATTTAATATGTCAAGGAACTCCCTCAATAGATGGGCAAGTCCTGTTAATCTAGGATATATGTTGGCAAGGAGTAATCTGTAGGTGGTCGTCATCTTTACTGCAGAATCTGTAAGTGCCTGTGCTGGGTATTTCTATTCTGTCCCAGATCCTGTTGATGCCCCCACAGTGTCCTCAAGTTTTTCACATCTTGTTCGAGTAACAGAGACGAATCTACTCTCCTGGCCTCAAAACTCAGCAACTTTTTGAAAGGTACAATATTGTTAAACATTTCTCTATCTCTCCTCTCAGTAGACTCAGTAGACAAACGATGGATTGGGCGCAGCAAAAAATCTCCTCAACCCAGTTTTTTACGTAGACATCTATCATCTCCTTAGCTCTATGCCTCTAGTGTCCTGAAACTAAGATCAGTATAATCTGAGTCCGAGCCGTAAGATTGTTTTTATAAATTAATGAACGGAAATAATTTAGTTGCAAACCAACTTCTGTTGAAATCGTGCGATTTCCATTAATTTTGTTGAAATTTCAACTATAGTGAAAGTTCAACGAAATACTATACATTTGGAATTTACTGGTTTGGACTAGAATCTGCTGGAAATATCCAAATGTTTAGTGGAAGCCACTAGATGCAGAAGTTATTTTTTATAGAGTATACAAGGAAACAACAGCTCTTTATATTGATAATTAATGATTTTTAAAGCCAATAAAAAAATTATTAAAAAGTTGATTGCAGTTAATCGTTTGCAATCTATTACAGCTCTGATATTTACCACGTTTGTAGACCACGTTTCGATTGACATCACCTGAAAAATTTAAATTTGGTTTAAACGTAATACTCAGACTTTTATTTAATTTTTTGAAGGATTTATATGCATTTAATATTATTGAAAATCTTTTTTTTTCAACAATTCTGCTGTTTCACAGCCACCAGCAGCTCTTTAGGATTAAAAAAATCTCAACTCAAGTCGATTGGCAAAATTAGTTGGACGAACTGAATTGTTTTACGGCAAAATGAAGGGTATTCAAATACTATGCAAATGTGTCCCAAGTTCACATTCACGTCATATGTGCTCGTAACTATTTCTTTTTTTTTGCATGCGATGGTATTGAAATATCCGCACACGGTGATGTTACTGTTGAGTGTACAACAGTATATTGCGTCTACTATATACATATACTTATATTTGTATGTATGTATATACTGGCATGCTAAAAAATCACAAAAGTTTTGAATTGTATTTTAAATTAAGCGTGTAAGTTTTGATAACAAAACTAGATGACTTATCATCTCCGCCACACACTATAATTTTCCATATGTGAACTCGTACATGGAACTTGACAAGAAAAAAGTTTTCATTTAACAAAAAGAAAACATATAGAAAAATTTATGAAAAAAACGACGAACTCTCAAATATATATGAAACGCTTTTTTCAACTGTAAATTTAATTTCTAAAAATAGGCAATATCGACAAGAATGTGTGAAAAGACAAAGAGTTATATCTCATTTGCCTAAAAAAATACCCCATAGTTAAACAGTTAAAGGTTTAAAATATTGTGCCACACCATTAACCATCTGTAAAATATATTATGTATCTTTTTGTAGATTCAATTACTATTTTTGTTGAATACGGAGCTGTAAACGTAAAATACATACAGCACGAAGTGTGCTCTGCTGCACCCTTCGCACTACCTTCCATATGCGAAACGAACTTTGCAAATTGGTTCACAATTGACGAAGTTATACGATAACCAATTATTGGGGTGGGCAATTTGAAACACCTCCCTATTTCAACAACAAATTAGTAGACCTACATTGATCTACAAACAACAAAGCAATTGGATAGTCCATTTTTTGGGGAGCACATTTTGCCGCCTCCTTATTGTTAGAAAACTAAGATGAAGGAGTAACATAATTCAAAAAAATGGAGTTTGCGTAGTAGGCGTGGTTGAAACAAAGTAGACTATAATTCATTCGAGAGTCCGAGTTAAATGTTATGAAAATTTCAGGAAGATCGATCCCCCGCTCTGGTCTGCTATAAGGTACAAATAAATTTTATATATATAGATTTTTAATTTTAATAAAAAAATTTTAATGAGAGAACTAAAATATTTGTTGGATAAACGAAATCTTTGAGGAAAACAAACAATAAACGGAAAATATTTTCAATGAAGTTTTGAAGTGCCGTAACAAACCGTCTGTCTAAAAGAATTTTTATGACAATTTTTTTTCCGTATATGAACATGAAAAAAAACGCACTAAAGATTGACAATAGCCCAAGGAAATGGGCAACAGCTTTTACATATGCAATAAAATCTGTTTACGAATATATAGAAAATGAATACATATGTACGATATATATGTAAAGGACGATCCAACCAAAACGCACCAAGTTAATTGTAAATACTACAAAAAGTTTTCAGAGAATTATCTAAACATTTTTTATTATGACAGAAGGATATATGACACTTATATCCGATGGTACATGTTTTCAATGACCCTGAGACATAATTGAGGTTCAATGTCGTTAAGCTGCCCTAAAATTTCATCCTTTAGCTGCTGCATTGTTCTTCTTTTAAATACTTCCCAAGAAAGAAGTCCGACGGTGTCAAATCACATGATCATCGGCACAACGTCAGGTATCATGGCCACTGGATTTCTGGCGCATTGTTCGATTATGCTGACCAAATAAATTACAAAGTGCACGAAATGCGTTTTGATTTAAACGCCCACTTTCGTAAAAGGCCTCAAAAAACTTGTCGTTCAGGTGTGACTCACTATTGGCATCGTGCATTATGGTTGTACCACCCTCTAAATACATCACAAAATTCACACAACAGTTATTTTGTTGCTGAACAAAAACGTTGCTTTAAATATTTTCAATAAAATTTTTTTGTTGAATCAGCAAACTTTCGCTTTAATATGGAAGTTGCACTGAAGCAACGAACAATTGTTTTGTAATTTAACTGAAATTGTTTGAAATAGTGCACCAACCAGCTTCTATGGAAAACATTCTTGGTGATAATTTTTTCTGTTCGCCAAAGCAATGTTTGGTGTTCAGTTAAGGACGATTTCATGGGCAAAATTGGTTCAAAAATACCAGAAATTTTTGCATTACGGAACCCGTGATATATCTTAAACAAAGTTCAAAAATGCCTACAAACGCAAACGCTTTAAAGAGTCGCAACGTAATAGCACATTATTTTTAAAGCAACAACTAGATTGTTGAAGCAACAACAATTATTGTGAATACAAGTGTACAGATATACAGACATACAGACATACCATATTCAGGTATCTAAGAGTTGATCACTTGAATTTCATTATACAGTTTTCATGAAATTATTTATAATAAATTCGTTATTGAATTTTGCCTCATCAACGTTTAAAATGAAATTTCTGTTGCCAAAAAGCCAATATACAAATATTTATCTAATTTCAAAACATACGTATTTGTATTAGGGTGGCCCTCATTAGCTGACAATCACAAGCTGGTGCCAACGAAATGAAAGATTTCAAAAAGTTCACGATTTCATTATTTTAAAATAAAGTGCCGTCCCCTTTCCAATAGCAATACGTTTTGCACGACTTTTTGTAAGATTTCTAAGGTTATCGCTGGAATATCTTCTTCGATCAATAGAGCGCGAAACGTGTATGTTCCTTTCCACAATTAATCTAACTGCTGCAGAAAGCGAACGAAATTTCGCAACTAAAGTAAAGAAACTGGCAAATAATTAAGGACGGCTATCAGATTGTTAAACTATGTGAACTGACAACTTTTGCATTTTGTCAGCAAAAGTATTGACAGTCCATTGTACGACAAACTTTGAGAACCCTCTGCCACATAATTGTTTGTATTAGTGCGACTGATAATGGTATTTCTAATGGCAGCACTTCTCATATTGATAAATGTTTTCAGTACTTTGTCCATATGCGACAAATTGTTGGTAAATATTTTACATACAATAATGGGACAACAGAACGAACTGAGAAATTCTGTCGAGAAATAAAATAGTAAGACCTTCTTACAGTCGTCTGATCTGACTGCTTACCAATTGATGGCAATTCGCCATTGTCAGTATATTACCGGCAATTTGTCTAATCTTACAATATTTTAAGATCTGACAACTGTCTAACTTTTTAAGTAAATAACAAATCTCCTCCACTTCTAACATTTTTATTTAGCTTAAATGTGTTAAACATGTGGATGTCAATTTGAAAAATAAATCATTGAGCTAAAAAAATGGTTCTTTTAACCACAAAATGCTTTCTAATGGTATTATATGTTATGACATATTTATCAACTTCAACTATTGCAGCTGATAGTAACAGCAGCTGAACAGAAAAAATATATATGTGGGTATATATTATAAAATATAACATATATAAGTATTATCAAAGAAAACATAGTAGTGTTGGCGCAACCATATTACAAAGTGCATTTTCTCTGCGTGGCCGCAATAATGAAACAGAACAGAAACATTGAACATATTTTAGCCAACAAAAAAATGTTCTTGATCTCTATTCTATTTAAAAAATTTGCAATAATTGCACAAACAAAAACCCGCGATACGTAAGATTATTTGTACTCAGCTTTAGTTCCATTCTTTTGCCAGCTGCTCTTATGGCAATACTCGTAAGTTCTCGACAATGATTATTGCTAATTTTATAAAAGTAAGATTCAAAATTCTTTGTATTCGATTTACAGTTATCTCTAGGCGTAGGGTAAAAAGCATGACCTTTTTTGAAAGCCACTTTTTTATTTTACTATTTATTACGCATGGAGACGCCGTCAATGCTTTTTTGCACCGACAGTTTATCCAAAGCCCTAATGGCTCGCCCTTCGCACTGGGGCTATCGCTTATCTATTGTGTTGCCCTTCGAGGTACTACACCAGCTTCTCCAATATCAGTGCTAGCAAGTGCTCTTCACCCAGCACATAGACATGAAGTCTCTACTGCGTTCCACTAATAAGCAGTTGGTAATCAACTGTTCCTTGGGCCCCTCCTCTACACAGCAGAATAAGCAAGTGTCCGTGTTTAATATGCCAGATACTTTTTAAAATGTTCAAGACCATCAGCATTCTGAAAATCACAAAAGTTTTACTTTACGAAAACACAAATATTTGAAAAGTTATTTTTGTGATTTCAAAACACTATCATTTTCCGAACATTTCATTCTTAGCAGAGAAGCGCCTAAATAAATATAGGCGTTTGATAACATGCGGACGGACTATATTCTGTGCAGAATAAAGTCGATGCCGAAAATTCATTAAAATTTTCAATCGCATTTTTAGGTGCTACTTAATACAAATATATAGACGTACCTGTGTGTGTGCTACATACATATATATTTTTTACGCGCACGTAATTAGTTGTGTTAAACGGTTTATACGAGAACTTATTTCAAACATTTGAAAACCACAATTAATTAAATTAGTAAAAAGAATAGACATTTTATAGTAATTATGTGCCACAAGACTACAAAACATGCAGATTTGCCTGAATGCAATAACAGAATGAGGGCACAGAGTTAAAAGTTTATTATCTAAATTTAATGAGCAAATTATAAAGGAGAAAACTTATTTGCGCTATAATGTGCGATAATTGATTTTTGATCATTTAAAATGTGCGTACTTGGGGTTGGAGTTAAAATTTCCAAATGTCTGCTCGCTGTGAGTGTCTGGCATATGGGTGGGAAAAGGAGACCAAAAGACAAGTGGGTGTTGTTCAAAATCTGTTCAATAAACCTGTCTGTACCCTGATAGGCTCAAAATGTCCAAATTATAATTTTTTTGTGAAGTGGATTGATGTGAAAATGATATATTTAAGTTAAATTACTACTAAATACTTATAAGGGCAAAGCAAAACTTGCTCTAAAAAGCTGCATCCCCATGTGGCCTGCCATTGTAATATGCGTCATTAATTAAGGAATTGGATAGTTAAAATACAAGTTCGTATATTATTTATTAAAATTTACTGAATTATTTGAGTGCGTTGTCGTGTGAGAGAGTTGTCTCGAGTTGATAGAATTTCGGTACAACCGTCCGGAGATTGTAGGTTCGATTCCTACGAAATCGTAGAGCTTTCATGAAATAAATAATTATTGTTTCTACCTTTTCTGTTTCCTGAGTTTTCTGTACAACCATCAGTATTGCTTAAGGTCATGCTGACAATCTGTTAAGTTAAGAAACGTTTCTGAAAATTACGAAATCTATTCTGCAATTACAGTATAATTTTCATAAAATCCGCCTGCGGTCACTTTTGGTTCTGTCATAATGTTTCATGGAAACTAGTAAATAAACGTAGGAGGCTTTTGGCCTACATCGTGGTGTTGGTTATTTGATTGTGAAGCTTATTCTTCACTGAAAGGTTTTAGTTGTGGCTTAAACCTAAAATCGCTGGTAGGGCCGGTGGTGATGGTATAGTTGGATCGCCGAGGTGCTGTTGTCTGCCAATAGATTAGGTATCTATTGGCAAGATACATGTTGGGGGCCATTGTGCGAGTCTAGTTAACTAGTTAGCACCTGATGTTCCCTTCGGGATTCCGGGTCAACCCATCAACTTCTTTCCCCGTCCAGGGAATTGCCAACACCGGGGATTAGATAGGCTAAGCTCGCGAGCAAGCAGTACCGTATCAGTTTATTATAAGAGGTGCATCACACCATCAGTATATGCCCTAATGACAGGTACTGATATATGTAAATCAGTTTCACCACTGTGAAGAACTAGACAATTCAAACGTAAGTAATGAATATCGGTCTACCAATTTCGCACACATGGCTTTGAGCTGTCTAGGGAATTGCTGGCGCGATGAATTCGATATCCCACGTCCTTCGGCAAGAGAGTTTCTATGATCCGAGCCACCTGAGTATGGCTTGTAGCCCACACACCTGTTGACAAACTCTCCCTTGACTTCCATTCACAAAAATCGTACACATAATTTTTAATGGTCAAGTGATGTTAAGCCCGTCATCTAATTCACTACTAATTGCAAATAAATTTCCTATTTTTGCGTTTGGATTATTTTAAATTTGAGGAAAAAGAAATTAAACGAATTGTCTTAATCTGATTTTGGTTGTAAAAATATTTTGCTTATTAAAAACACATTTAAATATTTTTATAGAATTATTTTATGATTACCTGATTTCTGGCTTCTTTTCTAACGCCTTTTACGATATTTTTGAAGTTGCTGGTCAATAAATATATTTTTAAAATATTTGCTTATTTGATTAAAATGCATCGAAAACGTTGGAGTTTTTTGCATAAAGAAAATTTAAAAGTCTAAAAATTCATTCTGGCATCTCAATTTCCATTAATTTTTTTACTTTTTATACAAAAATGTTATTATTTGCCTGTGATTTTGACAGGCTAAACCAATGAGAAAAAGAAAACAAAAGGCTAGTGTTTTACATTACAGCAAAAACCACAGGCGTGACATTAATAACACGTTAAGTCGTGTGACTTTCGGAACCTACTAGTATTAATTTTTTTCCAAAATTGTATAATTTTTGTGCGACATGGATTTAATAAGTGCCTTAACATTCATTACAATAACGAATGACTTTACCTTTAAAAGCGGTGTGTCTATTCGCTAAGTCACAATTTATACTCTGCAATTCTTGTTGATAAGAAAGATACACATTTCTCATTAAAATTGTTCTGTTGTTCATACCGCGCAATTCTTATTGCTTGTATCGAAAGTAAAACGAATTAGATGAAAGAATTGTCTAGTGTCAATGCCCACTCAACACCTCCGTTTTCCCCAAATCTGGCATCCCTGGCATGTGCATATTTTTTAAAAGAAAAATATTCATAAAATTCGTTTAAAGGAATCCACTTTCAGGCAACAGCCGAATACAATTTTTGGCAATTAAAACTTTTTGTGCATAGAACGTACTTTAATTTACGTTTTTCAAACAATTTAACTCAAAAATAACAACTCTGTGCGTGTTAATAAACAGGGTATAACAAAACTAGTTTTTGGATTTGTTTTTTTTTCTTCCTTGAATTCAACGAAAATAAATTTCATATGATGTTTTGTTTTAAATGCGATTGTTAATAAAGTTCGTTGTGAATTGCCTTTTTTCTTTCTATATATAAAAAAACAACAAATAAAACATGTATTTAAATCGCCCTGTGCTGGTTGACATAACCTCAATATTTTAATTGCACAGCTCACATCGAGAGCAAACATTATGAATAGTGAATATCTACTTTTGGCTTAATGTTCGCTGCCAATAAAATTTGTGAAATATTTTCATTTGTTTGCCGTTTACGAACCACTCGTAAATTTTCAACAAAGTTTTTAAAAACTATTTAAGAGCAAACAAAACTTAAGAGATTAAAGTAATTACTAATAATCAGAGAATAGAATGAGTGCCGTCATTAAAATGTTGAAATGAGGCCTTTGTTTATAAAGACCGAAATTTATTAAACATTTTAATATTTTTAATGGGCTCTGCTTCGGAATAAAAACGTTAATCCATAACCCCTTTCAGATGAAGATATTTCGAAACCTCCCTTTAGGTCTCTTTACGTGGTAATACAAACTATTACCATTTTGTAGAATCAAAATGTTATGAAGTTCTCGCCGTATTTAAAAGGAGTGTGTTGCGATGAATTTGGTTGTTCTTGTAAGTATTACTACCACCTTCAATATATCCTGTTGGTGACACTTCGGGTGTCGCGAGAATACATAAGTTTCTAAGTTTTCTATCCGTGTTCTCTCCCACTCAATACATTTTGCTTTTACACGATAAGATTTATTTCATTCTTTAAAATATTTTGGCATGTCGTAATACATGTATTGCAGAGAAAACACACTTTAACTGAAAAAGCTTTGTAGAGCCAATATTAGTTTTCCCCTACAAAATGCATTCCCAAAAATGCCACACAAGTAGTTTGCTTAAAATCTTTCTAATAGACGGGCAACAGCGTTAAACCACAGAAAAAAGATAAATAGTAGTTCCTCTTTCTTTCAGGTTCCCCTTTTATGCTGCATCCACACAGAGGCATTCTCAGCAATTTCTATAGTATAAAAAGGCAGTTAAAGCTTTTTTACGAATTTTTGTTTTGTTTTTATAAATACAAATACATCTATTTCTTAAAAAAAACAACTTAAATGGTTTTGTTCGCTTTCCAGCTGTCCCTAAGCCGACACCTTGGAATGACACACATTTAGTGGTCAATACAATTGAAAACTGCTGAAGAGTATGCTGAATGCGTCTAGTAATACTCCCTTAAGAGCCGATGCACCACACCGAATTGCCCTTCTAAGAATTCAAAGATCGTGAAAGAACCCCTATTGTTTTCCCTACAACCTGCATCTATATCTACGAGCATAAACGTCAGAGGCTCAAATAAACATGAAAATCTTCGAAAAAATATATGCAAAAAATGAATTAACTTATATATTATGAACTTGCTAAAGTCAAAGGACAAAAGTTGTGAGTTAATACGAAAGTTTTCTAATTGGAAAAAGAAATATAATAAATGTTGCTAATAACTTTCCACACTTCCTGGTGCCAGATAATATTTGTTTTCAGCGTTGCCCCCTTTCCAACTTTAAGTACAATATTAGACATTTAAATTAATACTCGTATTACTTTAAGTCGTACATGAGCCAGACCTTTCTTTAGGTCATTAAATAAGAATCAGTTTTTGTTGTAATTACTGTAAATACATTTCTATTGTTCCACCCAAGTTCTACACAAAACGAATTTTTAATCAAAAGGATTAGAAAGTGATTATCGTAAATGGTGGAAGTTAAATTGAATTTTTGACTTCCATATAAAAAATATTTTTTCGGTCACTATTTGCTTTCTGTTGTTTAAATATTCATTTAATAAAACTTGTTCGATTTAAACAGAATTTCTTCATACATACATACGTATGTGTATGTGTGCGTGCGTGTTTGTTGTTGTACTCGTATGTGACGGGATTAGTGCAATAACCACCCAAGCCACAAAATTGGTTTTGTTCATTTAATTCTTAGAAACCAAAATTAAACGCACATACATACATACATGTGTACATATACATATATTTAAACGATTTGTATTTATAATAAAAGTCATTTCCCTGTTTTATTGTTTTTAATTATATTGCGAGACTGTTTTAAGCCAAACATTTTAAATTTAATTTTTAAATGAAGTTTCTAGAAGCAAAAAACCAAGAGAGATTTCCGAGATTCTAAGAGTTTCACTTCTCTACAAAAACAAAATTCATTGGGAAACGAAATTTTGTCGAATTTTAAAGAATTTGAAGTAAATTGTTTGGCTGCACAAATCTGCACTTCTTTCTTCGAAATATTCCTGACATTAAATGGCTGGTATTGTTCCACTAAAAACGCAACAACTGTTTTTGCATTGAAATAAAAACGCGCTTTAACTCACAAATCGAAATAGTTTCTGTTTCATATTTTATGTGAAAAGTTCCTGGATTTGTGAGAAAAAAAGTGTTATTAAAAATTAAAAAATTAATTGCGACAAACTCTTTAAATAAAATAGAAGATTAAATATAAATTTATATTGAAAATATCAACTACAAATCGTCTTTCTTGGCGATAATTACGGTTAACTTTTTTTATTACTAAGTTTTTCACCTGGTTTCGACTCCATATGAAAGAATATGTATTTAGAAACAGTTTCTCTTAATAATTATTATGATTTTTAGGCAAAGAAGTGCAAATCGAAATAAAATCATTTTGTAAACTTCTTCTTCTGTAGAAACACATTGTCCCGCATATTTCCAATATCTATACGAAAGTAGTTTTAAGGGCAAATAATTCTCGCTTGCCAAACATACAGAAATGGTTTTTGAATTTACATTGTTTTTTCCCATATCTCTGGTGGATGTGAAAAGTTTCTCGATGCGAGAAATACGAAGAAGAGCTTTGATTTGTAGAATTATTCTACTGCTGTCCAACAACTACCTTATCTTTTTCTAGCCTACTAAGTGCACGTTCGGAAGAGAAACTTAGCCCGGCGTAAAAGTATTGTCTGTGGCATTTGTTTGTTTTCATGACGGCGTTTTTACATTGTACGATTCTGAACGATATGGCATCAACGTCCAAAAGCGCATCGTAAAAATCACTGTCGGACATAAACGGCAAAAACTTTTAGTGATTACTTTATTTTCCATTTCACGCTCCAGAAACATCAAAACCAATCCACTTTCAAAAGATGTAATAGACGCTCTAGAGAAGAAAGAAGATTAAATTATTTCCAGTGAAGAAGCAAACGAAATAGCTGTACAAAAATAGAAGAGGAGTCAAAAAGTTAGAATCCTCCAGTGTTATGGTATACACTGTGGAAGCATAAGAAGCAGTTAGTACTGATGGTTCATTAAGTACTAGGCGACCCCACCCAAGAAGAGGAGCATTGACAAAACCTCTGGCTGTTCCAAAATTAATCAAATACACACATACATACATATGTGTGAAATTTTAGTGTTTTAATTCCAGTTTAAAAAAATCGGTTTATTCAGGATATTGCTTTCTGACTTACCTGGGTGTTGCAGGAAGCTGTTTACTTGATATTTGAAACAAATAATTTCATAAATGAAATTTATGTTCAAACCGAAAACAGAACTTGTTTAAAAATTTAAACAACAAAAGCAAAATAAATATTTATTTTAATGTCCATGGCAGTTTTTATTGAGCATTATTTTAATATTCTGATTAGAAAACAATGTGCAAGATGCGAAATTTGTTTATCACAATTATTTCTACAGTATTTAAAATGCAAAGCCCTGAAATGTTGGCAAAAAGAGCACTTCTTGTATAAAATATTTGATTATCCCAATAAAATTCAAATAAGTAAAATCATATATTTTTGTGCAACATGTTGTATCAAACGAAATTCGCGTTTAGATACTATTTATTAATGCTCAAAAACTAAAAGAAAAAGGGACATAACAAATATATCACTTAAAAAGCTATAAAGATTTGGTTTGATTAAAAAATGTTTCACAAAATTCAATGGCAACGCTGCCAAAGACCAAATCAAGTGTAAAACGATTTTTTGTTCTGCATAGTTTTGGGGGCTATCAAATATTTCGTATGAGCAAAATTTGTTCTTAGAAATGTCAATTGAAGCCCTGCCGTATTTTTTATTCTTTCACCTTTTAAGTAAAAATACACGCCAAATACTAGAAACTGTATTAATGTTACTATTTGATAAATTAAGTGCATCCAAACACACACACGTGTATATGTCTATACACACACACACACATATGTACAAATATAAAATCTTACGCTAGATAAGGGTACTTAAAGCATTTTGCTTAGTGCAATTCAGGCAAAGAAATTCACTGCATTCATTGTACAATAAGCACCCATATTATTTTGTAATTGTTACTTATTGCAGAAAGAAGAAGCAATGAAATTTCAATGTAGGCTGTTCAGACAAGGATACGGAGTTCAACAATAATTTCATATTTACCACAGGGATTATTAGGCTGTAAATTTTCATAAATGCCCATTATCGATTTTTGACTGTTTAAGCGTTACGAATCCAATATGTTTAAATGAGCAATTCCACATGCACGCGAACACAGTACATACATACATATATGCATATTTACTACACATATTTATGCCTGTACATGTGTTAGATTTGCATTTATAAGGTTCTCGAAGACGACTCTAATGCTTTTGATAAAAATCAATATCTAGAGGTGCGGTCCGAGAAAATCCATTTTGTCGCGATTTTTACACATATAATGAAACATTACAAATAATTATATTCTTCTCTTTAAAGCATTTTCTTTGGAGAAATTAGTAGAATTAAAGAATTAAATCAAGAATTCAATTCTCGGTTATACATTTTGCCCCGTTTTATACCATGAAATTTTACATTCGTTTAAGTAACTTTTATCGCAGGAATTAATGATGGAAGCAAAATCCAAGAATCCACACCGTGTTCACCTCTAGCAGTGACAACATTTTGCATATTACTTATTTCTATATATCCCCATATCAAATTACAAGTTCTAATTTCCAAAAACCATAGTTGACAATTTCAAATTCAACACGACGTACCAAATTGGCGTACGACTCTTATAGCTTCAATCTAAAAATCAAAAAAATAAAAACACAGTAGGTATCCCTGGAACTCTATTTCTATTTATTTTCTAATTTTTTTTTTTTTTTTTTTTGTTTGATTTTGTATTTGCAATTTATAAAAAAGTCAAAACTTGAATGAAATACGTGGCCAGTTACTCGTATCATAAAACTTTCAAGAACTCCGAACAAAGTCCGGTATAATGTATTAAACGAATTTGTTTTTTTTTAATGGTATTATTTATTTTTTTTAACCTTGTGCGTTTCTATTTTGCAGCGATGAGAATGTCAGAATTTCTGACACTTCACTGTCCAGTGGGCAAAGCTTCAAGAATGTGCAGTCAAACATCAATTAAATCAACATCCCCAAAATTGCGTTTTTTTATGTTCTATCTTGTATTCATATGGATTTGTTTGTTGGGCTATTGAGTGCCTGCATTTATGTATGTATTGTTTGTTTTTTTTTTATTATGGTTTTTAGATTTTTAGGGATATTGTGTTTCGCCAGAGTCTTTAGTAGGAATCGAACCTACAAACTCTGGACTGTTGGTCGAATACTCCGTCAAGGCATCCATCGACTTACTTTATTTATATTAACAAAGAAGACTCTTATTCGGCACAGACAAAATAAAGACAATTGCAGCATTCAACGAATTTTTTCTTTATTTGTATTGAAGAAGACTTCAAGAACAGTTTTTATATATCGTTGCCTTAATATAGAAAGACCCTATCACTGGTGAAAAAATTTACTAAAAATAACAAAAATATAAGCAGTTGAAAAAAGTTTCGCGACTACAAAACTTTAATTTTTATAAAGTTTTTTCTCCCTCCTGAAAAGTTAGTAAAATGTTACTCAGAGCCTTTCTGTATTAAGGTATCGATATTCAAAAAAATTGTTTAATGCAACAACGAAAGTAAACCATAAAAAATTTATAGAGATATTTTGATTGATCATAATGCGTAACAACATCTTATTATATTATTTGGATATTTTGTATACAATTAACAAAATTGTATTTAGTTTTCTATAACTAATTTAATACGTTACAGTTATAATGGTAAAAATATGTGCGTGTTTTGCATTTTAGCTGACGATATGCTGGAAAGCAAACATTTTGAGAGAAGTCCAGCAGCCTTGTTTTAGAGAAAAAAATGTTTTCTTTCTGAACAAAAACTTTTTTTCCAGTTATTTTCAATCAAATATTTCATTGAATCTGCGAAATTTTTGTTTGATGATATGACTGGAAAATATTTTTTTCCGATATATAAATTAAGGATAAAAGTTATAAACGACTTTGACATCTGCTTTACTAAACTATTTTTAAACAATTTTTACCTCTCAGATATCGTTTAGTGGTTGCTCATAAGAAAAGGACATCAAAACACAATTTTATGTTCATTATTAAACTAATTTAAATGACTGACACTTCCTGTATTTCATTAATGGAGACTCGAACTGAGTTAAACAACTTTTTATATGCAACGCCAATTTCTCTACTGTTTTTAATTTAAACATGTTTTATGCGAAAACCTCAAGCCAAAATTAAACATTTTGAAATAGTCTCTTAAAGTGAATTATATTCCACTTCGCTTGTTGCCCAAACACTTTCTCTCTCTCTCTACCTCTCTTAAAGAAATACTCATCAGCTAAACATACACACACACACACGCCCGTACAAACAATCCGGAAACTAAACCCAAAACTTCAAGCTACTAATTAATTTCCAATCCAGCGAATTATTATCGGATTTAAGATTTGAAATTTAATATCAATTTGAGTTTGTGTAAAGTTTTGTGTTTAATTTGTCCTTGTGCCGGCTTGTGCTGTTTGTTGCCCAGGACCATTAGCCCGCAAAACACCTGCAAATTAGTAGTGGCATATTTATAATGGCTCGATTGTAAAAGGATTATTATATCAAGTGTCATTGATGTGAATCACATGTATTTATTGCTGCTGTTATAGTGTTCGTTTATAAGAAATTTTTATGGGTGAAGTCCTTCGGCATAATATCTTATGTTCAAAACAGCTCGTACGCGAGTGTTTTTCTTGCATGTACTCGTATTTATTAGCCACTAATATAAGTATATATGAAAATAGGAGCCGATGTATTAAAATACTTTGGCAAAATGATACATCTTCATTAAAGTCAGTTTATGTAAAAGTTGTTGCAATTACCACTTTCTGAAAACTCCAGGAAATTTTTTGTGCGAAACAATAAAATCAGATTGGAATGACATGGCTACTTGTGTACATTAATATATATGACCTTTAAATATTCATAAGATTCTATAGCTTTCTTCAAAATATTTCTGCAACTGAACGGGCTTTTCGTTCAGCCCCTTCTGTTTTAAAACTTAATTAAAATTGAATTCTGTGAGATATCAATAAAGTCGTTTATTCAGTTCAAAGATCTGGCAATGCCTTTATGGATGGATATGCTGCCATCGGGTTATCTTTTGTTTACGGGCCACACAAAGAAAACGGAAATGATGCGACAATTGGATCACCAAAAGTATGCAACTGCAATATTATTAGTGTCTGCCTTAAGTTTTCACCACAGCCACGACGTTTAAGGCACCTCAACCTATGACCATCACCGGGATCCTGCTTTCAAGGCATCCCAGGGGCATGTTGGTCGCCATTATGTCAATAGAGCTGGGGTGAAGTTTTTGAAAGAATGTGCGCAACCGAAATCATACATGAACTTCGTAGAGTTTTGGTTGCCTTGTCAACTGGAAAATCTCTTCTCCCCTATAGCTCCGAAATTAGACTACTCCAGCTTGCAGTACGCCAAGGCAAAAGCTACTCCGCGGGTAATTTTGTCCTGTTGCACTCATTTTAGACCAAAAAGAGTTTGAAATAAACTGCTCGTTGACAGTGACCAAAATTTATAACGAAAACGCTGCGCAACAAGCAATAAGTTTCCCGGAATGAATTGGTCTCTTGCTGCGACACATTTAAAAATTGTTTTCAGTTTCCAGCTGATTTGGGATAGATTCAATAAACGCTTTTATGGTTTATCTTCAATTAATGTATCACTTAAGTTTTTTCCGGGCGTAGTCCCGCCATCAACGCGAAATCGACTGCGTTGGACTGTTCTGCACACTATCTTGACGGTATCGGTAGACACCAGGTTTTGCCGTTTTTGGCTAATTATGAACTGAGCCAGTTTAATTGAACTTATCAGTTATTTAGCAAATACTCGTGGTCCATTTGGTGCGTTGACATGGCCGCCATCAAGTATCAAACTTCCCGAAGCTCCAATAAAAAATTATTTGAAAAATAATCAATAACTTTTTTCAACATACATTTTAATTAATTCAACATACGTTTTCTTTCACATCTCTAGGATGTTTTTTTATATTTGCAAAATTTTATTTGCAAATATACTGAAGTCCAACGATCAGCTGGAAGAGCAAAAGTATATAGTTTTGCCAATTGAACTTTAAATGGACGTAATTTTTTAAATGTTAAAACTTTTTCAGCTGCTCCGCTGACTATTAAGAAGTTTTCAACGCAAACAGGCTCTTTTCATACAATATTGTACATTGAAGCCTTTATTTCCGTCATTTTTGAATAACAGATTTGCAGCCATTTTCAGCATCCACATTAAGTTGCCGTTTAAAAGTTATTAACTAACAGTTAACAGACACTATTTAACAAAAGTTTAAGGATTTGCATTTCATCGTCTTTCAGTTACTTGACAGCAAAAAAAAATTTAAAAAGTCTGGCAATTCATTTGTTCACGAAATATTGCAATGCCATGACGAACTCGGTTGATTAGTCCTCTTTTTACTATCTAGCGAATTAGAAGGTCTAAGAGTCCAAGCAAAGGGCTTTGTGTTATGTTGCCTCGCCACAATGTTGAGCTTTACCTCTGCCTTTTGAGGTCACCAATATGCCCTTTGAAAATCAAAATTATTGCAAATTATTACTGTTCATTTCTATTGGCGTCAATTTTATTAAAGATTTTTTTTTTTGCTTACTTGTATTTTCCTGCTTTTAACTCGACTTGTCTGTTAAAGAAAATAAAATGTTGTAATGAACAATTACAAAATACAATACATTTTTGTGTAACTGGTGGTTAAAGTCCCAGTTAAAATTTAATCGGACCTTGTGTAAGTGGCCGTTAAATATGAAATTTTACAGACAATTTAACTCATGAGCTAAATTTAATTCCGATGTTGCAATATTATTCAATATTATTATAATTTATCTAAACGAGCCTTATCTCTCTAAATTCAAGCACAAGCTATTAAATTTTAATTGATGCATTTATTAGTGTTTAAAATTTTAAAAGATATTTGTTTAAGTACTTTCAAGAACAGCAAAATAAATAGTAGTAATATAGAGTGCAGTCATTATCCAAGATGAAAGGCAGACAGAAAGTTTAAAGAGCACAATGATACCAGGGAAATATACCAAAATAGTAGTCATGTCAATGAAACCAATATTTAAAACTAAAGTCTCTTAGCAATTACTTTCGCAAGAAATTTTTTCGAAAAAATAACGAATCCAAAATAAGCTGAATTTAAAATGTTTGCGTTTACAGTTCCACACACTTTGCGTCCTTAGTTTGTTTGGGAGTGGCACAAAAGTCAAAAGTGTTTTGCGTGTTCGGTGATTTTCTGCCGCCGAAAAAGTAGATCCAAGAATTTCCACTAAATATTGTGAAAGAAATGAAATTAACTGCTCCAAAGCACTAGAAATGTCAGTAGTAGGATGCGCTACAAGCACATCATTGAGTCAGAAAAATCTTTTACAAAAGGTACAAGATTTTCAAACCGCTAAAAATATTCAAGTGAAAAAAATTGCTATTGAGTGAAAATCGAACCGTCGAATCAGTATTAGAGAAGTTGCTGAGGATGTGGGCATATTGGTTAGACAGAAAATTTTGGCCATGCTTCGTTTTGTTGTAATATTGTTGAAATTTTACCAAAAAAAAAACAGATATTTTTTGGTCAAAAACAACACCCGAATCATGCTTTAGTCACCAGGCTTGACCCCTCAGCAGTTCCTCCTGTTCCCACAAGAATGCAGGCTTGCTTTCGTACTCTCACAATTATAGAATCGCATGCGTTTGACATCACACATTTTGTGTTTCATGCAATTTGCTCGCCGCTGGCAAACTCATCAGAATAAATAAGCTGTTTATGTCAAAATGTCAGTTTTTAGGAGAACAACATGCGCCTAGGATTTTCTTGCCCACAAACGAACGGAATATTTGGTAAACACACGAAATGAGGTTATGTAGGTACAAATCAAAAACATTTACGAATTTATCAATGCAACTCAATGATTAAATAATCTAAAAATTTTATAATATTTTAAATATTTTATTATGCAATTCTTCAGATTTTCTTTGCATTTTGTAAGAAAAAAATCTAATGAGATTTGTTGCCAGTGTCAAAATGTCTAACGTACTTTCTGTTTGTACATTATTGGACCTCAAATCCTAAAAAATAAATGATAAAGCTCCGAATAGTGGCCACGTTACATAATAAATTACATAAAACTTTTTGACATGGCATGAACGAAATACATTTCTATGCGGCAATAACATTTTTCAACTTTACATGACGAAGAAAAATATAGCCAACGACGGCCCGCTATCACCTACGATCGACTAGTCAGTTGCATTCTGCAAAAAAGCAACACTGGTCAAATGAAAAGTCTTATCGTGTAAGAAAATTTCGTAACAATGAAAGTCTTATCAAATGTTACGTTCCTTAAGCGTATTATTAGTCATGGTGTGACGAACGTATCATTTCAGACTGGCAAGTATTAATTAGAGTAGAAATATTCCTACAGATGCAAAGTTCCAGTGGCGGGCAAAACTCGTTTGAACCTGAAAAATACTGACAACAAGCTTTTGTGGTCGGAGAGAGTTTTGGTATGTTTTACAAATACTTTAATACTTTGCATTACCGTGTAATCATACCATAAAATGCCAAAATATTTTACATGAATTGTTGCTAAATACTGGGTTGTGTAAGTTCTGACTGCTTAATAAATAATTCGGCACTCCAAGTGCCAGGTCGAGACTATCAAAAATTAATAAAAGGTGAAATACTGAGGTATAAGAACGCCTTATGGTGCAGCAGTACAGTTTTTAGACTTTTAAAAAGCTTTGGATCTTTTGATGATCAGACTGTGCATTGGAACAGGACAGGAACTTAATCGGCTGAAAGTGATACGACAGTTGAAAGTGGAGTACCATAGAGCAGTCGACTAGGAGCTCTTTTGTTTTGTATTTACTGAAATGAATCTGAATGAAAATGAACTTAACCTGCAAAATATATGTGCATATATGTTTGCCGTGTTTCGAGTTTGCGTGGTTAAATAAATTAGTTTTAAATGCTGAAAAGATGAAATTAGTGCCTCTTTACTGGATAGAAATTTTAGCATTTTTGTTGAGAGTAAAAACATTTTTGAAACTCAGGCAGTGAGATTTTTTAGCACTACGCCAAAAACAAGTCTTTCTGGGACTTACATATATTGGAAATTAAGGGGAAGAAATAGGCATATTACACAAAATGAAACACAAGCTCTATAAGAGTTCTGAGCTTTTGCTGCATCATTCGTTAATTGAAAGCCATTTACCAATAATTTATGCATATAAAAATACCGCAGTTTTGTAATCACTTCAAACCTTGCAAATAAGGCTTTGAAGGCAAGATTTATTGAACGACGTTTGTAAACTATAGGATATAATAGCACAGATTTTGTACAGAATCAGAGAATATATAATAAAATATATCTGCGAACACTTAAATGTTGATTGCAAACCACTATACGGCGCATAGAATTTATGGGTATTTATGAGTACAATAGACCACCTGACTATATATAAATATCAGAAGGAGAATAGCAATTTTTACGAGTACATTGAATCCTCAGAAATTTTTGTGTGCAAATAAATATTATATTAATATTATATTATTGTTAACGTAATTCTTTAATTAATTTTTATTACATAAGTATATACATATGTATGTAGGTATTTATATAGATATATAATTCTTATTGAATGGCCAGCCTGGCTCAATAATGCCTTTAGGGCGCGGGGACTTTTGATAAGTACTGTTTTTGTTTTGAGTATGTACATATATATTATAATATACGTATCGATACCTTAATATAAAAAGGCGCTACGTAACGTTTTCTTAACTTTTCAGTAGAGAGAAAAAACTTTTTAAAAAATAAAGTTTTGCAGACGCGAAAAGTTTTTCCACTGGTTACATTTTTCTTATTTTTAGACGGATTACGTCAGTTTTTTTCCCCCAAAGATGTGTTGGAAGATCATCTTTCGAAATTTACAAAGCGCTCGATTTGAGAAAAAACGAGTCAGGGCCTTTCTATATTAAGGTAACGATATATATTAAATCTCTTTCAAGTCACTCTTAACGCCTTTGGTTGTTTTTAAATCCAAACTCCTTGACTTATAGGAATATACCAGTTTCGCAGCGTTTTGCAACCGTCAATGTTGAAAGTATTATGTATGTATGTATGTATGTAAAATGAACAGAATAGGTCTGCAATTCCAAAAACGTCGATGTTAAATTTACAGAATCCATAACAATATCGATGGCAGTTTCTTTAACTGCTCTATACGTTTAAGACTACGTTGATTTTTTTGACTTTCTTTTACGCTCGTCTTTCTTTCCATTTTGTTCACAAAACGTATAATATGTTACGAAAGTATGGCAGCATTGTTGAGAGACAAAATCGCTGTAATAATAAAATAAATTCTCTTTCACGGCCATTTTTTTTTTTTGCAAATTTTTATGTCAATTTGTGTGAAAAAATGTGGTTATAACGCAATTGTTTTTCTTCATTAAGGCTCAATAATTGAATATATTAAAGAACTTGGGATATTCGCCCTTCAGACATGTCAGTTTACCGCATATGTACGGCAGGAATTGTTGAGGAATCACTAATGTACTAAATATGTGTGTGTGCATGTGACAGCCAAGAAACATTTCAGCCATAGCACAGTGTGGTAAATCACAAATCTAGCTGGAAGAAATTGAAAAAAATGTTTGGCAACATTCCTTCTGATCGTTTAACGAGCTTCTCAATACAATAGGTAACTGTAATTTATGTTTGGTTTTTTTGTTTAAACTCTGATTAGTAAAAGTAAGCTTTAAAGTCAGTTGTTGTCAACTCATGCATTCAGATTTCAAAGAGAAGCGTATTTTTTGTGTGACTTTGGTTTATGATTAAAAAGGCTACGTTGATTTTATTGTCATAATTTTTTTTTCAGGAAAATATATTACGATTTCCATTTAAATATTTCTATTATAAGTATTAAAAAAAATGAGCAGTTCAGAAAGTGCAAAAAAAATAAAATATTTTCTTTTTTCAAGTAGAGTTAAAGCTGTTTATTCCAGATTGTTCCGATGTAAAACTATATTTTGGGTTAATTTTTTAAGTGTTCACTTTGAGGTAAACCAAAAACATCTGCCGCATTTTGCGACCGCCATACATTTTTTTACTTTTCCAGTACGACCTCCACACTTTAGAGCAGCAGAAAAGAGTTCAGAAATCACTGGTGTCAATAAAGAATTATTTTGGAAACTTTAGGTAGTGGTCACCCTATTGATGAAGATGCTTTTGAAAGTTTTATTGTTGTCACACGAATACCCATGGTGCATTATGTCAGTTAGCGTGGGAAAGACATAATAAGGTGTTGCATTCTTCCTATAGGACAGCTGTCAGAAGAAGCTCAAGAAGCAAGAAATAAGTACACGAGGAAATTTAGAGAGTTGTTTACTAGAAAAACATCAAGAATAAACACAAATACAGAACTTTTCAATCGACTCTTAATTTCTTCGGATCCTTTTATCGCAAGTTTGCGTCACATTCCCTTGCGAGTTCGAGGTTTGATAACAAAAGAAGTTCTTCCATTATTATCTGTTGATGCTTTTGAAGAGGAAGAATCTTTAGATGATGCATATGAAAGTGAATAAATTAAAAGCTCTATGTGTATTTATGTGTATTATTAATGTAATAAAGCAAAAACCAGTAAAGAAAATAATTATTTATTAAAAATGTTTTAATATTAAATACCTAAATGCTGGTATATAAAACTACAATTAAGCTTGGAAGAAGTATTTAAAAAACTAATTTTTTATTTTAAAAATGTATTTTTTCGTGACTGTTTATTTTTGCCTCATTTTATTCAAAAAAATCGTCTTTTTTTTTAAAAAGTTGGATATATTTGTACTCAATTTTTATTTAATTCATAAGTATGAAGTGAACCCAACGCGATTTATTCATTTTCTCCCAGTTAGATTTGCGATCTACCACACTGTGCATACAATGGAAATTATATACTACATATAACGTGCACAGTGAAATAATGACATCAGGCGGTTCACACGTTTCAGTTTCGATTCATCAACTTTTGTGTTTGTCTAAGAGAGGGGTAAAAAGAATTGCAATTGATGCGAAGTGCGCTTCTACCGCGAAGCTCATTTGTATTTATATGCACGAAGTTAGATGCATGTTCTAAAAACTTCCCTGTGTGAATTTTAACACAACTTTAAGAGTTGTTATCTTGTCATTTTAACTCTGTATGTATAAGCTCTTCCATTTGTGGCCGATTGGCCAGTGAATCGCAAAACACATTACAAAAAGAATTCGTTCTTCAGGCGTCCGGTCCGTCTATGGAACAAACTACCCGCAATCGTATTTCCTTGCTCTTACAATTTAGGAAAATTCAAACCAAACACTCATTTCTTCTCCCCATAACCTATTTTCCTGGTTCTGGTACAATGCACAGAGGCCGCTTCCCGAGTACTGGTCCTATATTAACTAAAGCTAACAATAGCATTAATAAATAAACTTGCAAATACATACATACATATGCAGCTACTTTGGATCAAAGGGAAAATTATCCTTAAAATTGAGAAAAATTTTAAAATTTCTTCTTTTGTTTTAAATTGTCCCTAAATTATGTGAATTTGTTTGAAAGTTTTTAAAAAGAAAAATCACGAGAAGCGAAATTGAACAGAAATTTTTTGGCGGATTTTGCCAATTTAATAGCCGCAGAGACCACAACAAGGCACATCTAGTCCTTTTACCTAAAATATCGACAACGTTTTCTTGAAAATTTGCATGTGTCACTTCTCTGGCCAACTTCACCGACTTTGCGCTTAATTTTAAAATTGTTTTTTTTTTATCACTTCACGGCTTAAAAGTAGATTTAAACTCTTTCAAAAGCTTAAATCGGATTCGCTATCTGCAAATAACAATATATATGTATGTATGTAAGTACTTGCGTTCAGGCCACTTAGATGTACAACTGTAAATGGAAATAAAGTGTTTTGTGACGCACACTTGCGCACTTTTTTACGGCTTATCAGTTTTAAATGATTCAGTCCATAATTTTGTTTCGTGCAGTACACAAAATATAATAAGAGGAATATAATTCCTTGTATCTATTGTTAAGGGAGTAAATGGTTTGTGAAGTTTTCCCTCACATTGTTGTTGTTGTTCTGTATTTATGATTTTATTTAAGTGCAATGCAGAAGGATACACACATGCACATACATACATATAGATTTATTTGTACAGCAATGAAATATGCAAAAGCGTACAGTGCGAGTTCGATTTCCGCAACTTGGAAAGTCAAGACTTTTGCAATTAGTGAAAACATTACAATGATCAATTGTAATAAATGTTTTGTTCTTAAAAATACCTCATTTTTAGTTATAAAAAAAAATTCTTTTTTATCAAATATTTTTCATAAGCAAATTATTTTTACAAACCTGTCGTAAATGAGTTGGCAAAATACTATCTTTATTATGTGTTAGTTCACAAAATTCCGACATTGCTTTTTTTGTACAAAAAGAAGAAAAAACAGCTGCATTTTCGCCAGTTGCGACAAGAAACACATGAATGATCATAAAGATCATTATTTAGTCGAATAAATAATATCGGGTGTGTTGTTTGCCGTCGCTGATAAAAGGTCAACTGCGAAAAGCACTCTTACAGAAAAGTGCCACTCAAAAGCTTAAAAAGGATTTTTGATGAACACATGTTCTTGTCAATGGGGAAGAAGATCCCCATTAAGAAATGCTTCAAAGCTCATTAAGCAGCGACTTTTTCAAAATATTTGTACAAGAGGAAAAACAAAGAAAATAAATAATATTCATGGATTTGGTATCGTAAAAACCATAATTCTTTAAATAAAATATAGCCAAAAAAATCAAATTAAGGCCAAAATTTATGGGTAAGCACAGATGCTATTGAGTCACCTATAACATCATCTGTTATCGACCATGAACTGCAATAGCTTTTAGTTAACTCAAATCCCGACAGGGATGTTATTGATTTGAATAAAGAAGTCATTTAAAATATTCGTTTAAATTTGAGCTTTTTCAAATTTTTTTCTGTACTCTGTAATCTGTACCCCATTCTAAAGAAATAACAAGCCCTTCGATTACACCGTCTGTTTTATTTTCGGTTTTTACAATTGCACCAACTAACGGCTGGGAAATGTTGTTCGAATGGGATTCATTGGTTACATACAATGACTATATTTCGGTGTTAGATAGACAAGAAAGAAAAAAGGATTGGAAGTGAAAAAACGAGGTTCAAACTCGTTTTTGGGCCAACTTATAAAGACTTTAATGAAAAATGTATAATAATAAGAAGGGGGGGTTGTGATTATCGAGCTCGCACTGTATTATGAATATGTCAATGAATAATAACAAATTAAAAAAGTTACGCCCCTCCGTGACAATGTTCGTTTTAAACATTGCCGTGACCAGGATTCGAACCTGGGTTACTACGGCCACAACGTAGGGTCCTAACCACTAGACGATCACGGCTCCCGGGACCTTATATCTATCATGATTCATTTCGGCTGTTAAGCAGCATCTAACATTTAATGTGAAAACCATAAATTTCCAAGCCATCCTAATAGACTGAATATGAGAACCCTCAACTGGCTCGCAACTGACTTTACAACTCTTAATGGAAACTTTAGAAAACATTCAAACCTGCTTTTAGACAAATATTTTTAAGCGCACTGCAGTGCGCGCTCACGCGAAACTAGATATATATATATATATATACATGTATGCACATGCATACTTAGTTTATAGCAAAGCTAAAAACAAGTTTAGTACATACACGTACATACATATGTATGTATATGAGCACATCAGGCACGATAAATGATAGTTTTTGAATTGAACTAAGATCTGCAACAAATTTTGTAGCACTCGAAAATATCAAAATTTGGTAAATTAACTATTCAGCTAAATAATTAGAAATGTTAGAGCCATGTTATTCTGTCACTTATGGCAAACACCCTGACAAATTACACGATTAAACTTCATTAGCAAAATGCGTGCTTAACGCGATAGCCCTGTACTGTTAACTCTCCAGCGTTTGGTGCATAAATTCTAGATAGACGACTTGTTAAATAATAAGACAGGTGGCAAAGGCATCCACAAAAGGTCCGCAATTTTTAAAAGCGACGTGGCTGACGTCCATCACCGTCAACGACGATCCCTGCAGAACGATGATTTCCGATTTCTCCTGACCTAATTTGAACGATATGGACGCAAACAGCATGTGGTTGCAGTAAGTCGATGCTACAAACGCCACGCAACAAACGCCACGATGCACATTCTCTATGAACAAAAATGGAATTGTTGAAAAAGATCGTACAATTTGTGGGCATCGAAGTGGCAGACTTGTTGTAAGTAAGAAACTGCGCTCGAACATTTGAACGATATCACACACCAAAAGAACCCCGTTTCTTCCTTATTCATTATAAAAATCAAACTAAACATTTAAAACCAGTGAAATGTGTAAATAAAAACAATTAAATAGCAAAAGGTTAACATATTCTATACTCTTTGGATCCATTTCAGCGTGTGTGCCTTTCGCCAGCTTAATCATAAAATGTATCATAATATTCTACAACCGAAACACATTCCGTGCCAAAAGTCCAACAACTTACGTCAAAATAGCTCAATTGATAAATAGTTGTCACAAAGAAATCAATTTAATTCACTTGTTTGCAATGCTAGAGATAGAGAAACGAGGCGTAGGATACGAACCTGGGTTGCTACAGTCGCAATGTGGGATCCTTGCAACTAGACGAACTGTAAATGTTTCTATGGTTGTTCTTCTAAAAAATTAGGTTTTTTATTACTACCGGCCCCAGGTAGGTGAAGGCCTGAATTTTGAAGCAGCACTCAACATTCTGATAATAATAATTTGTTAAGATTGTATAAATATACCAGGGATGGAAAGCTTAAAACTTTTAATAGCACTAATATTAAGTGCAAAGAGTATCTCTCACCACAGTTTGGTAATATTTATAAGATAATTAAAAAAGTTTTTAACAGACATTCGATATATGTATGTGAAAAGTTTCTTCACTAATCTACGAAAAGTTTCATCGAACACATTTATGTTTGTTATTTCCTTTATTGAAAAACTTGATTTTTTCCAGTACTGTTCAAAATATATTCATACATTCGTATATTGGCACTGCAAACCTACTGTGTGCTGTCGAGACAATATAACATATATAATTGGATCAGTTAAAAAAAATTTTCCAGAACAACCGATAACAAATACACGAATAACAAAGACTTAAAGACTTAAATTTGTCCAACGTGCCCACAAAAGGGTATATAATAATCGCCATGCCTTCACCCACTCTACACTCAGTAGAGTTCTGCCTGTAGTAAACAAAATGCCTAAATTAATCGCCCACTCCCCGTGGTATTGAATATTAGCGCTCGACAGAAGAACTAATTTGAGGACATTTCATTAACTGTATTTTGTCAAGTTCATGTCCACCGTTCACACTAATGATTTCCGACATGTTGCGAGAAGGTCAGTTGGTTTTTAAACAGTTTTTTGTTATTCGAAATATGGGCACAAATTAACGTTCGTTATCTTTTGACAGATCCTGAGCTTCGGAAAATACAGTTTGGTCATTAATATGGCATGCCAGTACACTCAGAGCAAAGATTGGCACCTGTTTTAATAGGCAAAAATAATAGGCAGAAAGTTCAGTTTGAGTTTAGAAAAATTTTACAAGTGAATACAGTTTTAGTCATTGATATGCCACATGAGGGAATAACACCGTATTCAGGTTAAAAATTATCATAGAACTATTCACAACTCTGAGTTGGCAACACTGCTCTGTTTTATAACCCAGTTAACAGCTGACGCGAGTAGTTAGCAAAGCACACCGGGTGGGTTAATCCAGTAATTAATATTGGAAGAAAGATATTATGCTGTTTTTTTTTGTATTACCCCAAAAAGGGTATAAATCAAGTTAAAAAAATGATTTTGCTAGTCTTAAGGCTTTTGGGGCTTTATTAATAAGATCCATATTTTTAGCTGTAGGAGTGTTATTTCTTCCAGTACCATGTATTTTGATACAGTGTATGTACGTTATGATGCGTTGCGTTGAAGTCTATATACTCTATGTGGAGAAGCTCCTAACAAAACCCTGTATTTTAACTCAGTTGGCCGCTAAAAAAGGCACAGTAGAGCGCTTAACTGTTCAAAAGAAGAACTTGTTGCCGAGTTTATGAGTAAAAAGTTGAACTCGTTACAAAACTAATTTAAAAAAGAAAATGATAAAACACGTCGGTCTCGATTAAATCAAACTTGGAGCTACACGGAAATAAATTGGCATTAAATGTTTTGATATAATTAAAAACTTGAATTTTTTGGGGATTTTTAAAAATACTTTTTCAGGCAACTTTAGTGCTGATTTTACTGCAACATGAAGAAGTTCGGATTCATAAGGCCACTGTATAAAGAAATATTCTATACAGTGAAATCACAATCCAGCCAAGCCGGGAAAGTCCCGTTATAAAAACAACAAAGTCTCTATACAAAAACGTTCTCCACAACGAAGTAAGAATTCTTCCAAGTTTTAAGTCCCCTTATCAAGAGAATGAATTCCTGATGTGGGTGCAAATGCAAATGTATTGCGTTAGATATATAGTCAATATTGACTTGATTCCTGTCAGAATGAGTTCATTTAAAGAAATCATTTTAATATTACAAAACAGTTTGATAACTTTTGTCAATTTCGATGTGGACATTAATTCTGCTGGACCCCCTAAACAATGATGAAATTATTACTAGTGTGAAGAAACCACAAGAGGTTGATGAGCAGAACGAAGAAGGTGCTGTAACAGCTTGAGAATCGAACAGAGTTGTAGGAAAACTGCAAAGATGTCTTTCTTGACTCACAGGGTTCAAACAATCTGTCGAAAAAATATTGGTATTCGCAAGCCGCGCAAACAAACACAATATTTTATTAAAATTTCATCAAATTGACTGAATTGAAGAAAAGTAAATTTTTGTGGGCTGGCATTCTTATGTAAAATAGAACCTGTTAACGAAAACTGTAACTATTAATAATTTTTTCAAGATTTCCTATAACATACATATGTACGTTTTGTATCCTCTACAAGTACATTATATCGAAGTTTCACTGTAAATATTTTTTTTAAGCAACAACCAAGTATAGAGGATGGTTTTTAAATTCGTTTAGCTTCCAGTTTCGTGTTCATTTAAAAAGATTGCTTCACCCGTGACAATGTTTTCCAGCCGAAACATTGCCGTGACCAGGATTCGAACCTGGGTTACTACGGCCACAACGTAGGGTCCTAACCACTAGACGATCACGGCTATGTGAAGTCCACTTTCAAATTAACAATCGTAAAATTTCCAAAAGAAATTCCGGCAAACCAATAAAAAAAACCGGATACGATTTGCGCTCACGTTGCAAAATTAATGTTATATTATTAGTTTTATTAAACATACATATAAACTAGCCGCCATACACACAAATATACATGTTTGCAATTCAAATAAGATTTAATAATATCCATTAAACTGGTCTAATTCAATATTATGTGTTTTAAATGACATCGAAATTTATAGCACCATATTGCCAGCTGAAATACAAAACCACATACTTAGAAAAATAACAACATGTCGTGTGACTTGCTCTAGCAGTTACGAGCGTTATTTCGCCTTACGCTATCTATCAAATTTGTATCTATGTACGTCAGTTAACGAGCCTGGTGGCATACTTTTGTCGCCAACTGCATCACTTAGTTTGTTGCCAAGTTGATTTTCACTTATATTAAAAAATAAGAAGAAGCAACATAGAATCCGTCATACGTTGTCTGTCGCCCTTTCCAACTGACAGCTGAGTTAAAATACAGCTTCGCCACAGAGGATACGTCGACTTCAACGCAACGTATCAAAGTTCAGCAACTTTCAACTTTGAATGTACGTTGAGTACTTTGACAAGTTTCAGTTTTTTTTTTTTTTGTTTTGATTTATAGAAGATTTTTTTTGTTTGATTATTTTAGTGCAACGACAGAAAAAAACTAAAAATATTTAAATGGACACGAAATTAATGTAAAAAAATGTAAAGCAAATAACTTGCAAAAATTCATCCGTCTCCATTGAAAATATGTTGTTCTGTTGAGTACTTTGACAGTTAATGTCTGCTTTGTTTAGTTTTGGATTTTTCATGTATAAGTTAACAACGTACTCATTGTGCCAACCCAATCCGTTGTTCCGTCAACGTCAGTCAGAAAAAGGCAAAGTACGACATATGATGGATTTTATGTGCCCCGGCCTTCAGATTGTAAATTTACTCTCCCGTTTCAATGAAATACTCTTTACGACGTAAAAT
The DNA here is from genome assembly GCA_932526305.1 of Epicampocera succincta. Classification (NCBI taxonomy): domain Eukaryota; kingdom Metazoa; phylum Arthropoda; class Insecta; order Diptera; family Tachinidae; genus Epicampocera; species Epicampocera succincta. Next base: position 42,395,864 of record OW052037.1, on the reverse strand, counting down.
TGTTGTTATTATTTACATACGTTCACGCTTCACTCTCGTTTATGAGGTTAATTCTGTGATGAAAAGAATTATTGATTCATTAATAAGTTTGATCTTAGCTGAGCTCGACCCTGCCTTTGCTTCTACACTCGACCAAATAATAATTAGAGCTTCAAATTTAAAACTAAGAAGTGTTCAAAAACTAATGGAAAACTAAACTAAAATAAATAAAGGATTTTTAAAATGAATATTGCGCTGTAAAAATGTCTACGTAGCAGAAAATCAATACCAATTAAAAATTAACAAAACATATTATCAATTCAGATCAACGAAGTAGCAAAATAAAAGGATACAAATTTGACTCAGCTAAAAATTAATACACAAAATAATGTACTGAAGTTTCTTCATATTGGAAGTAAGAACAAAACATACATATTTTAATTCTCACATATTAAAAACACTGAACGCAAAATTAATTGAAACTTAAACTTGAACAAATATCACAAATTCATTATAATTGTCAAAATAAGGATTTAATCGTGATAATTTAGTATCACGAGCTGAAGTAGACTTTCACTAATTTGTATGTATGTATCAATTCTCTATATATAAAGTAGAATGTGTGTGTGTCTGAAATTTTCCCAACATTTGAGTGGGTGACTCTCGGATGAATTATAGGCTACTTTTCTTCAAACCGGCCTATTGTAACGCCCACTTTTTTAAATTATGTTACTCCTTCCATATAGTTTTTAACAGAATTTTATAATAAAAACAAACATCTTTTTTCTTTTCTTCTTCTTTGGCACTATAGTTCGGGGTGGACCTGGGCCTCAACCAACAAGCTTTTCCAGCTGGCACGGTCTTTAGCCAGCGTCCTCCAATTTTGTACACCAAGTTGGATGAGGTCCCTCTCCACTTGTGTGCGCCATCGGTTTCGTGGGCGTCCTCTATTGCGGTGTCCCACTGGTTCAGAGTCGAAGATTCTACGGGTTCCATGGGCTCCACTGGCCCAACCACCTTAGCCGTTGGGTCCGCGGATTGACGCTTGGTTAGGCTGGTGTTGCTGTACAACCCGTACAGCTCGTGATTGAATCTTCTACTCCAGAAACCATCAACGCAAACAGGGCCGAAGATTGAACGCAGAACTTTTCTCTCGAAAATACCAAGGACTTCCTCATCCGCCTTCGATACCGTCCATGCTTCTGCGCCATAGAGAAGTACAGGGATTATCAAAGTGGTATATAGTGTCAACTTGGTTTTTCGAGAAAGGGCATTACTACTCAATTGCCTCTTGAGCCCAAATAAACAGCGATTGGCAAGAGTTATTCTGCCGTTAATCTCGGTACTGATGTTGTTCGTGCTGTTCACTTGGGTGCCAAGGTAGACGAAGTCTTTCACTACCTCGAAGCTGTAGCTGCCTACGGTGACGTTCCGGCCCAGTCATCGAAGTTATGCGTCCTTTCTCGCTGACAGCATCACGTCAATGTCGTCAGCGAGTGCCAGCAGTTGCACGGACTTTTGGAAGATCGTGCCTCTGTTGTTGGCGTGTGAGTTTTGCACGATCTTCTCAAGAATTATGTTAAAAAAGTCACATGACAGTGCGTCGCCTTGTCTAAATCCCCTTCTGACATTCAAGGTCTCGGTGAATTCGTTACCGACCTTGATGGAGCAGCGAGAATTCTCCATCGCCATCCTACACAGCCTGACGAGTTTAGTAGGAATGTCAAAACTAGACATGTCTTCGTTTAGCTCGTCCCTATACACACTGTCATATGCGGCCTTAAAATCGACGAATAGGTGGTGGGTGTCGATTTGCATCTTTTGGGTCTTTTCCAGGATCTGCCGTAGTGTGAAAACTTGGTCAATGGTGGCGATGTTCAGGAGACTTATTACTCGGTTTTTCTTTTCTAGGTTATGTAAACAACACCTAAAAAACAAGTAACGGAGAGATTTACAACTGAGCATAGAACCAGAACCGTTAGAGATTCGTCTGGCACCATTCGACCGCGTTTAATACAAACTGGGAAACGAAACACCAGAAACATCTAGCAGATGGCGTTCTGCTCAACTATGATTCATGTTGCTTCATTTAATGAGGGATGGGGGATGGCGGCCAGTTTCAGTCCTGGCAGAAAACGAGTACTAGAAAACGAGTACTAGAAAACGACAGAAAACGAGTACTAGAAATTTTTCGAGTTCCCCATTACCCTAAAGGAGTTGTCATCAGGATTATTTCTTCAGCAAACGTTATTAATATCCTAAAATATAGATATATGTATATGTACATACATACATACATATAAAGCCGTATGTATGTAGAACAAATCAATAAAAAATTTACAAAAAATATGTAAAAGAACTGTCGTCTGGTTGATGATGCTATCTTGTCAAACAGGGCTGTTACTTGGGGGGTTATACGATCAAGAGTTGCGTGTCCAGTTTTAATACATTCACACTTTTTTACTAATCCACTCACACTTTAAAACGAACTTGCTTTTAGTTTCTCTTCCTTCCAATTTGCGCTCAAAGAAACAGCTGATGACAAATTTAATCAGCAAATTTTTCGCTGTTGTTTGCAAATATTTTACCGCCATATTCTTTTTGTGTTGCTTTTATTGTAAATATAGTATTCCGTGAATATTAAAAAAAAAGTATTTAATAAATAGGTTTGTTTTATTATTCTGTACAACTGAAGCCATCAGGTTCTGTGCAACTTTTTCTATTTTTTTATTTAGTTCCTCTAAAACTCTCAACGAAGCAATAATTTCAAGTTGTTACTTTCTTGACGACATCTTGAAAACAAAATGCTTTCAAACTGCGTGCAGCCAACGTCGCAGCTTTCAATTTTTTTGAATTTTGACAATCAGTCACGCAAAAACAAAGCAACTAGAGTGCAAGTGAAGCAAATAAATGCACACTTTAAGTAATTTATTGTATAGTTAATAATTGCCAATTTACATTAACTTTTTTAAAACTCAATTTTAACGGCTTCAAAGTGCTGAAACGGTTTTTTCATCTAGTCGTGATCGTCTAGTGGTTAGGACTCTACGTTGTGGCCGTAGTAACCCAGGTTCGAATCCTGGTCACGGCAATAATTCCTGTAAGAAACGGTGTCACGGGTGGGATTGCGTATTTTGTTTAATTTACTGCTTAACAAGGATACCAACAATTATATTATACACATACATATTTGCTAATAATGTCTTATATATCTAAAATATATATATATGTATGTATGTGGTTACCACATAAGCAGAAAATTATTCGACCACCACCAAATGTAGGGTGCACATTTTACTTATTACGAGCACTTACAGGGATGTAAAAGTTGATACAAATGTATTTTTAGCAAAATATTTGAAATAAAAGAGAGCCCACCTCTCTTATGGAGGTTTTGGATTAATTTCACGCTGCTAAAAACTTATCCTTATTATATTTCATTACATATGTAAATATATTTTAAAGCATTCTGTTTCACCAACAGACGTGGGAAAATATATACAGAATAAGTTTTAAACTAAACGAGTGGAAGAAGCATTAAAATTAACATTTTCAATTTGTGTTTTTTTTAAATAAAACAGCATCTTGAAAATCGGTTAAAGAACCGCAGTAGGGAATTCGTTTCAGACCGTGAAATTTTTAAACACAAACATTAAAAGTAGCCAGGAACTGCGTGAGTATCTATACAGACAGGCATTCACAAAATCCTATTATAAGTCGAGTGTGTTGTATTGTACTATCGTTGTATTTTGCATTTGAACGTCAAAAACTAAATAAAAAGAAGAAAGGCGGTTTTCAGAAATTCTCAGAAATAAAATTAAAAATATAACTGAAAAAGGAAAACTAACAGTTAGTGGTTGGCTCAAGAAGTGTTACTTTGTTTTTAATATAATCTGATACTCACATTACATTGATAACACTGTCACTAATACAAGCTCGCAAATTGAATATGTATTGTATGTATGTATTGTATCTATATACAATTTTTATGTCACGGTCGTATAGCACCTGTGGGCTGAAGTGAACAGCTTTCGCGGCCAGGCTCGTTTTTGTTGTTTGGCCTTCCAGAGTTTTGCGTCTCGCTCGCACTGGTTGAGTGATTTACCTCAGATAACTGTATAGTTATAAGATTAAAACCAACAGGGGCGTATGGTCTTTGTTGGCCGCCCATTCTGTGCATTTATAACCTATAAATTTACTTTGCAAGTTTTAAAAAAAATTATTTTTGTGTGAAAACTACCAACAACTCACACACACTATTTCAATTGAACAATATACTCGATAGACGAATACAACAGATTTTGAGAGTTCAGAAATAGTATTACTCATGGTGCGTCTCCCTTGTCTAATATTTTTTGAAATGCAGGAATACTATATCTTGGCAAATAGCCAGGTATATCTAACGCATATGATTTGTTTGAAGAAAAATGTGCATGCGTCTGCACATATGTACATACATCTGTACATACATACGTATATAGTAAAAAGTTCAATATGTATAAATAAAAAGTATCACCACTGACGCGTGTAAAACTCTTTTAACGTTCTTGTTGAAACCACAAAAATTTGCACTTGTCAATACGGTTTCTTGAAGAAAGTTACACTTATAAAGACTGTAAGACAAAAATATGGCTTGTTGTTAATCGTGGTGTTGCAATAGTCGGTGATGTCGCAAATCGAGTTGTATGTCTGTATGTATGTATGTAAGTACCTCACATTAAGTTCGAATGTTAACAAACTTACCAGCTGGGAAGAGATTTACTCAGGCACATAATATTAAAAGGGAATTTCCCTTTCCAATCAAATCTATTGGTTGGTATATAAGATACACTAAAACTGCGCGAAAATATGTACCTTTAAGAAAAGGGCGACTAGGCCCAAAAACCAACTCACCACATCGAAATAAAAGTCGAAATTAAATGGGGATATTTTAACAAAACTTCCTTTTATTTTAGCATAAGTTCTGCTATAAATACAATATTTCCCAAATATTCACTTTCAATAATCTCCCACTATAAAGGCGGCTCCTGACAACAACACTGTATCAGCCGTCTCCGAGGTTGCCACCTCCAACTCGCATAACAGCCTTTCCCGTCTGGTATTTGTATAAACTGGCAAGTGAGTAGACACAGTAGCAGCAGTACCGCTTCTTGTTATTGTTTTGAAATCGTTCAAACGGTTTTCTCTTTTCTTGAAAGTTATCATAAATTCTGGTGAGGTGTCTTCTTCGGTCAAGGCATCGCTAGAGGTGATTACTAGTTTACCACGGCTAAAAATAGCACCATTCACCTGTGGTGAAAAAGGAGGAGAAAAACTTTAGTATAGACACAACTCGATGGTTTGTTACCACAAACCATGTGTTAAATAGTAAAAGATTGGGAAAGTCTATACAGAGTTGCACATATTATTATCAACGCAAACACTAAAAACATATCACGAATTATTTTGTAAAATTAAACCTGAGAAGGTATTTTATTTGTAAAACAAAAAGATATATCAAAATAGCTTAAACTTCATAACTCTTTAGCATTTTTTTTGAACTTATATTTTTCTAAGCTCCTATTTAATGAATTTTATGAATTTTAGATAACATGTCGTTCAGAAGAAATTAAAGAATATTTTAAAGTTAAAGCAATTAAAAAAATATATTGCCATGGTTGAATTTGTCACAAATATTGTTCAATAAACCGTTCTATTCATAAAGCTCTTCTAAGCAACTAATTACAGTGCGATCGGTATAGCTTCCTGGGAAGAACTCGAGTTTTGACGTTATCAAACAAAAAGAGTAGAAGAAAGTAATTGAAAAGAAGAGAACCGTGTGTAACTGCACTTACATACATATATAAAAAAATACTGGCTTTATAGCTTTCTATTTCCAAATTAGTTTTCATATGTTTTAGTTATTTCTAAGGTTAAATCATTGTGCTGTATTTAGAGTGGGCGTTTTAAAGTTTTGAGGTTTGGTTGACGTTTTAGAGTAGACAATGTCAAGAAAAGAATTGTTGCCGATGTAGGATACTGATGAAACGGGATATTGATTTATGCCCAATAATGAATACAGATAGTGCCAATAGAACAGATAAATACTACAGAAAAATTTGTTCTGATCCAAAGAACAATGTTCATAGAAAACTGTCCAGGAAAAGAAAAAACAATTTTGAACGGAATAAAAATATTTCATATTTCTAAAATTTTTATATGACAAAATTTTGTGGCTAATCGTTAGTGGACTTGGCTTACGAAGAATACCACTCTGTCTTTTTAATGGCAGTTGAATATGAAGTTAAAGGTTTGCACATTTTAAGTTTACCGATGTGTAGAGTAGCACTGATTAAATTAACTAAGTTGTTTGAATATTTGTTGAGTAATAAAAAATAGTATTCTTATTCCTAAATATTATAAACAGTAAACAATTTATATTAAGTTCACAATAACTCTTGTCTATGTAGTTTTTTTCCAATAAAAATATTGTATAGTCCGCAGCTTTACTACAATCTGTAGCTCAGCTAGATACATCATCGATGCCTAAATTTGTATTGGCTCATTACTGGAAATGTAATGAACTTTTTCTTATTTCTATCGGAAGGTGAACTCATTATACACAGACAGTTAGTACTTGTTTTCTATGAACATCTTTTTTCTGGTAATTAATTTTTATTGAATTTTTTGTTCTATTTTTTTATACATATACATATATAAGTGGAGCAGAAAGCAGGCGAATAACATGCGCATAATAGAAAAAATATGCGAAGGATACCGAAAAGGAATCAAATATTAATATTGAAGTAAAACCTGCCCACAACATGTTTATGAAACTTTTAATGTTGTTATAAATCTTTAAGGGTTAATGATAATACAGCTCTGCTAAGCAAACCCACCTAAAGTGCTTCTGTTACAAATCAGCCAGCAGACTTAATCTATTACATTAAATGTCAAAAGTGGTACCGTGATGTCAATCAAAAACAAAATTTTTATACTAAAGCAGACAAAATAACTTAATTTTAGTAAAAACAGGCAAAAAACAAAAATAGTTGTAAGAATTAATAAGATAAAAACATTTGGAAAAAGGAGTTTGAACATTTTATGGCTAAAATGGGAAAGGTATGTGCCAGGAATTCATGTTACAAGCAGTGAAAAATGTAAATCTACACAAATATTTTTTGTCAATTACAAAAAAATAATCTAATTTAAACAATCTAATTAAAAATGATGTGAAAATTACAAATCATGTAGTTAAATTCATGTTGAACAATTTTACTAATTACCTGCAATGGTTTCACTTTTAAGAGCACTTGGTTGGCGTTATTGCTGGTGAAGACCCTATCGCTTAGACTATGTGACTCCAGTGTTAAGTTTTTACAGGATATTTCCTGCTTCTGTGAGTTGATAAGTTTCAAGGCCGTAAGAAGTGTTTGACAATTGTAAACTGTAGTTAAGTCGATTTCCTCAATAAAATCTGTGGCCTGCAAAGTGCGGTAACGTGCTTCTGTGCTGGAGGCTCTATGCATGAATGCATTTATGTAGGTCAGGACAGTTGCAGGGCCGCTCCAACAACGTGTCCATTTTAAGGGTACCTTTAGAAATAGTTATGTTCAGATCTCAATGCTAATACTGATGTTTGGAGCTGTTACTTACTTGATTGGAGGCCAATGTATTAAGCAGCTCTATGCTTGCGGAACTATGAACTCCATTGTGTTGGTCCTTCAGGCTGCTGTATACTTGGCTAAGGGTATTGTGTATCATGTTATAACCTTCAGCAGCTAATTTTAATTCAGTATGCATGAAAACCAACCATGGACTTGATATTTTTTCTTCAGCCAGATTTTGTGCGATAGAGTTAATGGAAAAGTTCTGCATAGAAGCAATAAAGATAAAATTAAATTTTCATGGTGATTATAACTTTAAGAATTGCGATTGGAATAAACTTCAAATAAAAGACAAACGGAGGAGTTTAATTTTTTGTGTGTCGATGGTTTCATATGAAAAGGTTACACCTCGATTTGTTTGGTTGCTTTACATTTGAAAGAAATACCAGAATAAAGGCCAAAAGTTTTCAATTCAACAAAAATTAGAATGCAATTTTCAGTATTGATTGATTTTTTTTTAATATTCTAGAAATTTATTTTAGATTGAATTTTTTTTAATAATAATATGATATTTTCCAAGAAATGTGCCAGATTCTATTATACTATTATACTATATATATATATATATATATGTATATATACTATACTATTCTCTTTGATAAGAAAATTTAGTTTGCCAACGCAACTCCAAATATACATATATGTCCAAAACTGGTGTCGTATGAATAGAAAAGATCTTTTTAAAAATGCAAAATTTTGTTTACATTTTTTTAACACTTTAGCTGCCAATACAGTTTTTACCAAATTTTCCATCAAAATGTTACGGAAGTGCACTAGATACTTATGTAGGAGAGTATTTAACTTGTATTCAAAGAAAAGTGGAAACACGTTTCGTTAAATAACAAACACGGGCTTCGGTCAAACGCAAGGATTTTCTCCGCCATTGCATAGGAATTATCAATTGAACTATCAAAAACTCCTTTGCCTAGTAATTAATATCACCCCATCAGTCTATGTAATTGTTTTACATATTTTTTTTTCAAGAAAAAGGAAAACTAGTTTCATGAAATAGAACAAAATCGGAAAGGATAAAGCCTATTATTCCACAAATTTTTACTTCGACGAAAAGTTGCCGACTAATTTAATTAATTCTAATACCAAACGTCTCTCGCAATTTTGTGCCCACTGTTGGTTGTCATTTAAGAATGCGGTTCAGAACTAATAGCTCGAAAAATTGTATTGTTTGTTCGAAAAAACTTTGTAAAATTTAACAGAATAGAATTTATGACTGGACAACATATACAAGAACTGTGTAATATACAAAATATTCGCGAGTTATATTTTTAAAAAATAAAAATTATGAACAAACAAAAATAATAATTATGAGAAACAAAAAGTTGTAGAAAGCAGTTTCAATTTGAATGCACTATAAGGAAGAGCGCATTCCTAAGAATTTAATAAAACTTGTTCCTAGAAATTAAAAGTCTAGTTTGAAGATGACATTTTTTTAAATAAATTTTACCTTAATAATGAAATAAAAATAAAAAACGGAATAAAATGAAGTCAAATTTCCAAGGTGATATTAAATGTATAATAATATATATGTAGTTTAAAAGTGAAAAATGGTGCAAGCCGTCCAAATGAAAAATTGCCTCATAAAGATTATTATTAAATTATTAACAAAGCAACATTCATAGAATTAAGAATCTGTGTTGGTGCTTTTGGATGCGGTTTATTTGAAAAACCTGAACGTGACATATAATATAATACAATATAAAATCCGTAAGACCGGCTTTTGCGACGACTAACATGAGCGAAGCCTGAAATACTATAGTGAAAAATCCGTGACAGGAATAGCGAGACAGGGGATTTTCAATAAATGGGGCTCTTTCTTTCCCTCCTTTGTGTTACTAGTTCACCGGCTCTTGGGCGGATCAATTTACTATTCTTACGACAACCTGGCCTTCAATCGGCCAAACAAATATGTTCATCTGGCTGCGCCAACGATTTTCAACTGTATAGTCTTTTCAATAATTGTTTCCTCCTACTTTTTTGATACAATTTTTTAGTTTATTATTTTGGGTTTAAATTTTTTTTTTTATTTTCTAGTTTTGGGGACAGCGCCGAAATTTGAATTCTATGGTGTTAAACATATGTATATCTTTCAAATTGATATGTGCTCTTCAAATAATAATGCAAAATTTATAAAGTGTCCATATATGTATGTAGTCTTACCTGCGCTAGTTTTCGCCACAACGCTAATATTGGTTTTATTTGCTTTTCCAAATTCTGTTGATTCACTTCATTGTCTTTAGCCGATCCATAGTAAGCAATCCTCAACTCCTTTAAAATTTCTTGACCGTAATCAACTTCTCTGATAACACTGGATTTTTTAGAAAGTTTAAAGACCTCTGGTTCGTCGTGGGCTGGTAACTTGGAGAGTGCGTTGTGATAATCTGACCAGTGAGTACTTGTGGTAATTAAAACTCTGCTTGCGAAAGGAGCCCATCTTGAACTTAACGATTCACTGTTGAAAAATTCTCGCAAATAATTCTGCAAAACGCGAAGATCTCTTAAATTGTGAATTCTTCCGCCAAAGGCAACGTTTTCCGTTAACTTTTGCATTATTTGCCAGTCAATGCGTCCGCCCAGCATGACACCATCCAACCATTTCAGCAGGTGCAAAGCAGCTTTGAGATCTGCTTCACCGAATTCATATTTTTGCGACCAACCTTGCGGTATAAAACGCCTGCGCTCTTGTAGCACCGCCAGTGCTATAAACAGGACAACCCTGATTTTCATTAGTTTAGCTTCTTTAAGTACGCTGCGGTCTTGCTCGATTGCAGCATAATTTTGCAGCATTCGTGTGGCCTTCTGTTTAATACCAGCGGGGTATTCGTATAAAACCTTAACAAATTTATACATGACGGTCTCGCTAAAACCTTGAATGGACTCACAAATTAACCATAAACGAAAGTCGGCATGTTTTTTCATTTCACTAAACTCTCTTTCCAAATCAATCAGCCAGCTGGGCACTAAGTGCACATTTTTAATGCATATCCATTTCCCTAATTCGGCACATACTTTAATTGCTTCAGTTACTTTTCCTTCCATGCCTTTGCCGATGGACATTTCCTGATATTTATCTTTTCCCTTTAAGCGCATTGCTACACTCAGTATTTCGGTTGCTGGATCATTCTCCGTTTGGGTAATCATTAGTACGGGTTTTTCGGCCGTACTTTCCTCCACTAACTGCTCAACAGTTGGTTGTTGTAACGAGTCAATTCTTATGCCGAGCATCTCTTCCGTCGTCAATTTCATATAAAATGTAACGAGATCCGGCCTCACGATTAAGGCCACTAAAAGTTTTTCAAAATTGTTAAGTGCAGTTACTGCAAAAGACAAGTAAAAGTTTTGTGTGACTTTTTTTCTTTATAAACCAACTTACAAAAACAACAAAAATCATGTGATTTTAAAATTGTCAAGGTTGGTTCTAAGTTTGGTTAAAACTCTCGGATACAGTTGAAAAAAGGATGCATTTAATGTTCAACGTACGAAGGCAGTTCGACAACTAAATCCATGGCTTTTTTTGCTAGAGTTTCTTTTTGGAAAATAAAAGATATTTGCATACAATTTTGATTATAAGCAAAATTTAATCAATTTGGTTTTCTGGACTTTCAAAACGTATCAATGTCCTTGTAAGATTTTTTGCATTGATGACCTGGACTGTAAATGATATTGCGAGGAAAGAAATGTGGTTGACATTTATTGCCTTCACATTCTTTCGACGTCGTCTGCAGCAAATACCTTCAGACAGTTAAAACGCTTACCGATGAATACTTTTTAGAGCATTTGAACGGCAACAGATAAAATAACTGTTGTTCTATTTAAACAAATTACAGATGGACAGTAATAATTTATTGGGATTTGTGAAGCTTATCGTTAGCTTAATATAGAAAGGCTCTAACTCGTTTTTTTTCTCTCAAATTGACTTTTATTTTGTAAATTTCGAAAGATGATCTTCCAACACATCATTGGTAAAAAAATTGACGTGATTCGACTAAAAATAACAAAAATATAAGCAGTTGAAACAAGTTTCGCGTTTACAAAACTTTAAATTTTATTAAGTTTTTTCTCTCTCCTGAAAAGTTAGGAAAAAGTTTCTGATCGTTCAATGTCTTTATCCTTTCTGTACAACTTTTACTTTAAAACCCCTTTTTTTTTATTATTCGCCCTATAATATTTTTAGGAATATAAAAAGGAAAAAAAACAAATTTTTAAATTCTAGTCCAAAGTAGACTTTTAGAATGATGCCAGATGGGCCGAGTCTTCTACGTGAGAAATATCCGATTCATTAAAATTGTTTAATATATTTTTAATTTCGCAGTCCTTAATTTTTTGTGCCATTTTGACTTCTTTACTTCGCATGAGACTAGTTTAGAATGAGCTTGTATAACATTTACGCGTAAAATGTTGTTACTTTTAACATATTTTAGCCACTTGGCATAATGCAAATTTAAAAAAAAACGCGCATCTTGTTCAACTTTTTTTTTATACAATAATGATTATAATTAAAAAAATACGCCCTTCACTAGATTTTGGTGAAAAAATATAAATTAGTAAAAAAGCGCTTAAAAATAGCCGTTTTTTTACTAACAAAATTACTAAATTCATTAAAATTTTCCAACTAATGAATTTTTTTACGGAATAAAAAATTTGGAGATTCAAAATTCTTTGGAAGACTTTAAACTTTAATACTAAATGAAAAAAAAAAAATCATTCAAGTCCGGTAAGAGCTACACGCCATCAACTCCCCATGATGGTTTGGTTTTTAGTAATTATTTCTGACATAATGATATAAATATTTTGGACGATATAGTATCATTTTTTCTATTACGATAGCAAGAAAACTCAGTGAACTGTCTTTGACTATTGAAATTTTAATTGATAAAATTTTATCAGCACACATTACTGAGATTCGCCTCTGCTTTAAGTTCACTCTAAATTGACTTATTTTTATCGAAATAGGTAGGAGTCTCGATTATCCATGATTCGATTCTGCGAAACGGTTTTATTGTTTTCTATTAACCAACCATTTAATTTTTTTTGCATCGATTAACATAATTTTCTTCGATTGATTTTGAACAATGAAACGAAAACATCGAACTCACTCGTTTGAACAAGATGAGTCAGGATCAGGTGTACACGCAGGTTTAGTTTAATTTACATGTTTCATAAATACGAATCGAATCATATTCACAGAAAGCTCGTCAAGGAAAATATGTATTTTACAAGAAAAAAAAACATACAGCCAGGTTCTGCATATCACCACGAAATGAAAGTGAAATTGATTTTAATTTCAAATAACCGATTTTTTTGTGTTCTGAAAATCGTATGAAACAGTTTTATAGTGCGGTTTTTTGTGTTGATCAGTTATTTGAAACAAGTTAAGAAAAACCAAAATGTTGTTGTACTGTGAATGAATTTCATTAACAAAAGCATTTTACAATTCAAAAAATTAACAAACAAAATTTTAAACTTCTGTGCAAAATTATTTTTAGTAGCTTTAACGTGTTTTAAACCACTAATATGAACCAATCTGCTGTCTATCTATATATTTACTTGTTGGAAAGAGAAAAAGAACGAATGCAAAGAATGCAGAGGAGAAGAATTCGGGATCGTTCCAATCCTTTTGACCTACCAGAGAAATCGGAAGTTACCATTAAAATTGTAGTGAAAATGATCTTGAACGAAGAAAAAGATTTATAGAATATTTTAGATTAAATAAAGAAGGCTTTTTGATGCTGTTAAATGAAATATCAACCAAAGTGGTCGAATCAAGCATTCCATTTTACAGTTAACTACGGCACTTCGTTACTTCGGAAAGGGGAGCGCACAACAAATTGATTGGAAATGATTGTAATCTTGGAGAGGAGTATCGTGTCCAAAATTCTGGCCAACATGTTTGACGTATTATTTACTAATTACATTTCGTTTTTTAGCTTATTTAAATTATTTACAACAAACTATTTAATATATTTATTCAAAAAGTATTTTTTTTGTGCTCGCAAAGGCCAACTGTTCTAAATACGTTTTTTTGTAGCAAAATTCATTTACAGAACATAAAACTATACCGGAAAAAACGGCAGAAACAATTTGAAAATGAAATTTAGTTTTATAAACCATTTAAGCGATTCCTAGAACACAAAATAGACGAAAATTACACTTTTGGCGATTTTTTGACAAAAAGTGATTTACAGAACCTGGGTGATAATCTTTTACAAAAATTATTATTTTGTTATATAAAAATTTATATTAAATCCTTGAATATTTCAATTACCTAAACCAAGAATGTTCAAAAATACTACTCAAATTGTTCCTCAATTTACCGGGCAAATTGATTATTCAGGACGCTTCCGGTCCAGATCATTACGCTTAATGGAGGTCTCAATGCAATTTAATTTTTGGAACTGGCTATTTTTTTGATTATTGAAAACATACAGTTTCAATAGTGTTCATATTGTTATTATTTGCAAAGTTATTGGTTTTACATTTTTCTATCTCATATTAAGACAATTGCAAATAAAATTGGCAAGAACGTTAAGAATTCCGCAAAAGAAAATAAGCAATTCTAAACCCAATTATTTATTTGATGATAATCCATTAGCAATAGTCCTTCTTGAGGACTCTGAAGAAACGAGGGTCTCAAAAGGCTTCATATTTTAGATTTGCCATTTTATATAATGAAATATCGAAATTAATGTTTGTGTCATTGTCGTTGTACTCAGTGGAGGGAGTGCAGCAACTACTGTTATGTTGGTTATTGTGTCAAATTTACTTATTTTCCATAAATGGATAGATTGTAAATAAAGATTTCATTGAAGAAAGAAATTATTCATTTCATGTTTGTGAGAACTCAAAGTAAAATTGAATACTTTAATTTAAAATAAAAAAAGGGTACCATTTTCAGTGTATTCTATTTGATACACTGAAAATTCCAAATGTATTGAATTGAAAATAAAATTTCTGAAATTTTTTTCTGGTACAAATAAAGATTAAAAAAATAGTAGTAGGTTGGTGTTGCCAAAAAGTTATTGTCTTAGGAGATCGTCATTTCTTTATGAATATGAATATAAACTGGAAACTCTGAAATTCAGCTTCAATTTAAATCAGAAATAAAACAAAATGTTGTGAATAACAAAAATATGAATATGTACACATTTCCTTTTACATCTTGAATTTTTTCCAATATGAATTTGAAATTTCGCATTATGAACAGAAGGTCCTCAATTTTCTCTAGAAATATTATCGTCAAGTTCTGAATTTTAACTAAAACTGGTGCATTAATTGGCGACACTAAATCGTACGGAACATTAAATGACTGCTTGTACATATGTATGTACGTACGTAGAATTTGCATTTGGGATAACAGTTTTTGTCAAATGTCTCTTACCTGGTATATCGGATGATTTCCCTTCTTTGAAATTCCTCCACATGCTAGAATTATCTAAGTGCAATTTATCGCCTAAATCTGGTTTACGATTAAGCAAAACTTGTAGTTTTAAAGCTGGCTCCTTACCAAACGTTTCTGCTAATGGGGTGCGATTAAGCCCGGCACTGCCCACAAAACTGCCTTCAACAATAGACATAAAATTCGTAATAAATAATTCCCATTCGTCATCATCTATACGCTCTTTATAAGCGGTGCGGCAAACGTACAAGGCTAATGATAGATGCCGATCCTTTGGTATAGCTCTAGACAAATATTGAAAAGTTTCTCTTACTAACTGGCCGTAGAATTTTAATTCGATTCCGGACGACGAATCGCTGGCTCCAATGGCATACAGCTGCAAAGCATTAAGGAATAGTTTTATGTACACCACCGATGACAATTCATAGCATAGTGTGAGATTAATATAAAACAATGAAGCCTTTGAGCACAGTTCTCTCAGGGGTGTGCAGTCAGCCAGCAATGATTCTTTGATTTGGGCACTTTCCTTGAGCGATTTATCTATGAAACTACTGCTGTCTTTGACCTCATTTAAAGTTTTTAGAAGCTTCTCATTTTTCAGTATATCCCCCTGGGCCAAAGACAGTTCTTCCAATAGTTTATCTTCCAACTCAATGCGCTTTTTTAGCAGGACTCCTTCATTTTTCAAAAGATTTACGCGTTTTTCTTCCAACTCTGGATTTGTCGTTATAATAGCTTTGGACATTAATTGATCGCTTAGTCCGACTGCTGTAACCGTGAAGGGTATGCAGCTGATGTACGCTGCTGTCTCCGCCTCAATGCTCAATTTGGGTGTTTTCGTTACCAACACCAGTTGAAAGTTTTCATGCAAGTCAACCATTTTTGTGCCAACTTCCACTTGCTTTTTGTTGAAGTTCATGTACACTTTGTTTGTTACCAACTGCATCAATGGAGGCCTCAACTCTTGGCAATCTTCCACTATAAGTATTTTTCCAAATCTTACTGCCAGTTCCAGGGAATAAGAAAGCTTCTGATTGTTTTGTGAGAGTATTTCAAAGGCACGTTCCTTAGAGTGCAAATATTCTCTGAGCCAAGGCAACGCTGTTTCGGTGGGGTCCAATAAAATCGGAATAGGATAACTGCCAAAGGGCAAATCCAACATTTGTCGCAGAATGGCTGCATTTTCCAAAACTTGAGCATCCCTGACCAAACCCATGCTTTCCCAAATTATCTGCTCCTGCTCACTGAGCAAATTTGTGTTTAAGTCAAAAGGCTCTTTAATTTGTAATTCCGCAGTAAGTTGACTGAGCGAAGAACTGTAAGAAATACACAAAAGCATAAACTTAATAATGTTAATTATAAACTTAAAAGTCAAAACCCATTCCGCCAAAAAATATTTCTCTCAATCGCACAGTACAGCAATAACTCGATACATCGAAAAGTGCAAAATATTGCCGCTTAAGTTGAAGTCAGAACTCAGCAAGCGAGAGGATCAGTTGATTGAAAACCCATCAAAAATCTCGAATATGAAGTCGCCCCCCCTTCATCTCGTCTTTACTTTGGCCTGGCTAAAAAAAATTTAACTTTATGATATACGAATTAATGGCTTCACTAACACCTCTTTTCCGACGAAGTTCTGATAAATTGTGGCGGTGTTTTAAAGTTTTCAAATCTGCCGAATGGCTCCAAACTGGTTGTTTCCCATATAAAAAGTTTGCGACCAGGTTTAATTTTTGTCTTATAAAAACTTTCCAGACAGACAATTTTATGGTATAAGAAATCAAAAAAAAAAATGCTAAACAATTTCTAAAGTTACCTTCTCTCCTTAAGCGACATGTGCGAGTAATAGTTAATGGTCAAAGCGATTAATAATGTTTTGGTATCTAAAGACGTAAAGTTGGCTCTGTATTCATCCAACTGGACACTCCACGTTTGATATTCCGTACTTAATTGTTGTACTAACACCTCAGCAGCTGTTAACGTGTTACGTGCCTCGTCCAGCTTCAATTCCAAGACGGCTGCTTCTTGCGTATATGCGTTCAGTTTTGCCGACAACTGTTTAACTCTGTTGTCCACATCATCCAAACCGGTCATCAAAGATTGCATTTCATTTTCGGCCAGATCTAAGTTTTTTTGTAACTCCTTTTGTTCCCTCTCCAGGGGCTTAATACTTTGTATAACCTTGGAATATCTAACGCTGGCTTTCACCCAGGCCGCCAACGGAGCCGCAGCAACTGAAGCTCTCTTAGCATTTTTTATTTCAAAAGAATCTCTTTTATTTGCTAATAACTTTTGCACTGCCTCACAATTTTCAGGACTTATGCGAGCCGGATCTAATGATCTTATATCTTCCTTAACGCCCCTCTTGGCCAAAAATGTTTTCATACTGTTCCATGAAGTGTCTCGTATTCCCATTAAACGTAAAACTCCCTCTAGTATATCGCGTATGGTCTCGGGCGGCGCTCTTAGCGATCTTATCTCGGACAATGCCTCCGACTTTATTTGTCCAACTGCTGCTGAAGCTTCTGCTAAAATTGGTTCCACCTCCGCCAGTTCCTCTTGTATTTCTTTTTGTCTCTCCTTCAGCTTCTCACTGCTTATTTGTGTTTCCTTTTTCAACTCCAACATGCTCGACTTTTGTTCAGTAGCATTTTTCATCGTCGAAGAGATCATTTCTAAAGCTTCGTTGGCCAACTTACGTTTTTCGGCCAATGCCACTTCTTGCTTGGAGGCATTTGATTTCAAAGTGTCGACAACAGTATGAGCCGACGCTAATTTGTCGACGCCGTGCTGTAAATGAGAAAAGTTAATTAATGTTGTTCATTTTGTTCTTTTTTTTAATAGTTTTAAAGATTTAATGAGTTTCACGGATGCTTTGCTTTCCAAAAATACATAAATTAAGACACTTTTTCACCTAAAGTGTTTATGTTTTATATAGAGCGGGATACACAATGTTAAAAAACCTATAGCTCTGTGTGGACTTTATTTTCTAGTTCCTAAGAAACGCCTAAGTTTGTCTGGAAGATCAACAATTTTAAATTTGCAGTGAAAAGAAAAGTAGTAAAACACAAAACTTTGAACTGATCCACTACGAGCTATTCTTTGGATGCTTCTTTTTACGGCTATTTTGTCTAGTTCATTTCTCTTACCTGTAGCTTTTCCAAGCGCTTGTTTATGTCCCGCGATAAATTGCAGTAGATGTAATAATAGGATTTTAGCAATTGATAAAATCTGAGTGGCACCTGCTGTTGCAATAAACTGTCTAAGATTTGCGAAAAATGCGAAGAAACGGGAACTGTTTCGTTTTTAGAGGCCTGAGAGGAAGACTGACTCAGAACTTCTACGTATTTTTTGGGCAACGTATTAATTGTTTCTATCGAAGTGCCTCGCAAATACATTATCTCCATATTTCTATACAAAGCTGGATATTGATCAAAGTACTCATCAACTTGTCTGTTTGTGGGGTCCAAACAAACAATTATATGCAAATTTTCCTGAGCTCCTAAAATTAAAAGGGGAAAATGACTTTTTTTTCATTTATCCCTTCGACTACAAGTACAAACTTTTCATGAAATATGATCCTATTGAATCTTGGTAACCCTCCAATTGTGCTGCATGTTTAAGTGAACTGGCAATAGATTCCAAGTCGTCGCCAAACAAATCCAATATTTCGCTCTCCTCCAAAATGGCTTCAATCGGTTTCATTATATCCGGCACATAAGAAAGCCAACCGTGTTCTATTACCAAACAGGTGCATTGGTTTTCTAAAGCCGCTGTTTGCATTGCCTGCAATGTGGACGAAATGGCAAAAACAAAGCAATTCAGTTAAATAAAATTAAATTAAGGGCTGTTATTAGCTACACAACTAGGACTTTTGTCCATGTGTCGAGCTGGGGACTTTTGTTATTTACCAATTTTAAATCATTGTAGAAATCCATTAGCGCATAATTACAACCGCCCTGTAGTGTTTGGATTTTAGCCTGTTGCACTGTGGCTGCTGCATAAATGCAATGCATTTGTCGTTCGCCTGCCGCGCCCACTAACAGCAAGTGTGTGTTGTTGCGTGCCAACAAACGGGCAACTTTCGCTGTTTGTTCCAGCAGCTCTTTTGTTACAGGCGCATCAATGATAAAACCTTCAGAGTCTGTGGCCAGAGAGAAAGAAAATCAACAAATTTTGTTTGCTTTGGTAGCGTTACTTAATGTTGGTGTTGTTGGTGGTGTTGGTTTGGGTGTGGGTGTTGGTGTTGGTGTTGGTATGGGTGTGGGTGTGGGTGTGGGTGTGGGTGTTCATGGCTTGTACTTTCTTTTCTTTGTGTTTCATTAAATACTCACTACAAATAGTAATTTGTTTTTGGACTTCCTCCAGCCATTCATCATGCTGAAAGGTTTGCAATTCACCGTTATGTTTTGCTACTTTCGGTAAGAAATAAATTTTCTGAAAGATAAAAAACTGATTTAAAAAGGATTTGTCGGAGTAATGAAAATTACGTACATACATATTTAGTATCTATGTATGTATGTATGTATGTAAGTGAAGAACAAAATAAAGAACAGGCATTTTTTTCTAGGTTAATTTAATGCACGTGCCTGCGCGAACTCGATCAATGTTAAAGTGTGTTTTCACAGCCATTTAATTTGGCAGAACAGTCTCTTCAGTCCGACTTCTAATTTTATAATGAGGGAAACTTACCAAATAAACAAGTATCTATAAATATGACAGGCGTAGGGCAATGGAGATACTTAAAAGAGTTTGAAGTGTTGCAATCACAAGTTTTTTTATACTTGGCATTGGCTGGAAGAGGTGGCCATGTCGCGTTCATGTTTGTTCCTTGTCATTAATAGTGTATCCGAAAACATAAAGCTTTGAGCTTTTGATCAAACGCAGTCTAGTCCTCATATCTTTAAAATAAATGCGGTTCAGTTCTTTGCGGATAACTTATAAGCAAATATAGTCGATGTATTGGATATAAGTATTCTCTTATGATCTTTAAAGTTCACTTAGACAACACCTAATATCTGCGTTTTACCTAAATTTATAACACTGTGCCGGTAGTCACTTGATACGATTTTAAGCGATGTATTTCAGGCTTTGAAAACATCGATTGCAAATCACAAATTGGTTGCGCCACATGTGGCTCTTAAGTTCCTCTTTCTTTTGAAAAATATAACAAAGCGAACAAATCTCAAGCTCTTCTGATTGGCATCTCGTCAAAGTGAATACTACAGCAACTGGTACTTAGATAGGCCGCTTAATATTTGTAACTTTACGGCATATCCACGTATGTAATTGTTTCTATCAAGACTTAGACCGTTATAGTAGTGAACATCGTTCTTATCATTAAATTTATAATCTTCCTGGCAGAAGAACTTAGTCTTCATGTCAGTAAACAGTACAGTTTCCAATCTAAAACAAGTTTTAATATTTAGGATTAGAATTTAGGCTTTAGGATTTCCGATCCGAAAGACACATTGAAGTAATAGGTGACTCACTAATGTTGAGCAGAGTTGTTCTGACTGATGCTGTTCCGTTTTTATACGTATGAAAAGCAAGAAATAAATAAGTTCTTGCAAAAATATTAGTTCAAAGCTTGATATAACTTATCCATCCTTGAATATTTATACCTGGGAAATATTGAAACATGCTGCTCAAAACTAAAGGCGAATTTTACTTTACAGACAAATTCAGTAACCAACCGTCTTCTTAGGAGATTCCTTTTTATAGCACGGACGCAAAACTTGCATCGCCCGAGCGAAAAGTAGTTAATTTTTGTCACCGTTGTAGAATGCCACAAACTTTTAAATACTTTTTAAAACTGAAAATATATGACCCCAAGCTGCATTTGGCACCGGAAATCCCCGAATTTTATAACTAACATTAAAGGCAGATTACAGATTACAGATATTACTTTTTCTTCTCGCCTTAAAGATGTCGCTGCATCATCATAAAGAACATTCCTTTTTCAAATAATATCCTATTCCTGAAAAGGACTACTTATTGCAATTGCATATTGTACCACTTACATCTTTACTGCCAATCTTACGCAGTGAATGTTTTAATATTGCTTCGAATTTTTCAGCATCATCCTCACAAGCTAAACGATCCTTAAACATGGATACCAGTTCACAGTACAAAGCCTTTTTTATTTGATTTGTTGTAGTTTACAGCATATACCCATCAACAAGCAATAAGAAATTGATAAACAAAGAGAGAGAAAGGGAGAAAGGGAGAGAGGGCGAAAAGTAAAGAATTTAATTAAAATGAAATTTTAAAATAAATTTATTTCTCCTTTTTATGCCCCATTTTAATGAAATTAACAGAAAACCAATTTAAGAAAGGAGCACAAACTGCAGGCAACCTCACCTCATTAAATGAATTTTCCGGATAATATTTGAGATTTGCCAATGTTTTCATTAAAAGTTTCGGCGAAAATTGATAGTGTGCTTTGCAACCAGCAACAGCAGCAGCAGCAGTCGCAGAAGCAGCAATTGTGGCACTGCTGCTGCCACCAGCACTGGCACCCCGTTTTCCACTCACACTAAAGGCAGCTTGGAACTATTAAATAAATGCAAAAAAGAAAAACATTTTGAAAACGTTGCTTTCGTATGCGTTCATTTCAGTAAGTGCAGATTTGTTAACAAAACGAAAAAAAAAAAACGATTGCACTATTACACTCACCTTAACAAAGAATTCCATTAAACCCTCAGCTATAGTTTGCACGTTTTGCAAACTCATGCCCTTAAAATGGGCTCTACCACCAGCTTGAAGATGTTGGTATGGGGTGTCTAAAAGAAGATGTTCCAGACGATGCTGTATTACAGCCAACATGTCTTGTTGGGTGGGATCGCCAACGTGCAGCAAGTGATTTATGGCCAAATAACGCGGCGCAATTTTCACCAAATTTGCATTAGCAGTTGCAGCTGTTGCCGCTTGGGTTGTAGACTGTGAAATGGAACCACATATTTGTAAACCACTTACATTTATCCATTCCAACTTGCTGCTGCTATTGTTGTTTTTATTTCTGTTATTGTTATTGCTGTGTACATTGCCGCCACCACCGCTCGTCGTACTGCTGCTAGCCTTAACCGCATTTAGGCCAGAATTTGAGCTGTTATCGTTATAAAAGCCTTGTCGCTGCACAAGTTGCAATAATAATTCAACAATTTCACTGCAACCCCAAGCATCCAAATAACAAAGATCCAAATTTTTCAAATACATTACCAAACGTGTCTGTTTCGCTTTATATTCCCGTCCACGCTCTCCACTAACAGTCATGCAATTCTATAAATCCAAACACGAAATACCACAAACATACATAAAGTATTCGCATACATACATACATACATATGTATGTACATATGTAGATAAAAAGGACATTTGAAAGCGGTTAAAAGCTTTTTGGAGTTGTGCAAATTTTATGTTTTATTTACAAAAGAAACTTCTGCTTAACAGTTTCAGAAATTAATTGTTGAACTAAAACCTCAAAGCAATAAACTTTAATTAATCTGTCTTTAAAATATATGTATGTATATTTTCATAAAAAACAAATGCGTTGGCAAGTTCTCTAACTTCGGCAAAATTGTGTGTTTTTGTGAACGTCATATTTTTAGGAAAATTAAATTGTGGTTTCATATTCTATAGCCAGGATGTACATACATTTCTATTCAGTATTCTTTTGGTATAGTGATAGCGAGATGTGAATTAGTGGCCCAGGATAACTCCACTTGCGTCACCCCGGGAATTCCCCAGCATTTCGTCAGACTGTATAGTTTTTCCTACATATATCCTCATTTTTCTTATTTTATTAATGAAATCTTCCCACAAACTTCATAATTTTACAGGGTTTTTTTTTTAGAGGTTAACAAGTTTAAATCATAACAGAACAAACAAATATATTCTCGATATCAATGAAACGGGCATTAATGGATAGAAAAGTTCATGAAATTAGTGTTGAAATATAGTTTCGGTCATATTGGCGCCACGGCTCCCCAAACATTTCGCTGCATTTACGGATTTCCAGCTGTTCAATTGTCTCTGGCTTATCGACACAGGCACCATTAACTCATATTATCTCGGTGAAAAACAATTGAACCATTGTGAAATTATTCTTGCATCAATCGTTTCTTTGAGCAAATCAACTAAAATGCGGCCTGTGTGGCATGTAGCTTCGTCCTTTTGTAACCACAAGTCTGCGAGATTATTGCCAGTTGATTGGGGTACGACACAATTTCTAATCATTTCCTACAACGTTGACAGTAACATCATTTTTGAAGACATTTCAGTGGATGTGGTGCTTCGATTAAAGCTTGAGGATGATGCTGACTCTAAATGCGACAATTCTGCTGAAAATGGTGACGAATTGATTGTTTTGAATGTTCTTCAATGATTTCCTCTGTAATAACTATAGCTTCTTCAGTGCGCACTGTTCGGCATCTCCCCGGGATACACATTATCATTGCAAGTAAACGTGGTCCGAAAACAATCCATTGTAAAGCTAATTAGTCGCACTAAAGGACGATTATGTCATAAAATGGACAAAGTGAGCGAAGTGCAGTTTGACGAAAATAACCATTATTTTGATCAAGAAATTTCAACAATTTGGTGTGGTGCAAGTCTGTCCATAATGAAATGTCAAACCAAACTTACCAAAAAGCAACTATCAGCTGTTAAATGGGTTGTCAGATGAAGTAGTGCTGCCAACTTTAAGTTGTGCAGCTCTCAAAAAACACCCAATTTTAATCATGTTTTCGTGTGTCAAGCAACTCCTAGACCACTATGCAAAACTATTATTAAAGCTTCCATGGTTTATTATCATCAGGTTTAGGACATGCTCCAGGTGTCCGCGTTGTCTGTCAATCTATACTTTCCTGTTTGGAATCAGGGTATGTGTGTCGATCTTCCAATCTCATCTTGATTCCATCGATTGTTATGCTAATGTTGTGACAATATCTAAATTTTGTGGTTTACATACTACATACATATTTATGTATATATCTGTTATCTTTTCAGCATTAATAGGTCTATGGGCGCTATGCATGTGCATAAGATTTCTCCAAATAATTTCAAATTGAAAAACATTTTAAGAAGCTTTACGCAGCACTTTGTAAACTTTGGCTAATGCCAGAAATATATATTATGTTCTGCGTCACTTGGAAACAAGCATATGGTTGTTTCTCTCCTTAAGGCTAAGCAGGTCCGTGACGGTGCTGCAGCGAAGTGCTTAGCTTTGGCCAAAGTGTATTATTTACGATTCTTCTTGGGGTTTCTACTCTAACTTACTAGAAGGATTATTTTGAAACAAGTTGTACGCGGGCAAGTGGCGTTGCGTTCACTGAGCCCTGCGTTAAAAGAGAATACACTTAAATTTTTAGCCGGAAAAGCGTTAAGTTGAATTCTAAATGTGGATTTTCTAACTTCTATCCAAAGCCTAAATAAATAGGTCATTGTTTTCATTCAATTTCTGATAACGAATTAAGAGCTTTCACTTTTCGATTGTATAAAAAACCCTGTCTCACAAGTCTTAACACGGAGTCAGAAGAATTCCGAGTGTTACAGGTGCGATTCTTTTTTAATTTCTAAGAACTTAACATTAAAACTATTTAATTAAAATACTATTTCATTACCTTTCGCAAACAATTAATTATATAGGCCGGCGTCAACTGTCTTGAACAATTAATCGTTAGCAATTCATAACCTGAGATATCATTAACGGCTTGTTGTACGAGCAAAGTCTTTGCTGCACCCGCGGGGCCAACTATTAAAAATGATGTATTTGTCGGAGCCTCCAATAGCACTTTCAACTGATCCAAATACAATTTGACAAAAGCCGTCTCGATTAATATGCCATCACCATCACCACCGCCACTATTTGTATTTGTTTCATACACATCTACAGCATTTTTAGTTTTGTTATAAAACATTAATTCCGCATGATTGGGATTCTGTAAATAAAGGCCAACTTTATCGTAGAGCCAATTTGCGAATTCGTTATGACGTTCGATTGGCAAAAATTCTAATGCTGCTTGACAGGCAGCCACCGTAAACTCCTCACGATTCTGAATATTAAAATTGTTTTCGTGACCTGCTTGGAGTTTTAATAATAAAGCACGTAGCGTACGATTACGTGTCAAACAGGGAGTCCTGCTTAATAAAAATTGTATAAATATAATAAATATTTATTTATTTCTTCTGAGCAGAACTCACGTTAAAGTTTCCTTTTCTAACCATTCCATGGCTGGTTCATAGATTTCATCAATATAGCTTTGCATTAAATCAGCGAATTCAAATTTACCCAATTGATAATCCATTATGCATTTCAAAGGATAGTCTTCATGGCTGGCAGGTTGGCAAATGGCAGGAGATTATTTTACTATTGTGTTTCTATTTGTGGCGCGCTCGGCTTTTGTTTATACTTACTTCATATTAATTATACCCATACGTGATATTGTTGCCGGCGAAGCATTTCGTACATCATCAGTTTCAAAAATAAAATTCACATTATTGCCGAATTGTATGCGCCAACCAGATGGTAGCGTTAGTAATCTAAAGAAAATAATTTTAAAAGGAAAATAATTTAAGCTCATATTTATGCACACTGTTTGATATTTAAATAAAGGATTTGCTTGCAAATACAGTGCAAAGAAATCTAGCAGAATTTTTATTAATTTTGAACTGTTTTAATGCTGATAAAAACAGCAGTTTCATACCTTCAAAGCTCTCGACATAACACAAATTTAGCTAATTTATTACTAATAATTCAATTCGCTTTGGTTAAAGCTCTTCCACATACATTTCATCAGGTATAGTTTATTATTTAAAGAATTACACGTTCTTTCCAGATTAAATTTTCAAAGTTTCGAAAGAAACTGATTATCGATTTTGCCCCTATTTAAGTGTCGAGTGGTGTAACTACCCGCATACACATATTCCTTTAAAAGGATACATGTATTATAGTAATGAATGGAATAAGCAATAATGATGGAAGAAAGTTGAAGTTGGCTGAAAAATGTTTAACTTAAAGTTACCTGAAGCAAATTTTGCGACTTTTATTATTGAATTAATGCTTCAAAAATAGTTTGAGCTTGAGACCACTTGTTTTTTTTTATAGATATTATTTATTAAAAACTTCCATATTTGTTTATGTTCTTCAGGAAAATTTTGTGGGAAAAGCAAATTGAATTGCCGAAATATGCAAAACATTAAATATGTATGTATGTATGTGCATGTGTATGTATGAATGATGAACATTTAGCATAATTAAATGCCAACATTTAACATTAAACAATACATTTTATTTAACAAGTCTGAATAACTGCTCTGGGTCGTCGTAATCACATTTTAAGCGCGGTCGAGCTTGTGTTATGGTTTATGGCAAGAGGAGAGATTGCTGCAGAAAAGGTGTTTTCTTTTTTACTTCTGCAGACGTCGAAACATATTTGAATAAAAACCACATATTTCCTATAGACTGCAAAAGCACTTTACCTTGATTTAACTACTTATAGCAAAATAGATTGTTGGCAACTTTAATCCTACAACATCCTCTTATTAATAGAATTATTCTCTGCTCAGTCGTAAATCAGCTCTGGGCTCTAATTAATTGTCTAATACTACAGTTATCGGAACAAATCAGCAAACAACAACCACAAGCCTGACCGCAATTACAATTAATTAGAGAAAAACGTAAATTTACTTTGCGAATTATTAATTATTATATAAATAAATACAATATTTAACTAGCAAAGAAAATATAAAGAACCCGAGTTAAAGCTCCAATTCTATGCTTTAGTTTTGTTTGCTTCGATTTTTGTCTATGATTTTGTGCTAATCTGTATATATCGTTTTATTTTTTAGCATTTTATATGCCATTCTATTGTTTTTACTATCATATATTTTAACTTTCTAACAGGCCTAGCACTTCAAGTACTATTTCTACATATTTTCTTAAAACAAATCGATGGTATTCCACCCCACTGTATATCTGCAGTCTAAATTTAATTTCGTTTGCGGTTTGTCCGGAAACTGCGAGGCATTTACCTCCATTATCAACATGTTCTTTCTTCGATTTAAAATTCAACTTGATTGCAAGGAAAAAACATTGGTGGTTCCTGGCGATCGAGATAGTAGTGGTGTTATTTGTCTAGTGTTCGGGTATCCTAACATTTTTCGAGGTGCCGTTTTATGGACACACAAGCTTGCTTTTGTGAGGAACGGGATGGCGAAAAGCTGGGGCATATTGTTCAAGGACTAATGCCCTTAAGTAGCATCGATCGATCATGTCACATGTCCTGGTGTTTAAGATATTTAACGAATTGCTCCGATGAGGAGTTCGTTATATAATTTAAGACTGTCAAGTATAAGGATTTTTCACCATGTACATATATATGTATGTGGGAAAACTGTTATCAATTTATTACTGTTTTCGTTTTAGCTTACACCAGAAGAAGAAGCCCGGAACAAAATGGTAATGCGCGAAAGAGATCGTGAGCGTAAGCGTTTAAAACGTATGAATCCTGAGTACAGACGAATGGAGCAGGAAAGAGATCGTGATCGCAAAAAAGCCCGAAGAGCGAACGAAGCCTTTCGACAGCTAGAAAAGCTACGTGATAAAATACGCAAAGAACGTAAAAAGGGGATAATTGTCGACGAGGCGGCACTGGCACAACAATTTAATTTAGTGCCACAAGCACCGCAAGTAGAGCCTGAGGTTATTATAAACGATGGCTTAAGATCAACGGAGCAACAACAGCAACAGGCTAATCAACAACAGCAACAACAGCAGTTAACGACTTTAGGAACACCACAGCAGACTTCACAGCAGCAACATCTTTCACAACAGCACCAGCCTCAAAGGCGAAGAATACACAATGCAAACAATGCGAATACAACAAACACTAATATGGCCAATACAACAAGCAGTATAACGACTACAACTATTACCAGTGCTAACACACACACAAACAACAACAACAACAATACTAATAATATGACGAATAATTTAACGCAAGTTACAACGGCCAATATGCCACCCTCTACAAATCCAGCTGCCGCTCATATGTCACAACTTAACAAGGGTCTATTGTATCCACCGCCCAATTTTCCACATCATCCCTTGCCCATTCCAGGTGTGGCCTTAATGCCCTCTCTGTGCCATCCTATCTTACATCAGAATCTAAGTGCCACTTTGTATTCACAAAATGGTATCAAACAGGAATACATTGAAGCTGCGCCCGCAGCAAATGCCCACAATAATCAACAGTCGCCAACATCGGCTGCAGGAGCCACTAACAACAGTGAAGATCATGAAATGAATATGATAGAACCGGAAATAATTCTGCAAACTTCATCAGAAGTAATATCGGCGCCACATCATTTCAATAATCATGCCCATGCCCATCACTTGCATCAACAGCAGTGCAATATGTTCTCGCATATGACACCTCAAGCTCATATGGCAGCCGCCCATATGCGTGCTGCAGCTCATGGTCCTCATATACCACCATCAGCTACGGCTTTGGCCGCCGCTGTGGCAGCTGTACAATCTCAACATCAACAGCAGCAACAGCAGCAACAGCAGCAGCAGCAGCAACAGCAACAGCAACAACATCCTACTTCACAACACACTCTAGCACAGCAACAACAGCCACAACATCAAACGCAACAATAAATTTTCAGTGTTTAATTAAAAGAAACACAAAAAAAAAGAAACAAATTCGCAATTTACTGTTTTTATGGCTTGTTTTTTGTTCAAAATCGAGAGCATTATTAGAATTTATGCCATTTTTATGTAATCATTATTTTTTTGTTTCCTTATTATTGTCAACATCATTCACGTTGTTGCATGCAACACACACACACATACACACACACAATGCACAGTGGGTCTTCAAATTATATTTACATACTTATATATGTATGTATAGAGAAACGTGCAATATGCAATTTTTATATTTTAGCCCCATTATGCTATTGTAATTTGTTATATGTATGTACATTAATACGGTGTTTATTTTTATTTAACTAGAGCAGGTTAATGTTTTTTTAAATTGTTACTTGCCGTTGCGAACTGTCGGTCAATGAGTTTTGTTAGCTTTTATGATATTAGAAAGAAAGGAAAAGAAATTTTAAGACATAAAAAAAGAAAAGAGTTGTTTGAAGTGAATAGAAAAAACCATTTTGGTATTACAATATTAAAAGGTTTTCCACAATCCAGTGGGCCAACATTAAAATCGTTTGTTTCTAAAAACAATTGTGTCACAATTAAAGTTGGTTTTAAGTTGAATCAAATGGGTGCCATATCAATTTTAAAATGGTTCTTTTTTTTAAGGAAAGTTTAATGTCGGCTGACTTTGAAAAGGAATGTGTAATTATAAAGACAAAACGTTCTAAGAAGTAGAATTTTAAAAATTTAAGTTCCATTACTTAAATAATTATTGTTCACAAATTTTACTTTTTAATGAAAAAATTTTCATAAACAAAAAATCAAGCTGTTTTTTGTGAGTTTTCGATTTGAATAAACTAAGTTGAAAGAATATTAACAAAATTTTTGCTTTTACCACCTGTAATTGTTTAAATTGAGAGTTTGATTAACGCTATTGGTAAATTCTTTCAAAGCACGTGTTTTTGCTCGTGTTGAGTTTAGTAAAAACTCTTTTCATAGGAGAAAAAGAGTGAACATTTTGTTAAAAGTAACTTAAAATTTCTTTTAATACTCTTTTTGTTGTTCATAGTTATATGACTCCATAGTTCCTAAAAAGGATCTGTCCGATGATATCGAACGTCAATATTCGTAAACATTTTGAAAACACAAATTAAAAGCCATCTAATAAAAGAAATACTGTAAATTCCGTAACATTTTGTTTTGTCGCTCCAGCTACTTTCAAATGTTTCTGGGAGGACAGCCCATAGTTTTTGTTTATTGATTGATTAATTAAACGATGATGAAAGATTTCTGTCTAAGCGTTTTTGTCTAAATCGATAGATAATACTCTATTGAATGCTTTCATCTTCGGCATAATTTTCAAATTCTTATTTAGTATTTTTACTTATAATACGAGTATTAAACTTTATAGTTCGGCAGCAGCTTGAGAGCTGCCAAAAATGATTTCGAGCAGGCAAAACTTTTCAGTTTTAAACTAAATTCCTCTAATCTAACAACAGAGAAAGGCAGTGAACTCAATATAGTTTGAACCGTAGTTAAAGCTGGAAACTAGTGTAAAAATGGTCATAACGTTTGCACCTTTTTTTCGGGAGTATTATTAGAAACTCAACAAAGAAAAACATGTGAAAGAAGGTCCAGTGAATTTAAAAACTTTCGAAAACGTCTGTCAGTTTTCTTATTAAAGAAAATATAGTGCAAAAATTAATTTTTTTTTTATCATAAACAATTTTATTTATTTTCGAAATGCAAAAGTATTTAAAAAATGTGAAAGCTCACTTTAAAGATTGATGTTCATGGTATGCTATAGCAAGCTGCGCTTACTCTGTAGCAGGACCAAAATATTGTTAAATATTTAAATTTTAACAAAATTATGGCATTCATGTCAAGAACCTAATGAGAACATTTGTGGCAAAAAAAAAAAAAAAACAACAACAACAATACACATCACACTCTTCTTTCATATTGCAAAAAACGAAATTCATAATTTTTAGAACTTGAACGAAAAAACAAAGAGGTTCAGAATACACCAACTAAAAACGTTTTCCTATTACAGACCACTGTGTGTTTTATTGTAAATTCTCATTCTAATAATGAGTATCTGATGATTTTCAAACATTTTCATATACCTACATATATGTTTTTAATAAATATTTGTAAGCTTTAATGTCATTACAACACTTTTACTTTAGTAAGAAACAAAAACTTAGCTCTTAAGTGACTCCTTTGCTTCCATTTGATTTATTTGTTTTAATATTTACTTAATTTTATCGCAACTATATATTTTAATTTTTAGGGTTTTTTCTTTTAATTAAAGATCATATTTTAACTGATGACTTTATTATTGCAATATTTGCTTTTTTTAGTGAATACTTTTCAACGTCATCAATTTTTACTCATTTTTATATACAAGTTAATGAAGTAATGAAGTCTAAATGCTTTAGCAATTAAAAACTAGTAGGAACACACTAGAAACTTACAACAAAGTTATACATAAATACATACATGCATATATTCAGTAAATATTATATAAAAATTTAACATTCTGACACATCCACCCACACAAACACACATACATATATAGACAGAGTTTGATATGTACTAAAATTAGTTATGCGTATCCACTGAAAACAATTTTAAATAAAACCCCATTAAATGTAATAAATAATTTTTTTTTTCATTTGAAGAAAAGTAAATATTTGCTATTTTCGAACGTAATTACTACGAATTTATGCAGAAAAACAATAAAAATATCTTTTTTTAGCATTAGCTTTTGTTTTGGTCGTTACGTAAATCATTCTGAAGGTGAGTACCAAAATAACGACGCCAACTGGCGTAAAATTAATATAGTACACGCTCGCCAATTCCAAAAGCAACTCTCAATAATTGGAATTTCCAGATATTAGAACAAGCTGTTGTTATTTATTGAACGCTCTGAAGTTACGCTGAAGTAAAAATTCGAATTTGCCACCTTTTTTTGTTCTAAACTCAGAAACTTTGACGATAGTTTGCAACCAAATAGTGGATGTTTCGTGCTTATTTGTTGCTGTTGTCATTGTTTCAGTGTGCATTTTATTTACAATCATAATTCAATAGAGCGAAAGTGGTTTCTTAAAATGTCGGCCCAACGTCGCAAGCGGTTTGACAAAGGCGATCAAAGAAACATTTTTAGATTTTCGCTATGTGCACCAAATCGAATGGAACCTCAATATGAAACGCTGTTTTCAATGCCACTCAATCAGCCGTTACCGTTGAAAAATTTCAAGGAAAGGGCGCCGCTCTTTTAAGGACAATAAAAGGCCAAAAAGTTTTTGTTTTATTTTCTATTAAAAACTAAAACCAAAGAAATACTGGAATAAAAAGCATAAAGGGGCAAGTATTGTTTTGGTTCGAAAAAAAATATTGTAAAAAACAGAAAAAATTAAAACATTTCAAAACAAAATGCACTTAAGAAAACCGCTTTTGTTGTATTTCGCTAATGACATCCAAAAAGGCTTTGACATTTTTGGTCAGAAAGAGCGAATGATCGAAAAAGGGGATTTAGACGGTAATACAAGTCGCACGTAAATCTGAAGAGAAAATTATATGAATTTATCTCCGTATTTTAAAAATGGGAATAAAAATCTTGGGACAGATTTTTTTACGTTTACACCATTGGTAAAAGACATAAAAATACATCCCTGATCTAATGACGTGTGAAGAAATTTGAAAACTGTAAAACCCCTTTTAACGAATTTGCTGCGGTATGTAAAAAATTTATAATTTTCTCGAAGTTACAGATATACGAGTTCTTTTTGAATGAGTCTTCAGTTGGAATAGTATCCTCTTCTTTAGAGTTAAAAAGACATGGACTCCCAACTGTACTTTCAAGCCATTGGATAAACTATTTTTTTTAGTAATGCGGACTTCGAAAAAGGTTTTCAGCGAAATAAAAGCGTGAACAGAAAAATTTGTTGTATACAAAAAATTAAATTTTATTTTTAATTTTCCACACGCACGCAGCATATCGTTACCTGAAATGCAAAAGGGCGTAACAACATATTTCAAAATTTTACAGGAGAGACAAAAAACTCCAAAAAATCAAAGATTACGAAGCTGGTGTTGCAATTTCTTCAGTACAGCATTAAATTGCGATGATGCATTTATTTCGTAGAAAAAAAAATTTCTTTAATCGTCATTTTTATTAGATGTGGGTTGCGCCCTTTTGGTTTAAGAAAAAACCAACTTTGTTGTTACGACCTTTTGATTTTCTTTAATAAAATGGTTGTTATTGACAGTAGGGCTGTAAAAATGTAGGAGGACATGTAATTCGATTTGCTCTACAATAATAAATGAAAAACCCCATTTTGAATTTTTTGGTTGTTACGCCCTTTTGCATTTCAGGTAACGATATGTAATCATACGCCTACCTATAGACGTATGTACGGATATGTGAAATAGACAAAAGCGCGGAATGCCGAACTATACGTTTTGAAAATGGCTTGCGGAATGACGAGATTTCACGACTATAAAATTTCGATTAGACAGTTTGACCACTGATGTTTTGTGAAACCAATCTATAAGTTGATTGAAAGCACATATTTTGAAAAAGTTTTTGTAGTTGAAACTCTAAATAATGCAACTCTGCTCTCCCAATTTCGCCAAAAAGTTTGTGTAATAAAATTTCTGAATGGAAAAAGACCTGTGGAAGAGAGCTGAAGCAAACCCCTTTAAATAGAAACAAACGTTCGAAAATCAGCTCGCAAACGACGAACTGAAGCGGCAATCAATATTTTGGATATTCGCTTTGTCGGGTCAATCGAAAAACTGCTTAAAGAATTTTCAAAATCGGCTCACAAATAGTCGTTGGAACATGCAATCACAAATAATTTTGGCGTTCGTAACATTTTTCCTTTTTGAAATCAGCTTTAGCTTTTGAATGGAAGCAAATAAAAGAGATTAAAGCTTTTACTTACTTATTGTCATCCAACACTGAATTGAGTGCTTCAATCCATTCCGGATCAATGCTGCCATCACAAACAATCCATGAATGAATGTGTGCGGGTTCAGCATTCACGACGGCTGCTGTATGAGTTAATACACCATCAATCCATTGGCGTGTGTCAGGATCAAGGCGACCCAATAGTTGTGTGCGACTCATAGATTTTGGACTAATAGTGTGAATGCGTATTTGCTGTTGTGGCTGCTGCGACTGCCATTGGATAGATGTGGTCGCTGTTGGTGAGGCGGAAACAGTCAATTGTGGGTATTGCTCCATTTTTGCTGATGCTGATGCTGATGACATTGATGTTTGTGTAATTAAAGCTTGACGCAATACTGTTATTATGGTTGATTTACCGCAACCGGGTGGGCCCATTACAACTACACCCATGCGCTTTTGCAACTGTTCATTTAGTTGCAAACATTTAATCATTTGCTTTTCATTAACACAAAGACCCAATAAACTAAATGCCTCAGTAATCGACTGCTGCAAAGTTGATTTATAATTATCATTGATTTCAATTTCTGGAAATATATTTTGCAGCAACATATCAAAACGTGCCACATCAGGTAGTGTCAACTTAGACATTGTGGACGCTCGTAGACACCGGACCACCACCGCCATTTCTCCATTATTATGGCTTTCAACATTGTGCACAACAACAATATCTTCAAGATTATTTGTTGCATGATTATTATTAGTGGACGTTGCATTATTGGAATTTTGTTGAGGTGCAGAGGTGCGAGTAATCTTTAGATTTTCACGTAAACCTTCACCACAAGCAAGTAAAACGGTTTTCAGTTCTCTTAATCCCCAATCGTAGTGGCGCTGGTAAGTTAATATTTTGCCGCACATATCGAACAGTTCGACAACACGTTCAGCGATTTC
Organism: Epicampocera succincta; assembly: GCA_932526305.1. Taxonomy (NCBI): domain Eukaryota; kingdom Metazoa; phylum Arthropoda; class Insecta; order Diptera; family Tachinidae; genus Epicampocera; species Epicampocera succincta. Next base: position 42,361,305 of record OW052037.1, on the reverse strand, counting down.
GGTCGCCTGTTTAAAGCCCTCAACAAACAGCATAACACGTGCTATTTCTCGCGGTTCCGGCTGTTGCATAACAATTGGACGAAATAATGCTTGTATGTTGCCAGGTAATTTCTGTCTGCCACCATATTCAGCGCCAGCCGGATTAAGCGTTACAAATATGCCACAATGGTGATTGAGTTTAATCTGTGCCATAGGACGAAAAAGAGTTTCAATAAGAAAATGGACAACAAGGAATATACACACGTATGTGCATATGTAGGTATGGATGGGCACTAGCCCATATTTGAGTTTAAGCTACTTATGTACATATGTACATACATACATATGTGTAATGAAAAGGGAAATGCATGAGATGCAAAATGAGATGCACACACAGATGTATACATATACATATATGTATATATGTATGTATGTATGTGTTCACACGAACAACTCCACACAAGTTATTAACTCAAAGTATTGATTGTTTCACGTATTTGTTGCAATACTCACATAAACACTTACTCATCTCATAATTTGTATTTTTAGAAGCATCTTAAATGAATAAAATTTTAAATTGATTTGATGATGGTAAAAACCAAATAAATAACGAAATAGTATTTACAGTAGAAGCGCGTAAGAGTTAAACAGCTTTCGGTCACCGCAAGCGAGTTAAACGTTGCTGACTTTCTTCAAAAATGTTTGCATTCTACGAATTCGATTGTGTTCGAAATGCCAGTTCCGTGAAAGTTAGAATGGCGCAACCTGCCCAGTATATATGTATGCTGATCAAATGGAATGTGAAGCTCTCTCGCATACCTACTTTATAACTTCCCAAACTACGATCGGACATGGTAACAAAATAAGGTCACTGGCTACTTCAGCTTACATAACAAACACCATATTAACGTAACGTGCATGATCATGCATGTACATGCATATCTTTTAATTATTCTTGCTACATACATATGTACGTCTTATGTATGTGACGTAACTGATAAAATCTTCAAAAATTTAAAGAAAACCATTAATTTCATATCACAGAAAAGTTAGGAACTCTAAAAAGTTAAGCAACCCGAAACCAAGCTACTTAACTTTTTCGAGGCTCTACTGTATCTGTATTTAGCACGCTTTCTAGCTGTATATACAGTGATATATGGTTGAACAGGTTTAAAGCGTTCAAGTAAATTTCAGCTACATATGTCAGATATTTTCGAATATAAACTCCCTCTCAAATATAAGCACTATTTCACGCTTAAGTGCGTACACTAAAGTATAAAATATTTAACGCGCATAAATAGTGAGTAACTGAAGTACGACTGCGGATAAACGAACATTTGACGCAATTAGAAAAACGCATTTAATTATTAATCGCCCATTTAGTTGTTTTTTCACATTTAAGTTACACAAATTACGCAAAATACTTTTCCTACATGTTTATGGGTATTTATGGAGAAACACTTTTTATAAACGAATTTATAGCAACCAAACTTTTTTCCATACCTTCTAATTCATTAATATATGTACATAGATATTTCCATATAAGCGTGTAATTTTACTAACCTTTTTCAATAATTGGATTAAATAGGCGTTTAAAAGAAGATCCCTTTTAAATGATCTAATGATCCATCAGGATCTAATGTAAAATTATGGAAATAGTTTTAAATTACGTCCTCGCACCACGCAATGTTGAAGATTCCAGAGCCCATATTTATGAAGAGGGTTGTATATGAATTCCCGAAAATATTGGAAAGCTAATAACTCCTGCTTACGTTGCCAACTACTTAAGTATTATGTATTTAAAGTTTTTATTACAGTCTGCCAAGTTATTTTCATTCAAAGCTCTTAGTGTAGACTGCAATAAATATTTTCGGTATATATTTGTGGCCCAATTTGGAAAGTTTTTCTTAGTTCTAAAGGCAATTAGTGGTGATAAGCTTTTCTGAAATTTTTAATATTTTGAGTTAAGATTATATTGATGGGAAGACGTGGCACGTATGCACCTCTTTCTTTATATGCTTGAGTACATACGAATCTCTTTGTGTAAGCCCAGTGATAAAAGGGCAAAGGCAAGGTCTTTTAAAACATCAATTTTTCGTTCAGATCGCACGCCTATTTCCAATAGTGCTATATTCATCAAGTCAATATTAATATACACGGAAAATCAATTAAATGGGACCAAAATATAAAGTACTTAGATGTAACATCATAATTAAAATATGTGTATTAACTCGTATCTCATATCCAGTCTTTAATTGAAACAATAACTTAATACTTCAACTTATATTAAAATCAATTTTACTTGCAGTAATGTTTTATATTGCGACGCCATGGGCTGGTACAGCTAAAGGTCACATCAGGAAACTTCAAATATCACAAAATATTTAAACTACCTGAGTTTTCTCAGCTACTCGCCTTAATACACTGGCTGATAGTGTGATTAGTGGTAAATGAACTTAAAGGACTGTTATATAATATTACACGCTTCAACCTAATAAGTTTTAAGTAGGTTCAGTTTTAGTTAAGGGACAGAATAAAGTTCAAATAATTTTTGTAAATGTATATACCGCTACGAGGGCGGGTCAAAAGGCAGTGTCTTTATAAATTTGCCACCTGTGAGAAATAACAAAACTGCTCCTGTCAAGAGCCAGCTGTCAGTTGACTCCAGTCTAAATTTTGACAACGTACGCCATTTAGTTTGTGTTTGGCAACCGTTGATAGCAGACTAACGCTCGTTTTGAGAAGAAAAAACTCATCACTAAGTTTGCTAAATGTTATGGGCACTCTGCACCATCTATTTCCATGTTAAAAAAGTGGTTTACTGAATTTCAATGTGGCCGCGCAACGTTCTGGAAGTCCAGTTGAGGTCTCTACATCAGAAACAATTGAAAAAAATCACGATATGATTTTAGCCGCATATGAAGCCATAGCATCAGCGTGGTTCAGTGGTTTTAATTTTGAATGATCAGTCGGGTATCAGAAAGCTTCCTTCAAGATGGCTGCCGCATTTGCTGACAAACGAACATACACGCAACCGTGTGACATGGGCGGTTTTTATGGAAATAATCCATGAATTGGGCCACGAATTGCTCCCTCATCCTCCCTATTCCCCACTTTTAGCCAGGAGTGACTATTTCGTATTCCCAAGCTTGAAGAAATGGTTCGGCGGAAAGAGATTTCACCCCAACGACGAACTCATCTCACACGCAAATACACAAATTTTGATGCCCTCCACAAATTATGTTTTTCGGAAGGGATAAAAAAATTGGTGAAAGTTGGACTAAGTGTATAAAAATAAGATAACTTTTTATATTAAAAGCTGTATTTCATTGAAAAAGTCGCGGACTTATTGACCCGAAATCGTAACGATATCTCACGATTGATGAGTGCACGCACGCACTTTCATCTGTTAAAAGCAGGTTAAAGCAACATATTTTTTTTTGGGAAAGCTGAGAGTGCTACGGTGCATTTAGGAGACTTAGATTTTGGTAGCTGGAGCCGGAAGTGCTAAAATATATTTTATATACGTAATTTAACAATTACAATAACAATTTAAATTTAACAAAATTTGTATGCCACCATTTTTATTGCGCCAGTATTATAAGGCGCGCCGCAGCCATAACATATTTTTATTTACTTCGAAAAAGTATTTCGCCATCTCATCTGCGCTTCACCATTTTACCGCTGGGACATTCCCAGTCGGTTTATTTAGTTTTAATTAAGATTGCAATCATGTTTTTTTCCGCTGATTATTAATGACTTTTAAATAAGGAATTCTGTAGACTTAATAAACAATTTCTGCATGAAAACCAATAAAAGAGATGTTTCATTTTGTCGAGAACTTCAACTGATTGAAATTCAAGCTGAAAAGCCATCAACAGAATATTTGATCAGTTGTCGTTTTTCTGCATTAGTGAAGGCTTTTTGCAAGTCATAAAACCGTTTATCAAATATGCAAAATAAAAGGAAAGACAATAAATAGTTTGCACGGTTGCGTTTCATTTTTAGAATCCTTTTAAATATGCTCGAGATGACTTTTTTAATATTTTTTATCGTCACAGATATTTTACTTGGATTTTGGTCAAAAATATTTTATTTAAGATGTTGGTTCCTAAAATATGAAAAAAGAGTAGAAGCTTTCAATGCTTAAAAGCTTTCGAATTGTTATTGCTCCTGTAAAATTGTTAGTTGCGTGAATTTACATTTCAGCTGACGACATTATTTTATTTTTATATATTCTATATTTACATTTAAAAATGTGTCTTTATAATTATTTGTAAGAAATGAACAATGTTTAAATAATATGATTACACTGAAAAAAACGTAAGATTTTTGTGTGTGTTTTGATTCCTTTACTTACATATTTTTCTCCTATCGAAACCGCATCCAATTTATCCTTAAGAGCTGCTTGAATGGGCTGTATAAGCATTGAGATGGTTGAAAGTGTTGCCTCTTGTAAACGATTGAATTCATCGAAGCAACCCCAAGCACCACAACGAGCCAGACCAGTCAAAATCAAACCCATCGATTCGGTGTCAACATTCTGTCAGAAGAAAACAGGGAAACAAGTCCAACATTAATATATTAATTTCATGCTGAGCTAAAGAATTAAAAAAATTATTACACGTACTTTTCACCGATTATAAAGAAACGATTAGTTTTATTCGATAGTCTTTAGGCAAATGGAATTTGTTTTCATATTCCACAACGAATTTCGCTGAATCAGTTGAAGAATTATTAAAGTAAGGGGCTTTGAAGCAATTCGGGGATGCCAACAACAATTTTGTGAAAACAATTTTCGAATGAGAGCAGCCAGTTTTTTGCAGCAAAGAAAATATGATATTCAAGAATATTACAATATTTTTTAACTAAAATCTTTTTTTTATAAAATAACTTTTTCCTTTTGACAGCATACATAAATATTTAAACGAATTAATTAGTTGTTGATATTTTTTTCTGTGTACGAAAACGGCATAAGTCAAAAATATATAGTCCGAAACACTGAGAAATTTTATTTACAAAAAATAAATAAATTATTTTTACTAGATCGACACATCATTTAAGTGCAAATAGTCATAGTTAGAAGTAATTATTATCCGATAGTTTTTTCGAACACATAAAAATAGCAGTTGTTCGTAGTCACTCCTGCACATTCAAAGGTAACTTGTGCGGCTCCTGCTGCATGGGAAAATGTGCATTCCGACAGACCAGCTGCTCCACTTATAAAACATTATTCGTAATAAATAATCGATGTAGTTTTTTCTTACTTAACATTCTAGTTGCATAAATAAAAGTGAACTCAAAAGTACATTATTTTTTTTAATGATTACCCTAAACACGTAGTTATAAACCATTAAACACTTAAATAAAAGTTGTTTTTCCGTACTTTTTGGGTCAAAGAGAGTAATCAGAAATTTCTCTTACCAATTTTGAGAAAAATTAACACAAATACGAATCCGCTTAAAATCATATTTCAAACACAAAATAAAAGATCAGGATAAAATTTACTAAACAATAAGAAACGGCTAAGACGCCGCTATTTGTTTATTGAACAACAAATTTCAAAGAAAATTAAACTAAAAAAGGACAACAACTTCAGTATACGAGTTTGAATTCTCTTTAAATTGTTCAACTAAATATATTTACTCAGTTTTTATATATATATTTTAGTTGTTTATTTATTCAAACAGCTGATTGCTTTACAGAGAACAAGTTTAAGTAAATTTGTGCAAGAAGAAGAATATGTTTTTCTCATCATTTACCCAAATTGTTAGTATGTGAACAGTTTTTGGTAAAATTTGGATGCCAAAGGCTACCAATCTTTATTTAGTACGAGTAATTTTATGCAAAAAGAAGGAGAGGAATATGTTCCTCTCAAAATCTTTCTGATTTACCCAAACTGTTAGTATGGAATAGACTTCGGGAAAATTGGGATCTCATCCAATGCTCAGTACCGTTAATTTTGTGCAAGAAGAATAAGATTATTTTTCTCTCAAACCTGTCCCTGTTCGCCCAACTCTTAGTTCGGGAACGCTTTTTGGTAAAATTGGGTTCCCATAGGACCTCGATATTGAGTACCGCATGCCCAACAATGTTGTGAATATAAAAAAAGAATTTTCCGTATTAAAGGTGAAAAGTCCTTTCAAAATAAAGTTGGGAAAAACTATCTTCTGTACTTATTATGGGATCTGCTAATGATGTGCCCCATTTACTTTAAGAAAACTTTGATCAATATGATTTTATTAAAACCGAAAATGAGCAATTGGCAGAACACTCAAATCCTTACTAATAATCTCACAATTTTTGCACTTGCAGCCAACTTGCAGCTGAACTGACAAGAGATTTCAGAAGGCAGGGATTTTTCGAGACTTGGTGAAAGTGAAATCGTAATCGAAATTAACGTACAAGTGATGTATGTTGAATAAAACTTTTACTTCATCATATTGTATTTTGAAGAATTCTTTACTTTGAAGCTCTGGCGGCTTTTGGATGTACGACAAAATTGAATAGAAATGCAATAGCACTATTGGAACATAGAACTAGATATGAGCTGAGTGTATTTCATAAAAAAGGTATTAGACTGGTGTCTTAAAAGCAATGGTAACAAAACAATAGTAGTCTAGGGCGATTTAAATCTCTTCAACCGATATCTGTTGTAATTAAAAGAAAGCTTTCGTAAATATCGTTCTACAGGGACTCTACTGTAATAATTTGAACGGTTAATATGTATATGGTTTACGGAGTTTCACTGGTTGGGCTAAACAAGTTTAGAATAACTTTGAAAGGGCACAATCACGACCACAATGTTTAACAATCATGTTTATAGTATGAGTGAAATTTTCTTAGAATGTGTAACACCGGTAAAAATTTGGAATTCTGGCATACCTGCCATCACATGTTGATGATAGACCATCATCCAGGAAAAAATTTGCATTGCAAATTTATTTTCACTGTACAAGAGTAAAATCGCAATAATATTTTTTTATAATATTATCTTATATAAAAGGAATAGCACAAAATCAAATTTAAAATGTGTTTTTGATGAACAGCCAAGCCTGAGGATTTGCAAATTAGGAAGCATACGCACAGGGCCTGATCGCAAGTAATTTTATCGTGTCTGGCAGCCTTTAGTGATTTATAAGCCTGTTAATTTTTTAAATTAAACTTTTTTATTTTTTTAATTAAGACGTCTAAATTTTAATTAAGACGTCTAAATTTTCGTTTGTTCGATTTGGCGACTAGCTTTTCTATTACCTTTAGGAACCTAGTGGCCTTTAATACTAATCTTTTAGCGATTTATGTTTAAAAAGTAATAAAACTTTCAAAGAAGGTGCTTATGTCCGCGGGCAATCGATTTTTTGTGCTTAAATATTTCAGATTTTAGTTCCAAATATTTTTCTCTAGTTCTTACTTACGAAAACAGCCATCACCCTAATAAATGTCACTTAAAAAATAACACAAGCTCCTGCCACTCACCTCATCACAATTAAACACCAGTACAAGGCGACCCAACATGGCGCCCAATGCCTTAACACACTCTGTTTTTCCGGTGCCGGCTGGGCCGAACGGATTACCACCCAAGCCCATATGCATGGCCTGTGTCAGTATAAGATAACATTTGTGTGTTAAACGTGTACTGACCAGCTTATTGGGATTACCCAAAAATTCATAGGAATATTCAAATTCAGCATAAACCATGCGAATCGTGACCGTGCGTGCATCTCTGCCACCACCTGTTCCCATGTCACCACCACTTGTTCCCAAATAAAATTTAAGTTGGGCCAGCCAGTGCCAATCATTCAGATGCATTGCGTTGTTTTGTATTAGCTCCTCAACGATAGTTACATAATGCACCAGTTCAAAGAGCAAAGAACGCAACTTTATTTGCAGCAACATGTCCTGAGCTTGATGTTTCCATGTTGAATACTTAGTTATTTCTGTATTGAGTTGTTGTTGGAGTTTTTGCAAAGCCATCGTTTGTATGGCTTTTTCAGCCTGTTTGGTGAACTGTATGGCCCTTGTCGTTGATAACACCTGCATCGCATAATTTTGTAAATTGCTTTCATTGAAACCATCTGCCGGATAGGAGTTGCAACATTGAACAATTTGCTCCTTAAGGGTTTGTTGGATATTGATTACCAGAGCATTAAGCCAAGTCTGTATAGGAATTGATATTAAGCGAATAGTTTCAAGGTTTATATTTTTAATAAGGAATTACTTCAATGGGTCCAGACATGTCAATGGGTGCTTTTAACTGCAGAACGTCGCCTTCAGCACTTTTAAGCGATTGTATCGTATAAACAACTAGACGTTCTGTGCTGGTGCTCTGCTTTATGCCAAGAGCATGACAGCCAGGAAAGAGCTTTTTAATATGCTTTTGTATAACTTGTGGATCTTTGGAAGCTTGTCCGAGAATTTCCAGAAGATCGTCATCCCCCAGAAAGTAGAAACGCGGAAAGCTGTTGCGTTTGTCCTTAAATAATAAAGATTTTAAAGTTCAGGCTGTAGTGCAATTAAATATTTAAAAGTTCATTTCTTACCATTATGTAGGACATTAAATTATTCTGACACCGCGTTAGCTGAGTTTCTAAAGATTTGACTAAAGTTGTAATATTATTGATTTTTACCAAAGATATCACTCGGGCATCCATTTCTATCTCCCTCATAATAAAGCGGAAGTCCTTGTCTAAGCGCTTGAACAAGGCCTCCTCATTTTTTAAGGTTCCAGCCTCGAAAACCGGTTCTAGGTAAACCCATCTGCAATAATCACAATATATATGTATGTGTGAAAGACGAAACCTTTATCTTGTTGTTTGACAAATTCCTTAAGTTGATTTTTTTAAAAGCGGATAGATGATGGAATGCAATAAAACAAATGGATCAGAATAGTCTAATACTTGTCAGAACTTGAGCAACAGCTTCATTTTGGCATAGACAAGAAGAAGTCCAGTGGAATCAAATCGCATCTTCGAGATACAAACCATACCCTAATATCACTTATGTAGAGTATGCTTGGTGTCCTCCATGTGGTACGTAGCGCCATTGTGCTGGATGAACATGTAATCTACGTTCATATTGTTTAATTTGAAGTCATTCTGAGCCCTTTGGCCTACCAACCAAAACTCTAGGAAGCTCATGTTTGACTTCGTTTATCCAGGTTCCTTCGAAAGATTTCAAAAAGATGCCCGGGGTGGTCTTGGAGCATCCTGGTCTTGGTCATAGGTTGAGGTGCTTTAGACTTGCAACAGATTTCTGTTCGTCGTAAATAAGTAGGTGGTTGAGAATGTAAACGTGATGTTCCGGATGTGTCAGGTGACACATCTTATTTTTGCTGTCTAGGGAATTACTATCAGAAGGGATTAGATAGCCCGACTTCTCGAGCAAGAGCGTTGTGTCATAAGACAAGAAGTTGCCATTTATGTGTTTATGGTAAGCAACATAGATGTGATAGCGAGGCGTTGACAAGTTCACCAGGTAGAGTTCGTCCACCATCAGATTAGGCGGTAGTCGTTGACTGTGATGGCCTCACCAACGTCAAGGTTTAAAAGCTTATGCGACACTCTGACACAGCCATTCAACCAGAAAATTTCTAACAATTAATTCCTATAAAACACATACATACATACGTGGCACCGAACACAAGTCCAACCAAAGGAATTACGCTATGATTTTGCTTAACAGGTATTTCCGGCCAAATTTTAATTGCACTCAAAATTAAAATGCTTGTGTAAAGAAATAAAAATCCTAATAACTAATAATGTAATCATTTACCTTCTTTGCGATTGACTTAAGCTTGTCAATATACTGTCCAAAGAACTGAGACGAGTTTCCCATAATTCCGCTTGATCAGAGAAAGCTTCAAAAGCAGCTGAATTCTTTGCCGACTGCAGCAAAGACTGATTGTCGCCAATTTTGTTCAAAACTTCTTGATAATCCTTGATCAAGCGTATTTCATTGCCCGACGAATCTTTTTGTGCTATAAGTTTCAATTTTGCTGTCACAGACCATTGATCGAGTTCGGTTAATGCCTGACGCACCACTTGTTCTGAGGAGGCTTGTCTAACAATTTGGCTTATTTCCGTTGAGTTTTTCTGTAATAGCAATTGATCTGATAGAATATCGTTTAATGTAAAATTGTGCAAGTTTGTCATGTCATCTTTCTGGAGTAAAACAAATATTCGGGTCCAATGACGTTCAGTCAAAGAGTCCGACTGTAACTGCTGCAAAATCGGTAGGTTTGCTTGTAATGTTTCTACACTTTGTCGAATTCTTTTGGAGGACAAATCTATAGAAGCATTAACAGAGCTCTCCCATTTCGTTATTAGTTCATTCAAAATATAAGGACGTCGACGGTAAATGGCCCATTCTTCTTTCAGAATAGCATTCAGCTCGTTTAAATAGTCACCATAAACTATCCATTCCTCGGATTGTTCTTTCACTTTTAAGTCGATATCATCAAAAGGCTTTAGCAAGTTATCTGGAAAACTCATGTTAAATTTAGCACACTCCTGTAGAAGGTGGTCCTTCTTGCTCAAAATCTCCTGCCAGTGGTCTTGTCTCTCTTTAAACATGTCCAGAGTGGCTTCTTCGTTTGCTTCCAATTCACTTAAGGTGGATTCCCAACGTATAAAAAACTTTTCCGCTTCATTAAGCAAATTTTGCATCTGTGTTTTAGCCTGTTCCTTGATCATGTCCACTTGTCGTTGTAAAATCACAGCATGATTTTCCAATAATGGCTGTAACTTTTCCCATTGTAATAAAATAGATGCCAAAGAGCTGACTCGCTCTTTACACCAACCGGCCAGACAAGTGTCCTTAGCTCTTACCACATTCAACGTTTCTGTAACAACTGGTAGTTCGGTCATTATTTTTTCATATTTCATACCAGATTCCGAAATTGAAGATTCATCCATGGGAACGTCTTGTAAAAACTGCAGAGCATTGTGCAAAAAATCCTGTATGACTGAGGTATCGCTCAGAATAGAGGCTCTTAGACTGCTGGTTAAAGACTCCCAATAGCGCCGACTTATGTTTTCAATATCGGAGCGTAAAGGCGAAATGTCTATGACGATGCAATCAATAGATTCCTCATCACTGAAAAGGACAATATGAATTTTGAAATGCGCTTAACTTATTGGTTTTATTGAACTCACTTTTGTATTTTGGCAATTTTCTGGCCATAATGTTTGCATTTGCGAAAGTTGCGGTCCCAATCATCGCCCGTTTTCAAGTGCACTCCACAAAGCTCTTCGACATCTACACAACCTAAAGCCACCCATGGTAGCCATAGTTTTTTGAATTTGTCAAGTTTTGAAAAGAGTTCTTCCGCCTGTTCGTATAAAGGACCCAAGTATTTTCGATTTATTTCCACCATACTCTTAAAAAGTTCGGGACCCTTTTCTGACAAACCACGAAAGCCCATTGGCCGTTCTATGAAGCGTCTCAGCTGAGAAAAATATTTTTCCCGGATTTCTTCTTCCGGCGGCACAAACAAAAGTTGGCGTTGTCTTAAAGGATCATAAATAAAATAAGTATTTACAATAACATATTTAGCAAAAACTTAGAGACGCTGACGTTCGCAAGAGTTTCGAATAACGAAAGAACGGGATATGCCAATTGAAAAAATTTCTTTTTTTTGACTGCAAATCAGTCTTTTGCTACTCCAAATGTGTGCGAACGTTAACGTTCGAGATCCTGGGACAGGACCTCAATCATACCGAAATGTTATTTTGATATGTATGTCTGGCAATTTGTTGTTCATATCTACCAAGCCTATAATGTACTGATATTCAAGGACTTTGTAAAGCTGATGATCCCAATGCAGCTTAAAAGCATCTAGATTTGTAAAACCTTGACGTTCTAAATTTGTGACCAATTCCCTCAAATGACGCATTTCATCTTTCCACGCTTGACTTTGAGTGAAAAGATCGGTGTTCATAAGTTTTATTACCTTCAAAGAAAAACAAAAACAAAACTAAACATATTCCAAAATACTAAATAAAGAAAATTCTTAGCATTTTGTATGTATTTGTTTCTTTTTCGTTTAATTAAACATTTTTGCTGGTTATAAAGCCGAAAAGTTTTGACTTTTGCACGTAGTCTGAAATTTCCGGCTTAAAGCGTTTTTGTTGTAACTCTTCAAGGTGAAAAAGTAATTATTGATCCACAACCGGCACTGGCACTGGCACTTTTTTTATGGTGGCACAAATTGCCACAGAAAATCTTATACATATACAAACTTCTATATATTGCAGGTTTATTTTACTTTCAGTTTCTCGCCAGCACTTACCGTTCTTTTGGCCTCTTCGTGGTAACCTACTAACAGCGTATTGTGACCCGACAGCTTGCTGACCGCTGCTTGCAACGTATTGACATAGCGTTGTACGGACTCCTCATCATTCCATGCAACTGATTCGCTTTGCACCAACTTTGATAATTCGATGGCGTTTTCCAGCATGATTGGTCTCTGACAGGGTATCATACGATCGCCAATTGTATTGTGAAACGTGGCAATCTGTTGAAGTCTACGCGCATAGCAGATATACTTGGCAGCATGTGTTGCTGCCGAGCGCAAGTCAGAAGGAACACTAAAGCCCATATTATCAAATTCTCGGACATCCTGACAAAAAGTTACCAGCTTAGGATTAAATGTAACCCGCATCAGCTGGCGACCTTCTTTTTCGAACTTAACGACAGACTGGTCGTCGCGAAGTCTTAGAAACAATAAATATTTATTTTAGCCAGAAGTTTTAGATTGCTTGTTTGCAATTACCTAAGATCGCCAGATTTGACAGATTGGCTATGTTGGCCACACCATATTTCAAAATTAGTTCTCAGCAATGATTCCGTCTCTTCTTTTATTTCCTGCACGGCTTTGTTGATTTCATCGAAGCCTTCGCGTTCCGAGATAAGATGACTAACTCTTTCAATTTCATTAATCTGGAGGGTTTAAGAAAGTTGATACACAAATTAAATATGAAATATACTTGAAATGTATGTACATGTATAATATACCGAAATATTGAGCAATCAGAACAAATTTCAAAACCCTACAATTTGCTCAAAAATGATGGCACGTAGAAACGGAGTTTCTTTTAACGCATCACAAATAGTCATATTTAAATAGGAACTCCAATTAAGTAGAATATTAATGTTTTCCAACTGATATAAAGATCTTAAGACATAAAAAAAATGCGGACTGGTCAGACGATTTAAGTTTAGTAACTCTACGTTGGAACAAGCGATGAATTTTCGAAATTTTGGAAATTTTTTTCCCTACAGTGTTGCTGATTCAAAGTTTTTAAGCTACACACACCCGTTTCAAAATTACTCATGTGTAATTTTTTAGGATAGAATTACATAATATTTTTTGTCTGTTTCTTGGGTACTTTTTCCATTAAGCAAGATTTTTTGTGACGCACTCGCTCTGTGGTAAAACGTGACCTATTGCGTTGCTCGTGAGACAAAAATAATTAACAAAGTTTCTGAGAGTCCAGTCAGAGCCTTTAGCAAAACTTGGGAGGAGCATTCCTCGGATCAATCCAGATTCTTAAGTCTTACAGTTTGTGGTTTTGTAAGGCTTGGAATATGTGCAACTCTTTCCCTTTTTTCTTTATTCAGGATTCAATGTCGGAAATTGGTAAACGCCCAGATATTTGTTCGATTGTAGACTACAGTGTTAGAATATAGACAATAAGTAGCAGCGATATTTCTTAAAAAGAAGAGTTCCATCCTTTTCTTGTTCAAGGCTTTTGGATACGTAGTGGTAGTGGCTGCACATGCTTGGAAGATTAACAATTACTTCCGCCAGGCTAAGGCCGGAATTTAACTTTTTTGAGGTCTTATGAAAAAGTCCAAGTTTGGACGTTATTTAATTTTTATTGCTTGTGTTTTCACAAATTTTTCTTGACAATCTGTTACATTTTATTGGTGCTTATTTTATTGTCGAAATAAAACTTTTGTTTATCGGGCACTTCGAAAAACTTTTTATACGGTATAAAAACAATAAAATCCTCAGTTGGGACCTGATTTTGTCTAGTTTCAAGTTTGACGAATCCACTGTGGGCTCAGTTTAATTAAATTTGCACTTCTACAGCTTTGTTTTATAAAATTTTGCATTGAACTCTGACTGAATTGTCAATCAGAAATGCATTAAGCCCTAGAACTAAATGTTTATCTAGCAATTAAAAAATCGCGCTGAAAGTTTAATAAAAATAACACACATGCATTCACATAATACGCTCAACTGATATCTTACCTGATGCTGCACAACTTTGAGCCAACGACATTCATTGCAGATAACCGATAAATGTCCTGAATCAGATTCCATGTTTGTGTCGCTCATTGCTTTACGCAAGTCCTTTAAAAGTATCTGCAGCGACTGCATGAACTGCTCCCGTTCGATAGTTAACAATTCCAAAACAGCGGGACGTTGAATCAAGGTTTCATATTTCGAAAATATGAAAATGACCTGACGAGGATTACTTAAATGTTGGTGGAGTTGAAGCTTTAAGGCCGAGGCCATGCGTTCATCGATGGGCAACAATAACTGTTCGAAACTTTGTAGTGTCTTGTTCCACTTAGTTTGACCTAAAACCGATGTATCAAATATGTTTATATCCTTGAATGGCGAAGCACTGGCGAGCATTTCTCGCATTTCCTCATCTCTTAATAGGGTGGCGATTTGTGAGTATAGATTTTTTATATTACGAATATCGAGCATGCGTTCCTTAAACATTTGGGCGCGTTTCGGCTTATGGGCATCGCCTACCCAAGGATGTTTGATGTAATTCGGCCAAAAGAGTCGTGTCAAAGAATCGCAAAGTTGTATCCAAGATTCTGCAGTGTCGACACACTGAACCATGAGACTGTTCACTTGAGAATTATTCAAACCCCAAATGTCTTCATTTCTCAGTTGTTCCAAGCAGGCTTCAATTACTTCGTTGCCAATTACATCCATTAAATCGGTCATACGACTTTGGGGATATTGATAACTCAAGCGCCACAATTCATCAAAGTTACTGTGAGAGCTGTCCAGAAAGTCTTCGAGATTGTTACTGTTAATTAAACTATTTAAAAAGAGTTTGGTTTTAGTGTCTGGCTGTAAAATCATCTTAAGCTTGCAAACCTGATGCGTTGTTCCATGTTTTCCAATATACTAATGAACACTTGTGCTGCTTCTCTGTCCAGACGGGTACTGCTTTTGTTGCTAATTTTTTGTTTCCAAAAATTAATCTCATCCCTGACAGAACTGATACCTGCAAAAATTGGAATGCTCTTAATTGGTGCAACATAATGTCGCAACATTAAACAAATTCCTAGATTAGGTAAGTTGGTAGAGAACCAACTTGTTAAGAATTATTAGAAATAAAATTTAAATTTCAACTTAATTTTTAGCTTCCGCAAAACTTATGATCTCTTGCGTTTTTTATTGAGTACATCTTGAAATTTTGTGTTTAATAAAACAAAACGAATTTTTAATCCATTTATCTTTTAATATGCGAACAAGAATCCACAAGATTTAACTGCAACCATTTCCACAGAGTTACCGAAATGAAACGTTTCTGGTGTGCTGACTTGCTGCTCTGCTTTCTTGGCAGTTTAATATGTTTTGCAAAATAGAAAGTAAAAAACAAATTTGCATATCATTACATAACTTACCACTCTGAGGTAAACCCAATGTTGAGCCAAGTGATACATGTAAATTCTCAAGTAAACCACTTAACTCTGGACTATATTCGGTTTTCTGCAGTCAGAAAAAGAAAGCACCAAACAGTAGAGCACAACAACAGCAACAAAAATATAAAATTATAAGTTACCAAAAAAAAAAAGAAAATTGGGAGAAACAAGAAACAAGAATTGTAAAACATAAACTCATGCATTATATGGCATCTTGAAACCAAAAACATTATGTGAACAAAAAAAAAAGAATGGGGTGGGGACAATCACAGATAACGAGTTTTGAAAAATCTAAGCTGGACACACATTCTTAACAGTCTGAATTATCAAACGCCAAAGCAGTTGAACTGCATTTCCAGCAAAATTTCTAAACTCATAATTAAATTAAGGCAAATAAAAGCACAATGTCCTGATTTCTATTACATTAATTAAATATTATTCCTAACAAATCAATGAAAGTTAAGACAAACAAACAACTTTCTTTAAAGACGATTAACTTTGTTTTGAGGTGTCCCACAGGAAACAGACAACTATGCAAAATATTGCGCACTTTATTCTTGTTTTATTATATTTTGCACTTGTTTAATTTTTTATACCTGGCTGTAGTAAAAGCCATGTTGAATCAACATGAACAAAATAACTCAGTGGTATTTCTATTTTATTTAAGACGATTTTATATTTAAACTCACTTATATATATATATATAAATATATATATATATATAATATAGATTTTACACATTTTTAAATTGTTTACTTTTTACTTTTCTTTTTCTTCTTTTTCATTTTTTTGTCTTGTATTATGCTAAAGTTTACGGAAAACTATCAAAGATCTAAAATATTAAAAAAAAAAAACAAAATGAAAAAAACCTAATTTGGCTAATAGCGCAAATGTGCCGTAATATGATATGTCTGAAACAGGAACAATTACGCCGTCCTTGATATTGCAATGTCTCTTGAACTCGGGCTCAATATGAAATAGGAACTTGAAAACTGCCGAATAAGGATTTAACTTGTCAATTATAATTAGAAAATTGGGAAGTACTTGTTTCGCAATTTATGGAAATTTTGGTCAAGTAATAATTTTGATCTCTGCTAGATTTGGCATATCGGATCGGAGTCTTCGTTCGTAGAGCAACTCTGTTACAAATCTAATTACGCGCTTAAAAAGTTCAATATCCTTCCGTTCTAGTCATTTGTAAAAGGTAAAAACAGCCATTTACATGTGCATGCAATATGTATGTATGTCCATATATATATACATATATAAACGATAACATATTCGTCTGATTAATTATAAAGAACTTATCTATTATGTGCATAAAGTTAAAAAAAAATTCCATAAATAATTTTTTGTCTGCATTAGTGTTTATTGATATTTAAAAATAAAAAAATATACTTTTATAAAAAGAAAATTTACTTTGATTTATACAAGCTGTCAACTATTGCTTTTCCCATATTTCTAAATGCACTAATTTACTTACGTAAAGCTATAGTACGCAATGAAGCGTGTGTCAAATGGACAATAATTTAAAGGTGGGCCATTTTAAATGGGAACCATTTAAAAGAGTTTTCTTTCTAATTGATTTTGTCCATTCAACCGGTATAACTACAGAAATGGAAAGCATTTAAGCGGTACTAGGCACATATATGTATATCATTGATTACGCGTAAAAAATGCAAGTCGCGCCATCCGAAAAATTCAACATTTTCATAAAACGTTTTGGAGATGGTTTATAACAAGGCTGCTTAATAACTCTGTGACTATATATTGTAATAAACAATTTTTTTTCGAAATTTTTGTATTTCTTCCAATTAACAGGTTTTCTCAGGGCTCTTAAAATAAGCGTTTGTTTCGATTATGACCCCTTCTTTCCAGCCATTCGATCAGGTTTGGAAACACAAAATAGTTGCGGGAAACTGAATCCGGAGCATATGCTGCATGGGGTGGCGCTTTAGAGCCCAATTTATGGATTTTTGTCATAATGGCCACACTTGGCTTTAAATCAATGTAGAATCTATCTAAAAACTGTGAAAACGCCAGTGATCGTTTTATCCTTCTCTAGGTAATCTATGTGAATGATATCATCCCAAAAAACTGTGGCCAGACAGATCCACCTTGGCCTTCTTTGGTACAGCCACGGTTTTGTTTTTGTGGGATATTGTGGAGGATCCACGTTTCGTCTACGATTATATAACAGCGTAAAAACTCGTCCAGATGGTAAATGGTTAAACATCGCCAAAAATTACTTTAAAGTGGTCACACTGTTGCGCATATGGTCGAGAGTGAACAATCGAGCCACCCATCTCATGTAAAATGTGATGTACTCGTTTAGATGAGATGCCTATAGCCTCCGACCCCTCACGTATAAACTTACATATTCCGATCGTCCAATATTATTTCATGTACTTTATCGGCGATTTCTAGCGGAATGATCTTTTTTGGGCGACACATTGGAACTCAGTATTCCATTTCTAAGCCATTGATTGGATTTATGTTGCAGAGTTTCCATAGTATTTATCAAGTCTTTCCTTAGTTTCAGTGATGGCTTTTTTATGCAACACATGAAATTCACATTTTTGTGGTAGACGGTAGCACTGTTGCATTTAAAGCTGCTGCGCAGGAAATGGAAAAAGTCACGCAGTTCCAATCGCTAAAATATAGATTTTCAAATATATTTTCTTACTCAAAATCACAAGTTACAGGAAAGAAATAAACCAGCCACAAAGTTGTACTGAAATAGTTCCACGGTTGTGTAAATGCAAATCCGCCAACTTTCAATACAAGTAATTAATTTCTAAGAATTATTATGGCCCAGCAAAGCTTTCCTCAAATAGCACGTGCTGCGGGGCCAAAACGTCCATTAATCCTATCTTTTGTACTCCTATAATCTAATAACTGGTTTATATTAAGCTTTCCGTTGAATTTCTGCTTCATATTTGTTGAAATATTACATGTTACTTCTAAGTTCTTTGTTGAGTATTGAAATCAAATTAAAGTTGGTTGCGTGCGTTTTAGCTCAAACTCAAACAACACATGCATTTTCATCGTATTAAATTAGAAAATACAAATTGTTGTTGCTTTGCAACTGAAGGATATTATTTCAAATTTGGGTTCGGTCGAAAGCAAAGTCCACACAAAACAAGAGATATTGAAAATAAAATAATTTTATAAAAAAACTAAAGAAATTAAATGTGTGCAGAACATAAAATACGAAATTGAAAACACATCGTACCCGAGTATTTGCATGCGGTGAAAACACACGTGAAACAGAATTATAAATGGACTTAACCAAACCTCCTTCTAGCGTCAAAATGCCAAGTGGCTGGTTTTCTAAAGCGGATGTTGTAGTTGTTGTGCTTGCTGTTGATAATAACGGTGTGTTGGCTGCTGTCGTTCCTGCACCACTTTTACCAAATTGTGGTATTTTATAGAAGAGCAAACAAACTTCGTCGTTTGGTATGCGATGATGAAATTTAATTTTGTCTTCTTGTTTATCGTGAACAGCTGAGATTACAGTTATTTCATCGTTTTCCAAAAATTCTAATATTGCTGCTGTCTGTGCATCCAGCGTAATGCCGGTTGCAGAATTTATGCCAAAATATTCCACTAAATTTTAAAAGGGGAAAAAGAATTAAAAAAAAAAAACGGAAAAATTAAAAGAATTGGGTCATGTCAATTAGAATTTTTTGTTACAACAACACAAACATGTTTCTTCGATTATTTTCTTACCAGATGTATTTATAATAAATTTTATTTTATTCGACATTTTATCCGTTCTTGGATCTTAGTTATACAAGCATTTATATATTATTTAACTGTATATTTTTGTGTTTTATTTTAGATTTCATTTTAGTTTTCTACAATAATTTGGTTTTATGCCATTGTCCTTTGAGCTGCTGTTTTGAATGTGGCTCATGTGTTGGCTTTTATTTGTTATGTCCTTCCTGACTGGTTTCTTGATTCTCTATGTGTCCCATGGCAACCATTCGTTGCCACGGTTAATACGGTTGTCTGGGTTTCACTCACCTGTTTGCTTGTTATTTTTATTTAGCCGGTGGTTTTATTGTTTTATTTCATTTCTTTGTTATTGCGGCTGTTAAACAACATCCACCAACACATCCACTAACAACGTGTCACGTGCTAAAATGCCTTTTAGTGGTTGTTTTAATTTAATAGTTCTGGTTGTTTTTGTTTTTCTATGATACATTTTTTATTCAATGTTGCTATAATCCCTGCTGTAAATGTTGCGAACAAGAACTATAGTAAATGGAATGAATGAAACCACTGACTCAGCTGAAAGCTTTTCATTTGAATAATAATATTCATAATTATCGCTGCAAAATGCGCTGTTTTTAACTGATTTTTGGTAGTTTGAAAGAATTAAATACAAATTTGTTAGTTTGAAATAAATAAATTAATTACCGCATTTTATAAAGCCCTCACTGACGGCAAACTTAGTATCTTCATTTAATGTAATTGTTCCTAGTTATTACTAATTTATTAAACCCATTGTAAACATCATACCAAATAATATTCCGGGAAAAAAACAAACTGACTGAGAAAATTATACGTCAATGGCTAGAGTGCAAACATGCATATGAAACAAACTTCTACTATATTCCCGAGGTTATAATATTCCCAGGGGAAAGTACTGATCGTTGTCATTAATATATTTTCTGCTCCTGGAACGTAGACAAACATATGCGGGTTAGTGGCACACTATTGTTGTCAACTTTTAATTTTATATGGAAAATTTAATATGATTGATTCAAACGATATTTTAATATAAAAACATCATATGCAAGACACGGCAATAAACTTTAAAGTTATTAGACTCAGTAAGAAAAATAGTTTTGCAAAATTTTTTTATATACATTTTTTTATTACAAATAAAATTTGACATGATATATTGAAAAAGATGAAAGAAGTCATCTCTGAACTCCCCAATATTTTATATATGTAGGCCATGTGTGAATATTTACAAACGGTATCAATATTGGTGGTACTCGTTTATTTTGGTAAAATATATAGGATTAATATCACACAAAAAAAGTCACACAAACCTTTTCAGATTGACTTTCATATATATTTGTGGAGAAAAAAATTCCGAAACTTTTTATGATACATTATTTTCTTAAGTTTAGTCCTCATCACGCGTTTTAAGTATCAGGACAACTATATGTGACAATTAAGGACAAATCATAGACGCCCAAGACGTAAAAAAAGGTCGCAGTCGCCGCGAAAAAATTCCACTAGGTCTTGGCAGTCAAAGCAGGTACTCGTAATTCATATTCTCTTTCTTGTTCCATAATATATGACGTGCATTAAATCATTTAAAATTTAAATTTTATTTACAATATGTAATAATGCTTGAATGATTTTTACCGAATAAAGTGATTAACAGATGATTACAAAAAAAGAAAAGAAATTGTCATATAAAAAAGATGCATTTAATTCGAATTTAAAAAAGTTTTTGGAATGCGTAGAAAGTTTGAAACGCGTAAAGAGCGACAGTGTGTTCCATAATCAACAGCTGAGGTCAATAATCTAATTAATAAAACTGATAAAAAAACATTTTTGTTATTTACTTAAGCAAACGCAGACTTATTCTAAATACTTACTCGTATGGTCAGAACAAACAAGTTATTACTGTGTAATTTAAATGCCAGCTTTCAAAAATATTATTGCTTCAAATCATGTTGCCACATATTTGTGCTGACTATACGTTTCCTTCAACTTAAATATGGTAAAAATCTTTAAATCAACAAAGGCCACCAATTATCGTCTTTTGATAATAAATTTTGAGCTGCAAACCAATTCGCAGTGAAAGTTTTTCCTTACTCTGTGTATGCAACTGTCACAATTAAATATCACAGATTTAAATGTTGTTGTCATCTCATTACAAAGGATTTAACTGAACTGACCTAAATTGCTCGCTGTCACGCAGGTGTGTTATAAGGCCAAAAACAATAGTGCATAAATGAAGTTAATTTCAAAATGTAACCTAAAACGCAAAATACAGAAATACGTATCATCACATTAAGGGAGTTTTATTTTCCATATACGAATAAATATTTAATTTTGCGTTTGACTTATAGTTAGAAATGATTTTTATAATCAACCACAAATGATGTGAAATTTGCTCTACGCTCGCGTTAACATTTAATGATGATAGCAAACATATTGTGCAAAAGACGGTGCTACAGTCACGTATCATCATCAAAGCAGCGACAAAATTGTGACATTTTAAAGGTGTTTCTCCTTTTACAATTCATAATAACCAAAATGGTTACCTGGATTGAAATGCTTGAGGATAGAAAAATTACTGGACTTTCGATATTATTTTTTAATGTGGGGTCACATTAGTGCCAGAGCGATAAGAGTAAAAATATGTTAAGCAGACGGTTGTCAAAATACGGCACGCGTGCCAATGTTCTCAGAGCTGTGTATAAGCGGCTGTGGTATAGGACCAGTGTCACCATGTACAACTTTTAACATTTTTAGCGAATAAGCTAACATTTTTTTGTATTGCAACAATAGTTGATCGAAAACAGCAAAAGAAAATACGGCAATCAAGATTGTTTTAGTTGTTAAATATCCATAGAAAGATTGTTTTAGTTTTCTATATGCCCTGGCCAGCATAGACGAGCGCATGTTCAATATAAGTAAAATGTACGTAAAATGTTATAAACTGATGAAGGAAGTTTTGCAAGTCTCTTTATGATATTAGCGCAAAATGTAATATTATATAAAGTAATCATAACATGGCAAATAAACAAAAGCAATTAACTGAGTTTCGCATGCTTTTCAGGATCCACTAGATGCAGTTTATGTTACTGGGATATCTAAAATTTTTATTTTTTAATAATATTTTTCACGCATCTCGCCCTACATTCCGCCTCATTTTGCTTAACTTCGCTGGAAGTATTATCTAGTCTTTTCCAGATCCCAAAATTCTCTATAGGGTAAGACATGTCATAACCTGAAACATTTCACCAGACAAACAATTTTACAGAGCTGGAAAAATGGAATAAATAAGTTTAAATAATTTGGAGGTAGTTTTCTTTCTTCATAATTCCATCGACAACCCCAAAGCATCAAAGTACTTCTGCCATGTTCGGCTGTGCGTTTTACGTGATGCTTTTGAATAGTTTCATCAGATTGGAATCGGTTAATTTTAATTTTGTCCGACCAAATGTCTGACTTCCAGTCCAATGCAAGATTCAAGGAGCGTTTTTATATTTTTGTCGGATAAAATTAGCTGCCACTAATTTTACTTTTTAGTGTTCGTCCAGCAGTCCCTCAACTTACGTTTTTCTTTACAATATTAGCAGAGTAGTCAAGTTTTTCTTCATCTCGCGTATCACGAGTCGAACGTTTGCAACTTTTAATAGTCTGGTAGGACCTCCAGTATTCATATATTTTTTCGTTTTTATACAACAATGGCTCTGTGTTCAGAAGAGTGTTCAGTTTCAGTCCATTCTGGTTTTTGTTTCTCTGTCGATTTTTCAAGATGCTAATTCGGATAATCGAAAAACCAAAGTTTTAACTTTTTAAATATTCCTTGAAAAACCATATAATTTACCTACATACATATGTACAAACATATGTACGTATGTATATATAAATATGTACATACATACATGAATTAAATTAAACGTAAAGAAATATGTCTCTATGTACATATAGTTTTAATTACATGAAGTTTTTGTCATTTTTATCACATTTCGAATAACATTTTGTCTTGTTGTTAAGTTTTCAAATTAATGAAAATGCCGTGAAATCCGGTAAAAAGTAAAAGACAAATTTTCCTGAGCAGTTTTTTTAGAGTGTCCCATAAAACATGCCATAAACATGCATACAAATCGTCAGCTCAGTTTAGAACAGCTGTAATCCCATTATTCTTAAGGCCTTATTTCCACTTCATGATAGCTTTCCTTTCTTTCTCCACTGAAGTTCAACTTCTTTTAACATTTTTAGACTTATATGCACATATAGATAATATGAGCTGTTCTCCCCACACGCAGTGATATGTTTTTCTCTGTTGAGACTTCAATAGACTCGTATGTCCATAAATTCCTGTTCAAAGTCTGTACAAAACCAACTTTAAAGTAAAACATAAAAGTATATGGAGTGTGTTTTAAGAAATGCAAAATATTTCTGAATACGTCAATATGTGTGTGTATTCGACATAACATAATTGAGAGCTGTAATCACTGGTCACCTGTAGAGGTCAGTTAGTGGTTTTTTTTAACACATTTTTTGTTTATCTACTTCGAAAAATATTGATTAAAAAGGTGACTTTTTCCTGTCAGCTTCAGATGACGTATCATGAAACCAAGGAAAAAGGTGCAGCTAACAAAAAAAAAAAAAAAAAAATAGGTGAATAAAAGAAGTATAATCCAAGTTAAGTTGTATTTTATCCTGTAAATAAAGATTTTGTGTTGTTGTTGTTTTTAAAAATATAAAAATATGCGCTGGAAGTGGCTGAAGTAAAGGAAAACAAAATTAATGTTGAAAGGAATAACTCCTGATGAGCTGTTACTTAATGTGTGCATTGTTAAATTAAAATTAATTAATAAATAAAATTTTGTATTTTTATTGGTTTTTATATACTATAAAATGTGTGTTCTAGTTATACAAATGAATTTTTCGTGTTTTTGAAAATGTTGTATTTACAGACCTGGTCGTAAATGGTTTTTATTTTTTAGTTAAAGCTTTAAAAATCTTATTATTAGTAATATATATATATATATATATATAATACGAGTTAGTTTAATTTGGAGACTTCTCATGAAATATTTTTCAATATTTCTTAACAAATAAAAACTTTCATATCTGTTAGTTTCCAATTTTGATATTTAAAAATGCCACTGTTTTATTACAACAATTCTGTTTATAAGGACATAATTTAAAAAAAAATTATTCTGTTTAGCAAAAAGTGATTGCACGCTATTATCTAGTGGCCCTACAATTTCATTTTTACCACCGACTGTTTCAAGATTTCTTCAGGACGGATACATTTTTACTTATCATTCCTATATGCTCCCTCTGAGCTGATCATTGCATTCACAATGTACTCTGGTGTCAAAGTTTCACCAAACTTATCCTATAAAGCTTGACTCTCTTCTGCTCACCTGTCATATGGGAAGAGTCCATATTTTGTATTTTCTATTAGTGCGTCACGTCATTCATATCTCCTTGTGCTTTTAGGCCTGAATTTACATATATAGTTATTTATTGGCCATGGATTGGGTTTAAAACTATACCACTTTTTCCGTAACGAAATACTTATATTGGAGATAAGTTTATATAGCCAGCTGCCAACCTAGTCATGATTCCATCATTCCGGGAACTTTGATGTAATTATATTGTAGTGACTTTGCTTAGTGTTCGTATATATTTTCTTTCTTTCTAATGCTAACAGGTCTATTGGTAATAGGGCTGCGCTCACTATAGCCGCACTTTGGGATGCTGTTCGGAGTGCCGATGTAGTACTCACAATACTCAGTCCTTGTAGCTTCTACATTGTATTTAAGTTCTGGTGCTCCACCGAATATTGGCACGGCATACGGAACTTGTGCACACTATTTATAAGCTTTCCAGTATCTGGTTTCGTGCCATCAAAAGTTAGCAATATTCTGACCAATGACGAGACATTTATATAAGTATAAACATATAGATATACTTATATAAATGTATATATTGTTTTCTTTTATTAAATAAGATAATTAAGTGATTGATAAGTAAAAAAGTATTTTTCAAATTATCAATGCACAAGAGATATAAGAAAACGAAATGTGTTAATTAAATGTGTTAAATAAAAATAAAAAACGCTTCTTCGCATTTTAGTGGCACGTCGCCTGAATGTTTGAATGAATCGATTTATTTTGTTTTAAAGATTAAACTAAATCTTTATAATTAAAGTCAGTTTTCAGTTTTTCTTATTTTTCTCGACAATGTTTCTGACAAGTGTCCTTCCTAGACTTTGGGCTGTACGCATTCTATGACGCTTAACATTGAATTTTAAAAACGAAGTAAACTTCGTGCTTTGATGAAATTTAAATTAAATTTGTCTGTAGGTTTTGTGAAAATCATTAAAAAAATAATGCAACAGCAGTCAATATTTATCAATTGTAAAATTGATGTTGAAATATTTTTGGCTAAAGCCGACTATTGGTTTACGCTACAATGATAGTTTTCATGCAATGTTTCCATCTACGGTTACACTTTCGTGTTTGCTAATTTTTTTTATAAAATAGGATAAAAAAAGAGGAAATATCTTTGGATTGAATCATTTTCTTGAGCAACATGTCCAAATTTATTTACATTTCTGGACGTCCCGGGTCCTAGACAAGATCCGAGTAGGTTTTATGTTGCTGTACAGATTGTGAAATTGATATGGGATAATCTTCTCGAGAACCACTATTTCAGGCACTTCCTAGAGTTTTGTCAACAGAATAACTCTTTCACATCTGTACCCCGAAAAGCAGAGTCCCCCAGCTTGGAATATAGATACCACATTGAAACCTGCTACCATACCCGCGGAAAGCACGCTGCTATTCCGATACAAATATTAATATTTTTCTTTGGAATTAATTAAACTTAATGTTTGATTTCTAGTTTCTGAGTAGAAAACTGTAAAGAAATTTAACATAAAAATACTCGTACCTGAATTCAACAAAAAATTAATAAACGAAACAAAATTTGTCTGCGTAAAACTGTGTCTCAGCAACTGATATGTTAACGAATGTATGTATTAATATATACATACACATATATATAGACGTATATGTATGTATGTATGTATCTGATGTTTCAAATATTGTGGGCAAATAAACACACCAGGCAGGTGTAAGTTAATTTGATTTTAACAATTAAAATCATAATTATATTGCACTCAGGTAATTACACTTCACTATTTTCAAGTGTCATTTAGAACACAATTTATTTTTCGCTTTAAAATATATTAAGCATTAATAATAACTTTATTTAATTAATTAAAATAAAAATAAAACGAAGATACTGCAAATGGTCGACTGTCAGAGTTTAATTAGTTTAACGCTAAAAATATGCACAATCACGTTTTCGCAAAATTGTTGTTGAGGATTTTAAAAATTGAATTTCTGATTTAATTGAGTGCTCAAATATAATAATTCTAAAAAATCCATTAATGACTTTTAATTGTGGCGACATATTTTTAAGCATTAAACAGAAGTTTGTATTAAATATATACATATGTATGTATTAATGTAGAACTTTTTACCACGACAAGTGGAAACTAAAGCAAAATACTTTAAAATATTAATATTTCATGCTTGGAGAAATCAGTGCAGACGCATGAAGACTGAGGCGGAAAAAGTTGACAACTTTGGAAATAGATGAAAAGTAAAGTTTTACTGTTTTTTATTAGAGTTCTTTATTAACAAAGAATTACTTTCTTAAGTGTTAAATTTGTCTAATTTATAATTTGATAAATACCTGCATGTTGTAATAACTGTTAATTATTTATTATTCAAACTTAAATTAAATTAAAAATATAGTTTTTATATAGTTTTTGTTATTAATTATAAATTAAAAAGTTTTTCAATCAATTGACAAGTATAAGTATGTAGGTGTTTTTGTATGTTTTCCAGCTGTCTATATGAAGAAGAAAATAAAACGAACTACTCTGGTTTCTGTGTTTTTTGTCAAATATGTTTTTATTAATAGTTTTCCAATAATATGATTACTATAGTTATTATTTTAAATGGTAGGGCAGCACATGCAAAATGTCGGCAATGAAGGGTTTTTTTTAAAATTTTTCTATTTATACAATATAAATTTTTTCAAAATATTGAATACTGCCAATTATGAGCCGTTTCCATCTTTCTGTTGATATATGGATTGTGCCCATCAAGAATTTCTTATTTTTTGAGGACAAGAACGAATCAAGGTAATTTCGGACAACTGGCTCTGAGGTCAAGCATATTCCACATAGAGCCTTCAGTATTGATCAAGCCGAAAAAGGAGTACGGGGGCCAGATTGGGTCTATAAAGCAGGTAAAACAAATCTTCCCAACCACAAGTTTCTAAATAATTTTTAAAAGCGTAGCTTAAGCCATGTTGGAATACGACTATTATGGTTTCATATCTGGCCGCATATTCTGATCGTGCTTGGGCCTATGGTCGGATTGAAAGAATAATTTGCATTGGGTATAGACTCCCCTTAGTAGTCTGGTCAGATTTCAGTAGTTCATAGTAAATAAAACCTTTTTGTCTTATGAAATACGGATATTTGAATTTCTTGCCGACTTTTTTATCGCAAGTAGTGATTCGGTGCAAAACTGATTTGCGCCTTCAGCGCTCAAGCAGAACTTTAAATATGCCAGCTCGTATTTCGAGCTTCAATTCGCATGGCTGTCAATTTGCCCATTTTTGAATGGAAAAATGCCCATTTTTGTTTGGAAGTTGTTGTTAGACTAGCTGGTAGGGATTTTCCAAAATCTTCTCCAATTCTTGGTCTTCAAACTCTTTTGACTAGCCTGATTGATCTTCTCAGCCAAATTTACCTCTTCTGAACCGCAGAAGCCATCTCTCACACGTTAAAGCCGATGCAACACATACACGGTGAGCATTCGGTGAGCTTCACTGTCAATAAATTTAAGTAAATGTTCCCGCATTATTAATAACTTATTTTAAACTTTTGTACTTTTTACTTAAAACCTATTGGATTGTGCACTACTAACACTTTTCTACACTGTGAAAAGTTTTATTTAAATGATATATATTTAGTTAATACAGCTTTAATCAAATTAGCAGACAAATTTATGTAAATAGCTGAATAGAATGTACAAAAACTGTATTTGTTTTGAAGTAAAATTTTTTTAATGAAGATAATTTCTATTTTCTTAAACACAACTGTCGCTATGCACGTATATACATATCGCACCCTAAATACAGCTCAAAATTTTCCAAAACTGACTTTTTTCCATAAATTATTTCAGAATACACATCTCTAACTACTGCAAAAATTTCTTTCACATCACTATCTTCTTTAACTGGAAAAATACAGTTATGTTAAGTGTGTTGCTTCTGCACGATGAACTAAATATAAACAGTTTTTTGTCTCTCCTGAAAATGTTAGTATTTTGAGTTGTGCCCCTTTTGTATTTAGGGTGCGATATATAAATGAACTTTTGTACACTTCATTTCTTGCCACTGAATGCGAAATAGTATCATATTTTTATATACCTTCTTTTCGAAGAACAAAAACATACAGAAGTAATTTTCTTTAATTTACGCATTTTTTTAATTTTACACTCAAGCATTAAATATTTTACAAACTGTAGTTGTTCCTGCGGTTGGTTTCTATGCAGGCAAGAGAATTGTATTCCATGTGTTGTTTTCGTTCGGTGAAATGAGGACTGCTGGAAAATCAAAATATTTTTAAATGTTGCATTAAAGTTTTTGGGACTGTGTCAATGTCAGCGGACGAGTGTACCGTATAGTGCAATTTGCTATGAATGGCACAGATTCATGCTTACATACATTCATCTGCAAATGTGCATATTAGGATAGAACATTTGGCACAGTGTTTGAGATTCGCAACGCAGACGTTGCCAGTGATTTTCATTTGGATTAAAAAGAAAAATATTGAAAAGCAGCTACAAGTACACCGAAAGCCGAAAATGTGTTGTTATGTTTCAAAAACACACAAAGGCAACTAAGAAATATTCGTAGCTCTGCTTGAGGCGAATTTTTGTTTTGGCCGCATATCATATTAAAACACCTAGAGTCAATTACCTTTTACTTTAAGTATTTTTATATTTAACTACTTGAGCTTCAGATACGTTGCATATGACTGCTTTAACTGGAACTTAATAATCCTATACTTTGCATCCCATTTATTACTTCTATAGCGCAATTGGATGTCCTACATGTTTCTCTGACAGAAAATGCTACCTATTGAGTTTTAAGCATATTTTCCTCATTACAAGGACCCTTAAATGGCTGTATCTTTTTTATAAAAGGAAAGGAAAAAAATGTGCTCACGACATGTCTTTCAATAATAATGTACCCTTAGCGATTTAAAAACACTATAACTACTAGCAACGAATCAACAATTATAGTCACTATTTCTGGCAAATGAAAGAAAACATGAGCAGCACTGTGTACTGATCACAAAGGAAAAGTAACTAAAAAGTTCTGGAAATAATAATTTCCACAAAATTGATTTATTATTCATGTTTGTGCAAAATTTCTTCCAGCCTAATTTGCGTTATTTGCATAAGCACGTCAGAAACAGAGTTGCCAAAAAGGGCAGTATCTCCAACCTACTTGAAATAAACTGTACGATATACTGCAAGTGCTACCAGTTTTATCAGCAACATGCATATTTAGAAAAGAAAGTGATACCTTCTAAAAGTGTATCAAATTTTTTACCATTTACCATGTACCATTTTTGTCAGAAAAAAAGACACCATCAGAGAAAGCATTTCAATACAACAAGCATTTTCATTAGGTTTCAGCAAAGCCCAATAGAAATCGTTGAGAATTTTGAATTTTCTGATGTTTGTAAATTTTCTTAGTAGAATATTCGTTTTCAAGTTTTTGGACACTGTATATCTCTTTCTGCCCATTAATATTATATACTAGTGTGTTTTTTGTGGTATTAAAATGTTAAAGTTCTGGGACTGTCCCACGAGGAAAAAACTTGCAAACTAACGGATCCACTTGCAACATGTAGGCAACCATAAATATGAGTGATAGATGAACAAAATAAAGTACATACATAAAGTGTTGGACCATCGGAATTCAAGCTGATACTGTAATACATTGTGATACTAAACCAAAAATTGTGGCATGCAAGATTTCAGCAGGCAAAACTACCTATAAAGCTTTTAACCCTAAAGCGAAAGACAGAAATTCCAAATATCCTGTTTTCAATGAACTTACCGGAAGACCAGTGAATCAGCATGTTAAATTCTCGTTTCATTGGGCAAATGGAATTCTATCAGTCTAATTTCCTACATGTAGATAATTAATTTTATTGCGCTCATAACAAATAATATTAATTTTAAAAACGCATGATTTAACTACAAACAGAAAAACTACCAAACAATTAATGCCTATATCTTCGCAATCTGTGAAACTGTGAAAAAAAAGGAACCCACCCTAATGTTTATACATAAACATAAGCGATTACGTACGAGTACACACACATGTGTATGCAAATGTTAGTACAAAACTATGGATTCATATTTATGGCTGCAAATAGTGGTGTTTTTTTAGATTTAAAAATGTCAAAACTAGCATTTTATTTTAATATGAAATATTTCAGAAAACCAGTACATGCAAACTCACGAACATTTCTGACACAGTGTTGAGCGTAACAGAACTTGGACGCATTTTGACGACTTTTGAGTGTGAGTGCAAAAAAGTCTTTGCGAAAAAAATTGAATTTATTTTTTGATGTGTTATTTTCGTATTAAAAAAGAAAAGCCCTCTAGTTTGCTGATTATTAAAAGGATAACTAATCAATTTATAACTTAATTAATTTCTCTCCTGAACTATAAAGTAGTCCAGGCCTACAGTCTATTGCGTGTTTTATTGCAAGAGTTCAAAATTCATTAATCGAATTTAATACCGTCTGCTGCTACGGAAACAAAACAGACGTGCCTCTAAAATGTTTTGTTGCAATTGATTTTTGTCATCAAAGAGTATCGAAAGTTTTATTTCAAGCACATAAAGGATTATGCGTTGGAAGTAAAATTGAGTGTTTTCTATATGATTCTATTCTATATGAAAAACATCAATGTTTCCAAACTGGCTCCACAAACCAAGGATATATGATTACGAAAGTTCATAAAGTGTATATAAATCAATATTTTGAAAAATTGAAATTAAACTTAAATTAGTTTCATATGTGTGTGCTTTGAAAGACCAAATAGTTGTCATCCACGTGAAGTTTTGCTCATGCGTCAAGCTGTTTTTCATTCTCAGATAAGCAGTTTTCTTTGCCACAACTACATCTATGAAAAATATAGGTTACATTTATAAATGCCTACAAAACTTTGAATCAGTGCTGCTGCAGTGATGCCAAATTCAGAGACTGATGTACGATCAGCTGCTGTAGCGTTAAAGCTGCTGTTTTTCTACTGCAAAACAGCAATAATAACAAACAAAATTTAAACTTTTATTGCCAAAAATTGCTACGCCACTGCATAAAAAACTTTTGTCATATGAGAGTGATGTCAAGTATTTTATAGGTAATGCGATAGTGATCAACAACGACTCCATTTACGAATGTGCCAGTACGTTTTACTGGCATTAGAACATGTTTCGAAACAAAACAGATCAGAAATAAATACTAGGAGATATACCTTCGCTACAAAGTGAAATAATTTGTTTATTTGATTGCTGTCAAACCCAAAAGAATGTAATTTCACAACATTTTCTATAAGTAGCTTTAGCCAACTAAATTTTTTTTTTATTCTAACTTTTGGCTTCAAATTCAAATTTTCAGCTTTTAACATGTCTATGTCTATGTATGGGAAAAGCCTTTTCATTGCTCTCAACAACAACCTCCTCCATTAAATTTTTGTCAAAGCCGAATTTTAATTTTATTTATTTAAACCTTTCATTAAGAAAAGCATTGCTTTAGTGCTTGGCATCGTGCGAAGTAAATTCTATTAAGTGGTTTTCCATCCTTACCTGAGAGGTATTTTGACCACGTGTTTGCGTCGCATTTTTTTTGTTTATATGCTCTAGAGAAAACAATATGAAAGAGTACTTTGCAAACGGAAGATAAGAGCACTTAATTCAGATTTCCCTGAAAAAGTAAAAGGTCTGAAGTGGTGGGAATAAAAACTTTGTTTTCTGCTTACTGTTGCTTGCCACTGTTGTTTGGATTTGACATATTTTTGGCAAATGTTGCACTACATATTAGTGATAACATATTTTGATAAATTGTTATTGTTAGTATGTAGTTTTTTGTTGTTGTTATTGTTGCTACAGTTATTGTTGTTATTTTGTTTAACAATTGTTGTTACAGTTTGAGTAAACTGTTATAAATTGATTTTGACTGCTTGTGTTTTTAAAAAACCAATAAATCCAATACGAACTCAGACATTTTGCAAACTCATATCACTCATACGCGCCACACTCCTTCCCCAACACAAAATGGATGGATATTCAACTCTCAATGATATCGAAATAAAAATATGTTTAGGATTCGTTAAGTTAATACCGGAAATTATTACATTCAATAATTTCCTGAAATAATTTTTCCTATATTCATTAAAACTTAATGAACAAATTCTATGCATATCTGATTGAATTAATCACTTTGTAGTTTGGTATTATTTTCTTCTTCTACTTCTTCTTATATAATAGTTATAAGCAATTAACATACTTAAGTGTGTAGTTATTTTAATAAATGAAATTCATTGAATTTTGAACTTTTTCTTTTTTCAGTTTTGCAGTTCTCCATGTATTTGAAATAAAAATGATTTGTTTTGTAAAATATTTGTGGTTACCAGTCATTTGATTGTTATATCAGTCCAAAGTATGTTTAACAAAATACATTCACAGGCAGTGTATTTGCTATTGGCATGTGACAAGTACGAGTTGCTCACATGCATAAAAGGAAGAAGAATAAAACTATAAAATATAAAGAGAAAATAATAAATGAAATAGTTTCGGCTCTATAAAAAATCGCCCAAACCATAACGAAAAATGTCTCAAACAAATTATTTTATACAGTTTTCAAAAGCTGAGACTGATACACTGTGGACTGTGGTAAAATCTTCAGACTTACTTGCCGACAAATGGCTTCGTTTTATATCTCAGAGAAACTACCTACACCGGAGCCTAATATTTTGTGGAATGCTTAATATGTGAAACTACCGCGAGCTTAAAATCGCTTTCAAGCGTTGTCCAAATTCCATATATATTTCTCAACTTAAGTTTGGCTTCCGTTGAGTTTCAGTAACTCAAGCATCTCGCATGACAGAATGGTAACAAAATCCAGTAGTATAATTTGGCTTGTCAATGACAAGTTCTTATCTGCCCCCATTAAAACAAAACACAATAGTTTAAAACAACTTTTAAAATACAACAGTATGGAAACAGATGATTTTGTTTTGGGTGACATTTCAAATAACCACAAAATTTTAGTAAATATGGGTGATCAGTTGACGAGTGGATTGTTGTCTATTTGGTATACTTTGATATAATTTTATGCCTACGACAATTAAAACGACGGCATGCCAGAAAGGAACCAATTGGAGTCAGTATGGATATAGAGTTTGTTTTTAATATTGATGACGATATATCAAAACGGTTGCCCCCAAAGAACACTTACAAATAACAAAACGGTCTCATTAAATGGGCATTCTGAAGACAGTGCGCACTGGGAAGAATTATTTACAGCGCATTAAATCAAAATATAAAATATATTAACAACGAAGCACAAAAGCTGTCGAAAACATTATGAGTCAGTAGATTTCGCTTAACTCGCACAAGATTATTTTATTGGTTCAGGAGCTGAACATGGAGTAGAGTTTATTTGCGGAATGGGTGCTGAAGCAGTTGAAGAAAAAGTTAGTGTTTGCGGGAGGATTTTGGTCCAGCAACAACATTTACTTGACAAGTATTAACAACAAAATGAACATGAATCAAATATTTATTATATCTACGAAGAAATAAAGAGATGGAAAGGGAGAAAAATTAGAAGATATAATGTTCGGTTAATTTAAAGCCTTCTAGTGCCGTTCGCTCTAGATTTAGTGCTTTTTGAGTTTGCAACAATGCGCAGTTTTTTCGCTTTCTTGAATGTGAACACAAATAAAAGGAATTGTGACATTTGGAGCGCGGACAATCCACAAGCTTTTGTCGAAACATTATTACATCTTAAACTTATAACTTGGAGCACTTTATGGGCCTGAAGACTCATTGGTCCGTATGCCTTCAAAAGGATAATGGTCAGAATGGCACCTCCAAGATCGTGTAATTTAACCCCATTTGTATTGTTTACTGGAATTATGTAAAGCAGAGAAAGCGGACACAGTCAACATTGAAAGAGTGTTTGGCAAGCCCACAAGTGCTGTTAAAAGTTTGCGATAATCAATATTCCATATTGCGCTTTGTACCATTAGACGTGGCAGCCACATGATCTAAATTACATTAAAATGCTAATGCCATAAATTTTCTATCCAATAAAGCCCAAATCATTGGTACTAAAAGTATACTTCTTGGGTAACGCTAAAAAAACGCCCTGTTTTAGTAATACAAATTCGAAAGTAATTTGAAAGGTGTAAATTAAAGCATTTGCTATTTAACAAAATGTTTAAATATTTTTACTTAAACGTTATTTAGGTGTTGTGACATTTTCTTGATACTGACCGACGTTATTTTGGGATAACTGTCCATCCCAAAGAAAATTATTGAAATTTCAACTGAAATCCTGCTACTTTCGTTATGAACGATAAATGATTTTTGTGCTGCAAGTGTTCGCATCACTGAAAGAAGAGCAAGAACAGAAATGGGGAGAAAGAAAAGTTAAAAATTATAATGTTTTATTAATTGAAGGACAGTGACGAGGAAAAAGACGGAGAAGCAGAGAGATACATTTTTTATAGTACGATAAATTTTCTGCATTTTGAAAATCAAATAAAAAACCCTGTTTGCCTAAAAAATCTTTATATCAGGATATATGCCCAGAAAACGAATAACAAGTTTCTTGTGACATTTGTCTTGAAAAATTCTTCTTCAGGAAGTCCTGGCCTTTTATTGCAGTTTCCCAGGAAGCACTCAATTGTATTTAAGAAAAGTATAACATTTAATCTGCTATCTTCAAATCAAGTTCCCGGAATCATTTCTGCTGTCCCTTTAGCAGTCATGTTCAAAGCGTTCTCATCCAGAATACACACACAAACATACACACACACACACGTATATATGTATATAGTATATATAGGTTGAACTGTAGAATGTATATATATATATATATCCGAATTTTCCTTTCTAAGTCATTTCAATTTTTTATTACCCGATTTTTTTCCTTCAAGTGATGGGGTGCAATAACGCCTTACGAAATAAGGCCTTTAAGGCTTTATTTCACTTCCAATTGAGAAATAAGGCCTTTATTGCGAAAAGGGCTTTATTGCACTTTGAAAGTGACAAAAGGCCCTTATTGAAATTTAGCCAATGATGCAATAAAGCCTTTATTTTATATTTTTTGATTCTTTTGTTACACTGTTCAATTTATTGTTTTTTGTTGTTGTTGATAACAGCATTTCGCATACGTAGGAAAAAGCCACGTAAATCTTCACTTAATACAGTTTTTCTACGTGGCGGCCTGTGGCCGCTCTTAGGGGTTTTCTCCTCCATAGGACGCGGCAGGTGGCTTCGCTGAATACAGTTTTCCTGCGCGCGTCTCATTATCTGCCGTAGTGCGCAAAGCACACAACATTCAGCATTAGCACAGGTTTACCCACAAACAAAATTAAAGACATGTTGGTTCCATTTTACACAAGCTGTTAGAAGGAATGCTTCAACATTTCCTAACTTCATGTCGAATTTTTGTTAATATGAATTTTTTTTATAATTGTTCAATAAAATGTAAGAAGAATAAGAAATTTTATTGCTTCATTTTAAAAGAAATTTAAGTCAAATAAGACCTTTACGGCTTTATTTCACTTTCAAAGTGCAATAAAACCTTTTTGGAAATAAAGGCTTTTGGAAGCCTTAAAGGCCTTATTTCGTGAGGTGTTATTGCACCCCATCCTTCAAATACCTTTAGCCAAATTTCTAGCAGCCCTCTCGCATATCTAGTATTTTGTTAAGCCCAAGACTGGACTGTAACTGTAACCAAGTTTTGTTTGCCTGTTTGAATGCGTGTGTGTGTGAATTTGTTTAGGACATGTTCTTTGTTTACATGGGAGTGGAAATATTTAATGCATTTAAATTGAAATGTTTGCTGGGCTCGGGAAATGAAAATAGTTTTTAAATACAAACGTAAGAACGAAATAATTTGATTAGTGAGAGCAGCAAATACAAATATTTATGATTTATTACGTTCGTCTTGTGAAATTGTTTAAATATTTAGTTACTCGTAACATGCCCACATAGATACACACATACATACGTATTGGTCGGACTGTAAAACTTCAAAGCAAATCCAAAACAATTTAAATAGGGCCATCAAAGTTGAGTATTTGTTTCTTAAAGTTAATTAAAAATATTTACTTGTGTTTTAGGAAATTTTTATAGAAATATGCATGAAAATTAGGTTTTCTGATGTTAAAAGGAATAAAAAGCCGTTTTAGTTTGAAGTAAATTTTCCTTATTTAGGCAAGAACTAATCAATTTGTTTAAGGTCAAATAATTTGACATGTGGAATTTGTATTGAACTTTAGGTTACTTTAATTGGATACATGTTATTTCTAATCATGAAGTTACAACAGGTTTAAGTGCAGAATTTTAGGTAAAACGTTGTTTAAGTCGTACTGACAATGACTGTATTCCAATCTGTTATTAATCAGAGATGGAAAGAGTGAAACAGAGTCTCTATACAAAAAATTTGATCATCGTTTGTTTAACTTTTTTATGACAACATTCGGGGATGCAGCCTCATATTTTGAAAATAAAAATCGCTAATCTGACTAAACTGTACACTTGTAAATTTGGAATATGGAAAATTAGCAGCATTGTCGGGGGTTAAGCTCCCAATGTCACTTCTAAGCAAACATATTTTTTGGCACTTGCACTTTTATCAACGAAATGTTAGAGCTTTTGACTTTTTAAAGCTAATTTTCAGTAAAGCTGAACTTTTCGCTCTAAGTAATATTTTCAATTCATATTTACTTTTCTACACTGTTGCCAAATACCTTAAAGAGACTAAAAATGTGGTATATAATTTACGGCAACTGCTATTGTTTTCATATCTGTGCTATTTTCTTCTTTCCTCAACCCAATGAAAATAAGAAGGTATGTGCTATATTTTCCAACTTTTTTTGGGAGCAGTACTCATGGGTCGACCCCTACATATGCGGTGCCTTGTATCGGAACTTGGTTATGGGCAAGAGAAAAGCAGGCGTAATGTTTCGCTAGTTTTGTTTTTATTCCTTGTTACAGGGATGTGGATGTCAGAACTTAACTGATGCTTTTTCGTGGCGTTGTCCCGCCAATCACTGATTACAAGAACTTCTGGTAGGCATCATTATTGCTACAATCCATCATCTTATGGCAATGACTTAAGATGTTATTGTTAAAATCAGTCAGTTGATTGGCCGTATTATTGTTTTATTACTGTTGTTGGGATCAAGACGACTATTATGACAGATAGTCAAATTATTGTCTAATTTGGTAGTTTGATTGCCGCCTTATTATTATCAAGCCGGAATGTGTTATTAAAATGCCATCTATGGTTGTTGTTGTATAAGTGAAGTGACTCTAATGTGGGCGCTTGCTTGCAATAATAATATGGCTAAAACAGCCAATGGCATAATCAGTCTTTTTCTAGTTGATACATTTGAATGTCCTTGATAATTTGCCAGCAAAAGAGATTTTGCTATAAGACAATAAGTAGGAATTATATGAATTATACTTTAATACTTTTTGTTAAGAGTTGTAAAAAATTCAAATAATACCGACAATTGTAACAGTGTGAAGAAAGTTGACTTCCCAAAAGCCTTTTCACTTTATAAACCCTTTTTACGACAAGTAGTATTTGTACAAAATGCAAATTGACTAGTCGACCGTTTTGTCCTAATAGCAGGCCGATGATATTTTTCTTCGTGCAACAGGGTCAAAATTCGAATAAGATTGACGTATAGAAATGTATTTTGTCGCTATGCCAAAAAGTTAAATTCGCGGCACTTCTGTTGCCTCAATCAAATTGTGTTTTTCATTGGATCTGGGGTGTGATGGTGGGCAAACGAAATGTAGATGTTGCATAAAATGCAACGAATGTCTTAAGATTTGTTTCGTAGTGTAAACTGCCCTCAAACTATGTGACGAATAACAACAATTTTTTGAATTCAAACTGTCGTAATCGTGTAACGAAAAATCAAAACTAAGTTATAGTGCGGCCAATGGCAGTGAAATAGGGAAATAAATGTGCTAAATATTAAAAAAATTATTTAGGTTTAAAACTTCACTGAGCTATTCAAGAAGTGCTGATAGGCATGCTTTCATTTCTGTTAAAGGCGATTCTTCATCATCTTTTCTATTATCTTTCGCAAGAATTTGGAACAACAGTGATTTTATTACATTAATTTTTCAGGCCAAGTTCCGGCTTCAATGTGCTCGAGCTCAAACGTAGTCCTGCTAGTTCAATTTGGCATAATATCGTTTCGTCAATAGCGTGAGGGTTGTCTTCCAAATGACCAATCTTTGCTGGCCAAGAGACGTAACGTATTTCCACAAAACAACAGTCCACATGCCAATTTACATACATATGTATGCAGTTTCACAGGCTGTGTGGCATCTTTCACTTTCTTGTTGGACCCATTTCTCCTTGAAATGCAGTGCAATGATATTTAGAGTTCGTCATTTTCATGCTTTGGACTTAAAGGCAAATGATCAGCCCATTTGACGCCCTTGGCCTGTAAAAATAATTAAAGTGTGACTTTTTGCTGGATGTAGTGGCTTGTGATGAGGATTTTCTTCACTATAAAAATTACAATTCTGCTAGTTGATTTATCAGGTGATTTATCGATAAAAATATTGATCAACTCCCAGACTTTAATTCTTTTATCGGTTAGACTTTATGTAGATGTAGGCCAAGATCTTCTCTACAAACTTTTCGCATATTGGACGGACAGAGACAGAGTTGCTGAGAACAATATCCGGTCGATAAATTTGAGTGCTCTGTCGCAGTTACATCGACGACGGTGCTGGCTTCTTCTGTGCACCAGATGCTGGAGTGGTCATAAATCGATTTATAGTATTCAGTTTTATCCGCTCAAGCAACAGAGTGGGAAATTTTAAAATATACTGTTGTTCTAGTGTAAGTCCTCGTATACAGACCTTATTAGTTTGACTTCTACATCTGCTTTCAGGTTGTACTCGTAGTAGAGGGCTTTTAGCAAAAAATTATGCTGTCATTACAACAGCTTCAGAATTAGCCAAATAGTTTTTAAAATAATCGCTTTTTCCTGGAAATGGTTGGAAACTAACAAGTAGTCTACTTGCAATGCAATCAACTGGTTTTAATAACTACAAAAGAAAAATTAAAAACATCCAATTTAGAAAATATGTATGTATTTTCAAATAACTGGCATCAATAGCTGAAATAGAATTGATAAAAATTAAAAACCAGAAACCTGAATTTATTTGATTGTATTTTAGCGAAACACCAGATGTTGCTGTTGCTATTAACCACAAAGTGAAAATATTGAAATGTATTTAATTATTCATGTTGTTGCACAATTTTAGTTAACGTACTTACTTTGAAAATAAAACGGAATTGCAAATATAAATCCTTGTAAAAGCACAGATGAAGTTAAATAAAAAGCCCTTTGGGTTGTGTAAACAAAATTGGATTTTCACTAAATAGGAATAAGCCATGCAATAAAGTTTAAACTGAGACGGAGAAAAATACAATTTTTATGTTGTGTTCTTTTGCAATGCCATCATAATCTGCCAATAAAGCACCGTATAAATTGATGAGAAGGAAAGAAGCGAGTCAAATGCAAAGAAAAACCAGCAAAAAAATATAAGAAAAACTGAATTAAATTCATTTAACATCCTTAGCACGTTTAAAGCACAAATAAACACAAGATATGTCCTGCAGCAAATATTTAAACAGTTACATATGAATTTACACAAGCTCACTAGCTCTCACACACACACACACACATACTGAAAAAGATAAACTTAACGTGTCCACACTACCACACACACACACACATTCACATGCACACGCACACGTTCGCCAGCTCTGGCTAATATGTATATTTTAAAGGAAAAACGAATGGCTGATGAAATGAATAAAGTATTTCCATCCAAAGAAAATGTCTTTAATTTCATTTCTTTCATGGGAACGAGTGAATGAATGTGTTTGCAGCAGAATTAAAAGGAAATTGTAAATAAGGAAATGTCAAATTTTATGCAAAAAATATTATTGAATTAATTTTAAGCTTCTGCGGATGAATATATTTATTTTATTAAATTGCATCTTAAAGACTTTCTTTGAACATGACCTACCTTAAGAGTTCGCCTCTCAACGATGTTGGAAAATGAAAGAGCTAAAAGAGCGCTTGTTGTTCGGAAAAGCTTGTTCGCCTTGAACATTTTTACTTGGCTGGTGTGATATGCAACTTCTCCTTGTCGCAGTTGTTAGGCAAGTTGCAACTGTTTGATGTATGATCTCGACTAGGTTGCAAAGAAAGTTGCAGTTGCAAAAAGATATGTATGTTCTATGCTGAAAGTAAGAGTTGCTGATTTTTAAATCAAGCGGAGAACTAGTTTAAGTTGTTCAACAAGATGAGCGGGTTAGTCTAGTTGGGTATTTAACGGATGTCCTTAATGCTTAAAGGTTTCTTTATATGTATCTCACATCCCCCCCTGATGAAATAAAGTATAGCAGAGGCAACTAGGAGGCGCTTTGGTATATTTCTAATTTATGGACTTGAAAAAAAAAATAATAAAATATTATAGGACTTGTATTTGCTGCCTCGTACTTTCATTTATAAAATGTATAAATTTCTATTATATGAAAATAAAAACTGGAAAGGAGTTACAATCAATTTAAATCGATTTTACATTTTTTGTTATTACGTGACATTGTTAGCGATTTGTAGAAAATAGTGTTTTTTGCCTGACTTTCCATTTCATATAACAGCGAACATATTGTGTGTAAGTGATAGATATAGGAAATTGTGTCTAAGATAGATTCGAAGGCATGTACATACAAACCTAATCATGGAATTAGTCACATTGAAGTCTAAGGCTTTCCCTGAACGCCAATAGATAAACTGGGTTTTACGTTTCTCTTAAAATTTAGCAAATCACATTTATTAAACGGCAAACTTCAATAATGAACGAATATCAACTAATTGGTGATTCCCCTTTTTGTTTCTACTTTAGCCAAACTATAACTTGCTTGAAATGTTCACAGTTAACAACAAAGAATTATTACTTACTTTTATGTATAATTTCAGAGCGTTAAATTAAATTGCGACTACTGATTTTAGTTTCTGGAAATTCTAATTTTTTACTAAGACTTCTAAATTTAAATATAATATTAAGCATTGTTCGGATGTTGCACAACATTTGCTTCTGTAATTTATTATGTGTAAAAATATTTATTAATTTTATTTATATATACGTATAATATAATTTTAAAATTTGCAAATTTAAAAATTGGACAACAGCCGACATAACATTTGCTTTTGCAATTTATTATGCGTGTAAAAATATTTACTAATTTAACTTTGAAGTTTAAAAAGCTGATAGTTGCTTAACGGCCCACTTCGTAAATATAGTTGAATCAGCTGATCGTTTTTGCTACACAAGAAGCTCTTAAATGTTTCCGTGACTGTAATGACATGTAACCGTAACGCCTGTAGATAATAGAGTTTCAATACGAGCTTACGTGACAGTTGTTGCCAGTGATGATATGCATCATCGTGAATGGTTGCTACAAAACTAAAAATTGAGATCTGTGCAAAACAATAAAATTTATAAAATTTTAACGTTTTTTGAGTATAATTAAAAAAACAACTTTGTATCAGTTATTAGACTTTCTATTAATTTAAGATAAATTATTGGTACAATTCAAATAATTTTCATACTCTTTGCACACCCACTGAGCTTGTAGAACTTTCATGATTGTTATGAACAGCTGTTTTATTTTTTTTGGAGTTTATTTGATATGTGCATATAAAAGTATTGTCCGGCTTATGTTTCATCTTCGTCCCTATAAATTTTGCATAAACAAATACAAGAAGTTCGGTTCAGTGCAATAAGCAAATATTTGGCGCCCATTTAATTATATATTTTTTTAACAAGCACGTCCGAAATATAATATAGTTATTTCTTGTTTATGTCAAAAACACATGATATGATTTTAGCCATTCCATAACCAGGCCAGCAGTTACATTTAGGACACATTAGCAGGATACAATTACAATTTCGACCGTGTGCTAATGAGGGTTTAACACTCTAAACATCTATTTAATTATAGGCTTAAGTAAATAAAAGATTATGTTACATTATTAGTGCATAGTGATTCATAGTTGTTAATAATATAATTGTGCAGTAAATATTTATAATCAAGGAAATGAAGAACGAGTAAAAAGATTTTGAAACGGCAAAAATCATATTCATAATTAACAAGATCTAAAAAAATTATTTACATTTAAGTAAAAATCCAACAAGAGAATTAAACGTTTAGATATATATTATATTTATTATTATTAATCAATTGTCCTCAAAAGTCTGTTAGAAGAATTCTTAAAAAGTGTCTGAAATATAAAAAAAATTTGAAATAAATTAAATTTTGCTATTGGCTTTGCCTTTCACTAAGTTGAATTTTGTTATATATATATTATATATAAAAGTGTATGTGTGTTTGTTTGTACCTTATGGAAGACCAGACCTCTAGACCAATCTGAAACTAGTACAAAATTTAACTGGAACTCTGGAATGAACTATGGGCTACTTGTTTCGAACCTTTTTAAATTATTTTACTTGTTCTGCATATTTTTTTAACAGATTTTTATAATAAAAATGATTAGAACTTCGCCGTTTGTGTGGCAATTTTCCAATTTATTTTTTGCAAACTGGAGAGGGGGCCGTTGGCGCAAACGGCTCGTCCAAATAACTAACTATTAAATAACTTCGTCATTTGGGGAACAATTTTCAAAATGCTTTTTGCATATGGAAAAGGTTCACTTGAATTATCTTAAATTGAGGAGTTTTTTTTCTTCTAGGAGTTTGTCTATTTTTGTTGTTATTTTATATTGCAGGGGTGAGTATGTCAGAATTAAACTGATGCTGCTGTGACTGCTCAATGCCCAGTAAAACATCAATTAACATCCCCAACATTGCGTTTTTATTGTTATATCTTGTATTAATATGCATTTGTTTGTTGGGTTATCAAAAAAAATGCATTTTCACCGTGTAAATTAATATGTATATTAGATATAACAGATGAAATTGCAATTGCAATTTTGATTGGAAAACAATTTGGTTACTTTTACCTTTCAAATAATTTTTTTGATGGAATAAATTGTTGGTTTTCCAACTCAATACGTTTTGAGTGAAATTCTTTTTTTTTTGAAATGGTTT
Organism: Epicampocera succincta; assembly: GCA_932526305.1. NCBI lineage: Eukaryota > Metazoa > Arthropoda > Insecta > Diptera > Tachinidae > Epicampocera > Epicampocera succincta. Next base: position 42,317,364 of record OW052037.1, on the reverse strand, counting down.
GAAATTTCCCACTTTTCGCTTGAAGTTACACATTTTTTCGTAGTTATTGACATATTTTCTATGCTGCATGTTGACACGAATAAAACTTATTTTAACAACGAATCCTATTTTTATGAAAAAATTAAAATAAACTTGATTTCATTTAATAAACAATTACAATATAATTTTTAGAATAAGAAAGTGTGTACTCACATCAAGAGATTGTTCACTCCAGTGGAAACTCACATTACGGCGAATTAACTGTATGTATTCCATAATCCCTTCATGATTTATTACTCATACGCAGTTTTTGTATTTGAAAAGAAATCATGTAAAAGCGTAGCATACTTTGGGGGATATTTATGTTTCGTATGTTGTGTTTTTAGTCTGCCTTTTATTTAATTGCAACATTTTATTCAATTAAACATTTTTCCCACGCGTTAGACTTCATTCTGCACACCATACGCTTTCTTTGGGACAAACAGTTTTCACTTCCCAATTCTAAATTTATTGCTTCACCTCACACTTTAGGCTTTTCAATTGATATATGATCCTGTATTCCCTTTAATTAAACAATTGAAAAATGTTTAAAGAATTTATAGCTTTTGAACATTTTTCATGATATTTTCATATAATTAATTTACATTTTCGCCATACCATTTCATAGTCAATATATCAACGACTTTGGTTTTTACAATTAATGTTAATGGGTTAACACCAACATATGACTGCACAATAATATATTGTCAGATTTAGTTTGGTTTTATTTTATTTAATAAAACTTTCAATTGGAAATATACTGTTTTATTATCACACATTCTGTATTTTCTGCGAAATGGGCTTTATTGAAAAATATTCGTTTTTAATGCAAATAAAAGTATATTAAAGTTGCTGATTTGTGCTTTAGTTTTTAAGACTTCAGCATTAAAATTTAATATTAAACTTTTATTTGTTGTTGCCTGTTTGTGTTTTGCATCGCTGTCCTTCATTATTAATGTTTATTCCAAATGCATTTTGAAGTTTATTAACATGATTTCACTCATTAACTTATTTATGGATGCAGTCGTATGGCGATGCACAAATTAACATTTGAATAAATTGCATGCACTGGCATTCAAATCAATTAAATTAACGAATAAATTAATGTAAATTTATTGCAAAAAATCCTTTAGTTTCAAAGTAAAATTATTTAATTTAAACTGTGGTTTCACATGCATATGCAAAGAATACAGTTTTTGAAATTACTTTGCAACGGTGGCGGTAATATTTTTATATTAATAATTTTGTATATTAATAATTTTTTAATAGACGATTTCAATTATGTTCTGCGTATTCTTACAGACTTGATAGCAGCATTTCATTTACTTTTATTCGACACATATTTTCATTAATAGATAGACACCTTTGAAACGGGGATTTGACGACTCATGAAATAAACTAAGTAAACATTTTTTCCACGCATTATTCACTGATTATTTGGAAAGGGCACAAAATCACAAGGGCAAATGATTAATCTAAACAAAGGCAACTCCAAGCAAATTCGAAAAATGTTCTCATTTTGAAGATACACAAATAATCACCAATAATCCAATTGGTGTTGCTGTTACTTCTGTGATTTGGCACTTCAGCTGAGGATATATTAAAATCTTTTCAATGAGGAATTCGCAAGCTGGCGAAATATTTGGCGCATATCCTTTTTTTTTTTGGAAACAACAAATATAAAACTGCAAACCGTTTTTTCCTTGTCTGCAGAAACACCCAATGCCTTCGAAGGAATCGAACCTACAACCACCGGCATGTTAATCATTTCCTGTTTTTTTTATAAAAAAGCCACCAGACTTTTAATTTGCAAACCAAAAATTTACAATTAACCTGTTTCATTTTTTAAAGTTGCTGAAAAGTATCTGTACCTGAATCTTCTATCAATATGGTAGTTTTGATTTAGTCATTGCCTTGCCAGACTTTTGCATAATATTATATAACATCTTGGAAAAGAATAGCAGGCACATTTTATTATATTAACTTTCAACTATATACTGCGCTTAATAAAACGCCCTTTATCTCTAGTATATTTTATTCTAGTTAAAAAGGGAAAAGAAAACATAACCGCACTTTAATGTTTAAATACAACATTGGTCTTCTTGAAGAATATATCAAGAGTGGAACACGTCACGAATAAATCGTACATCTAGTTTCAATTATCAAATTTTCTTTCATCGGGTATTTTTTTCTGAGCATAAAAACGAATTTAGTGGAATGATCCAAATGCTGGGTCACGAATTACCCATTTAAAGTTTATAAATAACTTCTCATCAGTTCAATTTTGTTCAACCATTTTTTGTTTAAATGTTGTCTTCTTAGTGTAGACCGAAGATTTAACGTACATATCACAACAAATAGTCCAAAAATTTTCAAATCCCACGAACGACTTGTCCTAATTACAGGTCCATTTATTGAGAGAAAAATTTTTAAGTAGACGGGCACTCACCTCTACAGCAGCGATGGCTTCTTCTGCGCGCACGATACGCCCTTGATTTAGCTGAATATTATCCAAAAGAATAAATGTAAATTGTTCTACAAATTTAGCGCATAGATCTCGAATAAATTTAAAGGATATTCCAAGGAGACAAAGAAAGTCATGGGTACGACTAGTTTAACAGTTATCTTTATCGGAAGTCCAAAACAATCACTCCGTATATGAAGAGTATTTCAAATTAAAATACTGTCCAGCTGTGAATATTTTGAATTACTGTTATAATTCCAAGTACATTCCTTAAGGGTAACGCACCAATATACGAACACATGCACACAAACGTACATACACACATACACAAACACATCCATCCATACACAAAGATGTACGTACATACGTACGCATGAACTGTTCGTGTTTGAAGTCTCTTGAATCTTGAACTGTCAAAAGTATTAGTGGTATTTATCTCTCGGTGTGGCTGGAGGACGCTTTTTTCCTTCTATTAAAGTCGGCTTAACTTCAATGAAATAAACATATTCTTTATTTGCAGCAGTACGACAATATTTTATTAACTAAATCCTATTTACTGTCATTACCCGTTTCGTTAAAAATACAAGCAAATAAATGGCAATTTCATGAGTGTTACAAAAATCTTCTTTATTACACACAATTAAATAAATATTTATATTTAAAAGTACATTGAAGTAAAATTTGTTTAATTAAATTACTTTAGTATATCTTTTCTATTGAAATCGTTGAATTGAAGTTGAATGGAAGTTTCTGTGATTTGTAAAAGATTCAAAAAGCGCCACTTGTTCGTACGCGTAGATAAGACGCATTTAACATTCTTTTGAACTCGTACATACATTAAAAGAACATCAACATTGAAAAATATTGATTAACAGTTTTTGGTATCAGTAAAAACAGTCAACTGATTTTATTGCTACTCCTCGGATATATCATTATTAAACTAAGAATGTTTAAATTGAAATTGTTGTTACTCATACATAAAACTGTCAGTTTCTTACACTAAACATTGTTAAATCAACATGAAATGCTAGTGATTTAAGGGTTTCAGCAATTTGGCTATGAGTTTGTTTCATTTAATGATTGCATGTTTATTTAACATGATTTCATGTTGAAGTCAAATGGTTTGAAGTGACATTACAAAGAACGAAACTTCTTCTTTTGCTGGCACGTGTTGTCTTTACTTGTTTGGCATTCGCCAATGATCTGCTTTGCATTCAATATAACAAAATATCTGACTCTGTGTTTGAAGGAGTTGGCATCCAGTTGGGTATTCGCCGTGCACAGCTCACATTCCTTGTGTTGAAAGATATGATCTTTTTTTGCCACCTCTTTGTTCTCACAGCTTCGCAATAAAGCTCTTAACATATATATTAACATATAGAATTTATGATTTTGCCTGATACAGAAAATGTCCCCCAAGTTGTCATTAGTTACTTTGGTAGTAACGAAGCCTGGCATTTCGTTGATAGAGTAATTAATACAGCAAACGACCAATCGGTAGAGCAGCCACGACTCTGGGCAACCAATTTTGTATATACTTTTGAATCAGGTAGGCTGCAAGTATTTGAAGGCATGTCTAAGGCCACCACCCACCACCGTGTGCGAACGCCCCCACCCTGTTACATTATGCCAAAGTCTACAACATGTAATTTGAAAGCTGTCGATAGTATCGATAAAGTAGTCATTAGTAAAAGATCTGTAATAGACTATTAATTGGCTACTACGACAGGCAACTTTATGTTAGATCTTTTGGCTGGCACTGCGGGCAAGGTTTCTAGGCCAATTTGCTCCATTCTAGGAGAATAGTTATAGGCTACTATGGCAAAACCCATCAATTTAGATTTTGTACGAATTGGTGACTGTTGTGGACATTTGCAGTATCCTTGAAAGATTCTTAAGCGTCCCGGAAGGAGATACCAAAGGCTTTATCATATGAGCAGAGAACACGGTATAGGCAAACAAATATATTTATTTTCTCCCCAAAATTTTCTTTTATCGCTAAATTAAAATTTTCTGTTTTAGAGTGTTTTTACACCATTTGGTAAATTTTCTGTAAAGTTTTCCTGGTATTCAATTACTGGCCGCACTTACGCACGTACTTAATCTTTTAAATAAATCATCAATCTTAGTCATTGTGTTGCTTGTAGTGAACAAATGTTTTTTATGCTTTTACATACATATGTATGTATGTATGTGTGTATGTACAATATACATATAAATCATGTTTTCTTTCAATGAGGCAACAAGCAAAAACAAACGAAATTTTGTGATATTTGTTTTCTATTTGACGCACAAAAAGGAAAACAATATAATCAAAACATCATCACAGATTCATTTCGATTTTATTGTAGATGTTGTTGCCAGTCGTTTACAAAGAACGATTTCTCCAAGTTATTTCTTTTGTATTCTAAAGCCACCACCAGTGAGTGACTGATGGGAGTTACATGTACATGTATGTATGAAGTGGAATGAAATTATGTGTTTTTAGTGCAAACGTTTTTCAATTGAATTGAAAAAATTAAAATTTTATAATACACATACATACACACATACATACGTACATATGCACATATGTGTATACGGATTGTGCCCAGAGTATCGTATCCTGGAACAGGTTTTGCGTCAGTGTGTTCTGAAAAACTGCTTCCTTCTGGATTTAGTGTAGCGCGATTTCGAAAAGTTTGTTGTGTAAGAATTTCCAAAATCTGCACAAAAATTAATAGGCAAAATGAGGACGAGTTGCTCTTCACGGTGAAGGGGATGGTGACGCGCTGTGGAAAATTGATCCCCTTAAAGAACTGCGATTCACGAATGTCGTGCGCCTTAGTTTCGTTTTACACAGAGTGGACCAAACGTTACCATTGGGTTTAAAAATGTAATAACTTTTCTGATTCATAAATACACATTTTTGTCAAGATTTTAAATTGGAAAAAAAATGGAAATTTTTGTTAAGCGGCCTGGAGACCTCCAAATAAGCACATCAATCACACAGCTGTGTGCGTTCAGTTATTGCAATGATTGACGAAAATCAAGAGGTTTTGAGTTTGTGACTGTTGATTGTTTGAGTGTCTGCTGTTGTGCTTGACAAACAAATGTCACTTCTTGTGAAAAGTGCTTCGATACGAAACGCACTGCTTGATGGGTTCATTTCAATTTCAATACTTATTTTGTTTTTCCAATAAGACACAGCTTTTAGTTTCTTGTAAATTGTATCAGTCAGCTTTTCAATACCGTTTAAGGATCGTTGCAAGGCAAAAGTTGAGAATATGGCACCCATGAACACAATAAAATGTTTCATTGGATCAAGCTGCGTTAGTAATAGTTGATGTATTTTTTTTTTTTTATGTCTTGTAGGCCCTGGTGAACACGATTTCATGGAGTTGTGCATTTTATACAAAGTTTTTTCGATTTAATTCATGCAAAATCCGGTGAAAATTTGAAGGCTTGAATTGTCATTTCCACTGGCTTTAAGCAAATCAAACAATAAACCCACCTATTGCAAATAAATCTAACATTAAAAAAAGACTTATATTGATAATTATTGGCCAGAAAATAATAATAAATGTTGTAGGTAAATAAGTTAATCATACGTACGTTTGCCACAAACATTGTATTATTGTGCGATTTTTAAAGACACTGGAAACTTTCGTAAATAGTGCTGATACATTCGGTCATATTTTAACACTCGCAGTAATTTATTAAACGTTTGTTACGAAAATGATTTTATTTTGAACTGTTAAACATATTGCAACAACTTACTGGAGGGTCTATCTGGGTAAACAATTTAAGTTACCGAAAGCGGTTGTAAAAGTTGTACCAAACACGTTTGTATCGAAAACTGTTGCTGTGTTTGCTTTTAAATATTTATTATTACCCAGATTTGATGTTAAATTTATTTCAACTGACCTCCTAAATAAAGTTAGATAAAGTTTAAATGCCTGAACATCATTGCCAGCAGTTGCTATTCTGCACACACCCCTTTTGTGTTACTGTTTCCAGTCAACAACATTTGCATATGGTCGTTTCGCCGACAAAATGTCTTAAGTGCAAAACTTTTGGAATTTATTTAAATCTTACTATTATAAATCTATATGTTATATTCCCATATTTTTCTGTTTGTTTTCATAAAACATGACTTCAGAAATAACCAATTTCTTTATAATTTCAGGTAATTTTTTAATATTTGCTGTATGAAGGGAGTTTTTAGTTGTGCGATTAGATGTGGCTGCCTCGTTTATTATTTATTATTGAAATACGGATGCCAAAACAGCAGGCCTAACAGCATCAGGACAAATGACAAAACATCAAAATGTTAATAAGAAAAGAACGCCAATTTTGGCCGAAAAACTATCTGTAGCGACGAGGGGCATTTTTGGATGAATGGCTGTTGCTCATGCGACTTCTAAAATCCCCATGAATTATGCCTAACCTGGCAACACCAATTCAATTTCGACATATGTATAGTAAATAATAATGTATAAGTAGATATTTATAGTTATTTAACAAAACTTTAGTTTTGTTAACTAAATGGTGAAACAGTTCAGATGTGACTGAGTCCAGGAATTTCTATACTAGAAAGCAGGTTAATTTTAATGTATACAAGTGTTATGCATTTTATATTTTTATTTAGTTTATTGAGGAATTTTAATGAAACTACTTTGCCTGATATATCAAGCCTTTTATTACGCTCTGTAGTTAGTTGAAAGTCCAAATTTACTGTTTGGTGCTGATTTCGCGGCGTTGGCATCATTGGTTCGTAGTCTTTTCCTTTAACAAAGTTGGCGAGGCCATCTCCGGAATGATGAAAACTGATCTCTTTTTTTTGGCCCAAATTGAACGATATGAACACAGACGACATTGGGTTCAGGCAGGACGATGCAGTTCCATTGTGATTTGTTGCAGAGGTGACTTTTATTGGTCACCAAGATCTGGCCACTTGACCCCACTAGACTTTTTCATCTGTGTGTCTCTGAAAGTCACAATAACTGAGACCTTTACTCAAACTCAGACGAATGTGCCACACATTTTAAATTAAAAACATTTTCTTACATTTAACTTTTTATTTGCGTATTTCCGAACTTAATTTCTGCAATATGTCACCACGTAAGTGGTGGCTCACCCAAAATAAGTTGATTTTGTTTCTATTGACTCTCATTTTGGTTCAATAAAAATGCTTTGTTTATGTAATTATGGGCTTTTCACAGAGTGCGATAAATATATGCAGCTATACCCCTCATCAAACACTAAAGCCAGTTCTATTTAAAAGCAAGATGTAAGAGTTTTAAGTGGATGCCTCATTAAACATGGAAAATATTGTCATGCAACCTAAAGGAATATTAAAATAGACCGTCACTCGCAACCAGCTGACTTAGCAGATGTTAACAAACTCATATGTGTATGGTTGTATGTGTGTGTTGCTGACGCAAACACACGTTAGCAGGTTGTCGGTGCAGCGACGCTATGAAATATAAATACATGCTCCTTTTTTAATTTTTTAATTTTTTTTCCACATTTTGACATTTGACACTTTTAGCAGAAATGTAATGTTCACATTTACAGCGGCAATACGCGGGCTGGTTGAGAAAAAAAAAGTTGCTTCAAACATTTTTGTAATTTTATTACAGCATGCACAGACATGCACAGACATGCATACATGTTGTGTATTCTGTGGACGTAAGATTGCACACATGTTTGTGTATGCAAGCACGTGTTATGATTGTAACATGACACTTTTCGACGTAAATGTTTGTACGGGCATGCGATAGTGTGTCTTTTAACGTTTACATGTTGTTGATGGATAATATGTAGTGTTGGCTTTACTCTAGAGTTTTGACGGTTAAAAAAACGAAGCCCTTTCGAAGGCCTCAATAAAAAAAAGACTCAAAGCTGTTTTGTCTATGGTCTGGGCGGATGTGAGTTGCAATTTTATAAAAATAAATTTATGTCCAAAAAGCATTTAAATATTCTTTCAGAAAACGTTTTGCTTAGAATTGTAAGCTCAGGCTCAAGGTATTGAGTGGTATTGAGCTGAACAAAAGGGCCTAGAACTAAACACCTTTCGCCGTTTCCCTATACTGCAGTTGCACCCTCATATTAATGCATTTACACAGAGTGCAAGCAAACATTTTATGCTGGCGTTGACATGTTGATTGTTCAGAGTTCGATGATGTGTGACTGACAAAGAGCACATTCATTGACACTTGGCTGGTAAGTGTGGTTTATTGTTTTAATGGTGTCGGTAATTTAATTTGCCGGCACTGGTTTTATTAAAGAACTATGAGACATAAATAGTTAGAGAAAAATAATATTACACTTTTAAGGACAAAAGAAATTTGGGAACTTTTATTGGAAACTTCAGCACAAAATCAAAATAAAGTTGCTTTGCAATATTTGCCAAAAGATCTTCACATACGCCGCAGATGGTTAATGTAAGAAGAAAAATTGTTATATATAAAAGTTGGCTTAAGCGGAATTCAAATATGCAAAACGTAATTGTAATGGTGGCTGTTGTGAATTAGTTAAATTTTGGAGAAAAGGTTCCTCGGTTGGCACGACTTCCACAGCTTCCGGAACCTTCACCAGAAGTCAAATGGTACCAAATCGCCTCTGGGATGGCTTGGTCCTGCTGTTGTGTATTCCCTACCTTGGTTGAAACGTTTTCTTCACGTCCCATTATTGTCACTGCTGATATTTGTTGTCTTGCAACCGATTTCGGTTGTTCGTATTATTCAAAATTTTGCTGCAGTGTAATACAAACAAAGTCTTTAGGCTACAAGAAAATGAAGATTAATTTCTGTTCTCAATAAAAATGTGTCGTTAATTAAATATCCATAATCAATGCTAACCGCTTTTGTTTGAGTGTTTAAATTTATGATACTCTATTTTCTGTAGAGAACAATTTTTTTCAGACCCACTGTTTTGTTGCCGCATTTCTTTGTTTCAATAGAAAGAGTGTTTGATTCAATAAACATTGTTCTAGTTCTGAATTATATCATACGAATATAATTTTCAATGCAAGTATTTGTTGATTTAGCAAAACTACTTTGCAGTCAACAAAATTTTTACTAAATCAAAGATTTATTTGATGGAAAATGTTTGAAAAAGCCAAAAAGTTGGAAAGAGGAAAAATTATTTGAACTTGACACTATTTTTCTAAAACACTTTTCCTTTTAACTAATATATAAAAATATGTTAAATGACTGTTTTTAAATTTATATGTGCAGAAGATAAGACTTTCTGGAATACCTATTTGTGGTGTGACAGATAGGGGCAATAATTGAGCTCAATATAGACGTAGTGAAATATATGTACTCGTATAAAGTGGTTTATAATATAAATTGTACCAGAGAAAATATTTTCACCCAACATTTTGCCATTCGACTTATCGCAAAGCATCCATTTCTTTATTATTTGATGGTGGCTTTAAAAGTTGAATGGTGATAAGAACTGACAAAAGCGAAATAACCTTAAGTTGTACTGAGTTAATGCAATATCTTGCAAAATTTTTTGATACTTAAGAACATTCACTCCAATTCTATGAACTAGGCGGTGCTTTAACATATGAATGGCAGTTCTATTAGGTTTTTCCTGTAAAATAGAACGTGGATAAATAATACCTACTTTATGATGAATTTTTTCGCATTTCTTGGAGATTCGACAAACAAGGGCGCCCCTTATACAAGTCTACAATGTAAATGTAAGGGAATGCCAAACAATTCCCTTCAGCCAGAGTTTTACTGTGCCCGTTTTAATGTGGAAAAATATGTCGATTGTTGAACCATAACTTGTATGTGTAATTTTTATTAAAATATTCAATTAAAAAAATCGGTTGCCAATCCAAATCGTGTAGTCACTTTTACAAGTACTATTAAATTTTCTCGAGTGTGCGATGTCGGTTGAAAAAAAGGCGAATATTAAAATTTCGCATGGCTATCCCTCAGAAATTATTAAATGACATTAACTGCGATTCAGATTTGCATAGAATGTTCAGAAAAGTTCAGATTTGGTTTAAAGATACCCATGAAAGAGCAGGGCTTTGTGACTATAGATGATGTGAAAAGCGAGCCGTTGAGAGAGCTCAAGGACAAAGCATAAAATTAATATCAGAACTACTTCTGGAACTGGCAGAAATGCTGGCTCAAGTGTATCGATGGATGACTTGGTAGAGAATTCATTCGATCAACAGTCCAAAGGTCGTAGGTTCGATTCCTACCAAAGACGCTGGTGAAAAACACAGTAACTCAATAACCCAACAAACAATTCCACATTAACACAAGATAGAACATAAAAACGCAATTTGGGGATGTTGGATTAATTGATGTCAGACTGTGCACACTGGGCAGCAACATCCGTTAACTTCTGACATTCTCATCCCTACAAAACAAAATAAAAATTAAATATGGCATATTAAAAAAAATCACTGCTCCCTCTCTGCTCCACCGCATAACATCCACCGCACCACCTGGTACAATGTAGGGGTCGACCCCTTATTCCTGGTAAAAAAAATATATGTGGGGCAGTAGTACGGCCACGATGAATAAATAAAATTTTTTTGCAAAATTATAAAATTTCGGTTATTTTTGGAAAAAACTTTGTAATTGTTGAATAGTTTTAAAGCAAGAAAGTTGCCTCCTGCTCGAATTTTCTTTTTTCAATATTTCTTCATATTGAAGGATTTGAATGGAACACCGGACGCTATTTCATGGTTCCTATAACTAAAGAGAGTTTTTTATAGAGTGAGACTAGTTTATATCGAACGGGCTTTATTGGAAACACAATTTTATGATATTAAGTTTAAATATGATTTCTGCCATGTGGCCGCCACGACTGGCGCGTAGAAGACGCAATCTGGAACATCAATTTTTAACAACTTTTCGCAGCATTTGCGGCCGTATTTCGCCGATAACTCTTCGAATGCTGATTTCCAGGTGTTCAGTTGTTTGTGGTTTATCGACGTAGACAAGTGACTTAACATAACCCCAAAGAAAATAATCCAATGGGGTTAAATCACACGATATTGCCAATGGATTGAGCCATTACGTGAAATTGTTTAAATTAAATTAATATCAATTTGTGCTTCTTCGCATACGATGGCCGTTTGGCTTTAATTCTTGCACCTGTTGAATCTTGAGAGCTTTTAAGCCAAGATCCTTTCGTAAAATCTTCCATAAAGTGGAAGGACAGAACCCCAGTTACTGAGAACGGTGACGAATTGATTGGTTGGGATCACCTTCATTGCTTTCCTGTACAGCGGCTACAGATTCTTCAGTGCGCACTGTTCGACATCTCACGGGATGCACATTATCAGTAAATGTGGTGTGAAAGCGATCAATTGTTCTTCGAAGGAAGGATGATTATGTACGCCATAAAATGGAAGAAGTACACCATGAGTTTGACGAATAGAACAATTATTTTGATTAAAAATTTCAACAATTTGCACGCGTTGCTCTGGTGTAAGTCGATTTATAATGAAATTTCGAAACAAACTAAACAAAAAGCAACACTCTTCTTCTTCTTCTTCTTTTTGGCGCTACAGTCCTGGGTGAACTTGGTCCTCAAACAAAAAGCAACTATTAGCTGTTAAATGGGTGCTCAAATAAAGCAGCGATGTCAACTCAAAGTTGTGACATGAAATTATTTGTGAAAATAATTTAGGTGCTTGGATTTTATTCTATCTCCTCTCCTTCAGCTTTTTGTAATTTCCTTTGTCCCCAACGATTTAAAATAGAGTCAACAGAATTTTTTTCATTTTATATTCAGAATTATGTTGTATTGTTTAAGAACCAAACATTTTAACATAAATCTTATATCTCGCTTCGCTTTTTTTCATGGTCTTCATTTTTAGTTTGTTTATTTTCCTTTTTTTTCTTTGCAGTTCATATTGTCAGAAATGTTGACTGTCAACAAAAACGGTTCCGTACAAATTTATGAATGCTGCGGATCTGTGTAAGTATTTACTTCAGCCATCCACTATCTAACTTTTCCCTTGCGATTGCTCCTGTTTATCGTTGTCTTCGGCAACTTTTTTGGGTTTTTGTTTGCAATGCGGTGGTAATTTATCTATGACCTGCTGCATGTTAATTTCTTTGTCGTTTATAAATTTAAATAATTCCAAATTTGTTGCAAGCGCCATCATCATCAACATCAGCAGCAACATCAGCAGCAACAGCATTATCATCATCGTCACCAGCTAGAAACTGAATTTCATTTGTGCTCTTTTGGTTCACTGCTGATGCTTAAAATAAATAGTTGCTTTTGTTGCCGTTCGTAACCGGCTGCCAGCACTGAAACAATTGCTCAAGGAAACCAACAAAATGGTCATACTTTCAGCGCCTAAACATCTATTGCATGTTGCGACAACTCTTAAGACTAAATTGTTTTATAACTTTATTAGGTTAGAAATAGTTAGTGCTTTAGTCTTGTCTTTATTTTCAGTCCGTTTTGGCCAAATATCTGAATGTGGTTTTGTTTACGGAAAGTTTTGTGGTTTGATTTTCAAAAAACGCAAACAAGTAAAGAAAGGATGCCAAAATAATATTCAGGATTGGAAATGTGGTTTCCGCAGGGCATCGGCGGCACAAGCACATGGAGGGCTTCCTATTTTATCTGTACTACAATGCAATATATGAAAAGCGTTGTTTTCCGAGCAGAAAACACAAGCAGAAACGGTTTTTATAAAGCTATTCGGTCCACACTTGAACACACTGCACACTATTTTTTTTATTGTTGGTGAATAATAGATCTATTTTTGTCACAATTGAGCTCAAAAAAGTAAGACTCTGTGAGCCAGTTGGTGTAACTTTAGCTTCTCACTTGTTGGGTGCGACCGCCGACTGTGTTCGACCCACCGGGGAGCATATTAGGCCTTGGTGTACATCAAACTGGGTCATTTCACTTTTTGTGGTATAGAGGGGAGGGGGTCTTCTGAAACCTTCGCCAAAGGTCTATTGGCAGAACGGGAACCAAAATGCCACCAGCATGTTTTTGTTGTTCTGGCTGTGGCTTAAACTTCTGGGGTAGAAATCTACGCTCGATGATCCAAATGTCCTCAGGGTGATGTTGTCTTGCCACAGATTCTGTTGCTGGTAAGCAACTGTATGGTGACGAATGTACAGGCGAGTTGGTTAAGGCCTGATGTCTCTTGAGGATTTCGGGCTACCAACTCAGGTGCGTAGTTTTCCTTTAACTGTCAAGGGAATTATTGGCATTGAATAGTGCGAGATCTCGAGGGTTTTGTGTTACGCGCCGTCCCCACATAAAACGAACAGACGCCCTCCTTGTGTGCCTGGTAAGCCGTTGAATAAGTTCATCGAGTGAGGTTTTTTCACCGTCAGAGAAAATAGATTAATCGGTTGTGCAGTTTCTTCCAAAGCCTTCGCCAAGAGTCAATTGGACTTAGTTCGTAATAGCAGGTGCTGATGTGAAGCGTTTTAAAAATCTGCACAATTTCGGGATAGATTATGGCATTTTAAAGAAATTCAGACTACCGGCATGTGAAAGGCAACAGAATGCAAAACATTGCGCTTTATATTTAAACGATAACTGCGCCTGAAATACTAATACAGAATTTTAAAAACATCAAGAAATTTCAGTTAACACTCCTTGTAAATACTGCATTACAATAACTCCAAGTAACAAATTATTGTTCCCGGAACAAATACTATATCTCGAGCAAAACTAAATGATGTTCTAATGGTACAACTTCTTTACCATGACTAAAATTGCCCTTGATAATTACTCGTGTAAAAGAATATAATTATAGTCACAAGTTGTTTTCAAATGCTGCGATCTGTGTGGGACTGTCGAGGAAATTGCTGACAGCAGCGACTAGATAATCCATCTAAGCTATCGAGCAAGATGTTTGCGATATGTTTTAATTACCCACAAGAAATGAACGCTTGAGAGGTCTTTGTAAGAGGGACTAGCGGTGAGTCGTAGACATGTTCACGTTTGACAGTTGCTAACGTGAATCAATTTCCCCACCTGGCGCAAGATGTGCTTCAAAAAGATTATTTGCAGCAGCTGTAAGACTTGATATACTTAAAATGAATGCTGTGAATGTGTATTTGGACGTCTCCTTAAATAAACTGTATAAAAGCAGCAGCCAGAAATTATTGAAAGTGATATTAGGAAGGGTTCGAAATTTCCAGAAATGAGTGCATGAGTTAAAATGATATTGAGTTTGTTTTTTTGTATTGAACTCCAAATTATTGAAAATATATTGTAATATATAGGAAATGATAACGATCGGCTTATAACAAAATGTTTTGATGCCGCAAAACGAATACTTTAACACGTGTCAACTTTCGTCAATTCGGGGAATGAAAATTTCAAAATCGAAAGATTTAAATAAAACTTATAGGAATAATTACTGATAAGTAAGTCGATTCTAGAGTGCATAATCTGATAAGTAAGTCGATTCTAGAGTGCAAAATTAAGAACCTACATGAATGTGCGGGCGTCATGAAGAAGATGAAACCAAGAATGAAGGCGTTGCAATAGCCAAGCTGTACAGCAAACAAATTTATTTCCTAATAATATACATTTATACATATTTAGTTGTTGTACAACACATAACAATATATCTGGCCGTAAACACTGTACTGTTTAAAACTCTGTTTCCATATGACCTTTAACATATTTTGCTTTATGTTGCTTAATTAACCATCCTGATGGTTTTCAAACACTAGTTTGAATACCTTTTATCTTTTACCGTTGCCATCATTGTTTTTGTTATTGTATTTTCTGGTTAATGAAAACTCATCTCTCTAATCAGTCGATGACAGAGTGCAAACTGCGAAAATTCATATGCCCCAATTGACCACCGCATCATGTGTAAATAATTGTGGCGTTCCTCTAACAATTAAGCTCAAACCTCAGTTTATTTGAAATCTAATGCCTATAAATTTCCAAACATCAAAAAAATCCATATATTCACTCGTGTACAACTAAAACAAATACACAGGCACACACACACACACATGCACGGTTGCCGAGTCTGCCATACAAATAATTTAGCTGGTTGAAGTTAAATTTTATAAAGTAGAGTTAATAAAGCTCAGTTACGCAGGTTCTATAAGTGCTTTTGTTTGTTTTGTAAATGTGGTAAAAGCGTTTAATTGGAGGAAATTAACGCTTTTACATTATTCGGTGGTAAATTATTTAAAACATTCTTATTTGTCATTGCCAAATACATTCATTCAGCTCAATAGAAGTTTACAAAAGGCACACAAACACCCTACAGTTTTCAGCTATTTTTGTTAAAACAAGTACGTTCACGCAACGTGTGCGTGACATGCCGGTTGGTCATGTCTGCCAGCCATCTGACAGTGGACAGTTGTAACATGCACAGCACAAGGTCATAAACTTATTGCTCGAGAGCTCTGGCTATACAGTTCTTTCTGTTTTGTAATGTGGCAGAAAAGTAAGGGATGACAAAGAACATAAGGGTTTAACCAACTCGCCTGACGTTTCCCTCGATCTTAGCTCCTTACGAAAAACAGAGCTTCTTGCAAGTCAACAGCGTTTTCTACCTGCGTCTTTCGGTTTAAACCACAGCCAGAACTATTCAGCCTCAAAGGCTGCTGGTCCTCTTTTTACCAATTGACCTTTTGGTGAAGGCTTCAGAAGAACATGTTTAATTAAATGCATGCACTCCCAAGGTACCCCTACCTGTCTGTCTGTACCCTGAAAAGCAGAGGAACTCGTCAATATCAAGGCCTAGAGGGCCTGTGAGCGTCAAACCATACCGAGGAATTTTCGATTCCTCAATTTTTTCATTCATTCGTCCGCAGATCCAGAGCAGAGCTGTATTTCTTTGAGTTTCCGTAGTTTAGATGGTCTAACACAAGTGCATTTTGTAAAAGTTAATTCATGTTTAGGTCCATCAGACTCGAAAAACAGTTTTACTGCGCATACCTTTCTAAGGTATTTTTGTGCGGTTTGAAGGCGATTAAAACGTAATAAATTAAACGGCCAACAAAGCTAAACTTAATATTGGAAAATAATCTTCGAAAAACAACTTTTCACAATTCCGTTACTATAATGGAACTTGGAATTGTGTTAATTTTTGTATAGATGTAGATTGTAAAATATCGCGATGAAATTAATTACCTCTTAAGTGGTATTTTGTTAATGTTCCTTAAGGAACATTTCGAAATTTTACAAATTCCGATGGTTACAATTTGTCACTGTCTTTGCCTTTTGTCTCTTTGAGGTGATAAAGCAACGAAGAATCTAATAAATTTGTCTAAATTCACTCACAAGTTTGCTTTAACTTTTATTAGTTAAATACTTGCTGCGATGTGATTAATATTTCAAAAGAAGAAGAAGAAAATTCAGACATTTTAAGCGCTCATCTTGCTGTTTCATGTTTCATTGTATTGGTAACACCTCCACCAGGGAGCAGGAAATGGTTGAGTATATTCTAAGCTGGAGCATTCTGATTGCCGTAGTATAGAGGAGAAGAAGCAGCCAGAATGGTAAGAAAGTCTTGCGTGACTGCGGTTGTGCAATTGCCAAAATATATATCTGTGTATGTATATGTGCAATATTTAGTAGTTGCTCAGTTTTTGCTGACTTCGGATATTTTTGTCATAAGTTTGTTTCTGGCTAAACAAACAAATTTTAGATTTCTACTCTAAAGTTCGATATAAATTTTTAAATTTAAATAAAATGTTTATTTAAATTAAGAATTACAAAGCAGAACATTTATACAGGAAGCAGGTTTTAACTTGGTCTATTACAACCTGGGGCACTCTGCTCTCCGGAGTACGCATGGGAAGGTGTTCCTCGGTGGATGAAACTCTAGTTCATGTATTTTTTGGGCTGTAGACGTTCTTCCAAATCCTTCATCAATTGACAGAAAGCGCACTGATGTGCCCCTCTAATGCTTTGCAGAAGGGCTCCTGGTGCTGGTCATATTTTAAGGTACCTACTTTGGTTAATCGATGTGTCTTTTCTCGATGATCTAAATGTCACTGAGGTGTTTTGTGTTTTGTCTTGCAACTCCATTGGCTCGACTTTCTCCACCGTCTGGGAACTAATAGCTGGAGCGATTAGACAGACAGAGGTCCCGGGGCATGTGTTGTGTGCCACCCTTATTTGTCACTGTGTGTGAATCTTCCAGCAGGAGCCAAATGTATGTATGTACACTAGAGCCCTGACTTGCGTCGTCCCGATTTGCGTCGCCTTTTAAAAGGTGGAAAAAATTCGATTTGCGTCGTTGCAATCTAAGATTTCTTCGACTTCGTATGAAATGCTCAAATGGGAAAATTCCATGTCGATTTTGAAAAATTTTATTGATTAAGATTGTTACATCATTTACATTCTTACTGTTCAAACCGGGAGAAACTCTAATGTAGGATATTAAATGATGTATCACAAAAGAAAGATTGGTACGAAGTGAAGATATGTTTTCGCTTGGAGTAATTTGGCTCTGGATTCGATCAAAACAAACTAGATTGTCTTTGTCAATAACATGAAAAACTAATTTGGCAGGTTGATTTCTATTTAAAAGTGTAAGAGACAATAATGCAGAACAAACATCCAGTTAAAATGATGTCTTCCATAGTAAAACCCAAATCGTTGATATTTTGGATTCGCCTCTTGCCGCAGTATGGCGTCGAAACTGCTCTGTTTGAACTGCTAGTACACGTTGAACAATGGCCGGGTCTTTTAGAAAACGAAAATTGAATTTCCATATAATTGACAAAATATTTATTTATTCATTAATTTTCGCTCAACTATAAAACACTTGCCCCATCGTTTCATTCAATCGTCAAAGCAACACGGATATACTTTGGAATGTCTTTAATATCTCTCAGCCATTTGGGTTTTATATCCGCAGTCGTCGCAAAACGCTATCCTTTCATGAGCCAATTTTAGGAAGAGAAAAAATTCACAGGAGGCGGTTATTACGGCCTTGTTTTTGGACAAAAAAATTACAAATATAAAATGCTGCGTGAGCAGGTAGATTATCGAATTTTAGAACGAACTTGTCACGCCCTTCATTGCGAAAATTTCCGAACAAATTGAATGGAGTGAAGTAGCCGATATGCCAACGTCACCAGCAAATTCTCCTATAGTGATTTGACGATTCTCTATAACAATTTTCTACACTTTCTTATCAATTTCATCGCTTGATGATATGTTGAGGCGTCCAGGGCGATCATCGTTGTTCATATCCCCTCGACCTTCTTTGAAAAACTTATATCACTTGTAAATACTTCTCTCACTCAGAGTACAATTCCCGTATGAGACAGGTTTTCAACTGCTTGTGGGCACTTAACTTAATTTTTTACTCATGTTTTAAAATGTTTTCTAAACATTTCTAATAATCCTTTTGCTTTATATATTTATCGTTTTATCTGACACAATTCCAGCAGCCATTCATAAACTTTAATAGACACTTTAAAAGTGCGTACTTTAAGCACTCCATCTTCAACCCTTTACTAACGAAACTTGTTCTGTGTTTGACAAAGTAGTTATTAGACCAGTATGATGGTATGATGACATGCGAAGTATTAGCATCTAATAGTTGCTTAAGTGGACCCTGTCTTTTCTCATTGCCACTGATATGACAATAGTTTTTTCTTGTGAGTTTTTCAACACACAAAAAACACACCACGCAGCAAGTAAAGCAGCTACTGTGAACTTTAAAAATTTTATGCTATTGAGTAAAAATGTAAATTTCAGTAATTATTTCTAATCCGCCTCACAATTATTCTTTTGCTGCTTTGTTTAATTTTCTGTATAATTGGCTATTTGACCAATTAAGCATTAAAGGGTTCACCACAGGTTATTCGTTTGAATAATTATCCTTATCACAAAACATCCAGTCGGTCCCTTCAAACATTTTATTTATATATGTTTTGGTCGATGTATCATCCAATCTGCCAATTAAAATGTACCAGCTGAAAATTCAACAGAATATATTTTATTTGTTTTATTATTTTTTTTTTGTCGCTGAAGGATCTAAAATCGGTATATTATAGATTACGAAACCAAATGAAAAATACTGAAAAAAGACATATTGCTGAACACAAATCGGCATCCTGGATCGTATATGGAGGAGATAAGAAAATTCAAGGCGTAGATGTCTTCACGATTAAATATGACCAAATTTCATCTGCAATTCGTAAAGCCAAAAATCGTCTTTTTATTGAACTTATATTTCCATGAAATAAATCCAATACAGAAAAAGTATTTAGAAACATAAAACAGATATATTTTGGTGCTGCAAAAAATTATTTGCAAAATCTATAAAATTTTGCAGTTTTCAGTGCTAATAAATATGTTCATTAATTACTTTTTTATAATGATTCTTATTGATTCGTTCTAAAAGATGGGTGATCTTATTCCCACCCTTTTATAGACGAATTTATTTTTGGTATATTATTATACTTACAAATGTACCAAAGCAGACGTATTTGCCAGCGCCAAGAGTGCACAGAGACACGTCCACGTAGATAAAAAAAAACATGTGGTTAAGGTGACAATAGTTTAAGAGCAGCATTCCATTGTTGATTATATTATATTGTTGATATAGTAAATAAAGTTATATTATACAAGGCGATCCTGAAAACAGTTTGGTGTGCAACCAGTAATTCAATTGTAGACATTCTTCAGCGGTATCAGTCGAAAGCACTGAGGCTATTTCTGGCGCTCCTTGGTATATAACAAATAACTGCTTACACAAAGATTTAAAAAATTTAAATAATAAGAGATGAGAAAATATATTCAGTGAAAGATGCCTCAGCAGACTTAGTAACCACTCCGATTTGTTAGGTATTTCACTTCTAGATGATGGTGACAAGGTACGAAGACTTCATGTACTATACTTGCCTTTGAGAAGGTTTTCATTTATATACACATGCAAAGACACATAATCAATACTATAAATATAATTAAGTAACACATATGACTGCATTTGTCTTTTGTTTTAAGTTCTTTGGAACTTAATTATTTAAGGGGTTGTAAATTTTTAAACAAATTTGCTGAATATTTCTGGTAAAATAGATTGATTCGACGATTCTCTATAACAATTTTCTTCACTTTCATCGAATTTCATCAATTTCATCGAATTTTGATATGCTGGGGCGTCTATCGCCACCGTCGTCATTCAAGGTTCCCACACTTTTCTGACACAGGATTTCAAGTGCTTTGGAGCACTTAACTAAATTTTTACATAATTTACGTAAGGCGGTTGGGTAACTAAATCTTAATTTTAATTGTGAAAAGTTTGTGTGCTAACAGTTCATACTTAGTGTGTTGCAAAACAGTTCTTTTCTATTACACTATCATACTAAGTATATATTTGTATGTATGTCATAATTCTTAAGGAAGCAAACGGAGAAGCGCGTGAGGTTTTCTAATCAATTATATTAATCCTTTTGCTTTACATATTTAACGTTTTATCTGCCAGAATTCCAGCTGTCATGTACAAGAGCTCCATCTTTTCCCCTTTGTATTTGAAAGTACAATTGAAATTTGCTCTGTGTATGACAAAGTGGTTATTAGACGAGTATGATGGTATGATGACATACGAAATATTAGCATCTAATAGTCGCTAAAGTGTACCCTGTCTCTTCTTATTGCCATTGATTTTCTTAATACTTCTTGTAAAATTGATTACAAATAAGGAAGTTATTAAATATATATATATATATATATATATTTAATTCATTATATCAATAATATGACTCACAAACTTATCAATAAAAAAAACTTTATTTATAATTATAATCTATTTTTGTTCAACAATATGTACTACCAAGTACCATAATATTAAATTAAAGCAAACGTGTCTCTATCACATATATTATACCATTCAACTATACCTTTATCATATAGGACAATATAAATTTAATTTTACAACCATATAGTTATCATGAACAACTATATTATGTCATAGTGAACCATATTTATGTTGTTTTAAAAACTAAAATCGTTACTGCCAACCATATGTTTGTAGTAATCAAAAATGTTTATAGTAGACAGACTCTTCTGGACCGATAATTTCATTTATTTATACAATAATTATAAACTTCAAAAACAAAAGTGTAACAAATTCAAACAAGTGTCTATAAAATAATTGGTTTGCATGATTGCAAATACGACAGCAATAGGAGTTCCACTTCGATGTGGTAGGACCTATTCTTCTTCTCTTTTTGTTTTAGTGGTACAGTCCGGGGTGAACCTGCACCTCAACCAACAAGCTTTTCCAGCTCGCACGGTGTTTAGCCAGTATCCTCCAATTGTGCATACCAAGTTGGTTGAGGTCCCTCTCCACTTGTGTGCGCCATCGATTCCGTGGGCGTCCTCTATTGAGTTGTCCCACTGGTTCAGAGTCGAAGATTCTACGGGTTGGAGCAATATTTTCCATGCGCTCTACATGGCCCAACTTTTCTTTCGAAAATACCAAGGACGTCCTCATCTACCTTCGCGCCATAGAGAAGGGCAGGGATTATCAAAGTGGTATATAGTGTCAACTTGGTTTATCGAGAGAGGGCCTTACTACTCAATTGCCTCTTGAGCCCAAAGAAACAGCGATTGGCAAGAGTTATTTTGCCGTTAATCTCGGTACTGATGTTGTTCGTGCTGTTCACTTGGGAGCCAAGGTAGACGAAGGCCTTCACTACCTCGAAGTTGTACCTGCCTGTGGTGATGTTTCGGCCCAGTGGTCGATGTTCTGCGTCCTGCACCCGATGACAGCATATACTTCGTTTTGCCCTCGTTCATCGTTTGACCCATTTTGTCCGCCTCCGTTGAAATACCAGCAAACGCTTCATTGACGGATCGCTGTGTTCGACCAATGTCGCATGACAAAGCGTAACCTTGTCTAAAGCCTTTTCTGATATTGAAGCTCTCGGTGAATTCGTCACCAACCTTGATGGAGCAGCGATCATTCTCCAGTTTCTCTATTATGAAAAACCTGTAATGAAATTTGTTTGCACTCCTCAGCGCGCTAGCCTAATACATATGTACATATATCATAGTACAAAACTAAGACTTGCATCACTTTTAAAACAAGCGGCTGCTATAATATTTTGGTATGGCCTAAATCGTTTGGCTTTTAAGCCCTTAGGCCTTAAATATTCATAATTTTTTGCCATCAACATGTTACAATATTTTACGGATTGTACCAACAGGAAAGAGAGCAAATTTGAGATAAATTCATTACAATTTACTTTAATGACGTAATAAATTTAAGGCTTTTAGAAAAGGTATAATTCGTTTATTTTCTTTTATACAGAAAACTACAATAAAAACAAAATAAAAGGATTTAAATCTTAAATAAAGTTGTAGCCCACAAAAGTGGGAGACTTATTTCTGAAACAGAAAAAATAAATATAAAAATACAGTTGACAGGCTCAAATAGTTAAACATAACATTAATAACTTTACAAAAGTCCTTTATCCTTTCTATAATAACATTAAAGGAATCTCAGTACCATTGACCATTTGAAAGTCGATTAGTTCTGATTTCGACAAGACTGTTCTGCGGCAGCTGGCTAAAGAACTGTAAATGTGTACAAACTGCTGGTTGAGTTGTATTTCAAAGTTAGTCCTTTTTATTGGGACCCACAATTATAACAGTCTTAATATAAATATTCTACCAAAATAAAAAAAGTTAAAAGAATCTTATAAATAAATTAAAGTCTTAAAAATGTTCGCACGCTTATGAATAAATGGATTGTCCTCTTAGTGCTGAACTTGTCATTTTTTTTTTGCACACTGTGACAAAACTTGTATTTTGCAAGAAAAGATTAGTTTGAAGCAGCGCTGCAAACTATAAAATTTTGCTCTGAAACAGAGAAAATGGTGCTTAATTTTGGGCAGAAAAGGAACTTAATCAAAAATATTGAATTCGATTTATATATTTAACTGAGAAAGTCACTAAAGCTTTGAAAAATGATAAATACAATCAACAAAAATGTATCAATCATAATCAATAACCCATTAGTTCCGCAAGGCGGTAAAGTCAAATACTTCGGTGTTCGTGAAAAGTAGTGCAATCGGCAGAAACTCCATCTTAAAATTGGTTTATAAGCTTTTGGGCTCTAACGCTCTTCCAAAGCCCATATGGCTGGCATCAAAAATTAAAAAAATTAAAAGATGTCAAAATAAAGCTCCCTGTACGATTACGGCATATTCACGGCAAGTTAAAAACTCGCGGATTCTCGAAGAACTAATCTATCGCAAAGGATGAAATTTCAAGCTACGCGACAAGCTATAACTGTAAGCTTGAACTACATACACCCATGCTCTCTTGCACACAATATCCTTGAGGGATACCCTTTGCCGACATTTTTTGCCGCAATTTTTTGTCTAGCACTGACTGGACTTGAAAAATATGTAGTTTAATAGCATTAAGATTTGTGTGCTTATTGTCATTTAATTTTCGATTAAGGAGTCACGAAATATGGAAATGGAACCGAATTTATAATTGGAAGAAAACTGATTTTATATAAAGCTACAGACTCTAGAATAAAATTATGTAGCTGTTATATAGTGCGTTTTCTAGTTGCTTATAAGCAAAATATTTGTAGGTGGTTACTGCTGTCATTGTTGACTTCAAGATACAGCTCTGGTGTGATGAGAACACATCGTTTTCTAAAATTACTTAGAAAATTATCGTTCGTTTGTAAATTGTAATATTTTGCTTATTATCTCTTCTTTTCTTTTCTCTTCTTTACTTTACTTTTCTTTTCCTTTCTTTTTTCACATTTCGAAGTCGTTTTTAACATGAGCTGTTATTATTTGAAAACTAAAGAAAACAACAGTAATTTTCTTCCAACAATAACTTTTGTTTTGAGTAAAAGTGCAATCATGCACAATCTTGCAGTTGATGTCGAGGGCCAGTTCTTAAGGTGACAGTTAAACTTGATTTAACTGTATATGGTTTTGTTGAACTGTAAACTTTCGTTGACCCAGTATTAGTCTGAGGAATGACAAGTGAAAAAAATGTATTTTAAAATAAAACTGTAGTAAATGAAATAAAATTGATTAAATTGAAACAATTTTGAAGTGTTTTAATTGTTCTAGAGTTCTTTTTACAATTAATTATTTGTTTTTTACAAATTTGCATAAAGCGAAGGAAAATCTGTTTCTCATTAATTTTGGGAGTAAAAATATTCATCTTAAATGCGTTAAACTATAGTTTAAACGGCAGCTTAGGATAGCTGGGTTAGACCAGGATCAGCCCGAAATACTTAGTATTTAAAAAATTACAGAATTTAAACTGTAAGTCATATGCAATTTATAAACACGATTGGCTTATGGTAAAGTCACTGGGGGTTTTGTTGTCTGTCTTTCTCGGTCCGGTTTCGTGCTGCAATTCGTTTCCTGTCACGTTAATCAACGTTGGCAAAACCTCAACAGAAATATTGAAAGTGAAACAAAACGAAAGGGCCGAGCAATTGCAATTAAAGAAAACATAAGTTTCGAATTCGCAGAATCTGTGTAGCAGGTGATACTTTCGAAAGTCTTGCCTTAATGCATGCCCTCGAGCGTGCGCGTGTACATGTGTGGACGCGTTGTGTTATAGCCAAGTCAGGCAAGGACATATACGCAAACAAGTGTGACAATTACTTAACAATAATTAAAATATTGTATCTGCTTTGTTCCGTTATTCGTTGGGTAAACAACTAAGAGTGTCTAATGCGAACGCTTTTAGCTTTATTAAATTGTTTCCTATTAACAGGAAGACGATTGCCACAACAAAGGAATACATTTCAAATGCTATCAGGCATTTGTATATTTATGAGTTGCTAATGATTCTGCTTCCGTGCAAAGTTTTATTTACTCGATACTTTGCTTATTGTTTTACAACAGGTTTTTTTTTGAGCAGTTCTACAATCATGTAATTGTGTGCATATTCTGCACAGAACCGTATTTCAGTTCAGACTGCATTTGCGAGCAGTGAAATCACCGATTGTTTTGTTGCTTGGCGCGCTCAGTCAGTCAGGTTTCATGCTACAATTCGTTTCCTATCGAATCAATCAATGTTGGAAAAACATCAACAGAAACAATGCCAGGAAAGCAAGAATAAAAGCTCCAACAATTGCTTCTAAAGAATTCGCCACAAAACAATTTGCATTGATTGCAGCGTGTTCGTTTCTCCCTTCTGTCTGTTGAGTTTGGCGATGATGTTTGCGATGATGTTTGTGGGTAGCACTTGTACCTGTCGGGCTACAAGTGTTTTACTCTACATTTTGAATGTATAAACAGTAACATTTATTTATGTACTCTTTTGTCTCTCTGCTACGGCTTGTGCCAGGAATAATTTTCTTATCGCGTTTTATCAGTTTTTCCGGAACAATTTCTTTTGTTTGAATATTTTATCGGAATTGGAAATGTAAATGTTTTGTTTGCGATTGGTCTAATTGATTTGTTTGGGTTTTTTCTAGCAATACGTTTAACTATGATTAATATTTAAATCTGTGTTGTTGAGTTTTTTGTGCAAAACCTAAAGATAAACGTTTATATTTCTGTTTAAGAATCATATTTAGACTCCTTAATATAATTTGCTGCTTATCTGGTGCTAGCAGTTGGAGAAGAGAAACATTTAATTATCCTTTTTATGTTTTGTTATTAAAATGACACTTTATTTCCTTTAAGTCAAACGGCAGTGCGATTAAACCCTTTCTTGACCTTAATCATTTAAACGTCAAACTGTGTTAAAATAATTTATCTTACTGTCTGTTGGCCTGAATAACTTAAAACGTACAAAAATGGGTGTGTCATAATACAATTTTCCTTTCGGCCTCCTGCATGGAACTAAATATTCTTTCCAAATGCTCTTTAAATCAATTCAGTTTTCGAACATTAAAATACCTGTTAAACTGCTACTACCACTCGCCAACATAAAAGTTGCTCGGAAATATATTTGTAACAAGAAGAGTTGACAAAAAATAGAAAAAGGAAGGATATCAAAACAAATTAAATATGTTTTAATTAAAAAATGCTTTTGAAAATTGAGGGAGCAGAGCTGCAATCAATTATATGGATATCAGTTGCAAACATTTCTTTGTGACCAAACTGCAACGATTCATTTCATGTAAAAAGGGAATTGCGTCACAACTGACAAAGTAAAGCGGCAACAAATTTCGCGCGACGTTTTCTCAGAATAAATTTGCACAAAAACTTGGTCAAACACCATTTTAAAGACAAACACCATGCTAAAGTTTTTATGGAATAGCCATACAAAAATATTAAAAAAAAACTAAATGTAAAAAATAAAAATAAAATTTAAAAATTAAATGCTTTAAGGTTTTTTTTTTAAATTTGCTTAGAGCTTTTTTTTATTTGTTTTTGTGGAA
Organism: Epicampocera succincta; assembly: GCA_932526305.1. NCBI lineage: Eukaryota > Metazoa > Arthropoda > Insecta > Diptera > Tachinidae > Epicampocera > Epicampocera succincta. The sequence goes on along the minus strand of OW052037.1, from coordinate 42,290,560 downwards.
ACATGTGACAATCGATGCCGACTTAATGATTTTTCAAGCAAGCCAAAGGACCTTTTAAAGCAACAATATAAGATATATGTATAAAATTGTGGTTGGTTTTGCTGAACTTCCCACGTTTCATACGATGCCACGAAACCTATTTACCTTTTTACCAGGTCCAAGTCGATACTTTTCTTTTTCTGTTTTTAAGCTACGACTTAAACTGAAAACCGACTTTTCATTTTATACATACAAACATACATACATATAGATATATATTACCGTCACGTTTGACACCACAGAAATATCCGTATATTTGGTTTATAGCTTTTATGATTCTAAGCAAAAATACCTGAAATACATATTTTGTTATTTGTCCACCATTTCAGACAACACATGAAATATGCCTGTAAAGAAATGCTCCTAATTCCCATTTACGTTATACATCAGGAACTATGCGGAAACCTTAAATCGTTTGCTGTTAAGTCCTGGGACAAAAAATCACTGGAGCTGATAGATTTACATCAACAGCTGTTATGACGGTCTCATTTTATGGTCAACCCGGGTGAACTTGTCGAAGTTTCACCATGGCCTCCATTTGGTTCACCAGGTACACAGAGGTGACGACTTTTTGTGTGTAACATGCTCGAGAGCTCGTACTATCTAATCGCCTACTGTCCAGGGAATTACTGGCAACTCTGTACTGTAGGCAAGTCGATAGCCAGACACGCCTGATCTAGCCGTCTTTCCAAGCATCCCTTCACGCACTAACACCTTTGGGATAGGTTTTCGAAAGGACCAAACTCTTTCGTGTATACCCCAGAGACCAGACTGCCCAAGCTTGGAGTACGACAATACTAAATCTGCTGCCCGGTGGGACTGTAGCTACCGAATGTGAATAATTTTAATTTATCATGATACATATAAGAGAAATTGAAAGCAGTCCGCATGGTCATACTCCTCCAGTTAAATTGATTCGAACAAACATAATTTCCCCTATTTTATACGGCAAAAATGTATTCCTATTTCAATATAATTGATGCCGTTTTAATACTAAATTTAACTCTCACAGGACTTTTGTATTATATTTTCATGGTCTTATTCATGAAAAGAAATTAAATTCTTTCAGAATATTTTCAATTATTTTGTATGGAAGTCTGTCTGTTAAACTTTAATAAACAAACAAATATCTTTTTTAGGACAGGACTTTTAAACAATAAAAGCATCGCTTAATCCGCAGAAGCGTCAAATGGCAAAACACACACATTCCAATTGTTTTTTGTTCTTTTTTTTTTTTTTGTTTTTCTGTCATGAAAAAAATTAATTGTTTGTAAGCCAACCGTGAACAAAGTGGCAATTAATTAATAACAAAACGTTTTATTAAAATTTGTAATAATATTGACTTTACTTTTGTTTTTATAAAATTAAATATTTGAGCTACTTTAGTTTTATTTTTTTATTCAGTAAAACCTTTTGTTCGATTTTGATTATGTAAAATATCGTTTTTTTTCTGCTTCAATAATTCTGGTGAATTATTTTTTTTCATAAAGTAAAAATGTGTGCGCAATAACATTAAATAGGAGTATGCAACCCAGTTAACAATTTTATGCACACTTGCAAAAGTTCAAATTTATAAGGGGTGTTTTTATTAGTTGCACAAGTTGAAATCATAATACAACAGAGAAATAGAAAAGTTGTTAGTACCAATAAATTGGGCTTTATTGGACAGACAATTTTCAGACATTAATGTTTAAATATGATGGCCGGAAATGTACTCACCAATTTGCACAAACTCAAACAACTCTTTGAAAATTGAACTCCAGGTGTTCAATTGTCTTCGGTTTATCGACCCCAAATAAAACAATCCAATAGCGTTAAGTCACTCGATCTTGGTGGCCGACTAATTGCATCATTACACGCAATTATTCTCTCCTCAAGACTTTCATTTAGCAAAGGATTTTTATCGTGGGCTGTGTGATATGTGGGTCCATCTTCATGCAACCGCATGGCACCGAAATTAATGGCAGCTAATCAGGTATGCAAAAATGTCTTATCATGTAGCTGGCAGTTATAGTCTATTTCAAGACATATGGACCAATGACTCCGTCGGCCCATAAAGCGCACCAGGCAATAATTTTCCGCACATGTAACCATGTTTCGCAAAGGTTTGTGGTTCATCCTCATCCCAGAAAATTGAGAGGGTCGCATCATGTAGTTTGCATCAACTCGACAAGAAATGCGAACAAAATAACTTTTAAATTATGCTACAATAGTCTAATAGTTTGGAAGATGTTCGGAAAGCCTCAGCGAAAATTAAATTCTTCCAAAAATAAAATTATTGTATCAATATTTTTTTTTAGCCTTCACTTTAGTCTCTTAGTACGTTACGAATAAAATGAGCCACATGTTATGCAAAGCCTTGAATTTATTTAGAACCCGGCGGTAGCACTGACTGCCCCGAAAATGATCATCTTAACAGCTGCTTTTATATATTTGTAGATCAGTTTAAAATGAAGAAGAACTTCTAACAAAGAGAACAATACTTTCAATTCCTTCTCTTTCCCGCTATTCTCTACCTGTCTTATTTCGGTTGGTAGCTAAAAGCGTTGTCAGCTTTGAAATTTCGAAAGGCACCAAAATGCAGGAAGCAACTCCCAAAGTTTAGAATTTCTTATGTTTATTGAAGCAATTTTGCTAAACGAACCGACTTGCCAGCGCTGGTAGTTAACATTTCTTGTATGAGAGGGTCTGATGAACAAAGTTATTGGTTCCAGCATTGATTGATGTTTGTTTTCTTGGTTGTGCCTTTGTTTATACCTTTCAATAAATTATTTTCTAGAACTGTCATGAGTTACCGCACGCTATCGAATATGTAGTTTTATAGTTGCCCAATATCATCTAATGATACAGAAACCACTCTACTCTTTAAAAATAACATTTTAATCGCGTTATATTTTGTTTGAAATTAGAGTAAAGAGAAAGATATACAACGTCAAATACAAGTATACAAAACCAATGCTAGACTGACATTTTCTCCCAAAGCGCTGTTCGGTAGCTTAAACATTCTGTTCACCACTAATTTTAGCGCATATATATTTCGAGATATTCCACCCAGAATTTCTCTCATCATATGATTCTCGTACTGGCAACGAACTTGACCGATATCAAAACGAGAAACTACTGCATTATGAATTACGCTATTTAAGTACTGTGGACCAGAAATGGTCCAGATGGACTGACGCCATGTCCATATTAAGATGATCTTTCACTATGGAGAGAATCGAGTTCATTTTCTCACAACATTCTCTTAGCAAAACTAAATGATAGTATAATTCAAACTATGACTGGATGGCTTAATCTGATAGTTGATCAATTTCACTTGGTGAATTTGGGGCTTACGAGGTACATATAAGCGACAATAACTTGCCACAACAAGTTCATTGTGTCCTTTTAATCACTTCTCCCACTAATTGACTGTAAAGTGGAGGAAGTCGGCTGGCACGAAATCTAAAAGCAAACTCAACCTCTAACTAGAGTCGCATCTACCACCCACTTCTTACGAGTAACTGTAACCTGTTGTTGTACCTGGGCGATATTGGAATCACCGAGAATTTGCCTCCATTATCCTTATCCAACAAAGCTCGTTCCTGCGTTTTTTAGTTTTAAGCCACATCCAGAATGTGGATCTCTCTTTCGGCAATCATTGCCGGGTCACGTTGAAATTGCTAAATTTAGCGTTTCCGTGTCAACCGGGGAACCCCTCCTCATGTATACCCCAGAGACCAAAGCGTCTCAGCTGGGAATGCACCTATAAAAATCCTGCTGCTGACTTGTCTGCAGTGCTTCTTTTTTTCACACTGAATTAACAAAAACAATATAAACATGTGCAGATTTTACCAACATTTTTTGTACTCACCATGAGCGAATTTGCTTTGGCGCGATACTGGTTAGTCGTATGTGCAAAGCGTACTTTTTCTGGCATTATTGGCTTTGAGTATTGGCCTAGCGACTGACTTTCAACTTAATACTTTAATCGTACCCTTCACGTTCTTTTGAGAGATTTGTGCAGGGATGACACCAAGTAAAAAGTCATGGCTTGCAAAAGCATTTTTATTTGTAGTGTTTTTGAAAGTGCAACTATTTGAAGACATGGAAACTAATTTCTTATACTCGTGAGCAAGAAGAAACACGAGAAAGTTAAACAAGAACTTTTTTGGTGGACCAACTATTCCAATTTTATACAATATATTGGGTTATTTAATTATTGTATAAAAACAAAAATCTGTATGGTAATTAATTTTATTATAAAAGTTTTACAAATTAAACGCGTGTAAAAACGCCGCTGAATAAAATAATAATTAGTTTAATTAGACAACTTGATGAACAATTTTACAAATTGTTTCAAAATTGAGATTAAAATGTAAAAATGCTAAATAAAAAATAAACTTAAAACTTAATAGAATAAATAAAGCCATTAAGTTACATGGCTCTTTTGTGTTGTTTTTGTATATATGCATGAATATTTCCAGTATCCAACCCAAATACGCAACCTGAAAGGTACACAAGTGCGGCTAAACCAAAAGCTATTATAATTAATTGCAATCATAATTAAAAAAATTAGTTTTTTACACAGAGAACAAAATTGCAAAACTTTGTTGTTACTGAACAAAGTTTGATGTTGTTCAAACAAACTGGAACTAATTGAAAATAAATAAAATAAGTGATTTATACGCACATGTAGAGTTTTTGCTAAAATATTGAAACAGTAGAAAATATGCTTGAATAATCATAATAATAACCCAAATATTATAAAACAAAAGTTTCAAAAACCTTTTTGTTAATTAAAAAAAAATATCTTACACTGCGGTTGCATGATCAAGTTTTGCTTTCAAAATTGTCCCACCTGCTGGCTGTCAAAATTCAGAAAAATTGAAAGCTGTGACGTAGACTGCACTCAATTTTAAAGCAATTTGTTTTCAAGATGTTGCCAAGAAAAAAACTGAAAATGATTGTTTCATTAAAAGTTTCAGGAGAAATAAATAATATAATAGAAAAAGAATAGAAATAGAAAAGGCAATGGAATCATAGGCCTTATTGTTTTTATAATAATTTTTATTCTCAACCATATTTATTCAATACTGTTTTTCAATTTTCACGGAATATTAAAATATTTGTAACAAAACACAAAAACACAAAAAGAATATGGCGGTGAAATATTTGCAAACAACAGCGAAAAATTTGCTCATTAAAATTGTAAACAGCTGTTTTCTTGACTGCAAAATGGAAAAACAAAATTTGAAAGAGAAATTGAAAGCAAGTTCGTTTCCAGTTTTCAAAGTGTGAGTAATACACTGTAAAAAAGTGTGAATGTATTAAAACTTGAAAGATACGATTTGTTCGTTTGTTTGTTTCTGTTGGTTCATATATTGGCCACAAACCGATTTGAAGATGAGCTCAAGGCAACCCACAACTAAAGTCGGCTATATAGCACAAGGTGCGTATTACGCAATAACCTTTTATTGAAAATCCCGCTCCTATCAAATGGCGAAGGCGGTAAGACGCTTCTAGACAGTAAATTCGTTAAATAAATATACATGTAGTGCTACCAGATGGCAAAAGAATCATGAGGATTTTGGGAGTCGCGTTAACAGTGCGACTATTACGACTATTAATTTCCCAGTATTTATATTATCGTTGCAGGTGGTGGTACAATAATATTTTTCGGTACATAGCGGCCAGATTGCAAATGTTAAAATATTCGCTCCTATATGTTCACACTATCGGTCTGCAATGAAGTGAAGTGTGACTTTTTCTCACTTCTTTTCACTTGCTGGCATTTCCAGAACATCAAAGAAAGTTACAGTCTCTTCAGAATCCATTTTTAAACTCTTTGAAAAAAAATATTTGTATATTAAAAATATGTACGTTAAGGAAACAAGTTTTTTGTATGTGTTTTTCTTTACTTTTTAAAAAGATGTTTGCAAGGAACTGTGCCACCATGTTGGCGCTAGTCGGTAGCTTTGATCGTCGCTTTAGTGGATGATAAAAATCGCACCGTTTTTCAAGCGTTTATTGGTCGGCGTTGTGTGAAAAAGCATTCACATTATTGGCGGCTAAGAATATATTTTGATCGTTGGTATCTTAATTAAAATATGTACTTGTATTATTATATAAGTTAAACATATCGCACCCTAAATACAAAGGGGTCACAACTCAAAATTTTCCAAAACTAATATTTTTCCATAAATTAATTCAGAGTACACCAGTATACCTACAGTGAACCCATCCACAATGGACACTCCTTATATGCGGGCACCTCCCATAAAAGCACAAGTTTTATAATTGTGTATATCTCAGACAAACGAACACTTGCCACAACCGAAACCTCCCAGGAACGGACACCTCCCTTAATAGGACAAGTTTTGTGGATTCAAACTTAAAATAAAATATTGGGCATCTCTCTCAAAATAAAAAAAATACCCTTACAGTGAACAGCCGGCTATGAAAGTTTTCGCTGTATATGCACATGTCTTTTTTTAAGTTTTTGAGTATAATTCATTTTAATTTTCAATATTTTCAAGTCTTATATTGCAATATGGAACTCAGTAGAAATATAAATATTAGTGGGTCAGGATATATATTCATATATATATATATATATATATATGTAGCAAAAGTTAAATTAATCGCTATTTGTTGGTGTATTTTTCAATTCAATTATTATGTAGATATAATATAACTTTTTTATAGTTCAAATTATTAATAATTTAATGTAATAAATATTTTCAATAATGTCCGTCCGACTTTTAAACAACTTTTCAATATTGATCGTAAAAACAACTCTTCGACCTTGATCTTAACAACTTAACAAACTCTACTCCTTTCTTCTCTACGTGATAATTAACGACTGACTCTTATTTTTCTGCCCTTTCTTTCTGCTGCGTAAAAACGTACTATTATATTCTTTCGTCCCACATATATATTTCGTCACCTTAAATGTAAATCGGCGTAACCACACGAAATCGGATTTTTGATTGATTTTGGTTCTTTGTGTCAAGCTCATGGACATTTTTTAAAGAAGTTCAAACTGGCCAATCATACTTCTCCTGTAAAAAATATAAAAGTATAGTTACGTCCGTTTGCATTTAAGGTGACGATAGTCAGCTAAAAATGTTGTTCAAAGGTTTCTTATAAACGGTGACATATAAAAATATGTGCAAATATCAAAATAAGAGTATCGTTCATATTTCATCTAAATTGTTGTTTTAAATAAATTTTGTTGTCTCCAACTATATCCGTAATAACATTTTATTGCGACAAAAAAACATAATAAGTCGAATTTTACCCAAAATACAAATCTACTGTAATTGGTCTTAGGCAAACGCGTGTTAACAATATGTGTCGGAATAACATCAGGGCGTTGAGGTTTAAGCAGATGTGTCAGTTGTCTGCACATGGGAAACATGATTAAAAGCAGCCATCTCACAGAGAAGATGTATAAAAGAATTATTTTGAAGAGTCATCTCTTATATTGTGATATAAATGTTTAATTTTTCAATGCAACTGGCAGCGGCTGCCATAAAAATAGTAAAAACTCCTCATACTTCGGATTGTATTAAAGCTCTACTTAAGCATTTCTTTTATATACAATAATTTCCATCTTTCTTATGTACTTGGCCGAGAATGTCCTACAAAAGATTTCAGATATGCCATATGAAGGATAAAATACACGTTATATATTTTCTGCTTTAGGAAGATTAAAGAGAGGGTGCAAAATATTGAGTTTTGTTTAATTGAGACATAAAAACAGTGGTCAAAATATAACACAAAAAGTATAGAAAATAAACAATCACGACCTGGTTTTGAAAAGGATAATGAAATTATGTAGGCTAAACATTGAATCTGTATTACATAAAGAAAAAAAAGACGTTAGATATTAAACATCTATAGTCCAACCTAAATTACGGAGCTGGTCAAAAAGCTAATTTCCAAAATTCTTAACATTCAACTAAACAATAACACATACAAACACACACTTACAAATAAGAGCACTCAATAATCCAACAAACAAATCCATATTAATACAACAACACTTAAAAATACAAGCCCTTAATAACCCAACACACAAATCCATATTAATACAACAACAAGCGGAAGGCACAAAAATAACAAGTGCCTTAATATACACATCGGGATTTGTTCATTGAATTGTTTTTTAATTCAAAAATGTTTTTGTTTAATTAAGTAAAACAATTTCCGAGTATGCAAATGATATTAATTAACGGGGATTTAAGTAACACAAGTCCCGCTGGTCGCTAAAGGAATTAAAAAACGCAGAAAGATTTGCAAAACAAAATTTTTATTATTCCAAATTCTAGAAGAAAAAAAAAAGGTTTAATCTAAAAAGTCTTACCGAATTTTCTTTCAAAATGACAGGAAAGTTAGAAACGCTAAACTGATCTTAAACACATTGTGGGCCAGGATTAATATAAAAGAAGCAACACTGGGCAGACCAGCAGTGGGTAAGCGTACATATGCTTATTTGAAGGCCTTCAATCAAGAGCCCCAAATTTCACTGACACATTTCTTTTATGAATAAGGCATCAATTGGGCAGGATATCATGACTTAGAAGGGTAAAGCATGGCTGTGTAATGGACCTGGTTCTGTAACTACTTTGTATCTATTATATATTTATTTTGGCAGCTTAAGCACATTTCTCAAATGTTTAAGTTATTAATGCGATATTAGTTTAGGTTCATTTATTAAATAAGTAAAAGAATAAAATAAGTGAATAAGAAGAAGAAGGACGTTATTTTGTTTACGGAACAAGTACAACCAGGCATTAACAGAAGAAATTCCATTTCAATTAATTATATAGTTCTGGAAGTAAAATTAACTTGAACTTTCATTTACATATACGAGTACAGACATATGAAATATGTATATAAGAAATAATTAATTGTACTGATAGAATTTTCCTTAAAATAATATGATTAGAAAAAAATTAATAATGGTTGTTCTTAGTTCTGACACAAGGAAAATTATTAACAGGCGGTCCCGCCTCAATTCGATTTGAAGATATGTCTTGTTTGTATGTCCAAATCAGTTGCACATACCCAATGGAAAGAAAACTAGTTTGTTTTTATATTATATTGTGGCAACAGTCATGTATTATTGCACATTTTGAAAACGAAACAACGCACAAGTTTAGTGGAAATAAACTTTGACAAACTATCAAGATTAAAATGCCAGCAACTCAAAGTAGTCACCTGAGCTGTCACGAGCAGCTGTTATTAATTAATGGGCATTGGCTTTTACATTTGACATTGCAGGGATTTATGAAAAAAACATTAGCATCGCAGGCGGAACTAGCGGAACTAGGGAAACCTGTTAATTAACACCAACTTGGGCCTATGGTCGCCGTTGCCCGGCCCATTCTGTGCAAAGCAGTTTTGTCAAGTATGAAATAATGAGTAAATAAATACAATTCAAGACACTCTGACATTAAAAAAGTAGCAATCGAGCTCGGATTTTACTACTTATGTTTCACTACGTCATATTAGATACTTCAAAACTAACCAGGCCGTTACTAAAATACAAAATGGCGTCTTATCGAGTGCATGATTTTTTTAAATTACACAACGTGTCGTCGCTCATGTATGAAAAAGAAGGAAATATTAAAATTTTCGGCGTGTTTTTTAATTTTGTTATTGTATTATTTTTTAATCGCAAAATAGGCCATTCTAAAAAAAAAGGAAAAAGTATTAAAAATGTTCCACAAAGTTGTAATAAAAACCTGAAAATAAAAAGATGAAATGAATTTTAAAAAAGTTGTAAAATATTATTGAAGGGAATTCTTGGCGACCGAAGACCAACATGACCAGACTGATGCCTGAACAACGCTCGCAAATTGTGAAAATTTATTTTGAAACAAGATTGCCCGTGATCCCGATTTTCAGAAGCGAATTTTGTTTAGCGATGAAGTTCATTTTTGTTTGGAGTGATGATGAGCCTCAAGTGTATGTTGAGACCCCGTTAAGTCCGGAAAAACTGACTGTCTGGTGTGCTTTATGGACTGGTAGACTTATTAGTTCGCACTGTAATAAAAACGATGCTGGTCAGAACGTTACAGTCATGGGTGAGCGCTATAGAGCCATGATTACTGACTTTTCTGTTCACAAATTGAACAACCATGATGTGCAGGACGACACAACATGTCACACAGCTCGTGCCGCAATTGAGTTATTGAAGGAAACGTTTTGTAACCGCATAGTTTCCGGTTTTGGATCCGTGAATTCGTCTCCGAGATTTTGCGATTTAATGCCGCCCGCCACGCCGGCTACTTTCAAAATAAAATTTTGACATTCTACAAAGATTTAACCTAAGCAAAATATGCACTTGAAGATTTTGCACACGTTTATCTGCAAAGACTTCATCTTGGAAAAGAAACAACAAGGGAGAAAACAAAAAATAATTAACCTTTCCTCGCCTATCGCCGCGAATTCACCGGTAAATATTTCCGGCACAAATTCGTAGTGTGAAGCACAAAAACGACGAAACAATAACTTCTGATTAGAACTGGATGAGGCGGCTACAATAATAACAATAATAAGGGACCATATTAAAAGTAAAACTACATTAAAACAATTAGTTAAAAATATTTGAACAGATTATTTAAGGTGGTGAATGTATTTTGGCAACGTCGCTATAACTTTTTTACTACCTGGAATAATATAATCATGAATATGAAAAAATGGACGTATTTCTTTATAAGAAACCTGGTTACCGGATACTGTTTTTTTTCCTCCCACCAAAGCTTGGAATTCCGTCAATTGTCACTTTGTCTATATGTTGAAGTGGAATAAAACAGTCTTTTCCCTAAGCACTTTTTTTATTAATACGAGCCTTTTGTGTAAAGGCTGCCACCTGGTGGAAATCGTGTTGTTGGTTTTGTCTTATATCTGACAGTTTTGCTTTTTGAATAATCGTTGTTGACAAAAAACATCCTCGTCACCATTATTCCAAGTCTTTGGCCTCAGCAATGGAATACTAAACAACAGACTGCCAAGTTGGAAAATCCTCTTTAAGTCTAAAAAATAAATCAAGATTATTGCAATCCTTTACATATCTGACAAAAAGATTCTGAATAAAGTTAGTTTCAGCAAGTCATTAAAATGACAATGACAGTTTAATTTTAACAGTTTTAAAACTATCATTTTTGAACAGTTCGTCCTTGAAGTGGAAAGTAAATAAATGTACAAACTTTTATAGTAAATCGTTATATAAATATATACATATAAGTGTGTGTGTGTCATCAGATTTTCCAAGGAAAATTAAATTAAACAAACACGTTTATTCAATTTTTGTTTAGGTTTGAAGGTAAAAGTTATAAATTACAAACTAAAATTTGGCAGTGGAATATTTCAATTATTTTGTCCAATTCCGAAGCACTTTAATTTATTTGCAAAGTAGCAGCCTCATTGAATTTCTTAATGATTTCAGGCTATTTACAAAATTATTGCAAGGATTTTGTATTTCATCCATGCAAATCAATACAAAATTAGATTTTTGATACTCTACCAAAATGTGTTTTACATTTTAATACGAGCATTTCATTTTCGATGATTGTATGAATATTCATGCGAGTACGTCTGTATCTCCATATGTACATACAATAAGTTATAGTAAATTTAATTGTATCAACGAAGAGATGAACTTATTTTCCTGCACATAAACAACGAGTTAGCCTATTTACTCGTACATATTTATGGACTTGTAAATTACAGCCAGCACTAGTAACTTGAGGTAATTATAATGAAAGGAGCTAGAAGCCAACACGGAAGCTGTTCGTATTGTAGGGAAAGTTGAGTGGACAAGTGAAGACAACTGTGTGAGGGATTGTGTACTTCAATATCAATCCAGTGAAATAAATGTTCCTGAAAAACTCTTAGTTTTTAATTTAAAGTGTTTCTGTAAGGAGTGCATGAAAGGTTTTCAGTTTTCAAGAAATTTTTTCCATTTGCAGAAAATAGAAAATTTGCAAACATTTTAAGAGCATTGACGTCAATTCTTACTTACAGACAGGCAGTTCAGACAATAACACTTTGTGTCAAAAGCCCAACTAACAAAATATTTTGTAAATGAAAAATTAGACGGTAAGATATTCGACCTACCATAAGACTCTGTTTTCGTTTCATGCAATTTGCATTATTACAGTTCGTACAAGTACAAATCGTAATTGTGACTATTAAAAATAGAGGGTGGTCCAAACTGAATCACCCTGTCAGATGCAAACATTGATATTGTCGACTATACAGTACAATTAATGGATCGCAAACTTCGACGTCGACTTACTAATTGTGTGACGCCAACAACAGATTGAAAGCACCAACGACTTTAGCATGGCCGTTCTGTCGAGAATATCACTAAAAAAAGGTACTATAAAGTTGGACATTACCAGATGGATCCGACAGCGAATTTAGTGAAAGGCTTACGCATGTTTACGAACAAAGGGCAGACAATATGTCACATAAGGCCTACTGACCCTCAATCGACTATGAACTGCAACAACGAAAAAGACGATTTTAATTTACAGACAGACGAGGGGCAAATTCATTTAAGCGGTGTTTTCGTTTCTGTCGCACTGAAAATTAACGTGTGATACGCGAAAAGCCGTTACATGCACTCAAAGTCACTGATTCCCTGGCCCGGCAATCACGCTGCAGAAGTGATTGGGCCATATTTCGTTCCAGACTGACAGGCATTGAATGACAGTGGGTTGGTGAACAAGTGGTTTCGTGCCACGCTAAACATACTGTTACTCCTTTTTTTCTTATATAATAAGATATGATATCGAAACTTACAATGACGCACAAAAAGTGGACGAGGATGCCAAAGAAGTTTAAATGAAGCGGCAAAGCAACAAACAATCGTTAGTGTATAAATTTGACATTTCTTTCAGATCAACATCTTTTCGTGTTCGTTTTATATCGCATACATTTTGTGTAAGAATCTTTTTAGTCGGCTCAACTTTGTCACCACACTATGAATAGTTCTGTTAGAGGGGGATTATAAAAGTTATCAAATGGGCGAAGCACAAGGACAAAACATTTGGTTTCAGTGCCATATCGACTCCAGTCAGTTCTGAAACACAGACTGTATATATGTATGTATACCAGTTAATTGAACAAATGCATCCTCCACAACTGTCAAACTTGGGACAGAGAAACAGATATCTCGTGATTGTAATTGTTTTTTTTGCGTGCAGTCAGACTCGTTGTTGTTGTTGTTTGACCTTTGAGAGTTTAACTGACTTGCCACGCATAACTGTATCATATTGAACTGTTTTTGGTAGACATTTTTCAAGCTCAGGCTTATTAGGGCCTGCCCTTGTGACCTACTTTGAACGACTCATAGGCCCCAAATTATTGTGCTATGTGAGGACTGTATATATAACACAGGGTCTTGCACTTGCTCGAGAGATCATTATTATCAGCGCCTACTGACGCTCCTACCTGCGCATTTAAGGTTAGGCCACAGCCAGAGAGTTCCAATCCACGACCAACACCAGTATCTCTCTTCAAAACCATCTCCATTCTGCCAATTGGCTTTTGGTCTAAGTTTCGGAAAGGCTTGCACAACCAAACTCATACAGGAACTTATTATAGTTTTTCTTGCCCGCCAAACGAGGAAAGCAGAGGTAATAATTTTCCTTTATGATGGTAAAAGAAACAATTTGTCATAATCAAAGCATTTGTTTTCCACGAATTTTTGACACTGGAATTAAAATTTTTATTTTAACAAAATAAATTTTTCTAGACACCTTTCGGAAAATTTTAAAATTTGTTTGTCTTATGGCAAAATAATAGTGGATCAGAAATGCTTATAAAAAGGACAACAGCACACAGACGCACACACGCACACACACATTAAGAACCCCCCGCGAATTGTGGGACAAAGTAATAAGTTTTCCATGAGTAGCGCCAGTTTTTAAATATTTTATATTAATTTTTTAACTGCAGAAAAATACCCTATTGGCCAGAAAAATATTTGTGTTAAACTTGTTTGCAAAATATGGTTGTTAAATTTTTATTTTCTCATGTGATAAGTTTGTGTATCTTGTATTTTTATTATTATGTTTTATTTTAATTAATTTTCTCCGAAGTCTATAAAGCAAAATATTTTTATTTTCTCATGTTAAATAAGAACAATATTTTCTTTAAAAGAGTCCTTGGAGATGTGTACACTGAAATATGTTTATCTTACATAAGAAAGATTTTACTTTTAACTTTTGGCAGAAGAGATTTAAATGTTATAGATTGCAAAATAACAATCAGATACTTGGGAATAAATACATATTTTTGTATTTAATTTTGCCTTGTAACGAAATAAATTGTATTGCAAATACAAAAAAAGCTTTACCTTGTTAAGTAAATTTGAGTAAATTGGTAAAATATTGTTAGAAACCTCGTTTTTTTTTAAATCTATAAAGATATTATATCGAACAGCAATATTAAACTGGTTAAAATTTGAAAAAGTTATTTTGAAATATAGAAGCCAATTAATTTTTAATGTTTTCCTGAAAAAGGGTTAATTTTTATTAGCACAACACTGATGCGACAACAAATATTGGACACAAATAGGGACAAAGTTGTATTCTGTTGCAGCAAAATTTGTTAAGCGCGGTGTTCTTGGAAAATACACATTGACACCATTTGACTGATGCCATTCACGGTAGGGCATGGAAACATAAAAAGCAGTTGTTATGTGGACAGTATCGTCTCATCGACGAAGTAGTACGTTATTGTATTTAATGAGTTTTGCAGCAGGGCAGTGTCTGAGTATAAATCGAAGTGCTTTTCTCCAGCAACGTTGTTCAACTTATATTGGGGCATAATCCAACGCAAAAGTTTTATAAAAAGTATCTTCCATATATTTGCGTTTTCAAAGGCAATTCAGTTTTTTTAGGAGATGAATTTAAAAAGTACACTTGAACTCCATCCAAACTCCCTTGCCACCAACATATTTTACTTTGGCAGCCATCGACTCAGAAGCAAGGACACTTTTGCTATTATCCCAACGCAGAACAAATGGTTTTACTTCCTCGAAACTTATCTTTTGGTCCACTTGAAGTATATATATATATGTATATATATATTATTTTGTAGTATCAAAAGATAATTGTACAATATATTGGCCACGTACTAGTTGTGGAATAAATTCTGAGCTGCGGTCTTTCTGTTTTTACAGTTTATTTATAAATCATATTTTTTCGCAAATTATTTCCATTTCAATTTATTTTACCTCCTATGTCGGCTTGGTGCAAAAAATTGACTGGCCGCCCAAACATTCTTAACGCCTGAAGAAACCCAAAATTGCTAATTACTCTTGTTGCCTGCTTTTGACAGAAGTTAATAACTAGCGCTTTACTACAATAGTTTAGCAGATGGTATCTTCACTCGTACTATTATAGCCAAATATTTTAGTTTCAATCACATTGTAACTCTCGTAGACGGTTTCAAAAGAGTTACAAGATGGTAAGCAAAACATTTCTATATAATGGCGGCTGAGGTGGTGGCTTTTGACAACAACTTTTTGGCATGCATATATATACATTTTTATAAGATAAGTTTAATTTTTGAGCCTAAGTATGACGGTGAATCAGATCGTTAACGACGACACGGTATCGGTTGCATTTTGTAAAAATGCAACCCTGATATAAAGAAAAATTTTATGGTGGAAAAAAAGATTCTGAAAATGAAAAGGTTTTAAGGGATGTACAATCGCGCATCGTATTATTTGTCATTTACTTAACATTTCTATTTTGCACAACAAATACAATCACCCTTATTCTGCGTTTCGATTAAGTCTCCGCATTCAGTTCCATTGCGATCGAAAATTGGTATTCTGCAGAAAAACGGAATCGAAAGAAAAAGAAGAAGAACAGGGTATGTTTAAATTAGCTTCTTTGCTGTGAAACGTGTGAAATAGAAACAGTAAAAATAAACAATTTTGTAAACATTTTAATAAAAAGTCAAATTCAGTCCACTAAAAAGTAATAAATAAAATTAATAAACAAATAAAAACGCTAATTCCGCTGGTATTTGTTACCAGAGCCGTCAACTGAATAACTTTTTCCTCAAGTGGGCTAATACGCTGTAAGCGGCATGAAACTCCTCCGGTGCTCATCATTTCTTTTTTGTTTGTCGACAGCTTCCGTTTGATGTAGCTTTTCCAGTCAATCCAAACCTATAAATTTATATTAATTTCTGCAATAATTATACGCAAACCATACCTACTTTTTTCCATGCACTGGCATTTTTTGTTGGAGGACTTAGTGCATTGATGATTCCTGCCACTTCCTCCCGGAACGCTACTACTTCTTCCTTTGAAAGTTGATGGTAGCCAATTTTTCATACTGCTCTGGTGTTGTTGTTTTTGACCTGTAATACATAAGAAAAACATCAGATTCGGGTACAAAAATTAGAAAAACAAAAAAATTAATTTAATTAAATAAATTAATTAAAAATAATTTTAAGTGTTTTCTAATCGTTTCTGAACATTTTATCTCATTTTCTACTTAAATTTTTTCAATTTTAAACTTTTTAACTAAAAAACACAAATAAAGAAAACCCCTCCGTTAACAAAAAAACAACTGAGAAAAACGGAGCTCCGTTCGTAATGCATAATACATACAATCGAAAGAAACTGAGCGGAATCGAAACGCAGAATACCAAAGCTGCCAGACGGAGAAATTTACGATCCGAGTCGAAACGCAGAATAGCCCCCAATGTATTTATTATAGTCTGCAAGGACACAACGCAAGAACATAAACAAAAATGTATGTATGTAATTAGAATTGATAGTTTTTTCCTAAAAGTTCCTGCACAGCAATAGAATAGAGATTATTTCTTAAAGCTCTTGCATGTGTTGCCTGCTTTTTACTATCCTCAGTTTAAGTGCTAATATTTCCAATAATGCGTTTAGTATAATAAATATTTTCTAAGTTTTGAACGTCATTTTTTAACTTTTTTTTATTCGCTAACAATTTTTATCGGTTTCAGCAAATTTTCAACAATCACTTTATCATTGTCAGTTGTGTTTACGTTTCTATACTTTTTTGGGTTGTCAATAGTTCTTAACGATTTTTGTTTTATTTTCTCATAAGACTCTGGCACACACAGACACACATACACACACACACACACACACACACATGCACTGGAGCGGATACGCGGATAGCAAAATTTTTGTGTGAATGTAGTTATTTTGGTTAAAGTTTGTTGGAACCCGAATACAAGTACAAATGAAATGAAAATGGGTCAAAATTCTATAAGTACCAACATATACATAAATACATATGTATGTGTGTATATACTGGTATATATAAGATATTTGATAATAAAAGATTGAAGATGAAACTTGAACAATAGAATATGATACTCTTGTTCTGCTCCGCTTTTTTTTATTTTACCAGTTTCATTTTGCAGACGAGAAGAAATTTAATTCAGTTTGTTGTCGCTCTCTGACGTTTCTTTATTCCCGTTGTAGCAAAAAGATATATTTCAATTGCAATAGCAAATGATGCCGCCTCAGTTTTATGAAGCACTTTTTCTGTCATAACGTGTAGAAAGTATGTCTGTGTTATAAATAATACTTACGTTGAAGTAGGGGTACAGTTCCAAAAAGCCGAACGGATACATCAATTTATGGTTTTTGTCTTTCCATTTGTTTTCTCCTTATAAATAATGTTTCTACTCCAACATGTGAAAATTAGTTTTCACACTGGATAAAGGAAATCGTTTTTTTAGCCTTCAAAGGCAATTCCGCACTATGGAAATATTTTATTCTAATTTGATTGCATGTTTGCACCTGTTGGGTTTATAATATTAGTACAGTTTTTCATTCGGGATTTGCCCAAAAACCTTGTTTTGTATTCAAGTTTGACGATTTTATTTTGTCGCGTAACTCTTTGTACACAAATAAGAGGGTTCAATTGGTAAGATGGCTGCACTAGTTCCCCAACTGAAACTTCGTTTTAGAGTCTGTAGTCAACGGAAAAATTGAATTGTGCTATGAACTCACTATTATCGTTGTCATATAATATGTCAAAAGTTCAGAACCACATTCAATATTTCTATATTTCAAGTTTGTAGTCATTATAATATTAATACATATGTATGTCTATATAAGAATTGAAGTTTTATATACACACAAATATATTTTAGCTTTTGTAATTAATTATCTTATGAATTGCAATTTTTTGTTCTAATAAAATGTATTAAACCACATTTCTTATCGTGTTTATTGGTGGTGGTAAGACCAATTCTGAATCTATGCAGATATTTATTGGGTTAAAAAATATGCTATCCCTTCACAGTTTCTCCTTCAATCATGTTTTTACATTGGGCAATAAGTTTATATATCCACCGGCCAGTGTCGTCGTGGTGCTTTCATTTCAGAAAATTTTGTATTAGAAATTTCTGGCGATTTCTTTTATCTTCGTAGTTTTTCTTCTAATGGCTCGATTCTATCACAATCGCTTTGCTTAGTGTTAATACATATAGCAGTTAAAATTCTCAGCAGCTACACAAGCTATAGATCTCCTAGTCAGTCTATAGTTTCGACAGTAATTAACATTATTCGGAACAGTGACGAAGCAATTCTCCAATCTTTGTCACGCATAGTGTATCTAAAACAAATATAATTTATTAAAGCCATTTCAATTTGACACAAAAATGTTATACCTCTATGCCTGATATCTCTCATAAAATTTCCCTATAGACATAAACTAGTGAGGGAACTGCTGTTGGGCAAATGCAATTGCGCAAGCGAGCGGTTGCAATATTATCTCCCACTATTCCATATTACATTTGGTGCACTTTATGGGCTGGCCATGCCTGTCATTGGTCCGAAATGATTATGGTCAAAGTGTTGCTGTCAATGGGGGAACTGTGAAATTTGGTGTTCTAGACTGCGCCTTGTATGCACCCATCGTGACGGTGACATGCCCGAAATCATATTTCTGTTTCACGGATATTAAAAATTGAATTCTTTGTTTTATTAGGATTTATGTTTGTAGAACTCAAACACAAGAAAACACCCTGTAGTAGTCTGAAAATGTATTTGTGTCATTAAATCCTTTTTACCAAATTGTTATGACATCAACTGTACTTACATACATATATTGTAATTTAAGTTATTCATTATTCACAATATCAAATTGTGAGAAAAATTTCCATGGATTCCATGTTTTGCAATATTGTGGTAAATCTACCAAAGAAATGAGTTCTTCAATAAAACCAAAATGCAGCAAAATCGGAAATAAATTAATTTGAAAAATGTCACGATTCCGGTAAAATAAAACTTCTTAATTTTCACACTGCCCTCGTACGAAAACATCTATCAGTAAATAAAAACTACAAATAAAAATGTATTCCTCGTTCCCGTACAGTTGTAATGATATTTAAAGTCAATGTAATGACTATTAGAAAAATATAGTTTCAAGGGATTCCTTTACTCTTGGTAGCATATTTTTTCATTTCATTCGTTTTTCGATTAGATTATTGATTTAGATGTTGATGTTCTTACTGTTGTGTGGATTGCAAAAATATGTTTTCTTTCATTAACAGCAAAAAAATAACAATAATCAGGTTTAAGAAGAAATAGTAAAAATAAGGAGAAAGGACCTGGAGCTAGAGCTACAGGACTGATTTAATAGAGAGTAAGCTGATAATGGAAGAACATAATAAGCAAAAACTTTCAACCATTTTCAATGCAATGCTTTAAAATAAGGAAAACTATTATATTTATTTGCGCTCTTTTTCATCAGTTTCATGGAAAAAAATATAGTTTTTATACTGGAGTACATAAATAATTTTCTTTTAGGTTTTAATCGACTTAAGTTTATAAGTAAACAATTTTCAGAACCGATAATCTTTTAGAAATAATTAAGAAACATTCACTAAGGGTTGACCCCTGAGTACTGGTCCCTACAAAAAAAAAAAAATCATATGTAATTTATCTATTGTGATGACAAAATTTTAAAAGTTCAACAAATAATGTAAAATCAAAAGAAAAATGTCATCTGAGGCGTTGCGATTGCTGCTCATAATAATGTTAAAAAATCAATAATAATAACAATAGCAGCCGGTTGCCCACAGGGCTCATGCCTCTCCCCGGTACTGTATAATTTATATACATATGATCTTCCCCAACTTGAGTATTGTACATTATCAATTTTTGCTGATGGATGTTATAACAAAGTTGCAAAGAGCAGTAGTTGAAATTACAACTTATTTTATTAGGTGGAAAATTATGTTGAATAGTGACAAAACACAAGCAATATTTTTCACAAGGAAAAGAAAATCTTGTTATATCCCTCAAGTAGGTATTAACTTAATTAATAATTCAATTTCATGGGAACAAAAAGTAAGATATTTAGGTGTAATACTAGATCCTAAAATGAGATTTAAAGATCACATATCATATGTTTTGAATAAGATAAATATTCTAATTCGCACACTGTATCCCCTTATAAATCGCTACTCGAAATTGAATATAGAGTAAACAAAAAACTCATTCTTGAAGCAATTTTTCACGCAGTTATGTCTTATGCGGCTCCAGTTTGGGCAAATTGTGCAAAATGTCACATTAAAAGACTTCAAGTTGCTCAAAACAAATTACTCAAGATGATTAATAATCTTTCTTGTCATTTCTCTACTAATAGACTATACGAGCTCGCAAGCATAGAACTGGTGGAGAATAAACTAGATAGGCTCTCGGATAACTTCTATCTGCGTTGTAGTAACTCTGAACATGCCATGGATTAGTACCACCTTCGGAGATGTAAGCTCCTAGAATAAGTTTTATCTAAAATCATTTAAAAAAAGACATTAAATAGGTTTTTGTATAATTTTTTCCTCCAAACTTTGTATATATGTAAATATGTATATAAATTTCATAAATTAAGATAAATTATTAAGAAGAAAAAGATAGAAATCTTGAGCTCTTTGTTTATTTATATAACATTAAAGAAACACTGTAAACATTATCTACCAATAAATAGTATCAAAAGGTGAAAAAATAACAATATCTAACATGGACTAATACCCAGTACAACCGCCTCCATTTTGTGGCACTTTCTGCACTACTGGATATTATTTTTTCTGTAAATCTCACAGAGATATTTCTTAACCTCAAAAAAAAAAAAAAAATTATATGTATTTGAAATCTATTTAAAAAAAATTTTAATTGAAATTTTTGAGTTGCGACAACTTTCGTTGATATGTACTGACTGTACGCAACTGACATGAACCTTGCTGCGCCGACATTGTAACACTTTTTGAACAATGTCGGCAATTGACGCCGATACGATTATGATAAAATACAGTAGACTGTAAAACAACTGGCCGGGAACTACATCAACTAGCCGTAGCAAAATTTTTCTTCTTTCAGCCCTGTTGTAGCAAAAATACACTTTTCAGATCTCTTTTTACAGCATTGAATGGTGCATTTGTTGTGTTAAAAAAAATAAATAAATTCAGATTTACCAAAACATTGCAATTTGTACCGACTTCTCCATACCTGTTTACAAAATAATAATGTTTCATTCATTCGCTTTGAGACTTTTAGGTTTTTATAAAAAAGCTTATCCTAGGAAACTTTTAACCTACAGAAGTTGCGCCCGCTCAGTGATATGTTCAATTTTAGAGTTTTGATTCAATTTCAGAGTTGAATAAAACCATGGAACGTTATAGATTAGTTTTAACAACTTATTTTGCAATAAGTTTTTATAAGCCCTGATTATTTTTGGTTAATATGAAATATCAAGAGCGTTTTTTTCGAATTTCGACGTTAATAGGACCACTGAATACTTTCAGATGTGTGCCGATATGGCAGAATAAAGTCGTTATAAGTTTTGCTAGTTACGGCTTCAAGTGGATTTTGTCTTAAGTGTTGAGTTTTGTGTAGGTTCTTTTACAAACAAATAAAAAGTTATACATGCATGTATGTAGTATTTTGTTACTGTTTTTCTTTAAGTGTGTTTATTCTAAGCATATTGTTTTTATTTATGCTTAGAATAAACGCATGTATGTTAAATTTCATTTGCTTAGGGGTCAGGACATTTGCTCTCTCCTTCGCAGTTTTAATAGCGCGATTAGAACCGGCGGCATGTAGCCAACACCCGTCCTTATTGCAGGTGTTCAAAAATATATGTTTCAAGTAAACGACTGAGCAAAAGAAGTGGCATGCAGGCTGTTGTGAGCCGTTGACACGTTCACCAAGTGGTTTGGTCCATCACAAGACTGGGCCACAACGGCAGGTGCTGATGCGGCTTACTAGTGCTTGAGCAGAACTTAAAATTTGCTATGGGAATGCACTTTGAAAGTTTGTGTGGAAAAAAATGTTGTTGTGCTCGAATTAATGTCCACTTCAAGCGAATGACTTAAAATTCTACTTATTACAGGCAAAATCGTTTTCATAATTAACAAAGGGACTTACAATAACAGTCATTTTCAGAGGCTATTCAATTCTTCCCAGCTGCTGGATATTTGTTCCAGCAGAAGCCGAAAATTACGCAAATATATTGTTTGTGGTTTTCGTTTTATGATCACAGAGAATTTGTGCAAACACTTCACTATTCCTGGTGTATTGGCATTACTGTGGACACTGTCGAGATGGTGGTCTTGTCCTTGTATCGCATACTGCGCACATGGTGTCCAAAACTAAGACTGTCACTCAATTAATATTTCTTGAAGCTTGAGCTCTCTTTAATCTTGTTTTATACTGAAAAAAGTGACGGAGTTTTGCAAAGAGGGGAAGTTTTTTATAAGAAAAGTAAATTTTTAATAACATACAGATTTATATTTTTAATAAAAACGACTTTGAAGATTTTGCGTGAATAAATTTGTTATGAAATTATTCGGAAAATACAAAAAAACTTCGTTAGATCAAGATTAACATTGAACAACACAAATGCATATATAAAATTCAATATTGATTAGCTCTGAGTGGTGATGCGAGCCAAAGTCCTTAAAAAGTATACAACATCCTTTTATACAGGAATTGTGTATAGATTGTTATTTTTCTTCATAAAGAAAAAAGACACGGCAGCATATTGAGAAAATAATAGCTGGTTATAATAAATTAATGACAAAATATATGCAAATATGAAAATGATATTTAATTTATTAAAATTGTCGTTATGTCGGCATTTATAGACTTGCGTACACACTACACTCCAGATTTCACGTCAAGTTCACGCTGACGGAGGCCAAATTCGATTTAAGCTGATGGCTGATGGCGGAGATGATTAATTAAGTTATAAAATTTGCTTATCTTAGGGACATTTTGAGCATATGTTTTGTTAACTAATTTTGCATAAAAATAAAAAAAAATATGTGCTTAACCGATTCAAAAACGAGTCACGTAACAATTACCAGCGCTGTGATGAAACTTCATCTTTTTTTGCAAGATATGAAATCGTAGAAGAAAAACATGAAATTTTATTCGTAAAGCAAAATACTAGGTTACACTTGAACAATACATACATACATATGTATGACTGGGAATGAAACAAACGTAAAAATGAGGAAATAAAAACCTAAAACCTACTGGGACAAACATTCCGTCGTACTTTGAAAATTACTTATTCAGCAAACGTTTTAACTGAAGGGCTCTCGAGGCAAACACTTTTTCGAAAAAGAATGCAAAGCGCAAAAGAAGACGGATTTTGTGCGGCAAATTGTACGACTTCAAGTTGTTGTTTTCTGACACGCGAAAACAATTCAATTAATCGCTTTTAAATGATGTGCGGCACGTGCGAGCGAAATTTTTGCTCTTATCATTTTATTTACGATTCCTCTCATTGTGCAAGTTAAAGCGTTTTATGTTTTTATTAATTTGTTCACATTTTAAATTAGTCTCTGTTAATCTGATCGTGTTTTTACAATAATTTCCATTGCCATTTATTTATTCATCTTTTATCAAAAGTGAACTGCTGGCATATCGTTATGAATGTCCGACAGTTGTCATCAGTATCCTTCCATTAATTACCAAAATTAGTTAGTTCAGACCATTCTGCAAGGATCTTTGCTTGTGCTCTATCCTCTACTTTACGGCAGCTATTTTTTGTTTGTTTTATATATTCTCGCCATTATATTTTCAGGAAATTAAAAGATCTGTTGCCTGATTAGACTTTAGACTAGAGATTAGCACAAATATTTAAAGATCGCGAAATAGAGTAACAAAACAAAAACCTTGGCAAGTACTATCGACCAGGTTTTGTTTTTCATTTGAATCGCTTCTATACGTTTCTTAATGTTTTATTGATTCCATTTTCGAATTTCCATTTTTAATTCATTGTTATAGTCCGGCTTAAAGTTCTTACAAATACCCGATCCGCAACAAGCGCCCCTGGTACGCTGTAATACAAAACGTTTTATGGTCCACATTAGAAAAACCTCCCTTGTTTTAATAAAAACAACATTATAGTGTTGAACTATAAATAAAGCTCAGTAATCGTAACTAAGACTGAAATTATATGTTACTTGTAGCAAATAATGAACCAATCAACTCTCGGTTGTGAGAATTAAAAATTGCACGTTTCCTGTTATAATATATGTAATGAATGCTTTGTTCATATTTATCAAGCGGACAAACACACACATATATATATATATATATATATATATATGTATAGTCGGTGAATCCATGCCTCCCCATTAAACGCGCATTCCCAAATACTCGGACTTACTCGCGGAAGCTTAAAAACAAATTTGATTAAAACTTCCAAACAAATGAAAAAACTGAATAAGATTAATATCCAAAACTGAACTGTAAATACTGTTTTATTTAAAAATAAAAAGACCAACTTTAAAGGCACAATTTAATGGCTTTTCCGAGAACGAGTGTGTCAGGATGTGTTTATGTCTACAAGGTGGCCAGGTGGTGGGGCAGCACTGCGCCAGCTGACAATTTTTGCAACTCTGGTTCTCGTGGACAACTAGAGTTGATACATTGTTTAAGCATTTTAACTTTCTGTGGTATTATTTAAATTTTGCTCTAGCGCTGCCACTTTCGACTATTTCGACTTTGTAGAATAGATCTGGTCCAGTAGTTTTTACTTTGAAAACGTTTGCTGAAGTAGCTGAAATTTGTTACCTCTCTATTTTGTTGGTTGGTGTTAAATATGCATTTAAAAGTAAATAAAGCGATGTGGCCGCTGCTTTCTCCTAATAACGAAGCATTCTAATTCCCGAATTAGATAAATGCTAGTGCCCCGAAAAACGCAGAAATGGTTTGAAGACGAGTCCATTTTGCGATTACCATTTATTTTTGCTGCAGTTTTAATTTGCTACGCTTTGGGAATTGGACGTACGACCCGACTGAAGATTCTCGTTAATACTTTTCCTTCAGCTTCTTCGTTTTCTACCGCTTCACTGCACTCTTTTAAAGGCCTCATAATATTAAAGATATAAGACGAAGCCATTTCTGTGCAATAGTTTTTTTCCAATATGTAAAAAATTTTCTTATTCTACTATTAAATAAATAAATAAATGTACAGCCCGTCACAGCTCTAAAGTTTCATATAAATTCTCTTGTTTTAGCAGTGAAGGACAAATTTTTTTCAGCAGTCAAGCCGAATTACACAAAAACAAAATGAACCATCTTTTACTGTTCACAGCTATTCTTAATAGGATAAAAACAACCCGTAATACTGCAACAAGGCGCCAGTGACACTTGTTCAGTAGCTTAAAAGAAAGCCTGCCTTGAAAACATAAGACTTTATTTTTGCTGCGAGGGGAAAATGTTTTTTTTTTTTGCTTTCTAAGGATATACTTATTTCGGACCATGACAAAATTGGATTACCTCATAGTGTGATGCAGTAAAATCACATCGTTTACATATATACGTAAATATGTATATAAGCGCTTTGTAAATAAAAAAAAATTATTTTTATTTAATTCTTAATTTTAAATATTATTGTGTATGATCCGGCTTAAGTTAATGGTTGTAACTTGCTGACCTTAAACTTAGTTTCCTACAATAATTACCAAGAAAATAACCTTGTCGTTGTATTTTTGTTGCAGGATACAATTTCATTGTTAAAGTTAAGAGAATAATTTAAAGGAAAATAAATAATTTTTGATAATAAAAACTTAACTTGCCCATAAGCAATAAAAAATATTTCGGGCCTGAGGCACAGACAACATTTAAACAAGTACATATGTACATATAAAGAAGATGATCCGGCTTCAGGTTCTTTCAACAAATACGTGACTAAAATCATTTCAAATGTGAACCAAACCAATTTACAACTGCAAGTACAGCCGCATACGTATTCAGATATAACAGGATCCTGAAAATATATCGTATATGAACCATATTTAAGCATTAGTGTATTTACGATTATGTATTGGCATCACTCTGTTATCTTGCTTTACTTCCTTGATGATAGATAGTTGTTGGAACAAAAACATACATGTACATACATACACTAAACATGCATATGTATATATATATATATATATATGTGTGTGTGTGGGATGTACATATTTATAAGTTTGGCTGTTTTATTTGTTCTGCTTTCGTTTTTATGTTGCCATTAAAGAGCAAGAAACAGACAACTAAAAATCATCAAAACTTTGACACACCATATAACAACTATAAACTATCAGGCTGGCTACAACAATATAAAAAAAGAAAATATATAAACTTTTTTTTTGTTGTCCCACCTAAGGACTGACTGCAGGAAAAACTGTGTTTAAAAGGCAATTTATATATGTAGGAAAATAAAAATTAATTAATCTTATCGTTATTACGACAAGAAAGCAAAATTTTCAATAAACCTGCCAAGAGATTTGGTTCCGTTGGAAAACTGTTGAATTCCGAACGAAAAGAACGCAATTTAGTACAGATTACAGCGCTTTATGACACTAAATTTTTTCTTCAATGTTCAATCTTTGAAGAACAGTGCAACGTGAAAGTGTAATAGGAAAATTTACCAAGTGCAAAGAGCTCAGATATATAAAAAAAAATAGCAAACTGTCAAAAATTTATTAAAGTTATCGATAAAAAATTGAGTTGTGTCAAAAAAATGCGCGATTTATGGCCAAATTGAGCGATTGAGCGCTTTTTTCTGTTCGTTTTTGCAGTTTCTTATCAACAAAAATAAACAAATAATAAATGTTTTGTTTAGATTTTTTAGGGGGGGGGGGGGGGGGGGGGGGGATTATAAAATGTTTCTTGTTTGTGCGCTTTTATTAGGCATCATTTTGATTTGGTTGAAAAATCATAATAATTGGCAGCCCAGTTCGGACAATAATTGAAACTAAACCAATTCCAAGCTGAAAATGTTAGGCATAAAATTATGTATCTCTTTCTCTGTTTCTTTGTGTTAAAAAGAGAAATATTAATAGCAATTGGACTAAGCCAACAGATTTTACTGCACGACAGTTGAGTAGCGGTGGACCACAGAGCATATAACCCCTTTCACATTAAATTCAACGTCAGCGGAAAATTACATCACCGCGAATAAGTTTCTTTTAAAGTCAATCTTAAACGGAAACAGGTTTTTCAAATTTATTTCTCTCGGCCCTTAAAATAAAAATTTGCCTAAATTTCTGAATAATAAAAATCATGTATGTGAGCCCATATTTAAGTCTGTATGTATGTATGTACGTATGTTGAGAGTTCCCTAATATTGCCACATTTATCTTTACAACAGAAAGAACCGTCGTTGAAGTCTGTTTCATTGTTATGATATATATGTACGTATGTACGTATTTACATACATATGTATGTATCTGTGATGTGATGTGATGTTATTTGATGTCTGGTCATAAAAACTTTCAGTGGATACAAAACAAAAAAGAAAGCTTAACACTGACAAAACTCATCTCGAATCAAACAATAGTCAACATTTTGCAAAGGAAGGATAACAACAACTTATTCAACTTTGAAACATAAAATAAATTTTAAATTGAGACAATTTTTCATGTCCAAACGAGTCTTGTATAGAAAAATCATAACAATTGAGCAGATAGTTTACGGATTCTGGTTGGGACATTGATTTCATTTAATATTATTAACAGAGTGCCAGAGGGCAACTGGGGGAGACAGACAGGGTTACGAAAGTGTTTAAAATGTTCAAAATTGATGGCATAATTTTATAAGAATATGTTACTGAACAAATCCGCCGATGAAAGCCGACCATTATATAAATATATTACATTTCATTAAATTTTAACCTGCGAAAATTGTTTTCAGAAAATATTTTAAGCTGTTGAAAATTGTGCAAAAAACGCTTATTGTTCTAAAAACACAATTGCCACGAAGGTCAGTTCTCTTGTCGTCAAAATAAAACAGATCTATATATTAAAATACACACCGTCATGGCGAGGGCAGATATTCGCATTGTGCGGTGAGCTCTCTATGATATTTCTAACTATTTTTAGGGCGGTGAAACTGCCATATTTGGTTGTAGTTATTCATCCTTATTGTTACGATAAAATAATTTTATAACACAGTTATTGCGCTTCATACGACAAATTCACACATTTTTATACAGCGAGTTTTTAACGCACAATTCGTTGTGTGGAGCTAAATTTTTTGCTCGTGCCATTAAAAACTCAAGTGCATGTTCATATTGAGTTCCTCGATTGTGGCAGTTCGTAAGTTCGACTCCTACCAAAGATTTTGGTTGTTTCTGCAGACCAGCAAAAAGCTTTATTGTTTTGAACATGTTATTAAAATGAATGAATTTAAATTTCTTCATAAATGTTGGAATATGATTACAGTTGTTGATATTGTGATATATATATTTTTTTTTTTAAATAAATATAATCACGTGGAGAGATAGTCAAAGACTTGCGTCATTTTAGTCATTGCGAAAACTTCGAATAAATGTGATTGTTCAGAAGGTAATTTAATTTGAAAGGTGGCATCACCGAGACAGCTGACAATTCTTTGCTAAACATTTTGATTTAAATACCGGATAAAACTATACATATATTTCCTACATTTGGGCAGAACGCTCAACCAAACTAAAGCCAAAGCAACTGACTTCGGTGTTGCCATCGCCTTGTAAAATTGCTAATAAAAAAAAAAATTATTTGATCGTAGGCGGCAAAATGAATGATATTTACGAACCTTTTAACGAATAGGCGCAATTTATTTATTTAAAAGATCAGTATTATGAAAAACTCAACGTGTCGATAGAAAATATATTATATGACACAAATTGAAGTCATTTAAAAATCAAACATTTAATTTGAAGTTTTAAGAAACACAAAAGCAAAAATAAATTAAAATAAAAAAACATGTGTCGGCCATTCATCATTTTGTGGATGGCAAATAAATAAAGGGTGTTTTCCTTTTTTTTATTAATCTGTGTTTTTATTTTTTTTTTTAACCATAAATGTGCTTTTTACATGTAGACATTTTTTGTAAGTAGTTGTGAGCAGGGTTTGCGCAACAGTTAATATCTTCAAAAGGAAGATACGGGTACTTTGGCAATAGTTACAAGCAGCGTTGCCATTTGGGAAGATTTTGAGCGATGAAATTAGATTTTTCTAAAATTCGAAAATATTTCGACCAAATTTAAAAAACAAAGGCGAAAACGCACATCAAACACATCAAAAATAGATATAAACTCCATGAATCGAGGTCTACTTATAACAAATGTATCGAATAACATTTCGTTACGTATCATAGAATCTGTTGAGTATGCGGACAAGGCTGGTAGAGAGAAAAGAGGGCGGACAGAATTCGGTATCAGCTGGAAGAGGAACGACTCCTGTCTGTGGCTGCCCCAGTCTAATTGTGGTGCAGAGCTGTAATAGTATTTTATTTAGTGGACCACAACAACGGGTCCATATCAGTTTTTTATTTGCGTGCTAAGTGTGTGGGCAATAGGGAAGTCATTTGTTAAATTTCGCGTAGTAGAGCAGTTTGCTTGGTCTTCTACAGGGTGGCCCAGAAAGACCGAAGTGGTGTGAATTGCTTATAACTTTTTATTTAAGAGATATTT
The DNA here is from genome assembly GCA_932526305.1 of Epicampocera succincta. Classification (NCBI taxonomy): domain Eukaryota; kingdom Metazoa; phylum Arthropoda; class Insecta; order Diptera; family Tachinidae; genus Epicampocera; species Epicampocera succincta. The sequence goes on along the minus strand of OW052037.1, from coordinate 42,260,546 downwards.
TTTTAATTTTTTTTTTTTTAAATACATTAAATTTATGGGGAATATTTTTGGATTAGTTATTAAAAATGATATCCCGCAAGTGGTGGCCATATTCTGCTTCGCACAAATGTGCTCTTTCCAACACATTTTCCATGACCTTTCGCAAAACTTCCGGTGGTATGTTGTTAATTTCTTCTCGAATATTGGTTTTTAACTCCTCAATAGTCCTAGGCTTATTAACATAAACTTTTCCTTTTAAAGATCCCCAAAGAAAACAGTCTGGAGCGGTTAAATCCGGGGAACGCGGAGGCCAATTAAAATTGCTGTTACGAGAAATTATTCTTTCACCAAAGATGTCGCGTAAAAGAGTCATTGTGGCCCTCGCAGTGTGCGCTGTGGCTCCATCCTGTTGGAACCATATTTGCGGATGGTTTTCCACGGCTGGCCTTACAAAATTTTGCAACATGGCCCGATATCGATCACCATTGACGGAAATGGCGACACCTTGTTCATTTTCAAAAAAAAATGGGCCAATGATCCTTTCTGAAGAAACACCGCACCAAACGGTACACTTAACTGGGTGCAATTGTCGTTGATGAAGTACTCTCGGGTTTTCCGTAGCCCATATCCTACAGTTTTGCTTGTTAACGAACCCATTTAATTGAAAATGGGCTTCGTCACTCATTATTAAGTTATGAATAAAATGGACCGTTGATTTGAAAAGTAAATTTCAACAATTTGGGCACGTTGTTCAATTGTGTATTGCTCCATTATAAATTATCCAAGTCTTCTTTACAAAATACTGAAAAGAAAAGAAAAAAAAAATTATAATAAAAAAGTTATAAGGAATTCACACCACTTCGGTCTTTCTGGGCCACCCTGTAGTTTCAAATCTGGTAAAATAGTACTTAAAGGGATGCCATACTAGTTGGGAATAGAAGGGGACAATTAAAAGAGCAAAGGCTGGACAACTTTGACAGAAGTATAGGGAAAGATTAGAGGTAAATGTGGAAGAAATGAGAGGACGTTTACCTTAAAGACTAGTGAAGACGGTACTAAAAAAAAGGAGTTCTTTGTTTCGGTAAAAGCTTTTTCTGAGGGTTATTTCCTGTTATCTAAAATCGGTGCCAGTAAAGAGTTTGCTTTAGATATGTGAGTTCAGGGAGCTGATTGCGAAGGAAAATTCGATGTGGGACGAAATTAATATGTACTGATTGAAATATAAGGAATTTTGTATAAATTTGTAATTATATTGTTTTGTATTAGTTGGAATATTTGCGTAAAATCAGCTGAAAGAAATATATAATTGGGTGATCAGAAGTAATGAACCTTCAAACTGAGATTTGAATAAAACTGTTCCCATTAGCTCTATGTCAGTGTAGGTTAAAGTAAGTTTTTATAGAAACTAAATTATTGGTTTTATGTAGAGATGAATAAATTCTTGTGCTTTCTTAAGTCGTTGTTTTGCTAAATTTTGTAAAGGGATCGTACAAGAGCAAAAGTAGGATTTCATTCGCCTCGTTCGTTCTTATGTTGGTGAGTGTCACTGGGGTTTGGCGTAAGGCACAATGTTTTAACAGTTTCTGTGTTAAAGCCGATTCTTCTTATAGGTATTTTGATAATTGCTTAAGGTGGGTTCTGATCGATGAGAGTTTAAAGCGTTAGAAAAAGCCTGAAGAAAGAATTAGAAATATTATAACTGTTTAATTTTGTTTTTTTTTTAAGAATTTACAAAAATATATATATATATATATATACATACATGTCGGTATGTATTTATAATGGTCACATTGTTTTATTTCATATTTTGTTTAGCGTAAGTTTCATTAAAATAAAATCAAATGTTGTTTGAGATGATTGAACGGATTTGCGCGACCAAAGAACCTTTTAAAAAGTGCAAAAGTCTACGCCTCTGATAACCCTTTTAATAGCATTAAAAGCTCTGAAACCAATTTTTTATTTTATGAGTATGTGTGAGCACATGTACATGTACGTGTGTGTGCGGTTTGCAGTTTCATTCATTTTCGATTAAAATAATTTTTTATGCCTTTTGGTTGATTTTATGAGTTTTCCATTTCATTTGTGAAATTTTACATATCGTTTGTGTCCCAATGTTTGTTTTTTTCTCTTATTTTTTCAATTGCGTATATCTGTTTGACAATTTTACTTGAGAGTAGCACTTTTTGTTGTGGGAAATTGAAAAAAGGGTATGAAAATAATCATAAAAATTTTTAACAATCCATCAAAAGGTACAAGAACAACACAAACAAATTGCAATTCAATTTCATTAAAGTCGTAAAAATCAATCGAAATAGCGCGTAGTCATAAAACATGTCAAAAATCTTAAAGTTACTTACAGTTGTGTGTAGGATTAACAGGATAGGAAGCGCTAGTTGTAGTCTGGCCCAGCCCGAATATATGAGAAGCTGAAATTCTTTGCTCCATTTAAAAAAAGTTTTGTTCCTTTTGTTTCGCTTTATTTGTGAAACAAAATAATCAGAGAAAAACATAAAAGAGGGCAATAAACGTTATTATGGTACAAAACAAAAAGAATTATCTGCTGGAAAAACAAATTTTATGAAAGGAGAACAAGGGGGGAAATATACAAATAAAATTTGTTATTGATTTTTCCTTAATCTCATTGTGGAGTTTTGTCGTCCTGCCATTTTTTGGCTTTGCATTTTTTATAACATTATCAAGCGCTTGTTCATGTGAAATTCATAATCGATCTTTATTACCGTTTTTGGTTTAGCAGCGATCATAAAAATGATATCAGTCACTAGGAGAAGAAGTAGGAAAAAGATGTCAAATACACTTCATTAATCTGACAGATGGTTTTTACTTTTTATGATGTAATGCAACTGCAATAAGTTTATTAGATACTATATCTCATGGTTATAAAATAATCTGGCAACATTGGTTATATTCCATCACTAATCCACCAGTTATTTGCTGTCTTGTCTTATGCCCGATTTGTTTAAGTAGACATCTTTAACAGGTACTTCGTCGTCTATGGCGTAACAGGTAACGCCTTTACATACTAAATATTTCCTTCAAACCAATATATCACAGAGGCGTTGTCTTCTATGATATGTTTAGGTTTAAAATACGCACACACTTACGTTTGTAGCAGGTTACAGTTTCAAAGCAATTTCGGTGAAGTCTACAAAAATCACCAAATCACACACTAAAAATATTAAGTAAAATTGTAAAGAAGACAATATATGAGTACATCATTGCATTCTTATTGTCATGATTATTATCATTGTCCCGCAGGTAACTCTTTGTGTTATAACTTTAAAATTAATTTGAATCTGATGTATTTAATAATCTCAAATCAATGAATTTTTGAAATCTTAAATAAATAAAGCTGAAGCTCGTTCCAGTAAAGCCCCAAAAAAACACTGTTGTAGAATTTTGCCTTCTAAAATAGTGTTTTTATTTTCTATTCTTACTAGTTTTGAACATTGTTTTTAATATTGCATTATTCATCGTAAATATGTTTTTGGCCAACAAATTATTTACAAGTAATAGCAACATTTGCTGCAATAGTTCATTAAGGTGCGTTTTCACAGTAATACATGTATTACGACATATCAAAAAATGCAATAAGTCTTATCGTGTAAAAGCAGAATGTATTGAGTGGGAGAGAAGACGGATACAAAATTTGACAAGCGGTCGGTAAATGTTTGTTTTCTTAACCATTTCAAGAACTTATGTATTCTCCTCACACTAGAGCTGGATTTTACAGTAAATATTGGCAACACCAATGCAGTGCATTGAACAACAAATTTTCATGCTGTGTTCGGTAAATATTGTAGAACTGAAGCACCAGCTATTTAAATCGCACCTGCAATATTTTTGCTTTGATTTTACTTATGCCATCAGGTCAACATGAGAAATACTTACAACAGACTTTGTTCGAACCGAAAATCATAATATTTTGACTCTTAAAAAGTCGTAATATTTTGTAGCACCGTTGAAACTCACCTCTAGACAACAAACGGACTGGTTTGTATAAATACCGAGCTCGTGCTTAGTAATGCAAAAATTTTGTGTTGTGTAAAGTTATAGCTATCAGAGCCAGGGAAAAGTCATCTATCTCATGGAAAAACACATGTTTTTAAATATCTAAAATACATCTTGACATGAGAATTTTAATCCATTAGAAGTCAATTTTAATCGTCGCTTTACCAAAGGTTTTTATGTACGTCGTTTACTTATACGCACCCGGGTGGTGCTGCCCATTTGTACATGTGATTATAAGCCATGAACAAGTGTTTGTCGTATATTTTTATAAAATTTGTTTTTCATTTTTTATATAAGTTGTAACAATTTTCAGTTCTCTCAATATACAGTGCAACTTGATTAGAACGAACACCGTGGAACAAGATTGTAAAAATAGACACTAATCAAATTGAACGTGTTGTTAAGGAGCTGGTAAGCATGTATAAAAACACTGAGAGAAATGTCACACTGGACAACTTTTTTACTATCCTTCCATTAGCCAAAGAACTGGCTACTTGCAAGTTATCTTTCGTAGGCACAGTGAAGAACAACAAAAGCTATATTCCATAAGAGTTTAAATAAACTAAAGCTAAAAATAAATATGTGGTTTTACTTTCCACACAAAGATAAGTCTATATCTGGTCCATAAAATAAGCCAGATATTATTTTATATTATAATCAGACGAAGGGTGGTGTGGATACCATGGAAAAAATGTCACAGTATTCCACAAAGCGAGCAACATTTCAATGGCCATTATTATTGTTTTTTAATATTTTGGATACAGCAGCACTTGCGTAATTTTTAATTTACACACAAAATCTGTGAGACAACCGCAGCGTTAGCACTTCCTGCAGGGCCTCATATATTAATCAGATCAAAAATATCACCAATTACTGGAAGATTTGCTATAACATCTGCCATGGAATGCACACTATGTAGGTGACGACTTTGAAAGTGCCACCCAGTCCAATCATCATCTTAGAATGAGGTTAATTTATCTCTACATTATTAGTGATGATACAAATTAGTAACTTTTTAACTTTTTTATTCATCAATAAACTTGATATGAAATTAATTAAAATAAAAAACTGAATAAACTTGAAATATTTGCTTGTACCCTTGTATTGGTAAGCCTTGAAGAAAAAATTAAAAAATTCAATAAAACACGTTAAATATTGAAAATTGTATTACGGTTTTACAAAATTATGGAGAACTTCACAATTTGTTCAGTGAGTCTAAATTTTCTCTTCGATCACATGAAATCAAAGAAAGTTGTTAATAAAACAAAAACGAAATGGTCACCCGGGTGGGTATTGGTAAAGCGAAGGTTAAACCGCTTAGCAGGAATCAGTGAAATTTGGTGCAAGTGCTGAAACCAGGAATGTGAGGGGCTGGATATGATATAAAAAATTAAACATACTTATAAAAAACTACTTGTAGGAGAAAGATTTTTTTGTATATTTAGTGAAAAGGTTTTACTTTAAGGTATTGAAGCATTTCGATTTCTTCAATACGATGTTCTGTTTTATCGTGGCGAATATCATTTAGCGCAGCTTCTGTACACAATTTTAGGCGGAAGTAAACATTCAGTTCGAACAAGTTTTGGCAACGCACTACTTTTCTTTGGTCAATTCGTTGCTTTGATGGGACCGTTTCTGTCCCATGTTCCAGCTTTCAAGCACTGACTATAGCGACATCAAATGCAGTTTTCTTCTTACCGCGCACTGGAATCTGATAGTTATTCACTGCATTACACTGTTAGACAAGTCGGAATAAAGTACAAAGATAAAAATTTACCATTTTTCTGACTGGAATTGACCAGCACAACAACAATCTGTTTCACTTATTATCGAATAAGTCCACGCCCTTCATACGGTTGTTGTACGCCTTACGAATTCTTGGCACATCAATTGTTATCATTTTTCTTTCCTTTCTGCAACATCTCTTTACTGGTGCACAGATTCTATTTTGGTAGTTTGAAATAACAGTAAAGGCAGTCGCTTTCAAGCTGTTATTGTAAAAAGGTATGCAGCGAAATGCATGAATTGTAAGTTTTATTTTTTTTGCTTTTCATCTTTCGTTGTAGTCAAAATGCGGAAGATGACGTTTGTGTAGATTTTAGGTTTTTTTTGTGTATTTTTCTAGGACGAAAAATGTTTATTGTTTTTCTGAGATGACTAATCAACGATCTCTAACAGACGAACAAATTGGACAGTTTTTATGCTGGACTAAAACAACAAGGACTTAGAGAGCGATCGAGTGCAATACATCGGCTCTGGCACTGAAGCCGCTCAAGAGAAGTCCGTTGCAAAGACCACTCCATCATACGAAGTCACTGAAGTGGTTTTCTTTAAATATCGATAAAAAATAATTAAATATAAATTTAAAAAAATGTATATTTTGTCTATGACGTGTTTCATAGTCTCTTAAAGTTTGTCGCAGTCAAAGTGACGAAGAAAGTGACTTTGATGACCAAAAAAAGTGCTTTCGGGGGTGAAGTAAGTAGTCAGCTGTGCTCTCAGTTTCGCCTTGCAGTTGAAGTTGTTATGGAAAATTACAACTTCATGTTCGTCTTTTTACTCTAATGAAGCCTTAATTCAAAGATATGTGTGTTCTCAGCCTCCTTTTAATACCATTGGTGCGTTTTCACTAGATTTTTACAAAAAAACATATGTACATATAAAGACACCAGATTATGCTAGTCAAAAACAAGTAAAGTTAAGATTAGTTCAAACTAACAATAATGTATGTTCCATCAATGCATTACACTATTTTATCGCTACTATAATGGAACTTGCTTTAAGGAGCTCGAGTCTTTTTGCGTAACACACGATTATCCTCGGGAGCCCATCCATTGTGGTCAGCTGGCAACACACTGACAGAATTCGTTCTTCAGTCGTACGATCCGTCTGTGGAACAAAGTAACCGCTCTCGAATTTTCCGCTTCTTACAGTTTGGAAAGATTCAAATCAAACGTCCACCCACACATCTTTCTCTTTCCTCCTACCCACGCCCTATTGCAGTAGTTCTGGTACAGTGCCCTGCATAAGTAGGAGTAGTACCCTGAGTGTTGTTTTCAACTTCGTCTGGATTTCCTTCTGTAGTTTTTGCTCATGTTTATCATTTCCCATTAAAATATTATTTGCGCAAGAATGATTTTAATGAAGACTCAAAATCATTACAATCGTATTAAATTTAAGAGCATTTCAGCAGATCTTATTATATCTGTCTTGTGTTCGGGAAACAAGCCAAATTGGTTTTGTTTGACCGATGAAACTGTGTGTTTATTTCTGCTTTCTTTGTGATTGAATGGTTTCATTTTATTATTTGCATTTCGGTTAACCAATCCTATTATATCAATATGGTTGTTTTATAAGGCATGAAAAACAACAACAACAACAGGAAAATAAAAATTTTCACATTTTTTTCAATATTATTCTCACGCCAAATGAATGAATAACTGCACAGTGCTTCAATAGCTACAAAAAGTTCTACCTAACGGATATGTAAGCGTTATCATATAACGCAGTTATCTGCTCCGGATGGAAATAACTTGCGGCAGCAGTTGAAGAGCTTTGTTGCTTCGAAAAGGTATTTGTTGGGTCTTGGTTCTAAATTTTTGTATACGATTTGGCAGCTTTTATCTGTTCCTTTCGATACATTAACATTTAGATGTTTAATACTATTTTATGTTTGACACCACTGTGCAATATGTGCTTACTCAGAGTACAGTGGAGGCACACTAAATATTTAAAAATATAAATCATTTTTATAGGCATTCAATCGCGACTAATGGTCTTGCCGAAGTCGCTGCAAGTTTTGAAATAATCATGGACTCTTTTTTTTTAAGTGACATCCAAAACTGAAACCTCAACTGCCAAATGCGCCCCTTTGGCTAAACAAAAAATTAGCCCTTACGACTAATATGGTATCAAAAACTACTGGTTTAGCTAAAATTTGAGAGAACAGCAGAGAATGGAACTGGCATTTAGAGAAAGTTTCAATTTTCGAATATAGTGGGAAGTGTATGGCACGCAGACTTTCAGGGAAATAGTACTACAGGCAAAGTTCAAGGTTAATGTATAAAAATATTAAGTGATACAAATTTTAGATTAAGTTTCATTCATAAAAAGTGCTTTTAATGTTTCCTTTTATTGCAGTTTAATCAGAAAAATTTCGTTTTATAAATCCTTTAATAAACTCGTAATATGATTATTATCTTTTTTTTTGCAAATAAGATCCTCAAAAATATATAAAGTTTATTCTTAATTACTGTGTATTAAAATTTTATTCAACACCGATGAGCTGAATAAAAAAGCTTACTTAAGGATTTACTCTCTCTTTTGTGAGAGTTTCAAAATTTCATATTTTTGAAGCCAGTGTCAGGAACAAGATATCAAACTGCAGAGTATTTATTTTTGTTGTATCTCTATTGGTGCTAACCTTGATGGTTAGAATTGATTTTTGTCGAATTTCCTTTCCCCTTGCCCACTGTGGCAAAGCGAATAATCAATTTATTTTAATATGACCATTTAAAGTGCAAAAAGAATTACTGGTTGAAAACCAAACATTTTATTTACTTAATGTTGTTGCTGTTTTACTCATAAGACTGCAGTGTGACATAGAACATTTTTACAACTGTGATGGAGCTTTCAAAGTATAGAATAGTGGGTACCGAGTGATTGTATCCTATTTCGGCTACAGAAATGTAACAGCGAAAAGAAGTTCTGTTTGGTGCTCTTATTTCTGAATGCGAATCAAAGTCAAAGGGGCAGAGATTTATGTTTGAAAATATAAGATAAGATTAAACTTCTCTAAAAAATGCAGTTTTCTAGGCAGAGCAAGATTCCCGCAGCTTCTGAATATAGACTGCAGGATGTTGAAAAATGCAGAAAAATTAGCCACCGGGTCTTTGGTAATAGTAGAGCGTTGGGGATCGTAGAACGGCAGAATAGTTTTAAGAGGCTGGACCACCGTTTTCTTGAAGTACTCGGGCAAATCTCGGATTCTTAATCCTGGTCGTATCAGGGAAGGGTTTGTGGCAGGGGAGACATTTTGTTAGATAAGCAAAGCCATGGTCCGTTCAATCTAACGTTCTTTTAATTTTTCCCCCAATTTTTTCTCTATGAGCCGCTTTTGCTATAGATTTATAAGTTTCGCTCAGTAAAACTCTTTCTAACTTGAACTAATATTGTTTTCGCTATATATTGTGAAGAAAAGTTTTATTGAGTGTTGGTGGAAAACAAAAGGTATGTTTCAATATTAAGATGTAAACACATGTATGTCATCATCAGGCAACCATATTCGTCGTCATATTTTGTATACTATTGTCACAGCGAAACAAAAGATTCCAATCAAGGGCGGAATCCCAAATAACTATTTCTTTTTTGTTTCGGCTAATACGAGTAGATATCAAAAATTAAATTTGTGTCATATTGGTGTCCTAATTGAAACTAGAATATGTTACAATGTTTTTGGGCCTTACACTAAAAATCGCATTATATTTGTTTATTTCAATTGATTAATATTTGAAAATACAATATATTATGTGATATAGTTGTATAAGTAAATAGTGCTACTGATACCGAAATGTTTTCCCTTTAGTTAATAGGTTTGATTATGGAAAAATATGGCTGACAATAACAATTATATGATTGAACATGACAATAATATGGCTTATCACGATTTACTATACTATACTACTGTAATATGTTATGCTTTTTTATGACAATACTCGTAGTACAGTTTTCAATGAAAGTGGTGTTGTTTTTATGTTAAAAATATAGTTGGCTAGTGTAATAAGGGATATAGTTGCTGTGAATATAATATGGCTGTAAAAAATTCATATGTATCTCTACGTTAGTATATTAATATAAATAGATTGTAATAATAATATGTTAACTTGAATTATGATGAGTTGATGTTATTGAATTTTTCTGTAACACTTTGGTAACTCCGGCAAATGGTAATCATATGAATACACAACTGTGGATATAACCCAGCAATAGTGCGTTGCTTTTAGCATATTGTCATGCCAACCATATATTTGTTTTGTACATACAAATATGATACAATAATGTTGTGATACGAAATACAATAATGTGATTCAAATCGAACAATATTGCATACCAATATGTAAAATGGGTGTTAAAAAAGTACTTAAAAGTAGCGAACACTAGATTCCGACTTCATGTAGCACAAATGATAAAATAAGCATTAACGTTGTGTGAAAAGTGAAGGTAATTTTGTGCAAATATTTGCTTCATTTCATTGGGGCTAATTGAAACGATTACAAAACAGACTTTTGTTGGCTTTTTGCTTTATTAACTTTGTACAATTCACTATGTAAATACTGGATATGTGATTTTGAAAAATATTTAAAAATGTGCATAACGTTTGTGCTGGTAGTTTTGCTTTTAATGTTTAATGAGCTTTAAAGTGTTAAAAGCATTTTGTTTTATAAAAAGGACGCAAACAACCATTTATCAATCACTTTGTGGTGACGTCAATAAATAAGGCTTTAATTCATTCTGTCAACATCATTTGTTGTCATTTGGGCTTCTTAAAAGAAAAATTGATAACATGAATGTAAAAGTAACTAATATCCCAGTCCATTAAACTGCACAGATGGTTTAATCTCGGAAGGGGGAAAAATAAGCTGCACCAACCGCTGTCGAAAAATGTCCTTCTGGCAAAAATTTAACATAAATACACAGATGAACAGAATATTCATAAGCTTCCAATTTGTTTTAAACATACAGCGCCCCTCAGTTAAATTAAATATTGGCCTATGGGCTGTAGCCGTATGGGATAGCTAAATGCTTAAATTGACTATTTTTGGGAAATTCCGACATTTTGAGTGAAATCATTTCTTTGCTTATATTTTTATCTCATTCTTGCTTGTTATTACTTAAAATTCTACTGAATGTCCATTCAACTGGTTATTTTGTGATAGAAGTTTTCTGTTTTTTTAATAGTATTAAAACCTGCCACGTTAAGAAAAATAATAAATTCTGCCACCAAAATATTCTCCAGCCGTAAATAAAAGAGGGAAAAGAATTTAAAAATAGTTCTTAGTCTAGTATCGCTGCAGGACAACAATAATTTAAAAAACAGTAACCGTTTCTACAAGAGGGGAGCTAATGATGCCTTCATCAGCTGTTGACTGGATAAATTGTTAAAACTATAAAATTTGCTCCAGATTTTATCTAATAAACAATTTTAAACGGAAAACATTTCCTTTTTTTCTTCCAAATATCAAAATCAGGTGCCACAAAGTGAATTTTCTATTCTTTATTTTGCAGTTGCATAAACATTTTATTTAAAATTTGATGCTCCAACATTTTTAAATAATATGTAAGACATTTTTATCTATCAAACGATATCTAGTACGTCAACCTTTTCGCTCGCAGTAACTACTAAACAATCTGGCATTACGGCACCTCAGCCAAAAGTTCGCCATATTTCTTCAAAACTGTTCTAATTTGTGAGTTGATGTCAGGAAAAGAAGAAGTAAAATAGAGGTTTTTGCGATTTAATGGCGCAAAAAGTGAAGTAAAGGAAGACCGGCACAACCATTATTTTTTAAAATTGCAAATACGTACTTCTTTGAGGTAACATTTTGCGGAAACTGTTCCGAAATTAAGCGTAAACAAAAGCGAGGAGTCCAAAAACTATTCACCCTCCTTTAGCCATGTTATTGGAACATGAACATTTTTGAAATTACAGAAATCACGATTTTCCATTCCATAAACATTTTATTTGTTCAAAATCATCCACAGTTTTGTTTGCCTCCGTCTAGTATTGATAAAAATATCAAAACATGCATTTCGGATGTGGCACACCAAATACGTACATACATTCACAAATGCCTGCCCCACTTCAGCAATTTGGCAAAATAGTCACGTTTTATTTGCGCCCGGCACTGTTACATGTTTAAATACTTGCAAAGCACAAATACGTAGTACTCAAATTTTCTTGAACAGAAGAGGCGAGAAGCTGTCCCCACAGAAGCAGTAAATGCAAATAATAAAGTAACGAATAGAAACTAAGACAATTTTGGTAAATATTAGGTCATTGTACTTGTGGGAGCATCGTGCTGGAGACACACGAAAATTTAATTAAAAATTATTTAATATTATTTCAGGATTATTTCAGGATTCAAGACTACAATTAAAACGTGAAAGAGCAAAATATAATTATATTATATAATAAAAAAATTAGATGGAATAGCAACGGAGAGCTTATCACTGGAAATGGCAATACTGTGCTCTACAGCGGAAAAGAAAGTGGCAGGGAAAGTGGAGTAGGACTTAGAATATCTAAGAAAATCAAAAACTCCCTCCAAACATGGAGACCCATGTCTGAGCGGGTAATCATGGCCCGCTTCAAGAGCAAAATAAGACACGTCACCATTATACAGAGCGATGCCCCAACAGAAGACGCAGAAGACACTAAGAAAGATGAATTCTACGCGCAAGTAACATCAACGCTTAATGAGACTAGAAAAGGAGATATCGTTATACTCATGGGTGATTTTAACGCGAAAATAGGAAGCGATAATACCAACATTCGCTCTACCATTGGAACGCATGGATGTGGAGCAGTGGCGACCGCCTGATAGGTGGCTCTATCTTCCCGCACAAGGAGATACACAAATATAAGTGGACATCTCCGAGCGGTACTACACGCAATCAGATAGATGATATTTGCGTGAGCAGAAGATGGAGAAGCTCTGTAATAGATGTCAGGAATAGAAGAGGTGCTGACATTGCAAGTGATCATGAGTTTATCACAGGCGAAATCAAGATAAAGCTGAAATGTCAAAGAAGAAACCGGACACACAAGGCGAAAGCGCGCTTCACATACAACAACTACAAAACACCTCAACCAGTAACGCGTTAGCAATGGCAATTCGCGAAAGGCTGCCCATAAACGAACAACACTCATGGGAAGCAATGCCGACGAGGCACCCGAAGTGGTAGCCCGAATTCCTCAAGGAACTTTAGGCCTGTACATTCCCTACCGTCTAGTTCCTCGTTAAGAACAGAAATTTGTTGTAAGACCAAAGCAGCTTGAAGAGATATGGAACAGCGGACTCTATCAAAGCCTCTTCCTGTGTTTTTGGGTTTAAGCCACATCCACAACATTTCAGAAGTGTTGGGCACCTAAATCTCTGTCCTACACCAGGCGACACTCCGAGACAAATTGACTTTTGGCGAAGGTTGTCATGCACAAATTTCCCCATTTAAGCCTCAACGCTTCCTCTAGATTTCTGGCAACTTATTACGACGACCACAATCATCTAAGCGCAGGCCATAACACCATATGCGAAACTTCCATCCAAAAGCAATTTCCTCCAGAGCAAACAAGTTAAAAATTACTTCACTTTTTTACCTTTCCAATGTGCAGTTTTAAGATTTTAATTTATTTTAGTTTTAGCACCAAATTAAACAATCTTTGATGATTGAGAATCAAAATTACTCAAACAATAAAGTGATTTGCTCACACACTTCACAATGTGGTCTGAGTTCCAGAAATCACTGACAAAAAGCCCAGGCACAATCAAAAGAACTCAATTGCAGTTCAAACTCAGTTGTGTTTCTGTTGTTTGGTTTGCCGTTTGTGGGGAAAAGTGTGTGCGAAAAACTAAAGAAGACGAATAAGAGCACAAGTGCTTTCAATCTGCATGTTTTAATTGTCCTCAGTTATTGTGTGAGTATTTCCTTATTATAATTTAATGTTTGTGAGAGTTTTTGTTTACAGAAATGCATTACAGCACACGAGTGCTAGTATCCAGCCCTGGCTGCATGCAGGTGTCTCTGTAAGCTGCACTTTAGTAAGTGTTCTTAATTATATTGTTCCTGAGGCTTGAGTGCAATACCGTGTTGATTGTCAAAATGCCAGAATTTCATCATAATTGTCATCATTGTCATTGCAAGTTTTAACTCATTTCATTTTCAGATTTACACAAGGATAATTTAGATTGTGTTGTCTTGTCTTTTTCCCCATTTTCGCATTACAAGATTTCATTTTAAATGTTTTTCTTTCAAGCTGAGGACTGTGTGTTATTCTCCTTGACCAACCTTGACTCAGTTCTGCATCAAAAAACCCACATACTACATACATGTACAGACATATGTACGTACATATGTGATTGTTGAATAATTCTGTTTGGGGTTGTTTTGTCTGTTAATGCAGTAAATTCATTTCAATTTCAAATTTAAAAAGTACTTGTACCGAGAGGAGCTGGAGGACCAGCATTATTGTATAATAAAAAGTCCTCATATGTATCATAAAATTTGCTTAATTTATTTCGAGTGTACAAGATTCGCTTACAGAGCCAAGAGGTGGTATGAGCAGAGTTTGTAAATTAAAGTGAAGTAGAAAATATAAGCCACATATTTGAAATAGCTTAAAGACACTACTGATTTGTCATACAAGTTAAAAGAAACGACTGGCTTAGGGAAAATTAATTGTTTTTTAAATTCTTTCTTGTGTGTTAGTCGATTTGGCCAACAGCAAAGTTGCCATTTCTTTATTTCTCATAACTCTCTGCTCTCTTTTCTCTGTAAATTTCTACAGCGTGGTGGTTAGTAAAAACGACTAACAAGGCAGTAAATGTGATTTTTTTCTATTACGTTTGCCCAAAAAAAACTAAATATTTCTCAGAGGTCTGCGAACACAAATTCGATGGCAAACTATTAAACAAAAATTTTCTCCACGGGCTTCGAACTCATAGTGGCGAGAAACACTAATATGCTGAATATATCGCTACATTGGATGACTGATCGTTTCGAAAAATGCCGAAAAGGAATATTCACAGAGTGCGCAAGGAAAGTTTCTCCTTTATGATCCTATTCAAAGACATCAAAAGTGGGGCCTAGAGTGTGTAGGTTTCTCAGCAGGAACTGTGCGCGATACAGGAAACTGTATTGAGAATTAAAATACTATCGGATAACCAATCCATGCGCTGGGCCCGAGGCAGTTGGACTTTTCGTTTAGAATTGTGCTAGATTATTACAACGGACTAATCCGCTTAGCGGATGGCATTCAAACTACTCTGAACTGGCTTCCAATATACCAGGGGCGTGAAAATAATGAGATGGCGGACACTTATGCCATCAGCGGGGCCACTCTATAATTTCAACGGAAGTCTCCTTAGAGAAGAGATAAACAAACAACAATCGTGGTGAAATATTGGATTAATACTGATGGTGTTGATGCCAGTAGGGCCGAGCTTGCGCCAAAACTGGATATTGTAGTGTAGGCAAATTGTAGTTGTCACTCACACAGGCATAATATTGCCTGTTGTTAACATCTGTACAGAATGCACAGAAGTCGTTTGCAGATTTTGCTGTGAAGAGAATGAATGAATGGAACACTTCATTATCAAGTGCGTGCCACTGTGATACAGCAGGTATAGGCTACTTTATGTCTGCAAGCTGGCTGAACAGGACTTGTTGACAGGCATTAAATTAAGTTCTTGAAGGAATCACAACAGCTCAACGGCGTTTCGTTCTGGATCAGACCACCGCTGTTCCTTTATTACACGATCTGCAAAAAGGTGCAGATATTGAAGCCTATTTGCATCGTTTATTTCCAAGTTCTTCTATTTTGTTTTGTTTAAATCAGTATTAAAATACCAAGTTAATTCACTTTTTATTGTCAAAAAAAAACACGACTACGAAGATCGACTATTTCTTTAGTTAAAAATATTATTGATTTGGCATAAAAATTAAAACAACTGTCACTGACAAAAAAAAAACACAGATACTAGATTTGAAGAACTTTCACATGTCCGAAAGTTTTGCTTTGTTCTTTCATTATCGCTTCTCTTGTCGACTTAAAGTCTTGAAACTCTCTTCCCATTGTCATCGCTTTTAGGATTTTCTAACACATATGTAACTATAAAAGTAAACCGTTATACGGAATATAGAAAAGGAAGTCAACATTGATTTTTACATTTCGTCGAAAAGCAGCGTTTGTTTGTTTTGTTCGGTGGTTTCATTTGCCAAACACACTTTCAACGGATTGTTTAATTTACAGATTTTCCCATCGCAGTATTCCCTTCACTATAAATTAAAAATAAGCTCTTTCCCTTCATTTGGATATATTATATTGTTTTAATGAATTTATAAAATAAGATGTTGTAATGAACAATTGAATGAATGAATAATGAACAATGAACAATTGAAACAGGAACAATGCGAAACTAAATATTCCATAGATTTATAAACCAACAGAACTATTATGAAGTTGCTTAGAATGTCGGCTCATGCTATGCAATTTTTTTTTTGTAGATTCGAGCATGTGGCAACAAAGTTTGTTCCAAAATTAGATAAAAAAGCGTAATTTTTTTTTTAATCAAAAACAGCTCCGTAATTATGCCTCACCTCTAACCACTCGATCCACCAAAGTCGATCCTTTGCGATTTTTCCTTGTTCCCAAGATTGAAGAATAGATATTAAAGGCACGGCGTTTGTGTCATTTGATGTTATAACAACCGAATCGTTGGGACTTACCAAGCAGTACATCTCAGAACTGCTGCGAGGATTGGAAAAAATCTGAAAAGACGACAATTTAAAGAGATTTTATGTTCATGAATAAGTAAATATTTTATTACAAATTTCTTAACATACACTTTTTTCACTTTTTGAAAAGTGAGTTAAAAAACACTGTTTGTTTTCTTTGTCCGTTGAAAGAAACATATCTAATGAAAAGCTCAAAAAATTAAAATTTCGACTTAAATCTGTCTTAAAAACCCGGTGGAAACAAAAAACACTAGTGGCTTCTTAAGCTTAAATATTTTTAAATTGTAAAATAGACATGTCTGTATGTAATTCATATGTGGAAATAGAGGGTAGCGCATGAGTATTGGCGATAGAATTACAAAAACCTAGACGTGAACACATTCACGCTGAAGTAATAATCTGTTTGCCTCAACGAAATAATTTTTTTTTGTTGCAATCACAATAGTATTGTTGCAACAAGACTTTGTCCCTGCGTTTATTGATATTCCTTCATGAACTACTTATATATTTTTATACTTATATGATTTTATTTAGTAACTCCCATTGAAGTAAAAAAAGCAGTTTTTCAGGGTTTTTTATGAGGAAACTTTAAGGGTTTCCATAAATATTGTCTTCAGATTTGTGCAGGCATTTATGAATTCCCATGGCAATACAATATGTAAAGTAAAGAGTTCGGCAACATGTGCTCATGACTCAGTGGATATTGAAGTGAATTTAAAAGCCAATTCATTCATAACCAAATATGGCCGAAACAGAGCTTCTTCAATACAATCAAGCAGAACAAACCAACCGGAAGGATGTGAGATGTTCAGATCAGTGAGATGTTAGAAATAAACAGCGGCGATGCTTTCCTATTTTTACATTCGATGTGAAAGACGAAAGGTGAAAAAAAGTAAAGCTACATGCAATGAGTCTGCAATCTTTCTGCAGACAATCAAGAAGAAAAACTAAACTTCCGTTCAAATTAGTTTTGATATCTTTATTTCAATTGCTGAACAACGACTGAACAAATCAAGAATTCAAAAAATTAAATTATGAATTTCCTTAGATCTTCGCAAATGACAAAAAGGAAACTCTCGGCAAATCATATGTACGTATAAAATTGTTTCATAGAGAGCATGCATGTGCATGCATACTGCTTGCGTACGCGTTACAGTTTAATTTTCTATGCAAAAGTAAGGAGATACAATTTAACGCAACTTTAAGTTTATCTCGTATTTGGTTGTGCGTGCACAAAAATAATTTAAATAATGCAGGGCCGCATCTGGCATTATCGCCAGAAGAAAAAGAAAAAACCAATATATTTTCTTGCCAAGGCTTCATCTGTTAATTTTGTTAGATATTTGGAAGTTTGAATGCAGGAAAATTGATTCGCAAATAATCGAATAAATTAAAATTTTAATAAAAAATTCCAAATCCCTAAAAGGTGCTTTTAATCGAGTATCGCATGACTATATCGTATGAGCCGCCGATTTGTTTATATATTTTTTGCATATGAGCATTTAAATAAATGGCTTGAAGTTTAAAAGACTAATAGCACGTGAAAGGGCTGCTGTAATAGAACCTATTTTCGATGCAGCTTCACAATTTTGGGGGTGATTGTCTTTTCATTTCATTATTAACAGAATTATACGAAAGCAACGCTGGCAGACTATTGAAGTTTTGGGTCGCTTCGTCGTAGTCATAATCGTGCGCGGGAATTGGCGAGCTGGCAGAGCTATGAATAATTTTCGCATCACGTACTCTAGGCATAAATTATATTTTTCTTGGTGCATACAACATTAGAAGTTTCGTCAGCAGACTTTGATAACAACTTTCTCAGAAGCAATACTTTTGAAGGCATCAAATACATGCGAGCATTTTATAGTGGGGAAAAGTATCATCTGCAGGATTAAATTCATGTTTGCTATGATCTAGTTAAGGCAGGCTTTAAAGCGATGTCCACTCAGTGCGCTTTGCGCAATGTTCGGTGCATTTTAAAATTATTGGTATTGAAAATTTTTACAACCAATGTTGTAGACTACAACAAAAGCAACAACCAGTTCTTGTTGTTGTTGATAATTTGTATTATGCAAAGAAAGGGGAAACATGTCACTGTATGAAATTTGCTGTCCCTTTAAGATTTCCATAGTAATTGTTTTTGTAGTAAAAATTGCTGTCGAGTCTGTTAAGCAGTTTACGAAAATTATTATGCCTTTTAAGCAAAATTAGTTCTATAAACATTTTAAATAAAAAGGAAATTCTAAACCTGGCGTGTTTTGAAATTTCAAAGGTGACAACGCTGGCTTTAAGACGGACAGCGTAAGCTTTAAGCCTAAAACTATACAGTGCCCTTATGACAACATTTAGGGAGTTAAAAATCTGTTATCTATGAGTGATATTCTGTTGCGTATGAGTGATATTTCTAACCAAAAATAAACAAATTTGAAACTCGTTGGGACGGTGTTTCTTGGCGCAACAAAAATGTATATTTCCAAAAACCAAGAAATTAATAAAATAATGAAACCAAAGAGTTCAACAGCGCTTTACAAGGATACATCAATTTCAAACAAATAATAATTTTCAAACATAAATTAAAATACAATTATGATCACAGAGAATACTTTTTTATTAGAAACTACTATTGCATACAAAAGTACAACTCATGAAACGATTACTTATGAATATTATTTAATTACATTTTATGTTAAAATTCTCGGAGTTAAAAAAATATATTGTCGTATCAAGAAAAATTAATGCTTCCTGCCAGTCATCACAGATGCAAAAATAAGAATTTGCAAAAAGTCATGCAATATTAGAAATAGAATATTTTTTCTTAATAAATTTGTGCGATTTGTAAAATAAAACTTTAAGCGGAGCCTCTGAAGCGATTCTTATTCTATTTTCGTAGGCTTTAAGCGCCTTAAAAGGTTTTCTAAAATGTTTATTATTGACGAGAAAACTTCCGTTAACCTCTACCGGCACAAAGAGTCTTTCAAAAGGAAAAAAAGTTGGAAATTTTGTATGCGACCGGACGTGATAATGATACCGATAGCGGCACTAATGTCTGGCATCAGATGTCCCTTTTGGCGTGCTTTTGGCCGGTGTATGCAGTGTTATTTAATAGTTATAGCCACCACTGTACTTGAAATATTTTAATTTTTTTTTAATATTGTTTTATTTACGATCTATTTTACAATTAAAATAATAAGCAAATTTCATAACTTTTAAATAACAACATAACATATATTGAGTTTCCTAAAACACAAAAACAAAATAAATACAAGAAGAATTTACTTTTTAATTAAAATACAGAGAAACGAATTTTAACTTTTTCTATTTTCGGAAGGGAAGGTCACGTACATGAAGTCTTTTAAGTCTTTGGATTTTGCTATCATCTAAAAGACTAATTGCTAACACGTTGGAATGATTGCTTAGTCTATTTAGGTATCTCTCACTGAAGTTATTTATTTCGTCTTTGACCAATAAAATTCGAAGATCTCTGTGTATATTTTTGTTGGTCATAAACCAAGGCGTATTTGTTAAAAGTCTTAGGGTTTTTGACTGGTATTTGAAATATAAAAAAAATAGACATAAAAGTATGAACACACATACATGTGTATTTATTTTTATATATGGTCACAAACAAAAACCGCCTAACTCAACTTAACAAAGAAACTAGTTTTATGCATAATCATAATCTGCAAAAAAGGCTGTAGTTTTTTCTCAAAACTCCATTTCTCTAACACATGTTTTTCTAGATATTAGAACACAGCGCTTTGACTTTTTGACTGCTCTTAGCGTTATAAATGAGCAGCAAAATATATTTAATTACTTATTTTCACAACATTTTATTCCATTTAAAACCACTATAAAGACTGAAGTTGTTCACACAAAATAAATTACCGCAGATAAGAGACAACACACGAACATTTCATCCATTCTTCCGCCAACTTTAATTTGCAATAAACGTTTAAGTCCAAACAAACTCAAGACCAACCAATTATTTAATACAAAACAAAAACATAAGTTTTTATAAACTCTCACAATTAACAGTTTTATATATTATTTTATTAAATATGTCGTTAACTTTCCTGCACCCGCGCTGGCGAAAGTTTGATCTAGTGTTTCATAGTTTTTTAAAACAAAACTTAATAAGAAAGAATATTTTACTTAAGTTTGATGATATAATAAAAAAATGAAACAGTGCATTAAATTTACATTTATTGTATATATTTTATTGATTTTAATTTTTAACAAAAAGGCAATCAAAATTGTTAGTTTTTTCTGAAATACAAAAACGTTTTCTTTTTCTTCAAGAAACAACTTTTACAAAAATAAAAATACTCCGAGTGGAATACATACATATGTATATCACAAGTTGACTTAATTATCAGCTTTAGGTAAAAATTAGGACATATCGCACAGCATGGCTTCTCTAGGCCCTGGAAATTCAGTGACAATATTTTGAGCCACTCGTCTTACATGATTTGAAGACGCTATATTCCGTCTAGTGTGTTAATTTTTTTCCCAACGTAAAATCCTCTTCAGCTTTGACGATCTTCTGCCTTATCCAACTCCTCGTCCTATTCTTCTTCGTTATCGTCCTGCTCGGCATCATAAGCTTCTTCTCCTGCCTCAATAAAATCATCATGTCGTTTCCATCCTCACATTCGGCACTCGAAATTTGCTCTAGATCCATTCTGAAGCTAAAAAATACCACTAAAATAATGAAATACACAAAAATTAAGAGAAAAAACAATCAACAAAATAATTTGTTGTAACTTCACAAGAACTTACAACTATCGGTCTCTCTAAAAGCACTAAAATAAGGCTTGTGAAAAATTCAATTTTATTGCTTTTCTGTACAGAAAACTACTTATAAAAAGGGTTTTGCCGGTCTCACAGAACAACGCCCGGCCATAGGAAGACTATTACTAAGTTTGGTCAAAGTATTGCACTGCAATGTTTTTTTCTTAAGCCATAATTGTATTTGTTCAAAAGGCTTTTCGAATACTACAATTCAGTTGTCTCAAATGTATGTTTTTTGACTTTTATTGCTTGTGACCACAGAAATATTTCGTAAGAACTTCAACGTTTTCCAGTGTTTGAGGGGGGCCAAGCGAATGCCTTTAATAATAAACAATTATTGTGAAAATAAAACTTTATAGAGAAATACTTTTCAGTTCAATAAAAACCCACTTATTAAACTTTTATTATTAACTGTAAGCAAAATTTACAGCGTAAAATAAACAGTTGTATTTTCTTTTAGACCAATTTTCGTGTCAAACATTTTTCTCTTAACCTCTCCTTTTACTTTCAATTACAATTGGCCAACATCTTGTCCTTTTTTTTTGTCTGTTGGCGACATCACATCGAATCATTTAAAAGTGATATGACTTGAAACTAAAGTTTATTCCTGTAAAACTGTTTGACTGAAAAGATCTTTTAAACATGATTTGAAAATTTCGTGAGTGTGGATTTTTTACACACTCTCTCTTTGTTCCTGTGAAAAGTGTGATTTTAAGGCTTCTGTGCGATTGCCGGGTATAAAATATAAAACAATGAAGAGCAAAATCATTTAAGAAGCAATTGAGACGCAATCGCTTTAATTAAATCAGTGAGTTGATAATCCACATTCCAAAAGTAGATATAATCGGCTTGCAGCAGTTTCTTCGTAGCATAACACACACACACAAACGTATAGAAATATATGTTGCCAAAGCGACCTTGTTCCAAGTTATTCAAATATTAAGACTGCCGTTATCAGTGTTCGTAAATTAACACCCGAGTAGGCACTTTTCGTATGCCATGAAGAGCAGCGCCAGTCCCAAAACAATAGGATTACGAATGTCTTGCATGTTATTCAACCGTTGGGTACTGTAGACATGACAATAAACAGCACGAGGGCTTAATGCTCATTGAAGTACGAGTTACTATGCATTCTTAACAATACAAGGCCCGCATTTGCCTCTTCCCACTCTCATTTAATTGGCATGCAAGGGCAAGACAAAGCATGCACTGCATCAGTAGTGGTTACTGCGTTGGTTGTCGTGGAGAATGTAATGAAAGTCCTCAGCCGATCGAATCGATATTGTTTAGCAATGAACCATGCAGGGTTTTTTGGAAGGCTGGAAAATCCTGCTTTATCAAAACTTAACCCCCCCCCCCAAACACTTTAGCTAAAAATTTCGCTCATTTAATTAACTGAATAGCTCAAGGAAGATCCAGTAAAAGAAGAAAAAACCCAAAATAAACATGATGTTAAGGAGAAAAGTCTTAGATTGATTGGATCTCGCTGGCCGAGAACAGCGAGAGCTTCCGTGCCATAGGAACATGTTGATGGCTGAAATCAATAAAGCACTTACTTTGCGTAACTTAGCTGCCACCGAGCCGGCTAGGTCATGTGATTTCAGACTTTCTAGGCTTCTTTTTTTGCTGAAGTTTAAACTTAATAGTTTGTATCGGTCGTTATATTGAAGAGAACAATACAAGATTGGTGCGCCCTTTGGGACAAAACCTTGTGGATTTTTGTGCTTTATCCACTCCTTTGTACGTGTTTGGCTGCTTCAAAAATTGCAGACGGCCATTCAAGGCGATTTTAAATGATATTAAACTATTTTAACCTCAAATTCAAAAATACTGTTATAGTCTTTCCCCCCAAAACATTTTATAAGAAAATCAAAATAGTTCATAGTTTTAGGTTACAGCTTCCTTTTCCTTCCTTTTTATACTAATGAAGTTCTTTCAGCTCAACTCTTATTTCAAAGCACTAAATATGATTTCACGGCTGCTTAATATATAAAACTCAGGCTCGCACAAGTTGAATTGGATGAACGATAATTTTTTTTTTTTAAATTAGAAGGAAAAACAAAAATTAGAAATATCACTCATACACAGAGGAGAAAAACTAAACGTGACTTATCTTATTGCTCAGTTGGAAATCCTGAAGGGTGTCGGGGATATATTTGATACACTTTCTTTCTTCTTTGATAGAAATCTTACAGTTAATTGACTATCCTTTTACCGCGCCATTATTCGATCACTCATTCGAGTATTTTGTAAACACTAGTGCTTTCAAATAAACAAAGTTTTGTTTTGTTATTCACTTTTTCAGAATCAAATCATAATGATATAAATAACAACCTAAAACTTTAGTTGAAGTTTTGCAGTAAAGCAGCTGATTTTCATTAAGTTGTGAACAGGGCAACACTGTTTGTCGGCAAATATTTACTTCAATGAAAATCTTGCTGTCGCTTTCAAAAAAAAATAAAAAAATTAAGCAAATATATTGACATTTTCTAATTATTGATCTAAAACTTATATTTCGTGTGTAGCAGCATCTGTTGTAATTTTACAACGTTTTCAATACCTACAGCTGTTGTTACATTAAGCGTTAATTAAAGCTTTTATAGAATAATAATATTACTTAGTTAATTTTTTGAATTTTTTCATTCTATCTGGCCTGGAGTGACGATGGCTTTCGTTCAATTGGTTGAAAATAAAGGCGGTTTCTTTGCATCTTATTGAACTCTAGTGCAGAAAAATTCATTATAAACAAGTTACTGCACATGAAATTAAATTGCCACAAACATTTTTTGGTTTAAAGGCCTATAGCGCTGTATATATATAGCGAGCCTTTGGTGTAATACCGTAATAATTCAAAAAATCGCGAACTGAATGCATTTCGTTTCATTATTGCAAATAAATATTGTTGGAAATAGCTGGAGGCAATAAAGACATTTTTAGCTGTAGAATCTGAACAGTTAGAGATGGAACCATAATCTTTTTTTCTCTAGATAGATATTTCCCCAAACATCATTTCTGCATACCCAGCTCAAAAAATTCAAATTTTGAGTTACTACGGTATTGCACCAAAGGCTCGATATGCTTAAATAATTTGATTTTTCAAATCTTAATATACTAAGAGAAAAGATTTTTTTAGAAACTTTTAATAAACCCAGAAAGAAGTTCATATGACAAATTTACAACAAAAAGGCTTCAAAATGGTGCTTGATTAGTATTTGTGGTGCTACAGTAACATACTATAATGTAGTATATAGTGTATTTATGTCGCCATACTACATGAATCATAACCAGACCTTTAAGTACTGATGGCAGAATTTGACAGTAATCAATTCTTAGTTCATTTTGAACCGCAATGAAAGCCTTAAGAGGATTAAGAAGTACAACCCCTAGTAAATATACACAAATGTAGTTCACGCAGCCGCACGCAGGTAAAGCCGACACAAAAATTGCAATTTCATTTTTAGGATCGTTTTAATTTTGTGGGATTTAAATCTGCACAGGAAGACTTTTATAAAGAAATCAATAAAGTTTTTGTGTAAAAATTTATTTATTTATTTTCTTTATTCAGTAATTATTTTTGCTAATTTGAGAAAAAAATAAACTCTTAAGACTGATGTTTGGCTCCAAAAATTGTAAACGTGTATTTTTATCTGGCCGAAAATGTTTCTTCCTTTTTAAATCCAACTTAGAAAGGAAAATAATTCTACATAATGGATTTTCATTGTTGAGAAACTTGGCTGTTTACATTCAACAATTGTTTTTGCATAATTGTCGTTTGAATCGGGGAGTTCTTTTACAAATTTTTATTAAAATAATTTTTTAATTAATTTAGCGAATTCTGTTGTTGAATACGAAAAGAAAATTATGTGCGTTTGGCCACTTTTTGGCTTATCATAATCAAACTTGAGGCCATTTTTTAGGGGGCCAGGTTTTAATTCTTAAATGTACGATCGAATTTGAAATTCTTTTTGGCGAAATCAATTTTTCACCAGCACCTGAAAACTTGTGCGAATGTGTGTTTTTAATTTTCAGCCACGATCACCTTTTCACACCTGATTATCCCTAAATATGGCCGTTATCACGCTTAACGCACTCTTGTGTGAAAAACTTTTACAAAATAATTTGAGTCATTTAAAACTTCAAATAAAACAATTTAAGGGTTGCACCATTATCTCAAAGTTTGCGGTTTTGAAACTGTCATATAAATGAATAAATTACGCGGATTACGTGATTTTAAAGTGGTGGTGGTGGCAGACTTACAAGGTAAACAAAATAAATATATACACGCCAATATCACTACAATATTATAACTTCAATGCGCATGAAAATATTTACATATAGGGAAATACTTGTTTGTCGATGCATTTTCTTAAAAATAGACAGATGGAAGTGTATTAAAAAGCCCATTTAGATTGAAGATATTCCTTTATTATTGTTTACTGTAACTAATCTTCTTATTCTTCTTTTGGCGCTACAGTCCGGGGTGGACCTGGGCCATCGGTTCCGTGGGCGTCCTCTATTGCGTTGTCCCACTGGTTCAGAGTCGAAGATTCTACGGGTCGGAGCAATATTTTCCATGCGCTCTATATGGCCCAACCACTTTAGCCGTTGGATCCGTAGACGCCTCGTTAGGCTCATGTCGCTGTACAACCCGTACAGTTCGTGATTGAATCTTCTTCTCCGGAAACCGTCAACGCAAACAGGTCTGAAGATTGAACGCAGAACTTTTCTCTCGAAAATACCAAGGACTTCCTAATCCATGCTTCCGCGCCATAGAGAAGGACAGGGATTATCAAAGTGGTATATAGTGTCAACTTGGTTTTTCTAGAGAGGGCCTTACTACTCAATCGCCTCTTGAGCCCAAAGAAACAGGGATTGGCAAGAGTTATTCTGCGTTTAATCTCGGCACTGATGTTGTTCGTGCTGTTCACTTGGGAGCCAAGGTAGACAAAGTCCTTCACTACCTCGAAGTTGTAGCTGCATATGGTGACGTTCCGGCCCAGTCGTCGATGTTGTGCGTCCTTTCTCGATGACAGCATATACTTCGTTTTCCACCAATCACGTCAATGTCGTCAGCGTGTGCCTGCAGTTGCACGGACTTTTGGAAGATCGTGCCTCTGTTGTTGGCGTGTGAGTTTTGCGCGATCTTTTCAAGAATTATGTTAAAAAAGTCAAATGACATTGAAGGTCTCGGTGAATTCGTTACCGACCTTGATGGAGCAGCGAGAGTTCTCCATCGTCATCCTACACAGCCGGACGAGCTTAGTAGGAATGTCAAAACTAGACATGACGTTGTATAGCTCGTCCCTATACACACTGTCATATGCGGCCTTAAAATCGACGAATAGGATGTGGGTGTCGATTTGCATCTCTTGGGTCTTTTCCAGGATCTGCCGTAGTGTGAAAATTTGGTCAATGGTGGACTTCCCTGGCCTGAAACTGCACTGATAAGGATCTATCAAACTGTTTACGAATGGTTTCAGGCGGTCACTCAAAACGGCAGAGGAGATCTTGTAGGCGATGTTCAGGAGACTTATTCCTCGGTAGTTGGCGCGGTTGAGGCGGTCTCCTTTTTTGTGGACCGGGCAAACGATGCTGAGATTCCACTCGTCGGGCAAACTTTCCTCCGACCATATCTTACAGATGAGCTGGTACATTCGCCCAACCAGGTCATCTCCGATTGCCTTAAACAGTTCCACGGACAATGCGTCCGCTCCTGCAGCTTTGTTCGATTTTAGTCTCGCCATTGCTGTTCTGACTTTATTTAGGTCGGTGTGACGGAATTCTCTACCATCATCGTCCATTATGTGGGGTGGAATATTCTGCCTGGCACTGAAATTATACGACAAGCTTTTGTCCGAAGGTTATATCCATTAGATAGTTGCTTTATCCGTTGGTAAAACTTTCGGATATTATTTCTCGCGTAACACCTCTCTAGCTCTTCAATCGCGCGCTTCTCATGCTCTTTCTTCTTTCTTTTGGGAAGCCGGTGTTCTTCCCTTCTTTTACGTTCATAGAGCTCACGAATTGCTCCCGTCCTTCTCTCCAACGTCGCCTTATACGCTGCTGGATTCGCTGACTGCGCCTGCCTGCACTCGTCGTCAAACCCTGGGGTTTTTCCGGGTGGCATTTTAAAACCCAACACATCAGAGGCAGCATCTCTGATGGCGTTTTGGCAACTGTTCCATTCCTCATCGATTGTTTCGCCTGGCAGGGTTGGTCTCTCTGAGAGCTTAAGGGAGACTAGGTCGGCAAATTTCCCCGCGGGCGATTGCGATTGTAGCTTTCCGAGGTCCAACTGTTGTGGTCGTGCTCTACTCTGTTTTGCTACTGATATCCGTGATCTTACCTTGGCTACAACAAGGAAGTGATCGGAATCAATGTTGGCTCCTGGGAACGTTCGGACACCAAGAATACTGCAGGAGTGTCTGCCGTCGATCGCAATATGATCAATCTGGTTGACGGTTGATTGATCAAGGGACCGCCAGCAGCCAGAGTCCGGAAGTGACGTCATGCAAGCTATGTTTTCCGATGACTCTAGCGAAGATGTCTTCTTTGCCCAGCTTTGCGTTGAAATATCCTAGGATGTTTTGGGTGTCGTAGCTGGGGTCGTCATCTTTATCCTCCGTAGGAACATGGGCAGAGATTAGGCTAATGTTGCCGAGTCTAGCCTTGATGCGGATTGTTATGAGGCGTTCCCTCACGTATTTAAAGATTAAGACTTTTTGCCTAAGTCTGCCTCGAACAACGAACCCGCATCCAAACTCTTCACTCTTTGTAGCAATTACCGTAGTAGATGTCGCAGTTTCTCATTCTCTTTTTATGCGGCCCATCCCATCGCACGGTGATGTCAGCCTTATCGGCTTCCAGGGCCTCCGCAAGCTCATCGGCTGCACGTCGTCTGTTCAGGGACCTGACATTCCACGTGCAAAACTGAAAATCTTTATCCTTATTTCGTTGTCCACGTTCGTCAGCAGTAGGGTCAATACAATCTAACTAATGTTTTTGCTATTTTACGGTAGAAAGAAAATAGTGAAATATTATAAGTTCGCTTATAAAATGCCCAGGTTTTATTATATGAGAGCAAAAATTGCCGAGGACCTGAATATGCTCGTATTCATTTATTTTGGATTTTATTTTGGTTAGATTGTTTTACATTTCAGGTCACGTTACATGTTTTGCCTAAAATGTCATAGTAAATAATAGCTATTCAATAAATAGTTTTAAATGTTTTCTATATTTTCATAGCACAGACGACACTTTAAATTTTCATGACCCATTTCTATTTAGTTGTCTCAACAATTCATAAATGAATTGTTTTGAAATCTAATCCAGATATAAAAAACAATAATAAAGATTTTTTGTTTTAGAACAATAAGATGAGTACATTTTTTTTATTTATTTTTTAAACAAAATAATAATTAAAAGCAATAAAAATCAAATAAAATAAAAAGCTTTGCAACAGATTATTAGAGTAAAACCGATACTTAAATGTCAGAAAAACTGACAAGACAACAGGAGACACTTTTGGAAAAAAAACCAAAGAAGTGGAAGATCAGTGGAAGCAATTTTAATTGCTCAACCCAGTCTCAAATCTATAAAATGTATTTATTACAGTGAAACGGATAGCAGTTTTATATGCTTGCAGGAACAAAAGAGTAAATAGTTATCCACATACGATATATAATAGCCCAGATAATCGGACAAGCAGGGTTCTATATGGGGATCATTTCATTGGAATTTAATTAAGACGTCGTCGTCGTAAACTGACGTTCAAAATTACGTCTAATTACTCGTTGTGCGCAACAATTACGAATTATACTATTCACTACCTCTATCTAACGCTTAAGAGACGAGTGTAGAAGCGGACGTTGCCTGACGTTGATTTAATGTGACGACTGTGAGATTATTTATTGAATAAAAATTAAATATGAACTGACAATAAGTGTAAAAATTTCATAATTCAATCCAGCCAGTGCCAGACCAAAAGTTGTGTTTATGCGAGTGCTTTATAGGTAAATTAATTTGCCTGAGCTTGGAAGGCGGCAAATGTATTCCTTTTTCCCAGCCGAGTATGACCGCCATATTTAAACATGTTGCATCGAAGAAGTTTTGGTTGCGTACTTTGAAAAGTCATCCTTTACCTTTCGTGAAATCGCAAGTCTTTAATGTACCATAAAGGCTACTGTGATTTTACGCAGAATTTTATTTTCACGCTTTTTAATTTTTTCAATGTTTCGTAATACTTTCCAGAGTCAAGAATTGCCCAACTGAAACTACACTGTGTGATCTAACATTCAGTTGTTAACAACTTGTGACTAGATGACAAATACCCTTTTTTCTATTCTACTTTTATTTGGAGTGAGTACATTCATACAGGTAACCTAACAAAAAGTTAAACGCTCTCATCAAAGGCTGTTAACATATAATAGTATAGTGCTCAGAACATTTTATTAAATCAACCTTTTCAATGAGTAAGTAAATGACACATCGTTGTTATAGAAGCGGGTCTCACGCTTCGTATTAAAGTACTATTGTAGAGCTTGTATATATTGTAGATTTAGTAAATCTTGATAAATTTCAAACCTGACAACAACAAAACTTATACGTTTTTAATTTACTAAATTGGCAACCTCTACAATACCAAAAACAGTAGTAGATTTAGTAAACGTAGTAAGTTTATTTATTTACAAGTGTGAAACAGCTGGTAGATTGCTTTGTTTTTGATAAAGTACTAAACAAATAATTAAAACGTGAAAAAAGTTCCAACAGAAGATGGACTGATGACGAAGTGAAAATATTGCTCGAATTTTTTTTTTTTTTTATTAACAAATAAATATTTGAATGTAGTACCTTCGCACTTTATCATTTCAACTTCAACTTCGACTTAAACCAAAGGGTTAATAATTTTGTCTTTTGCGGTTTCTATAGGCATTTTCTTAAGATTTAATATCTTTTCGCGCAACACCTACAAATATCTCAACAAAAGTCAGCTGTTGCGATTTGCTTACAATGCCAAGGAAAGAGTCGTTCCCCTTAGAAGTTTAAAATATTTTAGTATTATATTAAGAAATATTTGAAATTTATTATATTAAATAAAAATATTTAAACTTATTTGTTTGTATGGGCAACTGAAAAATTATAAAATTAAAAACACCTATTGCTCTAGAATTTATTAAACAAGAGCCGAAATGATTACGAAAACGTAAAATATCGTTTTGATGGCAGCGAATGCTTTTAGTTTAGTGACAAAATAGATTCTTCCAAGCAGAAAAAGAAGTTGATGTCCGTCAGATGAAAAGAAAAGAGGAAGTTAATAGAAACGAATATGTTTGTCATATTCAACAAAGTGATTCGCTGAATCAGTTAATAAATTATTTTAATGCTATAATACTGCTAATAAAAAGTTATTTCACAACAACAGCTAAATTTTTGTAAACTTAAGTTTTTTGTCAAAAAACCGAAATAGAATTGTTGACCCGGATAATTTTTTTTTTCTGAAAAAAACATTTTCAATGATTTCAATGTATATTTTGAACTTTAAAGAGCCTTTTCGCTAAATATTCTGAATTTATTAAAAAAAAAAATTAATCTATTTGGATATTACCAGCTGAACCCGGTGTGCTTTGCTACATACTCGTTCCCCCACTTCCCTAAACCATTAAAAAAAATTGGTTTAAAATTGACGATGTTAGTTGATAATCAATTACTGGGGTGGACAATTCAAGATACCCTTCATTCTAGTAGACCTTTTACTTTTGGGGCAAAATAATTTTGAAAATTGTTCACTAAAGGCGAACTTGTGTTCAAATTTCTTATAAAAATCTAGAATGAGTAACATTATTAAATAATGAGCGTAAAAGTGGGCATGGTTGACAGAAATGTATCCTTTAGTTCATTCGAGGGTCCGAGTTAATTGTTGTGAAAATTTCAGGAAGATCGGTCCAGCCTTAATATAGAAATGCCCTAAGTAACGTTTTCCTAACTTTTCAGCAGACAGAAAAAACTTAATAATCGCGAAACTTTTTTCAACTGCTTATTAATTTTTTTATTTTTAGTCGGATCACGTCAGTTTTTTTACCAATGATGTGTTGGAAGAGCATCTTTCGAAATCTCGATTTGAGAAAAAAACGACTTGGGGCCTTTCTATATTAAGGTAACGATATATAAATTTACATAGTTATTTTAGATTTGCCCCATTACGCATTAGTGTCCTTGTACCATAATTAATGTTTTATCATTAAATGCGATGTCTTGTCGCTATACAATTTGAGCGGAACATCTGCTTAAGCAACTCGTGCTTGACTCATTTGTCGTACGTACATACTACATGTGTTGGGACACAACACACACCCGCAAACAAGCCGACGCGTCGGCTGTTTTGCTTACAGGTGCGTTTTTGCGGTGAGAGAACAAAAACTTTTGTTCACCAAATGCGCACCTCAACATTTGCAATTGTTTAGGTATTTGAAGATATTTAGATAATCGAAGATTTGTTCCGAAATAACTCAGAAGCAGATGCACAAACGTCATTGTAATTTGATTATTATTTCTGTTATTAGAGAATTTGGGTATGTGGCCGTGCAATTGCGAAAATTTCGCGTCAATGTGTTAGTGTTGTGTTATTAGTTTAATGCCATTTGATACCCCGCCAGTAAATTTGCTCAGTTCAGACTATAATTAAAATGTATTAAGACTTGTCAAACACTTAAATAGAATGGACTCGTGGCTGTACTCCGAATATGTGCGAAACCCAGTTGTAACCAAAAAGGTGTCTATTTATTTATTGTTAAAGTTCTACCGAATTTGCGTGACAGAAAAACCTAAAATTATTTTAAAATTTTTCCATGAACTCCTGTTTCCATATTTAAGTAATACGTGCCCGGGTGATGGTGTGACATCAAACTGTTTTCTAAATGACAAATAGTACGACAAGAGATTTGACACCCCATAAGACTTTTACAAATGACGACTTTGTATCGACAACAAATGACGACGCTGTACATAAAGCATTCAAACGATCAGTTTTTTTCAGTTGATGGGGGTCGAATTTAAAAAAAAGTGCAACCGATTGTCTGACGTCAAGTTTCTTCGTCATGCTTAAGCTCTCAGTTTGGATTGTGATTACCGTGTAGAAATGTTGGTTCGTTCACATCATGTTTTTATCCAGCTGTTTGTTGGCCAATCATAATTCTGATTTGATGGTGTGAAAACGATATTTTTACACTCGTAACTTCCATCACATAAAAAACCCTAAGACTTGTCGAATAGTTGAAGTTGGCAGTAAATTGTTGAACTCTTTAAACGTTCGCCTGAGTAATCAATTCTTATATGGTAAAAGTGGATTTTCTCCACTTGGGTGTAGAGTCCATGGTATTAGTAATTTGATAAAGGTTTAGACTTCTCACTTTGTATTATCTGAAACTTTTGGATGTTCAGCAGCCTTTGCCTGGCTGCTCGTATCTTATAACTGTATGTGTTATATAATTGCATTGTATAGGATAACATTACACGCCCCTGCAAGTTGTTTATTTTCTTTAGGACATCAAACAAGCTAAGCAGTTCTCAGCAGTCTACGTTAGATTAAGGTGGCTGGTTTGCAACTGGAGCAGTAATCAGCTTAGCGTAAATATTACGTGAGCACATTATGAAGCATCGGACGTCATTTCTCCCTTTTCTTACAAATTTTCGAGACTTGCAAGATGCGGCTTTTTGCTTACAATTATACAATATGTAATTGCAGGTCCAGATACGAAAGTTGATGCTGGGGTAACCGATTTTAATTTTTACATATTTATTTTTTGTAGAAACCTTTTAAACTTCAAATTGATTGTTTAGTGACATTTTGAAACTTGCTCGAGAGTTTGAAGAGCGTGACAAGCTTCTTCATATATAAAATTGCCTTATTTTGGTATCACAATCCACAGTTATCCTCAAATTCGTAGCATTTCGTTAAATATGCACAATATAATACTGCCAGCAAAAAGATTATTATTGGCCTAGAATTGTGAACAAGAGACGGAAATATATGTTATATATAGTTTTAGCCAAGAATCAGAGTTTCAAATGAATTATTTATCGATATCATATAGTCGCCATTTATTTATATAAAATTAAAACTTTGTCTCTTAACAAATCCCCATTTAAAGTGTGACTGATGTTCGCTACAGATTTCACGACTCATGTGATAGTATCGAAGTAATTTGCTGTTTGCTCCACTGTAAAAATATTTTAATGAAGCACAAGCAATTAAAATTATTTCAAAGCAGCTCGCGTTAGTGTTCTATTCAAAATCAAATACTTAAGTATGTAAGCAGATAAATAAGCAAACACTGAGGATATTCAACTACACTGGCAATAAAATACCATATCGAGTATAAACATTTAAGGAAAACAACAATCTTATAGTTTTAATGATGCCTTGAAAACACTTATTCTTCTCAAGGATGTGGGTTATTGAGTTTAATTAAATTCTGTCGAAGCAGAACTGGCTGGACTGGCTGATAAAATGTTCCAATGTTTAAACACCAACACAATTACATGCCATCTACCGCAAATTCGTATCGGCGAGAATGCGAAAATTATCAATAGAATATAAAGAGCCGTTGGCGTTAAGTTTAATTGGGATGTAAATAATAAAATATTAATAAATGGTGTAGTTTGGTGCAGCAAGCCCTTTGCAAAATAACCCGTTAGAGGCGTAAGTTCGTGAAAGTTAAACATGGACTTAACTCAGCAAAGGAGTTAAAGGAGTTTTCAGTAGGCGCAGGCACAGGTTGGTATTATTAAATATGTTGTTTATTATTCAGTTCCTAAAAAATCACACGACAGATGATTTTTTGTTTGTTTTGTGGCAAAAATTAAATAAAATAAAACACGTGAAACTAAAAACCAAAATTTGGTTTTTGTTTTAAATGCCATCAGATAAAAGAATTTGTGATTCGTTTACTTTCACTATATCGTTGCCACTCGAATTGCAAACGAGTGAAAACAAGCGGATCTTTCCGATTCTAGAACACCCAGAATGTGTATTCGGTGGTGCAGAGTTTGCGGTGCGTTGACCTATCACAGTCTATACTTTAACTTTGAGTGGCCAAAATCGAGACGAACGATCTGAAAAGCAATAAGCCAACATCCTTATATCAGAGGAACACTAGACTGTCCGAGAAGACGAATCAGAGAGACTCAATTCTTGGCTGTGCACCAAAACTCGGTGTCACCCTCAACGTGACGTGAAACGATTTGTTTTTGCCCAAATTGAACGATACGAAAGCAGACGATGGCGGACGCCTCTATGCACATTCTACAGGAACAGTTAGAGGGTGTGAAAACGCGTTTGTCTTTGGCCACTGGTGAAACACAGCTGGATCTGTGTAATCGAAAGTGATCGAAAACTTGAATATTCGGATCCCTGCCACCGTAAGATGTCGCGCCCAACAATTCGTGGGTCAAATAGAAAAAGAACTTTTGTAGCACCTCACAACAAAACAATCTATTGTCTCATTTCAACTGCTGTTGAAAAACTATTTGTTTCATAAAATATTTAAAGGAGCCTTAGGACGCCTCAGTCAGTATAAGACTGTTGTGTTGGGAAAATGCTTTAAAATTTAAAAACGGCGGTAACCTATAGTTTTTCTGCGCAATTATTGTGACAGTCAAACTTCAAGAACCTTCCAGAAGGAGTTAGAACTATTTTGAAATGACACTTACTGGCACGTCCAAAGACTTTTGCAACGCCCAATGTAGTGATGACTTTTGCAACAACTTGTGGACAAGTAAATTTTCCTGTAAATTTAACACTTTAAATTGTTGTACTTAAATGCACATTCGTATCCATTACAGCTCTCTGCAGCCATTCATATTCCGCAAGTGAACACTAGTCGTTCAGTAAAATCTTTTTGAAGTGCGCTGTTTGTTTCAATATAAATATTCTGCTTCAAACAAAAAGAAATAACAATAACAAAGAGACAATGAATACTTTTGTTTAACGTAATAAAAGCAGAAAAAGAGGGAAACTTAAATACTGTTCACCATATACAAGCGTGTTGTCACTTTCACTGCATTTCAATTTACTTATTTTTACGTAAAAAAAAAAACTGATTGTTCTCCCATATCAATTTTCAGCTCTTTTTTCCCCGGCTTTTATGGTGGTGAAACAGCTTGTGCTGGCAATGACATCTGTGAAGTTTTCTTAACATTCACTATTATTAAATTTTGTTGCCATCGTGACAAGCGGAGCCGTTTGCCATAGTAAACAAAATGTCACAGCGTAAAGATTGTCATGCTCGAACTGGAAAAATTAAATTTATTTGTACTATAACAGAACTCTTCAATTAAAAACTTAATTGCGGTGATAATTAAGAAATTTTTATGATGGCTTCAGTTTTTCTTCTTTTTTTGAAACTAATGACACTTCAGCAATGAACACTTTTGATTTAACGTGTTCAAAAAAAAGACTGTCGTATTGATCTTCAATACATTATTTTAATATTTATATGTACGAGTACATTTAACACCAATCAACTCAACATGTGCTTCTCAAACTCATTTCATACTTTGCAATATTGCAGCTTCCTTAAGTATAAGTCTGTGGGTTCAAGGTTTTTATTTTTTCAATTACCTTTCTGACTCTCAGTTTGCTGCGTTATAGGTGCGGGTTTTAAATATGTTGCTGGTATTTGCTTAGACTTTTCCAAAACGTTTGGATCACCAAATGCTTCTTGATAAATTATGGTGATAGTACCTTTTAAAAGTAATTTTTCACACGACAAACAATATGTTCAGGGGAACTAATGTTCAGGTTAACTACGGAGCCCCTCACAGAAGTGGACTGGGACCGCCTTTATTCTCTGTACACATACATATATGAAATTTAAGAAATCTAAATCTAATGGTGAACGTTTTTACGAACGCACATTAAATTATTGGCATTCGTTTTTGCATTTACGCTCATAAATTGCCTTGTAATCAATCCAGTTAAAACAAAGATAATACTTTTACACTGTAAAAAATGCTCTCATGGAACTTGAACATAAGAGCCATTTATATATGCACATAAAGAAGTTCGCAAAGAAACTAATTCCATATATATTAATCGATAATAGAGATCTTATCTCAGTTAGAAAGAATCATTATACTCATATAATAGAAATAGTATCATGCTAAAATTTCTGCAACATTTGGAATACAAGTCTCCAGTCTGGGCTGACAGTGCAAAGTATATTTTGGAATTTCTAAGCCGTGAGCAGGAGAGGGCGAAAAGGCTTATCGGCGACAGTAGGGGATCCAACTCTATAGACTCTTTGATGAAATCATGAAACTCGTTCTCGAAACCCACAAATTCTTACTTAAAACGAGTTTTTCATCGAGAGTTTTTCCATTTGTGGTCGATTGGCCAGTGAATGCCACAACGCAGTACAAGAAAAAATCTTTCCTCAGCCTCTTTTCCACTCTCAGTGTAGGAAGGTTCAAATCGAATAAGATTGTTCCCATAAGCTATTTTTGCAGTTCCGTCACAACATGTCACACGCTAGAGAAACAGCGATCAGAGCCTGAGTGCTGGTCCTAAATAAAAATATAATAAAAAATCCTACAATTTTTTAAAAAAAAATATTTGTAAATATGTGTTCAAGTCCTTACAAAATATTGATCATAGAACCACATGTTTTACGCCTAATCAATCACAACTCGGTACGCGAAATGCAAATTATCTTCGTGTTCCAAGATGTAGGCTAGGCCTCCGTGACCGACGTGATAGTCTAAAGGGGAATTTAGACGGTAATACACGTCGTACGTAAAGCCAAAGAGAAAATCATATGAAGTCACCTCCGTATTTTACAAATAAGAATAAAATCTTTACATCGTTGGTAAATTTGCACCAAAAATTATTTTTATTTTCCATAAAAACACATCCCTGATCTAATGATGTGTGAAGGAATTTGAAAAATTTAAAAAAACGATGAGAGCCGTGCAACTGTAAAATGTTCATCCGTATTTTCTCTCTAAGCAGTTCAAGTTTAGACGATACCATCCCTGCTCTTCTACTCCAAAAATTTGAGTTTTCGTACGACTTGTATTATCGTCTAAGTCTCCTTTAAAAGGATTTTTGTTATTTTTTTCCAAGAAAACTTCAGTAAAATTGTTATTTCTTATTTTTATCTCAAGGCCCGCTCTGTTGCAAGAGAATGTCTTCGAGAACTTTTAAAACTCACGATGCGCTGATACAACACTGGTTGGAGGAAGAGTGTGATAAAAATTGTTCGATATATATATATAAAACTCGTCGTTGGCCCATGGCAGTCTTTCAAACACTACCAGCCATGATTTGGTATTTTTTGGCTTTGTTGTATATCAACTCTGTGCTGACAGTGCTGAAAAAACGGGAAGAGAAATGTTTATGCACAATCCAGGAACAGAATTGCTTATGGGTCATAAGAAGTTCTGGGTATACAATGAAAAGTTGAGAACGATGCCCGCCTGTTTTTTCGGCAAAGATCTAGGCCCTCCACCACCAACTATTCAAGTGGAAGACAGTTTTGCTTAGTTTGTTTCCATCAAAAATAAAAATTGTTTGAAGCCAATTGGCTTTCAATGATTCAAACCACTTTGCGAAAACTGCTGAAATGTGTTGCATCTTTTTATTCAAATATTTGATCTCGAGTTCTAGGACTGCTCAACTTAATTCGAAACAATAATAAATGCAAAACATTTGTTTTAGTACCAGTTCAAGTTTAAAAAAAAATATGTCATGCCAATAAACGAATATAATTAATACAATAGCATAGAATTTCACTATTTAGGGCATCGTGCAGGGATTATTTGTGAGTTAAGTTTATACATACAGTAAAAACTTGATAGTCCGGACCTCACTAGTCCGGATAATAATCCGGTAATCTGGACATCGTTTTTCATTAAATTGCGTACTCTATAGCCCGGATTGATTACAACTTCATGATCGTCATTGTGTACAATGATGAAGGCCTTTGGCAGTTGTAAAAGCCAAGGAAGCTGTTTTAACTATTTTTATGTTTGGATGCATCAATAAAATAGTCAGAAGAAAATCATGTCGACGTTGATAAAATTTTAGTGCTGCACGAATTGCGTGATTTAGCTTCGGAAAAAGATTGAATACTTCTCGACAAACAAAAGTAAATGACTATTTCACCAAGCAAAACATTTAGTATTAGGATTTTTATTGTTATTTTCATGACCTGTAAAAATGATATTTGTTATTACTTTTTTATTAAAAGTGCGTTCTATTGAGATTTGTTTTTTTGTTCTTTGTTCTGATTAATAAATGTACAATAATATATCATTCGATATGTGTTTTAAGAGCATTTTTAATGCAAATTAGGGTCTGCCTGGTCAATTACCCGGACTATCAAGTTTTTACTGTATGAGGAAATTGTTCCCCATGAAGAAATCATCCAAAGTTAGAACTCTTTGCAATTTAATTACTTAAATTTTGTAAAATTGTTTGCAGTTTTACTTAAATTTTGTACATGACAGCTTTCAAGGTGGTCGCGTTGGTGCTGTTTCTAAAAGGAATATTTAATTTTTTATTGTACTGAATTATTAAAATAAAATTTAAGTGTCCAAGTATCAGATATTTCTCGTTAAAAAAGAAATATGACAAAACATTTGAGTTATTGTTCTAGAGCGCATGAGGATTTCCAACTATGAAGCCGTCACTTCAATTCCCACTGCACATAACTTTGAGCTAATTTTAAAATTAAAAAATTCAACTCCGAAAAAATGGAAAAAAACATCCTCCTTTCGTGCGCGACAACATTTTTTGTTGTTGTTTGACCTGATTGTAGAAAAGATAAAAAAGAAACTCAAAGCTTTCACATCGTAATAGCAAGCGCGTGACTGATCGCTGTGATAATTACTGTCATAGATTCAAATTTATAATATTAAAAACAATTCGACGCATTAAAGCCTAGTCCAGATTGTTGTATTAGCGGTAATCGCGTAACTCCCAACTCAAGGGCTTGTTTCACGAGCTCAGGCGAAAGAATTTGAAGCCGCAAATAAACAAATTTGTAGAGTAAAAATCAGGCTTGTCAAGACAAATTGTTTCACACTTTGTTACGTTGTCTTACACTATTTTCTGGATAGAAGTGCAAACGTAAACGACTTATACAATGAAAAACACTACTACACTGTAAGTAAAATTTTAACTTTCGAATTTTGCAGAAAAACCCTAAAATAACCCAACTTATTTTTAATTTTTAGACCGTGGAGCCTAATTTTATATACCGTATTCCCCGTTTTAAAAGATTAGGCCAAAATCAAGAGTTATTCCATTTTTAATTTTCATTCATTGTCTCTCAAGCGATTTTTTTGTGTTTTAAGGAAAATATTTTTTTGTTTATTTGTGCAAATTCAGCCAATACGGAAAACGTAAGTGGTCCAAACGCGATAAACAAGTGGCTATCAAATTAATAAATGTCGTTGGTCCACTATTAATTCCACTTGAGCCGATAATATAACTATTAAAGTCTCCAAAAACAAAAAAACCAATTATTCAATAAAACAAAATAACTTCAGGTTTTAAGTGCAAATAAAAGGCTTGTTTTAATTGAGGATTAGATGAAGAATGACCGGTTGAGGGTCATGAGATCAGGGTTTTTTTAAAAAAAAATTAGGTTTTCAACAAAAATTGTCTCCCCGGGCAAAACTACTCGTTTCCAGCCCTGCCGATGTTTATAATAATTTTAGCGTTGCCGTTTAATGTTATTATGAAATAATTAAGAATTTTTGTTGTGTTATTTTGCTGAAACACAAGTTTTATACCAGAAACAAGTTTGAAAGCCAGACCTTTTAAGCCCAGAGAGAAAACGATATTTATTACTCCATCTGTAAACATTTTATGCCACCTCACCGAAGGATGTTTAAAAAATGCCATCATACCCTTTTGCGGTTGCTCCTTGTCAAGTATAAAAAGTAGAATAAGATTTATAATAGTTGGCTTGGCGAAAACTGGACGAGAGAGCAAAATGTATACTTATGTAACAGACATGACAGCGTTTTTAAGCAAAATGCAGATGATATATTTGTTTTTGTAATTCACTAATTTTGCATATTTTTAGAGATTTGCGTTCAGAAAAGAAGAACAAAAAAAAACGAATGGCAGACTGTACGAATAATTTTTAATGCGCAGACTTGTACTTTCGTATCTCTGATTTACTTTGACAATGAAGATGTTTTCAAAGAAATGGAACCTGCCCGGCAAACATTCACACATGTATGTAGTTGTGTATTGCGTAAGCGGCAACTTAATACTTGTAATCTCGTTAAGAATGTTTTATTATTTGTGAAGAGGGGTCAGGAAATTTATAACTTCGTACACATTTACATCATTTATTTATCGTCGGCTGAAATTTAGAACCTCATAACTAACATTTTTTTTTTATTTTATAGTAGAACTAAACGAATAAAATATAATGGTTATTGCACTTGTACTTTCGCACTTTTTATTTTTGCATATCAGATTTTTATAACAGGATGTTGTTTACGAGTCTGAAAACTTACCATAAAAACGCAAAACAGAAATACTGTCGTTATGGATGATTTTTCTTGTACTAGTCTGGTAAACAATTTCATGGCATTTATTTGTCATATATGGTTTCCGTAATATGCCCCCGGGCCACAAGTCCAGCTTTTGAATACTTTTTCCAATAAATCTCTCGGTGTGGCATCAATAGTAGCTTCGAATGCTTCAAACAGTGGTGGTTTGTCGTCGCCAGCCAATGACTTAACACAGCCCAAAAAAAAAGCAATCCAGAGGCGTTATGTCGCACGATGAACATGACCCCTGCGGAAAATAAAGTTGCCACCAACTTGGTTTTGCAATAAAACGTCTGTTGGTAAGCGCACTGTCTGGCAAGTGGCAACTAAATGTCATATATGCCGTAAAGGCAGCTCCTCGCTGATTTCAAAAGAAATAAGGATCGATGATATTGCCGGCGTAGCCCACCAAGTACTCAATTTTAATGGACACAATCGTGATTTGTTAAAGAAATGAAAAGCTGATGCAGCCACTTAACCAGAAATCAGGTTTATTGCTGCACATAGTTCTCCTCCGCGGCCAGTGCCAAATGGGCACAATCAGCAATAAAGGGACACACACAATAATCGTTTGGCCTTAATTCTTGCACGAGAAAGTAACATTTTCCACGTACTCGAACGACAAGTTGAAAGTGACGACGGATCGTTCTTTCCGCGTAGGAGATATGAAGGTAAAACTTGCAGCGGACATGGATGGTGTTGATATGAATCAATCTTTGTTGGCTGCATGGTTTTCACTTACAGCTAACGATAAAAGAAGTGGGTGTCGAGTCGACTAAGTACTGCAGTCCATCCCTTTTCTTTTGGATGAAATTTCTTAAGTGATTTAACGAGTTCCAGGAAATTATAACCCTACACCAATTATATCTGTGGGCCGATTCTTAAAAAGTATATTTTAATTGCTTTTGATGTAGTGTTAATGTCGGACAAACTTTCAGTTGAATAGGTTCTCGTAACACAATCGCACATACACACATATATGTTTTTAGGAGTCCTTTGGTTTTATTCTATTGTTCTCGCATAACAACTAAACTTCTGACAAAAACTTGGTCCTTTTGTTTAAAGCTGTACACTTAAGT
The DNA here is from genome assembly GCA_932526305.1 of Epicampocera succincta. Taxonomy (NCBI): domain Eukaryota; kingdom Metazoa; phylum Arthropoda; class Insecta; order Diptera; family Tachinidae; genus Epicampocera; species Epicampocera succincta. The sequence goes on along the minus strand of OW052037.1, from coordinate 42,218,586 downwards.
CTTCATTGTTTCGTTTTTAATGGAACCAAAACAATTTAGTACATTTTAAGATCTCCCATATTTTTGAGTCTCAGTGAGGGGACAAATATACAATTTTATTTTAAATTTGACCTCAGTTATGTCATTGCTTTTTTTCCTATTGCAACTTTCTTTTTGAGAGATTGTGTGAAGGACTTTTTATAAATAATCGCATTTTTCTTTTGACCAGAATACACTAAGAAATACATACGAGCACAAAGTTTCGAACGCAAAAACATTAAATCGAAATGTTCTTTATTATTGGGATAATAACTTGAAGGGATGAAGCCTGAAAAAGGCGAAAAGTTTTGGAATCGTAATCTATTGTTTTTAATCCATTTCAGGACTTATAATATAATAAACAAAGTCATACTTTCTGATATAATTGGTGCATCATTGCGACTAGAGACAACTCGGTCTCGTCTTCTTGTAACAAATTAAATTTTTATGGGTCTTCCACCTTATGTATGTAAGTGTTGCCGTATCTAACGCTGTGGCCACTACACAGCTGCATTAAAGCACATATATGTAAATTATGTGGCAACCATTGGTGAATTTTGAACGGGAGAAGGCTTTCGGCCGAGGCAGTAACATTCACGGGCTTTTCTTTAAATTAAAATGATTTATCACTTAATACGATCTTACTAAAATTCCTATATAACAAAATAATATAGAAAAATTCAAATATTCAGCCCTATTTCGGTGCTTGCTTTACACTGCAACTCTGTATTACTACAATGCTGGCACTCGAATGTCACAAGTTGGAAAATAGTTGGGCATTTTATTTCTTTCCGCAAAAAAAAGAGTTTATTTAAAAATTATGAAAGCATCAAAAGAGTAAGTATTTTCTTCAACAAACTTTATGAAAATTGTTTTTATCATTTTCGAGAACCGCAATAATTAACTTAATAATTAAATTTTTGGGTCTCGAAATTAGCAGAAAGTTCTGGTATAAAATTTCAAGACAGTTATATTTGAACCGCTTCATAACTCAGTTCTTACAATAAGATGAGCGCACGTTTCGTGACAATTAAACTTCTGTTAAATATATATTTATGGCAAAATTGTTATTAATTGTTTTTTCGAATTTGAATTAGTGATGGCAGCTGCAGAAAAAATAATTAGTATATTCGGAATTGCCTTAACAGCACCTGTAATACTAAAACTATTAATACAAAACAATCAAGTACAATATAAACTTTTTTTATTAAATACCAAAGTAAAAGCTAAAGAGTTCCTTAGCAAGTTCAAAATTCCTTCAAAGGTTCTTGAAAATGTTGCCAAATTTTTATTCTCAATGAACGCAGTCTGTAGTTAAACTTTATTGTAATCATTTGCAAATATTACTCCCTTTTTGCAAAATTTTTTCTAAGTGTATTGTTAAACATTTGTTTAGAGGTGCCAAGGACTGGGTGTAATAACAACAGGGTGACTCCCACATACAGCTGATTACAAAACTAATTTTTGAGCAAAATTTGAGTGTCCAGACGGTTTTTTCTTTTGCTTTATGAATTGCTTTCTCTTGGGCTTATTGGGTTAGATTCGTTTGGGAATAATCCTCTTTTTGTAATTGTTTAATTCATCTATTTTTGCAATTATCTCAAAGCAAATTTCCAAGCCATAACATTCTAAGAGAGTTTTTTTGTTTCTTTCACCTCTAGAAAATTTAAACAAAATATATTATAATATAATAAGGATATACTTTTCCTGCTACTTTATTTCTTTGTGTTTAGCTTTACTTTGAGTGTGTGCGTGTCTCTTTTTGAGTTTAAATAAAAAAGTTTCTAATACAATGCAAACATTTCTTTTGTCAGGTGAAACCTCACCAGTTGTGCAGTACTTTCACACTTTTGAAGAGTACAACAATTGCTCTTTGCAGATTTCATATTCAACTTCCTTTGAAGTGAGCGAAAGAAAGGTAAAACGGTTGGATTGGCGTTGGCAAAAAAAAGCGGTCGTCAGACGAAAAGAAAACAGTGCTAAAAAAATTAATTCTTTTGTATGCATGAAATTGTGACTTGAAAGTTTTACTTTTCACATTTTGTTAAGCAGAAGCACTTTATGGGCGACTTTTCGAGTCGGAGAGATGTGTGGAGCTGCTCAGCCGCGGTAACCAAACCCTGCCATAGTTGTGTACGAGTTAGGACAGTTTGCAGCAGCACTTTGAGTTACGTCCTCACATGTCCAATTTACTAGCACAACAACAAAAACAAGGAAATTCTGAGCGCTCAAAGCCGGAGTAGTATTTTAATGGATGTGTTAACTTTTGTTTCCGAAAAAACCCTCTGACAATTAAAACTAAAAAAAAATACTGTAAAGAAACACATCAACCCTACAATGCCCACGACTCCAACACTTGTCATAAAACTCAGCCAGTTCTCCAAAAAGGATTTGAATGCAATGGCGAAATCACTTGTTCCTTTTTCTCTAAATAAAGTGTTTAATTGTCCTGTAGAAGAAAACAAATGCAGAAAAGGGGTTTCAATAAGGGCGGCGCAAGGTACACATGTGTAACGTGCTAACGCATGCAATATAACATCGTTAAAATTTCCGCCGTAGCTTCGTCAGGTGCCACGGATCCGAGTGATGCACTTTTCAGCGCATCTGGCACACAGAACCGGCGGACTTTGAGCGAAGTCTTCAGTAATTTCGACTTTAAAGCTTAACCTAATGCATGGACGTGCGAGTTCGGGAAACTTCACAAGAAAAAGCATAGAGATATAGTGCTAGCCGCTGACGATGATAGCCTTACCAAAGTCGGTTTCAGAAAGTTACGGCAAAACCCAAACAAAGTTGTATCTTTTTGTGGATGCATTGCCATTTAGTGTGGCATTAGCATCGTCCCGACAGTTTTGCTTGTTGCTGCCTTCAAAAAGACTCAATGCGAGTAAAGTTTTCAGTAACGCGCACGAACTTTAATAATAAAGATATATAATTCGGACGTGTTATTTGTCATGTTATATGGCGTATATGGCAACAATAACTGAAAAATAAACATCACATTAAAGGGTTGCCTCAAAAGTAACTTGGCCGTAACAGGCCGCCGATTGAAAACCTCTTTTAAAAAATTATATTTTCAGGGTTTTTTAAACTGTCAGAAACAACATTAATTCGTTATTGAATATATCGGTTCAAAATTAATTGATTTGAAATTGGTGTGCAACTGTGGATTGTTCTCCACTGTGTAGCAGAGACGATTTGGAGTTGCTTTTTACGCCAGCACCTGCCATGACGGCTGCATCTGGCAGTACATCAAATCCACTTGAGTGATATTAGAGGATATTAGAAGTAAAACAGAAGCCACCTGTTCGTTGGTTACTTGGTGGAATATTCAGTCACATATTCATCAGCGCCATCTGTATGTGCATGTATGTATACTGTAGTCTAATACCTTAGGTGGCTGCCTCTTTGCACCTTCTGCTTCGCTTATACAGGAGGCTGGAGAAATGTGAACACGACTGCTGAAATCGAATACTCGTATGACAGACTCTGTTACGTGTCAGTTGTAGAACAACTCTGGGCTGAAGAGCAGCACTGGCATTTTCTTATTTATATCTGAGGTTCTGTTGTTGCATCTTCGTGATTCCTGGGTCCCTCTCATACTAAATATGTATTAATAAATAAGTAAAAATAAATCTATTACACGTTTCTGGCCACTGCAAACACTTGTCTTTAATTCAATGTACCCAACAGTATTATATAACTGCACACACTCATACCTTTTGCCAAAAGGTAAATGGCATAGAAATTGTGGCACACAACCTTCCTTCGCCATCCACCAAAAAAAGGTGACACAAATTCCATTCAGTCATTTCCAAACAAACAGAACAGAAAATCGCACAAAGCAAACACTGACTGCAGGCAGGCGGGCGGGCACATCTGTATTTTTTTCAATAGCCCAGCAAAATTGAATTGCATTTTTAAAAATAGTTTTTTTTTTACTTTTCCTGATCGAGTTCTTTTACAGTTTAAAATGTTAGATTTTATGACTTTAAAAACTATACATTTGTATGTATGTATTTATATAAGTGTGTGTGTGTATTAGAACTTAACCATAAAAGCAAAATATATGAGGGAAAACTTGGCAAAATGGAATTTATTTTTATGATACAAACAATAAAACATTTCCTAATAATAGATTTCTTTGTGGTTTCCACACCATTAATGTTGTGGTCATGCTCAGCATCATATTCAATGTTTTCTTTAATCCATGAGTTTGTCGTAAATTTGTTCTAGTTTTTGTGCGAGTACTATTGGTCCACATACATATGTACATATTTATGTGTGTCCAGAAGTAAAGAAATGCATGGCACACACACACGCACACACGCACACCCGCACACATACGTACAGATGTATGTATATTGTTAGATAACGGAGAGTTGCACGTTTTCTGTGTTGTTGTTGTTACTCTCGTTTAACCAATATCAATAAATGCCAATAAACATTTGACCACAATACCTAACAAATATCAAAGGCAGCACAACAACAACAACAATATAGAAGGCATCACATTTCGTCACAACACACGAAACATACAAACACATAATTGTTGGGACTGTGGGTTTTGTTAAATATTTTAGGTGGCCGCAAATGAAAAAAAAAACTAAACCAAAAACTTATATCCTTTCAGCCACTTAATCATCAATAAATATGACTTTTGCACACATTTTTAAAAGTTTGAACTATTTTATTGTGCAAACATGTGCTCTTAACTGGTGTTTTTCGTAGTCCTGAAGAGTTCCGCAGCGTTTGTGTTGCGATGGGCAATAGATTCCCAGCGGTAAAAGGCAGTAATAAAAGCTTCAATTACAAGTGGCAAATGAGCTTGCAGCTGCAGCAGACACGTGCCACACTTGGCCCTCCCTACTGCCTGAATTGTTAACATACTCGTACTGTATGAGTGACGTATGAAGCAGGTATTGCCTAATAACAATGACAGCAAAGCGGGCACCTGGCCAGCTTTCAACTAGTCGGCCATGAAACAAGATTTTTTCTAATCATTATATATCAGTGCAATTAAATCAACTAAAACAAGTGCCCACAATTACAATAATCAATATATTTACATATATATTGTAGGGACTGTCCGGTATAAGACAAAAAGGAGAACCATGAACGGGCTCATTATAGCAAATTAAAATAATATAAAAGGTAAAAGTATGTCCCTTAAATGCACGATTTTCCTTTTGGATTGAAATAGATGTCCTTTTATAGCAACAGGTTAGATAGAAAACAATAAAAAAATGTAGATAAATAATAATTTTAAATGAGAAAAGTTATTTCAAATAATTGTGCGATGACTAGAGATGGTTGCAACATTAAAAACATGTACAGGATGAATTACATGACCAATACAAGAAAAGGATCTAAAACTTAAAGCTGGAGCTGGTAGTAAACATGATAAAAAGCTAAACATCGGGAGTTTATTGGGCAAACAAAGTCTTAAGCTATTCATAGAGGCATAAATAAAAACTCACATCGAAACATGAAAAACAACAAAAAATCAAAGTTGTATGCGAAACGCAAAGGAAGGGAAAGGAAAGGCAAGGATCGAATAGAAAATACAAGCAGTCAACTGTTTTAGCAAGATTTATGCTGGAGGCAGGTCATGTAACTGATAACGTCGAAACTTAAGACAGGGACCCATAAAAAAAGAAACGTAAACGGAAGTTTACGAATTTGGCAAAGGAGAGAGCAAACGACGAAAGGCGATAAATAATTATTTCGCCATATTTACGAGTATTACCTTGAGTTGCGGTTGTTCGAAAGTTAATAGTTTTAAGTTAATGGATTTATTGCAGTATTTCAAAGCAATATGAACAATATTTAATAACTAAAGTAACTGCTTCCAACATTCTTTTGATTAAATCTAGATTTTACTTTTGAAGTAAAAGCCGAAGTAGCCCATAGATAATTATTGTAACCAAAAAATAAATAAAATTGCTTAAAAAAAGTGAACATTCTAATTTATAATTTTTATTGTGTTTTTGAATGCAATTGAATTCGTAGTTAAATGTGTACCACATTTCTCCAAGCCATTGATTCATTGAAATTTTCCAATTTCGAATTTCAGACAGGTTTTGAAATGTATTTCAATCAGCTTCTGCTATTGCCAGCTCCACACTTGCAGGTTGCTACTGTTTGTTATATACGGAGGAAGTCGAGGCACCTGAGTTGGTAACCCGTGATCTCTAAAACACCATACAGTGTTCACAAGGAATCTGTTGCAAAGCAACAGCAACTTCGCAGACATTTGGAACACCGAAGATATGGTCCATCCTCAGGAGTTCAGGTTAAGTTAGTAAAGGTTTCGGATCAACCTGTATTACCAAATTCATATCGGCAATTCCTACAGTTTTGGTCGCCATGAAACGCTTGTGTAGCGAAGAAAGTTTAAAGCCCCAGTTGGGAACACAATACGACACAACCTGTTGTAGGGTGTCAGCCTGCATATAGATGCGTCAAAGTATTTTAATCCGGGGAACTGGGTGGGACACATTTACTAATGAGATCCTAACTGAGTTTTAGGCGAAGCCTATATAAAACTCCTACCAACCCATTGTACGGCAGTACAAATCCGTATCGAGTTCAATTGAAACTATCCCAGCGCTCTTCGCCCATCGCACCCTTTGGTTCACATACACGAGAATATATAATATGTTTTTGTACTTTGTAATGGTAACATCCTACAGGCAGTGTTTGCCAGACTTTTCCGTTTCGGACACAAAGTTCGTGCAATTTGGGTTTTTTCAACATGGAAATATATTACTGATAATTTCGCTAAATAGAACTTTTTCTGCGGTTTGGGTCTTAAGTACAACCACTTTCGGAGAAGCACTCAATCACAGCCAGTAGTAAAGCCTCCAGTGATGCTGTTTAGACAGCTGGCAACGTTCACATAAAACCAGGCATTTTTATTCGATGCTCGTAGTTCTTTAATAATGTTAGAAAAAACAAGCAAATTGCGTCAAAGTCATTAAGTTAAAGGATTACAGAGATAATTGAAGAAACCAACTTAACGAAAAATCATTAATAAAAGTAAAATTAGAAATATCAATAAAACTTTTCATCACCGGTTTTGTAAGAAACCACAACTTTGGGGCACATTCATCAAATAGAATATCCAACATTTTCATATACAGGGTGTTTTTTTTAGAGGTATAGAACTTCGAATTGAAATAAAACACAAGAAAATCGTTTTAATGTCCATCAATTTGGCTTTATTGGAAGGATAATTTTATGCCATTAATGTTTAAATATGATTTCGGGCATGTGGCCGCCGCGGCTGGCTCGAATAAAGCCAATTCTACAGGTCCAATTTTTGATGGACAAAAGTTGATAGACAAAGCTCCAATTGCTGTGCACGGTGGCGAATCGATTCATTCGGGTCCTCTTCAACACTTTGCTCTACAGCGGCAATTGTTTCTTCGGTGCGCACTGTTCGACGTCTCTGCGGATGCGTATTATCACATAGAGTAAACGTAGTGCGAAAACGATCCATGGTTAACCGAATGAATTGCTCTGATGGACGATTATGTCGACTTGCGGTAAACTTGCTTGCGGTAAACTTCGCGAACTGAACCATTATTTTCGAAATAAATTTGCACGATTTGCAAGCGTTGTTCTTTTGTCAACCTGTTCATGATGAAATGGCAAACGAAACTAAATATTAATCACTTGACAGCTGACAAAATGGCCGCCAGTTAAAAAAGTGATGCCATCTTAAAGTTCTATACCTCAATAAAAAACACCCTATATTATATGAAAGGAAACCGGTAAATTTTAGAGCTCCGCGCTATTTCATAGCGATTATTCCTTAATAGAAAAAAGGCCAGCAAATACTTATTTATATATAATTGATAAACTTGTTCAAATCAATTATTATAGCAGTTTTTATATTAAATATTATTTCTTGAATAAATGGACATTATAAATGTATTACACAAAAACGAAATGTCAACTCATAGACAGCTGGAATTCACACAAAAAAAAGCAACCTACATTTTTCATTCATGTATAAATTTTAAACAAAAACTTTTTCCCAACAAAACTTTTTACGGATTCAGCAAAATTTCCGGTTTCATTATTCTGTGATTAATTAGCGAATAAATTCAATAAAAATGAATGAATATGAAAAAGACTTGTGTTCTTTGGGTAATATTTGTTTTAATATTTAAAAGCTGTTGCTGATACTTTAATAATAAAATTCTATAAATTAGAAAAGTCGAGGAATTTGGAAAATGAACTTTTCAGGGCCACCGTAAGGCTAAAACTTTGGCAATTGCTGTTCTCTTAGATGGCTGAGGGAAAAAAAAATAAAAAGTGCAAACTGGCCACTACTCCCCAAGTGTCCCACGTTGTGTAGAAAATTGCGTACAAGAACGGGTGCTTGAAGCAAAAAAGTGAGAAAATTGCTCAGCCTGAATATGAAAGCAAAAGCAAATGAATATGGGAATATGACGTTCTCAAAGGGAGTATAAAGGTTATAACATAAACCTACAAAACGAGATTATTAATGTTTTTCCAAGTTCTCAAATTGACTAAGATTTGTAAATCTCATAAGTATTCCGGACTCTTTGCATAGTTGTAAGACTCATATACCTATTTGGAGGATCTATTGTTGGGCGGGGCTGAGTGCCAGTGAACTGTATTTACAATATGCCCAACCATTGCAAACAACGGATAATAGGATTTATCTTAAAGGCTGAAGAATGCCGAATTCCTTTCCTTTTCCCACATTTTCGAACGTTCTTCAACATTTTGAACGGCTATAAAATCAGTGCGTGCTCTTCAAAATGCTGGCCAACGTTAACGTTCGCTGTGGTGGGACAGGAAGATCTAATATATTTTAAACAAAACATACTACTATACGAGTATATTCCAATGTTCATTTGCCGAACAGTGTATTTTCATATTCAGTGAAATAAAACGTCTTCAAATATTTCTCAAAGTTTTATAAGTCTGTCATGCAAAAAGTTTATTTAACATCTCCATAAACGTCTTAAAGTTTTTGCGCAGCAACACACATGAATTGTGGCTAATTACTTCTCATTTAAAAAACAAATCGTGTCACAAAAGCGGTAGCAGCAAACAACCAATAAACGAGTAAAACTTTCAAAGATGAACAACTAATAAACGTTATAACGACAATAATGAACCATAAATACCATAATTAATGCTGCTGCAGATATATATGTAGTTGCGCCTAACCCAGTGAACAAAATTGCAAGCATATAAGTAGTAGTGATGGTACAAAGTACAAATTTACACATATAATACAGACACAGTATTTAAATATTTCTGCAGCTCAATACAATTAGAGCTGAAAATGGCTTTTAAAAAGAGATTCCTTTGCTTTCTAAAAATTGTCAACCAGAAGTGACTAGGAAATGTACAGTGACATTCACATGATTCAAATACTTTGCTAAACATTCATTTCTGTATTTGCAATCTATTTATATTGTAAGTGTTTGCAACATCAAGCGAGTTTCATCAAATACTCAAACATATATGTATGTATGTACAAATATAATTTTATATTTAATAATATTTAAAAATAAGTCTAAAACATGAACCTTTTCCGCATTACTAGTTCCTCACGGTCTAATCTAATCAGCCAATATCCCAGATATTAGTGTGACTACTGAACGCATCGACATATCCTTTGCTGAACCTATTGATTTCGTGATTCTTAAGGTCCTAGATCGGTATCGCTGTAATACTTCAATGTTTGAACTGCTCCCAGTTCCCCTAATTGTATCCCGTATGAAGTACGAAAAATGTTCAAACACGATGTTTGCAAATGTATTGTATTTGTCGGAGTGACAAATAATAAGGACCTCTTTGCATATAATGCTAACTTAGCATAAAATAAATCGTAATAAGCAAATGAAATAAAGGTTTTTTTATAAATTATGTTTTAAGAACTCGCCTTTCTTTTCTTTTAACTTCAGTGCGAAGAGAAACTTCATTTATGCTCAAACATTTGTTCACATTGTAAAAATAACATAATATGTAAAAAAAGCGCTGTTATCCTGTAGCGCTGTTCAATGTTCGAACTCTGCGTCTCAGCCTTTGCCCCAGCTCCAGCCTCACATTCACATTGTGTTGCCATATTGTGGAAACAACTGCCTTAAAGCAATACTTTGGTTCCCAGATTTAACTAAAAATTTCCTCCGACCAATCAATACATCCATAAACTGTCGCTGCAGCCTTCTTTTTTAGCATTTAGATTTTTAGATTTATTTACATATTTGGGGTCAAATTATATGTTTATATACTTTATTTTATACTTAATATTTATAAAAATAACAAAGAAAATTAATTTGTTGACTGGGTTGTTTGAAAAGACGTTTGAGTTAAGTTTTCTAGCTTGAAAATATATGTATGTGTATAAGTGTTTTGAGACAGTGCTGCCATTCTATTCTTTTTTTAAGCTAATTCTGTTTTTTTATTTAAGTTTAGGATATTCAATTTTGACTCCCTTTGGATCACTACGTCCATACCCTTTGGATCACTACGTCCATACCCTTTGGATCACTACGTCCATACCCTTTGGATCACTACGTCCATACCTCAAGGATAGAGAAAGACATCATAGTACTGAAGAAGATACAAATATGTTGATTTCTGAATGTTATCAATTACTGTCCTAAAACATGACGTAAGAATTTTACGTAAGAGTTTGTCATTGCAACCTTACAGAGAAATAAGTAGCTGGCGTTTCTGGAGGAACTCTTAGTGAACCTGTTTTTTGTTTTCGAAAATATATCTCGAAATGCAGACTTGGTGAACGGATCACATTATCGAGATGCGGTTACAACTAAACTTTTGCCTGCTGTTGATGATATGCTATTTCCTATTAATGGAGCTGAAGATTAAGGTCATGATGCCAGAATTATTGCCAAAATCTGATTGAAATTTAATTTTTTATACACAGTAGCCAAATTATATTCGCTTCAGTATGACATGTTCGTCTCAGCAAAGACTGGGTGCACCAACCTAATCCGTCGCAGCGTTAACGTCAGGTAAAAACGGCGATGGATGACGCATGACGGACTCTATGTGCACCGGCTTTAAGATTTCGCATTTTTCCTAAGCGCAAATTGATAAGTAGACCGCATCTAACCTTCGTTGACGATACCGTATTGAAAAGACGTTATCATGAAGAAAAGTATTTTGTTCACGCCATGTCAACATGTTCATGCTACTTATTATTATTCAGTTTCTATCTCTGGTACATAAGAATTACTTTAATTGCTGAATTTTTCGTATCTGATCGAGTTTCGGTAAAATATGTACTAAATCGCTGTACCTGTCCTTCACACCAAAATCCAGACAAAGTCTTAAGGTTTTTAAGTAAGATTTGGGTAGCTTAACACTTTTATAAGATTTCATATAATAAACGCGGTCAGCTGATTGAGCTGCATATCTTTAATGATTTGACATATACGAGTGGCTAAAACGGTGCTTTCTCCTTCTTTTCCAACTTTCCAGGCCCAGAAAACCGGCTTGTTCACATGAATTTAGAAAGAAAAGTCCCCTCATTTTGATTTAAAAATTGAAAAATTAAAAAAAAAAATTCAATTTAAATTGAGCCCTTTACCCGCTTGTTTGGTATTTGGTTTTCCTTTGTCTGATCTGGCAGCTCTGTTGGCAGGAAACAACAATACTATTACTACTGTACTTTCATTAAAATAAGAATGTGACAGAATTTTGCTTGTAACTTTGTAAATAAGAAAATAAAGCATGAAAAAAGACGTGACAGATTTTCCGCCAAAAACAGACACTGAGAGGAAAGTAAATTGTGTTGTTAATTTTTTTATAGTTGGCAGTTTGAGTGGAAAATATGTGCACATGTGTGTGTGTGCATATTTAAGAGTATATGTAATACATATGTATGTATGTACCTACATATTTATTTAAGTTTGAGCAAATAAAAGAGTGTGTGTGTGTGTGTGTGTGCACATGACGGGATTTGTAATTATATTTGACAAGAAACTACGAAAATGAATTAAATCTGCAATAAATCAGACGAAAACAAACAGGAGAAACCTAAATGTATACGCAAAACTTTAAAGGCAGGCCTGACATTATACGATTATATGTATAACAGATTTAGAATGTGCGACTAAAAATTAAGAGGATTTAAATTACTTGCAAATAAAAACGGGCCACGTGTGTTTTGCCAATATATAAAACGTCTCCTAAAATAATATGTCAATGTCGATTAAGAAAATTATTTTTGAATCAGTTAAAAGTAATTTGTTTTTATATATAAAACTAATGGAAGCACATATTTAATTATATTGTCATATAATGTGGTGACCTTCAGTAAATAAATGAATTGGCCAATGACGTTGTAGAAGACAAAATTTTGTAAAACAGACTACCGTTATTTTTACTCTCTCACATTCCCCGAACATTAATACATACCGTCATGTATTCCAGCGTCGTCAAAATCTAATAATGATTCGTCCTTCAATGGAGGAACGTTACAAGTTTGATAAGTGTGACATTCATGCACGTGCAAACATGTATGTACATGTGTATGTACTTATACCAGAGATGCCACCAACCTATTCCATATTAAGTTTATTTAAATTGTAAATAAAACTCTGATTGAGTGCAATTTTAAAGCATATTTTACGAACTTGAGCCTCAGTTGTACACTGTGTTCCTGCATTCGAGTTACATATTTCTCTATATTTTATTTTATTTTTTTAATTATTTAATAGATACATATTTACACAATTAATTTCGATAATAAAATATTATTTAAAAAATGTTTACAATTATGTATGTAAAATTGATGTAGAAGTGGCTGCACGTAATAAGTGAGAGCCAGATTGGCATAAATTGTTAAAACGTTATTGCAAAGTAATTCGTTTAAAGGAATGTAATGTTCGTATATTACAAACACATAAAGCATAGAATTATACGAATGAATTTATTATTAACTTTCTGCATTTTAAACAAGTTTCTAAATAACTAATAAGAGTGTGATAATTATAATCTATTCCATTTAAAATGTTCAAGACTTCATTTAAGTTTTGTTAAAATATTTAAGTCCTTGGCCGTTGTAGACAGGGCAGCAGCCTATGAAGTGCAAAATGTTTTCTGGTGCGTCACGATTGCAAATTGTGCAAATACCAACAGCTGTGTTGCGGAAAGCTCTAGCGTTGATGTCTAAAAGACCACCCCTAGTAGCACGGGAGGAAAGATCCAAGGTGTTAACTTGAGACAAGGAGTAGTTCAATCGTGAAGTTATGAATTTCTGGCGTCGCTGATACACTTTTCGTACTCATGTGATTTTACGAGATGTAGTATAATCTTGTGGTATTTACATAGAGGCTTATTGTTATTTACTGGAGTAAAATTGATTTGAGAACCTATATTAGTCCATTCCTCAGCCCAGAACGTGTGTTTGGCAATTACAAGCTCAGCAAGTTTGCGCGGCAGTCTATTATTTGGAAAGTTAAGCACTTTATTTATACAATTAAAATGTAGTTTCAGAGTATCCAACTACATGGAATTAAGACCAGTTTCCAAAAAAAGCATATAATTTGGAATGTTAGTAGGCTTTTTTTATGAAAAATCGAAATAGTTCTTTTACTGAATCGTATTAAATTGAAATTTTCTTGTGCGTAATATATTTTGAACAAGAAGACGATATGGCGATAATAATATAATTAAACGATAGATTAAAGCTTAGGTCGATACCCAAGTACTTGTAAGTGTTAACAACCTCAATTGTGTTTTTACCAAACATCCACTTTGAATTACTTGAGATTCTATTGCCACTGTGTGTAAATCATATTTTGAAGACCAGCTGGAGAGTCAGTTAAACAATACAACATCATCAATATCCCTGAGACTATCAATACACACAATATTACTTTATATGTTTTATTAAGGCATTGAAAAGGCTGTCCAGCAATGAATGCTTTGTCAGTTATTGTGATAAATATTGACAATCGTAATAATGGCCAAGTTAGTCCATAAAATCCTTAGGACACTACATTTTCTTCTCATTGTCCAATTTTTGGAGAACAGTACAAATATAATGAAATAGGAAAATGCAAAGAGTTCTGATGTATTTCCTAAAAACGCAAACTGTCAAAAATTAAGCTCCGTCAAAAAAACTGTAAAATTTGTCAAATTAAAATTGCCGTTTCCGGCTTGAAACACTGTTTGGTTTGGGGTTTCTTATAAACGAAAAGTTGACAGCACTTAATAAAATAAACCAAAAACAAGTGTTTTGTTCATAAAAAGCCTTAAAAGTGAAACGAAGGCCGTATTTAAAAATCTGTTGTAATTAAGAATCCAGTTATTGGTTCAAATAAATCTATAGTAATTTAAAATGAATGCGTTAGAAAAGTCATAAATTATTATGTGATTTTCAAATAAATCCTTTGAAATTTGATCATTTACAAGTCCTCTTTTGTTGCTCAGCTCCATTCTTTATTCAGCTCTTTTGTATCCTTTTACTTAACATTCTCTTCCTTAGTAACACATTTGTGTTTTCTTTTTCTATTGTCATGTTATGGAAATTCAATACTTTTTTTTGTTGTTCAGCCTTTTTGTTTACGGCAATTACAAATCGTTTCGTTATACAGTCAGTCCAGTTGTTTAACATTAATTTCTTTTTATTGCATACTTTTAGGATTTTGCTTTCCTCTCATTTGGCTCGGTTTAAATTCATTTAAATTTATTGCACGACAATTGGGGTAACGATTGATGACATTTGTTAGCTTTTAAGCTGTAAGATCCAGGATCGATATGTCATTTCTACTTTTAGATAAAAGTAGTAAAACAAAACTTATTTATTCGCGAATAATTGTTTTAGTCCACATCAATATTCAGGAAATGCTTAAGTTTTGTGTAAACGTCAAGGTAATTTAACATGGTTTTATAAAGAAAGAAAACTGCATTTGAATGTCCTACAGAAATCTCGTCCTTAAATTTATTAGAGCCTCGCCGAAGAAAGGACAATAGCAGGAATGCCCTCTAACATCCATTTTTGTTTATTCCGATCTTATGGTGACAAACTGTTATGTACTCGTATGAAAAGCTTTTTAAATATATTTAAAGAATTTTTCTAAGCGGATATATTCTTATAAAAACACACACACACACACCCAACCCCTTAAATCGTGTTTCGCAACACACTTGTAAATTTACATTTGTAAAATTACTTTTTAGTATTTGCTTAGCAAAGAGCAAATCATTAAGCGTTGGGTTTTTGTTGCTGCTTCTCGCTGGTTACACTGACCAGTCCTTCATTCAGCAACAATCATTTATATTGACGGAACTTTTTTTTTCTTCGATGTTCTTAGTGAGTTGGTTTGCTTTTTTTAGGATCTCATCCTTAAGAAAAGTTTTATTAAAAATTAATCAAAAGATTGTCTTTGACTGGTTACAATAAAAGAAAAACTTTAAGTGCCAAGACCGCAGCTTTACAGAGAATTGTTTTTGGCTTTCCAGAAAAACCTAATTCTAAGTAATATCGTGCCGCAACTGCCAAAACTACGTAACCAACATACTTTTCAAAAATGCATTTTTGAGGCAAGATTGTGCTACAAGATTAAAATTCCGATATCGTAAGTATTGCATGAAATAGAATGTCTTTAATGTGATCGTAAATCACATGCACCCATTTTATTAACTACAAAATAACTCAAGTTAAATAAAAATTTGTCATACACATATAAGGCTTAAAACTTGTTCGGCGATGTGTGTGTATAAGTATCGTCTTATTTTAGATCAGAAGAAGACAGTTCTCAGGCTTAAACTACTAAAATTAGGTATTTATTACACGGGCATACTACGATGCCTGTGGATTCTACTCACGGCACTAGAGAATCATTCATTCGTAACCGAACATTATTTGGATTAAAATGAATACAAGAGTAATAGCAAACCAAACCTTATTTATATTGGCCCAAATGCAAGTGCTCTGGAACTTACTCTTGCGGGCTCCAAAGATTAAAAATTTCGTCACTTAAAATCAAGGGTATTTACATCGGCAGTCCTGCTACTTCTTACAATGAATACCTTGAACATTGAGCATTGAAATACTGTTAAAGGTGTCCTAAATGTTACAAACAAAGAAGATGAATAATATACGATTATTATATAATAAATTTACAAAAATATCGTAAGTGACAAAAAGAGTGTGTAAATGCACAAACACCTTTTCTAAATCTTGCTTAACATCATTGGCAGACTATAATGAAAATGTTATCGAACAAATTTCAAGTGAATAGGAAATAACGTAAAATCTATCTTTTATTATTTATGCCATTGTGGCGGTTAGCACACGATATGTTGTTGTTCCTGATGACTACAGATAAAATAGTTTTAAAGCAGAGAAAATTTCGAAGAAACACTGACATGTGTCATGAACAACAAAATTTTACACGAAATTTTTCCTTTTCAATTAGCCCCGTTAAGAGTAAATATAACGTTAAAATATATGTATTCGAACAACCATTTATACATATTTCTAGTATTTTTAAGACGCTTGCCAAAAATAGCAAAAATTCCTTCAGTGGACTTTTAATTGTGCCGAGATTTATTGCCATAATTTTTTGCTTTAATTACAGTATTGAAACACAACCAAAATCTACATCATTTACAATAAGTTTTGAAATATTTTCTTGTACTTTGCAGTCCAAACAAGGTAATAGCAATTTAATTACCGACAGTTCTGGAATGAAGTGAATACAAATATATACATCTGCACAAACAAATGCAACTCAGTAACAGTTTTGGGTGATGATCTTCTCTAAAATCAGCTGAATGAGTTTTCACAAACTACTCTTCATGACGTATGACCTAAGCGATTCAAAAAGGACTTAAACACAATTCATCTCTATAATTCAATAGTGGTTTGTGGGAAACACATCAGCAAAATATACAACAACCGCAAAAGTGTAATTTTAATTGCTTTAGACAGGATTCCAAAGTCACATGTCGATCAGCTGAATGATTCTTGTTATTCTATTTCTGCTTAATTTGAAGGTAGAACTGTCTGTGCGTTCGTACGTGTTCTAAATTTCGATCTAAGTCCTGAATACCAGTAGTTGCATTAACGATTGTTGTGCGATTCACGCTCAAACGCGTTGGCTCTCAAAGCTTTTCTAGTTCGCCGATTTTGACCAGTGCTCTGGCTTATATTGTGAAACTGATTTACATCAGCCCTTTATGGCCTAATTTGATGGTGAATTAAGTCCACTTAATGAACTTTTCAACGGCTACCCATTGCTCTCAGGTGACTTAGCAGGCACTTATAAGTGGCGAGTTCTTGTGGTATGCAAGGCCGATGCTGCTTCCTCCCACCTGTCAGCAATTCTCTCGAACCTCTTTAGAGCGCAACATAACACAAAACCTTCCCCAGACTGGCAAGAAAGTTCTTACATATAACAAGAATCTGTTATAAGACAATAGAACCTCAAGAACATTACGAACAGCTGCTATAGCCACCAGAACCTTTTCGTGCGGTTTTAGGTTTAAACCACAGGTTACCTTGCACTACAATCAATCTGCTTAAACGAAGCTCTTCTCCTCTAAGCCCCGGAAAGCAGAGTTTGGAATACATTAAATTAAAACGTGATCCATCGGAAGAATCCTGACACAAAAAAAAAGAAGATCTTTGATCCCACGTTTTCAAAACGGAACTGATTTAATCGGCATAATATTTCTTAACCCTGTCTAAAACCTGTTTCCATATAAACACAAAACACTAGCAAATTTCAGCGAGTATATAGATCACTGAAAGTTATGTGCACTTTAAACACTTGTTTGCATTGAGTGGCGGATTACTGAAGTCTTACAGCCCCTACTTTCTTCTATGCCGAACCAAAGCAAAAGAAAAAAACTGCCAATTTAATATTGACATCTTTATAAACATCCACTTAGTGAAATTCCAAATGCCGAAGTATTTACCATTGGAATTCTGCCATCCACACAACTTTCCCAAAAACCTATTAAAACAAACTTGTTCCGCAAGTCTTCGGAATGAATTTAAAAGCTTGTAATAATCCTCTAAATTTATTGGATGCATTTTTTTTTTCTTTTTTTTCCTTTCAACCATAACTATTGTTGCCATTATAAAACAATAGATTTTCATAGAATTTAACTTAAGTACATAATAAATAAATGCTGGAACAAAGAAAAACTATTTCATAGAATCTACATATTCAATCCTTTAAACATTATTTTGAATTATATGAATGAGCTGCTATTATTCACTTTAAAATCCACACATTTTACAACGTTTTCATATAAATCATTCATCACGTTCCATGTGAACTACGTACATATGTATGTATGTATGTATGTGTGTGTACGTATGTGTGTAGAAATGTATTCAATTTTACTCTAATATGCTCCTGTACAACTCAACGTGTGTGTGTGTGTGTGTGCGTGTGTGAGTGTGTTTTGATGCATTCAGTTTTATATGCAAGTATTTGTTATATAAATGTGTATGAAGGATGCATTAGCAAAAGAACACTTTAGGTAAAATGAATAAGAAACGAAAATTTGAATTTGGGATTTGAAATTCAAAAGTTACAATTTTATTTATTTGAGTTTTTAAGCCATTTTCGCATTTTTTTTTTTGTATATTTTGTTTTCATTTAAAGAGACACAGATTTGTTCACTTTAAAACTGTTACTCACGCCATCTGCAGTGTTTAAGAAAACTTACTTTTATATTCACATGGCTGTGTACTTTTCATATGTTACTATAGCAGAAATGCGCTACCAACTATATGGCTATAAAATAAAAAAATTATATACGTGTAGTAATAAAATAAAATTTACTAGATGTGCCATTAATAAATTAAATACTATAAACATTTTACGATTTTGTTCGACTTTCTGGGACACATACTTACATACTTAGGAATACATAGAAAGCACTAATATTAATAGTACAGAGTTACCAGGGCAGCCAGACTGCGCCAAATTTCATAAGGACGAAGTGCGCGCACGCAAACAACACCCAATATATATAAACGTGCTAATTTTAAAATCCGGTACACAGAATTCAAATGATTGCATGACAATCTTCTCACAGCAACGTACGTTATATTTCTGAAGAATGTCGTTGGGTGCAAAATATTACCTTACACTATTACATATTATCTTACATTATAATATTTTTACGCTGAACCAGAATATTGTTAATAAATAACTGCCAAATAAATACTATTGTCTACCAGTTAACATATTCTTACAGCATAGAATCAATTTTATTGTTAAAGGTTATTAAGGGGTTTTCAACTGTGGCACAAGGACACTAGCGGCCGTTGACCGCCATTATTTGATTATTAATTGGCACCGAAACATCATAATTACATGTGTTTGGAAAAGCGCAACAATTTTTGGCCGAAATGATGATATTTTTAGCGACACTTTTTTGTCGATTGGTTGAATGGTTGGTTATTTTACGAATAACGACCAAAATTGCTGTATGCGAAACGACGCCAGACCATGCGAGGATCACATTCGAAATACATTCCCTTCTCGTTGTGCCAGCGGCATTATTGTACGCAATTTTTTAAAAACTACCCAGCGAAACCATTACCAGCAGTGGCCAGTGCTATTTTTGCTCACATCGAAAGATATGTACGCAAACAATAAGTGGTTTCAATAGAATAGCAGGACGGACCAGTGTGTGGCTGGCTCGCTACGAAGGACATTCGGCGTGCACGAGAGTTGGACATCAAGACACATGTTCTATATATTTATATAGCAGTTGTCTGTTGCTATTGTGCTTTACTAAAAAATAATTTTATTACCAACTTAAGATGATATTTACGAAAATGGTAGCCTAGCAGTAATGTGCGTCCGCTACCATCGAAAAAATGCGTAAGAGAGATACAGAGATCAGTGTTGATCGTTTTTCTGTTTATTGGTTGTTATACTAGAAACTTCTGTTGTGCAGTGTTGCCACATTTATATGTTTATATGACTCATTATTTATTAGTCCAGATCACTGATTCAAATGTATCTTTCGAGCATTTAAGAAGCCGTTATTTTAGCCAAAATGAAAAATAAATATTTGCCGTGCGAGAAAACACATAAAATATAAATTGCTGCCCTGCTTTACATTATTTCATGATATGTATGTATGTGCATACATTTTGTTACTGTTGTCAATATATTAGTTACGGCGGTTTGCATTGCAGCTGACGATATGTATGTATGTAAGCATTGTATGACTTAATTTGTGTCTTACATTTAAATAAATATTTTGTTTTAATCCAAAACTTTTTGTGAATGTTATTGTTGTATCCAGTCAGGTTTTAATTGACGATCAACACAACTTTATTGACAACATGTGCATTACAAAAGCAAATATAGTATTGTTGCCGCAATAATATGTATAGAAAACCGTTTTTCTTGCCGTGATCCAATAAAGTTCAATTAGACACTTGCAAGATTTAAGCTTGTCCTTGTTCCGCTGTTATTTGACAACAAACACTATTTTAATAGCATTTCTGACCCTAAAACAATGATGTTCGTATCAAACAACAACATTTAAGGCGAAGACAATAATTGGTTGCCACATGTGCAGTCTCTGTATGAATGTCGGTTGTGAAAAATTAGTAAAATTTTTCTGAAATGCAGAAAAAACAATTCACTATTTCCATATGATTTTTTGCAGCAAAGACTCCAAGTGATGAGCATTTTACCACTTTGGGCCTTAATGTTCGGGATAGCCCACAAATAATACCAATAATAAAAAATATAATAAAAAAAAAAATTATTCCTTGATTTTAGAAATTTAAGACAAACATCGAAAATTTAGGCTAAACAAATTTAACAAACTGATAACTTGAACATTTCAATCTGTATCATTTATGTTGTAAAATATTTATTTTTTGTTAATTATTTTGATCCTAACCTAACTTTTTACCCTTTCCAATAACTACGAGTATGTATTTGTGTTTTTAAACTTTTTTAGTAAAAATTTAAACGATTTTATTTAGTTTTTCTTTGCAAAACTTTTTTATCTAAAATATTAACAATTTTCTTTAAAATCAAAAAGTTTTATAATATTTTGTCTTATATTTATTTGAAACAAAAACTATTTTATACAGCTCTTGTAATTATTTTTGAATTGCGATCAAGCCTTCGAGAGCTTTTTGTCTCCTTCGTACGGTTTGAATGATTTGCTTCATATAACGGTATTGTTTTAGGGTACATTTTGGGGATTTCCTGTCGGCCACGCTGCTACTGTGCATGTGAAGGCATGGGTCGTATTAAGTTTGGCACAGAGACAACTATAAGAGTCTGTTGCACCATCATGTAAATATGGTCTTCGTTACTGCGCCCATTCGGTTTAGTTATAACTTATGAACTTACTTTGCAAATTATAAACCAATAAACAAATAATGAATATATTAAAATCGTTTAAGTATTTTATAAGAAAAACTCAAACGGATTTCAGGCTTAAAGAAAATTACAAATACCTTTATATATATTTTTATCAAAAAAAAATTGAATAAAATCGTAAACACTGTCTATTTTTAAATTGAAATGAAAAATTCTATATTAACACAAAACTTACTCTGAATTGGCTTATTGTTTTAGCTTGCATGTGGACTATAGTTTTCTCGGAATGCTGCCATTACTTCATCTCAAATAATAATGCACATGTGTACATACGTCGCATAGATTCCCATACATACAAATGGACCTATTTTAATGCATTTAATTTGCATATAAACTCAGTTACTTGAAAATTTATAAAGTCAGACAAGTTAAAATACGTGTATATGGGCCAATCCATCAACACAGGTCACTTTCAACATGCTGCGCATTTAATTTACCCAATTATTTCTATGAGAAATTTGTTTTGTGGCAAAATTATCAGCAGATTCGAACGGCCTAAATTTAAGCTTTCACAACCCCTGGCATAACTACTTATGCCAAGGGGAACTCACTCATCTAAAGTGGCCAGTCCATTAAAAAAAAGCTGGCTAAAATCTCAAGGAAGGCGGCTTTAGAACTAAATAAATTGAGAGCGCAGCTGATTACTTTCCAATAATTCCGGAGTAAATTTTTATATTGTGAGATTTCAGGAACCTATAACAACAACAAAAAGCGAGTAGCTACTTGGCATTAGCGGCTTTTGCCTGCTCTAAATCGCATTGGTTGCTGCTTGATATTCGAGACTGACAACTAAGAGTTTCCAATTTATAAGACACACAAGCATTTATCAGCTGCACTCTCCATTTCACCTGCTATGAGTACGATGTGGTCTTCGACTTTTTGTATACGACTCATTTAGTAAAAAATAAGCAAATGGTTCAACTATGAATGATCTGAAAATTTAGGTTCTGTCGGTTGTGGCAGATTTTATCAGCTGAAGTGCAATTCAAAGCAACAACTTTTGTTTGGGATGGAACAGAATAAGTCTGAAAGTTCAAGAATCAAAAATCGGTACTAAAACAAACAAAAACGATGATGGCGTTGACGGCAGTATGTTTTATATAATTTTGAAAAGTCTGGTACCACTGTTGCGAAAATGAGTGTGAGAGCAAACGAAAAAACGGTGCGTAAATAAAACGGATTGTATTCTTTTAAAAGAACAAACAATTGTTCAATATCTCAACAATTCATTGGATTCAATACTCTTGCGACTGCAATCGCTTATATTTCTTTTAAGCGTTTAGGACTTGGGCATTCATATTAAGACGTAATATGTCTTGATATGAAAGCTTTGGAATCGGGGATGTAGAGGCCTAATTGCGCTCAATTCCGACATGACTTCACATCGATTCCCTTTCGTTTTCTTTTTTTTAGTCAATCGCATTAGAAGCTGTTGCCGAAGCAGCTGTTTGTGTTTTGAGCGACTATATGTATATGTACGATACATATAGGTTTATTAAGGGACTGCGTAATTAATTTGGTAGCATTGGAAGCTGCCGCAGCTTCAGCTCCTTCAGCAGAAGATCTGGCTTTATCCAGCGTAGATGTTCTTTCAAATTCATTTGCATATCAGTTGTTGTTGTTGTGTTTGGCAGAACCGAAATTTTGCCTAGACAGTTTAAATCTCTTAGAATTACGAATATATTGGTTGCCAATATCTAAGCAAGATTGTGTTCCATTATCGATATAAATGTTATTAGTATGAAGCCTTTTTTCACATTTCAAATTGGAGAAAATGTTTAGGGTAATTTAAGCTGCTTTTGTACACTGTAGAGAAGTGACACTTTTTGTAGAAAACATTTTAGAAGCAATTGAACTTCCACTCAGTTGGCAGAAAATCAAAATGTTTAACTGGCAGCTCTGATAGAGGCATTGTGAGTATTCACCACTAATCACGATCGTGACTTTGCTATTTATTTCTAAAAATTAAGGAGTAGAAAATTTTTATTCTGCAAAACTAAAAAGGCGCCAAAAAAGACAGTGATTATGAGTACAGAGCTGATATTCAAAAAAAAAAACACACAAATTGTCTAAACGGCTGAACTGACTTGGAATACCCCATATAGAGATTGTGATTGTTATCAAGATGATGTTCTAGTTGCATTATTAAATTGTGCGTTAGAGTATGAATATTCATATGAACATTTTTCATTTTCATATTCTGTACGTTTTTCCTAAATGAGTACAACACAACTCAAATCTAAGTTTTAAATATACATGGCATTCTGGTTAAGGATTTCTACAGGTTTTATGATTATTTTAGCTTTTTACAGAGATTCAATTTAACTTTCAGGTGTTTGATTTCATACCCAGGAGAAGAACACACCAGTGTGTACGTGTGTATGTGTTTGAATGCACAAAAAACTATAGTTTTTAGTACGTAAAGTTGTAATTTTAATTATTTTTTTGCCACAATTATTTTATTTCGTAAAATTTTTGTCTCCTTTGTGATGCCAAGAATGAATTCAAATGGAACCAGACTTTTTTTGTTTAATAAAAGTGAAATTAAAAACTACTTACATTTATTCAAAGTGATACTCTATTTTAATACATAAATAAAGAAGATTAAGTATTTACATATATATGAACATGAAAATATAATGAACTCAGTTTAATGAAAGGAACTGGTGTGACTATTGAGGCACGCGTCTACCATAAGCCGATATTTTTTTATAGAGACTGATGAAACTTTTTGCGAACTCTGTAATTTTAAAGAAATTTAAATGAAAATTATATTTATTGCACTGAAAGAAAAATTATTGTTGTGTGTATTTTAGTTTATTGTCTAATTACATAAATGAGATAGTGGTCAATTTATTTGAATATTTTTCAAATAAAAATACCAATCATAACACGAGTATTTTCGGAAAAGTCATTCAAATTGAATGAATAAAACAGGGTTGCATTTTTCATATGCAATGCTGCTTTCGTATATAATTCCTGCTTACATATATATAGATTCAAGCTTATATTGTATAAAAATGTATCAGAAATTACGCAAAAATCAGCATTATAGGTGAAAGTGTATATAATTTAAGTAAATAACGCTACTGGACGGACACCTTTAGGACGTAGCGTAGGTAAAGAAAATTCTTGTGAATGGTAATTTTTTATAGTAGAGGAGTGCACGGCATGCTAAACCAAACAATTGTGCAGTAATTCTCAAAGCCCCTCCCACAAAGATTAATTGCCAGAACGGGGAGCAACTAGAAATACTCACGTAAAAGATACAGCCGTGTGTTTACATGCGATACATCGTGAGTTCACATTGATGTTTGCCGAAGTAACACTTTTTTACATTCGGATTTAAAAATAATATTCAATGCAAGCGAATTATATATTTATAATCATTTGATATAGTAAATTTATTATAGCGAATTTACTATAAGGCTCATACTGTGTCTTCAACTTTACCAAAATAGTACTTTATTGAGTCAAGGGAAGACTTGCTTAAAAAAAAAGCATTTCATTGCTAAATATTCATATGCTATATTGTACAATCTGGAAACTATATATTGTAGTCGCTCAATACTTCCAGAGGGGTTTCATTAAATCGACATTTCATCTGAAGAATTTTCTTCAGTCTTGCTTGCCTTTCAATTTCGTCCAATCAGCTTAAGGTCATCACTCAAGACACTGAAATTGTCCAGTGTATAATCGGAAATATCAGATTCAGACTCACCAAACAATTTCTTCACTACTGTAAATGCCAGTTGTGACATGAAGCGATTTTAATGAAATAATTTTTAGAGGGTTTTTATGAGTTATCATCATTGAGGAGTTGGAAAAGCACAGCTGCCGGATGTTTTAATATTAAAATTTTAATTGATTGATACATCGCAAGAAATATATCGATGCATGGATTGACATCGTATTATTGCATACATCGACCTTTATGCGATGCATCGCACTCAACACCTCGATGTTTAGAAAGCACCAACAAGCCTCAGCTTGTCAAATCTTTAATGTTCAAAAAGTTGTCACGTCTGTGTGGCGTGCACACACTGCATGGGCACGGTGGTGAGCCGTTGTCCCGTTGACCTGGTGCAATGGACATACAATTTTAAGTTTTACTCTTAGCCTGAAGCTGCAATAATAATTACAATAATTTTCCGGTGCGTACGATTTTTTTCTCCTCCAATAATTATCGTTGCCAATTAATATCATATTATCTCTCACAAAGAACTGAAGTTTGTATTATAATTTTCTGTAAAAACATATGAACAGGTGCTTCTGTCAAGATTTCTGCTTTGGCAATTAGTAAAGAATTAAATGAAGTAAAAAAAAAAAAAATGATCAAAGATACAAAAACTAAACTTAAGCAACAACAGATTTTGAATGTGTTTTTGCTGTAGAAATATATCATTATTAACAACAACTGCAACAAAAGACCCGGCCAGCAACTGCAACAAAAACTTTAGTGCTGCGCATTTGAAATGAAGCAACAGAACAAAAGACATCGTAGAAGTATAAAAAGAAGGATTCTTATTAATGGCAACAAGCGAAATGATGAAAAAAGTTCAAGAACGAGGAAAACTACTGGATGCTCAAGTTACCACTGATGAATAATGGAAACGATGACTGCGGTCACTTACTTGCTGTTGCTGTACCCAAATGCAACATCAAAATTATGCTGCACATACAGCAGACTACAGCATTGTTGCATGATGTTTGTAGTTATTTACACATCTTAAGATGTACTGATTTTAACACTATAACATTTTAAACACGTTACGCTCCCAGTGATGGTTCTTTATCTTATTCTTTTCCCCCAAAAACGAAAAACCAGCAGCAAGAAAAAATAAACTCCTCAACGACTTGTGTTAACTATGGAGCAAAGAAGAGAAGAAAATCAGATAAAATTGTTAAAAAAATGTATACAGCAATTTAACAAGAACAATTTAACAGCGAATACACGGGGGGGAAGCAGCAAGACGCAACAACCACAAGGTGCCACATCCGTTGTTGATGATGATGTTGATGATGATGAAGATGATGAGGCCTTTGTTGGTACAGGTTCATTCAAATTTCTCTTTCCTTCTTTTAGACTTTAAAGAAATATTAAAGATTGTTCGTTAGATTTTTGTTGCCGTATTTGCACTTGTCCACAAGAAAAATAAAATTGCTGCCAGGAAACTTCTGTTATCATACAGACTATATGCGAAATGTTTCATGGTTGGCGAAGGAAGCGAGTTTTTTTCAACGTTTGATTTTAAACGAGTCATGGCTAAAAACGACAGATGTTTTTCTGGTTTTTAAGATTGAGCAGGTTCTTTCGTAGGCTTCAGCTTGATAAATTGAAGCTAAATTACAGGACGCGCTGAAGTAACTCCTTTGTCTTAAACACTTTAAGGCCTTTCAACTAATAATTAATAATTTCGTTAAATGTTCCTCTTAAGTTAATCAGTGTCGGAAGGGGTTTTGGATGGGAGGAGTTGTTCATGGCAGCAGGAAGCATCTCGATTAAGAACCAAGTAGGAAACAGCAGAGCTCTAAAATATTTTAAAATAAAATACTATTATTTTGATTGAAAGAAATTAATTTTATTTTTCATGAATTTGTCAAAACAATTTTACTTTACGCAAAATATTGTTACCAAGAAAAACAATTACATCTCAATTTTAATTGTTTTCTTGAAAAACAACTTCAAGTAGTTTTTGTTCAAGTGACAGTTGTGCTTTGGAAAATTTTAATTTATCTCTTAAAAAAAGCAAAAAATACAAGACAAACTTCCCAACTACACCAACAATCTTTGCCGCAAGACGAAAGACTAAACCAGGCATAGGAAAAGTATCTGCAGGGATTTTTTTTTTCATAAACTGAAATTTAATGCAAAAAAAGAGCAAAAAGGAAACGAGCAACAAAGTCAAAGGAAAAAGTTTTGTATCATACTCAGAACCAGATTCTCAGCTTCTTCTGGTGCGTGAAAATTCTGGGATTTCCGGATATTTTTATATAGAAAATTTTTAAGATTCTTGAATATTTCCGATGAAAAAAAAAGTTAAAATTCTGAAACATTTTCAATAAAGAAAAATTATACTTTCTGTAAAAGAAAATGTGAGAAACAAAATTAAAATTTAGACTGTGAATTAAGAAAATTTATTTGCCTCTGAATTTTCCTGATTTATCGTGGTTTATTTCCAAAAAAATTTCATATTCTTGCATATTTTTCACAAAGCAAATTAATCAGATTTCAAGATATTAAAATATAAATTAATATCATAAAAATATTTAAAAAAATTAAAGTGTTCTACGTACGTTCCACTCTAAGATGTTTTTCATAAATTTGTCACAAAACAAAACAAACTCACAAATGTTTAAAAAAAAATGTTTCCGTTAATTGCGGGATATTTTCTAAAACAAAAAAAAAATATTCTGTCACATTTTCCATTAAGAAAGTTTTAAGATATTTTTTAAGAAAACAGCCTCCCAAATGTTGAAATATTGTCCTTAACAAAAAATCTCATTCTATAGATTTTTTTCATGTTCTGGAGTATTTTCTACAAAGGAAATTTCCTTACAAAATATTTCACCTCTGATACATTTTCTCTATATAAGTTTTCTTCAATTCTGAGATATTTTTCAGAGGGAAATTCTAAAATATTAATAATTTTTGCCATTTTAATATAATTTTCTTTAAAAAAAAATGGTCATATTTTCCAACATTTTCTATAATAAATACTTATCCGATTTTGAGATTATTTCGACATAAAATAATTTTCAGATTCTGAAATATTTTCTCTGTAAATACGTAAAATTTCTCATAATTTGGAATATTTTTCTGGTGGAAAAATGTTCAGGTTTTAAGATTTTTACAGCACCAAAACATTTTAGATTCTGAAGTATTTTCGATATAACAAATTTCTCATATTTCCAGTTACACATTTGCCATATATAAAATTTCTTAACTACCCAGAATAATATATATATGTAAGTATAAGATTTCTCAGATTCTGGGATATTTTCCATATATCAAGTTTAGCTGCTTTTGAAGTATTTTTCATAAACAACATTTCTCAGATTCTGAGATACTATTTTTCATAATGATTCTGATATATATTCCTATATATGTATGTATGTATGTTTTTCCATAAACAAACATTGACTTATTAGCATTTTTAGTGAAAGAATTTTTCCAGTTGCCATAATTTCATCGAAGATAAGAATAAGTTGTTGCGTCTTTTATTTGTTTTCTGTGCACAATTTTAATGGACCCCAAAATAATTTTACAAAACTTTGCAATTAGAAGAACAGAAAAGCTTTATTTTCCTTTCCATAGAATAGTGGTTTGTTTCTCTCAAGGCTTTTATATGTGTATATTTATGTATATTTTCAGAGGTTTCTTGATTTGTCTAAATGCAATTACTCAATATCTTAATTAACATTGCGGCTTAGCAGCACTGCTTTCACTCTGCAAGTGTATAAGACATTTTCAAATAAAATAAATTTTGTTCAAATTTTGTTAATGTAACAGGAAGTTCTGGCTTAAAAACTTTTACAATTGTACAGTCTCCTAAAGCAAGCCAAGTGCAATGCAAGAACACAAGGGAGGGTACGAGAAGGACGGATGGTTGGCTGGTTGGGTGGTTGGTGAGTTTGGGTTTTGATGTTTCCAGCTGTATTAAGTGCCACTTTTTTCGATACATAAAATGAATGAAAGGAAATACTTAAAATGTTTAGATTTTTTTATATCGCTTTGCTGTTTTTTGTGCTGTGCAAAAGACATTGACAACATGAAATTTGATTGTCTCTTCTGGTCATCATCAACGACAACGGCAACGGCAACGATAACGACAACGCACAAGCAAAACAACAATAATAATAACAGCAGTAACAATAACAAAGACAATAACATCATCAGCATATAAAAGTATTAAATGTTATAGAAAAGAGTAAATGAAATAACCAAGTCCTCACATTACTTAAAGTTCAAAAAATATATATTTATATACAATATATATATATATATATATAGTATGTAAAAAAATTCTCATTCGCACAAACTGAAACACACATACCACTCATACATGTGCGCCTACAGCTACACACAGAGATACAAACGTATCACAGTCTAGTACGAGATACAACTTGTGGGCAAGAAAAAAAGAAATGTGT
This sequence comes from Epicampocera succincta, assembly GCA_932526305.1. NCBI lineage: Eukaryota > Metazoa > Arthropoda > Insecta > Diptera > Tachinidae > Epicampocera > Epicampocera succincta. Next base: position 42,189,004 of record OW052037.1, on the reverse strand, counting down.
TGTTGTAATTTAAAACCGGCCACCGACCGACCAATTCATTCATTCAGTTTGTTTCAAGAACAAAACAAATGCCAGGGCATTCATTGAGTGGAACTTTTCATTGAGACCACTTCAAAAACCATACAACATGCCGTATCTTAAAGTTTTAACAAAAATATCAACTGAATAACAATAAAAAAACAAAATTACCAAAGACTGTAAAACAGAACATTTTCTTTTTTTTTTTTGGTTTTTTTTTATAGGTTCGCCATCATCAGGGCAGACGCACAAATGTAAAGCAATAAAGAAAGCCCATATAGAATTTAAGTACTCTTCTTGTTCCAGCTTTTTATTTAGCAGATATATTATTTAGTGCTCCTTCTCCCCCCTTTTTAGGTAGAAGGGACAGCGTGTAGGTAAGCAATTGTAGTTTGAACAACGATTTGACACATTTGAAAAGAAAAGTTATTTATTCGCCGAATAGCCGTCAAACTGCAAGTCAAGTGTATTAAATTTAGGACTTCTCTCATAATATAGTACCAGGCTAAAGACTAGACTTGATTTAAATATTGTTCAATTCGAAGTGATGCGATATAGGAAAATATGCACTTTTATCATGAAATCATGTTAAATTTATATGAAACACGCAGCAAAAGAGCTGACTGAAATGTTGAAATTATTTATTTGTATAGGCGACAGTTCAATCTTTTAGCCAAAATTCTTTCCATAAATATTATAACCTACTGTTTCCTACACCCTAATGGGAAAACTGAAAGAAATACTTTTAAAACTCCAAAAAAATAATTCACTGACGTTTACGAATTACTTTGGTGTAAAATTTCAACAGTTAACGCTAAGTTGCGCTATTAGTTGCCGTTGTTAAGAAAAATATTGTAAAAAATTAAAATTTTTTATTTTATTTGTTGTAAATATGTTATTGATTGGTTTCCCCACTGATTCGGTATTCCAACAATACGTGAAGGCTTTTCAGTGGCATAAAAGTTGACAAAATATTTTCGAAATTTTCAAATTTAATATCAATTTCGGTTTCACGATCTGCAACTTTAATATATTTTTGTTGTTGCTGGAAAAAAAAACGTGAAAGACAGTTAACGTGTCCTTTCTTCCGCCATAAATAAGCAGACATGACTTAAGAACTTGCCGGAGAATTCAGCGAAACAAGGAAAAAAACTGGCTCGTAGCATGCGATTAATGTCACTAATCCATATATAATTGTCTGTTGTCTGTAGAAATAAATGCATTCAAACATACGAATTCAGTTCCTTTATTTGGGTTTCCTTTCCAGCTACTGATATGAATACCAGTTAAAAGTGAATGGATGGATAGTGGGGAAACGGCAAATTGTGTCTGTGCGAATCTTATGAGAGTGCACATTCACATGCAATAGGAAAAAGCAAGTTGGACATTTGTCAGATACACTTGAAGGTACTTGAAACCAACTGAAAAGAGGAAAAGGCAAAACTAAAACGGGGGGTGGAGAAAAAATTCACAAACACAAAATGGTCTTTATATGATTCAACGCGTATTTGGTTTCTCCCTTCAGTTTTCTCTGCACGCCATTCTGGAATTTTATTCCATCGTTGGGTTTCATTCACTTTCCTGGCACAAGAAAGCGCCCATAACAAGATAATTTTAATAAAAATACGCAAATTAATTGAATTTTTTTTTTTTTTGTAGATACACAAACAAATGCATGTACCTGCGAACCGCTATTGAATTTGAAATTATTCTCTGTCCTTGTAACGTTCACAGCCCAGCAGGAAGGGTGAACTGAGGTTTTCGTCAGAAGGTGTTAATTTAAATTTAGATGTCCCAGAATACTTTGTTATATAAAATTGGAAAAAAATGTATCGCCATTTAATCCAAATGATCAGACGAACCTACCGAGACCTTCGGAGTGCCTCGAAAGGACTGTTGCCCTCCCATCTTTCAAATAACAAAATAATTAGATATATTTTCTTTTAAAAAAGGACATGCAAAACAAAGATAAAAATAACGGAAACATTTTTTAAATTCAGTTGCATATTCACATAAACATAACGTTACCTAAAACGCAAAACGCCATAATTGATAAATAATTCAAATTAGATTGTTGGTTTTTTGGACTGGCATCGTTTGCAATAAAGTTTTCCCACCTTTCAATTGCTTTCAGCTGCTCTGGACAAAATATCATCTGGGATGCCAGCTTCATCTTCGGGAGCATCATCTTCACCGCTTATATGGCCTGCAATAGCAGGTGGTTCAACAAAAATGTTTGAAGCCTCATCTTTAGTTTTGCTATCAAGCTGCTTCACGAAATCCCAGGACTCAGGCTAAGGTTAATCTGTGGAATCCAAATAATTTTCAAATCACTTGTAATCCTCTTTATGCGGTAGTGGTTTTACACGGTACTCGACCTTTCGTTTGAAATGATTAAGATGAATGAGCATTTTCAACTTAATTAACTTGAGTTCATTCCTTTAGTAAGGTGACAGTGACAGAGACAGTGACAAGGACAACAATGGAGCAGCTTGTATATTTGGGTCTTTTATTTTTCCACGTTATTAACTACATACCCTGTATATTTTTAATTTGTATAAAATATTTTAATTAAGATGCCCAGATGTGTGGAGTACGAGTACTTATATAAAGTAATTGATTTTGGTGTTTGTTGTGATTGAATTTTTACTTTGACACTTTTTCCAAATTTTCCGTTTAAATAATATCTAATAGAACATGAGTAAATTCATAGAGGAACCTTTTAAACATTTTCCATGCAACATGTGTGTTTTGCGACAAACTCTTTTGATTTTCTTAGCATCGCGACCATTTCAGTTTTCAGATGCAGTCATTCCCGACTTTTTGTTGTAGTGTTCAGGAACATCGGATTTGGTTTATTTCCACTTTAGCAGATCCGTTTCTAATCAATTATGATTTGTTTTATTAAAAACAAGTATTATTCGGAACCGAAACATATCTGTAAATCTGGTTTCATTATTACCGTGTGGGCATTCCCATATCAATATGTTTAAGATGTAAAAACGATCACTTTCATAATACTAAACGCAGAGCTGGCTGTTAGAGTTAAGAATAACCCAGTTCTTATTCGAATACCAAAGTTTAGAATTTGATTAATTCTGATACCTGTTCAATGATTTTATAGAAAATGTAGGAATGCTAAAATATATTATAGCCATGACCCTGATTGTAATTTATCTTAAAGTTTAGTAGGCAAAACGCGAGTTGCGGTCTCGTAGTATTTTAAAATGTGTTTTATGTCCTTAACAAAAAACGGTTTTCATTTCAATTCAACGTTGAAAATTTTTGAAGAAAATTAAAAATAAACGAAAAGCTAAAAAAATAAACGTTTGATTTATTTAAATCATATCATTTAAGTAGAAAAGGTTGCAATTGTATTATACAGCTGCTAAAAGTTATACAAGCCAAATCAACGGCGAAGCCGAATATCCATGACGCCAAGGTAATGCTCTGTAGTTGGTCGGATTAGAAGGTTGTTTTGTAATATGAGCTGTTGAAATCTGGTCAGACAATCACAGGGGACCTGTACCGAAGACAACTGATGCGTTTGAGGCCATAATCTTCCATCATGACAACGCTTGGCCGCATTTTGCAAGACCGGTGAAAAACTATTTGGAAAATAGTGGACCTTGCCCCTTCCGACTACCATTTGTATCATGAAGAGAAACTTATGCTGATCAATTCCATTCAGTGCAGTAGGGATTGAAGATAGAAGTTTGCCCAGCCAGCGGAAGTTCCTCAATCATACTGTGGGGATAGATTTGCTTGTTAATTTTTGTGCAATATTTCAGACTGACAACAACTCTTACTCATGTCAAGGCCATAAAGACAGGAGTGCTTTCTTTACTTGTCAACTGAGTTTTGTCAGCATAATTCTGTATTAGCTGCGAATTTTATATTATTGCCTGGCAAAATATCAGCTGTGATTCCGCTTTTAAAGACTAAGGGTAGCAACTCTGCCTTAAATGATCATCGCGACTCCTTAGAAGTCGATTTTCTTAACTCCTAAGATTATCATACGTATAATTTTTTTGTTTGGGTCAATCCCTACATATGCCGTGCATTGTACCATAACTGGAAAGAAGGAGTGGGGATGAGCATCTCAGTACTTAACTGATGCTGTTCTGTGTCCAGTGAACATACCTTCGACAATGCACAGTCAAACATCAGTTAACCCAAAATTGCATGTTTTTGTGTTGTATTTGTGTTTTTGTTATTGTTTTCGTGGGAAAAAACTTTGTGGCTATTGTTTTTTCGCCAAAGTCTTTGGTAGGAATCGAACCTACGACCTCTGATCTGCCGATATCGTACTCTGGTCTCTAATGCAATTCTACACATGTCCAATACAATACAATTTTTTAATTTACTAGTTTAGGACTTATATGTTCTCGTAGTTCAGGAACTGTTAATAAACTGTTGTAGAGACCTGTTGACTCAACTTACATCCCAACCTGAATCGAGCTTCTCTATCTCAATGGCTACTCGAATTCTACGTCCAACTCTGCCAACAAACATCTCATCTTCCCCCCGTGCTTAGAATTATTTCAATTCAAAACCACACACATTTTCTGAACGCCCTGTTTTACTAGAGAACTATCTTTTGCCGCAATTACATACATACATACATACATTCACATGCCTGCTTTTTTATTAACTGGCACTTGTTATTGTTGCCTTTACGCAATAACTCATTCACTTCGTTAATCAATCATGATGATCTCAGATTCAATTGAAATTTGAGTTAAAACGAAAAAAAAGAGAAAAAACAAGAACTGTCGGTGCATTGTTTTATTAAAGTATTTTCCTTTGGACTTGCTTTGGTTTTAGTTTTCTGTTCGTTCAGGCGGCAATGCTAAAAGGTTAAGGTATTGGTTTACTGCAGATTTAGCAAGAGTTTAATGTGTCACTAATACTCTCTTCAACAAAAGATTCCCTTGTGAGCTTGAGAAAATCGCACACCCGTACACACTTCCGTACATATATCCTTTGGCAAGAAGTATCAGCAACCTGAGGCCGTTTTCGGCACAACTGAATTAAAGTTTATCAACGAAACAGGAAAAGATTTTTACAGTTTTCAGTTGTCGGTAGAAGGTTTTTCTATACGCATTCCCCTGCAGCAGTTGTAGGTAGAAACAAAGAAAAGGAACAGACCGTTGGACAACAGAGTATTAATTTCAAAACAATAGTTAAGTTTCCTTATGACAGCATTGGAAAAGCAAAATCAAAGAAGCACCTGGCAAACCTTGATGAACTGTAGGCATATTTGGTATTGGCCTTCAAAACGAGCGCACTTACTAAATCTTGACCACAAGAAAAAGAAAAGGGAGACGTCTAAATATGCTGCGGGTGTGTGTAACACTGTGTGCGGTTACATGCAACCTCTAACAAAGCGACACCCGAAACGGTTACAAAGTTTTATTGGTAAACTGATGCACGATTTTTTCTCTCTGAAACTGAAAGCTTAAAGAAACCTTCTGCTGGCTGCGCTATAATCTTCTTTTGTCAAATATTATGAAACTTTTTTGGAAATCTGATCACTCGAGTCGATTGAGTTGTGAATATGCATCGTCCCAACAGAAATAGAGCCAAAAATAGCTGTAGGCTGAGCCCTAATACATCGGATTTCCAACGAACAGCTGCAACTGAGACTATATAATTTTAGTTTACATTTGGGGGCCGCAATTGCCACAATTGTGGCATAATATAAAAGCCCATTTTATTCAAACTCTATTTATTGCTTAGTTTCTTGTTTGTACGACTCTGGCCTGTTGTCAGACAGATTTTGTCTGGGCTCCGTTGCGCAGGTTTCTTTGTAACACCCCCCCCCCCCCCCCCCCCCCTTCAACGCTTTAATAAATTGGCAGAGCTGGGTCCAACGCGCTCCTCGAATGCATTGAAAGAAGGGTATGGGTGTTGCTTGGCTTAACCATTCTAACTGCAACGCAGCAAGTGGCAAATAGCGGCGATGTAGGTGTATAGCCCAATTTTAAGGGATCCAATTGCTTTCCAACAGGTTTCAGTTGTTCGTAATTTTCAGCTAATTACGGTTAAGGTCTTCCTTTGGGGTCTCCGGCTATCAACTCAGTGTACCGCTGGGTCTGGCCATAATGGCGGGTGCTGGTGTAAAACAGTTTCTAAATCAAGTTTTTATGTTCTGGTCCCTACTCTTTTCCGCCAGTCATCTATTGGCTGTAGGTAGCAAAGACATTCAGGTCTTATTGAAACGGCTGAAAGCTTTTTGGACTTACACAGCTGCAAATCGGCAGCGTAACTTCAACATTAAAAAACGCATTATGGAAAATAGTGTTTTCTTTGTTCGTTCGATTTCCTAGAATTCAAATTTTCTTTGTTATTAATTTACATGCAACACAACGCCTGTTTTAGATTTAAGTCAACACCTTATTTGAGATTTCATAAATCTGTTTCGTTTCATGGAATAAAAAAAAAAATTGAAATCAAATTTATGTTAAAAATGAAAAAATAACGTTCATTTCCCTTCAATGGAAACACGTACTTACACATGTATATTTTTGTCTATTGTAATAGTTTCTAATGTGGATTATTATCGAGTGGCAAATCAGTTAAACGGGCGAGTGGCATTTAATAACTGACTTTTTACCTTTTATACTTTGGCAGACATACTGGGACGGCAACGCGCAGGCAGACCATTTAAAAGACATGGACAATAGAGAAGAAAATATTTAACAAAACGTTGCCCTTTAATTAAATTGTTGTCATGTCATCTTTATAAAAATGCAAAATTAATTAAAATTCAAATGACGTTCCAAACTGAACACAAGTTGCAATAAACTGAAGACACACGCACTACAAATGCTTTGGACAGGCGCAAGAATGTTGCATTCAACTAATAAATGCAGCCAACAATATTCTACATGGCGGCCACTAATGAATTAATGCATTAAGAAGCAGAGTGTGCGTGCGTGTGTCTGTGTGCCTGTTTATAATTTATTTTGCATATCATTATGTATATTATAATTCTGTGGTTGTTGTTGTTATTATGTTTATCGTCATGCGTTTTAGTGGTCAAGTGAAGCCCATTTTAAAGTGGAATAATTGAAGCAATATTTTAAGGGGCATTAAAACTCTCTTGCCGTTTAAACGCATAAAACTTTTATCGCAAACTGGAATGTAAGTTCATGTTTGACTGCCTGTGAATACGAGTGAAAACATAAATTGCCAGACAAACACGCAGAGCCCAGCAACAAAGCAAACTGGCTCAAGTCTCAGCATTGTTTTCAAAATTTTTCAGTTTTTGTATTTATTTAATTGTTAAAATGAGCCAGCAGAAGAATTATTGCACGTCTCATGCGTTTTGTAATATTGTTATCAAATTTTTCGAAAGCTTAATGGGACAGTATAACGGCAGGCTATACATATATATGTATGTAACGAACTTAATGGATTAAGAAAAAACAGTCCTCAAATGACCAACTAACGTTTCAAAGGAATGTTTCAGACTGTTGATTAAAAAAATGTGAGAAAACTTTTCGAAAAATAAAAGCAATTTTGGAAACCAGTTCTGCAAAAATAAAATAACTTTTTTTCCAAAAAGAAGAGAACGATCGTACAAGTATCGGAGCGAGCGCTGAAAAATGTTGCCTTTTCATAAGTGTATTGAAGCATTTGTTAGTCATGAAAGGATATTTCCGCAATGAAAATTCTGTAAAAACAATATTTTATTAAACAGTTTTGTAAAACGATGGCATCGTGTGACAAATGAAAATTGTGAGAAGCCGAATTCCTAATGCTTGAAATCGGCTTACTTTGAAGCACTGTCTGCATCAGAGCAAATACGTGGCAGGTAAGCTCGCAAGTTTCTCAAGTTTCTAAACCTTAAGTTGGCATCACAACTTTATTGCACAATCAATTCAGCAGCTGATAGTTGCTTTTTGCTTAGTTTGGTCTGGCATTTCATTATATAGACTAATACCAGAGCAACGCCTGCAAATTGTTGAATTTTTTTTATGATTATATAATAATTGTTCTGTTATTAATATTGAATTTTCATTCAAAATTTTGTTCTCCAATGAGGATGATTTTTGCTTAAATGGCCAGCACTGTCGCCTTCAGAGTACGGATAATCCACAAACTTTTGTCGAAACAGGTGTAATACAGAAAATTAGTGTTTGGTGAGTTTCATGAGCTGGCGGAGTCATTGGAGCGTTACTGTAAATGGTAAACGGTACAGGGACATGATGAGAAATGTGTTCGTACCTCAATTAGCTGGCACTAATCTTGCTGGCATATGATTCCAACAGGACAGAGCCACATGCTACACAGCGTGTCCTACAAATGATTTACTCAAAGAAACTTTTGATGAAAGAATAATTTCGCGTACTGGCCCAAATAATTGGACTATTTTATTTTATTTTATTATTATATTATTTAACACTTGGACATCAACAGCCAAGGAATTATGTGGGTTTGTGCAAATTGGTGTTCCAGAATGTGTCTTGTACGCGCTATCATGGCCAAAACCATATTTAAACATTAATGTACCCCCTCCCAACATTGATATTAAAAACTTATTTCTCTGAAAGAAACGCTGTGCACAACAAAACTCTGTGAGTTTCTAAGTATTTGTTAAATGTTCCCAAAAATTTCACTCCTGAACTGTTGACTTTCAAGGGACACTGAAACATGGAAGAGTAATCAGCTGTAGCTCTAGTTTCAACTGTTAGGAAGTCGGCGTCGCCAGCATGTTGTTACGGAAAAGAAATTTAAAAAAAAAATTCTTGAAATTGTTTAACTTGTTTTGTAGTTTCATAATTTGAGAGTAATAGTTCCTTGCACTTAACGGTATTTATAACCGACTTTAAAACATGGCGGTTGTCGTTAAATTTTTATAATATTTTTCCATCCAGCCTGCACTGGATTTCAAGCTATAAAAGTACTGTTCGATATCTTCTTCATCTCTCCATCTTACATCTGCTAGTCAGAAGATTCCAATATAATAACACAGAGTTTCGAGACTGGACATTAAATGCCTGTGTAGATCTATAGTAGATCTCATTAAAGAGCTCGAAAACAACACAAAAAGCGTTTGTAAATTTACCAAAAACACTCGTATGACAATCATTCCTTTTGCCGGCAAAAATATTCCACTTAATTTTCTCTAATATAATAACGAACGTGGTTCAAATATGGCAAAAGCTCAGTTGATACGATAGCCTTGGATACGTAGAGAAGTCACTAGTGGTTTGTGCCGAAAGCCGTAGTAAATATAAAAGAGTTTTATATACAACTGAAGGGTGAAACCCGCTATTGAATTTTTGATGTCACCAGATTGTTTCGAAAGTGCAAACGATTTTGTGCCACCCATACGAGTACATGCCGAAACTGGTCGAAAAATACGCACGTGCCGTCTTAAAATATCTGTATAAAAAAAATAAAACTCAAGTGAATACAACAATATTGTCTGCGTGACACACAATAAAAACCGGATGACAAACTAGTGGGTCAGTTGTTAATGGGTTAAAAAAGGCAAAAATAAAACTGCTAAAGAAGCGAACACGAGTCTAGCGTTAGAAGGGCGCCGCTGAAACTCATACACATACATTTTTACACAATAATAATACTTTAATTTGTATGTTTGGCATGTTGTCTATTTAACTTCCGCTTTGTTTTAAATTTAGCGTAAATCGTTTTTGCTTCAGATTGTTGACTTGTTCTTATCTTCAATTGTTTTTATTGTCAAGCAAGAACATGATGTCTATATCTTATATAAATTTTTGGTTAAGCATGAATCTGTAGTGGCAACTAATTCTTTTTTAACTACATTCTTTTGTTTTTTTAATTTACTTTCTTTGTTCACTCAGCAATAGGACTTTGAATTTGTGTTTATTTTTCATCATTTACGTCAACAGATTTTCCATCCACAGAATATTATTTATAAAGTGGGCTAATCAACTATTCAAGTTTACAGTTAACGTTTTCTTTAAGTTGTCATCACTCTCAAACATGTCAACAAAGTGCCATCGTTTATTTAGGTGTTTGCATGCCCAATGAAGATAATCACTGTTAAGATATAGACATCGGCAGTACTTCAATCAAGGACGTTTAAAAGCACGAGTTGATTTCATATGAACATGGAAGTTTATTTGGCTAGTGGACGGTCTTATGCCAAATCAAATCAACAAGATTTTCTAGACAAAATGAAATCTCTACAAATCTATTCGGTACCAAGCGATGCAACTGTGATTTTTTGTATTATGGACTAAAAACTATAGCACAATATAAGAACAACTTGACAGTTTGCCAGACAAAATTTAAAAGTGACTAAAATTTATAATATATTTATTTGGTTATGATATTTGCGAAAAAGAAGAGACATGGATGCCAATTTAAATACAAGTTATAAATACTAGCGAAAGTAACGGTGCTTTCTAGTCAGCTGTTGATAAATGTCAGAAAGCAGGGCTATGCACGACATAGACTTGGAGTTAGATATTAGTCGAAATCTAATAGATTTCGCTTTGGTGTAACTGCACTCTGAACCAATATCACCGCATTTATGGAAAGCACAGATTTACTTGATTCAACTATTGCCGAAAGTAGGGTACTTGACAAAAAAGCCGCTAAGAAAACTAGAAAGAGACTCGCGAAAATGACAGAATTTATTTGGGAAAACCATTCAGTTAAAACTGTTACTATGAGAACCTCAGTTTAAAATAAGCTTGCGCTAAGTTTTGTAAATATATATAAAAAAGAATAAAGCCGTAGTGTCTAAAACATGCATTCTTGGTGAGCATTTACTTTTAGTTTAATCTCCTTCTCATTCATTGCTCTAATTTGTTGCTATATCTTAATGTACTCGTATGTTGGTGCATCTGTTACTGTAACAATATACTGCACACAAAACTAAAACATAACCCAACAAACGTATTTTCATACATTTTTAACATACATATATGTACGAGCACATAGATTCATATGCAGTGAGGGTATTATGCCCTCTCCCGACTTCAACGAAATGTGTCCAGTCCATTCAACAAACAGCTCTTGATTTAAACATAATATGAATTTTAAAGAAGAAAGTCAGTACTTTGATTACCATTCGTTTGTCGTTGCAATGTCGATTTCAAATTCGAATTGAAGTATTTACAAAGCAACTCCTGTTCGGACTTATGGAATCCAGCTGTGGCATCATCCAGCAACCCAAATATCGAAATATTACAAAGATACCAGTCTAAAACTTTAAGATCAGTTGTCAATGCCCCTGGTTTGCATCGAATAATTCAATTCCCAATGATCTTTTTATACCGAAAGTTATGGACGAAATAAGCAGATTCAGGTTAAATTATTTGGAAAGGCCAAGTCATCATGACCATCCATTAGCAACAGTCCTTCCTGATGACTTCATGTTCTGGACTTCATGTTCTGGTCTTGCCATTCAGGAGCAGAGGAGTGCAACAACTACTATTTCAAATTCACTTATTGGCCATAAAAGGATAGATTATAAAGAATTAAAAAAAAAATTCGAAGCTCAGAAAAAGGATAAGATTTACTCCAAGCTTTTAGCTGTGTTTGTTGGGTTCTCCGCGTTGTAGCTCTTGCCTTGTTGTGTTGTTATTATTTTGTTCATTTCTGCTTTAATAGAGTTTCTGTAGGTTTGCAAAAAATTTATTTTTTCAACCCAATGCAACGCTCCAGGACCAGAGGTTCTATGCAAAGTTTGCGAGAATACACACACACGTACATATATAGTAAATGGATTTATATTCCGCTAAAAATATATTTGTTGCGTTTTGCCACTCCGCAAATGTTTTCTATAGCGATTGCTTATTACTGCGCTGGCTACGAGAAGAGACTCTTGACTTCAAAATAATTTTGAATTATGTTGTGGAAAAATGACAAAGTTTCCGGTCACTTTGGGAGGCAGAGAAATGTGTTTTAATAGATAGATGGATGTTTGTGTGCTTGAACGGATTGGTTCAGTTAAACAAATGCGAAATAAATAAGTATCGTCACTACAAATGCAAAGAGGCATATGGTGATGAGTTAGTTAATACTTGAGTATGACTTATTTGCGAGCGGTTTTATTTTCAATACATTTTTCCACTAAAGAACTCGAAAACTATTTAAAATAAGTTAAATTAACATGACAAAATGTTTAATACTAATTATAAGCATTTCATGTTAATTTAACGTGACTAACTACAGACATACATGTCTACATATTTAAAGAGGTCTTGGAGTCGTATTCGTTCTTTAATTGGCCAGTAATAAAATATTGTATTTTTGTTGTAGGTAATTTCTGTAGAAAATGCGTTCTTATTAAACGACAGATATTGGTGGATCTTCCTGTATATCTGGAAGGAACCTGGTAAAGAAAAACTGGTAAAACGTTATACTTTTTGTATTTAACGTATATTAATCAATCAAGTAGTCAAACTTGCAATATGGATAAAAGCTGAGAGTCAGATTAAGGGGGTAAAAACAGGTATAATTGGTAACTATTTTCGTTTCACAAAAGTGCCAAATTCGAAAGTGTTGCGTAGAACTATTCGCAGTAAAACGTCTGCTGTCTATGCGACTGGAAATGTGCTTCACCACCAGCTCTTCTTTTGTACTGGCGGTCCCACCATATCGACGGTCAACGTTCGTGCGTTCATCATTTCCAACGTCAAGGCACTGATTCAGAGACTATTACAACCTCTCTTTTCTCCTATTTAATAGTTTAGCAAAACTTACTTTAAGCCCAATTCTTATTTCCTCCGACTGTATTCACTCCTGATGGCGATAGAACATACACATTCTTTAGCGCCGACTTATAGTGCTGTAATGTCCTGCTGTTCAGTTTATGGTTTCAGTTTTGTTCCTGAATTTCGGTCTGAAAAAAGGTTTCAGATTTTATTCTGTGTGACATGAATGTACGAGTTTTGTTTAGTGTTTTGTTCGCCTTTTTTCCATCATTTGCTTTTTAGTATAAAATGAATTGATTCATAACTTTTCTTACCATGAGTATATTTCGAAAATAAATTTATTGGTACAGTTTTCAGAGAAATTTTACTGAAAGTCTTCGTATATGATTTTGAAGCAGAAGTGGGCAAGTTTCCAAGAATTTAGTGATTTCAGGTTTTTTTTTCTTCTGCAATTAACATCTCAACAATTAAAACTTAAAGTTAAAAAGGATGGCTATAAAGCTGAATGAATACCAAATTATTCGGGTACTCGAGGCTTTTTCCAATTGATTTTTTTTAGAGAGAACTAGATAACAATCATACTTAGGACTTCTTCAGAATTTTATTCGGACAACGTTTCCATTTCTTACGCCTTGTACTCCTAAGAATTCAACAAGACCGGTAGCCGAACATAAACAGCCGACTTTGGGCTTTGAATATGACATAATTATCGGATTTGAAGTGGTGAGATCTCAAAACGCACAATCGATTTCAAAAAAGTCACTGTTTGGCGTACACTGCAGAAGGTTCTCTCTGAATAAGGTTCCCACTGCAGAAAACTCACAATGAAGAAGATTCACGCTGAAGAGGATTTACATTTAGCACTAAAAAATCTTGTTTTTATGCTTTTGAAAATCGCTTGTTTTGTCGTCGTTGTGTTTTCAATAATTTGTTGCAACAAACTAATAAAATTCAAAATAACAAATTTCAGTTGTTTCCAAAAATAAATCGGATTTTTCCAACTTAATATAAAAGTTTTACTGTTCCAGATAAAGCTGCATTGTTGACAGCTGAAATATAGTTTATAGCTATTGGTTGCAAGGACACTGTGCCACGGTACCAAACATTAATATTAAAAACAGTTAAAAAGTTTTGAAAGTGAGCAATTCGATTGAATATTTTAGATATTTCAGTATTAAATTTTAATATATAAAAGACTTTCTGCCAAGAAACCCTTGTGAAGAAAAACTTAAGAACTGCAGCTAAGATTTTGCTTCATGGCACAATTTAAAATTTAACTCATATACATATATTTTTGTTAACAACTTTTTCACATGAAAAGGTTCTTAAATTCAATACTCTTAAAGTTTTCACACTCAGCGCTGCTAGTAAAGGCCGCCTAGGGATGCCAGACTTTGGCAAAGCAACAAACACGTTGTTAAAGTTTTGCAACAAAATTTGAGTTGACTTCGATGATTTCAGATCAATCCAACAAGTTCTCTTCGCTCAGAGGTTTAAGTCTATTACCCCACTTTTAAAGCATTAAATAATTTTTTTTTAATTTTTTCATTGCTTTAACCGATTTCGATTACGACATACTTTTATTTTCACTGTAGCTTATTTTCAGATATGTTATTTTTTAAGACTTACCCTTTGCCAGGCAAAATATTTCAATAAATAAATTGTTTGGCTCTAACATTTTCCATAATTTAAAGAACAAACCTGCAGGGTCTGGATTAGTTCGTGCATTTAATTTTCGTGCATACTGTAACCGATGAATTATGCAGCACAAAACATATTCTCTTATTCTGTCTTACTTTTCAAAACAAGTTTGCGGCCCAAAACAAATTGTTCACTTACTGCTTGATCACATATTTCATTCTTTTGGTGGCAAAGCTTTCCTATATGTTTATGTAAATTATGGACACATTAACATAAGCACACACACGCACACACTTACATGTGTGTATGCGAGTGAGTGTGTGTTAAACTTAATTTCTATGTTTTGACCAAATAAAAATGAAATTTATGGCTTAAGAGGAAGAGCGATCCAACAAAAACAACAACCAGAACCAGAGACGTGTGTATATATTTCTAACTGCTGTGCCTTCTTAAACTAAACTCGAATCTCTGAGCTCTGAGCTACACACACACACACACACACACACACACACGTGCCTACAAACATATTCTTTAGCTATTTAAGAGCCTACCAAACAATATATACGAGTACAAATATATATAGCAAATTCTTCTTTCCGGGATGTTTGTGAGTGGTCTCTTTGTAACGACCATTATTTTGCTATAAATTATTTATTAGCTTATATTTTAGTTTTGCTTAGTTTTTGTTGCAAAATCTATAAATAGTTTCTAGTTGCTTAATATTATGTTGACAAACGAAATAAAAAAATTGCGAAAATTACTTTAAAATAAACAATAAATTGTTATACAAGATATAACCGCTGCCATAATGGCAATGTCCCAGTTGGCCATGTCTTTAAGACCTCTGACAAAACGTTGTCCGTTACAAAATAATAGGTGATACATTTAAAGTATGGCGGCATTGACAAGAAATAAGAGTTCAGAGATAATATTGTGAGATCTGATGCCCTTCGGGGAGCCACGTGGTGGTTGTGGCTATAACCCAAATCGCCGGAAGAGTGCCGTGACCCATAGGCCGGAAGGAGTTTTGGATAACCTCCGCACCTAACCGAGGTGGAAAGAATGCTCCATATGGCATGTAATCGATGCGGTACTGAGACATGACAGTCTGTCACGTTTGGGGGCGTTGGTAAATGCATTGTATACACACGGTGGTAAGATCACCGTGGGGATAGGCCATATTGGCAGGCACCCACGTGAATCGTTACAAAGATGTAAGATCTGATTGTTGTGCTGATGGTCCGAAAACGGTACAATTTCAGTGGTCAACAAAAATTGTTGGTTCGCATGGTGGTCAAAGTGCCAGATCTGCTGTTAGACGACTTAAGGGGTTCAAGTGCGTGATAAGCGTTGTCAATAGAAATATTTCCATTGCCAGCTGCATTTATTCAATTTTAAAGTAAAAACAACAGAGAAAACAACTCGTGGCAATAATCTGACAACGATAAAACAGGGAGTTGTCACGATTGTCAAATGCCTGATAATATTGTCCTACAATGGCCGTAAAATGTTATTTCTGATAACGTTGTAAAGCAAAAGTGGACAGTTCGCACAGTTGTAACACATTTTAGGATTAGGCATTATAATATCTGACGATCGTAAGTACATAATTCAAATTTGACTTCGATTTCTGAAAGCAGTTATCGCAATTAGCAACAACACATCTGGGGCTTTCCAGCTTAGCTCGGATCTTGATTAACGCTATTAGTTTGACTGAAACTTCAATATTTACAATTTTTGAACAAAATATTTCCCACGGGCTCATCTGGTAAAGCCAATTGGAATTTTGTTTTCCTATCTTCAGCACTACATTAGATATAGCACAAGCTTCAAAAGTTTGTTCGACCTCGCAGAGAGTGCCTGAAATCATTTACCTCTTTTTGTAATGCACCATAATTTGGTATTAAATATGATTTATTATAGTTTTTCTCAAAACACTGCGGTCATTTATTGCGGTCCCACTACTTCTCACCAGTGCCGTCTTGCCGTCTCTTGCCACATGTCCTGAAGACATGACCAACTGGGAGTGGACATTTTCTCTGGCATAATGTATAAATTCTAAATGTCAAACATTTTAACATTGTAATTGAGTGCGAAAAAGAAAGATGTGTTTGTGTAAGAATATTTGAACTATGCTCAGCAAAAAGGCAACATAGAAAAAACTGATACAAATGTCCGTAAATTGTTTATTGAACCAGAGACTGGAGGTCCTTCATGTGATACAAATTTTTATAGTAGGCTAAGGAAATCTTTTGCCTTAAGAGGTGTAAAAACAAAACTACTAGTTGTGTTTAAGGGTCAAAATACTATTTCTTAGCCAACACGTTAAAGTTTACTTTAAAAGGACCATAAAAACAAAACTTAAAAACGACCATAATTCCAGATTTTTGTTCGCTTCTATGAATATTTTGCGTATGTTGGAAGAATTGTTGACACAGATGAGATCTTTAAGAGACACTGAAATTGTGTTTCTCTCTGAAACTAAGAACCACAAAAACTACTAACAAAAATGGTATTTTTTTGAATTAAAAATGTACGAGTAATTGCACTTGTACTCATTTCAATTAAAAAATAAAATGGTAGAGTTTCCTAAAGTTTTCTAATTTTTCTGTGTAGAAAAAAGCTTAAAAGCGAAAACCACAATCAGTTGACATCACTTGCAAAGCTGACTGACAAGCAAACAATTAAAAACACGCTCTTGATTGTTCCGATTGCCAACTTTCAACAGCCAAAGCACTCCTAAAAATCATACGTATTCTGGAAAAAGCCCCCAATATACGATCGTTAGGAAAATTTGGAATATATTTTTCCTTCGTAACAGTCTCTACAAAAATATGATTGTTCTTTTTACACACCTTAAGATAATGTGGACGCATTAATTGAAAAAGAAAAGCCGACTGGAGTTCGCCCACCGGCAATTGAAAACTATAAGACTTGATACCTTAACAAAATTCATTTACAAAACCATGGCTTTGACACACACACATACACATACATTCATGTTGTATTTGAGATGTTCAAACATGTCGGGTATCACAGCCAGATTTTCCTGCAACTGCGAAATGCAAAAACGTCACATACGACCGCATAATCAATGATGGTGGTCAGTGCCAGCCACTGAGCTTTAGTTATCTTTCATTACTGTTCCAAAGTGCTGGATTATTGAATAGAGCGAATGTGTGTGTTCTTGTGTGCTTGTGTGCGTGTAGTGGTTTGACTTCCACCCATTTGCTTGTCTACTAAGTCTGCATATGCAGTCTGCGTAGTGTTTGCTTTGAAATCCTGCATGTGCTTTATCACAAGATGTACTCCTGGCGTCTGTGTTTGGGTACGCCATGTGTGGGTGTGAGTGTGTTAAGTGACATTTTTAGTGGCCTGTTTCAGCTGATGATACTGACATACAGTTTCCGTATAATGTAAATTAATCTTTTGTCAGCCACAGTAACTACCGACATAAATTGTACTTTATTTTGCATAAAGTCATAAACACTTAGAAAGAAGAATAAACAACGAAACTTGCAAAAGCCGAAAATACACTTAAGCAATTCTAAATACAAGTCATTACACTCGGGGACTGCATATAAAACTAAAACTAAAACAAGAAATTAGTAATTAGCCTCGAATTTGTTTGCTGATACTTTACCAGATATCATGTAGAGTGATTTTTTTAAGTGTAGAAATAATAATTATCTCCAATAAATCGACACAAATGAACATAAAGTTAGTGGAAATGCAGAATATATGAGTGCATACGTATGTGATGTACGAGTACTTCACAGTTTTATGCACACGTCAAGTGCACACATGCCCACTCCGAAAAACATACACTTTTCACTGTCATCTTCATCCACATTATAATCATCATCATTTGCAGTCATTGTTTTGAAATTGATTGATTAATTGACAAAAGAAAACCGTTATATAATTGAATGAATATACTCGTACATGCACACAGTTATGCGCTTTCTATATGTATGTGCAGGCAGACGTGTGCATGTGTGTATTAAGGTGGGCCCAATTTTGTCGATCGAATTTTATTCGAACTCCCATCTTCTAGAGCTGTCTTTTACCTCGACTATAAATAGGTGCATAATTTCCGTATGGACGTATAAGCGGTCCATATGATTTGGCCAAAATAATGTTTCAGATCATAAAATAAATAAAATGACAGAAAGCAATAACGCCTTAAATTTATATGCAGTAGTTTTCGTTAAAATGCTTCCCGCTTTGCTGACTGTCCCTCTTTAATGCATCACAACTTCCAGCAATAATAATATTGAATCGTAATATATGTGTAATAAAACGCATCCCTTTAAAGTTATTCTTTTGGTTGCTGAAAATATTGAAAAAGCTGAATGCCCTTTCAAAAATTATTCAGAAAATATGACAAAAGCAATAGTTGGTATCTGCACTAAATCAATGTTGCCATCAAAAATAAAATTTTGCGGTTTTTTTATAAAAGAATAATTTTTTATTCATAAATACAAAGAAACATTAACACAAATGCAATTATGTAATAATTTTTGTAACTTTATGTCAAAACGACACGTGTAGTTTACAAGTAAATAGTTACAAGACGAGATGCTTTCGCTTTGGCATATATTCAATATCTGTGGAGTTTTATCATAACAGCTTAAGTCAAGATAAGATGAAAACAAATTGTTGGCAGATGTCTCACTGAAAAACTGCATTTAGTTATAAATGTTATTAGACAAGAATTAGATGTTACGGAAGGAGTAATATCCGAAGGTTTTACCAACGGGTAAAGACACTATCTAATGGATATAACCGGTCATAACGAAGAGGGACAAATCGTGGTAGAGTCGCAATCGATGCTGAGAATCTGGAATCACATAATAGACGATGATGGTAGAGAATTGCGTCCCCCCGACCTAAATGAAGTCAGAACAGCAATGGCGAGACTAAAATCGAACAAAGCTGCAGGAGCGGACGGATTGTCCGCGGAACTGTTTAAGGCAGCCGGAGATGACCTGGTTGGGCACATGCACCAGCTCATCTGTAAGATATGGTCGGAGGAAAGCATGCCCGACGAGTGGAATCTCATCATCGTTTGCCCGATCCGCAAAAAAGGAGACCCCTTCAACTGCGCCAACTACCGAGGAATAAGTCTCCTGAACATCGCCTACAAGATCTTCTCTGCCGTTTTGTGTGACCGCCTGAAACCATTCGTGAACAGTTTGATAGGTCCTTATCAGTGCGGTTTCAGGCCAGGGAAGTCCACCATTGAAAAGATTTTCACACTACGGCAGATCCTGGAAAAGATCCAAGAGATGCAAATCGACACCCACCACCTATTCGTCGATTTTAAGGCCGCATATGACAGTGTGCATAGGGACGAGCTATACGAAGCCATGTCTAGTTTTTGACATTCCTACTAAACTCGTCAGGTTGTGTAGGATGACGATGGAGAATTCTCGCTGCTCCATCAATTTAGCGAGACCTTCAATGTCAGAAAAAGCTTTAGACAAGGCAAGGTACTGTAATGTGACTTTTTTAACATAATTCTTGAGAAGATCTTGCAAAACTCACACGCCAACAACAGAGGCACGATCTTCCAAAAGTCCGTGCAACTGTTGGCATACGCTGACGACATTGACGTGATTGGTCGAAAACGAAGTATATGCTGTCAGCGAGAAAGGACGCACAACATCGACGACTGGGCCGGAACGCCACCATAGGCAGCTACAACTCCGAGGTAGTGAAGGACTTCGTCTACCTTGGCTCCCAAGTGAACAGCACGAACAACATCAGTACCGATATTAACGGCAAAATAACTCTTGCCAATCGCTGTTTGTTTGGGCTCAAGAGGCAATTGAGTAGTAAGGCCCTCTCTCGATAAACCAAGTTGACACTATATACCACTTTGATAATCCCTGTCCTTCTCTATGGCGCGGAAGCATGGACAGTATCGAAGGCGGATGAGGAAGTCCTTGGTATTTTCGAGACAAAAGTTCTGCGTTCAATCTTCGGCCCTGTTTGCGTTGATGGCTTCTGGAGAAGAAAATTCAATCACGAACTGTACGGGTTGTACAGCAACACCAGCCTAACCAAACGTCGATCCGCGGATCCAACGGCTAAGGTGGTTGGGCCAGTGGAGCCCATGGAAAACATTGGTCCGATCCGTAGAATCTTCGGCTCTGAACCAGTGGGACCGATGGCCCACACAAGTGGAGAGGGACCTCAGCCAACTTGGTGTGCAAAATTAGAGGACGCTGGCTAAAGATCGTGCCAGCTGGAAAAGCTTGTTGGTTGAGGCCCAGGTTCACCCCGCCAAAAGAAGAAGAAGAAGAAAGCAAGAATTTTAAAAGGAATTCATCAATAACACGAAAAACAGTTTTGCCAAACAAAACATGTGATATTTATTTTCTCAAATTAATGAAATTAAATGCACTTTTTAAACTTCTACTTAAGCTGTAATAAATATAAAAATATATTCATTTCATTTTTTATCTAAATAAATAATCAGCATTTGACCTTGTACTTGTTGCTTTAGCTTTTTTCAATGCCCAACTATGCATATAACCGAATTACTGCGCCCTTATCCATGGTCCCGCATTTAATTATTCTAACCTGGGCACTTAAGTGGAAGCCACTATAGGTATCAATAGCAATTTGGGTAGATCGATACGCATTTCAATGCAGAAAAGTAGGGATTACATATCCAGGCAGGTGCAGTCTATTGCACTAAACATTTGCAAAAACTTGTTTAAATGAAAATAATTTCAGCGAGTCAGTTTGGTTTCAGACGCGAAAGTTGAAAGCGTTTTCACTAGCATTTACCTTAGAAAAACTAAATTTTGGAACACTATAACGTCGAGTACTGCGAACTCACTGCGTTTAAAGGCACATAGCACAACTCCTTGCTCGAGAGCTCCCGCTATCTCATCCCTTCTGTCTGTAACTCCCTAGACAGTTAAAGGAAACCTAAGCATCTGATCAAGCCTTAACAAACCATCTAGTTTCTTAGTGAGAATAAGAATCTGCTGCAAGACAACAGATCATCGTGGGTAGATTTCTACGCCGGTGTCTACCCAAGACGCTTCCTGCGTTTTTAGGTTAAAACCGCAGTCAAAGTGGGCATCTCAACCTAAGACCAACACCGGAATGCGCAAAGCCATTCTAGCGGGCATATTAGTTCCAGCTCCCCTAAGTTTGCCAGCCTATTTGAGTTTTTTGTTTTTTGATGTTGCTAACAACAAATTATTAGCCTGCCAATATGAGAGCCGCCTTAAGTCTATGTACGAAATATTTCATATAAAAATGTGTTTAAAAACTGAAGTGTACGGATACCAACGAATACAATAACAGCAAATGCAAATTTTAATTTAACTTCTTTCATAATGACGAACATCAAAGAGGAAATATTTTATTTGCTTGACTTTTGCACATGAACTCGAATTTAAAGCAAGTTCTCGCTTCCATTGAGAGAAGTTCTGTTTTTCAATGTGTTATTCGAATGACAATTTCAACAACTTATGAATTTTACACAGAGAAATAACCGTTACAAGCTGCAAATTCAAGCAGTTGATATAAAAAGACTTCGATGTATGTGGATGTGAATGTGTCAGCAGGTTCGATGTTATGGAATATCTATATGAGGAAACAATTAAATTATTTTGTTATGACTGTTAAAAACTGATGTTTTATCTGCCGGTTTAAAATGCATTTACACTTGTTAGTATAAATGTGATTTACACTTTATTCAAATTAGCAGAGTTCATGTAAGGCATTGCGTCAATGTGTACAAACATCACACAAAATATTAAGTTGACAGGCCCGAATGTAAAGGAATTGATTTACTGTTTAAATAATATTTCTGTTCAAACTACTTCATATCAACTTCCAATATCTGTTGGACAAATTAAATTTATATATTAGGCTAAAGGCAAAACTATTGAACAAGTACTAGATTTTTGATATTATATAGTTTTTGTCATATCTGAAGTTAAAGATTAAATTAAACTTCAGTTTCAAAGTTTCTAAATGTGTTCAATGTTGTTGGATTCAGAAGAACTGCCTTTTTTCCTTCAATACCTATTGCTATTCCTTCAATTCTATAGGGAAGATGTACAGGGCTAGTTTATACTAACAAAATGCCGCTTGTACAATTGTGAACAGCCCTTGTGAATGCCAAAAACTTAAGATTCCCACGATTTTGAAACTACTTCGAAAGGTACGTTTTTAAATGGCCGGTAAAACGCACCAGTTGGTACAACATTTTTATTATTTGTCTTTTTTCTGGAAACTCGCGTATCTTGGTCTAATTTCTCTTTATTGTAACAATTGTACGCCGCCGGGGAGCAGCCTTATCCTCGGCGTATAGCAAATATCGGGTTTTTGGGGGGTCTTTCGGCTGGCACGGATACTCTAGGAAGTCCGTCTTCTGAAACCTACACCAAATGTCAATTGGCAGAACGACGACCAATATGCCCTCAGGATGCCTTTGGGCATTCTGTTGTTGGTCACAAGTTGAGGTGCCCAGTTTGGCTGAAAGCTTTTGCTTGTCGTTTAGGTCTACAAATGCAGTAAGAGACTTTGTCTCTCTCACGGCGCTGTTGTCTTGCACTAGATGTCTGTCCTTCTTAAAGAATTAGGTGATGGGGAACGTAGAGGCGAGTTGGTTGAGGCCTGATGTTCCCTGAGCTGCTTACTCTTCCTTTAACTCTCTGGAGCATTACTGGGGCGTTGACGTACATCAACTCCACAATCTGCAACAATTTAAAACATAATTTCGGCGTAGTAATTTTGAAGTTTAATATAAATAAACTCTAAATATTTTGCTATTTTATATTGTGCAATAGATCAATTTAAGGTTCTGACTTTAAAAGAAAAACTGAAAGTTTTAAAACTTAGAAAACAATGTTTTCTTTTAGAGTTTAGAAAATTTTGTTTGTTTTCCAAGTGTGGCTCCTTCTACTATACAAATAGAGATGTATGTGTGTGTGTGTGTGTGCGTGTGTATTTGTGCACAAACAAGTAACCGCACATATATGTATATATGTAAGTATGTACAATTAGTATGATTGTTGCATACTAATTACTTTTATTTATGTAAAACATGCATTTCCGTAAATGTCTCCTAAAACAAACTTTTCGAAAACTATTCTGCAGTCTTTCACTTTGAAGAGACACCCACACCCACACACACTCACACACACACACACACGTACATAATTATTACCACAATAATTATTCATTAAATTTGTGCCTAAAATTCATATTCATTAATGACCTCAGATAAACTAAACCAAACCAAAACGCACCACACACTTGCACCCGCACGAAAACACCCACACGCACACACACACACACACAAAAACACACACCCACACAAACAACACCACACAAACATACTTGAACAGAACAATATTTATGACCATAAACGAAAGGGAAGTGTTAATGATTTTGTTGGAACTACAATTGGAAATCCAAACAAGTACGAGCACTTAATGTTTATGTTCATTATTATTAAAGTCTTTTTGTCTAAATGGATATTGTTTGTTAAGAGAATGTTGATGTTGGGTCTTAGTTTTTTGTTTTTCGTTATTTTCTTCTACTCTTGACTTATCAACTGCGAACAAAACAATTTTGCATCATTTGCATTGGAATTGCTGGCCAAGGGAGCCCTATAAAGACTTAATTATTAAGATGATGTACGTCTGCTCCCTAAATTTATACTTTTTTTGTAATAAGTTTCCATCACCTAAAAGATATGTATGATTTTTGAGTTGTTTAGTTTGTAACAGATGCAAACAACGTTTGTGAAATGGGTTGGCTGGCTTATCGAGTTTTATGGATGAGTCCATTCCGGCTGTGGCTTTCTGTACCCAGTACTGTGCATTTGTTCATCTGTTTGAAGACATTCGTTGCCTTAAGTCGCAATCTCAAATCACTATTAATGAGCTGGTTTCCTTCCTGCATAAATTACTTGAAGCCTAAGTATGATTTTTTTTGTTTTTCTCTTCTAGTTGTGAAAGAATTTTTCACGTGGCATTTAGATTCATTTTTCTTTTTTTTTTTTTTTTTAATAGAAGTAAAAACAGCGTCCAACGGCTAAGATGGTTGGGCCATGTAGAACGCATGGATAATACTGCTCCGACCCGTAGAATCTTCGATTCCGAACCTGTGGGACAACGCAGTAGAGGACGCTCACGGAACCGATGGCGCACACAAGTGGAGAGGGACCTCAACCAACTTGGTGTGCACAATTGGAGAACGCTGGCTAAAGACCGTGCCAGCTGGAAAACTTTTCTGGTTGAGGCCCAGGTTCACCACGGACTGTAGCGCCAAAAGAAGAAGAAGAAGAAGAAGAAGAAAAACAGCGTCTAAGTTTTGGCTGCTTAAAATTTGATTGCGCACTAAAATTTTGCAATGACAATTTTGGGGTCACTTTTTTATTATTGGGATTACTTTTAAGTTGCAGGGGTTTGAATTTTAAAAAAATTAGCATGGAAAATGACCCCAAATCAAAAATTACAACAATTTCTCATACAACAATTTCTCATACAACAAAAAAAATTGTTGACTTTCGAATTCCAAATATAGATAATTTTTTAAAATACCACAAATTATTTATAATTTTGAATTGCACAAAATTTGCCCTAAGAACGTTCATTGCACAAGCAGCCAATGACAACCCATTATTCAATAAACCGTAGAAAAGAAAACCCGCTATATAACGCGAACACCGGTCGTTGGAAACGCCGTACGGAACTAAAATTACCGCAGAGAAAAATTTGTTTTCTTCTTAACAGCGGCTAAAGGACCCTGTTAAACAGGAATCCTTCGTCCTTCGCACCAAATCGTGGGCAAAATCTATAGGTCGGCTACACACTTTATGCTACAGCAGGTTGCTTCATTTCACTTTTAAATATGTCCACTTAAATTTCCTTGCGTTTTTGGAACCATTATCCATTTTTAAGCTCTGGAACCATTTGCCTTAACCAATACAAACGACAGCAATTTTAAATGTCAGAAGGCTGAACATTTTCATATTAAAAACAAAATAAAACACTTTGGGGACATATTTTCGTAGTATTTTTTTTTTTTGTAGTTTTTATTTTTAAATCCTACTCCGATTTCAATTTTTTAGTTGAGGGGGTAATTTTTCAAGGACCCAAAAAATATAATAAATTTTGTATTGTTATTTGCTTTAAAGCTGTACAATTGATATGACATCAAAAACTATAAAAATTTGTGTTATACACTTTGGTATTCCGTACCTGCCACCGTATTCGATAATTGATCGGAATACTCGGAATCGGAAGCCCCATGTCATTATATTAAAGCAAATTTGTTGATAATATAAAGAAAAAACAGAAATTTCATGAACATGCGGTAGCATCGTTGACAAAAAGAGCCAAAGAAAAACCTGTGTCAAGAATTCGCGAACACATTCTGAATTTCTTTTCTTTCCACTTTCTTGCAAACCTGCACAGCTGTTGTGCGTACTTATATGTTTGTATGAATATTTTTGTTTTATCTCATTGCACCCCACTTTTTCCAAAATTTAAAAAGGGACAAACATTTGTAAACTCCTATTCGCTTTTAGTTTTATATATATTTATTCAGTGTAAATTTTATTAGGTATATTTTATGTCTGTCTATTTCCAACAGCTGATTGTGCAGACGACAAAAACAAAATTAAATCTCAAAATATCTCCAATTTGCCGCAAGTCTCGGTACAGGAATGGTTTTTAAAAGCGTTGTCAACTCTGTACGTTTGGCGCCGTTTTCAGTGCGTGTTAAAATTCTTGTTGCGAAAAATTTCGTAGTTGGTGCCCATTTCGGTGCGTTTTCAAATTACAAAGTTGACAAAACTGCTGTTTCATAATGATAAACAGAGACCGTATCACAACTATGGCCCCGATGTGGGTCCGTTTCAACATTTAGTTATTAGTTACAAGTATTTGAACATCAACTTAGAGTTCACACATGCCACTAAAGTTCAGTATTTTGCGCAATGGCAGCAACGCTTTCATATTTTATTCCTTAAAATCCTTATAATGAGCATTAAACATTAAAGTTTGTGTATTTTAAAAAATTAGTGGGTGGTATTATTGATTCCGCCCGGAGAGAAAAGATAAAGTGGAAAAAATGTCAATCGATATAAAAATTTAAGTTATTATTCAACTTTCTGCAAAGTAAATTTAACATGCCGGTTTTAGTCAATTACGACTTGATTTTGTGTCAGCTGATGGTGAAGAAAGACATTTGAAGAGTCGTTTGGCAGAGTAATGAATAGTTGCAAATGTTGCTTCCGCAATCGGTGCGCGGAATGAATAATGGCAGCCAATATTAAGAAAATAATAAAATTAATGCCAAAAGTTTCCCCGAAGCGTGTGTGTTGTGATGAGTTCGGGAAACTTATGTCGCAAGCCTTTTTGCAAGGTTTACGCTTGGACGACAGTTTAAAAATAAAGTTGCATGTGCCGGAGGATGCGCCCATTTCGAAGAATTTTTATTTCGTTGATTATACATATGTAAATTCATATATAAAATTTACTTAACACTACTGGCATTTCCCAGCTGGCCAGTGTAACATTTTATACAACATACAATATACAAACGTGACAGCCGCTTCATCTTACCCAAGCGAATTATGTAGGGTGCACATAACAATAATTTAATAATTTAAATGTTGCACAATGTTCGTAATTATAAAATAAATGGACATTTGAGTTCCTAAACTCTTCCTAAAACAAATATTGTCTGTTGTGACAACAACAGCAACAATGTTTATACGAATATATAATTAAAATCGTATAATTAATGGTTATTGTTATGGCAATATATGGAATTAAACAATATTTCTTCTTCCGTCACAGAAGTTTTAGCGCTAACATGGGAGGCGTCTATGTGTGTGCCATCAATGTGGTCGGTCGAACGTTTCCATGAGTATTCGGTTGCAAGTTGCCGTTTGCATATGACTTTTAAGGGTTTTGTACTATTGCTATCATAATATTTGTTGCCTATATTGTTTCTCTTTAATAAATGTCTTTTAAATATGCGAGAATTTAACAAAATTTGTAATTGCAAACAAATAAATGTTAATGAGTCCAATTAAAATGTTATTTTGCTGTTAAAGTTGTGTATGACAATTTCATGTTGACTGTTTTTTGTTTATTGAGCCCATTAAATAAATTCTGCCAGGCCACTTTAGCAGATCTTCAATTGAGTTGAATGAAAACTTAGAAATAAAGCCTAACAAAGAACCGTATGAGCAAAATACCTGCATGTAGAAAAAACTGTAATATGGTTTTGGTGGCAGTATTTCAAAAGAGCCGCCACAAGAAAGTTAAACATTCTAAGGAAGTAATAATATGTCATGTTTGGTACAAACAAACGATAATGCTATACAGTCCAACATTTACACTTCACTTGTATTTCACTTTCCGATCTCGCAAAATCTCGCTGCTTCAAAAGGATGATTTTTTGTAATTGTTGGGATTTTTCGCCACTAGATTTTTTTTTTTCAATCAATTTGTACAAGCGGTTTCACTCAAAAATGGTACTATGAAATCTAAGGCCCAGCTAAGCCGGTTATATTTGCTTCTAAATGATCAACAACAACAACAAATATTTATTGGCATGAACTAGAGGTTGGACATACTCCTCCACAGCAGCAGTCCAAAGTTGTCAAATCACACGAATGGCGTGGCCAATTAATAGGTCTATTTCTTCAAATAGTTCTGTCAGCAAATGCCATATCCCAAATTTCGAGTGATACAAGGAATAAAAAGATCACGAATAACTCTCCTATAGCGTTCACCCTTCATCGTAGTGTTGGCACCGCTTTCAGACTTATGTAAATATAAACGGGTTGATGCCGCGCTTTGCTTGTAAACCCCACAAAACAGTGATTTTTTCCGAATATAGTAGAGAAATTGTGTTCTCTCACAAAAACAACATGTGTTGTTTACATGCCCCAATCAAGAATCAAGAGAGATGTGGAGAAAATGGCTTTTAGAAAAGTCCATATCAGCTGACAGAGAGATGTAATGTAGTAAAAGATACGGTACGTTATGTACGAATATGTGAATGTGTGTAACGTTGAATTTAGGCCAATAAATTTAATATAAAAAATCTTAATTCATATCAAAGTAATATTACATTCTTATTTGTAACAAAAAGTCATAGAACCGAAATGCGGCGAGAGATTTCAAAGGTTTTCTTTCAGCAAGAAGAAAATATATGTTGTGTAGCTCTTGCGCTTTTATGCTTAAGAATAAAATTACAAAACGAAATGAAATGAATGATGTCCTGTGTGATATCTGTTGTGCTCTATATTGGAAGTCAACTTGAGTACAAACTTCATGTGTTACTACTGTCATGAGCAATTCGCATCATCATTGTGATCCAGTAATATTATTAAAATTTAAAATGGAGTCGCATAAGTTTAATGGCCATAAAATAATTAATATTGAAAGTAGCAGCTATTGTTGAGAAGAGAATATAATTGCCTGGTTAAATGTTATAAATTCAAGAAACTCGTTTATATACGAAGAGGTCAAAAAACTCTGTTCCAAGGCTTCTATTTATAGAAAATGTTTTCAAAATTATCAATAACAAGTTTTTTTTAGATCAATTGAAATCTTTAAAACATAAATGGCGTAAATGCGACTCAACAGAGAGAGAGAGAGAGAGAGAGAGAGAGGGAGAGAGTTTGTTATAGATTAAAGGAAATTCAAGTGTTTTTCTTGAACTTTGCAATTCAAAAGAAATTTGTATATCAGGAAAAACAGCTTATTCCAACAATTGTTATTTTGTTTTCTAAACATAATATTATTACAGACGAACATTCATATAGTCATCTGGAAAAACAGTTTATAAGTACGTGTTGTAAAGACTACTAGAGACTACATAATAATTTATTTGCCAGGAAATAAACATCAATTTGAGTACTCCAACTCAACGTTTAAGAGGTTTAGAAAAAGCGAAAAAGGCTCAACTTGCTAACGGTGGTCATAATTTTGATAACTTGAGAAATTTAAGAAAATATCAATAGACTTTAGTTTTTTATATCTTTTTATTTCTTCACTTCCTTTTCCGACACCACAACATCCACAGCGAAGAAAGTAAATATTTCTTGTTGCCATATTTCAAGTAAGTTCCGTCAGTAACTTTTACTTGGGCACAACATGCCAAATAAATATTTCATATTAATTTCTACAGCAAAAGTAAACAATATTTCAAGGATGGCTTGAAATAGCGAATAAAAAATAAATAAAAAGTAGAAAACAAACATTTAACAGAAGCAGAATTGTGGTAAGAAATCTATATAAAAAGTTGTATTACAAGTATAAGTACTTGAAATAAAATAGACAAAAAACTGAGACAACTTAAAGAAGAAGTGACATTTAAGTGTTACCGCAATAATAGTCTTAGGGAGAAGTTTTTTTTTATACTTCCACGCTGCTTTAACAATAAAGTTCAGCCATCAACATGCTGCGCTTAGGAACTTATTTAACTCAAATAATTTTGCAGCGGCCGTAACTTTTCTGTGAAATTTCCACTTTATCTTTCGCTCTAAGAAACTTACATTTCGCTTCATCAAAGAATTACATGATCCAGTAAACAATATCGTTGAAATGCATGAAATAATGGAATGGAAGAATAATGATATGCTTTTGAGAGAAGATTTGGTGGTATTTTTCCGGAAGTTCATGAAATGAAAGTGTTCATTGTATGGAAATTATCTGAAAGTATAAATTATTTTGTATCTTCTTTTATCACTCTACCCTTCGTAGAACCAGTTACGCTTCACCGTGGCCCTTGTTTGGCTTTCCAGGCACATAGCGGCTAGTGAAAAGTTAACTAAGTCCTTGCTGAGGAGCCGGAACTACCTACTCCCAGTGCCGACAACTGCAGTGCGAAGCCTTTAGTATCAGGAGTTACTAACACTTCATTTGTTCTAAATTTACATGCGAAGCACTGATGTGGAATTGATTTGCCTAACATTTTGGCCAAAACTCACGTCCAGCGACTTACAGTTCATGGTCAAACTAGTGAACGGTTCACCATGACAACGGACGTGGTGGCAATTTCTTGTACTCATTCAGCACAAAGTAATAGCCGCAAACCCCTTGTGCGAGAGCTCGAGCTTCCTAGTCCGTCCTGTTAGCTATTCCCCAAAGTTAGGGAAGTCAAAGCTCAAGAGCTGGATGTCCAAAATCTACAAAGAACATTTGGCCTTAGCCAGAGCCCGCCGATATTTCTCAGCATCCAATAAAACAATTATCAGTCGCAATACGATAGAACGACGAATACATTTGGACCCTCTGGAAGTCGGGCATTCCACCACTATAACCAGAACTCAGCAGTTCTTCCCTTAAGGCATCGCGAGGGCATGTCAGTTCCGCCTCTGCCATTTAAACTTTAGTGAGGTTTTCGGAGAGTACATCTCTGCCAGAGAAAACAAAGTGTTAAGGCTTGGGATGTGGGACAAAGAAAATCCTACTTCCCTGGACACAGGCGGCAGGCAGCATTCGGCCGAAAATGCCACCTAAGCCGGCAGTTCAGTCCAAGATATTTTCCGGAGAAACAACCAAGGCGATTGTCAATTAGACGTTCGAGAAGGACTAATAACTTCCTTAATATAACCATGAATGTTCTGCCTGCAGCCTGAGTTGGCAAGCCGCCACCTGTGCTAACGACCCATCTGTATTCTATAGAAAGCAAATATGATGCCCTTGATTGACTGTCACCAAGACCAAACTGGCTTTCCGTGTGGACTTATCAGTGTGTAAATAAGTAAATGTGCCTGCCCTTCCGCTTCTCAAATGAGTTTTTCTACTCCAAATAACTTATCAAATTATTTTACGAATTTTTTATTGCCGCTGAATTAATGATTTAAAACAAAGTCAAAATTGCCATAAATCTTGAACACGTTTCCGACTTTTAAATCCCCACAACACCAAACAGCATGTGAGAAACACTTTGGAAAAGAAGCAAACAAAAACGACAAAATTTAAAACATCCTGTTTTATATCTTTTTTCCTTTTGTCAAAAGTCTCTTATTCTCAAATGTCAAAGCAATTACTGCGCATGTTTACAACCAACTTCAGGTAGCCTCCTTGTAGTTGACGCTCTTAAGCTGAATGGTTTTTGCTTATTTCGTATTTAAGTATTTGTTTTTCTTGTTGGATTTCTACGACTTAGAAAGGAATTTAATATGTTGTGCGATTTTCAGTTTTTTCCTGTGCGGGCGCAAGTGTGTGCGTGTGAAAAGTAGAGCATTGTGTCAAAGGTCGTATTGTTATAAACTAACGACACACATACATACATATGTATGTGCGTGTGTAGGTTGTTAAGTGCAAGTTCATAATGTTTACGACAACGATAACAAACCATGACGAGAGCGAAAACACTAACTTTGTGTGAATATTTGCATACGTACGTACGTATGTGTGTATTTGCGTGTGTTCATGCAATTGTGTGCTTGTTTAAAATTATGTTGTTGTTTCTGTTGTGTTGACAGGCCTACAATTGCAGAGATTTAACTTTTTTCCTTGACTTATCTTCTTTACACACGTACAGGACACGCCAACATACTACGTCCATACGTACATACGTGTTCGTACATTCTACTCACGCCAACACAAGTAATTTAAAGGCCTTTTTAATTCAAGGGCGTATTTTTTTTTAAATTCTGCACGTATGTATGTAAGTAAAGTGCATAAGAATATGTATGTAATTGAATTATTTAATTAAATAAATGATAAATGATTTAAAAAAGGCCACAAGTTAAAAAAAATTAAAAATCGATATTTTTCATGATTATGAAATATTATTAATTTACTTTGTGCCCGTTGGGCTCCAAAGCTCTGCAAGTTTGAACTGAATATTTTTCTTCGAATAATAATTAATTAATAAAAATTAAGGTTTAAGAAATTCTTTTCGTACCAGAATTTTTAGGATGCCTTGGGTGTAACTTAGGAACTTTACGAAATCATATGACGATATAGAGTGGTTATAATTTTTCTTAAAGCAAGTGGAGTCATCCCCATTGTTGACTGTAGTGATTCTCTGGCTATTATAGTATGATTGTCACAGGCTGCATTTTACAGGCAAAAAAAAATCCTGGAAATTAAAATTATATTGTGAAATGTGGATATTGGGAATAATTGACTGCGCAGTTTATAGTTTCGGTGTTACATATTTTTAGAAAAAAACCCTTTTATGCAACAATTTTTTAGAGTTTCTTTTAAGACAATATCTATAATCAATCCATCAGGTGGCACGAAAAGTACTGAGAAGCCAGAATTTTGTTACGAGTTTCGACAAAACTTCAAAACTTAGTTTCCAAGCAGGAACAGAGTGAAGAAAAGGTGACTATCAGGCTGATAGTTTTTTTTTTCTCCGTTTTTTCCGACTCAGTAGAATTCTCTGGGAATGGTTTTCCATGCCGTAGACGAAGTTACAAGTCAGGATAAAACTCATAGATGGACATGTATGCACATACATGTGTATGGAAGTATGTTATACGTGCAAGAATAACCTTGGTGCGGTTTGGACACTTAAGTCTAGGCTAAAAACACGCCCTGCCAGATAGGGGTGAATTCCAAGACATTAAAGTTTTTACAATAGTAAAAAAGATTAAAAAGGTCAAAAGCTCGTCTTGAACTTTTTGACCTTTAGCTAAGCCAACATTTTTTAAATTTGTTTCTTATATTAATTTTTATTTAAATTTCATATTATAAAATTAAATTTCTATATATATATATTTTAAATACTTTATCCTTTTTGTCTTGCGTTTTATTTATAATTAATCAATTTACTTAATTTTTAATTTGAACTTTCTGAAAAAAACTATTTTTTAATTGGTAATTAAATTCTGTATTACACTTTTAGACTTATGGCTACAAATTGCAATATTTTGTGCAATTTGTGTTTTGTACCATTAATCGGCGATGAATTTGGTTGAATCATTAATTTGAATTTTCTAAAACCTAAAATCTTTTGTTTTTTTTTTGCTGTAATCCCTCTCTAGATTGTATAAGAATCCACATCGTAATAGTTTGCGCATTTTATATTTTGTTAGACCTGCCGTAACGGTTTCGCAAGGCAACACCAACAAGAGTTGCGCATTTTATTGCATTAATAAAGAAA
Source organism: Epicampocera succincta (assembly GCA_932526305.1). Lineage (NCBI taxonomy): Eukaryota > Metazoa > Arthropoda > Insecta > Diptera > Tachinidae > Epicampocera > Epicampocera succincta. The sequence goes on along the minus strand of OW052037.1, from coordinate 42,155,549 downwards.
ACAATATTCAGAAGAAAAAAGAAGCAAAAAGAAACTGCGGGGCGTTGTGAGGACGTTGCGATCCTCGAACAGTGCAAAAGATGTTTAAATAAACAAGCTGAGAATTTAATTGGAAACTTTCTCTATGAAATTCAAATTGCTGCTTTCTGCAACGCTGATAGGTCTCTTATGAACTGTTCAAAGATCTGGCTGGTTTAAACTGCAGATATAGGAAATATGTGTATGATTTGAAGTTGCTTTCTCAGCCAGGGAACCACAATGAGAGACCCATGAACCACAACAAGACCCATTAGCTTTAGCGAAATCTTTTTTAAATAAAGACTTATATGTATTTTTCCCATTTTTGCTTTGAAGAAATTTTAGTTTTGTGGGAATTTGGATGCAAATAACATAAAACTTTTTAGGTTATAACGAAGAAAGTCCCTTTCTTATTATTTTTTAATGTAATGAAATATACAAATCATATCATGCTATACTGTTTTCTTATTTCCCATCTCCTTAAGCTTCTATTAGCGATACATAATTTATTATAGAATAATTAATTGAACTACACGTCGGTATAAAAATTCTTCCTTGTACGAGTTATTGCCTTTAATATTTGGTTTGTTAAAATCAGCCGCTGTAACAAGAAATCAAGAAGCCGGCTTTGGATAAATACAATATTTTCTCGTTACAATCCCACTCATTCTCTTAAAATCAAGTGTGACCAAACATAAGCACGTTCTCTTAAAGTGTTCGTAGGAAGTTGCAACATAAATTTATTAAGTTGCAAGCAAACATGCCGTGAACACAGACACATGTTACGGCATGGAGCAAAGAACGATCCAAGCCAACCGGCCATCCATCTGCAATTGTCGTGCGAAACGCGAACAACAATAACTGTATTGGCGAGCCAAATAGCGTATGAGCAGTACTGACAGGCAGAACTTAAAAGCTCGGCGATAAAAATGTTGGACGACAGGTTGCCGTTGAACTCTTTTTATGTTTTTGTCCATTGTGTTCTTGAAACTTCTTTTGTTGTTGTTGACGTTGTTGTTTTCTTTCATGCTTTTTTCGGTTCGTTACGTATCGTATTTTTGTTTTTGTTCGTTTACATTTATCAACAGCTTCACAATATTACGCGAATTCAGTACTTAACGTGAATTCAAAGCGTACGGTACCACGGAAAGGGAAGTTCTCAACGGCCAGATACAAAGAAAGGCGACAAAAAGCGTTAATATTTAAATAACGCTTTAAATGGGAAATACAAAAAAAAGTTTCACAAGAAAATAGTGTCATAAAACGAGTTAAAGAGAAAAAAGTGAAAGTATATTTCGAGAATTCTTATTAAAAGGATAAAAAAAAGTAATGAAAACATAAGACCACTTTTTTGTTTTACTAATTCCGTCCTTTTCAAATATGAACTGTTTTCGTTATTGTAACTAATTTAAAGTTGACCTACAAAATTTATCTATTGTAAGATTTTACTGCTTGGGAGAGTTTTAGGCGAAATTTTGAGCGTTTGTTTACTTTTTTTTAACTTAATTAATGGAAGATCCTTTTTGTTCTGGAATATGTATGTACATACATATATCCTGCTGGTAAAAATCTAACGAACCGTGACGAAAAAGAAGATGAGCTTCCACACATTTTTAAAATGGCTTTTTAAATAGATTTTGAATTATGTGTTGCTTATTATCGCAGCTAAGGATTTTCAAAAGGACTTAAGTTGTCATACATCACACATAAGCGTGTGTGTGTCTAGGACAACGAATCAAGATTTTGCCATGAACTTTAATTCCTTTCTCCAATCCTTTATTAATTCCACACATTTCCGACGACCAACTGTTTTGTTTGCAATTGATTTTCTTTTTTTGTGCTACCAGGCTGCAGCTCGTACAATTCGCGAGAACTACTACATGCTTTAGAGCAAAAAGATATGAACCAGCTGAAAAAGTAAACAAAATATTTCTATAAGAAGGCAGAATTATTTGGAGGGTTAAATTGCTATTCACTAGTATTCCAATTAATAAAAAACTAAGAAGATGCTCTGAATCTTAAAATTGCAAGCCAGCGCCTTGAACTTGAATATCCCCGTCAAAAACCGGGTGCTGTGTGAACTCTAAGTGCTTTCTTAAAGTTGAACTGTAAAGTATCAGATCAGCTCATTTTACTGAGCCTGTTCGTTCAGTAGCTTTCACTGATTTCAGCTGCACACTTGATTGCACTTACGGAAAATCAGATCTTGGTCAGGTCTGATTTTAATAACTAGAGTAGAATGTGTAACCAAAGCGTGGAAAGTTAGTGATACATTTTGAAGAATAATAATAATAAGTAACTGCTAGAGTTAAAGGAATTTTTTTCGAAAATAAATGCAGTAAACAAGTACTGAAGATATTAACTGGCCGCCTTGCACCTGCCAGTATATTAAGAAACAAAAATAAAGCACACTAATACAGTGCTCAGCACTACAACAAACACGCTCAGTAGTGAATAAAATTTATTACCTGTAATGATCTACAGCTGTGAACTACAGTCCATAGAGCAATTCTTGCCAACTCTAATCGATCTGAAATATTTTCTTGATAACACACATTTGGATTTAAATTGCCGCGTCGTTCTAACCAACAAGTTGTTAAGAAGTCCTCGCACCGAAAATTTTAAACTACATAAAAACCCAAAAAAGAAACTCTGTCCACTTGAGGCAAATGTAATTAAGAAAATCTTTTACCCCAACAATATACGAGTGATTTTTTCCACCATAAATGAATACAACAACAACAAAAACAAAAATATTACAATTTTAATCTTCTAGTAAATGATTTTTGCAAAAGTCATGCGAATATTTAGTGTCATTGTCCTATTCAAAGACCAAAGTGGAATCTTTACCAACACAACTGCTGCTAACTTTCTTATTTCAACTGTAGCCTGCTTTAAACTAAAGCGGCTTTAAATGAGTGCCACTTTAAATATCGATAGCACTTTCATACAACCCATTAAAAATTAAACCAATTTTGTCACCATGTACTTTTGCAAAGTGAATATTTAAAAATGTCTTCTGCAAATCCGCGTATCAATTTAATTTGTTAATACAGATTGTTTGATAAAAAAAAAACGTTAAAATTTCAGCAGTGAGTGCTTCAGTTGGTCTTGAATTTTAAACACACTAAAGTGTTCTTTTTATTGTTTAAATCAGACTTCTTTGGTAAGAGATATTAAACCTTTCTTAAAATATGCTCTTGTGATGAATGTAGTTCGTGGCGCGTTGTGTTCTAATATTAACAATTTTTATGCAGATAAAGTGTCACTAAAGTTTTAAAGTTGTTAAAAAGAATTCAATTCGTAATTATTTATTTAAAAAAAGAAACCAAATAAACAAAAAATTTAACTTGTATTTTTACGAGTATTTGTGATTAAAGAACAAAGCCGAGAATTGTTGTCCTCTTTATATTGATACAAAGACTTGATTACATTTGAAAACTCCAAATATATTTTATTGGAAAGTAAACAGAACATTAGACGAAATTCAGTATTTCAAAGAGACGACCGTATTACGGGGAAAGTTGTTTCGTGCACGAATAAAGAATAAAGTTGTTTATTTATGAGTTAAGCAACAACCCTAAAACTACTCTGGTGGCAAATTTTCTTGTTATTTGCCAACATCTTCAAAATTTCTGGTAACAGACGGGATTGTGTGTTTATTTAATCCATCAAAATTCCCAAAAATCGTCATCATGTTCATCATGATAGAGATATTTTCAGAACACTGTAGAACTCTAGAAATGAAAACAAAGGCAATTGAAAATATTTTAAAATCCTCCTTATTTTAGCAAATGAAAACAATATCCTGAGGATGCCGGAGAAATATTGCAAATTCGGCAAAAGTGCAAAGTTTTTATTATTAAATATAAATTAAAGCTGAGTTATAGGAAAATATATCTTTAATGGCTGCTGTTTTAAACAATAAATGTAAATTGTACACTTCAAGCTGTGGATGAAGAAGGGAGCTGGTTTGCGCTCATCAGCATCCACTTGAGTATTTCGCACATTTATTTGTATTTAAGATAAGAAAACGTTTTTTATTTGCTGCAGAACACGATCTTTTCATGGAACTTTTCCAGACGCATCGCACCTTATAGTTCAATTACTTTAGCTGGTTGACGTATCAGCTGGGCCTGCAATAAGCTTTTCAGTGGCGCCGGCAGCTCAACAACAATAAACAGGCTACTGAAAATTACACAAATTGTAAATTTTGTGCTGTAGGCGAAGCTCTTAAGTTGAAAAAAAACTAACACATGTGCATCTGCATGATTGATGGTTAATTTGATAGTCTGCCAGGCACTTTATAGACCCATCCAACTGGTTCACACTTCCGTTTTATTGGTGCCACTTTGTAGCAGACTTTCAAAAATACTTATTTCGAATGCGCCTGGTTAAAGTAATTTTTTTTTAATATGATAATTATAATATGGTTAATACAAAAATACTATGCGTAGAGTGCAGCATTGTACTTTGTGCCCCCAACAATCTGTAACACTATTGATCTATTTTTACATGCTCGAAATGTAACAAAATTTGTTGCTTCAATGATATCCTGGGAAGTTATAACAATCCTTTTCTCTGTCTTTTATCTTCCAGAATTCAAACGGACTTAATCCAGTAACATTTAGTTGTTCTTTTACCTACACGATATAATTAACTTTTCGATCAAACAAAAAGCAAAATTACTGTTACTGAGTGCGGAAAGAAAGTTTGTGTGGATGTGCTTGAGCTTCCACACATTCATGTGCCAGTGCAAATCCACAATTGTGGACAGCTGTAAGCAATACAAATACAAATGACGACAGTAACAACAATAAAATAACAACACTTAATACAAAATCGACAACAACTATTAACAACAACAAAACAAAAGGATACATTCACATTAGTAAAAACTTTCCGATAAATAAATTATATGTTACATATTTTTTGTAACGCAAACTCATTTATTTCCGCTCGCTCATACGAATTTATTTTCCTGGATTCGCAACAAAATACAAAAAAAAAAAATAAAAACAAAAATAACGAAAAGGTTTCCGTTAGAGAGTGGGTTGGTGTGAGCGTGAGTGCGCGCGTGCAATTATTTGCTACCATCCAATCAGCCGTTTTCATTTGTTAGCGTTTGTGTTAAACAAAAGAAGAAAGGAAAACATTTTAAAACACCAAACACCATAACAAGCTTTCGAACTGATTTGAACATCAACAGTCTGCATCCTTTGAAAAATTATTTTCAAAGGGGAATAAAAGTTCAAAGTTTTCTTAACGATAATTAATAATTCATTGTAAAAGCGGGCAAATAACAGAACGTGCGTGAGCTTTTATTTTAAGGTTTAGCAGCAACAAGGAAACAACTTTTTTCTACTTTGTTGCTTAAATACCAATAATTATGAAAAATTCTTAATTAATAATGATTTTTTTGCTGCAAAAACGTTTTGGTGTACCAGAATAATAAACTCCAATAAAATATTGTAATCAATTGGAAACTTATTAAGGAGAGACTTTTGGGTGAAAAATTGCTGGAATTGAATTTGTTTTAGGAATTTACATATGTTGCATCAATAACTAAGGTAAGTCGTACAGCGGAAACAAATTAAAAATTCGCTTCATCATAATGTGTTTTTGGAAACGAATGATGGGCCACTTTATATTCAGACTTTATTTTTCAGCTTTTTGGACACTAAAAGCAAAGAAATATAATTATTAATTTATGCAATTTAATTATTTGTTTTTTAATTTTATTTGCTTCATTTATAAACTTGAAACAGGAACCTTCTCCTTTGGTACACAGTTTTCTCTCTCACTCATTCATTTTTATTGGAAGAAACACGTTGGAGGCAATTTTTAATTTTGAGATAAAACTTTTAGGTGGAATTTAATCTGGAGAATAAATTGTGCAATAGATTTACGATTGTGGGTTAATGTAATAATAATTCAATTCCTCCAACTTCTGCCAACTTCCTGGAATATGGGAAATCCCCTGCTCGAACTGTGTAATCCCTCCTGGCAGTAATTCACTGGCACCTGACCTGGTAGCCCGAAGTTGCGTAGGAATCTGTTGCGTTTTTAAGTGAAAGCCACTGTGAGATTGATTCAGCCAATGCGACCACCTCAATCAGTGGCCAACACTCTTTCAAGGCATCTCAAAAGCATGTGGGCCCTTTAATACAAACTATTGACTACTAAAAAAAAAAAAAAACATTTGAAAAAAAAATAAATTTAAAATATATTTATAAATGTAGAAATCTGAGAGCCCAAACTGCAGATATTGCATTTCGCATAAAATTGAGAATCGATTTTCAAGTGCATGGACATGAAAATAAAACAACGTGTCCGTGGCTGTGTGGTCTAAGAAGCAAATGTCGCCTTCTAGAACTAATTGTAAAATTAGAATTTTGTGTGTTTTGATTTCTGAACTCCAAGAAGGAAACAAAAGAAAATGTTTGCTGAAATTGTTACTAAAATAAACAAATATTTTAATATATTGTAGAAAAATCAACAAAACAGAGATTATTGAATGTGATCGTTTCTTTTGTTGTCAAGTTTTAATCAGAACAAAGTTATTTATAAACATATGTTTTAGATTAATTCCTTAATGCCATTGCGGTCGGAGTGCGGTTCTTAATCGCGAATGTCAATTTGTGATAAATTCTGCCTTAATCGTCAGTCCTATTTTTTAGGTATTCGCGTTTGCACTTTACCATGTCACATTCGTGATTAAAAACGATAGGAAATACTTTGATTTTTCTTTTTCTTTAACAAAATCGCAAAGTTTAAAGCAAAATAAAAATAAATTCCAGCGAACACAAATAGCTGTTATTTATTTTGTGTTTAAAACTAAAAACAGTCATAGAAATATTTCCTTCAAGTCGCTGCAAAAAATTTCTACTTTCAGTTGTTTATTGGGATTCGAAGGCTTTGACTTTTTCCTTAATAATCATGCATATTTTTTTGACCTTGAAGTCCGTCAGTAACTAAATTTTTTTTGCCAAGGCTTCTGCAACGGCGACTGTGAAGCATTAAATACATTCGAGACAGGAGGCTACACGAACACACGACTAGAAATGCTGATACCTGCAATTGTCACCGTGTATCCAGCTACATAATTATTTTGAAGACGACATGCATGCATTCCAGTAATGCCAATTCGCATTTTTAAATAAAATAGAAGCGGAAAGTGTATGTTGACGTTTCAGAAATAAAATTTGTTTGCACAAGGAGTTGGTTTTTGGCCTTGTGAGCGGGCTTGCAAAGTTGCACACGTCATTGAATATATTTTTTGAACTACTCTTTTTCTAAAGTGGTTGTTATAGCGATGCATCCATCCACCGTTGGTAAGTGAGCCCTGGATTACCGTATCTCAGCCTTAAAAGATTTAAATAAAAACTATTCAAATAACAAACTATTCAGCCCACCAATTTTCTGTCGAGTTTTCGTTAATTTATCGAATTCATAGATCGTGTTTTTAAAGCTTTTGAATATAAGAACTTATGCGAACGCTATAAATATTTCTCTATCAACACGATTTTAATTCAAAAGTAATTTCGCAAAGTTGTTTTGTTGTTGTTGTTTGGTCATATTTTCCACATTGTTTTTATTTTGTAGTTGAGGGAGGGAGGTAGTTTAAATTGGCGGCAGCAACAAGAGTGGTCGTGTTGCCGTCGTCAGAATAATCGCTTCCGTAAGAGTGTGTGTGTTTTAATATTGACATATTGTAGCCCGTAGCCTGTTGTCTTGCTTGTGTTTAATGCATCAAGTGCATGTGTCAAGTTTCAGTGTTGCCTGTTTCTTACCATCTTTTTTTTTGTTTACTGTTCTTCATCAGACATCACTGCTGTAAAGATTAAGAGATTAGAACAAAAAATATTGCAAAAGAATAATGAACAGCTGACATAATTATTCTTTTTTATTTTGTGATGTAGAGATCCTTTTTCATATTTTTATTTAGAGTAATTAAGGCAAGAAGGTGGGAGCTTAAACGTTCAGTATTAAAAGCAAAAACAACTCCACGTAAATTTGGTATTAATTATTGATTGCTGCATCTAATTAGATTTTTCAGTTTAAGGACACGAGGTCCTCAATTCCAATATCATTAAGTAAATACGTAGTTTTTGTGGCTTCATATTACATCTGAATAACCCAAGTAAAAATAACAATATTTCGCCTGGTTCTAGTAGACTAACCCGAAAAGGATTTACATACATACGTGTATCGGCGTCCTAACAGTTTTCATCTGGAACTTATTTTACAGTCAGTTTAAACTGTTTCCCTTCTACAGTGCCTTGACGTAGAATATTTTGTGATAACTAGGCTTTGGTACACGATGTACTCAGAAGGGTTATTGTTGGTAGACATTAACCTGCCACTTATTCAGGGAGAAATCATCTTCAAAACAGGAATCTTAGAATTAAGTTTGTTAAAATATCGTCCAAAAAGCAATTTGGCGGTTTAGACTGTACCTGCAAAAATACGCATAACAGTACGTAATTCTTATTCTACATTTTGCGAACATATGGTACAAGTCGCCTTATAAGTGGCAAACGCCGTGCAAATGAGGCAAATCACTATAAGTGAATTGGGCCCTCTTTAATTACTAACAAAACAAAATGAGTCTTATTTTTTTATTGTTTCTTAAAACTAAATTGACTAATTTTTTTGTTAAATTGTTTAAATTTTAATGAAGCAGCAATCCTTTTACTTGTGGCGCATTGGAATTTCAAACAGGTTGCTCAGTTCAAAGTGGTCACGGCAGCGGGGGCAACTCATGCAAAACATTTTTTGTTTTTTTGGCAATAAAAACTTATCGCTTGACTTCCTTGTCCCTTTAGGAAGTGCACTGGGCATTTCATAGCCATTTACAACTGTTTTGTCCCGTTACTCATGTCCCGTTAACCACTTCCCTGTCTGCCATTTACCGTATAATTTTTAAAAGTATATATATTTACAATTCCCAGACTGTTCTCGACTACTTTTATCTGAGAACTAAATGAAAAATATAAAATGCATATTATTGCTAAAAAGAAAACTTTTAGTGCAAAAAATGTTTGTTTTTTCAATAAAGATATTTCCTAAATCAACAACAAAATTTTTTGTTAAAAAAATAAATGTTTTCATTCAAAAGTTCGAATGCAAACAATTTATTAACTGATTCAGCGAAAAATTATGTTTTTGTTGTGTTTGTGGCCGCAAATACGTTTGCAATTTCTGGCCCAAGGTTTGCCCCAAGTTTTCCGTTTTTCAGTGGCTTTCGAACTTTGCACAGTAAGCAGTAGATATGGCAATGGAGTTCGGTTTTTGTTTCTGATACCCAAATTTATTGCAAATAATACGAGTATATGTTATATCGTTCTATTTATATAAATATTGATTGGTTTTTAACCACAAAAACTCACGCTAAATAACAAAAAACAGCAATTCCTCGTATAATAAAATTAATTTTCCATAAATGAGTTTTTATATGTAATTTTTATAACTGGCCAGTGGGAAAACATGAATGGGTTTTCTGCAGATTGGACAGCAGTCCTGGGGAAGTAAACTCCGGAAGGAATTTTGTTATATTTAAAAAGATGTGTTTTTAATTTAATTGTTTTAATGTTGATCGAAATATTAATAAACATAAAAGGTCAGCAAGTGAAGGAAATTTCATAGAAAAAAAATTATTTATTGCTCTCCTGATAAAACCAATACATTTTGCTGCAACCATTCAAGTGAAGGACGTTGAAATAGCAAAAGGCTATTTATAGATTTTATGTGAATTTATATTTTCTTTGAAGTTCGGTTTTTTAACAAATCCTTATTAAGTTTGTATTATTATTTAATGAAGTTTAATCAAAAGACTAAATAAGTTTGCAACAACAAAGATAAAACCACAAAAATTAGACAAAACTAATTTTATTATTGCAATTTAAATATTTTAATTAGTAAAATTTTAACCACAAAACTATTTTTTTTTTTGGCAGCGAATATTTCGCTAAATAATTAAAATTTCAAGTATGCAAATAGGAGTTTTTAGTAAAAGGAGTGAAGAAATGCTTTTGAGATTTATATAAATATTTGTCTTTCTCTTCCCTTAATAAGAAATTCATGGCACAGCCCAAAAATTGTAGTAACTTTTCTGCCAAGAAATTCAGAAATATAAAAAAAATGTTAATGGTTTTTTTAAACATATTTTTCTTTAATATAATAACTTATATGTAGTTAAATATATACGCCGCTAAAAACAATACTCCAGTCAACAAAAGTTCCGATATGAGTTCTACTAGTCGAGCTGCCTTTATCTTTCTTTGCATTTAAGCCTTGTACGTCTTATTAACGCAAAGTTCTTCTAATTCCTTTGCAATTTTCTCTTCTGTGCATACAATAGTGAGAAGTTTTCTTTTCAAAAGACTTTGAAACGACCTGGACACACATTCAGGGGGAGAAAAGCATTAATTATTGTTGTTATGATTTGAATGATATTAATATTGTGTAACTCAAGCGTGTCCTTTTTGAAAACAGTTCGCATAAAATAAGCTAAAACTTTAGCTTTATATTGAAACGAACTAGTTGATTTGAAGCAATTTATTTACAGGGCACCACTTTTTATGTATGTGTTTGACATTTGATGGCGAAAAAGTCCCAAAAACTCACACGCACGAAAGTGTGAGTGTGTATTGGGCTTTTCCAACCGTTAAAATAATAGTGGTTTTGTACTTCTTTTTTCCTTTTCCTACACTACGATGACAATTTATAACACCTTGTTTAAGCTGCAGCTTGGCTATATGCCAAGAAGTGCAGACTATTCTAGGATTGTGTGATTATAGGCAACCAGATGATTTTGATATAGACCACCTCAGAATACGAGTCACAGTCACAGTCACAGTCACAATATGAAGCAAGTTTAAAATCGATCAATTTATCACTACGATATATTTAGTAAAAGTTTTGATAATAACATATTGACTTGTTGCATTGCAATAGTACTATTATCACCTAATCATTACAACTCCATCTATATTATTGCAAAAGTATGAAATACTATAGTTAGTGCCGGTTCACACACATCAGCTTTTACTGCTCAAGTTTATACTGAAAGGGAGAGAGATGGGACTGCAACGTATACAATTTGTAGCTGTTTCTTTCTTACAGAAAAATAAAATAATGAAAGTAAATATATAATATATTTGCAACAAAATGTATTTAACTTTTGTTCAAAATCAATCGAGATAAAAAATCGATAGATGCAATTATAATCCAATATATGCGAGTGTCTAGTCGTGGAGGTAAAAACAATCGAAATAGAATCCACACATAACTGACACATAAACAAGCATAAATGTATGTGCCTGTACATACCCTGCAGGAGATCGAACTAGTATCAAACTAGTATTGTACTAGTACAACAATCACTCGTACTAGTTCCGAACTGTAAACTGTCCTATACCATCTTAATGCTCAAATTTACATTGAGTGTGTTAGGAAAATTACTAGTACCATTGGTACTACATGGATACTAGGCGGATACTAGTACTATTAGTACCAGATGATCAAAAGTATAATTGATTCTAGGTGGATGCTAGTGCCATTTCCTCTAGTCGGATACTAGTGAAATTAGTTCTCCATTAAGAACTAGTTTTTATTTATAATTTTTTGTTTTATTGAATCCTATGAAATTTGTCAAGTCTTTGTCTTCACAAGCAATTTTTGGTTCATCAATTCTTAGTTTATAAGAGGAATTGGAAAATATATAGAAATTTGTACAGTGTTTCATGTACACGACAATTCGTTTTTGTTTTGATTTTCATGCATTTGAATCTGAAGTTTGAAAACAGGAAATAATTATAATAAAACTACAAATTTTAAAACGTGTGTGATAAAAAAGGACTAATAAATTAGGACTAATAAAAATATACTTTTCAATTATCAAAGCTTAAATTTACTTTATAATTATATAAAAAGTAATTATATAAATATGTATGTATTTTTTGTTTGTTATTGAAGTAAAACTGCATTTCGCCGAGGCTGACTAGACCTTTAAAAATAAAAATCCATGTATGTTTATAAAATTTGTTTAATATTGTTAATAAAAGACTTAAGTATCTATTTCTTCTTGGAATCGTTCACTTTCTTTTCCAGTATTTGCACCTTCTTTTCGTTTTCAATCCGATTTTTCTGAAAGCTTTCTAATTTATGGCTCTGGGAGCAATTTGCTGGGATTTCCCACAAGTTCCTTCAGGGCACACTCAATCCACTAGCACCTTTGTGCAACTTGAGTTTCTTTTGGAACTCCACCATATACCAAAATCCTTTAATTTAAGAAATGTGTTTTATTTTATACTTCACCATACACTAAACAATTCCTTTTCCGTATTTTAAGAAGAAAAATTCCGCAATATTATTGATTTCCAAAATTTCAACTTTCTTACATAAATCTACGAATAAATAAACTGACACGCAGGTGGCAAAGTCTTGTAATAATTCTCAGCGGCGGTGCAGCGAAAAAGTGCACAGCCTACTGTTCTTTGCTTCAAATTTGAATTTGATTATAAATTGTTGTAGCAACTAAAAATAAAATAAATGAAAATGCGAATTAGCAAAAAATAATATGAAATTCTACAAGCCAAATCAATCTACAAATGAACTACTTGAAGTACTACTACTTTTCTATACATGTATGTTCTATCACCTTTTGAACTAGTGCCTGCTGTACTAGTAGTCGTACCAGTAGCATAGGGACAATTAACGCTTATCCGCCTGCAGGGTATGTCTATATACAAACATATATGTATGTGCATAAGTATTCATACTCACACACCCAAAACACTACAAACTGTTTGTTTGTTGACAATTTTATGTGTTCAATACAATAATTATAATACGCGATCACAATGTAAGAAACCCACATTTTCTTCATTACTATTATCAGCTTTTATTTCATAATTATTATGTTTTTAGGAACGAAAATAATGTTTGTTATACACACAGAAAAAACAGTGCCTAATAAATACCTAATAAAATAGAACAAAATTAATAAGATATCTCTATGGTTTTTTTGCAAGAAGGAAATCTTATTATTTTAATAAGGAAAACCTTTTTGAAAAAATCAAGAAGGAAACTTAGAGTTTTTATAAGGTATTCTTCTTGTTTTTTTCAAAAAGGGTTTCTTCTTGATCTTATTAGGCGATCTTATTGATTTTTTTAAAAGGGTTTTCTTCTTGATTTTATTAGGCGATCTTATTGATTTTTTAAAAAAAATAATACTTCTTGATTTTATTTTAAAATTTTATTGATTTTTTTATTTATATATTTACTTCAATTTTCATATGTACATTTGATATAAGTAAGTACTATTACCAGTATTTTTTTATTCGAATAACTTTAAGTCCATTGTTCAGTAAGTAAAAATGGAGAGGCGGTCCGTCTAAATTGATTAAGTTGATCACGGTACATGTTTCAGTTTCATTGCCGATCAAATAAGATTGAAATCTTTCTGAAAAGTTCAGGTTTATAAATTTCTTACCAACAATTTTTATATTGTTTTCTTTGCATAAAAAATCGACTATTTCATAAATATTTACAGCGTCATCTTTAGTTACAGTGACTATATATTTAACTTTGAACGTTATTCCTCGAAAAATTATTTTATTCGTTCTCTTATACAAATGAAAATCGGTCAAATTTATCGAATATTTAATTGGTTCAATTTTCTGTACTTCTTCAAAATAGAATTCCTGTTGAAAGGATTCGTTATTTAAAACAGAATTTGCGAATTTTAGAGAGGAAACAAAATAATTTAAAATTTGTGAGAGATTGCATTTGCAAACCCCAAGGAACAAATCGTGCATTATATCACACGCAATATTATCAGTAACATGAAAACATGGCAAGGAATTGAAAATTGACACATTTTTTATACCAGTAGTAACTGGATTATTTAGTAAAACATCGCTATTATAATTATTTTTATTCCGCAAAGAAGAAGAAACTTGTAGACAGTCAGTGCGAGTGTGATGTTTGTTCCTCTTGCATACCCTACAAAAAGAATTTTCTGAAAACGAACTGACATAACCTAATGCAGTATTTAGGCCTAGATTAATACCTAATATTTGTGCCAACTTAAAAAACAATCTGTAACTAGTTCCATCTGCAATAACTTGTAAGCCATCAACTTCTAAAGTCTTCTATATTTTTAAAAGGGGTGTTAAAGAAATAAACTGACTGATTATCATGTAAGTCTTGACTTTTTATAAATCCTGCAACAAATACATTTGCGAGTTTACTTATTTGAAAGTGTGGTATGGTTGGAAAACTGTAGTATATAACACAAATTTTTTGTTGGCCTGATTTTGAACCCAAAGGGTCATTTACCTCAAAATCGTCAAGATACAAAAATAATGGAATTGTTTCGTAAAATTGATTATTACTTAAATTTTGCCAGTAATCGCCTTTGATAAAATGTGAATAAGAATTACTTTTTAAATATTGTGTTATATTTAGAAGGGATGCTTTAAGAACTCCTTTGCTTTCAAAATACTTCTTTGTTTGAAAAGGAATGTCTGTAAGGGTGATTTCTGTTTTTGCTGATGTCAAAGTGGGATTGTTGTTTAGAACGACTTCGGATAGTTCTTCACTAAGAATATATTTCTGTGGGTGTTTATACAGATTAAGATTTTCTATTTTTTTTAAAAAGTTATATTCACTAGTTACACCAGAGAATGGCTGAGAACATACATTCATGACTTCGATTAGTGAAGAATTGCTTTCATCGATTTTAAAAAATGTTGTTATAATTTTACAAATTGGCGTTGTAACACACTGTGTGACTAAATTTTGAATTTCAATTATGTCCTTACGAGTAAAATTGTTATTAGAGTGAAGCTTAAGTATATAGGAATGATATTATTGATTCTTGATATGAAGAGGAAAAGTTTGGTAAAAGTGTATTTGATTTCCAGAAAATGAAGAAATTTTGTGATTTAAATAGATTAAGTGCCATCGAGAATAGAAAACACTAGAATTTAAGAGACTGCCTAAAACTGTTCACCTCGAATCGCATCTTATGCAGTTCCAAATATTTATGTAACATATTTTTATTTTAATCTATATTATTTTCCATATTGTTTCAATACATACATACATGCATACATAGAAAAAGTTTGATTTGTTTAGAATTTCTCAATGAAAATATGAATTATTAATGCACGCTATTTTTTATAGATGTCAGTGTGAAGTGAAATATTCAGTAACAAAAAAAACCTATTGCTGAACACACAGAAGTGTAGACATTGTGGTCGATATGATTAAGGAGACAAATAACCGAGTTACAGCCTATCACATGGCACAACAGCACCACGGAGCAGATATTGTTATTAAATGTTGCTGTGATTATTAAAATCGAAAAAAACGATGATGGCACTAAATTTGACTTGTCATCCTTTTGAATTTGCGCGGGAAATGAACAGAACTGATTTGGAAGGACTTTTTGAGAAAGTCAATTATGCTTTTTTTGTCGACCCAAAATATCTGATTGTCATTGTTTAAAATTAATTCGCTTAAATTAATGTTTTACTTTGTAATTTAATGTGTTTTATGACATTTTCCATTTCCTACAGCACAGAAAACAACGGGAGCGACTTCATAACAAATGATAATATTTTTATGTTTTAGTCTTCCTTGAAGAAGAAAAGAATGTAATTCCTTTTGACATTTGGCGAATTTTTGACAAAATGCGAGGGCTGTTTGATAAGTGCACAACTTTTTCCATTTTCAAATGCAACACTGTTGCCGTTAATAGGCAGGTAGTCTTTTAATAGGCTACTGTCAAATTTTAAGCCAGCTGCGTCATTAATTTTGTGTTTGACAGCCATTAAAAGCAGGCAACCTCGTGAAGTTTAACACAAACGGAAAAAAGTGAATTTCGTTTGTGGATTAAGGTTTTTTTTATGTAAAACCATCCTCACTGAAACCAAAGGGAGATCTAATAAATATGGTTGGAGATCTACTTACTGACGCCGTCTGTTCAGGTTGTCCAACACAGGTCATCAATAAAACTCATGGGATAATATATCCTAATCAGAGAAGGAAAGTACGTGAGGCTATAGGCATCACTACTGACATTTGATGTCTTCATTTCGCCGCTCCATGGAATATGTTGACTGGCGCCGTTACGTTCCTAAACTTTTGTCACCGATTTCTGCTAATTATAGTGCATGTGGAACAGATTATATGGAATACGTAGAACCCAATTTTCACTGGCCGAA
The DNA here is from genome assembly GCA_932526305.1 of Epicampocera succincta. Lineage (NCBI taxonomy): Eukaryota > Metazoa > Arthropoda > Insecta > Diptera > Tachinidae > Epicampocera > Epicampocera succincta. The sequence goes on along the minus strand of OW052037.1, from coordinate 42,139,293 downwards.
AATCCATAACTTTTTTATTTTGTAAAGAAGGAAGCTGAAATTTTGTATTCAAAATTTAGCACAACAATTTTTAATCCATCATTGAGGTTTTTTAGATACATATAAAAGTATAGGAATGGGCCATGTAACTAGTAACCAATTTTTTGAAAAGTTGAATAAAATTAAGGGATATATTTATAAGTTTTGTATCAATACGCACTTTGTACTCGTTCTTCTGGCAACCAAGCCTCTACCTGTACGAGAGGAAAATTGAATTTATTTCGAATTGAATTTTTTTATACAATACAAACAATTTGAATTTATTATTAACCTAAAAAGTAAATAGGCTTCTGTCATCATGTCTCCTTGTTTATCACTTCTGACTATTCCTAATCAATTGATCTGAAAGGAGTCTTCATTACTCAGTTTTCTGGAAAATTCTATGCTGTGGTTCATCCTCGCCGATTTAAAAATATTGTTAGGCGCTTCATGAGCCTCCTTCGGGAATGTGCTGATTGATATTCGCAGATGTGGAAAACTTTCAGCAGCGTGATTAAGAACTTCGTGTACAGCCAGGTGTCTGTTCTACCATCCATAAAGAGACACTAATAGTTCAGACAGCTGCCGACTGTCCTCTGTTTAACTGTTTACTTGTATCCGCCTCCTTTATTATAGAAAACTATTTTAAATATATTTTATTCCACATATATGTTTTACACTCTTACACTTACACAGTCTGCCCTTGCCAAGTAATTAAAGTTTCGTGTTCATATTTATTTCTAGTTCAATTGGACGATTCCCATTTTTTGCGACGGATACTAGTTAAAACCAAAAACATTTTTTCTATGATTATTTTCCTAAATATTCATACATATATTAAAAATTTTATTTCACTAAAGTCGTAATATATGAAAAAATTTACTATCCTTTAATAGGTAAAGTTACCGGAATTATTATACTTATTTTAGACTCCCCTAATAGCCCCTAATAATGTGTTATAGACTATTTAAAATTGGGTTTTATACACTTTTTTATCTTTCACAGTCACAAAATTGAAATAATCACTTGGAATTATAATAACTATTAACTAATAGTAATTCAGAAACACGTGCCAATTTACAAAAAATACTTTAAAAGAAAAAATCCTCAAATGCGTATTTTTGTCGCTTTGAAGACAGCGAACATTCCATGTCCAGCGATTAAAGCTGATCATTTTTGTAACACGAACATTATTGTAACTGTCATGTGCGGATTTCGTTGGTCATTGTTTTGTTTTTCGTTGATAAAAATATATGATGCAGAAATATTGACATTCATAAATTAAGATTAAAATAATAATATTTTACACAAGACAATACAATCATTAAGATGAAAAACTAAGCGATAAGGACAGACGAAGAAAAAAGACAAATATGCTTGATTTGTATAGAGATATTTCACAGTGATGAATGTGGTGTGAAGAAAAGAAGAAGAAAAAACAGAATATTGAAGAATTTATTATGCATAACGATGATAATATTGAATTTCATGAATAATTTTCACACATATTTGTACATATATAAATTACACACATTCATATATACAACACACATACATACATACATTTTTACATGCAGATACAAAAGTGTATTCTTATTTGTTTAAGAACACATGAAAGTAGGTCTGCGTACACAGTATCGAACTTAATTATTGGCACAGGATGCTTATTGGACTTTAAGGTTGATGAGTTTCCGACAAAATACCACCTAATTCTTCACTTCTTCATTTACTTCATTTTAAAGAACAAAATTTTTGGCTCACTGAACCACCTTCTTGTAATATTATCGATCCGGCCAACGTTTTTTTTTTTCTAAAATTTTCTACTGCAAATGGCAAATTTTTAAAAATGTTCATAATAAGTATCAATTTTGCTGAAAATGGCTCGTAAAAAGAGGAATAAAACAACAGAATCTGAGCGCAAAATCTTCCTTCATTTGCACAGTCAAGGAAAATCATATGCCGAGCTTGGAGAGATGATAGACAGAAGCCGTTGTACAGTTGGCAGTATCGTGCAACGTTTCCAGAGAACATCAAGGAGTTGAAAGTGCCAAACATGCAGGCCGTCCTAGATCCTTACGTAACCGTGAATGCGGCCAGATAATAAGAAAAGAGTAGACCCATCTTCAACACCGATTGCTGCAGAGATTAAGGAAGAGTTTGGGAAAGACGTTCATACAATAACGGCAAGAAGCCGAATTACAAGTGTCGTGTTGCTAGACGTAAGGGGTATATTTCATCTTTGAACCAAAAAAGCGCCTAGAATACGCCAAAGACTATCCAAGTAAGCCACAAGATTTCCGGGACCAAGTACTATTCTCTGATGAAAGCAAGTTTAATATTTTTCGCTGTGATGGTCGTCAAACGGTGTGGAGAAAGCCCAATACACAGCTTGAAAAACAAAATCTTGCTTCTACCACAAAACATGGTGGTGGTGTGGGGTGATGTGATTGTGTGGGGATGCATGTCCGCTGCAGGGCTTGGTGAGCTGGTGTGCATCGATGAAATAATGGACAAAATGAAATATTTGGACATCCTTAAAGCAAACCTTGATTTACTTTTCAACATCTCAAAGACCCCAAACATTCGGCCTATATTGTTCGTATTTGACTCGTATACAACGTTTAACGTGTCCTACCACATCCTCCACAATCTCCCAGCGCATCTGTGGAAGCGCTAGATAGAAAGAACGAGCTATTGAAAGATATTAGGTGGTGAACAATTTCAACCCATTTGACAAATGCCAACAAGTCGATCTTAAAGTTCAATGAGCATCCTGGGCCAATAATTAAGTTCGACACTGTACGTACGTACCTATGAGACATGAAAGACAAACTTTTTCCTGATGCCGAGTTAAATATATGCATCATTGGCATATTTTATGCAACTGCAGACCCACACACACACACACACACACAAACATCTACTCGTACATCATAACGTGTAGGTGTACATGTCTGATATTTAATCATTTATCCAGCAATATTTGTACATGAAATGTACCTTCATGTGCACACACACAGCTTATAGCTCTGCAATATAATATATAATTTATAAAATTCGGAAAAAAACAATAAATATTATAAAGCAACGTAATGTTGCCATTGGTTTTAAAAGTCAAATTATGTGATTAAGGGTTAATACCGATAGTATAAAATAAATGTTTGCTGCGAAATATTTATTATTTGCATTTTTCATTTATGTAATTCGGATGGCTTTCGTATTAATTACGTTGTGTTGGAAAAACATTTAAATAATAAAAAAGTGTTTGTTAAAGGCCCTAGACAGGAAAAAAAAAACTTTATAATTGTTGGTCAGCAAGAGGCAGATAAATAGAGTGTCTATTGCGATTCTAGGTGACCAAAACTCTTGTACTGCAGCAGAGATATCGAAGTGATATTTAATGTTAATAGGAATTCAAAAAAAAAATGAGCATGATTTGTTCTAGAACAGTTTTTGTTCAGATATTTCTATAGAATTCAACTTTCCACATTCGCTGGTATCTGAAGTACTACATACGTTTTTAAAGCCTTCGGGACCTGAACATGAATAAACAACGGAAAATTATTAAAATCAATCGAACTGGCGGTACATCAGAAATCCTTAATGTTACCGATGGCTAAATATAGTTTTGCAATACGAGGGCTATATCAGATAAGAACAAAGGTTTTCACATGAAAAAATTTATGGTTTTCCAAGATATTCCCCTTTATGATCGATACACTTTTCTTCCCGTTCAAAACATTTTTCATAGCAGTTTTTCCATTCCTCCAAAATATGGTTTTTAAACGATTCAGCTGCTTCTTCGGCGTTCGTAAATCGCTGATCACACAGTTTACACTTGATATTTGGCAACAAGAAGACGTCATGGGAGAATGAGAATGAGTTTGGCGATGTAGTCGCCAAATCAAAGTTTTTGTACTCGCGAACGTTCGATGTCGAGGACAATTATCGTGTGTAACAGGGGGAATGGGCCAGTGCACTCAGGGCAAAGTTGTTGATTGCTCTCAACCTGGCGAGAAGCCAGCAGCGATCCCTGAAAATGGACTGGTCAAGCTGACATACTGCCTCCCCGTGGCGCCCCTGGATAGCCCCTATAGCACCCGCTTAGAGGTGAACCAAAGTGTGCAGCGAATCCCCTCTGTCCAGGGGTCTAAACCAGGACCCGGTCCTCCAGGTTTCGGGGGTTGTGCGTGGGGGTAACTTCCCTACCGTGTAAAAACACACTAGTTACGACACAACAACAAAGAATAACTTTGTTGGTTGAGGCCCAGGTTCACCACGGACTGTAGCGCCAAGAGAAGAAGAAGAAGAAGAAGAACAGGCTCCCCGACAACTGTTTCAGTTTGCAACTTATTCCTTCATGTACGAAAGTAAAAAAGCATTTGCTAATGCGATTATTTCGAACTTTGCGAAAATACTTATAGTCTTACCAATATTTTGTTCCATTATCATTTTGTATTTTCGTTTTCATACTTTCTCTTTTCCACTTGCCTCATACATACATAAATATATATGTTTAGGTCATTTATTAGTGTAAGAAAAGATAGTGCTTTCCCAAACCAAAGCAAAGCTTTACCCTTACCCTTAACTTATAATCAAAGTGATGATTTTGAGATACGATCATACTCACAGTTCTCACCTTTGCATCTCTTTTGGTACGGTTGGTACGGTGTTGAGGCCAAAGAAATGTACGCTAATGAGGTTGGTGAAGGTGCGTTTTATGAAAAATCTATATTCTGAAACATGCGATGAAATTTTTGTCAAAAGGTGAGGTCTTCAATAAAAAAAAAAAAAAAAAATCAAAAAAGCCATAAAAAACTTGTTGTCGCTCCTCCAACAAAGTCCGCTATTAAGTGAAGAGAGTGAAACAGCTGATATGTTTTGACCGCTCTAACTGGAGCTCAAACGGACAAAGTAATGCGCTTAAATTAAGACAAGACCGAAATAAACTGCATGCTAAAAAGAGCACTAGTTGTAAAAAGGTATGGACTTGCTGTATCACTTGCGTGATATATCACGAAATGAAAGTTTTGGCGGTAGAATAAAATGTTGAGTTGTAACATTCAACCCTGAATTAGCCCAATTTTTGTTAATTTGCTGCATACAGTTAGCCAAATACACACACACTTACATGTGGACATGTTGTTTTTATTAGTAACGCCGTGCCGTGTTCAGTGCATAAGGGTTAATTAAATTTAATTATTAAATTCCGAAACTAAAAGTCATATTCTATTCAAATTGTTTGATAAAATTTTTTACGCGTTAGCATTTTTTTCACTGTGAAATGCATATTTTTAAGAAACTTTGTATTAAAATTAATAGTTTTTAAAAGTTTGTTGAAACAACAGTATGATGTGTTGTTCATCATTTGGTTACAATCTCTGCAATGTTTTATTTTTGAAGAAGATTAATTACACTTAAAAGACACAAAATTGTTCATTGTTGAAAAAATATTATTACAAAACGGAAAAAAAAATATTTTATAACCACAATTTCTTTCACTTACTAACACAATTTTATACACATGCATATAAACGAAACAATATGAGACATCTGTTACCATTTAAAAGACAAAATACATCTGCATACGAGGTGCGCCTTCAAATTGGAACTGAAAAGTGATTAACGAATAGCTTTTAGGCAACAGAATATTAACGAAGTTAGTTGGTTGCCGCAGGAGAGATTTTGAAATTACGGCCCCAAGGCACTCAGCTGGCAATCAGATCTAATCAATTTTGCCAGTAATTGCCTAGACAGTCAAATGTCCTTAACAATCTATCCTGAAAACTCCTCTCTTACGAATAACAGAAATCTGTTGCAAGACAACAACACCTAGAAGATACGACTTTTTAAGTTTAAGTAACACCCAGATCGACCAATGTGCTTATTTTGGTTAATTTATGACCAACACCCGGGTTCCTTCTCGTTCAATTGGCCAGTGGTGCAGACTGGGAAAGAACCTGCACAAATGGAGTCATACAGGAACTTCCCACAGTTTTGGTTGCCGAATAATAATTCGGTATCAACCGAATAATACACCCTTCTCTTCCTATACCACGGAGCACAGAGTGTCCCAGTTGAAAATACGCCGTGGCAGAACCTGCTGCGTGCAAGTAGCCGTGGAAAGTCAGAAAATTTAAAATAGGATTTTACTGCTAAAAAAAAATTTGTTTTTGTTAAAGGAATTAAGATATTTTTTGGCCTGGAGATCAGTATTGCTAATTTATGGAATCGGTACCTCGAGCCTCCTAAGCCATTGAAAACAATTTGAAAATATAGCCGTATATAATAATACTTTATTGGAGCAAAACATTTCCTTTTCTTGGAGATTTAAAACTGATAAGGCTAGAAACATGATAGAAATCAAGTAAAAAATAACAAAATAACTGCAGAAGATCATAAAACTTTAATTAAATTAATTGAATATTAAAAATTTTTTCTGGTGAATTAAGACGGAACACAATTTTATATATCAATACAAGTCGAGGTAAATCAAGTCCTCACCCGCCACTTTATAGTTTTTGGCTTAGCAATTACAGCTAAAAAAAAATATATCTTTGCTGCAGGAAGCTGTTCACGAACGAACTCATTCCATTGAACTATTACACGGTTGGAACAAGTCCATGTGATTATTCGTGTTCTTTATGCTATTCCCTTGTTCTGTAGTTCACTTTTATCTTTTCATTCCTCTTATGAGTAAATTCAATGTTGGTTAACATTTTCATATCCAAAAATAAAAATTATGTTAACAAAAAAAACAAAGATCAATTGTAATTCGAAGTCATTTTGCACCAAAACTACTGTGAAGCAGCACCATTCTCGAATAGCAACGTACCAGTGAACAAGTGGGTGAAATCATTGAACTAGATAATTTTGAATCAAGATGAAAATTTTGAGGGGAAAAAAATTATTTTCAAAATCTGAGCAGCAGAAAAAATAAATTCTGATTTTCTCAATTTTGTGGAGATTTTGTTAATTTGAAATAAAAGTTCTTAATATCAATTCCAAAATGGTTATATAAGTCTAGGGGCTTATTTCATATATAAATTTAAAAATTGAACTCTTATAGTAATTTTCAATCTTCTGAAAATAATAAAATTTAAAAAAGCCTCATCTGTCAAAAATCTAATAGTGGAAAATATGCAACTGAAAAGAAGTTGGTTTTTGTTTTACGCTATTTGTTACATCTGAAATAATTTTGAAATGCAGAGTAATCCGATGTGAAATCGTAAATTTTTGTTTTTGTGTTTGATGAAATATCTCAGTCACATTTACGATCTGCTAAGACTTATTTGAGTTGCTCTGCAATTTGCCTGCCATCAGAAAAGTATCTGTTTTATTATAAAATTAAATACTATATATATTTGGAATTATACAACGAACCTCATATTTTTCAACTGTATTAAAAACAAATGTAAAATGATGTATGAATATTAACATTAAATCATAAAATGATTTATTATACGAGTACACACATTGTTTTTTATTTATTGCGTATCTGGAGAACGAAAATAAATGCAATTAAACAGATTTCGTAGACTACATTTTACATATTTATTTTCACAAATACAACAATTTTTTCCAAAGTATACAAGTGTGTGAATATACATACATACATACATATATGTAATTGAGCGAAATAATTTGTATAGGATGAAAATGTTTCTTACCCGCTTGTTTCACAAATACTCGTACTTGATTAAAAGAAATTTCGAAAACACCTGCAATAAAATGTCATAAGCAAAATTTTCTTTAATGGTAATAAAACTTTAAAAAAGGAGAATTTAAGAAATGCATTGGGATTGAAGAATCATCTTACAAGATTGGCAACATTTCCCAACATATTCAGGGGCATACAAATTCTTTTACTTAATCTTAAAAAAATATATAAATCCTAAAATATTATTCGTACACACATATTTAATTTATAAGAAATAAATTGAGAATTTGTAATTATTTTTTGTTTTTTTTTTTAGAAAACGACAAAAACAAATTTTTGCATGTGCGAAAAAAACTTTTACAATAACCGGTTTCGTGAACCGGTTTTTTTTCAAAACACATATTTGTCCTCTAGTTTCAACGAAAAGACACAAACATAGATCTATTAAAGTTAGTAAATTTCGGTATCGATGGTCGTGCATCGCATTTGGGAAACGAAATCGAAGCTCTACTTTAAGACCTAACGCCCAGCTTAAGATCAGCAAATGGCAGCGGCATCAATATTGGTGAACGCATTCGTAGTTCTTAGCACCGAGTTGAAAACCAGGTTGCAGCATGTTGCGTATTTTCCCACACACTGTGCAACCAGCAATTAAACCATAAACGCAACATCAGTTCTGTATTTTATATCCGCATTGAACATCAACGGAGAAACGTAATTGAAAAAATAAGCCGTGAACAAAGTCAAGTAACAGCAACTGCTTTTGTACATGAATTGTTGTATGAAGAGGAAGTAGAACCAAAGATATTTAAGGAAAAATTTTCCAATGAACGACGAGCTAAAAGAAAGATTATTGAAATTATGTGCGATTAGACGAACAAACTCGCTTTTTCAATCGTCATTTTCTTCAGATTATTCGATTATTCCGCGGTTGCCACCAAAATCAGTGAACCCAGAAAATTTAAAAATATATTTTCCAAGCCTCGACTGCAGCACCAAAATTATACATAAACACGACTACAGACTATACAGCAAAACAACTAAACATCCCTGGTTTCACATACATGTTGCATAGTGTGTACCTATCATAACACACTTCATATACATTTGCATTAGGAAACAATTCAGAATACATTGAATAGCCACCAAATTATGTACATATGTGACACTTTGTTTAACCAACATTGTGACAATATAAATGTTCCTGCTAAAGTAAAAATAGAGTTGATAGAAATTCACTAGAAACTATTTAATTTAGATGAACTAGAAGTACTTTTAGACGGATTTTTTCAGGATTTCGTAGAATCAAATTATTACGAAAGTCTATCTGTATTTAGAGAGAAGTGATCAAAAGACTGTTGCAAGGTTTTTTCCCTTATATTCCCTGATTAAATTAATTAGAATCAAAGTAAAACCATTAAATAGTGGAGCAAAATAAGTAAATAGCTGGTGGCTGCAATATTACAATATTGACATTGAGTTTGTTTTTGTAGTTGTTATATAGGGAAAGGTATCCACCTAGAAATCGTGCTGACAACACTGTCACTATTTTCCTTAAAATGCAGCCCTGGCATTCGTACAATGTGTTTTGCTTTTACATCACAGGAAAAGAACAACATTTTTGATATCACATCACAGTAGCGGCGCACTGATACCGGCCAATCGAGTGAAAGAGACAACATGTGATTGGTGTTTTTTTTTTTTGGTAATAAAAAAGTCTGTGAACAAAACCCATTTCATTGTATTTCATTATTTGTTAGCATTATTTTATAACCATCAGTATCGTGTATTGTACTTTTATCAAGGTTTTTTGTAAATTTTAATTTAGATTTTCAGCTTTTCTTTATTAAAGTATGAAATAAAATCAGTATTTTACAATACTTTTTAATCATTTTTATTTGGGTGCAGTAGTGGTTTTAATACACACAGGGTATTCTGAGTTGCCACGACTTTCTGTCCTGCTCATGGCTGGCAAGTATGACTTGCTACTATACGAAAGTCAATGTTGCCATATCTGTTTATATCGGTACTTTACCCGATAAAATATCTTTCATTCTATAAAAATGTTAGTATCTGTCTTGTCATTTCAAGACAAAACGTGTTTAATACTCGTATTACGCTTTTACTTTCAGCATATGAAAGTACCTAAAGCTTTCGTGTTGGCAATTAGGAAATCTGCTTAATGTTCAAAGTCTCAAAACTGGCATATTTTTATTATTAATGAGCACGGAATTCGTTGCCTGCCAACTCTAATGCTGTAACCGAAAAAAGGTATTATAATTCAAAAAGTAAAAATCAAATTTTTTTCATTTCAACTTGAGAAATTCTCTGGCCTCTCTTTTAGTATACACTTCTCTTTGAAATCCTTTTAAGTAATTTAAATCACAACGGAATGAAAAAATAAGGTGAATTGTCATACCGCTTTATCTCCTTTTATCCACTTTTGTCTTCTTAAGGCCTGTGCGACCTCCAAAAGTTGAGCTTTAAAAATTTCAAGAAAACAGAAAAAATACCAAATTTATGTTGTTTTAAAAAATATGGAAATGAGCAAACTTTTTTGTTTCCTTTTCCATGTCGCTACTGTTGTTGTTGTTGTTGGGCTATGTACATAAAATCACACACACGTTTATTTACACACACATACACACACACATACATACAAACAATTTATAAATATTGCTTCTGTTGTTAATTTCGAAAGCAAAACTTTGCACGATATGCTTTCCAACTCCTTGCGCTGCTTGAGTGAACAATATTTCCAAGTTCGTTGCTGTTGTTGTTGCTGGTGGTGTTGTAGCGTTAAAATTTTTTTACCAAGTTCATTATTTCAGTTTTTTAATGCTCTGCTTGTAAATTTTCTGCAACATATTTTTCCTTTTAATTTGCCATTTTACTTCCTTTCCTTTCGTTTCGTTTCTTTTCTTCCTTTTTTTTTGCTCAAGTATTTATTATTTTAGGATCTTCTTTAGCTTCGTTGCTTTAAGCAGCATAATCTTTAGTTAATGAACAGGATTAAGTCGTGGATAACTGCTGTTGTAGACGAATAGTTATGTGTGTACTAGTACATTGAATTGGTTCCATGTATTCAGGAGAGAAGCGGGCAAATTGGCTAAACAAAACTGGTTATTCAAAGACCTAATTCTTAAAGGTACTGAGGAAAACTCTAGTGCTAAGAAGACGAAGCAAATAGGCTTTCTTAAATCGCTCTTTTAAGTTGACTCAGTTTGCAGCTTTTAATGGCGATTAATTTTTTCTTATTCGCTAATCATAAACGTTTTGCTCAACTTAAATAGAAGTATTTGGCGATGTGAAAGGGCGATTTCTTTGAACTTTTCATTTTTCAATAAAAATTTTGGTGGTATTTTTCAGCAAACAATAAATATGTAATTCTTAAGAGAAGTATAAGGCTGCATTTACTTTTACCGATCCACATGAAACAACAATGTGTAATTCAGGAAATTCGGAGAAAGCGGAGCAACACAGTTTTGAAGATATATGTCTAAATCAGAGTGGATATATATTATTTTACAAAGAATTCTAGGGCACATCACATAGATTTCTAGCTGGCGGCAATATAACAATCAATTAAATTTTTTCCGAATTTGCTAAAAGCTAGAGGGTTGATGGATATCCTTAATTACTCGAACTGTCATTAAGAGCATTTTCAGCAAACTATGGGGAAAAAATTAATAAAACTATTTTAAGTTCATCACGAGATGTTTTATGAAGACAAAAACAAATGAATGCGAATAAATGTAAAAATTAATGACCAGAAGACATAAAAACTTCAATACGAAAGTGATGACAAAACAAAATTATATCATTCAACAAAATCATTTTTATAGTCTGCCGACAAAAACAAACAGGACTCCCCTAATCGTTTGAGTGGACTCAAACTGAAACAACAAACACGAGATCGTGTCATGAGTTTCTGATGTGGGACAGACAATGCGAATCAGTCAAAATCTTAAAAACTTTTTACTTGCATGAAAGCAAGACAAAATTTGCTCAATAGTCTCTCCACTTCACACACACACAAAAATATATAAAAGAAGTAGTCTTAAAGGTTCGACCACTTTTTATCATTGTCAAGTGATCAAATATTTATCAAAATCGTAAGATTTCTTACAGCCAGTACGAACAAACCACATGGAGCAAAAAGGATGAACGTTTGTTGTTGATTACGTTTTCTTCTTGGCAGACATAATCCTATAAAACGTTCCAATAAATCCATACATTTTATCTTGAGTGACGTTTTGGAAGTAAAACAACAAAAAGTGTTAAACGAGAAACTCAAAAATATTGTTATGGTGGAATCAATCATGTACTTCTTTTTTTACGCACCGACCAGGGGGTTTTGTTGCTTTCTAAATAAAAATAATAATAAAAATTCTGTACGCCACGTACCTAAACTTTAAATGCGTTCATGTGGGGCACACAAACTCAAAAAAAATTTGGTGGAGGAAGCAAAACTAGAACCAACCAACCCACTGTAGCGTGCAAAAACAGCGCATATGAAGAAGTAAAGCGACACTTCTTACAATATGTTTTGTTTTTAATTAAGAATTTCACAGCCCGTTCTCTGAATAGAAACATTTTTTTCAGAATTTTATTAGCATAGCAAATTCATGCCATTTCTCCGCTTCGTGAAAATATTTCACATTCATTCTTTCGATTTTGCTGTGTCTTGTTTGATAGTAATACATGAGCAGCAGCGACTTATGAGATTGTCAAGAGATGTAGATACTTCTGTGAATCTGTTTTGAGAAGCGAACTCAAAACTAATTGCAACTTGTTAGAAAAAAAAAAATTCCAAAAAAAGTTTTTGTCTCTACGTTGCCATCAGAAGGCATCAGAACATAATTCACCAATGACAGCAAATTGTCTGCCTCAAAACAATATATTTTTATTAACGTCAAATTAAGGACATAATTTTTCATTTATTATTTCCACTCAGCAAGAAGTATTTAAAATAAAATTTAACAAATTTTAATTGATTTGCTTCAGTAGGTCTCAATACCGATTGAATACGATTGGAATACCTCGGCTTCATTTTGCTCACAAGTCCTTTCAATCGCTCGTACAGCATTAATCGAAGTAGAGCTCATTTTCATCTACTGCATTAACGTTTTCAAATTGACTATAAATGAGTGTGTGTACGAGTGTGTGCACACATAATTCTTGCCACGATTAAATAAAAATCCTTTTTGGCATTTAATTAATTTGCAAAAAACAAATGCCAGAAAAAAGCTTAATATATAATAATTTTTTTTTTTTGGTTTTACAAAACAGTTGATGGAGTTCAATATAAAACATGTGTGTCCTTTAATTTGAAAAGAACACATAAAATTTGTATGTAAAAAGCAGAACGTTGGCGATGAAACCAAAAACTGTGTTTCAATGCACAAGTTTATTTGCATGTCTGTGTGCCTGGCTATACCCGTATAGACGACACAAATATAATATTTTAATTAAACATATTTTTCATTTCATTTGAACATTTTAAGTGCGGAACGAAAATCATTAAATATTCACAAGTACAAACAGTCAACAAAGCAGACTGTCATGCTACTCATTCATTCCATCACGCTGCCGTATATCAAATGTTGGCAGAGTTACAAGTTAAAAAGCAAACGACCTGTAACTATAGAAATACTTGTGAAGTGTTCAGGGGAAATTTTACTCATAAAACTCACCTTTGAATTGATTTTGAAATAAAGACCAAAAGGTGTTTTTTACATAGTAATTTTTAATATCAAAACGATCCTATTTAATTGAGTTTCAATACTCCTCCGGTGTAGTGGTAAATGCATTGGTTGGAACTGGCAAGCGGAATGCATTATAATGCTGGTTGTTGGGTGATTTAGCTATCTCAGTTGAAACATTCGGGACCGAAACGAGCAAGGAAATAATTTAGTCACTATAATGACACGATTGAATTTATGTTTGGAGTTACGCCTCTCTTTGTAAAACTATACAGTTTTCGTAGGCCAAACGACTGTGTGAAAGTATATTTTTTTAATTATGGATTAAGGATAATATCAATTAAAAATCTTCTTTGTTAAGTTCTTATTATTAAATAATGTTTTCTATTAACGACAATGTATGTATATTAAATCAGTAACGTTATCAGCAGGAGCGTAGATTATTTACCTAATTAAAGGCACAGCACTATTTATATGATTCGTTTTACTGCTGTTGTTCACAGAAAGTGAAAGAAGTCGTAAAGAGCCTGAGAAAAAAATTGCAGCTAAAAACAATTGACAAAATTCGTACATGAATGTTTTCATGGGAAATCTTTTAAAACAAGAGCACTGCTGTAATTGGAGGGACCTTTTTTAATAAACTAATAACTTCCAGGTACGCCTTCTTCTTTAATTCAGTTTTGCCTTTGAAAGTACTTGTTCGTGTTGCTAAGTTTTCATCTTATTTCCGTTAAAAGCCACCCTCATGTTTCCGCTACCGGAATAGTCTTGCTTTTGTTTCCTTTTCATTTGTTGCCTTTGTTGTTCGTGGCCTTTTGAAATATATTTTATTCACCTGAAATATGTGAAAGCAGAAACCATTCAATTTTAAATATCGTAATCGTTGTTCGCTTAACAAATAAAATTTATTTTTTATTTCTGCCAGCAAAATTACAACAAATCATGGGTTTTTGCATAGATTTACGATTAAAATATTCATATTGGAAACCCGCAAAGCAAAATATGAACTGCACGGCAGGGGAATTTTTATGTTCTACCTTCAGAAACTGCCGCTGGTATTACCGCCAAAACTTAATTCATTATATATTAACCACAATAGCAGGTATGGCAGTCCAACAGTGGACTCCGTCAATCATTATTTCGTAGTAGGGAGCCGTAAATTTCGTCTGGAAAGTAGTTGAACTAGTTTTCCTAAAAATAATAAATTTTTTAATCAAACATCCAGAATTAGATTTAAACATACAACTAAATGATGAGTGCCTCGATGGATGAGCTGGTAGATTATCTAACAGACCAGAGGTCGTAGGTTCAATTCCTAACACAGCCTCTGGTGAAAAACATTAATCAAAATTCTTAACTTTTGATGATACATCAATAAATACAAACACTCAATAACCCAATAATCAAATCCATCTGAATACAACACAGAACTTAATGTTGCGGATGTTGGGTTAATTGATGTTTGTCGAATGTATGCACACTGGATACTGGGCCCTGAGCAGTGAAAACAGCATCAGTTAAATTCTGACCTCCTCATCCCTGCAATATAAAATAAAAACGAACAAAATATATCGAAGCACGACTTTTTTTTCCGCTTTCCCATAACCTCTGGTACAATGCACTGCATATCTAAAGGTTGACCCCTGAGTACAGGCTCCAAAAATAAAAAATTAAGCCTCCCATAACCGGACACTAAGACAGATTCACGTTCTTTAAGTTTGTAAAATTATTGTACACTTTCTTTAAACGCTTGTTGATTATACTATTGCCTGAAAAAATATCTATAGCTGGAGTAGCTTGCCTGAGAATGCATATATGCATTAGCAGGGGAGCCCCCATTATAATAGACGCCAGCATTGAAGTGAATCAGAGTAGAAAACCTGAATAACTAGTATTTCAAAACAACTCATGTTTCAATGTGTTTGTCCGTTTATGAAAGATGTTTAAAATAAACGTCAGTTGGGACCGTAGTGTTCGTGCAACATTCTAGAGGAAGATAGTTCGATTCCCACCAAAAACCCTGGATGTTAATGCGGACAGGGAAAAATATTGGCAGCTTGTGTTCTATTAAGAGACTATTAAAACCATAGATTATTCACACATGGAAAAGTTGTATTTTTCGCGGCTCTCATTTTATTTTAAGAGGCCTAAGCCAACATGAATTATTCAAAAAAAGTGGTGAAAAAAGGCTGCCAAATGAAAACTGACAACAAAAAACAAGATTTTTACTATTTAACGGTTCTTGACCTTCAATGGGATACTAAAACCTAAACTGGTAATCAGCTGTGAAGATTCAAAGTATTCCGTCCTGTAATAAAATTTTTGTTTGTTCACAAATTAAAAGAGTTGGAATGGAACACCGGCTAATGCAGGCATAATTAAATTAACACAGGGTAGTACATATTTGAAAATTTTTAGCCGTAATAGAATATATTCGCATCCATAACATCATTAGTCGTAAAAATATCCTATAGAAAGTTCTATTCGAAAAATATCTGTTAGAATACATCTTTTAGAAACTATTCCTAAAGAAACCTTCTAAAAGGATTCTTGCTTTGAAACGTTTATCATGTACGCAGGACGGAAACTTGTATAAGATCTGAAATCTTCTTGCTGGACTTATTAAGCTTGAAGCCCTGTTGGCTGTATAAAAACACATACATACATTTTTACATTTAAATTTTTTGTTGTTGTTTAGATATAATTTGGTTTTTTTACACTTTTCTACATTTTAAATTTTTCACACCAACCCAATACCGAAACACTTTTTTTTAACACCATTTAATGATTTACACATTTAATATTATAAATACAAATTACAGAAAAATTCATTTCATAAAGCAAATAAAAGGTACAGAAAGATGAATTCAGTCTTACCGCAACCCTATTGTTACCCTTCGAAAAATATGTAAAAATTTGGAAGAGCGTAATTTATTCTGTGTTGTGTTGGTATGTGTAGAAGAACCCGGTGTTAATTGAGGTATAGGTGTTCTTGGTACATATGATGATATTTGTATTGGCCTTTAAATTAATATTGTATTATTATTCAATTATTTATTTGTTTTTATTTTATTTGCTATTTGCTTTTTCTCGTTCAATAATGCAGCGCAGCAATATAATATATTAAAATATATGCATATATGGTCATATCTGGTTACATTCCACGAAAGGGCTCCACAAGTATTTGCCAGTAAATGTTAATCGGGTAAAAAAGTAAGAAGAAACTCCAGGAATGGAGTCCATATGGAGGAGCTTTCGAAATACTCACCAAAGCTCAATTGGCATAACGGGGACTAACACACCGCCAGGATGCCTCATAACTGTTGGATCGGTCATTGGCTGGGTTGGCCATGAAATGTTCTGGTTTTTTTTAAAGTTAAAGTCGTAAGAAGGGGCGCAGAGTATGCCCTATTTTCACGGCTGGCAAATGTGCCAATTTCACAGCCTGAAGTGGACTACTATAACGAAACGTGTCTTGACCTTTAAAACCGAAAAAGATTTGTATATATGTATTTTTATTGTCATCATTGTGAGCAACAAGGCACTGGTGTTGTTTATTTTAGAAGGTGTTTTTACTTTGTGCCTTCAAAGGGCAACATTAACTTCAGATTATCATTTTAATATATATTCCACAACAAGAGGCTTAAATTGTCTGTTTTGGGTACGTCTCGTTTCAAGGCCGAATTGTTATTACAGTTTTGCTAACTGTATTGGCCACATTTTACCCAGATGAACATAAATAATTAAAAATTCTAACATACAAAACTAGTTTGTTAGTAGTCGTGTTGTGTGTTTAATTTATGCATGTAAAATTTAATGCATGTTTCTATCTGTTCAGGAATAGACAGTTATTCGTGCAATGTTGGTGGTGAAACTGCCCAGTAGTTCCGGAGCAGCCTTAAGAGACAAGAATTTAAAATAGCAGCCAGTATTGCGTAAGTGTTTCACTTGGCTGATGGGTGATGGTTTTCTCTGCACTATTTGCTTCAACTCGCTGCTGGGTAAACAGGCAGCCGGCCCTTGTGTGAACATGTGCAAATGCATATTTTATTTATACTCGTATGTTTGTGCTTGAAATCATGTAAATACGAATTCTGCTTCAAATCGTGTACAAAAAATTCACTGAAAGTGTTGCTGTAAATTTAATGAGTTTAGGTAGAATATTTACACTCAAATATCATATAGAAAAAGAAATGAAACAAATGTTTCCGTGCAAGCAGTTTTTTGCATGATTTTGAAATTGAATTTGCAGAAGGTGGCCAAACTGCAGTGACTTATTTCGTAATCAAGCAAACAAAAGTGTTAGGGGAATTCTTGGACATTCTAGGAGAATTTGCTGGTCATACTTTTTATTAAAAGTGCTGAGAAAAAACAACTTGTCTTCTAAAAATAATATAGCAGGATTTTGTGTGTTTTAGAGACTCATAATAGTGGACTATTTTCGGCAACCCAAATATCCCTGAGGTGCTGTTGTCTTGCAAGTGCAACAGATTGCTGTTATTCGTGACAACTGGAGGGTGCGGAGACGTGTCTGCTTAAGACCTGATGTTGCTTTGGAATATCATATTACCAACTCAGATGCTTCGACTTCCCATATTGTCTAGGTAATTACTTGTACTGGCAGAAGGGATTAGCTAGCCTGGCGCTATCCAGCATGTGTTATGTGCCGCCTTTACACGTCACAAAGCGTTGCCACCTATGTCTGCCTGCTAACCCACATGTGGGATATGGTGACTCGTTCACAAGCTCTCCAAGTGAAATTAGGTGCGGATATAAATCAACTCTAAGGTCTGTCTCTATGCTGACACTTCGCTCGGAAAAGCAGAGTAGTTTTAGAATAATTTCTTTTTAACTCCGGCTGTCTGAAAGACAATTCAATATAAAACTCAATGTTTTAACATATTTTTGGCGTTTTTCAAGTCTACAGACGGCATTTTGACAGCTAAACAGCACAAAAAGCACCTATATTTTTTATTTTCAGCCTTTAAGCTATTAAATGGGCGTAGTTTTGATAGCTCCTTCTGCTACCTGGCAAACAAAATTGGTTATTTTGAAGGTATGAACTCAAAGCAACAAATTAAAATGTCAAACAACTTACGGGCAAAAAGAGGAAACAAAATATTGTTGTATGTATGTGTGTATGTACATTAAAGTTTTAAGAAAGAAAGTAACGAAAATGAAGAAACGTTGGTGCAGATTCAAGAGGAAAACTAAAAATCTATTTTAAAATGCATATTAACTTGTTCACTCTCACACAAACATGCTTTCGAATTCTCAAGGATATTTTCACATACACACATACATACATGCACACCACCGTATAATGTGCAAAGAGCGTTCAAACATGTAAGTTGAAGTCTACTTTTATTTGTAACGAAAGTGTACGAGTGTACAGTATGTCTCATCTGCATGCAAGCACTAAAATGAATGCACAAGAATGTTGGTGTGCCAAAGTCTCTGCTACAACTGCAAGTGCACACACACACACATACACACAGCCATACGTATACGAATCCATTTTTATTACTTTAAGGCCCCCAAAACAAATATGCCACCAACTGTTTTCGCTTTTGATGTCTCTATCTGGCATAAAACAGGGTAAATAGTAAACAAACAGACTAGTGTTACACATCCCACCCTCTCGGTTTCTACAATTTCTCTTGATTAAATGACATATTTTTTTACACATACGATACATACATACATACATACATACATACATACATACATACATACATACATACATACATACATACATATGTTAAATGTAAACAAGAAATTTCTTTTAAATATTTTTTATTTTAAATCCTTTTCCGTAAACACAGTTCTTTAGGTGAATGCGAGAATGTGACTATCCTTTAAGAGGAATTTAAATAAAACATGTAAAATCCATTTAAACATGTTCTTATTTTAGGCCTTATGTGCTCGCAAAATGCATTTAGTTTGAGTTTATCCTGCCACCTTAAGCAGATTCTTTCAATTAACACAGAATGGAAGGCTTTACACTTTTACGGCTCTTAAGTTTTTTTTTCTCGCTTGGAAAGCAAAATTGAAATAATAAATTACTCTGACGAAACCGTCCTTAGAAAAACAGCTGCGGCAAGAAATAAGTTGGGGAAGTGAGCAACGTTTTAAAAGGTTGGCTGCTTTTGGTCAGTTTGGCCAGACACTGAATGCAGTCGAATCAGTTGTCACTTTTGTCACATGAATGTTTATCTCACCGAAATGCCACTCAGTCTTAACGATCCAGTCCATACAAAATAGAATTTCCCTAACCCGACTTCATAACAGGAGAAACTGGGAGCGCAACTGGTCAATGTTTCTTTGTTGAAGTCTGTCACGGATGTCAACATTTCACCACTAAACATTTTATTTTCGACACAATCACAAATATTTACATACTTTGGAACTCTCAGCATCAAATTGTCAGCTGTTACTTGTGCTGAATAAAGCAGCAAGATTTTAAATTCTTGAATAATTGTAAAAAATATGTTTTCTTAAATAAATAAAATGTTAAGCCCAAAAGAAACTTGAACTTCTCTACGAACTACATTTTTTATATGGATTTCTGGAGCAGCTGCACAACTCCTTACAAAAGCTTATATAATAAATCATCATGTTTTATTGCCATTTTTTTTCGTCGCTGTTATCCTGCAACATTTGCTTTATTTAATTTCTTCTACCTGTATTTGCACAAATCTACTTCTACTCATATGTACGCTAAAAGCTTGTACACTTTGCACATGTTTTGCAACAAAAAAGAAAAAAGAACAAACAAAAATACTAACATTGAACAAACAAACTAAGATTTTTTTAATCAATTTTATTCAACTTTAACCCGCCGCAGTAAATATATACGACAAATATACATATATGTGTCTGTTCATATTGTACGTCTATAAGGTGGCAGCACTGCGGCGGGTCTTATTCTTGTAGACAGTCAACGTCAACGTCAATGGCAAGCATAATTAGGGGACTCCAATGGATGCAGTATGAGTACGATGACCATATTTTTCAACGAAAAAACGACACTCAAAATGCAATAAAAAACCGTTGGTATTAAGTTTATTTTATATCATATAATATAATAAAATAATTCCAGCAATATAAAATATAAAACTAGGACAAGAAGTAATGCATTTTCTTAACTTGTATAAAAAAAATAACATACGGCCTTAAAACAAAATATTTAATAATGAGAAATGAATTAAAACATCCTTAAACTAAATCCTTATTTTTCTGATTCTAAAGTACTCACTTCTAGTTGGGACTTTTTCGTTGCCGAAAAATGATTTGCAATTGAAAATATTCTTTCTGTTCTGTGGGAAAATACAAATTATAATTTTGGAAAATGAAGAAAAAAATTAGAGATAAAAAGGACAATTCCACTTAAAAAAAGACAATTAAATAAAATAAAGGACGATTTTTTTTTAATTTTAAAGGACATATTGTCTAGGACTGTCCGCATAAAAAAACAGACAGATGGTCACCGTAACTATGAGTCACAATGTCGCAATGGCTTAGTACTTTTTAGTTGTTGTTGTGTATAGTAATAAGACTTTTGGAACGATCTTTGTTGTTTTGTCACAAAGGAAGAGAGGTAGTTTCACCTATAAAATAAATTTTACTTATTGTTTTAATTTCCTATTATTATTACAAAATAACGGAATTAGTACATTTTAATATAAGGAATAAAAAAGAGCTGTAATTTAAACTCACTTAAATCGCTATCACATGTTGTGCATCAAGATGCATCCTTTTTTGTAAACACATGTTAATGGGAAAACTTCCAGTGACCCAGGCTTAGGCGCACAAATATATTTATTCATCTTTTTGTAGAAGTTTTACGATGTTTTGTGGCGTTGTCCCTTGCGGTTGTGTTAATTGATTTCCCTTTCAAATGTGTGTTTAATTGTATTTAGAAATGACCTACTAAAGCGGGTTGGTACATAAAGTTGCTTTAATTTGACATAATTTACATAAATTACATTCAATTAAAAACCCGCTGTCAGTTGTCTTATTCGTAGTTTATAGTCGCAAACAACTTGCAGTTTAACTGCGTATTGATAATTTGATTTTCGTGCCGTCTATTAGATAGTTTCGAAAACAGTTGAATTGGGCCAATATAAGATTTTGCGCTTCAATTTCAAAATTAGTTTTGTTACGTTTTGAATAACAAGGCCATCACCCACACCAAAGCTGCTTTGTGTAGCGACAGCGGCATCCACCCAAGACCGCAATGGAGAGGATAGGATTTTTAACTGCATATCGATTGAAAGCTGCGGTATTTTTGAACTCGTGTTAAGCACTTCATCGTCTTACATTTAGTCCAGTAGACATAACAATTTCTTTAGTCGAACTTGAACCATCTGAAGTTGTTGATGTTGCCAACATTTTTCAACACGCTGCTGATAGATCTTTATAAAAACTAAATAAAATGAAAATTACCGTCTGTGCTTGCAATTACCCAATTAAATATGGGAAGAAAAAGTTCTTTAAATTAGTCGGAAATGGTTAAAATTGATGTTTATCATTCTGAAAATGTGGCCATCGCGAAATCGCTAGAAAAATCGGACGTAATCATAATGTTATAACCGATTCCATAAAATATAGTGAAACATGTAATAAAAATCATAAAGGAGGTACTTGCACAGCTCTTACACAACAGGACAAGCGAAAAATTCTTCGAATGGCCATAAATACCCGGCCATTCTGCCCCTAAGATTAAGCATTTAGCAGGGCTAAGTGCAAGCAAATCAAAGCTAAAGAAAAAACCTTCACTAAACGCAGTCCGTCAAGAACAGCGCCTACAAATTGCCAAAGATCGTATAACATTGGATGTATAAAGACAATTAAGTGATAAAAATTGGCGAAAAGTAGTTTTTGCGGATGAAAAAAAGTTTAATTTGGATGCTTCCGATGGCTACAACTTCTATTATCACAGCGGGGGTGTGGTATGGGCTCCACTATCATACTACGGCACTATTGGCCCTGTCATTCAAAGTACCCGAATGATGGGAAATAACTACAAAACGCTGCTGGAACAATATAATCCCTAAGAAAAACGATATTTTTGGATCGCTGGAGTGGCTTTATCAACATGATAACGTACTTATACACACGGCCCGTGTAGTCCAATCATGGATTGCCAGCCAAAATATTGATTACACTGGCCGCCCTATTCACCCGACCTTAACGTTACAGAAAATGTTTGGGGCTGGCTTACGCGAAAGGTGTACGAAGGAGGAACGCAATACGAAACCAAGGAGGAGCTAATTGTTAGAATGAAACGTCCTTCTACGAGTCAATGAAAAATAGAATTTATGAAGTTATAGCGAAATTTACGCACTATCAAATTAAAATAATTAAAATAAAATAAATTTTCAGGCGCAAAAAAGCATTTTCGTTTGATTTATTGAACAGTTAATAGTTGGTTCTATTCTGTTGAGCCAAAAAATAAATAAAGAATTTTATACTTGACTGAAAAAAAAAGAAAAAAAGTACCGTTGTAATCGATTTTCATAATATTTTTTGAATTTAAATTGACATAGAAAGTATCAATTATTTTTGTACAAAGTTAAGGTTTTTTTATTCTATCTGTATATGCAACTGAAACGATTTTTTTACTTCAAAATGCATTATCGAAATCTTCTATCCTGGTGAATCACAGTGTATAAAAAATATTTTCTTTGCTTTCTGTATCTCTGCTTGTATTTTAGGTTTCAGATAATTAGCGATATGGCAATAAAGGATGAATTAGGTGACTAAAATGCTTATTTTCATAAAATCATTAAACGATTTTTATAAAAATTAAAAACAGCAAATTTTGAATATCCTTTCAGAAATGCGCTTTCACTTCGCTCCCTACAGTAACTATAATTTTTGGAATGCCTGCAAATGTATGAAAGCACATAAAATATTGATTTTAATTTTGTGCAAATCCAAAGCAAGATCTGAGTGGCAAATATCCTCGCAAGCCAACAAAGTTTATGTTAAGATTTGTTTATCGGCGCTTAGTGTGTGTTTGCATTCATCCTGAGGTTTTCTCTTCTGTACTTTGATTATCTTACCTGCAAGTTGTGGCATGTGTGGTTTGTTTAATAAGAACCTTTCATTAACTGATAACTTTTATCGCCAGTGCATTTAGATTAACAAATTATTTGGGTGCGGCAACAGCAGAACTATTTAGGAGTAGGGAGGCAAAAGTAAAAAGAGATACTCAAAGCCAAAACAATGGGCTTGATGTTAAGCTGTGAAACCCTTGAATTCAAATCAATCTGTATTATTTAGAAAAAGATCGTAAAAATGATATAATTTTATTGTACAGAATTTCGGAGAAGTCATTTTTATGATTACAAAGAATATACAAATAATCAAGATTACTTGCAAGTACTGAAAGATAAGGAACTAGTTTGTTTTATTAACCCAATATTTGCATTAGGTGGCAACTGTGTTTCAATAATTCGAACTTATAAGTTTTTTTTTTAACAAATACAAACATAGATATTTCTTTTTATGATTGAGTTCCAGTACTATCGGCATTAGTTTGGGATATATAGAATTAACGATTTAATGACTGTTAAGTCCTTAAATTCAAGATTTATAGAGCACTGGCTCAGATCGGCGTAAAGAGGCTTGTGCAGAGAGTACTGGGGCCCCTTCTAAATTTTTCAACCAAAACACTTTCTCTGATCTCAAATTGCAAATTCATAGAATACATTATACACATAATAGAATATATTAAAAAAAGTTAAGGTCACAAGCGAAGTCAGCCTTTGCCCTACAATGACTTCTAGGGGGTTAAGGTAACGGCTTAACGAATGCCAACCGTCTTCTCTGAACACATAAAAAGAGAACGCAAGACAAAGTCCTCATACCCGAAATGTAGTGACCATAAAATTTACTTCGCCACTCACCGCCTTATCTATTACGGCGGGTAGTATAAATTACAATATATGTATATCGTGGTTGCTCGAAAATAAGCTAATCAGAAATTCTTCAAGAGCTTTAAGCACTCCAGCCACTATTTGCAAACCAACAAATCCAACATATGCCTTTGGCTGAATATTTTTCAACTGTTTCCCAAGAGCTTTAGTAGTCTACAAAATTAATAGTTGAAACTTTTTATTATATCGCTTAAAACATAAGTTGGCGCAAGAAGACTGTAAAATTGATTAATTTTTCCAGTCCTAAACCGGTAATCTGAAACAATGCCAGCTTAGAAGGGTTAATAAAATCTTGCTATAGAGCGTAGCCCCCTTTTATTTATTTATTAATCTGGTGATCTCTTGGCAGTTGTCAATAATAAAGTTTCAGGCTGTCATTCTTTTAGCTCAAATGTCTTTTAAGTTTTCGCTTTAAGAAATTATACGCATAAAAAACAAAACCTGAAGACAGTTTCCTTGTTAATCCTTTCTTTTTCTTTTTGCAGGTTTTATTTTGTTTTAAACATAATTTAAGGTAAGTGAAATAAATTTAAATTTTTTGAACAATTTTTGCAATTTAAGAAAATAAGTTTTGTAATGAGTTAAAATTTTCATAAATTTTGATTAAAGTTCACTTTAAATACATTTTATTTTTTCCTTGAATCTCATCGTACAAAAATCATTTCAAAAATTTTGTTATAAATAAACCTTGATTTTTATTAAAAAGACTAAATGGTCTCAAATTTATTACAAGTTCTACTTAATACAAAGGGAGTACCTAATAAATATTGGTCATAGCTTTGGATTGCTTCCCAATCTTGATTACTTATACGCGGTTTTATAAAGCTTAAGTCTTAACCTCTCCTCCAAATTATTTTTTTTTTTTGGAAATTGAAAAATTATGCCGCCAGTCAGCCTGCTAAGTGTATCATTTGGAGTAGGTTTTCAAAAGGGCCAGTTTTATACAGTAAATTTAAAAGCTGGGCTAAAGCGAATGCCATATGTGACCCTACACAAGAAACCCCACCTAATGTGTCAAAACAAGTTTTTGAGCAAAACGCTCGCTCTCATTTCATTGTTGAAACACACTAAGTCGGCTTATAACTTTTTATACAATTGCATTTTTGCATTATTTTGCGAAGTTTTTAAGATTTGCGAATAGTTTCATATGAAAAATTGAGGGTTTTTACATACAAATCCAAAATAGTGAATTTATGAAATGTAACACACTAGGTGGGTTTTAATATGCAGGATCGGATATAAGTTCGGTTATAAATTAAATAATTTCTCTTCTCTCTTGCAAAACTTCTTCAGAAAATTATTTTATAAATGTTTGTGAATATTAAAAAAAAAAAAATAATATAGACGATAATATATTTCCAGAGTTAGTTTTTCAATTCGAAAAAATATTTTAAAATGTTTTTATTTGCGCTGTTAGTGGAATCCTACCTTCACACGATAATTTGCTTTGATTGCAGAACTTCAATCTGTATTTATTTGCAGTAGCTCGAAGTCCATTTACAAAGTAGATGAAACAAAAATTACATTTAATAGCTGGTGCTTTTAGAGACAAAAAAAATAGTTGATTCTTAGTCCGAGAGTTAATAACAATCTATAAATTTATGCATGAAAAACAAAAATTAATCACTTTAAGTTCAGTTTCTTTCACTGTAATACTCCTATATACTCTCTTTGTAAAGACTACAGTTTTAGATATTGAATTTATGTTCAACAACCCAGCAAACCAAGATGCGTTCCCGGTCAATTTCTTTCCCTTTTTCGTGGAGAGCCACCAGTACCGAGAAGCCTTCGTAAGCAACGTCTTGCCCTCTGAAACATGCAACCACATGATCCACAAGAATGGATGTATATGCTGCAACTATTTCTGTTTTAGAAACTAAATTCAATTTTTATAGTTCGCTGTCCAATATCTATCGTTTCAATTTAGAATTTCTCAAGATTTCACGATTCATATGAAAACAATGAAGTTGGAATGGGCCAGATAAACCTCTCCGTGTATTTGGGCCACCCTGCAGATGCACACGGGGCTATAACTTCTATCAAAATGCAGCTCTGAAATACTTAGTTGTAAAGATTCTCCTCTGATGCAGTTTAGTAACCAATAACATCATCAATCCAAAAAACACACTGTGCTAAAATTAGTTCGGCGTTAAGATACAAATTGCAATCGTGTGCTGCTAAGAGCCTGCGTCTACTCCCGTTCATACAATATTGTTGTGGTCCTGTGCCATTCTTGACCGAACACTTTTACAAAATATTCTGCCAATAAAACCTCAGACCTAAATTTTCTGCTCCTGACAAGTGCTCATACTGTTATTGGAAGTACCCGTATTTACAAAACAAATGCGAGCAGCTAAAAGTAATTAAATTGAAATATGCTCCTCTACAGATCAAAAAACTAAAAACGAAAATATTTCTTTTGATTTTTCCATATTTTACAACGAGAATGACAGAAACAATTTTAACGAGCAACTAGTAATTGAAAATAATTTTGTTGGGAATTTTGGAGTGCAAACTGCAGCAAACCTTTTGAAATGGCACCACTTTCATATCAAGATTACCGATGCATTCTTATTGCCACATGCACAAAATGAAGCGAAAATTCTGTTTAGTTTTTTTGCTGTTTCTTTCTTGTTGATTTAATTTTTGAGAATTTTCTTGAAGACGAAGGCTAAAATTTCGCAATGACATCTGGTGTAGTTTCCTACCCGGAGTGGCCACAAGGGAGCTCCTTTTAACTTCAGTCATGTGTTAATTGTATAGCCAAACATTTAAAATTGCAATTAAATAGGATGGTGAGCAAAAGAGGAAAAATAATATGTGATTATCCGTAAGTAGGCAGAGCACGAAATGAACGAAAATCTTGTAATCGAAGAGGAATGTCAAAACGCTAAAAACGGTGGCAGTTTTTTGACTTGTCTTGAAAGTCGGGATTCAGGAAATTTGTTCTTTTAAGGAGACTCCTAAGCTACAAATTTGATTAACTTTTACCCGCTTCTCTTAGAGAAAATCCAAGTGCTGGATTTTGTAAAAATCCAAATATCCCAATTCCTGAAGGACTGATAAAAGTTCGGACTGTAAAAGTTATTAGATAGACATTTTTTTTATTTTGATTCTCCCATAATTTGACCTCTAGAAAAATTCCAAATGATGAATTGTCGGACTCTAAATTGTCTTAGATAGACATAAAGTCTGCCAGTGCCAACAATTTTTATCCGCCCATCTTCACTCTAAAAAATTCAACCATTTCAAATTTGATTATATTTTGGCATCTGTCATTTCTGTCATTTCAGTTTCAAAATTTTCGAAAAACTCGTCAGACATGAGTTACATTTCAATTATTTC
This sequence comes from Epicampocera succincta, assembly GCA_932526305.1. Lineage (NCBI taxonomy): Eukaryota > Metazoa > Arthropoda > Insecta > Diptera > Tachinidae > Epicampocera > Epicampocera succincta. The sequence continues at coordinate 42,111,619 of OW052037.1, read as the reverse complement.
TGACCACTGGGCTTCAAAAATGTGCTCACGATTTGTTTGGAATACGTCCTTCAAGATATTATATGTTCGGTTTGTGTCTAGGATTGCACAGCTTAAGATTTCGTTTCACACAATAAATACCTGTTAGATATAGTCATTTGTGAAGTATCACCGGTTCTCTGTGAAAAAGAAAAACTTTATATGTAATTCGTTATCTTTATCGTTATCGTTATCGCATTTGCAATGCAGTTTTCTTTCAGTCTTGTAGAAATATGCGGTCGGTAAGACTCGGCGTGCTTTTTTGACTCCGAATTCACAAGTTTTTAATAATCTTTAAATGGAAATCTAGAGCTTTACTTATTGGACTAAGAAACTTTTTTCGTGTATTCCAGGGTCTCGTTTCTTTTTCCAAAGCGGAATCTTTCATGCTGGGCACATCGGTAGAAGGGGAGTATCCAAAGCTTTTGATTCACTACGCACAACGAGAGATATTGTAAAAATCAGAAAAATAATCTTTTTATTTCAATAAATATTTTTGCTGATTTCACATCCAGAAACCAAAAGCGGAATCGATGGTACAAGATATATTTTGTTTTAAATCAAATTGTTTGGGAAAAACAAAATATTTTCTCTTTTCAATAGGCAACTGTTCACCCAATATATAAAGAGATTGCATTAACCGGGTGGGGGGAGACGCTCCCCGGCTGATGCTTCAAATTAAAGAGTGGCTGTTTAGTATTAAGTACGACCAGTTTTCGGAGCTACTGGGTGATACCGGCGAGTTAAATAAATATGTATATTTCTGTATTGAGCTGACATTCTTCTTCGCCTGCACCACATTTTTAGGCACGTACTCGTTATTTCCGCTAAAAAATATTTAACAAAATCGCAAACAAATGGAGACAAATGATTTCCGTTGTTTGTATTTACTCCAGTTACATTAAATATTTTATTTATTTGTTAGTTCTTTCACTAATTTTATATGCATTAATAATACAAACACACACACAGACATGTTTTGGCTTCAAATGTAACAAATTTATTTGCATGATTGATCGATTCGCCGTTGTTGTTCTTGCTGTTGTTGTTGGCAGCATTGTTCGCCGAAAAAGAGCAACATTTTCCGCGGAATAATCAAAATTAATAAAAAGCGGTTTCTGTTTTGATTTGTTGTGCATGAAATTGGTCTTATTTGAAAATTAAATTTAAATATTTTATACAATCAAATGCTCTCCGTTGAATAAATATGTACGTGTGTTTATGAGTTGTTTTTTTTATTTTCCATAAGGCAAATTTAATTATTACAACCACCTGCTGCGGTTCCAGTGAAACATGGCGCAAAAGTTATTTCTATGCCAGCTTTATGGGCTGTATCTCTTCCTGCCGTTTCGAGGAAATATATTTTCAAGACCTTAGAAATTTAAGGCATCGCAATAATAGTAAAAACTAAAAATGAACTCGTTTTTCATAAAACACATTCTCTATCTAAATATTAAAGAAAAACGTTCCTTTTCAGCTGCATAAAATTTGTATACTTGAGATCAGAATCCTCATGACAAATTGGCCAGTCATTTGCCTGTCAATGCGACCAGTGTCAGCTGTTTAAGTTCAAAAAACTGTACAAGTTATACTACTTGCATTATTATTATTATATTAATACTACAAACAATTCAAAATAAAACTTTTTTAATTAACTAAGACTTAGCAAACACAGCCCCTGAAACTAAATTCATCGGAGCAAATGTTTATACGCAGATTTTTTAAATCATATCTTGTCCTTTCGAGGGAAGAGAACTGCGCAAAATCTCAAATATGAATGCAGTTTATGCATTTTTTTGTGTTCCCGACATGTCAACGGCAAACATTTTACTCTTGAACTGTTGACGTCGACTGGAGACTAAAACTGCTGAACACCTTTTACAATTAATTCATCTCATTTGCTCATGCATTTCATACGGGAGCTTCAATTTTCACACAAAAAAAACATTTGTTCGGAATAAAAATGTTGAATCCAACACAGTAACCTTCGCTGAGTTTCGTCAGTACCATGTAGGATGAAAACCTAACCTAATGCTTAGTTCATCTATCGCTCATATAACTCGGAACTAGTTCAGTTAGTAGGCTTTCAATCAGTTTACTGATGCTCAAAAAGCAAGCGAATACCAAAAATTGGACATTCGCAACCATCATTGGTCGATTTTTTATTGGTGCTTTCCCTTCTCTTCACGAGTTTAAAACGTCAGGTAGGCGGATCAGCGTCTTCAAGGATAGGCAGTACTTCACTGTAGAGTTTGCAAGTGGGTACATTGGATATACCCATTCTGTACAAATAAATTCTACAAGGCAAAATGTCCTGTGAATGCCAACCACCGGTTTCCTGACATCAAAATTAAGAACCATTTTGGAATGTATAAGACCCTTAGTTTCGTTCTAATATTTATCTCTTTTAAGAAGACTTCTGCTGAAGCCAACTGATGGAATGGGTACACCAAAAAAATCCCTCAGTCCAGCCTTTGAATTACATGTCCGCCATCTAATTACCTCTAAGTACCCCCAATACCGGAACCCAGATCTCACTAACCAGTAGGCTGTTCTGCCCACTATGGCACTCTAATAAAGTGGGGAAAGCAAGTCTGCAAGTGCCTAAGGGCCTGAGTCATAAAGGGACCGACCCTCTAATAATAAACTATATTGAAATGAATGTAAAAGTAGCCTGGCAGCACAATTATATGGACAGTTTTAAAACGTCTCTTGGAAAGCCTTTTAACCCTCAATGAGCCATCTCTGATTTGCTTAATTGTATTTAAAACAAAGTTGTTTCTTCTTGTACAAGACCTTTTCAAGTCTCTTAAACGTATTCCAATAAATGCTAAAAACCCGAAAAGTTCCTCTTTTAACAAATTGACTTGGCAAATGTGTGTGTGTGTTTGTTTGTTAAGCAAAAATTTGAAACTAATAACATTTTAAATTTTATGTGTTTTCTTTCTTTATGCTGTGTTTTTGGAACAGGAAGAAAACTTTCTGCATCATTTTACCGATTGAGCAGCAAACAAACATTCGAATAAACGTTTTCTCTTCAAAGCAAATCTAAACTTTCAGAACAAATACGTTTTAATTGATGAAAAGCAAAAAGTTTAAGTGCGTGCATAATAATTTGATCTAATAATGTTGTTACTTATTAAATTGCTTTTGAGTTGGCTCCATATGAAAAGATAATTAAATTTGTTCAACTCTACTGACTACTGAAGCGATAAAAAATAAGAACTAAATTATTTACTTACACACTGTTTTGGCTAAATATAAATATAAGTATAAATATAAATACTTCCCTTCCATTTCGCTATTTTATTGAGTGGTAAAAATGCCGATTTCTAGATACACATTTAAATTGTACAATATGATTCTTATATAATTATATAATTAGCTTATAAAAGTAATTATTTATTTAATTAAAGTCCAATTGATTAACTTGCGTAAAAAAGAATATTTTTCAAAGCGAAACTTCTGAAAGGTTTTTTTTTTTTTTTTTTTTTGTTTGTTCATAAAACATTTTAACAAATTCCTTAATTAAATATCTGTAAATATTAATAATAACAAAAAGTATTTTTTTTTCATTTATTACATACCATCATAACTGGTCAATGTTACACTGGGCAACAGATATTACAACAATTCTGATAACCCTTCAGATTAAAGGGCCAAATTAGTTAGAACAAGTCAATTCGACATCTATTTTTTTTTTTTATTACGAAGATAATTTCATTGGAAATAACTCTAAGACATAATTTTATTATTTATTTTTAATTTTCACCATCAAGATTTGCCTTTCAAGTATTAATACCCTCATACTTTTAAAGATTGCAACGAATTTGCTTTCAATTTCTCTTTCAAGGAAACAGCTGAGTACAATTTTGCTGAGCAAATTTTTCGCTATTGTTGGCAAACATTTCAACGTCATATTATTTTTGTGTAGTAGTGTTGCTTTTATTGTTAATACAATATTCCGTGAAAATTAAAAAAAAAAATTATTACATAAATATGTTTGTTATATGAGTTATACAGAAGCCTTTCTGTTCTTTGGAACTTTTTCTATTATTTTATTAAATTTCAGTTTTTGTCTTGACGGCGGCACCATAAAAACAAATTTCTTTAAAATTGCGCATAGTCCACTTTACAGCTCTAAATGTTTGTGGAATTTTGACAATCAGCATGTGTGAAAAACTTGAAAGCAAAACTTGATCATGCAACCGCAGTATTGGGCCCTCGAATTGCAGTAATACAAACTCCTTTTTTTGAAAGCGGTTTGAATGCAGGCTTTGTTTGTTTAATGCCTGGTAATTCAAAACTGTAAGTTTTACTAAGCAACACCGTTAGTTTATATTAACAATATCTATTTTCGACCTTTAGCCATGAGTTTGTTGGAAAGTATGTCAGCCTTGAGGGGTCATGTAGTGACTCATATTGTGGCTTAGGAGTAAAACCTTTCAATGTAACATTATTATATAGAACACAAAAGTTTATAGCACTACGGAACTGTGTTGGGTTTCGCTGAAATCACCCATTTAATATTGTATATTTTTTCTCTTTGGTCCAGAATGCCATTCGCTTCCAACTTTTACAAGCGGCTTGTTTTCAGTGAAAGTTTAAATCATAAGAAAACAGAGAAATATAAGCATTTTAAATAAATTAATAATTGCAGCAGGATTTATTGGATAGAAAATGTTTAAATATGATTTCGGTCATATGTCCGCATAAAACATTCTGACCATCATCGTTATTGAACAATGACTCCGCCAAGCCTCTAGAGCGCAGCAAACAGTAATTTTCTGTGAATGTAGTGGCGTTTCGTCAAAGGCTTGTCGATTATTCCGCTTATTTACGCAGCCATTCAATCAAAAATGTGCTTCATCGGACAACAAACATTTTCCAAAAAAAAGTTGACGAAAAAAGTTTCAACAATTTGCACGCGCTGCTGCATAATGAAATGCCAAACTGAATAGAAAACAACTATCAGCTGTTAAATGTGTTGTCAATGAAAGCAGTGTTGCTAACTCAAGACTTTGAACTTTATAGACTGCAGTGCAGACCCGAACATATTGTTGGTTTCTTCTTTTTCATTTCCAACCGACGAGTACTCGTGTACGATCATTACGTTCGTCTCTAGGGAAGTTCTTGTACTAGTAGTTTGTTGCAAATTTCGTTGTGTTTCTAAGCATAATACTCGTAAAATCAAAAAACCTTGTTGAAATTTAATTAAATGCATTAAAAACATTTTGTCATCCACTTTATGCTTTCCGTATTAGATTCGTTTAAATTTTAGGCAAACTCTTTGGTCTCAATAGACTTTGTCGAGGCGCAAAAATTATTGTTGCTGCACAATGAAATTTTAAGAAAAATTTTCCACATTAGGAAAATGTGTTTCCCGCCAACATAAATATTTTCACGTGTTACTCAAACATATCTGACACATTGCGATTCCATTGTTGCAAGTACTTCAAACAAACTTGCCCCAACAAAACTAAAAACGAAACATTATGAAAAGTTCGTACTTTTGCACTCGTATTTGCCATTATGATTTTTCAACGGTCGCGTAATCATGAATACCATCACCCAGTTCTTTTTGACAATTAGTCAAAAAATATCCATTCTAAACTGTGAGCTACAAGCAAAATCTTTCTTTTTTTTTTAATGTTAACAATAGTTTTTGTACGGCTTTTCTCGACCAAAAAGTTTCATGTAAATACAATTCTGTATGTTGCACAATACTTTGTCTGGCAGAACAGAACAGAGCAGAACAAAACAAAACAGAACAAAACAAACAAAAAAAAAAAAAGCGAAAAATGAATAAATAAAAAAATGTTAAATAGAAAAGAACAGTACGAAAGGGGATCCGTGCAGAGTTTTATTTGGCTTGAATCGGGCTTTGTACAATTCTCAACTTTGTTTTTGTTCTTGGCAAAAAACTTTTGCTAGAGAGAAGGCAAAAAACGAAACAGAAACTCAAATATGCACTCAGTAAGTAAATAATATTTCGTAAAATGTTGCTACAACACATGTTCACCCTTGGTTGCACATGGTTGCACCAAAAGTGGTGACAGAGCGGTGGCAGCAAAACAGAAAAAAATTAAACAAACGAGATGCATTGTGTGCAAAATTTGTAGTCTAAGCTTTTGTCATTGGAGTTTTGCTTAGCCTGAAATATTGCGTCACTTTTTTTGTTTTGTTATTTCTGGCCACGCACAGCTCCCCAGCTCTTCGGCGCGTTTGTGTGTGTGCGATGAAATTTGCAACAACTTTATAGAGCCCTGCACGTTGGATGGAAATTTATTTTGTAAGGGAAGCGTGCCCTGCAACACCTGCTGCAAAAATTTCACCAAAAATTTTTATTTTTATTTGTTCGATATGAATGTCGATATGAATGCGAGTGCAAAGAAAAGGTGTGCACACCATAAATTAAGGCAAACTGAGAGATCGAAGTAGTTTGATTGGAAGGTATGGCCATAATGTACACACAACATCTCTTGTGTGTTTCCCTTCGGCTTTATGGAAAACAGGAGGGTGCTGTCAGTGCTTTAGCTTATAATAAATATAATTACTCCAACAGATATGTAGTTATGACAGATGTTAATGTGAGTGACGTGAGTGCTTGCCTTGCGGGGTGACTTTGTCAACGGCTTATAACTACTCAAACAGGTGGCAAATTCCGGTAAATATTAAAGCACTAGCAATAAAAAAAACCGAGTTCGAGACCTTGGGCTTTATGGTTTCTCATGCTGGTAGCAAACTTCAAATTCTGGTTCCTTTCGAAGCCAAGTATCTGTTAGAAGACCACATCCGCTGGCCACATTCGGATTCTCGAAAATAAGGCCAGGCAGTCAGCAACCTCTATTATCAGTAATTAACAACTTTGCTTTCAGTGCCTTAAGTTTTAAGCCACAATTAGAGTCAGGTGCGAACCTTAACCATCCAGCGAGGCAGTTCGAACGTCTGTCATATTGAAATTTGAGGTACCTGACATTTTATATTAAATAAAATGGCACACCATAACCAATCCTGGCAAAATGCATAAATTGGACTATTGTACATTATTGTACATCAAGCCATTCGGCAATCACTTTGTCGGCTTTTTGAGGTACCCGAGATTTTATAACAAATAGAAAGACATCCAAAATTCGATCAGCTGTTAATTACAACTCCAGGCAAACGGCATAAACTGGACTAAAACGATTGTTCATCAAGCCATTCGGAAGGAAATCACTCCGTACGCAACTTTTTACAAACACAATTTCTTGTATGTCATGTTTTTTTCTTTCACAAGAATTTTTATTCAACAGCGTACGAGGCTTAAAACAATACGTTGTTGATTAGATTTTAACAATTTTGTTTGTATTATTTAGGAAATCCAAAACGTGTTGACACACAAACAGGATATGATTGCCATGACAATATATTAAGGGCAACGTACTAACGCCAAACTATATATGTATGTATGTAGTTGGGGACTCATGATTTTATGCGGCTATAATCTATCAAGCGGGTAACGCGGTTAGATTTGATAATATTATTTCTTGGAATAAAGTATTTGCCGGAACCAACTATTTGGTATAAAAATATATACATAAATATGTACATGTATAGTGTAAATGCTATTTTATAATAAACTGTTCGCGGCAACAACCATATTCCGCATTATGCTTTACTTACATGCCAGCAGTAAGATGCAATATGTGACAAAAACTGGCACAGCTGTTACACAGCTGTATGTACATAATGCCATTTTCACACGGTAGTTCAAAAACGTATGCATTCCTGAATTTTTATGATGTTATGCTAAACGACTAGACGATTCAAAATGTGTACTATATAGTAGAACACTAGGGACCGTGAAAGCCCTTAATTTTATTGAATTTAAAAACAATTAAATAATCGTTGAGCTGAGGCAGAAATCTGTATCATTATTCGAGGCTTAAGTTTAATGCATCTTTTATGAACTAATTTCATCATAGTTGACATTTCAAATATGTTATTTGTAATAACAATCACGTTATTTTTGTTTAAATAAAATTCATTGCAACAAACGAACAATAGAGTTTGAAAATGCAAAAAATAGATATTCAAAATGCACCCTAAAGCTGTTTAGCCCATTTCAATAATAAGTTTACCTGGGAGCGAAGTCCCCTTAGAATTAGTAACATTAATTTTTATCTTTTGGTTGCTTGTTTGGCTTAAAGACGACATAAATCGATTGCTGCTGGCCATTGCAAAGCTGTTGCCATAAACAGCACACGGTTGCGAAAGTTAAGGTTAATAGAGGTTAAAGCTACAAAAGCACGCCCGGCTTTTATTCCTAAATTTATACATCAACAAGGCACTAAATTTATGAGTGCGATTACGTTTGAGGTATTGTAAAGGAAAGGGAAATAACTTAAGCTGATCCTATCAAAAGGATTTTAACGGAAGGAAGGCAGTCATCGTGTGTCAAATCTTGCAGCTGTTTTTAACAAATCCCTGAAGTAAAAGCAAAATACCTATTGTGTTTTCGATGAGCACTGCTTCAATTTCAAAGGCAGGCGCAGCTTTTTATTGTTCCGACATACTTGAATTACGCAAAGTTAAATTTTCAAAGCAAAGCAGCGTTTGATTTTAATAACTGCATTCGACGACGGTATCCTGTTGTTTGCCTTAAGATATTTCTTTTATTTCTACAATTTTTATTCTGCTACCAATTAAAGGCTTGAAGAGAAATTGTTGGGCTTAAAATTAGCTTTATAGTTAAACAAAAGTTAATTAAATGTAGAAAGACTACAAAAGAAGAGAAGAAGATTACGAATCTGATAAAATTTCTTTTATATTTGTTATATTGATAAAAGTGTTGAAGTTTGTTTTCAAACTCAATTAAAGAAGATGATTTGAAAGCACTTCTCTTACATCCATGTCTTGCGGGGCTATTAAGCTTTCAGAATAAGCGCATAAACTAAGTGCAAAATTATGCTTTTCAAACGCTTGCAGGTGCATATGAATTGAGCGAGTTATAATGTAAATTGTTTAATTGTTCGCATCATACATGGATTTAAACAAAAAATGTGCACAGTAACTTTACTGGGTAGTGCCCAAGCGTAAAGTCTAGCTATCGGCAACGCTGAGGTGTTCTTCAGTCTAAATTGGTCCTGCTGACCGGCAGGGGGTTGTGGCTTATTGATACAGAGATCATCAAAAGTCAAGCAGCTACAAATTGCAAAATCAGGTTGAGAATGACGACTGTGACATGGTCTGTGGGGTACGTACAGACGTTCTGATGGCAATCTAGGTCGCCGCCACTCCAAAATTCTTCCAAGTAAAGTCTAGCTATCGGCAACGCTGAGGTGTTCTTCAGTCTAAATTGGTCCTGCTGACCGGCAGCGGGTTGGTGCTTATTGATACAGAGATCATCAAAAGTCAAGCAGGTACAAATTGCAAAATCAGGTTGAGAATAACGACTGTGACATGGTCTGTGTGGTATGTACAGACGTTCTGATGGCAATTTAGGTCGCCGCCACTCCAATATTCTTCCAAGTAAAGTCTAGCTATCGGCAACGCTGAGGTGTTCTTCAGTCTAAATTGGACCTGTTGACCGGCAGGGGGTTGTGGCTTATTGATACAGAGATCATCAAAAGTCAAGCAGGTACAAATTGCAAAATCAGGTTGAGAATGACGACTGTGACATGGTCTGTGGGGTACGTACAGACGTTCTGATGGCAATCTAGTTCGCCGCCACTCCAAAATTCTTCCAAGTAATGCCCCAAAGTACGCTTTAAGATCCAAATTTGATAATTTGTTTGTTGACGTACCCATTCCGCCAGAAATGGCCCTAATCGATGAAGAAAGCTTTTGAATGTTACGGCTTCCAACCCGCTCTGCCACGGATTCACGACTTTTGTACGGACACTGGATCATAATTTTTAAAACTAGTCGGTGGATTATGTTTAGTTTGGTTTGACATTTTAACATGAATAGACTGACGCCTGAGCAACGCATCCAAATTGTGTGCATTTATTTTGAAACAAGATTGCCGTTGATCCCGATTTTCAACCGGTTTTTGGAATCACTGATTCGTAGTACTTTAAAAACGAGTCAATGGTGACCGCTTTAGAGCATGAGTTTTTCGTTCATCAATTAAACAACCAGAGTGTGTAGGAGCTCGTGCCACAATTGAGTTATTGAAGGAAACGTTTGGTTTCACGTTTCGTACCCGTAAATTGGCCTCCGGCGCTAGACTATTTTCTGTGGAGATACGTATGTGAAGTTGGTAGTCTACGCCGATAAGCCCGAAACAATTCACCAATCGGAGGACAACATTCGTCGCATTGCTGCCGGTATATGGCCACGAATGTCACGAAAAACGAAAGGGAGGTCATATTTAAATTGTAATGCCAGAAGTTTATCTTTCGAATAAAGTGAGCTTCATGTCAATTTAAAATATACATCTTATGCCATTTCAAAGTTTTATACCTCTATAAAAAACACCCTTTATAAAGCAATCGGTAACGAAGTTAGAACCGAAATAAAACGGCCGAAAACTATTGAAACTTGTGATGGCGGGGGAGTACAAACGTTATTTTTGCTGTCCTTTTTGACTTTCACGCAAACTTTGCATTTCGTTTGCAAATTTTTCTCATCCAATCTCGTTTTTTTTGCCATGCTTTAGCTGCGCTGTGCTGTGCGTTCCTTACAAATCAGTAGGAAAATCCCTCGACCTGAATATGTCACACTTGCACGTATTTTTGTAAGATGAAAATACAAGACACATGAGCATTAACTACAGACCATAATCACAGCAAAAGTATAATCATCAGTCATACAAAAGGAAACGAAGAATAAATGAACCAAATAAAAAACATTATCAACAACAACAACAATAATGAAATAAAAACTGTTAAGACAAACAAAATATGGTTGTATGGAAAAGTTGGACAAAATACGGATATATTAAAAGCAGAAAAGACAAATAAAACTGTTGGGGCATGTTACGAGTACGATGATGCTGTATGATTTCAATTGTTTTTAAATTTGCTTAAAGGGGTAGGAGGGCAGCTTCAAGCTCTGTGATGGATTCTGTGACAAATTTTTGCCAAATGTTTAAATTAAATTACAAAAGAGAAAGTTATGTCAATAGGAAAAAAGGATTTGTTGTAATGAGGGCACCACACAGAAGGAAGTCATAGCGAAAATAGCACATTATTGACTAAAGCCGCAAGACATTGTCACAACTTGTCCTTATTTTGAAAATATATTCTTTTAGCTTTTAAAGAGAATTTAAGGACAAAAAACTCAAAGTTGAATTTGTGTTTTAGTTAAAATTTCTTAAGGCTGGAAGCTGTTCTGTAGGAAAATGATTAAAGTGTTTGTGGCTGCACAAGGAGATTTCCAAATCGAATGTCAACTGTATAGGGTGTTTTTTATTGAGCATCACTTTTTTAACTGGCGGCCATTTTGTCAGCTGTCAAGTGATTAATATTTAGTTTGGTTTGCCATTTCATCATGAACAGGTTGACAAAAGAACAACGCTTGCAAATCGTGCAAATTTATTTCGAAAATAATGGTTCAGTTCGCGAAGTTTACCGCAAGTCGACATAATCTTCCATCAGAGCAATTAATTCGGTTAACCATGGATCGTTTTCGCACTACGTTTACTCTATGTGATAATACGCATCCGCAGGGACGTCGAACAGTGCGCACCGAAGAAACAATTGCCGCTGTAGAGCAAAGTGTTGAAGAGGACCCGAATGAATCGATTCGCCACCGTGCACAGCAATTGGAGCTTTGTGGTTGTGGTTGAAAATTGGACCTGTAGAATTGGCTTTATTCGAGCCAGCCGCGGCGGCCACATGCCCGAAATCATATTTAAACATTAATGGCATAAAATTATCCTTCCAATAAAGCCAAATTGATGGACATTAAAACGATTTTCTTCTGTTTTATTTCAATTCGAAGTTCTATACCTCTAAAAAAAACACCCTGTACATGTATGTAGTTAGAGGAACGTATTTTTAGTTCTTTATTTTATTATTGTGCGTTCACGCCGGAAAAGGATGTCATGACAGGTAAGAATACGTATGAGTTGTCATACGCTGACAATAGCCTTCGTAATATATAAGGGCGATTCAATTTGAGTCAAATGTGCGTTTTTAAAGCAAATATCCTGCAGCGTTTCCTCCAGCCTTTTTTCTATTCCATTCTTATATGCAAAGGAAGATTTTATATTTTATAATTTTAATGGTAATAGCACAAATTATAAAAATTATAACCAAATCAAAATCAGCTCCTGTTCCGTTGTTAAATATTTTCTTTTTGGAAAGGTCCTTCTCCTATATGTCAGGTCATTGTCATGTTTACTGACACCAACTTCTTTCAGACAATTGAAATGGTTCGCATGTATTAGTGAAAAATTTCTGTCCATACGGCAAAAAAAACTTATTAAAATTCAAATATTCTGCATCGGGTCGCCCCTAATGATTGAAGATGGTGGTTACGTATGTCATGAAAAAAGTTTGGGTACCAAAATTAGTAAAAGTCGGTCATACATTTTACTTTTACAGGGGCCCTCTAGGGCTGGTTAGGACGTTGCGGCCAAATTTTATTACAAATATAATTTCGTTTGAGAGCTCCCTTCAAGAGGACAGATACAAAAATATGGGAAGGAATATATTAGTGTAAGTTGGTTTTACATTTATGAGTCGCTTAAGGACAGTTGTAATGATTTTCGCGCATTTTGTCTCGTTTCCTCTACCTTTGACTCCGATAGGGAGCCTTTTACTCCCATCCCATTCCCCAATGCTCCTGCATATTTTCGCCAAATCTTAGAAAATTAGAGGTTCTAGCGCATCGCACTCTCAAAGTCATGCACAAGCCCACCCTTAATGTGCATATAAGCGATAATGCAGAATGGCTTGTTCGGAATTTTCATAGTCCCTGCTTCTGGTAACTGTAAACGCTTTGTTAGCCGCGTGCAGGTCGGTCGTACATAAAATTAATTTGACCGCAGTCAATTATTTTCACTCATTTCGCTATTGTTTAAATTGTTTTCAACCATTAATGGTTGCACGTACGAGTATAATAAAGAAAAGTTTTCATTGTCTCAAGAAGTTCTCAAATGGGAATCAATTATATTTTCATTGTCTCAAAAAGTTCTCAAATAGGAATCAATTGTATTCTCCTACGGGCTTGCCATGATAATCGGGTGAGGTTTCAGCAACTCATCACCCAATACAGACCGTTGCCTTAGAGCCATGATGTGGATTCTGCTGATTGTCCAGCTTTCAGTTTATCGCAAGTAACTGATTTTTTTATAACGTTCAGGCAGTATTTCATATATAAAATCGTCTAAAAGGTCTCTTGGCTGCAATTCGTATGATACGATATATATACCCCAGCCTTTGGATAAATTCTGCTGCTCGTAAACATTTTGAAATTGAATAGTTCCATTGATTTTACAAGCCTGCAGTCCTATTTCTTAAGTGTGGTGAGGCTTGTTGTTGTTGTTTTACGTGTCACCCGCTCGGATTATTTTTGTGTTAACTACACTGGCACTTCGTATTTGAAGGTATAGTTTGAGTTCAGTTGGCCTCAGGGACCTCTAGAAAAATATTTTATATTTTTCAAAGCATAAAAACATTGTCAAAATTTTCATGTCTGAACCATACAAACCACTTGGAAGCCAATGAACTATTTTCGCCAACAGCGGCAGTCATTTGCTTCACTAGAATATTTTTTCTATAAACTGTAAAAGTAAAGCAAAAAAATTAAAAAAAAGTATGAAAATATATTATTCCAATAATATAAGTATAAGTTTTACTAGTTTCTTAGCAGTAGTTGTAGCCATTGATTGCTTAAGCCCATATTGTAGAAGTATCAAAGAGCACAACTCAATTATTATTATAGCAAATGATTGTTTTCGTTTGGTTCCTAATTAATAATCCACAACATTTTTCTTAAATAATAAAATCTATTAAAATAAAGCACAATTTTTTTTTTTTAAATCATAAAAAACCAACAATATTCTGTTAATTGATTGAAACTTTAAAGCCATAATTTAAATAATATAATTCTTGTTTGGAAAACAATTTACATGCATTTCTGAAAAACATTTACTCAATTTATCATAAATTTAAACAAACGCTCCTAATTGCAAAATAAACACTAGCATATTTCTCTCCTTTTTTGTGTAACTTAAAAAGCTAAAAAATATTTGCTTTAATTTTATGCAAATTAGCACTTTTGTAGTCGTATTTTGAAACGATACACCTTCATGAAAGGGAGAAAACAACTGGCAGCCCACCAACGTATGCAACGCTTTTTTGAGACTTTTTATGCAGCAACAAAAATCACATGCATGTGCACATCCGCACGCACAGCCACACACACACACACACACACACACACACACTCACAAAAGGCAGGCACCAATTTGTTAAAAGTGTGGCAAAAAAAGCTGAGAAAAAATTTAAACTAAAATAAAACAAAATTAAATTTATTTTATTTTTTTTAAATGCTAAATTTTAATTTGCCGCCCTGTTAACTTTTATTTGAAACTTGTTTACGATGTGAACACTTTTACGATTATTTTCAGAGCATTTCTGTGCTCACACAGGAGAGAGGAAAAAATAACACAGGAAAGCAGAACTTTCGCAGCAGAGCAGAAATACCTGAAAAGTATTCATATGAAACATCAACAAAATGTTTGAATTAACTTTTATTTTCTTTGTGAACAAGTTGAAAAAGTGAAAACAACGTTAATGACAGCGTTGATTACTTAACACACTTTTCTCAAAAAAATTAAATTATTGCGAACTAAATTTATTTATACACAGTTGACAGGGCTTTACATCGAGATATATTTTCATTTTCGAACACAAAGCAGATGTGCTGTTCTTCGGCACCGGAAAATTTTCGACATTGTTTTATAAATTGTGCTCCATTAAGTCCACAGTTTTTTTTTTTTTTAATAAACTGCACTATTAAGCGTTTTTGTTTTAAAAGTCATTCTGAGTCTTACGTTTGGGGCCTGTCGGCGTACAGGTACCCCGAATCTCTATATTGTGTACGTACTTTCCACGGGAAGCATTTGTTGGCCCCTATTTTGTTTCAGACTGGGGCATAGAGGGCAAGAGGTTCCTCTGCATAAAATCATCTCTAAATCCAATCCTGGACTACCAACCTTCATCAAAAGTTAATAGACAAAAGGGGGAACCAAAACGCCATGATGATGCCTTCCAAGAGGGATCCTAATTAGGGTCATTGACTGAGGTGTCTAATGCCAAATGGCCCTCAGTTGCTGTGAGGAGTTTTCCGGTAAGTCTGGGACTTTGGGCTACGGTCGAGGCATCTTAGCTCGACTTCCTCCTTTGACAGGGAATTACTAACAGAAAGGAGCTCTTGTATTATGTGCTGTGCTCACATGTCCAAAGAAGTTGCCACCTATTTGTGCCTGGTAAGCCACATGGAGGCGATGGTGAGCCGTTGACAAGTTTACCTAGTGGAATTGATGCACCATCATGTCGGGCCATAAGGCCGGGACTGATGCAAATCAATTTCTCAACGTTTGACTCTAGAGCCAGTAAAATAGTTTCCTTATATTATTGCTGCGGGATTTATTTCAAAGCAGCGTCCAGGAATCCTCCTGCCCTTAATGTAAGTAAAGGCGTCCCATACAGTCCCATCACATGCGTTTACACATTGTTTTGTTTATAACTACTTGGTACATTTTTCGTAGCATTTTTCAAATCTCTGTATGAGTATAATTTTAACACTTGCGCAAAAGTAGTGGAAGGAAATCGTCTGTGTTTATTGATACTCTAGTGGTTTTTGTTTGTCTCATATTCTAAAGATAAAACAGCATTTTATTTAGTTAACCACCATATTATTAAGTTAGTTTTGTGCACATCCCTGCTGCATGAATACATAAAATTTCTGTCGTTACTGCTTGAGCCCAATGAAGGGTTAAATCTTGGCCAAAAAACTAAAAAATAAAAACTATATAAAGGGACACACTTGGGCGCAGTCAAATAAAATATTCCATGAATTTGTATGAGTAGCATTTAAAAATCGTAAGATCGTTTAATATTTACTTACCTGAAAATATGCACTCGTATAGTTGCCTTCAATGTACAATATGAAGATGTTGAGGTAAGTACGAGGAGCTGGTGTGTTGGAGCAAGTGCTGTGGTCTTATTTACGAGTATAATAAATTATTTTACAACAACTTAAAACAAATACTAATAACAGATTTATGATGATGAAACTGCCAAATTCTGTGTCAAAACCACTTTAACAATCGCAAACTTTCAACAAGCCTGCAAATGAAAGTGCTTCAATGTCGAAAAACGAAAGAAAACAGGAACGGATTACAAATTTAACAAAATTTTCATTACCTTAAGTTTGCATGAAACCAACCAGTACCGAAATGGCTTCCAAATTTGATTAGTTTTCCAAAGCATTTGCCGTTTGCTTTTGTTTAGCAAATTAAATGTACCAGGTGCTTTCATTAGAAAACCAGCTTTAGTTTTCATACTTGCGCTACATGCCCACAAAGGAAACCAAAAGGAGCTGTAAGCAGTGCTGTTTTGCTCATATACTCGTCCATATACTTGTGTACGTGTGTGAGTGAATGTGCATGCAGTCTGCTGATACTATTCTGTTTTCGCTTCTTTCTTGTATTTAGTTCATTGAATTTGTTATTTTCCAAGCTAATCAACCAAAAATAATACTTTTGTTTGCTACTTTGCTAAAAAAGTATATCACGTTTATTATTTTATTTTAACAGCTACATAAACGAACGAGTATAGAGAAATAAAAGTTTCTCTGGCGTAGTTGGTTACAGACCCACATGCCCGCCACCAGCAAGAATTTTCTTTGGAACTGCGATACCAACTGGAGAATTGTGCAGAAGGTAACCAAATAAAATAAATAAAAATCATGTTGGGAAATCGAATTTCTGCAAATCACATGCTGAACATTTACTCGTTATAGCAGAAATGTAGTAAATTGTGGACGGAAATTGAATTAAATAAGAGCCGTCGAGAAATGGTGTAGTATATCTTTAGGCGCTCATACGTTCGAGTCTGTGCGAACTTTCCTGTTTCAGGATGAAGAAGCTTAAGGAAATTCTAAGACTTCTTACTTGCCAACAATTAGCAAATGAATTTAAAATCCACTAGCAAGAATCCACTAGCAAGAATAAGTAGCAATTAGTATCATTAAACTTAATCGAAGCCTTGTAAATGAATACCACAAGCTGTAATATTAATTTTGAATTTATGTTCTCTCATGACCTTGACCCACATATTAAGGCCGATTACGTATCGCATACTTTACACTGGAATATTGTTAAAGATAAGCAGCAGATTATTGAATAAAATATTCCGATGCAGAGGAGAAGCAACTAAGACTAATTTTATAAAGTATTTTAATGATTTCTTGAGCAGGAGTCTTTGGTAAAACAGTATCTTGAAAAAGAATCTATAATCAGTTTCTTAGTGATGGGAAAGTTGCTGATTTTCGATTTGAAAAACATGGTGGCCAAGTGGCGAAAAGAAAATAATTAACGGAGTTTCTATTAGAAGTGCCTCAACACAATTTCGTTTTAAATTTTTTGATTTTTATAAATAATTTTTATTCAGGGCCCCTAAACAAACCTGCCGTCTATATTCTATTGGCTTTGTTAGAAAAAATTTTCAAAGCATTTTGCCATCATATTGTGTTTTGAGAGTTGCCCAATTTATTCATGCTGAGCAAAAAAGTTCGCATAAGCGGAAATTTCATTTCTTTTACAAAACAGAAACAAAAATACACTTGGATTAAAATTTAAACTTCAATTTTCCAATGAATAAGATCCAATTTGTTTCCGATTTGATTAAATTTAAACTGCTACTTTCAATGCAAATAAAATAGTATAATATTGTTACGAAATGAGAAAAAGCCTAAAACCTGTACGCGTATCCTGTCTCCCTCTCGTTTGGTGTTCGTCATTATGCAGGCAAAATTAAATTATTTAAAAAGTCATTTCCCAGTGCATACAAATTGCCCTGATAAAGAGCAGAGCCTGAAAATATGTATTTGCGAGTGAGTTCTTCCAACAACTACTTGGCTGGATGAATGAAGGACTTGTTAGTAATCAGCGTCGGTATTTACACAAATTAAATTTCTCTGCTCGTCTAGTGCTTCCTAATGCTGGAAAGAACCCAGAAATTCAAGTAGAAACTGAACTAGCAAATATTTTAGCATAAAAGTATGTAAAGAATTTAGAACATCAAACGAAAACAGCAGAATGAAAAAGCATCAAAAAAGGAAATATAACACATAAAAGATGATGTTGCGATGCTGCCTTAATAATCAGTTTAACGCAAATGAAGGAAAACTCAAGTTATTTTATTTTATTTGGATGAAAAGTTTTTAAATCAGAAACTAAATTTAAAAAAAAATATCCCTCTCTAAGATTGTTTAGCTGACGTCTGGTGGCAAGGACTCGTTTTAAAATTTCGCATTAAAAGGAAGGAAATAATCAAAGCCATGTTATTTTAACATGAATTCTTTTGGATTAAAATTTAATGTTATTGTATGAGTTAATCATGAACACAGATTTTTCTTTCTAAACACAAAACTAAGCTCCATATATGCTGTTTAGAATCTCAAAAATAAATTTCTGCTTACAAATTTTATATAAAAAAAGCACTCAATGTTTTCAGTGTTTTCCACAAGTTTCCCACCTGTATTACAGAAACCACACGCTCATATCCAATAGAAGAAAAAACACATATTAATACTGTCATTCGTCTAATTGAATTAGAATATGAATTTTGATGCCACATCTTTTCGATCTCCTACTGTTTGTAGCAATTTCCCCAGAAAAACGATAATATTTACGATAAGAAATCACTCATCACTCAGTAAAGATTGCTAATTAATTAGTTCTCAAAATGGTGGTCAAGAAGGCAGTCTATGAACATATAAAACAGAATGCAACACGTTCAGGGCTGGTATGTTTTCTACTGGTCTGCTGACTTTTAAGTTCAGAAGCAAATGCGAATTTTTAAGCCTACAGACTCCGGAATATTTGACGTTAAAATTTGTTGTTTACCTCAGATGAGAATTTATTTATTATAGAATTTAGAAAATTTACTTCAGATGAGCAGGGACTACTCTTATATAAACCATTTTTTTCTATGTTGCTTCGATGGGTGAGTTGGTAGAGTATTTGCTCAATAGTCCACAGGTGGTAGATTCGATTCCTATCAAAGACTGTGGTGAAAAACCATAATGAAAATTCTTTACATTCAACTAAAAACAACAACAAAAATCGCAGAATACACAATGATATAATACAAACATAAATAAAAACCCTCAATAACTCAACAATCAAATCCTTGCAAATACAACATAGAACAGAATGTTGGCGATGTTGGGTTAATGGAGGTTTGACTGTGCGTTCTCGAAGCAATGCACACTGAGCACTGAACAGCAGCAGTTAAACTCTGACATCCTCATCCCTGCAATGTAGAATAAAAACAAATCAGCAAACATTAATCGTACTTTCTTTCCTCTTCCCCATAAGCCAGTTCTGGTACAATGCAAGGGTCGATCCCTAATAAAACTTTTAGATTTTGGTGTTAACTAATGTCGGGCAAGTCTATAATGTTTTTTATATTTATTCATAATATAAGAGTTTCTTATGCAATAAATTAATATTACTTTTATGAATTGAAATACAAAATATTCAAATGAACCAACATAATATTCGCTAAAATATTCGCCTACACAAGGTATAGCCTGCGACTATATATATACATATATCTATTCAGCTGCACGAACTTTGAACATGTTTGTTGGTTGACAGCTTAAAAACACTGTTGTATGCAAATTGGCCCACTCCTATTGCTCTAATTTTAAAATGAATTTGACATTGGCCAATAAAGGCCGATGGCCGCTGGCGTTTCCAGTCTTTGATTTATTTTTGGGGGCAAATTAATTTTTTATGAATATCAGTATAATTATGATACAAAAATAATATGTATAACGAAATTTTTTTATGTTTTTAACTATTTTTATTTCAGCCAAATAAATCAAAATAATTCATCTCTGTCATCTAGATTTGCCGTGAAAAAAAATGTTGTTATTATCTGGCAAAGAAAATATTAAAAATAAAATATTTATGGTCATTAAATGTTGTATTGATAAAATAATGGAAAAAATTTAAATTTGCAAAAGCCACTGGCTGGAAAACTCAATAAAAGCAAAAAGACAGGTCATAAAATATAAAATTTATTAAAATGTCACCGAAACTGAAATGTGCAAAAGCGAAAAAAACCATTTGGAAACATTAAACAATGTCAAGGACAATTTAGACAATGTTCGCAAATAAGGCTATTTCTGTGTTTTAGTTTCTCTTGAAATAATTGGAACGCGGTTGTCCGTGCAACGAATGTGAAACTTTAATGATTAGCGTAAATAAATTAAAAATAGACTCGTTGCAACTGACTGGCTAAAAGAAATTGTAACAGCAAATTATGTAATTTGAGTACTAACAGTCTGAAACAGTGCAAATCACAGACATTTGAGAATGAGATGTCGGACTATATGATGCCAAAGCAGACACAGGTTCTGTCATCTACTTAAAATAAATTATAAACGATTTATTTTCAACAGTACGAACACCACTTTTATCAGTGTCCTATTGGTTTCCTGAAAAATGATGGCAAAATATTGCATATCATTGAATTCTATTTCATCATGTGGCAGCAGTGTTACCGGATGTCTATGCCGTATGAAAAACTCTTCGGCTGTTAACTTAGGATGGCATCATTAGTTGACAAAGTTGTCATAAAGAATCTTTCACACAAGTTGTTTGTAACAGGAGTGCAAAAAATGTTTGGACAAATATTTGCCAACCTAAAGAACAACCTTCCATGTCCAACAAAACTGTTGTCTCTTTTTGCAGGGCCGTATTAAAATTTTAACATGGTTTCATTGAAATGGCTTTTCTGCGGAAAGAAAGCAAACGTTTTTATAGGAACGTTTGTGTTTAGGAAAAAGACGAAGAGTTTTTTCAAACTCAACTTTTGCTGTCCCTGAAGATTCAATTTTTCAATATAAATAATATTCTTCTTCTTCTTCTTTTGGCGCTACAGTCCGTGGTGAACCTGGGCCTCAACCAACAAAGTTTTCCAGCTGGCACGGTCTTTAGCCAGCGTTCTCCAATTTTGCACACCAAGTTGGTTGAGGTCCCTCTCCACTTGTGTGCGCCATCGGTTCCGTGGGCGTCCTCTACTGTGTTGTCCCACAGGTTCGGAATCGAAGATTCTACGGGTCGGAGCAGTATTCTCCATGCGCTCTACATGGCCCAACCATCTTAGCCGTTGGATCCGTAGGCGCCTGGTTAGGCTCATGTCGCTGTACAACCCGTACAGTTCATGATTGAATCTTCTTCTCCAGAAACCATCAACGCAAAGAGGGCTGAAGATTGAACGCAGAACTGTTCTCTCGAAAATACCAAGGACTTCCACATCAAAGTGGTATATAGTGTCAACTTGGTTTATCGAGAGAGGGCCTTACTACTCAATTGCCTCTTGAGCCCAAAGAAACAGCGATTGGCAAGAGTTATTCTGCGTTTGATCTCGGTACTGATGTTGTTCGTACTGTTGACTTGGGAGCCAAGGTAGACGAAGTCCTTCACTACCTCGAAGTTATAGCTGCCTATGGTGATGTTCGGGCCCAGTCGTCGGTGTTGCGCGTCCTTTTTTGATGACAGCATATACTTCGTTTTGCCCTCGTTCACCGCTAGACCCATTTTGGCCGCCTCCGTTGAAATACCAGCAAACGCTTCAGTGACGGCTCGCTGTGTTCGACCAATCACGTCAATGTCGTCAGCGTATGCTAGCAGTTGCACGGACTTTTGGAAGATCGTGCCTCTGTTGTTGGCGTGTGAGTTTTGCACGATCTTCTCAAGAATTATGTTAAAAAAGTCACATGACAGTGCGTCGCCTTGTCTAAATCCCCTTCTGACATTGAAGGTCTCGGTGAATTCGTTACCGACCTTGATGGAGCAGCGAGAGTTCTCCATCGTCATCCTACACAGCCTGACGAGTTTAGTAGGAATGTCAAAACTAGACATGGCTTCGTATAGCTCGTCCCTATACACACTGTCATATGCGGCCTTAAAATCAACGAATAGGTGGTGGGTGTCGATTTGCATTTCTTGGGTCTTTTCCAGGATCTGCCGTAGTGTGAAAATTTGGTCGATGGTGGACTTCCCCGGCCTGAAACCACACTGATAAGGACCTATCAGACTGTTCACGAATGGTTTCAGGCGCTCACACAAAACGGCAGAGAAGATCTTGTAGGCGATGTTCAGGAGACTTATTCCTCGGTAGTTGGCGCAGTTGAAGGGGTCTCCTTTTTTGTGGATCGGGCAGACGATGCTGAGATTCCACTCGTCGGGCATGCTTTCCTCCGACCATATCTTACAGATGAGCTGGTGCATGCGCCCAACCAGGTCATCTCCGGCTGCCTTAAATAGTTCCGCGGACAGTGCGTCCGCTCCTGCAGCTTTGTTTGACTTCAATCTCGATATTGCTATCTTGACTTCATTCAGGTCGGGGGGACGGAATTCTCTACCATCATCGTCCGTTATCTGTAGTGGAATATTCTGCCTGGCGATGGAATCGGTGTTTTGTTCGCCGTTAAACTGTCTGCAGAAGTGATCCTTCCAGATTCTCAGCATCGATTGCGGCTCTACTACGATTTGTCCCTCTTCGTCACGACAGGCTTCTGTCCGAAGCTTATATCCATTGGATAGTTGTTTTACCCGTTGGTAAAACTTTCGGATATTATTCCTGCCGTAACACCTCTCCAGTTCCTCGATCGCGCGCTTCTCGTGCTCTTTCTTCTTCTTTTTGAGAAGCCGGTGTTCTTCCCTTCTCTTCCGTTCGTAGAGCTCACGAGCTGCTCTCGTCCTTCTCTCCAACGTCGCCTTATACGCTGCTAGCTTCGCTGAATGTGCCTGCCTGCACTCGTCGTCAAACCATGGGTTTTTTCCGGGTGGCATTTTAAAACCCAATACATCAGAGGCAGCATCTCTGATGGCGTTTTGGCAACGGTTCCATTCCTCATCGGTTGTTTCGCCTGGCAGGGCTGGACTCTCTGAGAGCTTAAGGGAGACTAGATCGGCAAATTTCCCAGCGGTCGATTGCGATTGTAGCTTTGCGACGTCAAACTGTTGTGGTCGTGCTCTACTCCGGTTTGCTACTGATATCCGTGATCTTACCTTGGCTACAACAAGGAAGTGATCGGAGTCAATGTTGGCTCCTCGGAATGTTCGGACATCAAGAATACTGGAGGAGTGTCTGCCGTCGATCGCAATGTGATCAATTTGGTTGACGGTTAATTGATCAGGGGACCGCCAGGTCCCTTTGTGAATGTTGAGGTGAGGGAATCGCGTGCTTGCTACAGTGAGATTGCGCCCCGTTACAAAATCTAGCAGCCTGAGTCCGTTATCCGACGTGTCGTCATGCAGGCTGTGTTTCCCGATGACTCTAGCAAAGATGTCTTCCTTGCCCAGCTTTGCGTTGAAATCTCCTAGGACGATCTTGGTGTCGTAGCTGGGGCATTGATCGTATGTTCTTTCTAGGAGATTATAAAAGTCATCCTTGCTGTCGTCATCTTTATCCTCCGTAGGGGCGTGGGCGCAGATTAGGCTAATGTTGCCGAGCCTAGCCTTGATGCGGATTGTAATGAGGCGTTCACTCACGGATTTAAAGCTTAAGACTTTTTGCCTAAGTCTGCCTCGAACAACAAACCCGCATCCAAACAGGCGCTGTCGCCGCTCTTTGTAGCAATCACCGTAGTAGATGTCGCAGTTTCTCACTTTCTTTTTGCCCGGCCCATCCCATCGCACTTCCTGGATGGCGGTGATGTCAGCCTTATAGGCTTCCAGGGCCTCCGCAAGTTCATCGGCTGCACGTGGTCTGTTCAGGGACCTGACATTCCACGTGCAGAACCGAAAATCGTTATCCTTATTTCGTTGTTCCTGGTCGTCAGCAATAAAGTCATCCATATTTATATTTATTCTTTGTTGTTGTGTCGCAACTAGTGTGTTTTTACACGGTAGGGAAGTTACCCCCACGCACAACCCCCGAAACCTGGAGGACCGGGTCCTGGTTTAGACCCCTGGACAGAGGGGATTCGCTGCACACTTTGGTTCACCTCTAAGCGGGTGCTGTAGGGGCTATCCAGGGGCGCCACGGGGAGGCAGTATGTCAGCTTGACCAGTCCATTTTCAGGGATCGCTGCTGGCTTCTCGCCAGGTTGAGAGCAGTCAACAACTTTGCCCTGAGTGCACTGGCCCATTCCCCATAAATAATATTATGAAAGATAAAAACCTCGTTGAAAATGGAAAATTCACGACAGTTCTAATATCAGCTTAACATCTTCCAGCTGAGAGAAGAAAAACTTGAAAATCTGTGCGGCAGACGAACACTTGGATCTGAGCCCACACATGTGTTTGTATGTTTATTGTTAACAAGCAGAACTAAACTCAGAAATTAATGAGTATTCAAACGTTCGCGAACTTGACAAAAATATTATAAAAAGCGTAAGGGAACAACGGGACTCTTGTCCTTGAATTTTAAAAAATTGTTTTTCCTAAATCACACTTTTTGGGAGGCTATAGGAACGACAATTTACATTTTCATCAAATATAACATGATATAACAGTAAATTCGATAAATTTTCAACTTCACTTTTAATAAATGAGGCTCCAATCAAGTCCACGAAAAAGAAACAAACTCGTATTTAGAAAAAATTTACTAAAGCCAAAAAGAGATTAAAAAGTATGATGGTATTATAATCGGCCTTGTAATTTGTATTTAACATTTGTGGAATGGGGGAAAATACGAGTATATGCTTTACACGGAGAATAATGCAGAAGCTGTTATTTCGATCAACGGTTCACAGAAATGGTCGAAAGCAAAAACAAAAAAGGCAGAGAGAGAGATCTAAACTTTTAAAAAAGTCTGATAAACTACGAAGTATAAAAATAAAATATTTTATAGTACAAGCGAAGTGCTGACCATAACTTCGATTTTATTTACATAGAGATGATTCCCAAAATATGAAATTTGTTTAGTGTTGGAAAAATATTATCGCGCAGTGTTATTTTTTTCCAATTTTAAATTTGATTCAACTGCAAATAAATACAAACTCCTGCAATTTGAAACTTAATTTTTCCTGTTACTTTTCACTATTTTATTTACATAAATAAAAACCATTTACTGGGCCTTTAAGCCGGCAAAAACAAAGAAAAACACAAGAAAAAAGGCGAAGCAGATTTGCACGGAAAAAAAGAAATTTTAATGGTCAGCTGTCACGCGCAATGAAAATGTAAATGATGGGCAAGGACGATCTGTAAAAAAAGAGAAAATTGAAAGGCTGCAGACAGTTGAGCAACAAGCAAAAATTTCAAATACAGCTTTTGAGTTATAACGCAAACACAATAACACTTAAAGCCACTTTGAACAAAGAAAGGAAATTGGTAATTGTTGTATACGGCTGCCGAATTTTAATGTCTGTTTTTCATTTTTTAACGTGCGAGATTAAAGTTTGTTGTTTAAACAATTCTCCTCCCAATTCGTGGGCTTACATTTTAAGAGCGGTTTTATAGCACCATATATTTTTTATAAAAAACGGAAACAATATTTATTTGAGCTTTCCTCCCTCCCCACCCCTTTTGTAACTTTATAGACATATATTTTTCTGATGATTTTTTTGTATTCTGTAGAAGAGTTAATCCAAGTTTGTAATAAGAATGTCGTAAAAATGCTTCATCATCAAGTTTGGTAAAAAAAATCTATTCCGTTTTGTAATTAATAAGGCCTCGTGCGCATTTAGAGATATAATAACGACGTTCTATTTAATTTCTTGTCTCAAAAGGCGATTTCATAAGAATTGAATTCTGCTAATCAGAGTGATATCTGTACATGAACTTAAATATTTAAATTCAGACCACACATAAATGGAAGGCTCTGTTATAACTTAATTCGTGCTTAATTTTGACAGCCCGCTTTTTTGCAGTTCATTTTCATCAGTTTGTTGGAGCTGGTTTATGAGAAAGCCAGCAATTCTTTCAATTTATATGTGTCTAGCATGAAATAAGTATTAAAATATAAACTAAACGCGCACTATAGCAATTAGACGTGGCCTTAAACGGCCTTTAGTTTGTTTTTTAATTGCCTTCCATACTAGACTTATACTGCGTTTAGAGAGAGATCATGACGGATGAAATTGAGAGCGTCAGCTGATTAATTTTCTTTATGTTTTAGTCTCTTCTGGATGTCAACAGCTCAAGAATAAGATTTTTGGTTTTGAGATTACACGAATATTTAACAGAACCAAAACTTCTGACTTTACCTGCTATGAATTCGTTTATTTAAAGCGAATGCAAAATGCTTTAATTCGCCTTAATTGAGACTTAAATCAAAGCCATATGATGTGCATTGATGCCAACTCTTCCAGAGGAAAACGCTAAAAGTCACGATATACAATAAGTATTTTTATATGTACACCTAAAGGATATGAAAACCCTTAAATAAACTTTCCGTAGAAATATTTAAAAATTTGATTCGTGACTAGAGAATATTTTCGAACAAAGATGTAAATGTTTCGGCAAAATATACACAAAACTTGAATTACTTTTTGTATTATTTCTTGAAAAAATATCTAAAAACTGAACAGAATATTGTTGTTCTCCATTTTTTCATATGATGTTTGACACTGACAGCTGACACACAGGTGCAAATGTAGTCAGCTTGTGTGATCTGCCTTGCTTATGGGCTTAAATTTAGAGAGCTGGAAAAAGTGCAAAACTTTTATGAATCTACAAAATTATACCAAATTTTTAATATATATTTTATAACTGCAAGTCGCACTAATAGCACCATAACTAAAAGTTAAAAAAGGCCGAGTTAGTGGATTTTTTTAAAACTAAAAAGGTACTGAAAAGTCACATAATCGAGTACGAAAGACAATAAATTGGCATCGCTGATAACGTGTCCAGTACACGACTTCTTAAGAGGTGATATTTAAAGCGCACCTGAGAATTTCGTTTATGTTTTCTCCGTTATGTTACTCCGCATTTCACAAATATGTAACAGAAAAAAAACATCTACAAGGGATTTTGTCGGCTCTTGTTGTAGCACTTCGAGATTTTAATTAAACCTCTTCAAACTCAAAATATTCACAACAAAATTAATTATCTTAATGCCTCCCTCTTTGCCGCACTCTCCCCCCAGAAGAGAGATGTCAAACTCTTTGCAGAAAAAGTTGGGTTGCAACCAATAGGCGAGTCAAATACAAATTGACAAAATCTGTGCTGAGTTCATCTAATGGATTTATTCACCATTTGTATCTTTTGTAATTCGCTAATGAATGAGAATTACGTGAGAGTTTTGTCGTATTATGTTGTGTTAAATTAATTAAGTAATTGTGTATAAAAATTATATTGAAGAGAACGAAGTTATTAAAACTAAAAGATTTCATTTCAAGAGAGTTCTGACTACAAAAAAGTCACAAATAAAAAACCCAGTAACAAATAAAAACAGACAGATTAACAATTTTATGAAAGTCGCATCAAAAGTTGTTACATAAATTTTTAAAATACTTTCCGGGAAACTTTTAAAAAATTAAGCCCTAGAATTTAAGTGCTGCTAATTATAATAATAAGTAAAACTTTACACAGATCGTGTCTTCATAATTCCTGACAACTAACAACCTTCTATGCGCAAACCAGCGTTGCCAAATGTGCAGATTTATCTGCATTTTCATTTTTTCGAAGCATTGAGCAGTTTTGAAGTTTCGTTTTTATCAGTTTTTAAGCAAAATTTGCAGTTTTTGTCCCATTAATTTTATGCCATTTCCGGTTAATTATTCCCCGGATAATTGATTTGCCTGCTTAAATGCTCGCAAAAAGTTTAAATGAACAATTTCCACAATAACGAATGGAAGAATTCCTGATTAATTGGATCCCCTTGAGTTGACTCTCATAATTAAACAAGTTTTAACAAATCAAATACAAACATGACGTTTAAGTACAATATATGTGAACTTTCACAATCATGTCTTCTTATATATTTTGTAATATTTGTTTGTTTTATTGATTGCGCTGCTCAATTAAGAGAGTTTTTTTAATTGAGTCAATGGATCCAAACTTTAGAAACTCAATTAACTAAATTTGTGAGACAGTGTTCAGGTAATTTTTTCATTACATCCTTCTTTTGCTGATTGGTGCACTGATTAAGTGCAGAGTTGAGTTTTTCTACATTGAGTCAAATTTTATGGTTTGAAATATAAATCATAGAAGAGTTTCATTTTAAGCCGTTGTGCAGCTCTTCTTTTTTGCTTTTCGTTTCATCTTCTTCTTCTTTTGGCGCTACAGTCCGTGGTGGACCTGGGCCTCAACCAACAAACTTTTCCAGCTGGCACGGCCTTTAGCCAGCGTCCTCCAATTTTGCACACCAAGTTGGTTGAGGTCCCTCTCCACTTGTGTGCGCCATCGGTTCCGTGGGCGTCCTCGGGATCGTTTACTTATATATATATGTACTTATTTACATGTATGTATGTATGTATGTGTGTATGTATAGAACATGTATGTAATTTCACATGAAAAGCAAACTTTTTATCCCAAATTTGCAGATTTTGTAGAAAAATGATGGCAACGCTGGCTCAAACGCACCTTTAAAGTGTGTTTTTGTGTATTTTTGTCTGCTGTTGGAACACTAACACGTTTCATATATCTGACAGTTTGTTGTTGCTTTAGTTTTCGCTTACCTTTGCCTTTTTGTTTTTCCTTTTTTTCTTTTTTTTTTTGAGGTCTACTTTATTTGTTAGATTGTCGTTATCATCGAAAAGTACTATAATTTAAAATCCCTTGCGAATGAAGTGCTTTAAGTGTTACAGTTTGTTCTTTCCTTTCACAAATTTTAAGCTGCCGGTGCAGAAAACTTTAGACTCAGCTCAAATATTAATTTTTATTGCACAATTATTAGACCATTAAAGTTCAGTTGGTACAGCCTGATATTGTTCTAATGAGGCAATAAATATTCTTCGCAAGAGTCTTGTCTGCTTTTTACTGAATTCGAGTCCGATAATATAATATTCATTTTTATTGTAAAATACTTCAGCTACAGTTTTTTCACAATCAATAAAAATATTTACTGAAACTGTGAAAATATTGAATGCAAAGTCAGCTTTTTCTTAGAACAACAATTGAACAGTTGCGAACAGTGTGAAAAAGTCTTTTTCTTTCCGAACAAAAATTAGTTTTTAATAGTTTTGATCACACAATTCAATGAATCAAAGAAATTTTTGCTTGAATTTGCATCAGCAAATATTTATGGTGACGTTTTCTTGAAGCTCTACAATAACAAGTTTTTCTAAAGAAATAAGTATTAATTTTTCTAAAGGAAAAACAAATAAAATTTGAAAAATCGTTTTTACACGCCCGAAAAATATCTCATTATCAGTCGATTTCCTTCTAAAGAAGAAGAATTAAGAATTCGCTTGAAAAAAATGCAATGAATCGAAGAAAGTAAAAGTTGGTATAAAAGATATACATTTACTATTATATGCAGAAGAAAAGTATGTATGTTAAATCATACAATATTTCTGTTGTCATAATTCCTGAAAGGAAAAGGACTAATGACGTCACATTAAATGATGTGTTAAGAAAAGGTGGTTCTTATGTGCAACGTGCACATTAAGTCAGTTAATCGCTCTATGAATGCCCAGAAAAATTCTCTTCAGAAATTAATGCCTCCAGTGCAATTGGATTCGACTAGTAGTGGGATTAAACGCCAGTTCTTTTACGTAGCAAAATCTTGCACTTCAGCAGCTGCAAGTTTTCACTGATTTTTTCCCTTTCTAAATTATTTAGGAATGAAAATAAATCGATGTAATGCCTAATAAGAATTTTGAACCAAAGCCCATGAAAAAGGTATAATTTTAAGTGAAAGTGAAATTGAAAGTTAGACAATCACTTTATTTTGTGTTTTTTGACCACTTCAGGTGCTAGAACCCATCAGCACTTACCCTTCTTCCAAAATAAAGGCCTTCAACTAGTGCTACTCTAGTTCTAGTTATAGAATTGCGGTTCTTCGAGATCAAGAATCAAGATCTTTTATTTGTATTCCTTTGAAAAATATTTGAACACAATATAATATAAAAAATAAATAAAAATTAATTTTTTTTCACTCAGAGTGGTCACTAAATACACTGTGCCAAGTAACAATATAAGGGCTTGGGCAAGGGTGTGGGGACGGAGTAGGAAACAACAATATTGCACTTAAGGGCTTATGAGCCAACATATGAGTTTGCTGTAACAAATATGTGTTATTTTAACAAGCAGTAAAACCCTTAATGATACTCATCTCTTATTAATTTTTTCTGCCATTTTCTGTGATTTGAAAAAATGGGCGAACATAAAAACTTTGTTGGGAAGTTTTGTTTTTTTCCTGTTGTTTAGTTTATTTGAGAAAGTAGTCAACACTTTTTGTATATAAGGACAAGAAAATTCAATTCAAATTTCATGGAATGAGAAATACACGCATAAGAAAAGTTGTTAATTAAAAAAAAAATTAGTTCCACAAAAAATTAGCAACTCCGCAAAAAATTTGGTTCAGTGTAACAATATGAGTATATTTTTCAAGCAAAAATTACTCGATTATAACCAGATTCAAAAAGAAAACTTATCTCTTTGAAGCTGATATTTACTAATTTCCTGAAATACGATTTGGAAATGTTGTTTTCCTGCCATGGAACGATACAATAGATGTAAAACTGCACGCCCGTCAAAAGTATTATTTTAACAGACAAACAACGACAAGTGAAATTGAAAAAGCAGCCGATTGCTTTTTAAACATTGAAAATGGTTAGAACGTTTTTCTCTGATTCTCATCATCCTTTGAAGGCAATTGAATATAAAGTTGAATCTTTTCCAAAACTTGCACTGGCCTTGGAGTGAAGTACGAATTTGAGGCAAACTATAACAGGTAAACTTGCCAGTATAAAATATTCGCTATAATAACGGACGTAATCAGCTGCTATCCCGATTTGGCCTGTTATGAATTCGCATTATATTTGTTCTCAAGCTCACATGTACGTTCACGTCTGAACTTGCCCCTGATTGTACGCAACATTATTAGCAAAGTCGCAAAACAAATGAAAGTCTGTCAGACGAGTTTAGTGGGGTTGAAGGACAACTGACATGCAGGAGCTGCCTCAACGGCTTCCCACCCTGGGACAGACCATTTATGAATCTTATTTTATTTCCATTAATTATATTTCAATTAGTTAATAAAAAAGTGATTTCAGGGAGGAAGAAGTGACATGTGCGATGTTAAAAACATCTCTCTAATCCACTTAATGGATGAAACTCTTTTCTTCACATGCAATCATCATAGAAACTGAAAGATTCAGAAACCCAGAGAACCAGAAAAAACTCGAGAAGTGTAAGTTCCTGCGGAGTTTAGTACAATATATTTAAATTTTCACTGCAGATCGGAAATATGTAGGTGCCACAGGAATATTTCGCAGGAATTTAGTGTCACCCGGTTTTTTCTTGCTGTGCATTTGGCGAGTAGTAGAATGAAATTATCTGGATTGGAGTACTTTTTTCTCTGAATATAACGAATAATTAGTTTTATAGAAAAATCTAAATCAAAGACAATTATGAGTATTTCTCTCACATGATTAAGAAACCTTGAAAGTATGTCGACAACAACAACAAATAAAGTAAAACAAAATGTACCAATAAAAGTAACAAACTATTTGTTGATTGATTTTCGTTCAATTAAACTGCGATTCCACTTTACCACTGTCGAATGGTATGATGGAAATTTCCATCACTACGCAGAGAAGAAACAAGAACTTAGAGTAAATAATTGTGGTAAAATTTTACAAATTTAGTTCATTTAAATTTTTAAATTATTATTTTATTAATAATAAAAGAATTGAGGTCATTCTAAAAATGTCAGTATATTTTTATTGTGTCTAATTCCAAACTTTCTTTGTGCTTTAACTCTTGTGCTGAATTTCCTACAAATGTTTTACCGTTAAGTGGGTGTATCTTTAGTCAACCTGCTTCCGTACTCGTTGCACAAATCGTTTTGACTTCAGCAAATGACAGTTTTAATAAATTTTGCCTGAGGTATTCTTTGTTAAAATATCTTGAACATGTTATTGAATGATTATTATCTCATATTCATTATCCGAATTGCAACCGCAGGACTTTTGTTGCTAAGAAATACCAGCTTTTAATGAATGTTTTAATATGATTAATACAGAAGTTGTTAACAAGAAATAACAAATGTGACAAATAAAGACAAGCGCAAAATCTAAAGCAATTCAATGCACTTGGATTTGAGTGAAATAATGCTGGGCATCGTCAAAAATTAAATTAAATAAAGAACTATCGGAAAGTGGGACCATACGGGTATTGTGTATTTCACCGGGGGCTTAAGTGTTCCGAACTATTTATGTACTTTTGCACGAAGTCCAACCTCAAAGACTTTTCGCACAAGAGGCGATGCCACAGTAAAAACTTTCTAAGCCCCGTGTGCAGGTTTTCCAGTTTAAAAGCTGTGAGATTTCTTTTTAGCATTTTCACCCTTTTTAGGTTTTCCTTCTTCTTCCACTGCGATTACAGCATCTTCAAGTCTAACTGACATACAAAGACATTATTAAATCTCAATATAGAAAAAATATCACAAGAGGTTTTTCTCTCATTGTTATTAGTTCTTTCAAATTTGTTGTTGGTGTGTGTTTAAAGTTTACTTTTAGACTAATTTTCATATATAAAAAACCCAAAAAGGTTTAAATTAACTCCAGGACAGCGTGATTAGCAAGAGATTGGATGAAATTTCTTTCTTAGTCTATTTTTAATATGACACTAATATTTATTGGCCGGGACGTAATAGAATCTCACAAGGATATTACGAGAAATCTGCCTCATCGTTGCACATGATTTGATGATGGAAATTATGAGACTGGCTTTAGTTCATGCACCAATTGGAGCTTGTAGGGATGAAGTCCAACATATTGTACACACCTATGGCCTTAAAATTTTCCAAATAGTGGAGGGGCAGGTACTGAGTTTCTGAAAATGGCATCGGATCGATCAATTCGAGCCCACCGTCGCACTCATTTCTGTAGCGGCGATGGCTTCTGCAGTACGGTTTAGCCACTCTCAAAAAATTCGCTCAATTTAAGTAACATCGGCATCTTACAAGTGAATGTTGGAAGGGGCCAAGTTACGTCCTCAAGGCGGATAATTGACAACAACAGGATGACTCATGTGGTTTTTCGCCACAAATGTGTACGAAATGTGCAATTGTTGGATGACTACCAGTCAGCTGCAACTAAATATTATAAACATGTTTTAGCCTTCTATCTCGGGACATTGGAAGTTCTTAATGGCTCTTTTGACTCGACATTGGCAAAATAGGCGTTTCCAGCAGCTGTTCAATTGCGTTGGGTGGGATAATTTGATGTCGAATTGTTCAAACTCAGAAACGTTCGTAAAGTGTTAAATTATTATTCATGGATAAAAGAACACACAATTTGGAAGAGACTTGCGCCAAGTCCATCTTCTATTTAACTTGCTGTTACTTTATTCCTGCTCCACCCTCCCGGTCACACTTGCAACTATTTCCATTCGGTTTTGTACCAAAATCCTTGTGATCATGTTTGTTGCACTTAATGTAAGCGGATTTTTTCTCCTTGAAGCAGGACATTCATGATTAGGATCTGACCTTTGATAAAAAATATAAAATGGGGAATAAATAAACGAATATGTTTAGTGATTTAAATGATTTTTTCTTTATGGGAATAGGAAGTATATGAAGTGCCACGGACAATGCAACCAGTTCTCGTGTTGTCTCTTGGACATTAATATGTAACATCAACTGGTCAAATTTAAGTTTCCCTGCGCGCCACTATACAAATCGCAGGACACGAGTGCAAAAGATTTAATAAAAAAAAAACGCTCAACCGACTTAATTTATAATGAGCCGTTTCTTATCTGCATTTAGCTACAACTTATTCCACTCCTTGTCCATAAACAAGACCACAAAGTTGATATCAATGTTGAACAAAATACTTCAATCTTTTTTTCTACACATTTGATAAATTGGTTGAAGGTGTGTCCTTGAAAAGCGCTTCATTACTAGACTTGTGAGCCAAACAAGAGTACTTTTTTCTAAAGCTTAAACAAGTCAATTAGACAACCCTTTTCAGTGACCTGCTTTTAAAATGTCTGCTTAAGAGAAAAATTGTAATAAAAAAAGAAGGCAGGCATTAAACACAAATAAATCACTAACCGGGAAAATTTCTTTTAAACTAAAACTTTTGACGTTGCAAAAAAAAAGGCGCATTTTGTTTCAGCTTATTTTGCCATTTGTTTGCAGCTTTAAAACTCGCAAATCCATCGCAATTTATAACTTAAGCTGTCACTTATTTAATCGCACCACCAGTTCATTTTAAATTAAATTAAAATTTAAAGGCAAACATTCATATTTATTAAAAACACCAATTTAGTTAGCAGCGCTTTTAATTCTCCTTGTACAATAAACTGAATTATTAAATTTTATTTTCATTATTTAACTCATATTAAAGTTAATATGAAATGATGTAAACGGTTGGCAGCAAAAACTATATTACCGGCTTCACAGTTCCTCATAAAGTCCCACAATAAATTCAACGAACAGTTTGGGTATAAGAAAGATCGCACACTTCTTAGTCTTTTGAAGGCGGAGCGCAGCATTTGCGCTTTAAAACATTTAAAACATTAATTTCGCATACACACATACATACATTTACGACTCGTTTAAGCTTGAAGAATTAATAAAGTAAAAGGCAGGAGAAATTGTCCTCATTCGAAAGGCATTTTAATAAAACAGATGCGAGGAACAAAACACACTTTTCCAGCAAAACTTTCTCATAACGAACTCGTAAGAACGAAAAAGCATTCACGTGCGTGTGTGAGTACATGGATGGGAGTGTGTGGGTGTGGGAGTGCGTGTGTGTGTTATCTGGGTGTTTGTTCGGCTTAAGAAGTTTAGTGAATGCCAGAATTAATCAATTTGGAAGAAGGGAAGAGCAAACAGTTGCACAAAGAAATCCAGTGCTTATTTTTCATTTTCCCTGACAAAGAAATAAAATTTTAAAACAAGTGTTAATAGTTTCAATTAAAAGATAAAGCAATAGAAGAGCATAAAGGATTTAGTTTGCGACACTTTTCTTTAGCTGGCGACCAGGGTAAGCGGATGAAAAGTTTTCTTAGCCTTTTTAAGGGGTGGGGGGAGAAACTCGTATTTTCTCTGCGACAGCATTCAGTTCATTTCGTTATTAGTGCTTTTAAAAGGTTTGAATAGTTTAAAAAGGTATCTTTAAAAAAACTTCACTCTTCCAGCGCCAAACCCCTGACTAACAATTGATGTCAAAAACCCCAAAAAATTATTGTTCATTCATTTTGAGCCTCCCGAACGGCCGTCTGGCTGAAATTCAAGCGCATGCGATTGTATTCGTATAAAATCTGCTTTTTAAGAGTCCTGTTTCCAATGCACACAGCAGCGGGAAGTATAATTTCGATTCTGCAGTATATCGGTGTAAAATTGGCAATTGTGGACCAAAGTCTAAACTTCCTTCCAAAATTTATTTTACTCAAAATATATTTATTTCTTCATCAATTTCTGTCATTCCCTTCAAAGTAGTCGCCCCAAATATAGTACCAGCCCTTGGCATGAGCCACCTGTTACGATGAGTTTCTCAGTAATTTCTAAATTAGTGACTCGACGATTCTCCAAACAATTTTCTTCATTATCGCAACATTTTCACCGACTTTTGATGTGCAGGGAGCACGTCGTCATTCACATTTTGTCGATCTTCTTTGAAAAGCTGATACCACAGTCACAAAATTTGATTCAAATTCAGAAAAATTCAGAAAAACATCGAACACTTCTAAAATTTTTGCCACGCACAAACAAACTGAACATTCTAAAAAGTTGAAACTTGGCAGATATGGGAACAAATAGCCCACGAAGTTTTAAAACTCACCTAATTTTTTGTACACACTTCTTAAAACACTGTCGTGTGGATCTGATTTGCTTGCATCGGAGCACGGAATTTTTTTCGACAATCCCTGCCTGTGTCTGGAGCGACAAAGTTCTCTTTCAATCCACTTCCAAAGGAGGGACAGTAAAAGAATTACCGAACAACTCTGACTCCGGCATAGAGGAACAGACTTACAATAGTTTTCCTTTATTTGGCATTGAGTTGGCGTCAGGTTTTGGCAAACAAAAATCTGCAAATCAAACAATTAGAGTTCGAATCAGGGATAGTATTTGAAGCATATCCCCTACCTTCACGCTTCAAATTTCTGTAATTACTGTCCTGATTTTACCCCAACACACAGTAATTTCTCATTAAGTAGTTTGATGTATGAATATGCAGCCGTGATTGTGCGACTTTATTGGCAGGAATTCCCAAATGTCCTCTTTACCAGCAAAGTTGCCTGATTCATTAATTTGTCAGAAGCTGAACATTATTAATTACCTGTTGTTTGTTTAAGGCAATTTGTAAAATATGAAAGTATCCTAAAGGTTGTTACGAACAACCATTTAAACAACGCATTTACAGCATGCTTCTTATACGAGGGTAGTTTGCTTTCAGCGTGACATTGAAGATAATAAAAAAAATTTCGTAAAAGGGCATTTTATTTTCAACGTACTCTTCTCTAACTTCTATTGTTTGCGCCTTCTTTGATTTCAGTTGTTCACAGATGTTATTCTTTGTTTGCTTTATTTCGTTACATAAAAACACATCCCTGATCTAATGATGTGTGAAGGCATTTGAAAAATTTTTAAAAACGATGAGAGCCGTACAACTGTCAAATATTCATCCGTATTTTCTCTCAATGTCTTCTGGTTTCATTACATTTTAAGTTTAGACTTGTATTGTCGTCTAAGTCTCCTTTTACGAGTATTACCCAGTGACTTATTCAATTTTCGCAACAAGAAATTGTTGTAAGGGTCACACAAGTGTGTCTTCCTATATCTTCTTGATGGATGACGAAGCGTTTTGAATTAAAGTCTTTCATGTTAAATGAAAGTATAACCTCACAATAGTTTCACCATCTTCTAGGTACTCCAAATGAATGAATGTAGCGTTAAGCTTGTTGGCTAATAGACTCCACTCAGCATTCTCTGGTGCAGGCTCAACCGATGAGATGTGCTGATTCCTCTTTGGTTTAGATCCAACAGTACCGTAACGCTGCTCCACTTTTGCGCTTATGGTCCGATGGCTGACGTTTATGGTTACCGCCATCAAATATTCATAAAAACTTTATGTACTCGTTCCGGTGAGATGCCAACAGCTCCATCTATTTTCCCAACTTTCAATCTCCGATCGTCCAATAGCATTCCATGGATGCGACTGATTGTTTCTGGTGTGGCCTGCCTAATTGAGCGAATATGAAGAACCTCACTCAGCCTACTTTTATCGATTGGAGGTGAAAATGCACAATCTCCATAGTCTTTATCAATAATGTTTAATTACGACACGATATTAAACTCTTTTCCATTTAAGTTAAAGTTAGCAAAGTTGAGTACTTATCATGACAGGGCTCTCAAAAGGATGCTAATAGATGTAGCTCCCCCCCCCCCCCCCCATTTCAATAGTATCGAATTAAAAAACAATAGTTAATGGCACTAGATTTGGCTGCTTTTCAAATATAAGCAGTCACAGAATAATCAGACTGTCTCGTTTGCGCACCGTTCGTTTCAAATGTAAAATAGTTTGTTTCGCCACTTAGTTTCGCAATTCACAAAATAGTGTTTCACTTTCACCTTAAAATCTTCATATTTAGTCTAAGGCTGGCGTCCCGAAACCGAGATATACAGTTTCTGTTTGCAGCCATAGTTCGGTATGAGAACCACGCAAGACATTTTGAAGACTTATGCGATGAAGATCTTAAGGCAAAAATTATCTTAAGTGTCGTATAAAAGAAGCCATTAACATCAACTTTAATGACGTTGTTTAGTTAACAAATTGCATAATCTGCTTAAAAATGAGAGTGCGCCCTAAAAGTTGTACGCGTGCTTTTAAAAACTATTTTATGAAATAATCATAAAACACAAACAACTATTGTACAAACTTTTCACTCATATTCGGCGAAAGAGTGTTTGATACAGATTAGTATTTTCCATTTAGCTTTCATGTGCTCTCAGCCTCCTCCTTCCGCCACTTCTCGTTTATATGTAGTTTCCATGAAAGAAAGAAGCTCTTAGTGTTGTTTCAGGGCTTCTTTAAGGCATTCACATTTGTTACATGTGTATGTGCGGGTGTGTTCGATTTCTTTGTATTCGTGTGAAACATTTGTGGATAGTCCAGCAAATAAAAATTAGAAAGTTGTTAAATAAAACATAAAAAATATACGCACCTCAGGTTATAGTTTAAAGTTTATTTTCTGTTTTTTTTTTCTAAATGTCAAAGTTCATTTGAGGGAGAGATTATAAGCTTTTATTAAGCTTATGGCAAGCCGTTTATGGCGTGTTTACGCCATAAAGAACCCTCAAGTCAGAAGCTAGAGAGGGGGAAACTAATCAAGCAACTTTCTTATTACACCCAAAACCGCTAGTGGCGGGTAGCACTGAAGCGTTAGACAAGCGCGATGTCTCTAAAGTAAAATAAATAAATAGTTTCGTAAAGTTATTGGCACCTAAAACTTTTTCAGACTCAATTGCTATAAACTACCACTTAGTTGCAACCGCCAGCTGGATTAGTGTTTAGAGTATTGGACCAACAGAGATTTTCGGTTCGACTGCTACTAATGGCTCTGGGTGTTTCTGCAGACAAGCGAAGAGCTGCGCAGCTTTGTGCCGTTAAAAAAAGGGCTGCTTTACACACACACACACATGTATATATAGACGAGCTACATATACATCATATAAATATATCAATTTGTGGCACATGTTGAACCAGTTACTTAAGATTTTGTCCGTCTAATGGATAAACGCCTACAAATCAGTGTGGTGTAGATTTAATAGGGTGAAACAGATTTTACTTTAAAGTTTGTTTAAACATCGCACGGCAGGTATCGTGTCACGGAGAAAATGATGGCACGTCTTCTCAATATAACGCAGATTTAAAACATTCGCATGTAAATGAGCCAATTATACACTCTTGAGCAACCCACGATTGTATTCCACATGCGTCTAAGCACCTAAAGAGCAATCAAATTTATTTGAACAATTAAATATGTATCTCTAGAGTGATCGGCATTTTCGATTTTATTTTTTCCTTAAAAAAGCTCCTTCGGCAAAATAATTTCCTCTTTTTATAACCAAAAACATTTAAATCAATTCACCGCGTTTCGCACTAGTTTAAGCGTTATTTTACTGCAATAAACGCGTTATTTTCCTCCTACCAGCGCTCTTTGGAGTTCTGTGCATATCGATATATTTCAGGCACTTGTTAACTGAATTGAATTAAATCTGCTTTAATTTGTCACATAAGATTACACTTAATCAAAGTACTCGTAAGTTTTCAAAGAAGAAACTATAAATGGATGTTTTATTACAAGGTTGTCAAATAAGAAAAAAAAATTACCTGCAGTTTGATGACTTTCTTCTTAAGAGAGAAAACTGAAGAAAAATATCTTTGTACTTAAATTGTTTAATTTCAATTTTAGTTTTAACGCGACTTTAACCGCTACGAGTGTTAAACTCGCTTCTACAACAACAAATTGCGGAACTGTCAAAAACTGCAATTTTCGACCTGACTTCATACAAGTAATCACCTGGTGCTTTCAATTTCACCTCTTGTTCACGTCAAGTTGAACTGAGCTGCCTTATCATATAACATGTAGATATAACAAGGGCCCATATGAAACAGTATCCGGGGTGGGAGTTGAACATTTGTTGTTTTGGCGCTATTTGCATTAAAATTGTGTTGGTTTTTGTTTGCGCCTGACGGTAAGAATACAGCAAAATGTTATCATCTGTCGCTGTGCGCCCACCTTTTAAAATTAATATTTCCCGCCAACTCATGCGATTCATATGAACGCCTTAATATTCCAAACAAATTGTGCGAAATAGGTGAATCGTTTTGCAGATTTTGTTCGGAATAGCCGGGTGGACGCAACTTAAACTAATTCAAGCTGCAAGAACAACAACATCAAATTAAACATAAACAATATTCTTTGAACAAAAATTTTGTTCTGTATCTAGTTGAATCCAGCTTTATAAATAGAAACTTAAAGTCTTGTGTATGAAAACCCATTGATAAGGTGTTCTAAAGCGAAGCGTCGGAAATGACGGAAATGTGGGAATGGCATCCAAGTACAGAAGGCAAATATTAATTTGAACATTTACGTAAGTCTGTCATGTAGAGAATTTAAGTTGTTCACGGTTCACCAAGTAAATTACAAGTCTATATAATATAACCAAGGAAGAAAGCAAGTGAGCATTTTGAGGCAAACTTTGTTCTCCTCTCCCTCTATGTCGTGAAACATATAGTTCCATAAAACTGTCATTCAGAAAAGTTCACAGTTAAGTCTAGTCGCTCACACTTGCACTTGCAATTTACATTTACACCCGGTCATTCCGGGCACAACGCGTGCAAACGGCAATCTTTTACACGCACACACTCTCCCACTTATTCATATGCATTTTAAATTTAAGTACATTTTTGGCCCAGTTATTTGCCTACAATTTTTCTCCGTGTACATACTTCTCAAAGAGAAGTTTTCTACTTGCGTCAGAGCTTTACAACTACTCGCATTTAATTATTAACACAGTAATGACGTGCGTATATCCTTGCAGCAACCCTTCAACGTCCTTTGTTCGGCTGCGTGTAGGCACATTGTGTGTGATGCATGAGCAGGCACTTGTTTCTGCAGATTTATAACGTTTTATTCATGTTCAGATCAGGCTGTTTTGAAATTAAGCGATAAGTTGATGTGAATCAATTTTCTTCAAACTTCTTTAGGACGGCGTCAAATACAGAACTTGAAAATATTTTATTTTGAGGCTTTACAATTCTGATTTTTGTGTTTTCTAG
Organism: Epicampocera succincta; assembly: GCA_932526305.1. Classification (NCBI taxonomy): domain Eukaryota; kingdom Metazoa; phylum Arthropoda; class Insecta; order Diptera; family Tachinidae; genus Epicampocera; species Epicampocera succincta. The sequence continues at coordinate 42,070,507 of OW052037.1, read as the reverse complement.
CTGTCTACCGAAATGCCGACATTTCGTAGATGCCAAAAACATTCAACTTGTCGTCACATTGTCTTGGAAGGGGCATAAAGAATCAAAAGAAAAATGTTGTAATAACATTTTATATAACGAGGATCCGTTTATTGCTTTAAGTCTCAAGTTCACTGACAGGTAGGGTAGCACCTATTAAATGTCTTTTATGGTTTGTGTTTTCAAGTTAATGAATTATAATATAATTCTTACATACATACACACAAAACTTTTGTACTAAATAGCGATGCACTTTCAGATGATTCTTAAAAAATTATATGATATCTTCAAGCATCATTTCAGAAAAAAATATCACAGGAAAATATCCTCCCAAATTTCAAAAGAAAAGTTAAATTGACACAAAATCTGATATTATTTTATGCCAATATTGAAAATATTAAGAAAAGTGAATGAAGAATTTATTACTGAGAAATTATTGAAGGGAATCAAACTTCTCTGCAAAAACACACTCCCTGATATTTTTTAAAATCTGCTTTGTTCGAATAATACTTTTGGACACCTCGCTGACATCAATTATTTACTCTCACTTTGATTAAGGAGTGAATGCGACATCCTCACTTGTATGAATTGAACTGTATGAATGATTGGTGATCCGCCATCAAAAACATGGCGGATCTTGTAAAATGTCTTCCAAAAAGCGCCATAACTGAAAATTTTCATTTGTTGAGTATAATACCCACTGTACCTCGGCTCTGTGGCAAGCATCTAAAATGCTAAGTTTGTATGCATTTGCCGGCTTTGACGGCAAAGACCTTAAAGCTAAGATAATTTATTTTGACATCGATCAGAACTCACTCACGACAATCGAATCGCTGCTGTACGGTCACTCTATCGAACTTTAATGGGCAGCTTTAAGTTCTAAGTTTTCGTTTATTTGTTTATTGGCTGACAAAACACAAAAGCTGATGTGGCTGAATAAATGTTTTAAAAAAAATTTAAATGCTTTATAAATATTATTAGCAAACAGTTTTCAAATCAGGGATGGCAAGATCGGTGCTACTGTAATATTTATATAAAATATGTGGTATTTTATTTGAATCACTGGTACAAAATTTCTTTATTAATTTCAAGAGATTTGCAAAATACTTTGTAATTTTCATTTAAAAGTTTTATAATGTTTGTTTAAAAGAAAATCAAATTTTAATAACTCTTTCAGAACTCCTTTTTTTCACTTGTCAGCGTTCACGAAGCTGCCACCTGTCTTGCTGTTAACCCTTTACTGCCTTACATTAATAAGTGACTTTTATGCAACACTACAAATATACGATTTGAAACCAGATGCTGCAATTTCAAAAATTTGTTTTACCAATCATTGACCACTGCGATCGACACACAACCGGCCGATAAGAAACGATGCATGTTTTACCATTTAATTGCTAGACCTTAAGCAAAAAAGTAAGAAAGTAAAAATAAAAAATTTCATTTTCACTTTCTTACGAATTTGGTGTATGTGACACATACTCGTACACTAATATTAAATACGTACTGCAAAAATATCTATAAAGATATTTGTTAAAATCCAACCTGGTAACAGATTCATGTAATTTGTGGCCAACATCAATTTTAATCGTCTTATTATAAAAAATTTTCTGTTTCCGTAAATGGGAAAAATACATATTTCTTGATTTTTCAAATGGATATTTCAGCAATTTAAGCACTCAACGATATAATTCCTTATTCTGTCCTTAATCAAGTTTATTTTTATAAACATTTTATGGATTTTTCTCTCTTTTTTTTGGCACTTTTAAAGCTTGTGGCGTTGAAAGCTCTACAATATGAACGTTGCACTACGAATACAAATGTGATTTCAGAAGGAACAAAAAAAAAAAAAACAACAACGACAGCAACAAAACGAAAAATTTATAAAAAGTGCTGCTCTCTTACCAGAAAAATAAAAAGACCAAGACCTCCAAGGCTGATGCTCAAGGAATTAATATGATAGCTTTTATTTATGTAACAGAACTCATAAATATGTGAGTGTTTAACGAGTTAGTGCTGTGCAAAAGAAGAAGAATGTGCACGTAAAAGTGATAAGGTAACAAAACGAGGGCATCTTTTGTTTTATTTTGATTTTTCTTAGTTTTCATTTATTTTCCAATATTTCGATTAACTTCGTTGATCATCTGCAGAGTTTATCAAACTGTTTATGTTTATGTCAAAATTAAAACAACTAAAAACACATCTTTTTATATATTGTATTAAATTTGTCCCGGATTTTATTTCCCCAGAATTGTTGTTCAGTTACAGCTCCGGGATGAATTTTACATACATCTAAAAATAGGTGCTTTTAATTGTTTCAATCAGATGATCAAAGATTGTGTTGGAAATATTGCAAAATAAAAGTAAACTAAGCAAAATCACTGCATGACCTAGAGCGGAACTAAAAAAAATACAAAAAATATTAAGAAACCTAAAAGGGCAACAAATAAACGAGTTTTTATAAAAAAATAACTTTGTTGTTGTTATTGCTAAAAAAAAGGATAAAAAATAAGTAAATTGCAAGGAAGTTATTTGAAAATTTTATGGCCAATATTAAGGAAAGGGACTTTCCTGTCTGTTCGATTTCTATATTTAGATTTCTACTGCAAAACAGAAAGCAATTTTCTTGATCAATTTCAAGACAAATTCGAATATAAATTTGAATGTAGGCCTTCCCCAGAAAAGAAAATGTTAAAACAGTAGCGTTATGAACGCGACACAAAATTAAAGTAGTTTTCGTCATATAAGAAGAGGGGAAATTCAGTGAAAGGTAACACAGTTCTGTTACAATGTCAACTTAAAATGTTTTGGATTTGCTTGAAAAATACGTGACATTTCGTACGTGACCACATTTCTATAATAATTCAGCTCCATGACGATAACTAACTGCCCAACAAGTTTATTGTTAAAAGAAGAAAATTAATACACTTATTATAGGGGAGATGTACAGTCCGAGTGGCATCGCGCGAAAGCAGCAGTAATTGCTGGAGGCCGGGACTTAAAGCAAATAGGCAATAAAACACCATAAACAATAAGAAATTGAAGTCTGCTTGTAGCTGTCAGTGCATGAGCTTGTGTTGAGGCTTAAAATGTTGGTAAAATCCGAGAATCATCAAATAGTAGAAAAGTCAGCTTTGAATTATTTTTAATGTTTTTTCTGCCACATTTGAGGTTTATGCGGATATAATCTTAGACTCATATTCAATATTAGATGTCAACAACCGAACTTCTCAACAGGCTTTCAATTAAGTTTTAGAGAACAATAATCAATTAATTTGTACAATAAAGTTTGAATATGTTGTGGTTCAGTCTTTTATTTGCTTTATTTCATAAGTTACTATTAAGTTTTCAAAATCTCTTTTTAACTCGTTGTATTTTCTTAAGATATTCAAAACTATGGCATTGATTGTAACACTGAATTTATGTATGTTTCTATTACTCGTACAACACAAGTTTGACAGTAATATTTTTTTACAAAAATACAAAAAGTTTTGTTGTTATTAATGCTAATGAAAGTATCAAAAAATTAGTAATTGCGCAGAAGTTGTTTGGCAATTTTATGGCCAATATTTCTTGCTTGTCTAGGATTTCTCTCGCCTAAACTCTGCTTTATCCTTTTGTTAGATGTTTTCACTGCAGGTGTCAACGACCTTCCCTCAACTGGCATTTCGTCGTTCTACAAGAGTTGCTTTTTATTCTGTTGTTTTACATTTGAGCTCTGATTTGCATAAATAAATTACACCAATTAGTGTTGCCGATAAGAATATGTTCGGTGTATTCTGGTAAACGTAGCAGGAGTGCTTACCACAGCTTTTAGTAATGTTTTCTAGTTTATAAAACTTGTACTTTAACCAGGTTTCTTCGCTTCGCAAATTCCATTTGCAAGCCCAGCTTGTTTTATCGTTGGTATTTCAAAGAACGAACTGGTTCCTCCTCTTTGCAGCACATCGTCCTCGTAAAATTAAAATTGTTGGCATTTGTGATTTCCACAGTAAAATACAAGTTATCAAAAAACATGTCGCATCCTAAGGAGTTATCAACAATATCTGTGTCCCTCACAAAATCAAAACAAAACATTTTTAACTGAAAATCGAAATTACTCCAAGCCCAAGTTCCATAATATGTTATTATTATGGCTTTACTGTAAAATAGTAAAAATGTTCGTTACGTGGTTTTGCGTTTCAGCTGACAATATCTTACTTTTGCTACGAATAGTTATTCGTTCCAAACGAAATGAGGGACTCACATTGATTTTGTTATATTTTTAGTGTTAAAAGTATTTCTTCAAATTGTTCGATCAACGCGAACGGAGGAGAGCAAAAGTCTCCTTATCACTTCGCCGCGCACGTTGTTGAACTAGGTACGAGTTCATTGTGGCATCCATGCGTGTGGTCCGCCATATTAATGTTGTTATTATTACAGTTTTATATGTATGTATGTGTTTTTAACCATTTTTTTGTTTGTTTCTGTGCTTGTGTTCAACAAGAACCTTAATAATTCTTTTTAAATGCTGAGTGTTTTTTCTGATTTTTGGCCAACGTTACAATATCATTCTAAATGCTTTTATCAGTTTGTTTTGTATATTTTTTTAAAGAAATTTTGGCTCGATTTTTAGCATAAATCTGTACTCAAAATTCTCTAAGTGTTTGAAATTGCTTACAGGGGATTATTTCCACTTTCATTCAATGAAGGTTTTTTGTGGCGTTCGCCAGCACAACAAAGTGTGTGCTGGTGTATGTATGTATGTGTGTGTATTGGGTTGTAGAGATAAGCCAAGTTGGCTTAAATTCGTATAACATCATAGGCAATTGAGGGAGGTTACAACAACAGCAACAACAACAACAGTAACAGCCAGCAATCGTTTGGCCTATAGGCTGTGATTTTTGCTGGAGAATCTTTTTCACGTCTGTTTCTGTTGTAGGGGTTAAATGAAGTTAATTTATCAAATTAAGGTCGTAGTTTAAATTATGGTCTAGACATTGAATTTCAAGCAGGAATTTTTGTTTATTGTTTGGCTAAATCAAACAATTAATGAATGTATTTTGTTAAGATTTTTTTTTTTAACTAAACAAAATCGAGTTGAATTAATTATGACAGTCGTAATACCCAGCAGAGATTTACGCCCTAAACCAAAAGCTTAACGTTGAAAAACGAAACTTTCGAACTAAAGGACATGTTTTGAACGTGATTTAGGATAAAGTCAAGCTATCAGAAATAAAAAGCCCTCCTGAGCATTCAACGATTTTGGCCAAATTTGTTCAGCATGAAAGTCTTTATTGTAAATATGGTACCAAACAGTCTTCAGATTTTCCATGTTTTGCTGTCTGTAATTGTTGCCGCTTTTTACTTTAATGGGTAAATTCATAAGTAAATTTATTCCGTTTCACTGAAAGACCCGCATGTTAAACAAACTTTCCGCTAGATCTTCAATTTATAAACTGAATTGATTAAACTGTCATTCCCAACTGGGGTTTGGGGTCAATGACACCCTTTACTGCTATTCGGCCCTTAAATGCTGCCAATAATTATGTCACAGCCAACAAAAATAACTAAATCAACTTTTAATACTCGTCGTCCTGGTAATTGTCATTAAAACATTTCAAATCAATTTGCGTTTAATGACAAGAGTCCTCCTCGTCCCTTGACGTAAGTAATTCTTTTGCAGTTCAAAAACGTTAAATTGATATATTTAGCTCTTCAATCGGTAAATTTTATGTCATTTAATGGTTATGAAATAAGCGAATGAGCGGCTGATCAAAAATCGGAATACTCTTCTGTGTGCTACTGTGAACCAGTCCGTTTTGCGAAGTAAGTACGAGGAAAGTTTGATAAATGAGTTTTGAAAATTATGATTATTATTACAATTTATCTTTTTTTATAAACCACTTTCAATTACTTCGTATTGGCAGCATTGGTCCATGTAGTTAGAGGAGATGGAGATCGGCATGATTGGCTCTGTGTTGGTCTTCCAACTACTTTCTACGGGTTTTTCGCGTCCGGGCAATCCTGCGTCCATTATGGGCTTGAATAAACAAGTACTTCAAACCCCTCCAAACTATATCACAAAGCCCGCTTTATTTCTATAATGTAGTTCTTGGGTTTCGGTTGCAACTTTTCGGTATAAAAAATAAGATTTAACACAGGAATTTTTCGCTACTTAAAAAATTAAGCTGTTGGCTTCCTTTTCCATCTGTTTTATTAATGTAGAAATTTCAATGTCACTAAGTTTTCAAACTGTCCCCGCATGATGAAGTGTATTGAGTTACCTGTCACTATAACTGATATTAACAAAAGTGATTGATGTGGCAACAAAATTATTAATTGATTTCCTTGTAGTTGAAATCAAAAATTTCGATAATGGCATTTTTCTTTGCGCAAAGAATAACATAAGGCTCTTGTACTCTTGTTTCGCCGTTCAAAAAGTATTAAAAACTATAAGTTTGGCCAAGTTTTTACCACAATAAACCGCCAATCGTTATGCCAGTCAATGTAACGCTTGTTCAATACAACAATACTTAAGCTTTTAATTAAGTAGATAAAAAAAAATGGGGGTTTTGTTTCGAAGGACGAGGTCGAAACTAAAAGCATAAGTAAAAGTTTCCTTTAGAATTTAGGGAGTTGAACGAAAAATCGTACAAAACAGAATGGTCGAAAAAAAGAGCAGAAAATAATATAGAATTATTTTCATTCCAATATTTTGACCTGTTCGAATAATTGTGTTTCAAAAGACAAACGAAATATCCAATTAACCTTTTTTATAAAAAAATAAAAGACCTCGAGCTTACAGAATATGACAAATGTACAGAAATCATACTTCCCTGAGACATTGAAAGAATTATATTGGGCGCTGGGCTCAGAACGGCTCTTCGCACTGCGGCCATCCTTGATCGTTTCCCCTTCCTTTCAAGGCTTTAATACAATATCCTAAGAAATATGAAACGTGTTTAGATCTTACTGTGGCCATTTAATATTTTTTTTTGTCTCTTGTGCTTGTTCTTAGCAAGAACAGGGGCACATCACTGTAAACAAATTTGGGAACGGAGAAGACAACTGCAATCAGTTTAATGTAATTCTTACATAGATGTGAATGAATGTACACTTTTCCGAATCAAGTATGACGAGCACTAAATTTCAAATGAAAAACAAAGGATTTCAAGACTTCTTTCCTTGCACACGAATAAGCCCATGTCAACACTTGTGCACATCTTTGAAATTCTTTGAAATGCTGGAAATTGTGAAGCGCTGAAAACTTTATTTTGGGACTTTAGTGGGAAATTGCATTTTGCAACCAGCGTTTTATATCATTTTTCGTCTTCTGTGTTTTTGATGATTCGCCGTAAAAAGTTCTTTAAACATTTTCTGTGATGAAGATAATTTTTAACTTTAAAAACTAATAACGCATAAGAACAGTGAAAGTTAATTACATCAGAATGACAGAAATATCCATTATGTCTTAAAATTAGACTTCACGCCCTTTTACTTGCTTTTTCCTTAGTTTTTCATTAAGTCTATGAATTTACAATTTTATAAATATGGACATAAATGAAGTTATGAAATAATAAGTTACATTTGCTAAGAGTTAATAAGATATTACGTTTTAATAAATTGTAATTTAAAGAGACAATAAAATGTTTACAAAATTTTTGCAACTTCTTATAAAGTCATCAGAATTGGCATATCTTGTCCTAACAAATTAATAGCAAGTGAAGAGTAATAGCGTGCAGGACACAAAAGGATATACATATTTTCGATTAAGGCATTTTAACAAGTTCTACTATTAATCCCATGAGCACTGAATTCGCAGGCATAGATTCAATCTTGAATGTTCACTGCCATATTATTGGCCCATATTCCAAACCAGGATGAACGCTAAGGATCTTCAAATTCCTTCATACTTCTTCATACAAAACGTGGAATTAATTTTAGTGTGTGAAGAACATGATGTTGGCTTCTGTGAACTGGCGAATTTGCTTGTTCCTTCACCTAATAAACTGTTTAGAAAAATGAGCTCTCTGCAATTAATTTATTATTTAATACTCACATGTTTATATTTAAAAGAGTATTAAGGATAATTAGTAATACATGGGTGGCCTTTTCTGGAAATCACTCCAAAAATTCGATATTTTGAAACTGACCTAAAGAAATATTAGACCAAGTGAAAAAAGGTGGTGCTGACCTGATGAGGCGCATTGTATGTATAACTTTTTTTGTGTTATACACAATAATTCACATATCGACAGCTTAACCTGGAAAGGTTTCTCAAGTTTCTGTTATTTTACAGAAAAAGGAACAAAATTAACAAAAAATTTCAATACAGAAAAAAATCAGTTCTTTTCAAGTTTTAAGAATTTTTAAGCAATACTCAACTAGTTTAAGCCGTTTTTAATAAGCATCAAATTTTCAAAAATATATCGCGCAATACTTTTAAGAAGGTGCTTAATTTGCGAAATAACATAATTTTGGAAAATATCAATCAAAGCGTTTTTACATCTCAAACCTAAAAAATATATTTTTGAGACGGTAATAAATTGTCTAAAATGCAGTTTTCATGATCTTACACTCGTTGGAAATATAATGTATTCTACAATTTTAAGCTGCAAAGCGCTTCAACTTGAATTTGTACGTTTTTGTTATTTTGACACTCCTGTTTACTAACAAATATTTGCTGCGCTTCGGAAACAAATGCAGGATGTACACAAAAATATAAGAACATTTCCATCGCAAACAACCGCATTATTTTAAAAATAATACCGCAAATGTGTCTTTTTAGTTTTTGTAGCGAAAGTTTTAAAACTCTAATACATGTATGGAAATAAAAGCCAATTTTGTGCACATGCCCAGCAGTCACGTTGGCTTGTTTTCTAATCGAAAGCAGAACAGTATTGCAGAGCTGGACACCTAGAGTGAGCTGAATGAGCCAATCAATACAGCGACGTCTCGAAGCTGCGCAGCTTACATTTCTTCAAATTCCTTAACTTTCTTTTTCGTGGAGGTCATCTTTTTTAAACTGCATAGAAACTCTTCGTATTTACTGAGCACCGATCTGTTGAACTAAAAGCAAGACATATTTCATATTGGGCTAATGAGCCCAACTCTACAGTTTCTGTACCCCATAAGGGCGCAAAACACATCGACTAACAACATTGTATGAAAAGCCCGTTAAGCTCTTCGGGAATTGGGAACGACATATATACATCTATATATTTTTTTATGTATCCGGAGTAGATTGACATTAAAACACAATCCATTTGGGTGTTGATTGCAATATATAGGTGACACTGAGAGTGAGTAAATGATTTCACTTAAAAAATATGTCACTTGAGCTTTACTTTATCCAGGATCCAACAATAAACCTTCCAGCTTTATGCCACTGAAATGAAACGAAATCACTGAAAATTAGGCACAAAAAAAAAAACACAGATCGTGAACTCGGAGCGACATTGAGCCGTGAATCGTAAAATATAAACAGTGTAAACAGTGGAGAGAAAACAATTTTTAACAAAAACTAGATTTTACTGCTAATAATTCCACAAATTTTAATTAATTCCACAGATTTTATATAAATATTTTTGATATCTGCCACTAAGAAGATCATAATTTTATGATTTTATTCATAATATGAAATAAAAAACATATTTCTGCAAAACAATTTTATATTTTCCAAGCAACCTCAGAACTAAAACGCTTTCTTAAACCATTTTCGTAATATGATCGTTATGATTTTGGCACGGCTGCCCTGTTTAGGGTGGCAACTCATTCATAAACCAAATAACGGTTTCATTTCAAAATCTTAAGTACAACAATCAAAACAAAATTGACTCCAAACCAGTTTAATTATATGGAACTCGTACATGACGCGTAAAACCCACTCTGAATTTAAGGTTTTGGTAAATTTTAGCCCAACTGGAAATCAGATACCGAGTCAACAGTTTGACATGTGTTCAAAGACACGGGCGAGTAAAAAACGTGTAAAATTTATTTATCTGAACCGTTTTACTTGATGTTCGTTGGGCACAACGACACAAGTAAAAGCAGACGTGCATGCCAATGCATTGAATTAAGCGTGACGTGCATACGCTGGGTTGGTTACAATGTCGGCATTAGTCCTGAAAGAGGATAAACAAAGTGGCATACAATTGAAGTAAATTTCTAGTGTAATTGGCTTTTAGCTCCTCCGCCAGCATTAAGGCTAAGAGTGAATTTTTTTTAGAGTAAATACATACATATTTTCACAGCATCTTGGCAAGAATTTAGCACATCGGGAACCGAATACCAACAACAAAAAGCAAAATTAGGTTAAACATAAACGCACTCATATAAGTTGCACTTCAAGCTTTTTAAGTCTTTGTTATTTTAGTCTAATTATTTATTAACAATTGCAAAATTGTCAGAGTAAACTCTTCTGAAATTTTATTTCAGAACATCATCAGCTACTGCACTAATTAAATTATTACTCTTTAATGGCACCACTGTGCTTTCTTGTCTGCAATCCAGCTGTCTATATGCCACTGCTTTGTGAGAACACTTTTCCTCACAGCTCTCACAGCTGAATCCAAAGACACACTTTTAATTATTTGGATGTGTCTGTTGGCCTTCACCAAAGGCCAATTGGAAAGGTGCAACTGAGTTTCCTTATAGTACCCTGGTGCTGCCTTCTTTGGTTGTCGCTTAAACCTAAAGAACGCAGCAAGGGCTGTGTGAATGGTGAATAGTTTTATATTTCTAGGAAATACACATACATACATATATACTTATTTACATATCGCACCCTAAATGCAAAAGGGGCACAACTCAAAATACTAAAATTTTCAGGAGAGACAAAAAACTGTTTATGTTTAGTTCATCGTGCAGAAGCAACACACTTAACATAACTGTATTTTTCCAGTTAAAGAAGATAGTGATGTGAAAGAAATTTTTGCAGTAGTTAGAGATGTGTATTCTGAATTAATTTATGGAAAAAAGTCAGTTTTGGAAAATTTTGAGTTGTGCCCCTTTTGTCTTTAGAGTGCGATATTTATAGATCAAATAAAATTTGTTCATCTCAAAGTTATCGAAATTTATTTGCTCAGCGTTGCGTTTTCTGCCACGTACTTCTTTTGTATTTGATTACATCTTATTTCTCCACTGAATTTGCATTCCTCAGTATGACGTTTGACTTACACGCACAATATTAGTTTATCGTTACAAACGCAATTTCAAATAACTTATGCTGGCGTAAGCGAATGAAAAACCGAGTAAATTTGATTAAGTCTGAGCTTTCAATGGCAAAGGGCTGTAATAAACGAGTTCTTAACCAAGTTTCAAGAACGGATGTTAACAGTTTGCCGTTGTAAAGTTTCCTATAAAATTACATATTGAAAGTACAATATATTGAAGTCCTGGAAAAAATTAACTAGAAATTGAAAGAGGTTTCTATTCTTGTTCTATCTTTCATCCTTAACGGGTATGTAAAGAAGCAGAATTGTACTCATGCGAAAAACTCACAGTTTGCTGCGGTTTACATGCGGAAGGCATCGTCTGTGTACTCAAATCTTAAACCAGTATCAACATTACCCTGAAGGAATTTTATTCCTAACTTTATTGCAAACCACTTGGAGGAGAAATTGTTCCAATAAGACGGCACAACATTCCATACAGCGAAACCACTTTGTTGAGATGAACGTTTGGGAAAGGAATTATCTGAAGAAATGGACGTCCGCGTGTCTTTTTGCTTCTCTGAATAACATTATTTTGGCGATACGTCGAGTCTCAGGCTTATGCTGATAACCCAGCAACGGTTGATCCTTTTAAAGTCAAGTCAAGTTCGACGCACTATTGCCGAAATAAGACCGGGATTGCTCGAAACAGTGGCACAAACTGGAGCGACAGGGCGTCGTTCATAAAACACGCCATCATTTGCCCGAAATTATTTTGAAACACAAAATATCACGGTGAAAAATACTAGTTATTTCACTGAATTTGTTGGGCTTTATTGAAAGAAAGACTTTGAGTAGAGACTTTGATCGGAATCAGGGCGAATTCATGGTAGACAAACTCGTTAGTTGAAAAATACAAATAAAACTGGACGAATTCCAAAGTTTTTTTTTGTTTTTTTTAATTTTCGTGAAATGTCAAAGCGAAAAAATTTACTTCTCAACTGCTGACATCCGATCGCTCAGTTTCAGTTTCTATTAAGTCGCCTTAATCGCTATTTTGTGCACTATTTGTTTTTTGATTGTTGGCAGTTCTAGAATAATCTAAATATAATCGGAATATTGTTAAGAGGGACCGACAACAGCAAAACTATTCTGCGTTTGTATTATGTTTTTGATTCGATTATAATTTCACTATCGATAGAACTATAAAAAGTTAAACGAAAACGTATTTACATGCCGATAACTTAAGATGGAAAGGCCCTAAGTAACGTTTTCCTAACTTTTCACAAAAGAGAAAATTAAAGTTTTGTAGTCGCGAAACTTTTTTTCAGCTGCTTATTAATTTTTTTTTATTTTTAGTCGGATCACGTAAAACTTTTTACCAATGATGTGTTGGAAGATCATCTTTCGAAATTTACAAAAAAAACTCGTTTTGAAGAAAAAACTGGTTGGGCCCTTTCTGTATTAAGGTAGCGATATGTATATTGCAAAATACTATGTTTAAAACGACAATACACTGAACAAAATGTATTGTTGGAGAAAAAGAACAAGTATTGGTTGAGGCAACGGCATTCCGAAATGCTTTTTCTATATTAGTGAATATTATAAGAATGTGTGTTGATATCTGGTCCGGCTCAGAGTCGATCGCTCAGCCTCTGGCTTAATAGCGGACGCGCTAAATATCCTCAATTTCTTTTTGCTGGAATTCAAGGCCTGGTCTTTATTACAGACTCAATTTGGGATGGTGCTTGCAAAGTTAATCATTTATAAAGCTTTTAAATAGTAATTTTTTAGATTATTTCAACTATAGAAATGGAATTTTCTGCTTTAAAAATGCGAAATGTTTATGTTTTTTGCCTGTGTGTTTCCTTCCTTTTGTATCAATATGGGCCACATGTTGAAATTTTTCATGCATGTGCGGTTTTTAATGTGTGTTCAAGTTTTTTCTCTCTCTTCTTGAAAATGTAAACGTATCTACATACACACACACACGCACATATGCATTTCGCACTGTCAGCTGTATAAATAAATAATATTAATTAAAATACTGCGTTTGCTGGCGTTAAGTGATTTTTCAATATAATGTTTTCAGCAGTAAGAGGCCGTGTGGTTTTTTGATCTTTTCCAGTATTTTAGCGTCCTTGAGAAAAAGTTTGATGGAGAAAAATTTGTTTTTTTTTATTGAACATTGACGTTTTGTTATAGACTTGTGAAGAAAAGTTACGATTTCTTTAGCGCTAACAAAAAGAGAAGCCACAATTTATTGATCTTTCAATAGATCAATAACATTTTATTGTTACGAACGCACAGACCAGGGATACTTCTGGCTACTTCAACATGCACATTTCAGCGAATTCCAGCCAGGTAAGAAACCTTCGATACTTCGTCGGCAACTGGTATCAAATTCGTTTAAACCTGATCCATTTAGCGGCAACGCGGTCTTTTATGCTGTGGATTGTCTCAGGGAATATAGCCTATTGTTCTGTAAGGAGTTGGGAACCGGCGGGTGGCAGTTTCGTGTTTCCTTTTTAGTCGGATGAAAGTAGTTTCGATGGTGATTCGCGGCGGTTTGTAGCTGTCATGAGTTGAGTATAAAAAATAAATGCCGCTCACCAAAGCCCGCCATTTGAGCTGGATTACGTCGAAAGGAAGGGGCGATCAGCTAATTGGCGCAAAAGGCAGTTCTATATTAGAATCACATAATTGTCCCACAAACTATCCTGCCAGATCAAGCGACTTCTCATGAAATAAATGAATATCTTATGCCTTTATACCGGATTTCGTGGTCACACTGAAATGACAGAAGACACATAATTTGTGTCAATGAACATGATTTTCTTTATTTTATTTCAATTTAAAATGTTATATTGGCAGTTGCGTCCCACATCCTAGGAAAATTTACCCACAGTGTTTGGGGCGAACTGCTGCTTTCCGTTAATTTTTAGCAGAGGGAAAATAAGGGGAGAGAAACGAAATGAAGAGAATAGAATATGGGCTCATATATTTTTCGACTAAAATTTTTAAAAATCAAACAGATTCTGGTCTTGGGAAGGTTTAGTAGAGTAAAAAAAGAGAAAAGTTCGTGGGACTTGGTGTGACAAATGGTGTGTTTTCATCAGTATTTCTTATTTTTAAGTTGGAATTTGCTTTATACTGAAGTAAAGAAAACAATAGTTTCGCGGGTAAGGACAGTGAACATGACGTTTAATCAAAAGCTTAAACTAAAAAGGGAAAGATGAAATACTTCATGTTTTTCCTGTGCATTGATGCAAATAAACCAAAAATTGTTTACTACTAGTCCGAGGTAGTTCCTTTTTTTAAGTCTAAATCTTCTTTCATCGTTTGATACTAGTAAATTCGTTCCCCGTAACAGCATTTTCCTACTCCATTGGACTCGAATTATTTATTAAGAATTAGGGCCTGTGCACAAATGCTTTGTACTACTTTTAGTTTTCAAAACGATCTCAATTTCAAGTGCAAATATAGACTTCATTTGGAGTTCGGTCTCTGATGGTGCTTATCAGCAAAATGTCGAAATCTCGCTTGAACTTCTCTGAATTAGTTTGTAAAAAAATTATAACTTTTTCCGATTTTTGCAATTTGGGACCACTAAATGCAGGGTTTCGAGTCTAACACTTGTGTGCCCCAGTTTCATATCAACAATTCCAATCGGTTCACGAGATATAGCCGTAATAAATGCTAGGAGCGTTTAAGCATTAGAACAGCTTTTCGGTTTTGACACACAAGTCTTCTTCGCATCAAAAAAGTTGCTTTTTTCCACACAATTCAAGTCATGAGCGGTGACCTCTTAAATTAATAAATGTAGTGACAATAAGTTGAAAGCGGTCGCAGATTTCTTTGTTAGTCCAAAAATGAGCAAAAAATTTTTTTTCCCAAACTGCTTGTCTTTAAGGTCATTATTCACCCTTGAGTTTTCACTCACTGTTATCATCAGCGGCAATCCAAGACATAAATCATCGAATACATTCAATTGATATTACAGCATAAATATTACAAATGGAAATTAAAAATAAAACCGAAAAGTTTCCTTTATAAATTGACGTGCAGAGTGACACCGCAGCCACCACCACCACCACCACCACCACAATCACAAACACAAACAGCAACAAATAGTCGGCGAAGGCAAAAGTTGCCAGTAAATAATAAATCTTATTTTTTTCGGTTAATTAAAGTGGAGGCCGCTCCGGATGTAAGATTGCTGGCGGTGAAGGACAGAAAGTTAAAATTGTTCGTTGGCAGGGCCTGCCGTCCCTCAATTGATTCGCTTTTATTTATTTGTGCAAAAATGATTAATTACGACATAAAAATTTTTAAGTTGCATAAAGATTTTGTAAAAAACAGAAGTTATTTTCTACTGTTTTCACAAACAAAAATCTTTTTCGTGCCGCAATAAATGCCTGCAATATGTTTCTATTGATTAATTGCGAATAATCGCTTCTCATGAGTGGCATCTGCTTAGATTTTTTAAATAGGCTCAGACTACGAGAAGAAATCAAAATTTTTGTTTTATTTACAGTTTTACAATAAAATCAAAATTTGCTTAACAAATTCTTCGTAACTGAGGAGAAGGATCAAAAAGGGTCCAAAACCAATTTTAATGTTTTGCATATAAAAAGAATACATATAATTTATTATACTACCAAAATATCAATATTAAGCGCGTTCACAAGCTGTTCTAAAAGTATTTTTAATTCTGTGTTCTCAGGATTTAGTTTGTAATGGATTTTCCAATAGTAGGTTTCAATTTGATATCAAACAAACACGTGTCGTGTCAAATGAACACATCGCATGTTTAGTTAGTTGCAAAGAAAAGAGCTGTCCGTTGACAATAAATCGAATAATCTGATTCAAATGATTGCTATGGCTACGCTTATAGGATCACTTTGCATACTTTCCGAGGTCCTGCCCACGAGCACTTTACGAATTTCAGCGTGGGCTTTTAATGACAGAGATTTTAAACTTCATGTATGTTCTAGGAAAAGAACTACAACTAACGGGTGGCCCAAATGCGATCATCGCTTTAAAAAAAATCAGAGTCAAAAAAGAGCGATGTCAGCGTTACTTGTGCGGTACGCAACTGCGTCCTGTTTAAAACAAAAGTCATTTCCATCCAAATCGTCCCTACAAAATAACTAATCATAGTTCAGAAGCAAAATATAAAGCTGTTTTTCGTATATTTTCTAGCTGTCTATATGCCGATATTCCGTAGGTGCTACCCTGTGAATGTTCAAACATTGAACCTTATATTCAGCTGTCAGTGAAACGTTGGAAACGTGGGAAATACGCAAGAAAAGCTTCATATATATTTTCTGTTTAAACTGTCTAGACTTAAAGCGTTCAAGTCAACTCAGTTGTTCGATAGCGCTATTTTTGCACGGCAACATTAACTCCATCCCATTCCGAAAAGGTATTGGATCAATAACTCCTCCAGACCAAAAATCCCACGACACAGTCGTACGTTGAGGATGGCCAGGCTTTCCAATACTAAGTTATAGGTTTTCCGAGCACCCGAATTTCGCTCACAACACAAATTATATCGTCAGCTGAAATTGTTCGAATCGAGTTCGCATATATTGTTAGTCACGTGACTTTTCATTTCAGCTTACGATACAGAATAAATTTCCTTTTTATTTGCTAGTATTTTTGATACTTAAATATGTAGAAAAGAACTATTTATATTCGATTGCAAAGATAAAAACCAAAACAACAAATAGCCAGATTTAGTCGCATTTGTCAGCCTTCAAAGCCCCATTTTCACAAATTTAAGCGAAAAATAAATTTGCAACTTAAAAACAACAAAAAACCTCCAATGTAGGTATATGTGTCAGCCTTTTAGTAACAAATCCACAAAGATTGTGTGCTAAAGTATGTGCGGCTTAAATGTTTGAGCCGTATAGCAAAAATTTGCAAAAGTGAAAAAGAAAAAACTGAATGAAAACATATTTTGCTGGAGGTACATTACACTGGCATTAAAACGAGAAACTGCTGCTAAAACAACTTTTTAGTACATGGCCCAGATTAGGCCATTTTAAGAGCAAGGGAGAAACATCCCAGCAGAGCAACACATAAAAATAATTCAAAACTTGTAATTTTTGTAGGGCACAAAAATTTTACAAACAAAAAAAGTGAAAAAAAATCTTCAGTGGTTTAAGAAACAAAAGCCTGAACGAAAATTTAAGCAGAGTTCAACCTCTGCAAATCCCACAAATAATATGTGAGTTTGCGTGTATGAGTAAGAGCGTGCCCCTAAAGTACCTTAAATTATTAGTCGTAGTACAATTTAACAAACACAGACAGATTTTATGCGCTTACTTTTGCATTTAGTTTTCAAGTGGTAAAACTTAACAGGCCTTCGCTAAGGTGCGCTGCTTCTCAACACTCAATTTTAGTTTTCTGTTAATAAATTTTCTCACTCAAACCGTTGTCTGGAAATCAACTTGATACTCTTTTTATACTCATACGGACATTTTCAGTTAAAGCAGGACATTTTCATGCTGTCGTGCTATTGTTTATAACATTTTCGCTAAAAGTGTGTAGTGTGAAATTTAGCTTTCAAAATTTCGCAGAACACAATTTTTAATAGCGAACCATCTTCGTTCATTTCCAGTTTGTTGCGAACCACTAAAAATTTCCTATCATCTCTAATTTTGATACCTGTCAAACAAAAAATATATATAAACTAGGAATGAGTACGTGCCAAATATAAATAAGATCATTGAAGGAATAAAATGTGTATTTCTACTCAGATCAATATCCCGACTCTTAAACATCGCAAAACATCAATCCTTTTTTTCGGGAAATTGTCTACTCTGAAACGTCAGCCAAACCGCAAAGCTCGAAATAAGTGAACCAACTTTAAAAAAATTTGGGGTTCTCTTATAAGTGTAATTTTTGGAAGTGTAATTACCGGGTTCTACTCATTTTGTCTTGTTTAAGTCTGTGAACAATAAAGATGACTCGCACTGCAGCATCAATGCAGTTTTAAATTCAAAGTTGCACATTCATAATCAGTTGCCGTTATCTTGACCACACTGTATATGTATATCTCTAAATAAAGGTGGAAAATATATAAATACGAGTAGTTAAACATATTCTAAAGTGCAGAAGGATGTCTCAAACCTTCAGTTTTTTGAAGAGTAAAATATTTGTTTCCAAATTGTTTTGTGTGTTGGCCTATTGTCGGTTGACAGGACAAAGTGTTAAAAAAGTATATAAAAAAATTGGCATGAAAATGACGTGTCTGGTCTGGTCTGGTCTACAGCTGCTCCATCAGGCCCTTTAGAAGGCCCGTTCGCTGCTTCCTTTGCTGACTACGTTGTGCCAGAATGTTGAAGTGTTCGGTTGCAAAGAAGTTGAAGAGCTTCTGTGTGGCTAAGCACGTAAATGTACGTTGGCATATTATGAGTGTCTGTAAATCTTTCCGATTTTTTACAATGGTGCTACCAAGGCTGTCTTTTTCAATGTTTTCGCTCCTCTTATTGCCATTATGCATATTTTGTACGGATATAAGAATGCAGCGATTCAGGCGAAATCTTTAAAGCACTTTTATAACTTCATCATATTGAACTTTTATGTTTTTGGCTTAAGGAATTTTAAGCCAATATTTTTCAATACAAGTAATTGTCTATAACTTCTATCCGATTCCGTCCTAATAAAAGTCAAAGATTAGTTTTTAGTTGAGTTCAAAATTTAATCTGAAGTTAAACGTAAATGATTGCCTACACATTTTGACAGTAATAGCTTTAGTTTTACTCTTCCAGAAAATGTTTATCGTCAACATGTTTTCAAGAAAAAAAAAAATAAACTGCTGTGAAAAAACGAATTACGAAAGTAATTTTTACTTGACTTTAACATCGGTTTTTATCCAAAATCGTACAGAAAATGGCATTAGCAGAACAAGCAGAAAATCCTAATGGGACGGATTAAAGTTTATTTCAAGAAAAATCGTTTAAGAGCTTCAGCTTCAGTAGCAGAGTTTTACTGAGCTGTTTTTATATCACAAGTGATGGATTATATGAATCGCCCCAAGTTTTTCTAATGAATTGCTTCCTTTTGAAAAGCGAAATGGAGCAAATCTTTACTGTTATAAAGTATTAGACTACATTTGGGAGTCTACTTAAGGCTGTATGGCGAGAACTAAGGTCAGTTTCTGAACTGCTGCAGAGCCGGTTTAGCGTATACACTTCGTTAGGCATCATCTGTTTTTCTGCTTCTGCATATTCCGAAAGTTATCACCTTAGAAAATTTGGCCTGTTAAGCCGTTAAGCTGTCCTACAGAGCTTTGTCCTTTACAGCCGATTCCGTTCACTCAGTGTTAACGGACAAGGCTGCGCAGTAAAAATATTATAACGGGCATAAAATGTACGAAGGGCGTATAATGTTCACGGAAAAAGTTATCACAAAAATTTCTGTAAAATCAATCATTTATTTCTATATAAAACAAGAACAAAAAATCATAACTTTTTGCAACAAATTTGAAAATTTGTTGAAAGAAACCAACCGGGTTTTTTTTTAATTAAGCGCGCTTTTGTTCTGCACCAAATGTTTGCTTTCCAGCAAGTATTTGTGCTGGTTCAGTAAAAAGATTTTGTTGAATATGTAAAAGCTGCCGCTGTTGTTTTTTTCAGTAAAGTTGGTGATATAAGACAAGAAATTTGTCGAATGTGGAAAATCGGCCTACACAATCGCATTCAACAAAACCTGTTATTGAATCCAGCAAATTCAAACTATAACTTTTGCGAAAGTCAATAATGAAAGGATTTATTTATTTCAAAATAAACAATGAACACTCTGAAGTAGCCCACACACGACATCAGCATTCGCGTGCATTCAAACGATATTCATTTCTTTCAAAACGTTGCATTGAGAGTCGCAAGGAAGAGTGCGGAAAGGATTAAATTTTTTCTAATTTTCTAATTCTTTTAATTTTGCAATAATTTTTTTATAACATTTGTTTTTAAGTTCGCTTTTGCAATTAATTCCCTGAACTTAATATTCTACACACACACACACACACACACACACACACACACACGATTTTGACTCATATAATTCGAGAAATTTATGCCAAGATATTGTTTTTTTTATCGAATTCAGTTCCTTTTTTCTTTGAAAGACAAGTTCAAATTGTACTTTGGGCTTCAAATGAGCCAGAGTGAATATTGCGAAACATTTGTAGGCCCGGTTGTTTGTCACACAATGTTGTAAAATTAGGATATTACAGCGAACTCTGATTCAGCAAATAATATTTTAGTACATAGAAAGAGTTCTCACTCTTTGAAAACTCTTCTCGTAGTTAAAATAAAAAAAAATGCCCGCTACCAGCACATCATCAGCAAAATATCAAATTCAATGACATCAATGCCGACACAAGACAAAAAAGCTGGCGCCATTCTCGATTGCTGGCGCGTGCATCCTGCGGCCGCATTGTTTTATATGCCAGCAAAGAAGTCCCTGTCGATAGAAGATGTAGATTTCTAGCAATAGCAGACCCTTTACTTCGCATTCAATCATTCGTGATTTTTAGCCACATTGAAAAGAAGTCGTTGTTGTTGTTGCAAGTAATTGGTTCGTAATACAATACGTACGAGTATACGAAGTCATGTTGAACGTAGCAGGACTTCAATAATAAAAAATAAAAAAATGTATTACCACAAATCTGAATGATTCTTCTCTACTTGAGTTGAAGTAAAAGACGAAATGAATTTTTATATTTTACTACTGCATAAACTTTACCATAAAATGACTTAATTCTTTTTTATTTCTTGCTTTAATTTAATCTGCCCCTGAATTTGGGGCAGGCCAAACTTGTTTTGCCCAGCTTCACTCAAGGCAAAAGTAAATTATAAACATGTTCTCAGATAATTAAAAATAAAACTTGAAATTTCTAAAGTTTTGTGTGGGCTGTGGGAGATTTGCTTAGATTGAGAATTTTAATTTATTGTTTCGAATTTAAAACATCATAAATATTTAAATAGAATATTTTGTCCGAATCTAGTTTTATTTGCTGTAAAGAAAAACATTTTACTCAACTTTTCGCAAACAATTTATATTCTACTCGATTATATTAAAAATTTCTTTGGAAAAATTTGTTAAAGTAATAACAAACTGACAGTTGGCCGGACGATTGTTAGAAATAAACTAAAACTTTTTTACAAATTAAATTTATCTCTGTTTACTTTATAACTTGTTGGGGCTTTAAAATAGTAATATAGCATTTTCTTTTTAAATTGTATGAGGATTTTTATTATTAAACAAACAAAACAAGAACGAGAACAAATAAATGTATGTAAAAATGGCAAAACAGAATTTTATGCGTCAAGATATTGGCCAAGTTTAAATTGAAAAGTGGTAAGAACAAAAAGGACACCCCAACAACTGACTGGGAAGCCCCAAAAAAAAATTTGCAAGAAGCTAATGTAAAAATAACATACATTAAGAGCCGAAACAAATAAAGTTTGGAGAACAATTCGCAGTGCAAATAGAAAAACATAAAGTGTTGGCTCCGTTGAAAGGGCAAAAGGCAAACAATTTCAGTTACTGAATAGTGCCTTTGCAAAAACGACAATCATTACAAAGCAATAGTTGAATTCGTAAATTTTCCCCTAAGGCATAACAAAATCCAGGACACAAAATAAGGCCATATGCAGAGCTCTGTACTGGCACTGGTTGATGGCGAGGAGGGAAAAGGGAGTAGTATTTTCGTTTCAATATTCCCTATTTTATTGTTACTCCGCTTTGCAGAGATGAGGATGTCAGAATTCAGCTGATGTTATTCCGACAATGCACACTCCACCACCAACTTACCCAATATTGCGTTTTTTTATTGCTCTCTGTTATATTAACATGGATTTGATTGTTGGGTTATTGAGTGCTTGTATCTATGTATGAATGTAGGTATCATTCTTTATTGTGTGTTTTTTTATGCTACTGTTTAGTCGACTGAAAAGAATTTCGAATATCGTTTTTTTTGTATGCAGCATTAATGTTCATTTTGATTCAACGTGATGTTCATGTTGATTGACCAATTCAAGTGAAAATTAACTCAACTTGTTTTCAAATTAGTTGCTGTAAGAGCATGGCTTTATTATCAAGCCAAGTTGACAATAAAAATATTTAATTTAACATGGTTTTAATGGGGTTTTCGTAGCTGCAGTTTAACTCTCGAACTTGCAGAAACGATAATTGCCAAACCAACTTATTGGGCCCAAGATTTGATGGATTTGTGCATAACAATAAACGTTGCTCGTGCAAATGAATAAATTAAATTTTTTCTATTGTAATTATAAATGATTCTTATAGAAACAGTACAGTTTACGATTGAGGAAACCTAAGCTTTCCCAGCACACATTTTATATAACAATTATAACAATTAATAAAAAATATTATTTTACAGCAGACAATTTAAGCCATTTTCTGCGGTCGCTTTGGTTCGACGCTGCCAGACTTATGGCCAGCAGTGCTGCTGTAATTTTGGCTTTAAAAATACAACCGTGCAATAATTATTGTATCTGCGTCAGATTATATTACGTCGGCTTTAACCAAAAAGGGTTTTAATTGCTTTCAAGCCATGTGTTTGCAATCAATCAAACTGATTCCAAAAAATTTACCAATTAAAATATCTACAGCAAAAAAAAAAAAAGAAAACAGAATCATTGAGAAACTTTTTACTGTTTTTGTTATATATTTTGTTTTACAGTCATAAAAAGTAAAACAATATTTAATGTGTATATTATTGCTACAAACACAACATGAACACACCCACTATTTCCTTTTATTTGAATTCAATGGACTAAGAAATGCAAACAAATGTTCGATTTATTTTAAGAGTTTTCCGTTTGCTAATGAATTAATTGTTTGTTGTCTTTGTTTAAAAATATTTTGTAGCTGCTTTTTTAATAATTTTTTTATCCGAAAGTTATCTTCCCCTTTTTTTTTGTATTCTAACATTTGAATTAAGTCGAATACAAGTCGAAATAGATTCACACCTGAATACCATAAAGTTACATGTGGGATGGACTGTTGAAACATTTAAGGAACATTTTGCGCCAGGAACAGTTGAACGCGGCTTACATATATTTCTCACCTTGAACAGGATTTGAAAAGAGTCTTCGTAAACTTCAATTACATTTCAGTTTGGCTAGGAAAAATTACACCCTAATTTAAGTTCACTATTTTTGCCGCTATAGAGTACCCAGGGGAGCAGGTTAAGCCTTGGCGTATATCAAACTGGGACATAGTGCTTGGCACGGCAACCAAAACTCTATGACTATGTCTTTAGTTACGCAAGTTCTTTTTAAATCTTCAGCAAAGGTGAATTGGCCGAACGGGGACCAACGCGCCCTTGGGATCCTGGTGTGGTTTAAACCTATAAACTTGTATTCCAAAAAATTCTGTTCTTCGAAAGGCACTAAATGGTGGGGAATGTAAAGGGCAAGTTGGTTAAAACCTGATGTTCCTTGAGGATTTTAGGGAATTACTGGCTGAAGGGATTAAATATCCCGAACTCTGGACCAAAGGGTTTGTGTTATGTGCCGTAACCACAGGAGAAGTTGCCATCTGTGTATGCCTGTTGAGCCGCAAGGGGGCGGTGCTGAGACCCAAATCAATTCCACAATCTGCTCTATAATAGCAAAATTTGCAACTAATCAAGAAAGCACTTAATCCGAAAACGCAAAAAATCCTTCTACACATTGCGCTAGCGCTTATATCAGTGCCTCCATTCCACCGATATGTGTTTCTTAGACAAAGTTAAATTTTTTAAACAGCCAAACAAAATATTTTGAAAAAAATTCCGATAAAGCTAAAAAGATTGTCCTTGTGCTCGGTCAAGCACAAACGCAGCGGAAATCAAGCGTTTCATGATCGCCTGCTGGGTTTCTTGTAAAAAATTCACTAAAAGTTTTTTTTAATTTATGTTTCTTGGTCTGATAATAGAATGTATAAATTTCGTCGAGTAAGCAAGGAATTGATCTGGGACTAAAGTTATATTGGCGGCAGTGCCCAAACTGTCCATTAATAATCTGTTGGTCCTTAAGGTTTCTTATAATCAATTTGTTGTTGGTTTTCTATTAAGGTTCTATTAAGGATATTAAACCTGCAGCCTGATGGAGAGTGTGACAGAGGACTCGAGTTTATCGAACCGACGTAGTTTACAGCAACTCGCTCTGCCCGTTCACAACCTGAAAAATTTAGAGAAAATTTACAATTCAATTGGATGACTTAAGTGTAAGATATTATTGAATTGCCATTTTTGGAGAAAGCGCAGTCCTCATAAGACACTTTAGACTCCATTACACTGTTTTAACGAGGCGAACGTTACGGGAAAATGATATGTTGTTATTAAGAAAACGTTAAGATGGACTGCCCCTGCCTTCCAAAATCGTTAGACAAAATTAAAAACAATTAAATAACCAAGAAATTCTACATTCACAATGTTACAATAACATAGAAGAATAACACAAAAAGCACAGTTGGGGCTGTTCGGTTAATTGATGTTGGACTCTTTGTCATCAATGGTGTAAATATATGTCACAGCTGACTGATCAGGTCTTCAACCGCTTTTTGGATTATCCAGTAAATAGGTCAGAAAAGTATTTATGCCCCAATCATGGTTTACAGCTCAATTGTTTTTTAGTTAAATTTTTTCTAATTGGGATTATCGTTTGAACCTTAACATAAAAAGTTGTAATGCGGTCGAATTTCTATCACATTACAACAATTTTGTAGTATTACCGCTTACAGCCCTGTGTTTGTGCGTTTGAAAAAATGGCAAAAAATTGCAACCGATAACTGGCAGTTTTTTTAAATAAAAAACTGAATTTTATTTAAAAAATAAAATAAACAACAGTTCGAAAAACTTGTCGGGCTCGTGGAGAAAATTGTGAAGCGTTTTTTTTTCCTCACTTATTTGAGTTTTAATCCATTTGGAACAAATATCCTGCGCAAAGATATTTAAAACTTCTTCAATAAGTGCACACACTAGACTGCGCCACTCCAAAGTTAAAATCATTTTCACAGCATTTTTGATAACTGCCGTCAGCAAGGAACCGCAAAGTTGAAAGGAATAGCCGTACCCCTCACAGGTTTATGGAAATGTTCCGTCATTGCAGCAAGCAGAATGCAAAATGCTTCCCTATTTAAACGAAAAAAATTTGTGAAACGGCAACTTGGCATTTGGAAGTTCCAAACGATGCGAGGATTCTTTTTCGCAGCCCTTCAGTTGTGTTATACTCATCATCATTATAATATAAATCACAAGTTACATCCATTTTACTTTTTATTAAAACGAACTTAAAACTTATTGCTTCATGTTTGCTTTTTATTTAAAAACTCTGCACTTTGTCATGCTGGCAACTTTAAAACAACTTCAACGAAAATTAGTTGTATTTGTGAATACCAAAAAAGAGTTGAGTTGTTTCAAAGTTCAGTTGTTTCTGTTTCAATTCAACTGAGCGAAATTGTAAACCGTAATAGCGGCATTATATTCCTCCTAAAAACGTTCAACAGCCGTTTTTAAACTATTGAAAATTACTTTTGCAAATACAGAATCATTATTTTTCTAGTTCTTTTAATTTAGAACACGAACAATTCAGTTGTGTAAAAGTGGTTTGTAATTCTTATTTTCGCTCAAAAGTCACGTCTTCCGAACTTTTTTTTTTTTTTTTGCTGTTTTTGTTTTCGTAAGTGTTTGAAGTCAAAACTCGGAAAACGTTTGATTGCTTGATTATCCAACGTGTTGTTTTGGCAAGCAATTAATTTTAATTTGTATCGATTATTTTCCACGTACCTAAAATAATTTTCAATTACAATCATAATAAGAAATAAAATTATTCTGCAGCGAGCAGAAGCTTCTGATTTGTCTTAATGTGTACAATTGTTATGAAACAATTTGTGACCAATAAATGTCTTATAAATTCACAAGTCAACAATAACAGCTTTGTAGCTTCGTATTGCAGATGTTTGGCGATTTTGTGATTACGTACGGCAACTCTCTTCTTATAACCAATCTCATTTTATTGTGCGTGATGCTCTATCTCACAATCAAATAAATATATATTTTTAATACATTTAAATGCTTAAACATATTTAAAAAATTAAAAATCTCATTTAATTTCTTTATAAATAATTTTTGGCAATAAATATTGTTTTTTACGAAATAACATGTTCCGAATACCGGGCCTGCTCTACACACGAACATGTTTTATTTATTTCTTTATTTTATTTCTGTGTGCTTTTCAATTGTCAAAAGTGCTTTCATTCTTAAGAAATAACTAAAATGGATGGATCCACAGCTGCTCGCTTTAGACCATGAAGATCAGCAGCATCGCCGTTTTCTCTTACAAAGTCTACAATTTTGCGTACGATAGATTTTTTAGTTTGGTGTTTGATTTGGAACTGGAATTGAGAAAGCATTGGCTCTTAAGTTCTGTACACATTTGGAATTGTAAATTTTCCTTTCTTCTTGGATATTGATTACACTTAACTATTAATCGAACTCTATTTATTGAGTCCATATTGTGAATTAAACTGTTTTTTTCCACAACTTTTCCAAAATATTATGAAAAACATTTTTTTTTAAAATAACACAAAAATACAAACAATATGTCAAATAGTCACTTTATTGTTGGTTTGAAGAAGGGCAAAAATAACAATAAAGTTTCGAACTTTATGGATGCTTAATAACACGTTTATAAGCCTATTAGTCATTTATGAATACCACTTTAATAAATTTTCGCTTATAAACGGTTAATAAGTCTGATGAAAACTTTTATGAATATGACTGTTAGCGATAATTGTGTTCTCCTCAATCCTTTTGTGAGTGTCATTTCAATATCACAACTATTGAATATCAAGAATTTTTATAACTAGAACTTTCAATTTTTATTTCTTGGTGTTGGTTTGGTGGAGTGAAGCAAATTTTTCTGATTGAAGTACGTGAAAGTTGTTTTTAGGGGTATTGCTTTCCCAAGACTAATTCTATTGCATAATTGACTGACTTTCAGGCATCCACAAAAAGTGCATAAAATTTAAAAAATAAGCTCCTGTTGCTAGTATTTACCAGGACTTTTGTGGATTCTGAAAGCGGGATTCTGAGACAGAGAAAGTGATTATAAAATAAAATAAATGCAATAAATATTTTTTTTCTCTTATTGTTTTCTCAATTGTTTAGGGAAATGCTAAAACAGGCGATTTTTGTAAATGTAGTCAAACAATTTTTTAATTGAAGTCAGTGATGGAATGCAAAAATCTTTTGGCGTGCAGACCTGTCTGTCTGTAAATGTCATATAGCCAGCGAGCTGATTTTAACTTAATGTATTCCAAGCTGTTGCTATAGAGGAAAAAGGGTTCCTCGGTTGAAGTCTATACCAAAGATTAATTGGCAGCAAGGAGACCAACGTTCGGCTGGGATGCCTTGAAATAGGGATTCTAGTGCTGATCGTAGATTGATGTGCCCAACTTGGCCGAAATATTCTGGCGATTTTAATTCCATACAATACAGGAGGCCGTATCATATATGTATGTATCGATAATAGTGTTGTATTTCCAGTCATCCAAATGTTACGAGGTGCTGTTGACTTGCACTGATTTCTGTTATTCGCCAAAGCCAGATGGTGGATGTTTTCATGCGAGTTTGTTAAAGCCTGAGGTGCCTTGACTTCCGCTCCTAAGCAGAGGGTAGGAGGCAAGGAGCTGGCATATAAATATATCTATATCACAAGAATTTGCTCCTCTTCGTAGCAAAATTTTAATTTTTCATGCGCTTGCAAAATGTTGAAGTTTAACTTTTTCTTTGCATTTGTTCAATGTTCACTCTGGATTATTTATTTCTAATATTTATATTTCTATGATTTTTCAGTTTTCCTATTAAAAATCACTCCCAAATCCAATCCAAATGTTTTCTTTCTGCCATTAACTGGCAGAATAACTTTTATTTTTTGTTTTTTTATTGATTTCAATAATTGCCAACTGAAACATGTTGCGAATACCAAAGCGAATGCAAAACAATGACTTTTTACCTGTAACTGCAATAAAAAACGTTGAGTGTTACCCTCGACGGGAAATAAAATGCTGGAGTATGAAATTTATTTAAAACAAACTTTATGAATAACAAAAGATTACAATTCTTGTCAAAATGGAATGGCTGGGAAAATGGAAATGTTTAAATTTAATTTCCAATTCTCGAGCTGGTGTCTGCTGAGTGCAGAACAGTATGAAGCGAAATGATTTACGGAGAGCGATTAAACAGGATATTAAAACAATAATTTATAAAAATTAAACAAACAAAAATTGGAAAGCAGACACATTTTTATACTGCAACGTGAACCAGAAATGGAATGTTTTATTCATGAACTTAATTTATGTTTTGTATACTTTAGCAGCCTGTAATAAAATGCAAAGTAATTTAAAAGAAAATTGAGGGAATTTTATTGCCTGTGTATTGGCTAAAAATGTGTGATAACAATTTTCTTCACCTGCTCTACATTTTCGTCGATTGTGGATGCGGGGCGCCATCCAGGGCAGGCGAGTATCGTCATTCACATCTTGTCGGCCTTGTTTGAACAGCTTGTAACACTAGGAAACATTTTTCTGACAACCTCCGTATTCTGCTGGCAACACTTCAAGTGCTTTAAAGCCTTGAGTCAATTTTTTGCGCGACACTTGATGACGAACACGCCAAACACAGCAACGTTTATGCCTCTCACAAACACGCTGAATATTCGAAACAGCTGAGACTCGGAACGTACGAGGATTTTCGAGGCTGGTCTGCCACCATAAAAAAAGAAAAGCAATAATCGAGTGTATACTGAGACCTAATTTGTAGATGTTATAATTATATTTGCTTGACGTCTTTTTCTTATATGCAAAAAATTAGTCGCACAAAGAAAATTGCGTATTAACTTTATAAAAGGATTCAGGTACGATGAAACTAACGGAGTTTCCCGGCTGGCTGCTTCAGCTGCGGCAAAAGGCGAAGAAGGAGTAAAAGTTGCGAACCTCAGCAGTTACAAAAGCTGCAATAAAGAAAAATTTAGCCTTTAGTAGGCCAGAAGAGCTGGCCAAACTTTAAAACAAATATACAAAATTTTACCTTTAAACGCATATTTTGTTGCAACAACTATTTTTGAATGATTGCCTACAGGTCGGCCACCACACAAAATATCACCTGATCTGTCAGCATCCATTCTGGGATACAACACAACAATTTCTCCTTGCCCCACCCTTCACACTTCAATAAGCTGAGTGTCAGATGTAAAGAAAGTTTCGCTACCCCAATGACCAGTGTAAAGATTTTAATTCCATCACGTTTGCAGAGGGAGAAGCAAACCGTTTCTGATGAATGTCTAAAAGTTTTTCCAAAATGATAAACTTTTTTAATGTCATCTCTAGTCGTATCGAGACATAATACGAATATGATACGTCGTTCTGGAAGTTTGTTTGTGAAAGATTTCTTAATCAAAAGGTCGTGTTAGTTTATTCAACTAAATATTGGAAAATTCTTCAACTTCATATGAGTTTTCGTTCACATTGAAATTAAATTTTCTCAGTTTGTGTTCTGCGTATTTGATTCACATACTTCAATCCATAAAATCTAATTTATTTAGTTTCTTTTTAAAGCGTTTGTCGTTCTATTTGCCTTCCTACTTCAGTCCGCTTATAGATGCTTTCTTTTTTATTTATTTCTTGCATTTAACTTTTGTTTTTATTGTTTCAAAAGTTGTTCCCTCCTTTTAGAAATCCATAAGATTTTATTTATATTTTTATATTTCTGTTTTATTTCATAGAGTTGCTTAGGGGTATTTTTGGCATTTGTTGTAGTTTAACAATTTAAAATTGTTTCTTAGTTTTATGCAAACAAATATATACCAGTTCATCTCTTAAAAACAAAAGTTTTTTTTAATTAAAATGTTTGTATTTTTTGTAAAATTTGTTCTTTGAACCTGAAAATCTTGAAGAAATCGACGATATATTTTGCAGGTTGAGTTCAAGAACTGGCAATTTTTTACAACAGAATAATTAAAAGTATGCGATTTTCGAAATGTTATTTAATTAAATGCAAAAATAATTGTGGTCAACCAGAAAATTATACAGCGTTACTTCCATCAAATCAATTCAGCCAAGAAAATAAATTATGATAAAAAAAATGCAAAGAAACTTGTGTTCTCTAATCATCGGCATTCCAGCTTTTACGCCTATTAGAAATGGTTTCGATATAAGTGGGAGATATTCAAAAGGTCATTATTACTATTTGGCGTTATCCAAGGATAAGATTTTTCCAGGCGGATAAATCAATTGTCATTATCGTATTACAGTTTTTCTTTGACCCAGCGCCAAGATACTCGTGCTCAGTCTGCAGCGCTTAACGTTCGGTTGTCTATTTGAAGTTGCCACAATTTTTCTTCCCTACGAATAACTACCGAATTACGATGAAAACGTTTCGAACCTTTTTGATTAGTTCGATTAATCTGGCAAATCTAACGATTTAATTGTAAACAATGGCACAGGTGTAGCGTTGCTCTCGCACCCAAACATGCTCGTACTAGTATATCCACTGGCAGTGAATATGCAAATGTAAATGCAGATTGTTTAAGAGTGAGGGACTTGATTCAACTGTGCTGAAGTGTGAATTTCAGCAACATTTTGACTCGTCCGGCCGTGTAAATCATGCTTCGAAATCGTCTGCGAAATATTTTATTTTGACACGGTTTGTTTGATGCGAATAAAAGGAGAGTTCCCTACTTTTGTGCCACAGCAGAAAAAGCGATATTTGTAAAAAGATCACGACAAAGTCTTTTAAATAAAAACGAATGCAGCTGAAGGAAATGTATAGACTTCAGTAACTGCAATATCAGTTATTGTTGTGACAACAATATTCAGTTTTCGATGGAGCAGAATATTGTTGGCCCAGAGCAATTAATATTGTTACAATCTAATAATATTACTTTTATCTTGTTAATAATCATTAATTAAAACGAACAGAAATTGGGCCTGTCCCACTAACTCGAATCTTAATGCTAGGAACACAACTGCAATGAGCGACGAATTTGCCGCTGAATATTCACCATATTAATTCGTCGTGCGAAGCACAATAAAGACGAATAAAGCATCTTACTGAAGGTGTTTGCATATTGTGCAGAGACAAAAGTTTAAAAGATAGTAAAAAAACTGCAAATATGGTGAAAATAATGAACATCCTGTTTTTGATGGTGCTGACAGCTTGACCATATAAAAAAATATGAATGAATATGGTCACCCTCATTATTGTGTGTAAAAGTAAAACTGCACTAAAACAATTTGTTAAAAATAAGCAAAACTCACGTCCAAAGGATGGATTTATGTACAAACTGTTTGAGGTTGTGAATGTCCTTATAAATTGCTTACTATATGGGCCAATGTAATAATAAACAGTATTATTTCGTAAGATAGACTTGATTCTATGCCTGGAAATAAATCTATTTCCACTTTCTACGAGTATGACGAATTTCGATCAACGCCACAATTGTGTGCGACCAAAAATTCGTCGTTCGTCACAGTTGGGTGCCCAGCATAAGCTTCGCCAATATCTTGAATACCCGAAAAAATACTTCATAGCAAAATAACTGATACAATCGAGACCCGTTCCAAATCTTCAAGGTAAATGATAATGGATCTTGGCCAAATAAAACGCGCAAATAGTGACCAAGTCGGTTTCTCATCTATTAAAATACTGGCGAAAGTGAACTTGCCACAAATAAAATATCATGACACAAATAAAAATTTAAATTAAAAACAAAAACAAGATCAATTCTTAAATTTGTTGAATAGCATTTTAATTGATTTTCCTCATTTATTCTATTGCTCCACTCATTTCCATCAAATATGAATTATCTAATCATTTGCTTTTGTCTCTTGTTCTATTTGTAGATGCTGGTAAAATGGTTTTTAATATGCCTGGTAGCAATGCCGCTCAGCCTTACAAACGGCAACGTAAGAAAGTGTCCGGCAGAATGTACTTGCAATTTAGATGAGTTCAAACGCTTTCGCACCATCTGCACCAAAGGTAAGAGAAACATCAATAAATGAGTAGAATTAAAGAAAGAACTAGAATGGAAAATGAAAACAATAAGACATAAAAAGGAAAATGAAAACTTTATTGCCCTCACAATAGAAAGAGTTTTTTTTTTTTTGTAGTTCAAGAAAAAATTAAACTTAAAGAAGAGAGAAGAACACTGCGCCGCCCATTCAAATAAAAAGTAATCATGAAAATGTTCCTATTTTCCCAGACAAGAAAAAATACTCCTCGTACAATAAAAAATATCCTGCAAAGTTTAAAGGAAATTGAACATTAATGTGCTCAAATAAACGATAATATTATGCATTTTGTAAGGAAAGCAAACGAAAAATTCGCAAAGAGCGCAAAAAAATTTAAATAAAAAAGGTGTTGAAATACTTAAGTACCAGTATTAGAGGAATATTACAGCAGATAAAAAGTAAAGTCAAACAATATTCAATGATACGGATACGCGTACGTTGTTATCTGTTCGTTTGAAGAAGTCGTGACTATAAAAAATGTAATATTGTTTTTATTTCAGCAAATCTTTTTACTTTGGAGTTTTAGAAAAAAGTATCTAAATAAATTTTTCAACTTCTGCGAATGCAAAACAACTTTTTATTTTGTATCCACGTATCCGCAAATTTCTGTTTTTCTTTCCAGTCGGAAAAAAAAAGAGTAGTAGAAAAAAGTGACCTTAAGAATATTTAAGGTATTTTTTCAGGGCAAATTTAAGAGATAAAAACTTTTTCCAACTTCTGTTATTCTTTTGTACGATTATGAAAAATTAGTTTATTTTGAAAAAGAAATCCAAATATTAGTGCAATATAAAAACAAATTTGGACCCTAAATTTTGCTTTAAGATTATAAAAAGATTTCACGCAGAAACGTCAGTTTATGATTTTTGAAGTGTTTTTCATAAACAATATTTTAGTACTGGGTGGTGCGGACGCTTTAGTCAGTATTCGAAAAATGCAATATTTTGCAACAATTTCACATCATGCAGTAGACATTTATGATCAAGTCGTCTTTCGGATCAGTTTTCTTGATCTTGGTCGCTTTAGCGTCCCGCGCTTCTGGCGCTTAAGCTGATTTAAAAAAAGACATAATAAGTTACTTTTCTTATGGCCTTGGAGGGCTATGGTTAAGGCGTTACCCCATATGTGGCATCCAGACCAAGAGTAGCTAATGGAAACTTATAACTGTTTATTGCAAAATATATTGGAAAACATTTGTTAACAGTTATTTATTTGGTCAAACCCGGTAGAAGTATGATTTAATGCACTTCAATTTCTATAATGAATTTTAAAGCAGAGTTGCCAGCTAACATTTCCGGTCATCTAGTTGTGACAATTTTTATATAAGATATAAAATGCCGAATTTCATCTTAAATGCTATTTGAGGCAAAACTGCAGCAAACTATAAAAAAGCAGCCTTTTGGATTAGTTTTAGATTAGTTTTTTTTCACGACCATAAAAATAGGTCTCGTGTAATTTTTAGAACAATTTTTTATTTGAGGTTAGAAAGATATTCATGTATTCCTTTTTCTTTTCTATTTTTTCGAGTCGTGTAAATGAGTCTTAAACTTTTTTTCAATTTTGTTCAGGTGGCCTAACGAGATTTCCTGCCGAAAGTATAGACACTGATGTGCAGGTGATTATCATACAGGGCCCAAGAAATTCCGTAACAACTGGAAATCTTTTGCGAAACTTCCATAAGCTGGAGGAGGTTCGTATAACAGACTCCAATGTGCCAGCGATTGG
Source organism: Epicampocera succincta (assembly GCA_932526305.1). Taxonomy (NCBI): domain Eukaryota; kingdom Metazoa; phylum Arthropoda; class Insecta; order Diptera; family Tachinidae; genus Epicampocera; species Epicampocera succincta. Next base: position 42,036,539 of record OW052037.1, on the reverse strand, counting down.
ACCCGAATGCTTGTGGGGCTTGCAGCATTTAAAGATTTTGGGTGAGTATAAGATTAATTGAATTTTTACATACCCATTTCTATATTGTAACATTTTACCCAAATCACGAATACAGGCAAAAGTTGTTACCTATAAAAGCGAATTAAATGCCTCAATCTCAGTTCACAGAAACGTTGAAGGTTATCACAAATTTTGGTAACATTTTCTAAACAAAAAAGCTGTTGTTTGATAATGAAATGTCACCAGCAAATAAATAAATTGTCGTTTTTATTTTATTTTAATGCTTTTTTATTTTTATTTCTTGCTTTTAAGTCGCCTCCATTAATGGAGATTTAAGTGCGTGCTATCTACGTTTAAGGTCAACAAAATTGAACTCTAAAGCCATAAACGAGTAGTATTGGATTTGTGTGTATGTGTGTGTTTGAGCGTATTGTTATTCCCTGTTTATAGGCTTGAAATTTATTCGATGTTTCCGATTAACTTAATATCATCCATAATCTTCCTTTTCCCCCAAATCGTTGTTACGTCGATGTTCATAAAATTTTACTTCATTTATTAGACCAAATGAAATCAAAAAGCCAAAGAAGGCAAAATATAACGGTTATCGTGCAGTTATCGTTTATCGATTCTTATCCAGCTATAGTCATAATGAAGATTATTTTAAAGTTGGACTATATTTATACTCGTAAATGGGTCTGCATAAATTTTCAAAGATTACTTCATAAAACGAATCTGCAATCAGCTGACTCTAAAAGTCAATTGCTTAAGGCAGGAGCTTGAATGTGAACAAAATTTGTTATGTAGCAATTGATAGTCATTTGAGAGAGAAAGCTAAAAATTATAGTCCAATAATGCTGTATAGTACATACATATCCATATATAGAGCGACAACTTCTATGGAAAAGTCATGAGTTAAAATGTTATTACTTCACTACTTCCACTTTGAATACTTACTTAAACGTGGCGTTGCCATTGGAGGCAAGTACTTACCACTCGCCTACAACTGGTTGCAATTTGTGTGTGTGTGTGTGTGTACGTATTAACAATCAATACATGGAAAAAGGTAATAAGCGGACTTGCAATTCGCTTGATTGTTTATACGGGCAAGTACAAGTTCATTTGAAAAATGTCGTCGAAGGCAAAGCTTCTAAGGAAAATTGCTGTCGTATTGTCTTTTGTCCATATGAGCATTTAATGTCTGGGCTGCCACAGCTTTAGCACAAGAACGTTACCGGCAAAACATATTATGTAAACAATTTTTTCATAATATAAACAACAAATTTACATTCCAAGTCAATAACAGCTCAGATTTCGCTATCTCTTTTTATTTATTATACTATTTTTTCGAAATATTAATATTTTAAAAACGCTTCGTTGTAGGATATCCATTAAAATGAAAATAAAATATCTGTTGGCAGCACTGTTTTTACCGCTGGCAATCAAAATCAATTGCAAGTGAGAAGTATGAATGTGTTTTCTGCACTTGCACCTGCATGTGCAAGCACTGGACTACCGACAATAACTAATTCCAATCTGGCAACACGAACAAAGCAAATGTGTATTTAGATTAACCAAATATAGGGTGTTTTTTATTGAGGTATAGAACTTTAAGTTGGCATCACTTTTTTAACTAGCGGCCATTTTGTCAGCTGTCAAGTGATTAATATTTAGTTTGGTTTGCCATTTCATCATGAACAGGTTGACAAAAGAACAACGCTTGCAAATCGTGCAAATTTATTTCGAAAATAATGGTTCAGTTCGCGAAGTTTACCGCAATCGCATCGATTTATTGAAGGAAACATTCGATGAGCGCATAATTTCGCGGAATGGACCTGTCAATTGGCCACCAAGATCGTGTGATTTGACACCATTGGATTATTTTCTCTGGGGATATGTGAAGTCGCTCGTCTACGCCAACAAACCAGAAACGTTAGGGGACTTGGAAGCCAACATTCGTGGCGTTATTGCCAACATACGGCCCCATATGCTCGAAAAAGTGGTTGAAAATTGGACCTGTAGAATTGGCTTTATTCGAGCCAGCCGCGGCGGCCACATGCCCGAAATCATATTTAAACATTAATGGCATAAAATTATCCTTCCAATAAAGCCAAATTGATGGACATTAAAACGATTTTCTTGTGTTTTATTTCAATTCGAAGTTCTATACCTCTAAAAAAAACACCCTATATAAGAAAGGAAGCGTTGATTTTTGTATTTTGTAAACTCTAAGCTGCGGTTCGATTAAGTTTTCTTTTGTTTAACAAATCTGTGTGCCAAAGTATTACTCAAATTATTTAATCAACGTTCATTAAACAATAAATGCATTTTTGCCGGTCACAACACACACACTTACATATTAATAATGCCGATGCTATATAGTAAGATATTGAATAGTGTGCACAACTATATATATAAGATAATAGTCAACACGTTGATTGATTGCGACTGCTTCTAAGTAGTGCATGTAATAAATTGTATGATGTTGTTGTAGAAGTTTTCGATGGGTAAAGAGGGTTTCTGGTTTGACAACCGTGGAAATGGGGTTACTACTGAAACTCATTTAAAAATGCTTAACTTTTCACTTAAACCTACATAAGTGTCACTCTCCGAGATGTTGTAACAACTCCTTGGTAAAGCCTATTCATTAGTTGTGTGTAACCACTAAGATTCGATTTCTTAACAGACATAAGTCTGACTAGTGCGACTTCTTTGGGCGTTGCCTTTGACATGAACAAGGTTGGAATAACAAGACGCATGGCTTTGAGAACAATTCTGGCCAGCCGATATTTATCTTGCTATTGATTTTTCAGTCAGATTGCCAGTGAAGGCAGTCTGTAGTGTCAGCCAATAATGTTATATGATAACCCAAACTTTGAATTCACTGATTCACTAAGTAGTAGGGACACAATCAGGCCCACAACACTGTCCCATCAACAATCTAGATGTGTGCATGTAGTTGTGCTTCTGCGGAAATTATAAGCTCTTGATCCAAACTGCCCATAACACAGTTGATGGGATTTCGCGGAGTTTGTTGCCGCCTACTCGTTATGAATTCGTCTTACTTACCGCATATTATTTCGTCCGCTAATTAAGTGAACGTCTCGGATTGTGATTGATAAAATAAATGTCATTTCATCGCAATGGACAGGTGCGCATACGATTAAATTCGTTTCACATTTTCTTCGGTAATATTAATGTTCACCGATGTTATGGTGCAGAAAACTGGAAGCATATAGTAATTGAGATGACAATAGAAAGCAAAACAAAATATGAATGAAAGTTTTTTTCTCTCCCTCTCACACTTATGCATATTTTTTCCTTCATTGTTCGGCAGATTTTCTCGAACTTTATTTGGAATTATAATTTCTTTTCAATATTACATTTGATATCTCATCTGATTCTTGGTTAAATGTTGGTTAGTTTCTAATTATGCTGACAATAACTCATCATCGGATGAAGGTGTGCTTAGAAATGAACGCATGCACCAATTTTCGGCACAATTCGTGCGCCGATACTGAGAACGCACAACATTTCAGCTGGCTGTTACCGATCAAAATGGTTTCTGAAGGGCCGATAATGTGAACGTTCTTTCGCACAACATTGAGAAATTCGACGCTATTTATCGGCAACTAATACGCAAAGTTACCGATTAGTATCGAAACATCTGTTTTCAAAGAAAATAAAGTTATAAAATTAAAAAAAAAATTGCCAGTTACTAAAAAGACTGAGAGAGATAGAGAGAGAGGAAAGATAATATTACTTGATCGTGGACCCTTAGTGTGGGTTGTGGTGCTAGTTATTTTGAAATGTTCAATTGGGCCGATATGAACCGAGAAATATTACCACGATGATAGTGTGAATAATAGAAAATAAGTAATAAAATGTGCAGGATAAGAATCGTGCAATTTGTGCCGATAGTGGGATTCTTCCCACAGTACAGATGATGACTAACGAATTGTTTGTTAAATATTTCCAGGTCAGAAAACCAGATCTAACACATATACAGAGACTTGATGGCGCATTTGGTATTTTGCATTGACAACTCAGTGACAAATACTTTTCTTGAGTATCCAAACTATAATTAAGTCGTTTTCATATATTACACTATAGTTTAAGATGAATACTTGGTAACTCCACCCATAAGGTCCTTGATAACTGTTTTTAAAGATACGATTATGAGTTAAAAGAGGTAGTCAAAACTGTTTGTAGTTGTTGTAATATTCTTCTTCTTCTTCTCTTGGCGCTACAGTCCGTGGTGAACCTGGGCCTCAACCAACAAAGTTATTCTTTGTTGTTGTGTCGTAACTAGTGTGTTTTTACACGGTAGGGAAGTTACCCCCACGCACAACCCCCGAAACCTGGAGGACCGGGTCCTGGTTTAGACCCCTGGTTGTAATATTACTGACATACAAATTACGTTCTTATGATCAAAATAAATCTGAATTATATTCGAAAATATGAAATTTACTGTTAATGCGAAGAGTACAAAAAGTGCTCGTAGTCAACTCTTTGCATATTTTGTCTTCCGTTTTATCATAATAAGGACATCATAATAAGGACGGTTGACTACATTAAAATAACTTTAAGAAAAGTATTAGAGTCTGGTAGAGTTGAGAACATTTTCATTTATTTTCTCGTTAAAAAAAGAAAAAAAATATTAAATATGGACTTAAAAGGTTTTGCATAAAAAAACACAATGCAGAATCAAACAAATGAACAGGGTGTCTCATTTTAAGAGTAACACAAGCTTAAATCATAACAACGCAAAGGAATATATTTTTGATATCAATGAAACGGGGGCTTTATTGAATATTGTTTAAACATAATTACGGTTATATGTGGGCGTCACGGCTGTCGGGTGTAGAAGGTCTGAAACACAGTGTTGATTTCCAGTAATTATTGATTTCCAGTAATTTGCTTTTGGTCTACCGGCGTATTCTTTATATGAGCCGAAAAAAAATTATCCAATGGGATTAAGTCATATGATTTTGGTGGCCAAATAATTGGACGACTATTCTTGGAGTAAGTCATATGGACCAATGCCTACAGAGCGAACCAAACAGTATCTCGAAATGCGACAATTCTGCTCACATACATATGTACCCATTTAGCCGAAAATATGCTTCATAGAAGATAGACATTTTAAATGGGTAACAGAACAATTATTTCGATTTCGGGTACAAGTCTGTCCAAAACGAAATGTCAAACCAAACTAAACAAAAAACCACTATCAGCTGTTAAATGGGACCCTACATCAGCCGGTAAACTAATTTTTATTCTCATCGCAATCTGTCACAGCTTTAGCCTTTCGTATAAGACAAGTTTATTGAACAACCCACATAAAAAACAAATGTCATCAGTACTAGTGACACACAAAAGTCTAAAGTTTATTTATTGAGCACAAGTGGAAACTTGTCCTTTTCAACTACCCCAGATGTAATTAAGCTTAATCACATGCCTTCATTTCTCAATAAATAAAGAATTTAATACAAACACACTGATTTTTTAATTGCACAAGTATTTCTGGTTGCTGTTTTAATCCTTCTCTGTTTTATTTACATGTTTGCTCGGGCTCAATGTTGTTAATAAATACAACACAACACGAACATTTCAATAAAAATATGACAAAAAATAAAAATCACAATCTACGAAAAATAATCTACGGAATCAACAACAAATTAATACACAAACATGGCTCCGCTGCAACACTTTCGCCACAAAATGCTGTCAAAAAAAAAAAAAAAAAAACGACAAAATTTCATAAATGGACATTCTTGCTGCTGATATGTGTAAATATATGCACTTGTGTGAATTAATGCGACATGGTCATGCATGTCTGCATGCTTCGTACTCGTAATCATCTTCAATCTTTCTGTTGCAATCGTTACAAAATATACAATGCAGATTTTTCCAAGAACAATATTTCTCTGATACAGCAGAGAGATTTCCGAGGACAAAATAATTTACATGAATTGGATTTATCGAAAAATAAAATTATCAAAATGGCCAGCTCAGTTTTTTGCAATTTAACGGTGAGTAGTTAAATGTTTACCCTTTTGTATTTATTTTGGAATTTTTGCATTAACCCCCCCCCCCCCCTCTTACCTCCATGCATGTTACATCCTATTTGGTGAACTCTTCTTTGTTAATTTCACTATGTTCCACGCAACGGCTTATGAAGGGACATCATCGAGGGATGCAATTGTTGTATTCAGTGGCGGTTTCTTAACAGTATAAGTTCTAGTTTCTTTATGATTTTATATATTTTTGATACAAAAGTGCCGGGGCTTATTTTATTAAATGAGAAGTAATGAAGAAATGGAAGAAAATTAAAAAAAATTGATGGGTTTGAGCTCCGTACCAACAACACCTCCGTTACAGTTCTTGCTCGATTTGTGTAACTTTTTTATGAGTGCAGAGTTTGTTAAAATTTGTTTGTCTTTCGCGCTGAACTTTGTGCTTCATAAAACAGCGTTTCAATAGTATTGAATATGGGGACGCTTTTAAAGGCGTCCTAATATGTTCCCACGTAAGGACCAATATTGATCACTTCATGGTATATCAACGGAAGCAGATATTGTGTAATCATTTGAAACAGTTTTGTTTGTTTTATTTTAACAGCCGGCCCGGGGCTGTGATGAAAATGTGAAAAGACGTGAGGCTGGTTTCGAACATACTAAAAGCACAGACACCAGTTGCGAGTTGGGACCCCCCAGCGGGTGACCCGGGTGATTAGCTCTCATTGAAGGGAAATAAAAGCACGAATACTCTTTTGTTTCTTTTCCTGCCGCAGAGGCAAAACTGAGCACTTCGTGTTAATTTCGCATCAATTTTTTTTCCAAGCGAAGCCAAAATTTGTCATACCATGCAAAATCGTCGAAATCGAAGACCGCATTCTGATGATGGTGGTCTATTTGTTATGACGGAAATGTGGCCGTGGCACTCCTGGGTTGGGCTGCCGACTCAGGTGTCTAGATATTTTGCGCTCTCCAGGGAATCACTGGCCGTAGAAAGTTCGATAGCTCGAGTTCTATAGCATGGAACTTGTGATATGTGCTTATGTTCATACATATATCATAATGAGTTGCCAGCTGGCGTGGTGTTGGGCCGTTCACCAGCTCACCAAGTGAAATTGGTCCACCATTTGGCATCTGTTAGAAATCAAAATACAACAATTCATTATTCTATAAATTCTCTTCCAATTGACTGACAAACTTAAATTCATTTTGCTTAGATTTCAGCTATAAAATACAATAAAAATGGAAAATCTTAGACAAGCACTAGAATAATTTTTTAGCTCAAATAAAACTTTGTCCGGTTTTCAGGAATTGAAGCGTTTAAATTTGGCTGACAACTCAATAGGAGAACTGGTGCAGCGCATATTCTTCATGTTGAGCAAATTGAAATATTTGGATTTAAGTGGTAATCCTCTGCAGGAGTTGCCGCCAGATGTCTTTCGTGATGTTTCGGTAAGATAACAATTTGAAAATGCACAACCACGAAAAGATAATATTGAAAAAGACTTTCTCTCCCTGCCGCAGCAACTGAAGGTATTCAAGTGTCGCAACTGTCAGCTAAAGAAAATCAATCCGCAGTTGTACAATTTATTGCCCTCGCTAAGTGAACTCGATTTGGGAAGAAATGAGGTATGAATTTTTAAAAGCAAAAGCAAAAGAAAACTAAGAAAAATTAAAAATATTAAAAATGAAATACTCAAGCAAATTGTCGCTCATTTTGGTATTTTTTCTTTCATGTTCTGCTTCGTTGCCTCAGTTTAAATTCCTCGACAAGGATGAATTTCGTGATGTCAAGCATTTAACCAAAGTTCTATTGGATGGCAATCAATTATCTGTTGTTGTCGATGAACTACTTCGCATGCAAAAAAGTCTTAAGCACTTAGGTATGTATGTATGTATGTATGTATGTATGTATGTATGTATGTATGTATGTATTCATCTTTCTGGGAAGAGAAAGCAGCTCATTATTTATGTCTGGCTGCAATATTTCATTTAATTGGCTTTTTTGTTTTTAAAAAGTTTTGCCACTTAATTCGTTTTCCCTGCGCTATTCATTACAAACTTCTATCAAATTTAGCTTTTCTTTAAACTTTTGTTGGCTTCATGTGAATTTCTTTTTAATAAAATTTTTTGTTTACTTTTCCTTTAGACTTGTCCTACAATCGGTTGGCTAAAGTACCAAACGATTCATTTTTACATTTGACTAATTTGACTTTCTTGGATTTGGCGTACAACAAATTAGTGCGTTTGGAGCCGCAGTCTGTGAGGCGTCTCAGCAATTTGCGAACTTTGAATATAAGTGGCAACATACACATGGATCTTCATGAAATACGAGACACATTTGAAGTAAGCGGAACGAACAAAGAGATGAGAATAAAAAATGTTTAACTTTTAAAGTGAATTGCAATAAGAAGGAAAACAGTCACGTTTCAAAAGCATTGTGTGTTACGTGAGGCGCATAATTATGTATATATGTGTAAAATTTTTTAATAACTGATTCATCCTCGTTTAAAAAAAAGGTCAGCCTTTACGTTACCAGGAAACAGGGACGGACAATAGCTTTCATTTAATACAAACACATCATACATTTAATTTATTGGGGCCTATTTGAGTTTGTGCCTTCTTTAATACAGCACGTTCGATATATTTGACAAACCTTAAACAGTAACAGCTGGACTGTCCGTTATAATCCAAATATCTATATTTTTTATGGTCTATTTTACGCAGGGCAATTTGTGCTCGCAGAATATCGATTCACACTGACCATCCCGCTGCCAACGTTGTCTCAGCTTTTCGATTCGACTGCGCACAAGCCGAGAAATTCAAAGACTAGCTAGAAGAGGTTTCTGAATATAGTAATCAATTTAGCTGTTTAAAAGCTAGTGGAAACACTGTTACGGCCCTAGTTAACGTATATCCTTGTGCTCTGGTGTAAAAACTTGTGTAAACAATATTGGTTTTATGGCTGTTGAATAAATGAGAGGCCTGCTAAGCGGTTTCACACCTCCATACTTGCATGAAGAATTGGATCTTATATATTACTACTTGACGCTCTACTTTTTGAATTTTTCGAAATTTAGAATAAAAAAATACAAATTGATGCAAATAAAATTTTAAAAATCTCCAAAAATAAAAGTTCACCCCACCAAGTGACCAAATTATTTAGCCATCGTATTTTAGTTAAATCACTTTTTAGAGTCCAACTGACTCCTTCTTCTATATATTTTTTACTAGGTTTTGCAACAACTATTAAAATATATATGTCGTCAATATGTGCTCAGATAATTTAATGTTCATTTTAAGAAGCAACATAAAACTAAGTTTTCTTAACTTTTTGTTTAAGAGGATAATCGATTTGGCCTATGAATTAGTCAACATTGGCAACGTAACAGAGCAGTTGATATCAACTTTTTCCAAAATCTTAATAAAGATATACATATTTAAATTACCTTTTCTGCAATAAAACATAAATTCAAAATAATAAGTTTCTTCACAAGCCAAATGAAATTAACTCCTTTAATCGTATACAAAGAAATTGTGCTGTCAGCGGTGCCACATTCCAATTACTCAGTAGTCTCTACCGCATATCACTCAACGTGACTAGCAAATTGGTACAGCCGCTGTTTACCCTTCGTACCGTTCAACACGCCAACCACAAATCCAATAAAGTAGAAACCGTTTTAGTCTTTAAAATCGGTGTTGTTTGTTGGGAACCAAGAGAAGGAAGATGTAGTCCTACCGACGGCTCCTAAAAACATGTGCAAATAGCGATGTATTCCATGTTATACATCTTATACCTTCAGTATGGCGTTCGTTACAAGACTTGGAATCGGAATTTTCAATTACAACAGATATATGTTTATTGCTTTCCCATTTTTCGAAACTGTTTGTTTGATAAAATTAATCGATTCGGCTTGTGCCGGCTCCAGCTGCTGGGAAATCGTAAATTGCCGCTTAATCCGTTTGCATATTGCAAAATGAAATGTATGTTTTACATATTAAAGTCAGCAAAGAAACTTATAAATGAGATTTGTTTAAAATATACAATTATTTTAATAAATATAAAACAAAATAATCTAAAAGTCATATAAGCCTGAGGGTTGTAACAAATTTTATTTCAAAAATAATGCCAAACTTTTGTGTTATCGAACAGCCGCAAATCTTAAACTGCTTTCGAAACTGTTTCATATTTATTTCTTGTTCGAAACAGTCACGCTATTTGTTTGCAGACAACGTACAAATAGAACATTTATTTTTCTATTACAAATAAATAACCAATAAAATTTCGTTTAAACACATCGTAAGTTAAAAAATATGTGTTTTATACGAGGCTTATTTGCCAAAAATTTAAACACATGTTAACGAATGTTCAATAGATAAAATGGAATGGAAAATATTTGTAAAGTTTTTGTTGTTGTTGTTAAGTTTATCCTTGGCTTAAAGAGCTTCAGGATGAAGTCGATGATTTTGCAGGCAGTGGTTGCGGTTGGTCGCATACAATATTCTCTGTCATTTTTGCTTTTCTTATTTGGGTTTTCTTTTTCCATTTTACAGCTTTTGCCACACCTGACACATCTTTCAATTGCTGATATGGGAGTACTGCCTGTCGGTTTGTTAGTGCCATTCAAACATTTGCGTTATTTGAATATTTCCGGTAATCACCTGGATATCATGTCCTTACAAGTCATTGAGCCCTGCCACAACTTAGAGGTAAGAGCAGCAACATTGATTTCCTCTCTATGTTTTCTCTTTTTCTTATCCCTTATTCACCTAAAGCCGGTAAACAACATCAATATCAGTTTATATCTACACAGACAGCGGGGGTATAAGTGAATTTACGATTTCATGTTTTTCTTTCTAAAAGGATTTAAAAACATATGGCAACCTGTACTTTATGAACCCATTTAAATGTGCGTAATGTTGTTGGGGGGTTTTAAGGGGATAATATTTTCCTCTTTTCTTACCTAACAGTGAAGTGAAGTGAAAAGGAAAACAATAAAATGCAATCTCGCCGTATGAGGAGACACATCTCCGATATAATGATTTTGAACATAAAATAAAGTTTTTTGTATAAAAATATTATACTGAAGTTGTGACACTTTAAAGCAAATAGAAAACCCTCATATGAAAAACTATATTCTAAATAAATGCCATCATTAAGCATAACAAATACATAATATTACATTTTTTCTTTTAATTATTTGCAGAAGGTGAAAATAATAATAATAAAAGTACATACATAAAAATTAGAAAATTAAGCAAGATATTGTGACCATGTTTTGATTGAATATGAAGCATCCATATCGGCTCCAAGTCTTACTCTTATATGATAAAAATTCTAAATTTTATAAGCGAAAGTCGAGAGAATGTGGCTACAAGTGCAAATCCAATGACATTTTGTTTCTACTGTAAAAAAAGTTAAAATGTTAGTTGTATACTTTTACATTTCAGCTACCGATATACAGAAATATTAACAGGAGAACATGTTGGTTTTGACCCCTTTTAACATGTAAATTGTACTCTTTTTGTATTAAATTTGAGCGTATTCAAAGTCAGTATGACATTTCAAAACATTAAAGTCTCATTTTATCGTTTAATGTCCAATTTAAATGTAAATCATGTTAAATCAATGTCAAATACAGGGTGCCTCAAAAACAATTTACATTTGTGTAAATTAGTGCATGTATTTATCGCATCTGAGAGGTACGGGCAGTACATCAGTCGGTAACCTGGCTCATGCGATTTCGGTCGGTATGGAACGTTTTCCGGAGGCAGACTGCGTATTGTGCGTTCAAGAACTTTACAATAATGGGCATTCAGCCACACGTAGAATATTATTCGAATTTTAGTCATCCCAATGATGTTTCAAGTATTTATCTCCTTCAACATTCGGTCAAAAGTTCAAACCTACATTCAAATTCATCGCTGGCGGCAGAAAAGTGAAAAGTGTAAGGACGCCCGTTCGTCTGCTTGCCTGCCGCGCTGTTATTGGAAATTTTACCATTCGACTAAATTAATGCCGTGGACATGATTGGACATGCTTAAATTCAGGCGATGTAGGAAAGATACAGTTGAAACTCGGTTATCTGGACCTCTACAAACCGTCTATATCTATTGTAATAACCGCCTTACTTCTCGTTTTGCTTAATAACCTCTATTAGCCGTGTTTTTTAGCTCTATTATCCGCGCAAAAATCAAAAACTTTTTTCTCAGACTATCAGATAAAAATTCAAATTCGGTAATTCCCAGTTTTTGTCTTCCTATTTTTCATTCGGTTTTCATTATACAAATACAATTTGATCGTGTAGGTCTTCCTTTTTGGCATAACTCGATCAAATTGTAAGCCATTCATTCCTTATAAATGTTAAAAACTAAATGGCTGTAATTTGCGGCCTTGGCAAAAACATACCGATTAAATTGTTGTTTGAAAAAGAATAAAGTAAAAGTTTTAGATTACCCAAAATTTGATACAATCGAGGTTTAAAGTTTCCTTTTAAAGAAAGAACACGATATACACTTAAAGTTCCTGCAAAGTTATAGTTGTGCAGGATTTTCAGAGTCTGATAAAATTCAAACTAAAGAACAATTAAACACAAACAGACAAACTACTTTAAAAGTGTATTTTAAATAAATAAATGTTTGTATTGCGTACATACATACATACACATAGATATGGATGTATTTGCTGACATGAAGAATAAGAATCGCAAGAAATTTGGCCCACTCTAATATAAAACTTATCCCAAAGTCAGGCCGAAATCTTATATTTTAATAAAAATAGATCGAAGTTGAACTGCATATTAGTTTTGTAATTTTCCATCTAAAGAATTATGATTAAATCAATATTGAAAGAGATCAAAACAACACGATTTAAATTTGGAAATAAAAATCATAGCAATTATTTTGCGCTTTAACAGCCAATAGCGGTCTAATTGTTGGAACTACTGCGGCGGCTGTCCTGTCTTCTGTTTGCTTTGCCAAATCAAACTAGAAAATATTAACCAATAAAAATTTCATGGGGAATATTCTGCACGCTTTCTTCAGTCTATGGTCGCCATAATGGTGTTTACAGAGTTTTAAGTCCCTGAATATATGCGCAAAGTAATCCCAAGCAGTTAACTTCGTATTACTGGTAGGGACTCGGCCTTTTGAAAAAGACAACATGTCGAACTTTGAATGGTGACTGACGTAAATAGTGGCTCCTGGCCACTTACGAAGCACTGAATGCATCCCGAATAAGATGAAAAATTACCCACATGTTCATAAAAAAATCACGTGTATTGAAAGTTGTTAAAGATTTTCTGAATTTTATGGGACGGCGTTATTTTTACAAATATTTTGTCAGTGTTCAAAAATTAATCAAAATTAATTTAAATTTTTACAGCAAATTTTACGAAAATTTTGTAAATTTATTTTAAAATAATTACAAATTTGATACATTTTAAGACCCCGGCGTACAAGATACGAAATAATGAATATAATCAGCAAGCAGAGTATATTTCAATGAGAAGATAATTCATTACAACAATAACAGTATAATGAAAGGATGTCAGTGTCCATTGCCACACCGCAATGGCCACATAAACAGCACCAGCAGAATGCACACTTATAACAATCTAGAACTGGTCCGACTTGTTTTCAACTCTTGCAACGCAACTGCTGTTACACACTTCTCAATTTTAAACTCAAATGCAAACATAAAAGATGAACGTGTCTATGTATGTGTGTATGTGTGTATGTGTCAACGAGTCCTTGTGCTTTTGCGGGCATTTGTATGAGCAACATGCACAACATGGACACCATAAACTGTTTTCAAAAATAATTTATAGTGTTCAGCAGTAGCAGCAGCAACAGCAGCGGCATTGAACTATAGCAAGAGAGAAAAAAAAAAGCATAAACAAAGTCGTAAGACTACAAATCTCCGATACTTTCTGCTCCTAAAGAAATTACAGGAACAATATCTGTTAGAAAATGTTTTCATTTCAGACGTGTATCCCGAATTACAGCTGTAAGCTGCAGCAGTTGTAAACAACTTACAGGTTCCGTTTCCTTTTGTGTTTTGGCCACCCGTATGAACAAATGTTAGAGAGTGAGGTGACAAATTGCTGTTGCCCAACAAAGTTATCGAGCAACGTTTTCGTTTTCAAGTGGTTGCTTGTAGCTAAAAGTCAGACTTTGGCGATCTTCACCGATAACATAGAATTCCAAAAATACTATTTGCAGTTTTTCCTCCATTCAGAACTTTTATTGAATCATCGAATGCCGCAGTTTGCTGGGTTCTCGCACATGTGGAATTCATTTAATCTTAAACTCTTGTTCAAAAACTTTCATAACTCCAAATAAACATAAATTTTACACACACGCGCACGCACACGCACACGCACACACTCACACTCACGAATACGTTCCTGCTCATGGCTGTGTGTATTTTGTTGCTGTTTTTCCTGTTGTTGCTGTGTGTGCGAGTGTCCCCTGCTGCATCCGGCTGTGTTTACACTGGCATCTTTTTATTTATATTTTTGTCAACTTATTATTTTTTTGTTTCGAATGCATTCCATACATTGTTTGACGTACGATTGCGTGTGTGCCCAGTGTGCATGTAAGTGCTGTTTCCATGCCAGTTTGGCTGCTTGCAAATGTGTTCGTATATCTTTTGATTGTAGTAATCCAGCTTTTATTAAATATATGTGCATATATACATACATATGTATGTATTTTTTGGCCAGTGCAAACAAAAAAAATGTTGGTCAAGATGTATTATTTAAACATTTGCAAGCTGACCAAAATTAAAAATAAAAGTACTACTGAAAAGTTTTGCTAAAAAGGGCCATGAGAGGAAAAAAGAATTAGAAACCCGGGTAAAAAGTTTGTACATGAAATTTGCAGACAACTAAATCAATTAATTATACAATTTGGGGTATTCAAACGGTTGTACTATGAGTCATATTGTCCTAACATTTTATGAGAGCATAAAAAAATGGTTGCTGTGCATCGGCCAAAAATTCAAATAAATAATTATAAACAAATTTTAAAAGTCTATTTGATTTTGTTTAAAAAATTTAGGTTGATTCAGATAGTTTGATTTTCAGTCCGTCTATATAGCCCGTCTAGCCGGGCACTTCTTTCTTAGCTGTGAGCCAAATCTTTTGCTGTTCTCTTCTTTCAGATCAGTATAAAAGCTTCGCTTTCAATTTAAAATTTATTTAAGAAACACTTCTTGTGACGTTGAATTGAATAGTACCGCCATTCCACTACCAGACGAGCCCAACGAATAAAGGACGACTTTTAAGCGCATATCGATTAGATCCCGAGGTGTTTCTGGGCTCGTATTAGCAAGTTATTATCTTTTACTAAGTCCAGTAGATATAAAAATATCGCAGCTTGTCTGCGTTCGATATCAACGTCTTCGCCTAGAAAAATCATGAATTACAATTTTTTTTTTATATTAAATTGAGCCAGACACTGTGACGGTTGAGTTTAAACCGCACAATAAACTGTTCCGGGTTTTTGATAGCAGTCATATCTTGTTGTATTATCGCTTTAAAACATATGACTTCATGACTATCATTTGTTGTCTCCCAAATATGAATATATCTTCTTAAGGATTTCTAAGTTCCCAAATTTGTCAACGATCAAGAAGGCATCTAGAAATATTAAGGGCAGCAATCAAGTTGACCTAAAATCATTGGCAAATCATATCTTTCCGTTGGTTCCACTTTGGGCTGTTCCTAAATTCTCTCCTTTGTAAAGTGTGTATCTGTTGCCAAACAAAAGTGTTCTATGATGATTTTCAATACATCGCGGACCTGACATGCAAGTGTTTTTGTGTATGGCGATCAAAATATACCGTCGATTAATTTTTTATAGAAAATAAAATATGAGTCCAAAAAACTTTTTTGCTCCTTGATAAAAAAAAATCCGTAGAACGCAGCGAAAGAGGTACTTGACTGAATTAACAAGGAAAAAGTCAATTATAGGGACGCTAGAAAAGTCTAACAAACCTGAACTGCAGCAGTGATCTAGTAAAACAGCAGGCTTGGACACTTTTTTGCCTCCAGTGACCCTCTTTGTCCTTTCTTTTATACGCTCAAGAAATCTTAAAGCAGCCTTTGAAGCGGCGTCTCTCACGACAGGGCTGTATTGCACTTTCCCCAGTTAATGAAAACCTTTTTTAAAGTTTTTTAGAAAAATAATAAATCATGTCCCGTATAAATACTCAGACGCTGTTGCCACCACCAGCACAGATGTAAAATCCATGTCAATGTGAATATCCTGAGTACTTAATGTGTAAAATATCATCGAAGTCGGGTAAGGAAATTGGGGGTCTGGCAGTAATGTTCTAGGCTGAATAGCAGGGAAACATTTTAAAATCATGCCAGGAAGGCTGGAAAACTTAACTCTGCTTTTAGCGATTGATGCTCATCCATAATTTATATGTTCTGGGAAATATTTATTATATATTCAAATCTTTGTAATAGATTAAGGCAAATTCTAGTGATTTTGCTTTAATCTATTTGAAATTGTGAAGTTTTCGAAAACCTTAATCGACATGATTTATTTATTCACTACGAAACTGAACAGTAACAAATTAGATTCTTGTCTTTGTTCAGCAGAATAATGTTATTTATGGCCAACATATTCAGAGATTTCACTCTTTTGAACTGCTGCCTGTATTTTGGCACAGCACAAAAATTGTGGGAACATGCATTAGTATAAATATTGGTTTTAATAGCAGTTTGTTTGTTGTTTTTTTTACAATACATACATACATACACACATACATACATACATAAATACATACATATGTATGTATGTGTGTACAACTTGCAAGCACATTTAACAAATGCTGTTGACATTTGGGTTTAATTTTGTATTTCTTTGTGGAATTAAATGCATTTAATAGAAAAAATCGAATAACTGAAAATACAATTTAAAATCTGTTTTATGTAAGAAAAATTTTTCAATTGAATCTGGTTCAAGTGCTTTGTAAGAAAAGTCATTTGATCGTAGATTGCGCAAAACTTTATGTCCTGGAAAAAAACATTTGTGTCCTCTCTCAAGTGCAAGAAATTCAATAATATTATAGAAACTTTAAAAATGTTATGGAGTTTGTGCTCATTTTCGATTGCAACAAACACAAACCTCAAACAAACTTTAAGCAGGGGTTCTAAATACGTAACTTTGATACGCTCCTGCTTGTATACGAGTATGTACGTGTGTATTTATATTATATATCTCATTGTGTCTGTTTTGTTTTCCAGTTTCTTGATCTCTCCAGAAATCAATTGCATGGCATCAACGCTGACATTGTTTTGCGCATACAGGCGATACGAAATGTGCGTCTTGACAATAATCCGCTTATTTGCGATGAGTGTCACATGGGCAAATTAATTGATGTTGTGCGTCAGGTAAGTTGAACAACTTTATACAGAACTATTGATTAATGCATGTGTGTGTGTGTGTGTGTGTGTGTGTGTGTGTGTGTGTGTGTGTGTCTGTGCGAGAGTGCAAATAATAATTAAAACTTAAGTCAGCAGCATGAAAGCAACCAGCTGATAGACAACAATACCCCAAACTTTCGAAAATCATTATACCTCGTGAATCACGTGCATTATTCAAACAAATTCCGTAACATTTTTCGCTTTAAATATCAATTTATATTTTAAACTTTATCGCTGTTGCTGTAAACACACCGCGTCAGGAACAGACATTTTAATTTTATTTATTTCAATGATAATAAGACAGACAATAAATAAAGTTTTCTCCTCCTGCCACCTTTCGCCATAATTTTATTTAAAATAATTCTTCTTCACGGCTAAAGAAAATAGTTTTTTGTTTCCTCTAAAACTAAATAATACAAATTGCAAACAACTTTTTATTTGAAAATTTCTCCCACTTTTTACAATTTTCTCGCTCAACAAAAACTGCATGTTCCACTTCTATGCAAATTATATGAAAATTGCAAAAAACGAAGAAACTTCATAATATGAAACTATTCTTAGGAGTCTTAGCCTGCTTGTTATTCGTATCAATTTATGAATTTTGTAGCTATTTTTCATTTCTTGTTTTACTCCGTATTTTTGATGATATACAATTTGCAATATTTTTATATTTTTTCTTCTTCCGCTTACGTTTTGTTTGGTTGCTTTTGGGTTTGCTGCGTGGTGGCGGAATGCAGCTGCAATGGAAGTGGGAAACGTATCCAATTTGTTTCCTGCCCAAGACTCTGAGGGGTGCTGAAATAACAGATTTGGATACAAATGGCTTGGAACGCTGTTTGGATTATATAACGGATGAAGAGCAGAACGCGGCCAGCACGTCGCATGCAAATTTTCTGGAAAGAGGTAAGAGAACATTCACATTTTCTTCCGCAATTCTCTTACAAAATATTAGTCGAGATTATGTAATAAATTTTTGATATATATCAAATTTCTAGGCAAGTGAAGCTGTTCTCGCTGTTCAATTCCATTATGACATCGAAGGCAGTATCTTTAAATTTAAATTTTGTGTTTCTGCGACACCTCAGTTTTTTCTTTACTTAATTGATGGATTAATTGATGGAAAGAAACAAAGAGACAGCGATAAAAAACACCTAAACAAAACATTTTTTTTGTTTATTTTATTAAATACTTTTCGTTTATAAAAAACCGCTAAGCCGAACAGAAGAAGGCAGTAAGTCGCTTAATTAGGCCATAAATCGCGCACTAATTCAACACTTTTAGTGTTTCAGGCTGAAAGTTTCAATTTTAATTTGAAAATGAATATATCTGAACTCTTTCAGTTTTTTTTCCATTCGATCACCAAATATTTATCTAAGCGCAAGCGAAGTGATCAAAGTATTTCGAAGTCTTAACTTTAGTGATGGCCAACCTATTCTTTTATATTCTACAATTTTATATTTGTAAGACTTATAAGTTCTCTCTTCTCTCACCGGTAACAGGTTCATTTTATTTCCATAAATTAAAATCTTCAAAAGACCAAATTAGCTTAAAAAATTCTCAATCAGTCTTAATATTATTTTATTTTATAGTTTATAGTATTATAGTAGTTTATTTTTTAAGTTTTATCAAATCTAAGCTGTAAGGACACTCACTTTTTTCAACTTTTTTTTTAATCTGGGACTGAAAGAGCGAAAGAGTCAATACTAGAAAAATATGTATATCTATCTAGAACGTCATACAGTTTGCTTGCTTTTTTCACGGCAAAAAATACATTCGGATATAAAACTGAAAATTCAACAGCTTCAACTTACACAAATATTTTTTGATGCCTATAACTTTTTATCGGTAACATGTTGCGCTCTTTTGACTTCTTTAAAGTTTTCTTCACTCTTCGTAAAGTTTTGAATTGAAATATATGCACAGGCCACTTGTGACAAACCAAATACTCTGGTTTGCCCAAATTATCGTTTGATCATAAGAAATTGAACTCATTTTCATCACACGTATATTTTTAATATATTTTATTCACGATACAAACACCTCATTTGCTGAAATACCAACGTTAGACTGATTAATGCTGTTTATTTCTCTGCAATGCTTCTTTACACATACATGTGTAAGGGAAGCGAGGGGGGGGGGGGGGGCAGCGGGCCCTGGATTTGCCCGACACTGCTCTAAAGATAACGGATAGCTTCAATCGTGGTCAGTCATGATTTTCGATTTTAGAAAGGGAACAAGACTTGAAACTTGTAAAAATATAGTCCATGATATTTTCTGCCACGACGGCATTGAATTGAACGTGGAGCAGGTAATATCTCCCTAAATATCAATTAAAATCGAGGGGCTGTGTGCGCTACACCAACTGTGTTGTCACCCTGAGCTTAAGTGCAGAATATAGCGATACCTTTTCGTATATATTTTTTAGGGAGAATTTTATATTTTAAGAAAGTACTCATTTGGAGAAATCAAGAATAAATAAATAGAGAAGCATTTTAAAAACATAAGTGACTAAATTAGCATTTAAATAGGAACGGTTTTTGGAAATGGTTACTTAAAACTAGTTTTGTTCAATCTAATCACTTTATAGTTCTAACTGACCATTTTTAACATAATTTATTAGACCTCAGCCTGGTGCATATGTTGGTTGCTCCTAAAATGTTGTCACCTGAAAGCGTTGACAAGCCAATGATTCCCGCAAGGTAATAGCTTGATGTGACGTTTCACGATGCGTATAAGTACTTTCCAACAATCGCTACAGAGCCATCATATATATAGTTTTTATGAACTGAAATGTAAAATATGAAAATGGCCAATCACTCTGCTCTTCAAACAACCGATATTTTATGTACAAGGATAGATAATGGTTATGCCTGCCTCCCAGCTGGGAGCCTTGGTCCACTCCAAGACTCTCAACAAAGTCTTGGAAATCTGTTATTTATATTTTATATTAAAACTACAATAAGAGAAAGTTTATTTTATTTAATTTTTGAAAAATATATTTTTGTATTTGACCCATCCCATTTATAGCACCAAAGTACAGGATGGACTTTATCTGCGAAATTTTGTTTAATTTAACATTTTTCCGCAACATAATGAATTATATTAAACTAAATAAATAATTAATATTCTAAAGATTATTTTGTACAGTGTTAGTTTCAGTACTTTGTTAATTGTAGAATAAAGTGACCTTTTATTTTTCTTCTGAATAACAGTAAATTGTTTTATTCCAAAAAATATTCTGCGACTGAACTGACATCCAAAAAAAAATTAAAATTTTCATAAAAGAAATGAAGGGATAAAGCGGAGGAGAGCAAAAATAACTCCATCATTAAGTTCATTCTAGGGAATAAAGTCACAACTATTAATATTTTATAAATATTTTTTTTTGTTTGTTATATCGTATGCAAAATTGGAATGTGTCAACAATGAGCACTCGGCGAAAAACTTAAATCTATGTACTGCTGGGCCGGACCGGCAGGGAACAGCCAGGAC